>JAEOAD010001030.1:7390000-8823966 GCA_036365145.1 Orientallactaga sibirica
TCTGGGCGATCCTCCTACCTCTGCCTCCCGAGTGTTGGGATTAAAGGCATGTGCCACCACGCCCGGCTTCCTTTTAACTTTTGAAATCCTTATCAGGCAAAATTGCCAGACATCTTCCAAAACTACTTTGGTCATCACTTTTTGTAAATAGTGGCTCTGTTCAGCACCATTGCTCTTTTGTTCTGAAAGTGGGATTCAATCCCCTGCCTCAGCCCCTTTCCTTGTGGTATTTTTTGTTATCATTAGCAAAGATGGTGAAATACAACTGGGCACTTTTTTATTTATCTTAGAAGTCAGGACAAACAGATGAATGTTTGGCTAGAATCAGAGCAAGCTGGTTTTTTTTTTGGGGGTGGTCAATTCTAGGTAGGGTCTTGCTCTAACACAGGCTGACCTGGAATTCACTATGTAGTCTGGACTGGAACTTTTGGTGATCCTCCTACCTCTGCCTCCTAAGTGCTGGTGTTAAAGGTGTGTGCCACCATGTCCAGCTGCAAGCTAGCATTTTAACTGTGACCTGTAAGATCTTCCTCTGTCCCTCGCACCCTCATTCTCTCAGCAAGTTTGAATGCAGAGAATAGCTTGCTCTCCTCTAAAACTGGGTTGCCTTCTAGATTCTGTCTCAGTTTCCCAACTGGCTTCTGAAACTGCCTCTTATTTGTACTGTCCATCAGCATCCAAACAAAGAGTTCATGATATCACTCAAGGCAAGGTAAGTCATAATTTTATGTGTATATATCTTCTCTGTCCACGTAGGTTTGAACATATTTGCAATGCAGTTTGGCTATCTCTTTTATTGAAGCATCCTCCTTTGCCTCCTCCTCATTCTTGATTTACCCTGGGGTTCTGGTTTTGGTCCAGTGCTCATTTTTCACCCTCGGGTTCTCTTCCTGGGTGATCTCATCCACTGCAGTATTGCTAACAGCCTCCTCAATGTGGAAGATCTGCCTGCGGGCATCCTAAGCTCAGCCTGTTCCCAGTAGAGAGCAAGGTAGCTTCGCCATCTATCCGGTTTTTCCATTTTTGGTTTCCTTCTCAGACAGTGGCATCATTTGCTAAATTGTTCATGCTAGAAACATTAGAGTTATCTTCAACTCCTCTGATGTATTCTTCCTACCTACTCAGCTGTTCATATCATGACTCTACCACTAAGAGACCTTTAAGCCTTCTCTTCTGTGGCATTTGGCCTTTTGGGGCTGATTTTTTTTTGTTTATTTATTTATTTACTTATTTATAGCGACAGACAGAGAGAGAAAGAGGCAGATAAGAGAGAGAGAGAATGGGTATGCCAGGGCCTCCAACCATTGCAAACAAACTCCACATGCATGCACCACCTTGTGCATCTGGCTTATGTGGGTCCTGGGGAATTGAGCCTCAAACCAGGGTCCTTAGGCTTCACAGGCAAGCGCTTAACCACTAAGCCATCCCTCTAGGCAAGGCTTCTCTTCTGTACTTGCAACTTAGAAAGTATGCAATACTGAAGAGAGCTCGTCTTCACTCTCATCCCTACTACTTACTGATTGCATCACCTTGGACTGTTCAGTCTCCAAGGCCCCAGTCTCTTCTCGTGTAGTGTGAATGAAACTTTCTATTTACTAGATTCAGCATCTTGCACAAGTCCAACCAATAGACAGTGATCACTTCACAGAAGAGCCTCCCTCACAGGCCTTCACCCTCTTACCTGTACAGTGATTTCTCCACTGCTTCCTTCCCTGGCCTGTACTTGGTTTAGAATCTATCCTAGAAGCAGAATTTCTAGAGCTCAAAACTTTTCATGGCTTCTTATGATCAAATCCTTCAGCGGGAAATGTAATGTCATCCACTCCTTGTTGAGTTTCATGGTACTTTCTGCTCTGTCTCTATTACTTTTATGGCCTCCAGTTACCTGTCAGGAAATTTTTATGAAGCATGACTTAATCAGGTTCTTAGAATATTCACCACATGATATTAATATGTTTGTAAGAATAGAGACATAAAAGTAATGTTACATATCTGTCCCTTCGATGTAAAACAGAATCAAATATAAATCCATTTTAAAATGTGTGACTAAATGTGTAAATCATTAGGAACTGATTTCAGGAAATATGTGTGATATTTAATAGCATTTACTATTCTGCTTTTTTCTGTGTGTGTATGATATGTGTATGTATGTGCTTATGTGTAAGTGAAGACACATGCATGCCATAGCACGTGTGTGGAAGTCAAAAGCCAGCTTTAGGTATTGGTCCTTACCATTCACTTTGTTTGATGTAAGGGCTCTCATTTACCACTGCATTCACCAATCTGGCTGACACATGAGCTGGATGAGGTGGACTCTCCCATTTCCACCTTCCTTCTTGCTGTAGGCATGCTGGGATCACACATACTCAATCTACAAGTTCCAGCTTTACCTGGGTCCTAGGGACCCAAACTCACGTACTCACGCAGCAAACACTGTATCCACTGAGCCATCTCCCCAGTGCATACTGTTCTGTTTTTAATTCTCCAGCAGGAAATGTTCTCATTCCTCACTGAGTTTCACAGTCTTTTCTGCAAGCAGAACTAGTCAAGATGCAACTTGGTGTTAATCTCTGTGAATGGTGAGGGAACTACAGTGCAAGACACAAGGGGAAAATGTAGTGAGACCAACAGTCGGTGCTATGGCATAATTAGCTGCACAAAACAGACACAATCCTAAAGGGAAGAATAAGCTGCTCTGACTTTTTATTCTTGTTCTCGATCTACAAAGATGCTTGCTTGTGCAAGGATATTACGAAAATCACCCTCCTATTTCTGTTACCCCCAATTCTGAAAGTGTTATCTACTCATATTATCTTCCATGCCCAGGCCCACCTGCCAACTATTCATAAACTCTCAGACCTCCACATTTATAGAGAATAGTGAAAGAAATGCATAATTTTATCTCTTTATTTTCTATATATCCGTATAGCTGGTACTTTAAGTTTAAAAGAATATAAAAACAACAAGCTTAGCATCCCATATCTAGCAATGTGTCAAGTCCTAAAAGTCAGGAAGTTTGAATCTTTCTGTGTTCTAGCCTAGTGATGAGTGGCCACTTATTAATGGGATTGATGACTGCTTCACAAATCATGACAAGCAATGGTCAGCCACTGAGCCTAGGTAGTGTAATAAGGAGAATTCACATCTATAGATGGGCAAAGTGGGTTTTTTACTTAATTTTTAAAAATATTTTATTTATTTATTTGAGAGAGAGAGAGGCAGAGAGAGAGAAAGGGAGAATGGACATGCCAGGACTTCCAGCTGCTGCAAATGAACTCCAGATGTATGCACCACCTTGTACATCTGGCTTACATGGGTCCTAGGGAATTGAACCTGGATCCTTTGGCTTTGCAGACAAGCACTTTAACCGCTAAGCCATCTCTCCAGCCCATTAAGTGTTTTTATAATTATTATTTTTAACCTGAGGACCCTGACGGTATATTGGTTCCATGTACTAATAGAGTTAAGTATTACTATATAATATTGGTCGTGATTATAGAGCCACCATTTGGTGGTTGTATAGTCTTGGGTGAGCCAGTGAGGTTCTACAAGGAATTGGGTTCTTCAGCTCGGAGATCCAAGGCTTGTTGAGTAGGTTACCTCTCACTGTATCTCTTCCATATGTTTGTGTCTCTAGCACCTCAACATCATACAGGCGTACGTTAAGTTGTTTAAAATGTTTGTTTAATTAATAAACAAACAGACACATACAAAAAAGACTGCTTGACAGAGAAATCCAGCCATTGAACATATTTATTAAGTGTCTACTATATGCTTCAAGTTTTTTTTTATTTGGGGGATAAAAATAGAGAAAGTTCCTGCTTTCAAGCAACTTGGGTTCAGGTGGAGTAACCAGAAAAATACACAAATAAATAAGTGAATAAATTAATTTCAGAATTTGACATAGAAAGAAAAGTAACCTTTGAATTGCTGTTCTCTAGAGCTGCAAGTGCATTGTAACACGCTCGTGGTTTTAAAACCCTCTTCTCTGGACCGCCTGGGTTTCTTGTTCATTATTCTCACGTAAATTCCCATCTTGTTCACACTTTCCTAAAAGAAAGGTTGCGAGGGGGGAGGGGGCTAGTGTTACCTTCATTAGAATCTTTGTTAACGTTGTGCCACTTCTTAATATTGCCTGGAATGAAAATCACTCAGAAGGACATCGCAAGCCCACTAAACTCTCCCTTCCCCTTTTCAATGTGTGGAGAACGGACAAGTCGAGAAGCTTGTCTGACCTGCCACTTGGAACAGGTAGGAAGTCAGTTGTCGGGGTGTATGTCACCCTTAAAAATAGCAAAGATATACTTGGTCTATTTTCCATGTAAATCTCTGCACCTGACTTATGGTTACTCAGCTGTGGTTCTTATTGAGAGTGGCCCCTTGTGAAACATTTGGCCACAAATGACTACTTAGTTGTGAACTACTTAATTGTCTGCCAAGTCATGAGAGTTCACAGACCAAAGCCAGTCATTTTTTAAATTTTTATTAGTTATGCACATAATGTGAATACATTCATGTTGTGCCCTCGATAGCCTCCTCCCTGTCCTCCTTTCTCCAAAGGGACCCTCCTCACTGGGGAATGTGGGTTGTGCATTGTGGGGGTAGCCAACAGTTATGTGGAAGAGGCAATGTCTCTGTGCATAATGACTCAACTTGTTAAAGCCAGTTACTTTATCAGCTAGGCTGTTCATGGTAGTCATTTTAGTGGGAAATACTCTACTTTCTTCATATTGCCTTCCATGGACAGACATCATTTCCCAATGCTGCTTCTTGATGTCTGCTATCATTTACAGCAAGCTGTAATTATTACTGTTTAAATTTATCTAGTGCCTACTTTAAAGTAGCTTCCAGGAATCTTGAGTGTTTCCTGGTTTGTTAGCCACACATACTTATTAATAAATATGATCGTTTTTTTCGTTTTAACGGTCTTTACTTTTGTTCTTATGATCATGTGAACTGTTGCGCAGTTCCTCAGTTTACTATCAAACATTTGCTTCATCATCATTGCTGCGGTTACTGTTAATTTCATGTCTCAGGGCATGACTGATGATCCTTGTGTCCTTTAGCTTGAGAAGTCTCCCCCCACTCACCCACATGCACCCCGAGTCAGGAGTGAGCAGTGGAGTCTGGAAGAAAAGGGCTGTATTACACACCATTTAGTTCCAGGCGCCCGCTCCCATTGTTACCCAAGACTCAGTCACCTTGTGCAGACCTCTCTGCATTTTCTCCATTAGGCCAAAAGAAACTCTGCCTCAGAGGCTGGCAAATTTGAGTAGGAGAAAAG
The DNA here is from genome assembly GCA_036365145.1 of Orientallactaga sibirica. Taxonomy (NCBI): domain Eukaryota; kingdom Metazoa; phylum Chordata; class Mammalia; order Rodentia; family Dipodidae; genus Orientallactaga; species Orientallactaga sibirica. The sequence goes on from JAEOAD010001030.1 coordinate 7,395,285, forward strand.
TTGTGTCTCCATCAGCAGAAATGAAAGAAACGTCAACTGTCCATGTATATGTTTATCAACTTTCCTAAGCACCTACTGTGTGCCATGCACTTGCTATGCCATAAATCAATTTCTTCTAGTCCCTGGTCGTGATTTCATAATTACCTTACAAATTCTCTGTCATTCTTTCCATATTTTATAAAAAATATGGTCTATTTTTTGAGTAACTTACTCATTCCTTTTAGTCTTTTAGTAAACATACCATGGTGACATTATGCCATTTTCATACATGTACATCATGACAGTTTGCTTCTTGACCAGCCTGTCTCGTCCTTCCCTCCCCCGTCCTGCCGGTACACTTTCTCCAAATAGTCCCTCTTCTGCTTTCATGTTATATGTATGTAGATACTTAGATCTATGTATGTGTACATATTTAAACCTACTGTTTGCATATAGAGATCTTTCTATTTAAGTTTTTCTTTTTCCCTTCACACTATCCTCTCTTGTTCCTCTCCCCCTCCTCTTAGTTCTCTTACACATTCTTCCTCAGTACATAAGTACATTTAAATCTAGATTCAATGAATGAGAGAAAATATGCAATATTTATTTTTCTGATTCTACTCATTTCCCTTAATAGGATGATCTCAAATTCCACCCATTTTCCTGAAAATGACATAATTTCATCTTGCTTTACAACTGAGAAAATCCTCACTGTGTGTATGTAATACATTCCATTTATCCATTCATCTATGGATAAGCATCTAGACTGGTTGTGTACACTGGCTATTGTGAATAGTGCAGCATAAAACAAGTATGCATCTCTGCGGGGGCTAGACTTAGATTCCTTCAACTATATATACCCAGGAGTTACACCTGTCAATTTTTGGCATCTCATACTAGCAACCAAATATTTTTACTATCCTTGGTGCTCTCACATCCCCAGATTATCCTTTTAGGATTAGATATGAGTTGCAGGCTTGATTTTTGCAGTGGCTTGCAGAGGTTCTGCATACATAGAATTCTTCAGATCTGTTGAAATGGTACCTTTTATTACTTTTGCAATATAAATGTCAAAATGCAAAGATGATGCACAGAAGGGAGAAAGCAGTTGGAGTCATTAATGCTGCATGTGAAAATTTAGCTTTTGATTCTAGAAATTGCCTGTAACAGAAATAAATGCACATACACTATTTAAAAAAAAAAAAACTTTTAAGACGTTTAAATCTAGAAAGATCAAGAAGTTGGCTGATTCTCAACTCCTGCCAATATTCCCACATCACAGCTCTTTTCTGGTTTTTCCTTCACCAAGTTTACATTATTAGCTAAAGGTTTAATTTATGTGATAAAATATCTTTTGGGATAGAGAGAGCATCAAAGTATCCCTAAGTTCTAACTTTATTTCTTCGTTAATTGCTGCTATAATTCTTTCAAATAATATCCCCTAAAAATGTAACTCAGTAATAATTGGCTTAAAATTAACTCCCTTTATTGATAACCTCAAAAATAATAATAATTTACCCCAAGTGTTCTTAATCTGTTTTGCTTTCATCTTCATTTGGAATAAAGTTAGAAAGTAATTAAAATGATTCTGTTATCAAGGGTATAATCTTTAACTATTTGTTAACTTACTATTTATCCTCTCATATATTTCCATACTACAAAAGTGTCAGATTAATTACATTAAATGTTTCTCAAAAGCCATACTATGCCAAGGTACGTCTGACAGCCAGGCTATTTATGGCAAGAATGCTAGAATGCCCTGTGGGGTCGGAAGACTGAATTCTCAACGTGGTCATTATTGCATTTCGGTAGGTAAGCCACTTGATCTTTCTGCACTTGAACTTTTTTAGGTGAGAGGGTAACATTAAACCAGCTCTGTCTGTTCTTCAGTGTTGTGGAACTGTTAAATACAAAAAGGTTTCGAAGGTTGAATACAATAGCATGAAAAAAATTTTTTGTGTTGTCATCAATACCAACTAATGCCTTAATTATAATAATATTTTCATACTTGTGCATCCAGATATTTTGAAAACAACTCTTTCCTTACAGTACCAGTGATTAAATGGAAATTCATTCCTCTATTTAACCAACATTTATTAAATATTGCTTAGGAGAAAGGTAGTCTATTGTGTGTATTAGGTGTACAAAGATTAATTCACTGTGTACGTATGGTCAAAACTTTACCATATAGTATGTAAATAGGATGTCCTTTTTTTATTCACTCATATTTATAATCCCAAATTAAGCACATGCAACTGGTTTGTGTAAGGTCCTTAGTCTGTCATATTAGTAGGGTTGGGACAAGTAGTAAACCCTTACCTCAATAGCTTTCTCATTATTTAGGTCTAGAGACTAAAAAGGAAGTAGATAGCTATAAAATATTTAATGGTTTGGTTCAATTCCAATCATTACTATTATGGATCCATAATTCATTTCACTGTTGGAAGAGCCTGAAGAGCGTAACACTGGCAGTCTCAGAAGTATATTTTTACCCTTCTCTAACAGATAGATCCATGCTGAATGTCCAGGCATTCATTCCCCTTCTTAATATGTGCACTAGCCAAACACACCCACTTTCATTACCAGCTCTTCACGTGCTTTAAAATAAATTAGCATTCGTTGGTTCCATTTAACTGCAGGGCAAAGGGAGCCACAGGGAGGTCAAGAGCCTTCTGCCCCAGCACTCAGCACAAGTCACAAGGGGAAGAGGGTCACACTCTATTTCCCCAAGGTCTCTCTGATTCCAAGCTCATTTACATGATGCTTTTCCTACTTCAAAGGAACATCTTGGTTTTATATGATGATATTATTCCCTGGCAAGGTCATTCATTTTCATATATTCATTCCATAACTTTCATATGTTCTAATAAAGCAAAGATGTGTAAGAATATGATTGTCTTAGAGACGAGTCTCTTCTTTGAGGTTTTGACCTTGGTGAAGGGGTTCATCATGTCTTCTTATTGCTGGGTAGAAATAGGGGTAAAAACTGACTACTCTTTACCTCTTTTTCCTCAGTCCAATTGATGCACTAAGCAGGATTACTGTATAGCAGAAATTAAAGAATCCCAGCCTGCATGTGTGTACATGCACGTGCGTGCGCACACACACACACACACACACACACACACACACATCTCCGTTTCCCTAGCTGTGGACCAAGTTCAGGAATCAGAAATCTGGCAAGATACTGGGGTGTATTCTACAAGTTCAAGGGAAACAGAGTCCACATTATTTTCTCTCTTGTTGTTTTCACTAATACTTTGAATCTGTATTCTTACTAAGATATGCTATTGTGCTGATTGAGGACAGTAGAGACAATTCAGTATTCAGACCAAGATTCTTTGACCCAGGTCTCTTTAGAATTGTTCTAGGTTGTTCTAGCCAAGCTGGGAGTGTTCTTGACTTCCAAGGTCAGTGTTTACCCCTTGGAGAAGTGTCTTAACTTGCCCTTTTGGACAACTGCTTGTTCAGCCCATAGTGTTCTGTCCTTTCTATGCGTGTGTTTGACTTGCTATTTTCTTTGGCTAATTATGCATGGAATTCTTCCTATTCCAATAAACAGAAGGGCAGTGTATATTTCCCTGGTTAGCTGTACATGCAAAGCCTTGAGAGGAGAATGAAGTAGAGAAGCAGATTGGCTTATTCTGGGCAAAGAGCAATTCATTGGCCTTTGGGGAAGAAGTTCCTGTGTTGATTAGGACTTCAGTGTGACCTAACAATCCTTGTTCCGCCTGCCTCCTTTAGATGACATGCTTCCAGTGAATTACAGTCTGTTTAATAAGGACCCTGGTGTGCACAGAGTTAACATTTCCAAGTCCCCCATGTCTGTCCTCGACATCTATGATCCAGGATGTGGCTAAGGGTCTTGACCTTGTCACTCTTCCCGAGGACAAGAAGAGAGGAGAAGATGAACCCAACTGTGAATGCAGTGTCCCAGAAAAGAGAGGCACAAATCCTTTTGAGCATACTGACCTGCCCAAATCTTTCCTCAGTCCTGCGGGATCCTTGCTGATGGTTGATGGCAAAAGGAAACTGTGAAATCGGGTTTTGTTTTTCTTTTTTATTAAATGTATAACAAGAAGGTAACCCAGTTGTTGCTTATTTTTCTTTCCAAAATTTTAAGATGGTAATTAGGAGAAATAACACCAATCAGGCTTGTGTGAATGCAAGCAAGACCTCCATAGGCAGCATAATGTGTTAGTGTAAAAATATGCCTAGACAACATAACTTGTCAGAGAGGATTATTTCTACTTAATGAGTCTAAGAAGTCCCTTTTCCTCTCCTATTCAGCCTTTGACTAGAGAAGAGAGTGGGGGAGAGAGAGAGAAAGAGAGAGAGAGAGGGAGAGGGAGAGGGAGAGAGGAGGCGCATTAGTGAACAGCGACTGTGGCATTGATGTTTGAGCGCACTTCTGAACTGGCTTTGTTGAGACTATCAGTGTAGAAAGCATGCGCTGTCCCAAATCCGCTGTTACTATGAGAAATGAGGAGCTGCTTTTAAGGTATGTTGTTATGTCCTTTGTTTTAATGTGTGCTTTCTGATTCCTAGAGCTGGTGGAGGCACTAATCGTGCCCTGAATCAACTAGCTCCCTTATCTTAGAAGAAAAGGAGGGAAAAAAAGAATCTAAACTGAGAGAGGGAAATGAAATTGAGACCAAGAGATTGGGGGAAGAGAGAAAGAGAGAGAGCCAGCAAGAGAAAGAAGGACTGTTGTGAGCGAGTTCTGTCTGTACTAGTTGCCTTTTGAAAGCAGAGCATGTATTTGCTCCTTGCTATTTGTGAGTGGCCAGTGGATGTTTTAAGGGCTCCAAATCTGGCTCTTGGTTCGTCTTTTCCTTTGCAATGTCTAAGCCTCTTTCATTATTATGCACTCTGCATGGAATAATCACCGAAAAGGGAGCTGAGGAGACTCCATATTAGACTTGCATTCCAAATACCGCTCTAATCTGGACTTAGCCTACCTAAAATAGTCCTCCTGTGTTACCAGGTTTGGATTACTTTATCCTGTTTGCCAAAATGTGTACCTGTTTGGAGACCTCTGTTCATGCATGGCGTCCCACGGTCCCCATGTATAGGAAGCAAATATTTGCTTCTGCATTGGTGTTGAGGTTCTGTTACATACCAAGAAGGAGGCACGGCTGACCTTTTGGGAAGCAGAGAGAGAATTATGATAGAATTGGCATCCTGCTTTGAAAAATGTAGTCTTTTGTTTATTTGCTAGCAGACATTGTAGCACTGAATGCATCTTTGGGTCTGACAATGGGACCGGTTGAACAATGGAGCTGTCAAACTAGCTTAATGCATGTCTGGGGCTGGTTTTTTTTTTTTTTTTTCCTTCTTTCTCAACATCCTTTTTATCTCTTATAATCTTGTTTGTATAGACTATCAGAATGAAGAGCTTTTAGAACTGCTTGTTTGTGGTTTTATGCTTTTAAAAAAATGTAGTATCCACTGTACTCAGAGCTTTTTGCATTTTGCAGTTATGTTGGTTGGATTAAGTTAGAGATTTATTGCTTACCTCTCTGTTAACTACAGAAAGAAAACTTATTGATCAAAAATGCTTGTAATACCATTATCATTCTGGCAAAGCCTTGTTATCAGACCCAATTCTACACTATTTAATGCCTGCAGTTTTAAAATCTGGCCATTTGTTGGACTTATGCAATGTTGCATGAAAGAGAAGTTAACAGGAATATTTTCAATGCTTAAGTAAATGATCATTCCTAGTCTCTAGCTTTCCTTTCAGCACCCATGTAGGTAAGCAATGTAGAAATTCAAGGACAAGTAAGAACTTTTGCCTTTACGATCTTAGTTACAAACTATTATTGTATAGCCTATTAAGTTGTTAATAGCTAAAGCTCCCTATGAAATATACTGAGCATTGATTTATGCTTATATCCTTATCAAATGCATTTCTAAACAGGGGAAACATTTCTTATGTATTAAAATATCTTTGATTTTATACAATAAGCATTAATTTGTAAGGTGAAAATTGTGAGACTATAGGAAGAGAGAATTGTTTCAAACTTCTCAAATATTAAAACAATTTTTATTAGCATAGTATATATAAACAAGTGAACCCTAGAAGAGTAAATCATCGATTTACATGAAAATCATCTTGCTAATGTACATTTAATAATACATATTATCTAATGTTTTAGTGTTTTGCTTAATAAACTGTTTGAGCCAGTGTGATATATCAAATATATATTAATATATTCATAGAAAAAGATGAAGGATATAATTTTAAAAGTAGAAAGGAAGTTGTAATGAATGAAATTAAAAAATAAATTTGACTTCAAGTATTTCCTCTTCTGCTCTGGTTCAAATTGGTGATGATCCCAGTCAATAAGGAACAAGATATATTACTTATAAAAAGACAGTTGTGAAAAACTACTTTTTTAGATTTGGACATGCATTTCATTTTTTTAAAACTTAGGTTGAAATGTTACTAAATAATAGATGTAGAATTATTTACATAAATGTTATCAGCAACTTAAAATTGCTTTCTCAAGGAGAGATTCTCTGTTCATAATATTTTCAGAGCTTAAGTGCACACAAAGCATATATAATCAGTATAATAATATTTTTAAAGTTACCCACTGTGAATAGAGTGGATTTTAAAGGAATACTTGTTATGTTATTTTACTTCCAATGGGATCTGAGCTGCTCTTTGCTTTGGATAAACCAATAATTGCTTTTATGATGAGCTCATAAAAGGTAATGGGTGAAGCTTCGTATATGAGACTAACCAAGTGTTACCAGAATACCCAGATCCTGCTTTATGGGGAGTTTTTAATCTAAAACACAGGATATAAGTCATATTTTGTGGTTTGGGAGCAAAGTATTCTTTCATGCTTGTTAGATGCATGTTAGGAACACACTTAAATAAAGAAATCACCTAGAAACCACCATGTTGAATTTTTTAAATTAACTAATTATTTAACTATGAATCTTTCACTTTAATCCCCAACTGTTCATAGTTAGGTACTGAAACAAGGGAAATAAATTTTTTTTTGTTTTATTTTTCTTCTCTGGTTGAATGATCCATTACCAGTGTCCAGAATTTGAACCTCACCACCACCACATTCTAACATCTAACATACATCTGTTTTTGTTTTTGTTTTGTTTTGTTTTCTCTAACTTGATGAGGAAGGTGTGAGATTGCCAGGAGTTGGAAAACTTGTCTGCATCTATTTCAACAAAAGCAACAAAATAATGTAAGCTAATATACACTCCATATATGATGAGTCCCCTGGATAGTGACCTAAACAGATGTAGAAATAAAATTTAATTCTAAGCCCAAATTTTCAGAAGAGGAATAGGAAGAGATTCAAACTGGGAAAATGGTTTATTTCGCTAGAGAGTAATGATTGCACCTTAAGCCCTTTTGCACACAAGTCTTGCGAATATCCACATAGATATATTCAGAAGACCACAGACTGAGATCTATAACCTCAATGTATTAAAATTCTTCTACATATAAAGATGAAAACTGACAGTTTCCTTTTTTTTAATGTGAGTGGATACAATTGCAAATTAGCCTTTGGGGGCTGGAAAACTGACAAAGAACCTTTGATTAATATTCATATCTAGAACTTTATAGCAACTGCAGATTGTGCTTGAATAACTAGGAAGTCATTCAACGAGTGAATCAATACTAATTATTGTAATCAGGAGGGTTAATTAGGTGAAAATGTGTCTGATGGAAAGTTCATTGCTCACAGCCCTGGAAACATCCAGGTTGATGGAAAGAAAGGTAAAGTGCAAAAGAAAGAGGGTTGGGGGAAATGATTGTTTAGTACGTAAGGTGTTCTTAGATGAAAAATGTAACTTGATTTTTCTATAATTTTGTAGTAGCAATGAAATTAGGAATAACAAACTGAGTTTTTAATGTAGATATTTATGTAAAATTATGAATAGAATGCAGTATGGCATCTTTGCTCCATAGCACATATCTAGATTTCTTTGCACAGTAAGTAAAATTGCATTCAGTGACAATAGTGCCTTCTTGTATCACCTTTATCAATCTTTACTGAATTTCTTTATTTTGGTAATTTCTGAGGGATTTGTTGGTCAATGAAGAACCTCATTTCCTAAAACTATAGATTATTGGATTTGGAGAGTATAAATTATTGGATTTGGGGAGGTTTCTGAGTTAACAGTGACTTTTATTCTGTAGGAAAAAATGAGGCTGTGGTTTAGAATACATTACATTCATGGCATTTTGCTTAGCTGGCATTAAGATGAGGCTGTCTGAGGAAGGAAGGTATATGTGAGGATGTGAGGTGTTATAACCCATTCAAAGGGGAAATGAAGTGTCCCAGAGCTGGGGTGCTTTTCTGTTCACATGATACCAAACTAGAGAAATGGGACAACATGAAAGCTACATGTGATGGGTCGAATAAGGAGAGAGAGAGAAAAAAGAGAAAAACCTTGGTTTGTGATGAGATCCACTTTGTTCCCAAGCACATTGTTGTGCTTCTAGGGAAGTAATTAGAAACCATCATATGCAGGCATGGTCATCTTTACCCACCGCTTTCTTTTGTGTGGCCCATCCTGACACATATCCTTGTATGTCACAACCATCCAAGTTAACAGGAAATGGCATCTGTGGATAGAGTGTGACACCAGTCCAGAGCGACATGTGTTACAAGGGCAGCTTGAGCCACTACCTCAGCCCATTTCTGGTTGACCCACCTATGCTTGGCTGCACAGGCTTGTGATGACTCACTGGAATTTATGAAGCCGGACTGCCTGCATGCCTCAGAGGAAGATAAAAACTAGAATTTTCCTGGGAAATTATTCCATTCAACAAACTTTGTTGTCATGGTAAAGAAGAGCTTGTGTCATGCTGATACACCTCTGATATTCATGGCTTTTTTTCAACCACTTCCTGAGAAAGCACACAGCTGCAATCAGTGAAAACTCTGTGTTGAAACTTATGCAGAATGAAACTGGCTTCTAGCAGGGCTGGGAAGTGTGGAGTCTCTGTGCAGAAATCCACCCGTGTTTTTTTTTTTTTTTTTGTTTTTTTGCCTTTCCAGAAAGCCATCTATCTGGGTCCTAACAAGGGCCACAGGTTCCATGCTGTTTATCATGCCTTACCTTATGAATGTCATTCCAGCTCCCTGAATGCTCCTTGTCTGCTCTCCATAAATGGTAACTCACCTTTTTCCTCTGGGCTGGACTGCAGGCCTTAGACACATCAGTGAAAACCCCATCATATTATAAGAGCAACAGGATGAAGACTGACTTTCTTCTCAACTGCGAGTCTTAGGTTCCATCAAAGATCAGAGTATGGCATGTGAGTGAGGAAGGAATGAAATTATCACTTATTAACAATCTGCTCGGCCTGATATTGCATGAAATTGCTCCCATTTTAAAGATGAATCCCCCCCCCCGGGGCGAGAATAATAAAATCACAATTCAGAGATACACAGTGGAAGAGACTGTAACCTAAGACTCAGCTAAATCCCTTTTCTGGCCAGTGGAAAATATAATTATTTAATATTTGTTATCTTGGGGGTTTTGTGTGTTTGTTTTCTGGTACTTTAAATTGAACCAAGGACCTTGCACATGCCATGCAAGGGCTCTCCCAGCTTGCCTTTTTTTGTTTGTTTTTCTTTTTCTTTTTCTTCTTTTGAAAGTGTCTTCCTAAGTTGCTCATACTGGCAGTGAACTCACTCTGTAACTCAGGCTGTCTTCAAAAGTGTGATCCTCCTGACTCAGCCTCCTGAGTAGCTGGGATTGCACGGTTTGCACCACCAGACCCAGTAATATTTGCCGTCTTAAAGTCATTCCATCCTCTGGTGCAGTATTCTCACTGATTTGAACCCAGTGATGGAGCCATAACATTAGGAGGGAACCATCACACTCAGTTTCTGAGGCCAATGCACTGGTCACCATAGTTTCAGCTCCTTTCCTGAATTTCAGTGCTTTCAGATTTTCTTCCTTGCTAGTGTCAAGTTTTTGAGGAGAGTGGGATTTATGGGCCTGATGAAATGACAGGTAACAATAAAAAAGGAAGAATTAAAGAAATAAGAAAGGATTGTTTTTAAAGCAGCCTTCTTTGCTTCTGAGCTCTAACGGGTCCTTTTCATACCTTCCTTACTCCCCTCAGAGTTCATGTAGCTGTTTTTATTTTATTTTATATTTTTTTGAGATAGGGTCTCCTTATGTAGCTCAGGCTATCCTCAAATGCCAAAGCCTCCTGCCTCAACATCCCAGGTACTAGGATTATAGGAGTGTTCTACCACATTTTGGCACTCATGAAATCTTTGAATAAAGTATCTTATGCTTCATTTTTCCTGAGCATTAATCCACACAGTTGAAAAGAAGATGTTGGAAGGAGTCATAGAGAATTTTAAAGCATTCTGAATTTAAAATGAAAGTTTTCAGGTTGCCAAAATATGTAAAATGTCATGCCGTACCCATAACCTATCAACAACACAAAGGTATGCACACAGAGCATATTCAACAAAAGATACAGTTTTTACCATTAACCAGCCAACAATATTCATGGGACAAAGAAGAAATAGTGGGTGGAGTGGAGTCAGTGGTAAAATTCATAGAGATAAGTTCTTGAATCTGGCCTTGAAGGATGGACAAGTTACAGATTAGTGAGAGGGAGAAAGAAAGATCCTCAATCTATTTTTGTTATTAAAACCAAACAAGGGCTGGAGAGATGGCTTAGTGGTTAAGGCGGTTATCTGCAAAGCCACAAGACCCAGGTTTGATTCCCCAGGACCCACATAAGCCAGATGCACAAGGTTGACATGTGTCTGGAGTTCTTTTGTGGTGACTGAAGACCCTGGTGTGCCCATTCTCTCTTTTTCTATCTGCTTCTCTTCTTCACTCAGATAAATAAATAAAATGTCTTATAAAAAAAAAAAACCAAGCAAAAGAGAATGCTTCACTTGACCACCTTCCTCCTCATTTCCCAAAGTTTTTCACATCTTTTTTCCCTTCTTACCATATTCCTTTGAAATAGGAATGTAGCTACGAATGTCAAGAGAGAAGGAAAAGAGCTAATGATTACATAACAGAAAGCTTTACACTCACAATAGAGATAAGATACAATAAGATACAAGATAGAAACAAGATATAACACATTTTACATTCAGCTTGTGTAACTAACTATACCAGTTTTCCATAAAGCTGTTGGGTGGCTTTCTTAAGAAGAAAAATTTAGTTCCCTATAGACTTAGTAGGAATTAGCATTAAAAACATGTTTAAATAAAAAGTCATTTGAGATTTTCAAAAACCTCTTTTATAGACTAAAAATGGATCTAGATTTGAACCATATTGTAAAGAAAAAAATGAATTTCCTGTGCTCAAAACCTTGATGTATTTTCAACCTACATGTCACTTTAATAGTGCAGTTATATAATTGGTGTAGTAATAATTAGGCTAACACGTCGTACTTCTTATCTGAGGATCATGGTAGGCTTTGAATTGTCAGCATTCATCCCTACTAGGAAGTAATGGTCACACATAAGACAAAGGTCTAGTTGATGAATCAGAAAATTAAATGACTTCCCAGAGTGGGTCAACTCTTTGACAGAATGAAATGCAGAATCCAACAGGTTTGGTTCTTGAAATCTCACAATGTTTTCACTCGGTCTGAAAGTAGCATTTGTCCTAAAGTGTCTGATCCGCAAGCACGGGGTCAGTCATCTTCTGATCTTAGTGGCTAAAAGCTGTTCGCTGGAGATCAGCTATCTTTGTGAGCAAAGTGGGTTCATGTGATTTATTTTGTAGAAACCTAAGCTTTCGCTCTCTTAATCCTCACTCTTCTTCAAGTTGTATTTACTCCGGGTGTTTGGACGTGGAGGAGACACACTCAGACAAATGGAGCTGATTCTCTTTTCAATAGAGAATCTGATTCTTGCCAAGCTCTTCCTCAGTCAACCCCACTGGAAAGCTTACCCCATCCATTTGTCCATTTCTTTTTATTTCACTTCCACCTGTTCCTGCTTTCTCTGGGGCTTAGCATTATGCCCACAACTGCGTTTTCCCAGCTGTTGCAGTTCAGCTGTTGTATTTTGTCAAGTAGCATTTTCTCCCTTTTAAAAACTTAATATCATGGGAGAGAAAGATAACTTTCCATGGATTTGGGGAAAATATTGGGTGGGGGTAGGGTATTGAAGGGTGGATTGTGAGGGGAATTAGAAACCTCATTCTGATAAGCATAAATTTTGTCCCGCCGCCAGTCTGGCACCAGATAAGGGCACCTGGTGTAGTTTGACAAATCTCAGCATCTTCCAAGAGGGCACTGGAACATTCCTTCAAAGGCTCCCCACCCTCTCACTCCCTCCCCATCTCCCCAGCCCCCTAGTGCCTTCCCTGTTCAAATGACTGTGCTAGACAGGGAATCCTTTGGCTTTTCCCCACCCCCTTCCACAGACTTCTCCTTCCTAATGTTCACATTCTATTTTCTCACTTCATTGTACACAGTCTTCTGTCCTAGCCCATGCTCCCCCTGGTAATGTGTGGAAAAAGGAATCCCACTGCTCCCTACAGAGACAGCTGTTGCTACTTCAAAGATCAGCCTTGGTCAAGGCAAGTGAAATTTGATTTCTCATACAAATAAGTAATCTACGGTTGCTAGCATCTCTGTTCATTTCGGTAGCCACCCACCTCCTCAGACACACAGCTGTAGACTAGGCTGTGTCTGGCTCCTATTTGAAAGAGTCAGAAAAGGAGGTGGGGGGCACAAAGGAAAAGGAAGAAAAGGTTGAGAAAGGAAAAATAAAACCAGTAAGAGTGGTGTGATGGAGAAAGGAGAAAAAGAAAAGGGCAGGTTAGGGAGAGAAGTGAAGAGATGGCTAGGCTGTGGGTCTGAAAGATCCAGGATATTAACATTTCCTCCCTTTGGAATGCAAGTTCCTGGCTCTGGAGGGGCAGCTCATTTTGCAGTGCGAAGGTATGTACGCAAAAGAAACATGTTCAGTAGCAGAGCCTCTTTGGAGGGAAGATAAATTCACCATGCTATATTTTGGCTCTCTTAAAAATAGATTCAGGGTAAACAAAAAAAACAAAACAAAACAAAAACAGGATTGCAAAAAGCCAATAAAAGCTGTCCTCAAGAAAGAACTACTAAGTATTTCCTTTAAAAATGTAAAATACGAGTTCAATAACTTTCATCTACATGGGTATATGATTTTACTTATCTAGTGATAAGGATGTGGTAAAGAAATACTCAGAATGGGCAGAAAATGAGCAATTGTTTTAAAATTATGATTGGTGATAGCTATTCTCAAGTAATACCTATATAGAACGAAAAGATATGTCAATAATGTATTGTTTGAGGATGTGTTTGGGGTTGTTTAATGCATATATATTTTTTAAGTCATTGTTTATTTATGTAAGTTGCTCATGAGACTAAAGTAAGCCAAGAACAAACACATGGTCACAAAGTCAGGACCTCTCCCAGGTCAGGAGCTTAAAATTCATGTGGATTTCAAATTTGTTGCATGGAAATTATGGTAAATCTCATAATAGGGCCTATATTTCTTGTTTCAAATATCTCTGAGCACATTGGACTTGGTTTTTTAATGTTAATTTAGTTTTTTAACTGGAACAGCTTTATCAATAAAATTTGAATTTGTTAATGTGATAGGGAAAAGCTGCTTTGGAGTTTGGTTTATATTGGGTAGCTGTAGGGGAGCAAGGAGGGAGGGGAGGCTTCAGAAAAACTGCAATAGTGTAATAAATTAATAAATTTGTTAATTGCTGATAGCGACTGCTTTTAAAGACACAGTTATATGGGAAATTATTACAGGAAAAAATAAAAATTTGAAATGCATCATAAAATCTGCAAAAGAAGAAAATGAACTTGTTTCATTGTGAACATAAATCACAGTGTACTAGGCATCAGGTTTTAAGTCCTAATATCTGCTTTGCAAACATGTGGACTATATTCTGATTCACTGAGTGCAGTGGCAGGAAGAGGAACCTTCCAATTCAAGCAGTGTGTGCTCTAGGTGCAAATGCATGTATTAGCACTCTGTTTCTATTGAGAGTTGTTATTTAATGCTGGTCATAATTCAGGGCTCAAACAATGGCCATTGGACAAAACTCAGTATGGGATGAGGGCCGAGGAGGGAAGTGGAGAGCTGAAACAGCCTAGTATACTGGCTTGCCTTGGAAAGCCTCATATAAAATGAGGTCATTCAGAAACTTTCCCTTGAAGTGCTTCCAATTCTTGAATTGCCTTTTGTTTGGGAAATGAATAGCAAGTTGATTAAAAAAAGAGACAATTAGGGGAGGTAGGGGGATGGGGTAGAGAAGAGCATAAGGTTTTTCTACAATGAAGCTAAAATTATGAGGAAACTTCATTGTTCCTTACAGCCTTGGTCCCCAGTAACGCCAGCACAAGGTGGTGCCCCAAACCAGTTCATATCCACTAAAGGGGCTCACTGATGTCACTGCCTGGCTTTAAAAGCGGTTCATTGAACCCAAGTGTTCAACTTGGTTAACCCAGGAGAGCTGTCTGCCAGATAATTCCAGAACATGATGCCTGGTGGCTCATTGCTGTGTGAACATTAATAAGTGAGCTCCATGGAGTTGGTTTTAGTGTTTTTTTTTTTTTTTCCTTTCTGACAAAGTAGTAAAATGAGAAATTTAAGCTTTTCATCAAGTACTATTTGGTTGGATGTTTTTATTTTTCAGTTGAAGAGCATTTGAATTTTGTATTTTAAAATGTGGCCAGTGTGTATATGATCGCAGAAATTGAATAGATATTAGAAATGAACACCATGATTGGAAGGCTTGTAAATAAGCTATCTGGTGGGTGGGGTGTATTTTGTTTCCTTGTGGCTTCTACATCAGGTGTCTATTTGATCACTACATTATTTATGTATTTGCCAACCAGAGTGTTTAAACTCTGTTATGGTGCATAAGCCTCACATATCCTATGCAAAGTGAGTTTTCATTTATTTTTGACCCTAGTTTTACTTCGAACTTTAAATGGCAACAATCAAATATGCTTTGAAAACTATGCTCCACTGTGGTTGTTAAATAAGGCAATAACCTATGCACTTGTAATTCTCTCCCTGTGACCTACTTACATCCTACTTCACCCTCCTTATAGTATGATTAAAAGCTGCTTTGAATCCACTATTGCCTCAAGGGATTTGAGGCTAGAATTTAACAAACTGCTGAGAAGGCTTAAGTCAGTAAAAGGGCTTCCTTGCAGCTTCTTCTAACTAATTCACATGCAATTAAAGAGAAAATAAATATTTTAGAAGTGTATATGTTAGTGAAGCATTTTTCTACCTATAGAATATAGCTATATATGTAACTTTATTCCATAGCTGATTTGAAAATATTCATCTTCTAACTAATGTGGTTGTGTTTTGTTTGCTTTAGGGGCTGGCTCCACTCATTCTGTTTTGAAATAAATTTATCATATAGTCAGACCATTGTACACATTAGGGGATTTATGTAAATAATACATGGTAAATCAAGAACTGTCAAGGTTTGTCTTCAATTACCCAGCTAATTACCTTAGTAAGATAGTTGAAAAACCAACAAATATTTCAAAGGCAGCTTGTAGTAACTGGGAAAAGGAGTAAATGTAGCTTGGAATTAGTAAGAAAATTTTGGGCAATTTGAGATCTAATAATTCATTTTATTGCAACTGTCAATTCTTTGTTAGAGGGGAAAAATGAAAGCTACATTTGAACTATATTGTAATTAGAACGTCAAAGGCCAAATAGATTCTTTAACTGAAGAAGGAAATCAAGTCAATTAAATATGTGTGTACTTAACTGAATATCATAAACATGTTATTCCATATTGCTCTCAATGCCCCAAGTCTGGATTTCAAATTGATAGGTGCATTTAAAGTTGATATGTAAACAACCATTTTACTTCCTATTGTATCACAATAAATTGGTGAGGAAAAATTAAATCTTTAATTGCCCGTGACTTCCTTGTTTAACCATTTGGATAAGGTAACCCAGGCATGCCTTGACTTGCGTAAGAAAAAACTCAGACCCTTAGCACAATGTTCTGGTTTTCTTTAGCATAAAAACAACAGTAGAAAAACAGATTTTCCAAGCAAAGCCATAATATGTGTGTATATATAGCATGTGTGTATGTGTATAGTATGTCTGTGTTTGTATATATATTTACATCATCTGAAGGTTTAAGATGTTATTTCAAAAGTAAATAAAAAGTGATTGCTATAAAAAGCAAACTATAAAGAGCTGGAGAAATGGCTTAGCGGTTAAGCAAAGTGAAAGGACCCAGGTTCAATTCCCCAGGACCTATGTACAGAGGTACAAGGTGGTGCATACGCTCATTTGCAGAGGCTGGAGGCCCTGGCGTGTCTATTCTCTTTCGTTCTCTCCACCCCCCTCTCACACACAAATGAATAAAAATAAAATATAAGAAAGTAAATTGTAAAGTTCTGGGATACAGTTAGTGATGTTGATTTAGAAAGTGAGATATGCCATGAAGAAATTTTACATACTTATGAAAAGTTGGGGTTTAATCCCAATAACCAAACAATGAAGAAAAGGAGTACACGAAATTCGAATGCCACATTCTAGACCACTTTTCCTTCCAGAACTTTTGATAAACACTCTGAAAAATTAAACTCACTTGCGTCTCTTCATTTGTAAGCGTTCTGCCACTTTTCTCAGGTCACATAAATTAAATTATCTTAAATCAGTATTGAGTTTCGTGGCCATTTACATTGTCGAGCTAAAACATACGAAGACCCTCATGGTTTTGCAAACTTGTGTTTAAAACCGGGAAATGGCAGTTTTGTGGTTTATCCTTTCGGCTCGTTTTAACTGTGACTTATGACTGCTTCTCCTGTTCACCCCTTCGATCTCTCAGGGCTCCCAAGTTGACGCCCGAGGCAGCGCCGTCGTGCACAGCCCATGGCGCGCGCGCTTCTCCTCCGGCCTGTCTCTCCGCGGTCCGGGCTCGGGTCACCGCGCGGGCCGCTCGCTCGTTCGTCCGGTGGTCGCCGGCCCGCCCCGAGCGAACGCGCCGCCACCTCCACCGCGTCTCGGGGGGCGGCGGGCAGCGCCCGGGGCCGGGGCGGCTCCCTCTCTCGGCGCCCTGCCTGGCTCCCTGCGGGTCTCAGGCGCGCGTGCGTGTCTCCGGGGCCGGCCGCGCGGGCCCGCAGGGGTTAAGCGTGGACGCGGGCGCCCGGAGCTCCGCCCCCCGCACCTGGCGCCCGCAGCCGCCCGCCCGAGCGCCGGCTCGCCGAGGGGATTGGCGGAGCGCGCGTGCGCGGGGAGGGACGGGCGGCGGGCGGACGCGGACGCCGGGCGGAATGTGACAAGAGCGGCTGGGCGGCCGCCGGGGGGAGCCGCGCGCACCTGCGCCTGCCTGTCTCGCGCCGCCCGCCGCCCGCCCGCCCGCCCGCGGCCGCTCGGACGCGCGCAGCCGCCGCCGCCCCCCAGCACCTCACACGCGCACCCCGCGAGCGCCGCCGCCGCCGCGAGCGCCCCGCACCATGACTTCTGCCTTCAAGCTGGATTTCCTCCCGGACATGATGGTCGAGGGCCGCCTGCTCGTGGCTGACAGAATGTGAGTGAAGCGCCGAGCCGCCTCCCGCGGCGTCCCGAGGCCCCGAGCGTCGTCCTCGTCCTCCCCACCGCCCCCCGGCGCGTGCGGACGCGGGCTGCGGCTGCGCCTCCGGCCGGCCCGGCGGGCTCGGGTGGGCATCGGGGCGGGCGTCCCGGCAGCACCCCGGAGCGGGCGGGCGGGCGGGCATCGGGGCGGGCGTCCCGGGCAGCACCCCGGAGCGGGCGGGCGGGCATCGGGGCGGGCGTCCCGGGCAGCACCCCGGAGCGGGCTGGCGGGCGTGGGGCGGCGCGGGGCGCGGGGCGGGCGTCCCGGGCAGGACCCCGGAGCGGGTGGGCGTCCGGGCAGCACCCCGGAGCGGGCTGGGGGGCGTGGGGCGGCGCGGGGCGCGGGGCGGGCGCGCGCGGCGGTGCACGCTCCTGGGGTTTGGAGAAGCGGGGCGGGCGGGGCGCGCTGGCCCATTTCGAGATCTTTTCTTAGCAAGCAAATTCACCATTCCATTCACCTGACTGCTTTGGTGGGAATTTTCCTTTTTTTTTTTTTTTCTTTTTCCTGAGGTGTGGGAGAGACAGGGAAGACGGAGGGAGAGATAATGATCAAGATTAAACTCACCTAAGGTGTGCTCTTTTGAAGAAATTAGCGGTAATTGGTGGTTTTTTAACGGACTCGTGATGCTTTGCTGTGCTCTGTAGTTTAATAATGAATGCGATGCTGGTGGCGGTGCGTGGCCGTCCTTCTAGGGTAGAGCAGTTAACTGGAGCTAGGATTGCGGAGATTAGCAAAGTCTGTAACGTTTCTGATCTGGCTCGCGAGTCTTGTCAGGGAAGTTTCGCTCAGATCGGCGATTCTCAGTAGAACCTACTTATATTTCAGACACGTAACCTAAAGAAAACCTCAGGTAAAAAAAAAAAAAAAAAAAAAAAGGATCGCTAGAGTGACATGGAAAACGGAAAAGTCTGAGCCCTTTTCTAGATGTGGAATGTGCACAGTTCTCCCATCAGGTGTGGCTCTGAAATCCTATTTAGTGGTGGAAAAAACAAGGACTGCTCTCCTACAGAATGCCTCCTGCTCTACCCACTGTAAGACTTACCATCTTACAAGCGCTCCAGCTCAGGCACCTTGTGTTCAGCCCACTCCAAGCTTTGTAATGCATTTTCCCTGGCAGCTAACTTTCCCCGTGATACTTCATTCTTGTTTTAGTATGTTAAGTGCTACCAGTTGAAAATCTTGAGAAACTCCACAGTGGCCAATTATTTAAGCCCTAAAACAAAATAATCAAGTAGGAAATAGGGATGATAGAATCTGTCAAATATGAATCGTCCTTTCAGTCGATATTAAGGATGTTAACTTGCTTGGACACGGTCAGGTTCACTTTCTCAACTAAGATAATCAGATAACATAAATTAAAATATTGAATTTCCTTTTGGCACATTTCCCTGAGAAATTAATCTTGATTAGTAATATTCCCATGATATTTAAGAGATCTGTATCTTGTCCCCCTCAAAATATGACCTGTATCCACACATAACACATATTTGCACGATCTAACTTGAAATTTTTTTCCGTCAATTTTCTTTTCTATATGCCAGAGTGTTAGGGATGAACCAAATAGATGGGTTGATCATGATTTTGAATTTATAGTCACCTGCTACTTAAGCTAATGAACACTATGAATTTAAAGCATTAATGGCCTCTGAAAGATGCACTCTCTTGTCAATTAAATTATGAATTATGAAAATTTAATTTGTCCTTTTCATTTGGGAGATGAATGTGGCTTGTTGGGACTCTGCTCTGAACAGAGCATTCGTATCTTAGCCATGGAACTTCCCATATGAGTCTTATTCTGACTTCTACCCCACTTCCCTTCCAAATGTTCATGATTTCCAAATGAGAACCTTTGGGATCAACTCCAGATTGTGTTCAGTGTTTGTCAGCTATTGCCTAATTGAACTAAGAAAAAGAGGATTTGTAGATGAAAGTTATGTGTTTCGAGGATAACAATTGTGTGTCTCTGTAGCTATGAGAACACTAGCATATTTTCCCAAATAGCTTGCAATTAACTCACACTGCAGACATGTATGTGAGAGAACATAACTTGAAAGGGCTTAAAGCCCACCTAAGCAGTGTATTTTATTGCCATATTCAGAGTTGAGAAGTGAGTTGTGTGGGTTTATTGTTTTGGGGGACTGGCTGTCATGTATGGTATGTTGCATTTGGACTAAATTGTAGTGTGCTAGATAAATGGCCTATTCCTAAAAGGGACTTAAATAAAGCACAGGGGCTTTTCTGGCTTTGATTTTCTAAAGCAGTAAAACATATTTTCAATGGCATTCTCCCACAGGAATATATTAGATAAGTTTGCAAGATGTAATATGTTTGAGTCCTCCAGGCAGATGAACAAATAGCTTTTGAGATGAGTTATTACACTTGATGGTCCCACACGCCATCCAGTATTTAAAAAGCCCAGATCCTTTAAAGCTCTGTAGTGGTATGGAATTGCTATAGCATATGCTTCAAAGTCAATACCAGAACTGTAAATGAAATGGGCATTTTTTTAAAGTAACCTTGGCTAATAGAGTTTTATGATTTTTTGTTGAGACATTTATGCCAGGTGTGATGATGTATACCTTTAATCCCAACACTTGGAAGGCAGAGGTAGGAGGATTGCCATGAATCCGAGGACTCCTTAAGACTACATGGTGACCTATTCCAGGTCAGCCTGAGCCAGAGCGAGACGCTACCTCAAAAAAAAAAAAAAAAAAAAAAAAAAAAAAAAAAGAGTTTGGGCCAAGGACCCAGGTTCCATTCCCCAGTACCCGTGTAAAGCTGGATGCAGAAGGTGGCACACACATCTGGAGTTCCTTTGCAGTGGTTAGAGCTCCTGGCGTGCCCATTCTCTCTCTCTCAATCTCTCTGCTTATGTCTCTGAAATAAATAAAATATAAGCAAAAACTTAAGAGAACTATGTTTTAAAAAAAGGTATTTACAATGAAGCATAGTGAAAATAGGAACTAATTTTTAAGTCTATTTTAAATTGGGCAGTTGGTTTTAATTAAGAATAGGGATAAGTATTTCCTCTTTTAGAGATTTTGTTTGTGTGTGTGTGTGTATTTAGAGTCTAATTGAGTTTTTAAGACTTGGAAATGAGAAGTTATAGGTGAAAGATTAATGCAGCTTAAAAAGTGTTAGTTCAAAAAAAGTATTAGTTCAAATTTTTGATGTTAGGAGAAATTACTGACAAAAGGCTACAAATAAAATGAAAACTGTTATGCTTTCAGTTCATAAACATGGTGATTTCTCTTGTTTGCTTAGAAAGTCAAAACAAGTTAAAATAATAGGCAAAATATTTATCAGTATGTAAATAAACTGAATGGTCATGCTAAGGACATCATTGTTAAAGTTGAAAGGGGCTTTAGAGACCATCTCATCAGACTTCATTTTATCAATTATGAAACTACAATAGGGATTAGTCCTAGAAAACAAAGTCACTACTGCTTCCTGCCAAAATTAAAATTTAGCTAACTGAATGCCTACTGTGTACTAGGATATTTTATACTGTTTCCAGTCTTTATGGTAGAGAGGGTGTGTGTAATCCCTGTTTTAAAGATGATACTGAAGGAGCTTGTCATGCTACATAGGCCGCAAGTGGTTTTCTTGTATGTGTGATGGTGGGGTATGTATATATTTGATTCTGTGCTAATGGGGAGAGAAAGAGAAATGTGAAGGAAAGTATATGTCATAGTTTAGAAAACTCAAATTGTGCCAAATCAGAATTATAAGAAATTTATATCTATTTAAGATTTATATATATGAAAATCATTTTATACTCTTGAATTTAATTCAAACTCAGTTTTCCATCTATTTATTACTAATAAGAATGTTAATTATTTTAGTTTAGCTGCAAAATGAAAATTGAAAGCAATGGGCTCCCCCCCCCCATGGTATTTAAAATTTATTTGGAAAATGCAATTACAGATCATAAAATACCAACATTACTAATATTTATTACCTGATTCCATAATGGTCATGAAGCTAAAATGAAGAAACTCTAAAAGATGAGCTGTGCATACATATGTCCTTTAAGGAAAAACTTCAAAATACTTTTGGGTGGGATTTCTCCTTAACTGCCTTCTGAGACCAAACATTCTTTCCACATTGGCTTTTTAGAAAATGATTACTATCTTTGATCTGGGCAGAGGTATTATTTTAATTGTAAAGTGCTGCTATTTAATTGTTATATGCTGGATTGACATTGCTTTGGCATCTGTTGAGATGTAGTGAAGTAGGGAAACAAGACCCTTAAAAGACAAGATAAAAAGGAGATAGGGGGCTGGAGAGATGGCTTAGTGTTAAGGCGTTTGCCTGAAAAGCCAAAGGATCTAGGCTTGATTCTCCAGAACCCATGTAAGCCAGATGCACAAGAGAGTGCATGCATCTGGAGTTCATTTGCAATGGCTGGAAGCCCTGGCAGGCGCTCGCTTGCGCCGCGTGCTCTCTCTCTCTCTCTCTCTCTCTCTCTCTCTCTCTCTCTCTCTGTCTCTTAAATAAAATAAACAAAAACAAAGGGGCCCTGGCATGCCCATTCTCTTTAAAAAGAAAAACAAAAGGAGATAGAGTTTTCAGATATGAACCTAGTATAAGATTTCATGGGATAAACATTTAATGTTTTTTATTTCAGGTTGTTTTCCTCCCCTAACAGAGATAATATTATATTTGGCCTCTGAAAACTTAAAAAAAAAAAAAAATTCCCTAACTACCCATTCTTACACAAATCTTTAAGGAGTTCATTTCTTTCTACTCTTCTCATGTCCTTTTGTCTATCACAAACTAAACACTTATTAACTTTACCTGTTCTACTCTTCTCATGTCCTTTTGTCTATCACAAATTAAACACTTATTAACTTTACATAAAACAGGTAATGTTTTGTTGTATGAAATCTTTTGCATTTGAGTGTAGGTACAATCAGCACATATGATACAGCTATTGTATCAAAATTTAGGACAGTGGTCATTTTGAGTTATATAAATAGACACAAGAGGCCAGATACCATACAGAGAGTCTGATGGATTATAATGTCATTATCAATAATTAACAATGAAATATAACAGCTCTCAGAAATGTTTAACAATATTTTAGCACCTCTTATCTTATTTGTGTTTAAATAGAAAATGTTATACTTTAAATGTGTTTCAAGGAGCTAAATATATAAATTATTGATATCGTCTACATGCAACACTGAATTTATTCCAAACTGAGAAAGCCATTATTTCAAACATAAAATATTATTCCTGGAAACTTTCCTCTCTTCAAGGAGAGCCCCATTAGACCATCATAAAAGGATAGGTAATTCTCGGTATAATATTTGTTTTACAAAACTGCAAAAGGGAGGGTCTAGAAGCTACTAATGATTTCCAGCTCATTAGCACCTACAAGTTCTGCCATCCTGTTTGTTCCCACTATCAGTGAGGTACCAAGTAATATAATGAAGCCAGCACCAGTGGTGTGCTACTTGTGTAGCAGTGCAGAAAATGTATTTTTATTTTTTCCTTAAGAAAAAGCTCTGGCTGAACCTAAGAGAAATGGAGCTGTGCATTCCTGGAAAAACCTATGTGGGAAGCAAAAGCTAATTAGAGCAGTAAATGTGATGTTCTCAGGTAATTGTAAAATAATTATTCCCCTTTAGCATCATCACTGTTTAATTGTGCCATCCAATATCCTCTGAATCCAGATGTGAAGGGATGCCAGCCTCCTCCTCCTCCTGGGAATGTCTTTTTCATTTAAGTTGAGTTTCAGACTCTTCCTCAAGGACTTCTAAAAGAAATGGGGGTGGCAGTTAGGGATGTTTTTAACAGCTTCACCCTTCCCGTTTGTTCTCACTCATGACAGAAAGTGATTACTCCAACTATTTTTATAAAAATATAATGCCACTCATGTGGTTGAATTGCCTTTTGTGAGCATATTGGAGATTTACACTTTTGTAGCGTCGACCTGGAGTTTTATGAGCATTCTCTTTTATGAACTGCAGATTGTATATTATGTTCAGATGCTGAGATGATGATAATTTAAAATGTAATGCTAATAGATAGGTAATCATATAGCTTTCAAAATGACAGATGAGGACAAATTCAGGTTTTAGTTAAATTTTAATTACTCCATTTGGATGAATGTCTCAGCGCCAACTTACCAGCAAATTATAAACCCATTTTACCCCTTCTAATGATTTTTATAAATTTAGTTACTTTAGACTAAAGTATCATTGCAGTTGATTCTGCATTTTTCTGCATGTGTATGTGGCCTTCAGGTCAGACTTCAAATATGGAAATCTGTTTTTGTAGAGAACTTGGTTCAAAGAATTGGTACTTCCTTCAGGTCATCATCAGGGTAAGATTTCCTCTTCCCCCATGGCTCCGGCTCTGGTTGGCCCATTGACCAAGATCTTGATTATAATAAAAGTACTTTTAAAATGAGCTATGTATAATGTGATGACTTTAGGTCTCAATAGTTGAAGACACTCAAGAAGTCTGTGTCTTTAGTGACACAGTGTACGGCTCTGTCTGTGAGGTAACTCTGGAAGTCATGTTCCTCCATCCTAGTAGCTGCCTTATCTGACATTTACAAGCTCAAATAGGACTCAAGATTTGTTACTCTCACAGATGAAGATAGTGGCTTACTACTCAGAATGCAATTAACTTCAGCTAATTTATTTGACATCTTGGCACAACTTTTGGACAGCTTAATTTTTTTTGAGTACCAAGTACTTTAACTTGCATAAAGTCCAAAATTCTGAAATTTTTATGTCAAAAGCTTGATTTTCATGTTGGTTTTTTTAAAAGTTCATGGCTTGACTGAAGCTCATTAATTTTAAAGTGGTATTTTATATCCTTTCCCATGAATTATGTCTTTGCTTCTCCTAGTCTCCCACTATCGCAGGACAGTTATACCTTATTCATTTTATATAAAGCGAATCAACTAATCCTGTAAGCTAAAAGAGGCAAATACTTTGATTTCTACCTACCAGTGGTTAGTAATATATAAATATATATGTGAACTATTTATATTATATATTCATAATGGACGTAATTCTTGAATTGCTTAAAATGTCTTCCATTGGATGGTCTTTGATTATGGATGTAAATTTTTTTTTTACGTAGCCTAACATGTACTTACTCTTACTACCTTTATAACTGAGGGATTTCAGGTTCAATAGGGTTTCAGTTATTGAATAAGCATGTACTGCTAGTTATCAATACTGCTAGAAAAAGACCTCAGGACTCAGTTTCATCTCTTTGGCCCAGATCTCAGGTTAACTTCTCTTTAAAAGGTGAGGAAAAGGCCAGGCTGTGATGGTGCACACCTTTAATCCTAGCACATGGGAGGCAGAGGTAGGAGGATCACTGTCAGTTCGAGGCCACCCTGAGACTACAGAGTAAATTCCAGGTCAGCCTGAGCTAGAGTGAGACCCAACCTCAAAAAACAAAATAAATACATACATACATACATACATACATACATACATACATACATACAAACAAGGTGAGGGAAGAAATTTATTCTGATAATTCTATCATATTTTACTGTGTGCAAAGCCGAGACCTTCTTAGTGGCTTTTTCTGTGCTATCTGCACAGTTCTGGTGCCATATGGTCCTTGTGTTTCTCTGTCACAATTGAATTGCTGCCACTTTCAAGAGCAGTCACATTTAGAGTAGAATGGAGAAAACTCTTCACAGAAAAAAACTTGACAGTGAGTCTTAAATGATTTTATGTTCTTTCTGAGTAGTTATATCTGATGTTGACCAGACTGAATTTCTTACATTGTGCTCTTTTGCTACTTATTTTATGGGATCCATAGCATCACCTCCGCCCCATTTCCTGTTGATGT
The DNA here is from genome assembly GCA_036365145.1 of Orientallactaga sibirica. Lineage (NCBI taxonomy): Eukaryota > Metazoa > Chordata > Mammalia > Rodentia > Dipodidae > Orientallactaga > Orientallactaga sibirica. Next base: position 7,420,698 of record JAEOAD010001030.1, read on the forward strand.
TGAAAGCAGTTACTGAAGTTTTGATTACTTTAATGACAATCCACATGTAAACTTCACATCTGAAAAGATAAGTGCCATAAATATTGATGAGCCTCTGAGGGGCTAAAAATAAGTTGGTGTGAATCAACTTAAACACACAAATAGAACCTACATCCACTCATCTTTCTGGAACTGAAAAAAGGCAGTGGGTGTCAGACAATTGATTGAGGTCTGATGTTTCATTTTGTCCTTGAGAAATTTAGGAGACTGATAGAAGAAAAAGAAAACAAGGAACACACAGAAGGAGAGCATTTGGCAGGAGGCTAGTGTAGATTTATTTGGGTGGTCTTATTTGCTTTATATTTTATTCCTGATTCTTTGTACCGCTACATAGACTAAGTAGGGACACAAATAGTTTTTCGGGATGCCTTCCTTATGTTTTCCTGATATATAACTTTTATTTCAATCTTTTCTGAATCATCTTTCATTTATTTTCCTTTCCATGAACAGTTTTCTAAAAATCAGAAAAAGAGCCCAGAGCTGCTTCCATGCCTGTCATAGTTATCAGAGTTTAAATCCTGAAGAGAACAGAAACAAAGCAGCTAGATCACCACTGTTGAGAATCCCACTGGAGCTGATGCATTTTTCTGTGTATTTTGACTTCTCTCATTATAGAAGGGGGTGTTGAGTTTTGGGGTTGAACATAAGAGTAGCATATTTTAGAATGATTAACTTTATGGATGTCACTGTCTTTGCCAGCTATATTTGGCTATTCTGCAGCTGTGTTGTCTTCTCAGAATTGTCATGAGAAGGCCTCCAAGAGCAGTTATTTAACTTCACTCCATGCTGGTAACATCTTTCCTCATAGCTACCATTGTCCATCAAGCTTATCTTTTCTTGGTGTTAGGATGTAAGAGATAATACACAAGTCCTTTGAAAAGCTTGGGTGCTGTATGCTATTGATGTTAGGGGAAGCTTTATCGCAATGCATTTATTATTTATTTATTTATTTATTTATTTTATTTGAGAGAGAGAGACACACACACACAGAGAGAAAGTGGCAGATAGATAGACAGAAAGAGAGGGAGAATGAGCACACCAGGGCCTCCAGCCACTGCAGACAAACTCCAGACTCATGTGCCACCATGTGTTATCTGGCTTATATGGGTATTGGGGAATAGAACCTGGGTCCTTATGCTTTGCAGCCAAGCACTTTAACTGCTAAGCTCTCAATGCATTTCTTAATATTACATTTGTCATAATGCTTGCTACCTGCCAGGATGCTTCTTTGTTTTCACAACAAGCCTATATTTTCTTAATTCTATGTTCATCTCTTTTTTTTAATGTTTAAAAGTCAAAAAGTTGCTTCCAACATTGACAAATTAAGCGGTCTTTCTTTCTTTAGTCTATTACTAAAAATACTTTGAGTGTACTTTTACAGATTCTAATGTCTTGAAGATCTCTGTCAGCCTTGATGAGGAAACTGTAAGGCGAATCTTTTTGTTTTCTTTCTTGATTTGATACTACCAAATTATGTCATTCAGGAAGAATATAGGAGACATTTTTCTCAATGCAAATATACTTTTAATATATTGACCTATATATAAATAGGTTTTAATTTTTACATTGAAATAACTTCTTGGATTATTTCTGCCTTCAAGGATGTGGGCATACTGAAGTAGAAGCTTTAGACATTCTCCAGGTGCTGGCTAATTATCCTTTGCTAAGGAGTTGCCTCTCATCTTCTGCTGACCTGGCTTTTGATTAGTTTTATGCCTATTTCTTCCAAGTCTCACTTGACTAGCCAAGATTTCTCATCTGGAAAATACAGATAAGATATACTTCTTGCCTGTCCCATAGCAGTATTGTGATACTAAGTTGGGACAGGAATGATGACCTAAATATTTTATATTTTCATAGTACTTAAAACTGACTCCATATTCACCTATGTTTCCCGGGAGAATCTACTGTAATGGAACCTCATTACAACTGAGTGGTTAATGCCTTCTCTCTCAGAATGTTCTTGCTGTAAAGTACAAGGCAAAGACCCATAAAGCAGTATTGCTCTCCCATAAGTGATCAGGAAATAGTCCCCAAGACAAGTTATGATGACTACCTTTTTTAATCCCCTTTCTGCATGATGATTAAGAAATATATTCATTTCATTTTCCAACTGTGAACTTGTGTTCAGACCTTCCATTCTGGGGTGGGGTGAAGCAAAAAGCAATATCTCCATCTAGTATCCTCATATGTACATTCTGTAAAGCAGTCTTTACACCTACTCAAATAGAATTTGATTTTATTTTGGGATAAGAATCAGTCATATAATGGGAAGATTGATTCTCACATAATGAGAATCCAAACCCTAGCAGTAACCCAGGTATTAAGTAAACAGTTTTGATAATAAGAGTAAGGAAGGGGAGTTGTGTAACCCCAGCAGCTCATGGGTCTCATTAGCTATTCTGGCCACAGAGTTCTTGAAGAACAAAGGAGCATAGTCTTGGGAGGAGGAAAAGACCTGGAGAAGTCATCAGTGGTGTTAGATGGCACAGGGTAAGACAGTGGGCATGGTACATGTTCTAAATGCAGCATCTAGGTGGTGTTCAGCTGCCAATGGATTCTAGCTATCCTCTTTTTGAGCTTTTTAATAAAGAGCCACTTCCTTTTTCAGTCCTAGCTGATAGGCTCCTCACAGTCCTAAGGGATCAGAGTAGCTATACAGTGTGTGAAGATTTAATTATAAGGCTATGAGAGTCACATGAATCATTTAGATCAGTCATGGTCAGATTTATTTCCGAAGCCCAAAGCCTTTGGATGAGTCCTTTGGTTAGGAAATATCTCTTGTAGCAGGCCAGGGGAGCACTTGGCTTATACTGTGGTTAAGAGCATTGTATTGGCTCTGAAAAAAAATCAGAATCTTATGCCTCACATAACAGAATGCTTCATGTTAGGGTGAGCCAGACAGGAACTTAGCTGAAGGCAGAAGGATAGTATAAATGGACACTGCTATTTCTGATTTTTTTTTGGGGGGGGGGGTGGAAGCAAAAGTAGGCCTGGGGCAGAAAACTGGCAAGTCTTTAGAGAGAGGCCAGTTGCACAGATATTAAGAATTTCAGGATAAAATAAGCAGATATTTTGTAGATAGCACAATTTGTCAGTGTCAAAGAAGTCTAAGCTGGTGGCCCACACCTTTAGTTCAAGGCCAGCCTGGGACTAGAAAATGAGTTCTAGGTCAGCCTGGGCTAAAGTAAGACCTTGCATCAAAAAGTAAAAAGAGAAAACAAAAGAAGCAAACAAACAAGCAATGTCTAATTAGCTCTATAGGAAGATTTTCAGTTGGACTAAGACATTGTGTCCAGCTGTTTCAAAAAGCAACCAATGTTGGGTTCATGGCAGCCTCAGAATTTGTGTGATACCACACCTTTATTTTGCCTCTGTGTCGTGTTTCTTTTAAGGTTTGCTTAAGACATAACACTTTTGATCCAAGTTAATTAACAGTTTTCTGTTCAGTAATATAGCTACAGAAGTAAAAAAAAAAAAAAAAAAACCCTAGTGTCAACAAAGTTAATTATTTGATAACTGTATACTTACTTTTGAGGTACATTTGTTTTAGTTCTGATCTCTAACTAAGGGATCTTTCCTAAGAATAACTTTCCAAAATACCATGATGTTATTTTTTTTCTCCAGTTAAGATGCACCATACAGTAGCCATTGGACTAATATACCAATAAGAAAAACAATAAAAAACTTTGCAAGGTAAATTGTGATTCATATATATATATATATATATATATAGAGAGAGAGAGAGAGAGAGAGAGAGAGAGAGAGAGAGAGACAGAGAGAGAGAGACAGAGAGAGGCAGAGAGAGGCAGAGAGGGAGAGAAAGACAGATAGAGATGGGCGCTCCAGCAGTCTCTCAGCTGCTGAGAACGAAATCCAGATGCGTGCGCCCCCTTGCGGTCAAGTGTGGCATTGCGCCGTTTGCATCTGGCTAAACGTGGCACCTGGAGATTGGAACCAGCGTTCTTAGGCTTAGGAGGCAGGCGCCTTAACCACTAAGCCATATCTCCAGCCCCATGATTCCCATATTTTTAAAAGACAACACCAAATTGAGATTCAATAAAGTACTAGTCATAGAAGTCCCTCCAGTGTTTCCAAAGCCTGGGGTCTTTCTATTGTATCTCCTTGAAATTTCTTATAAGTCTTAACGGAATCTTGGACTCCTCCAAGGCTGTAAACAGGTGGAGTTTTTAGACAGGCTGGCAGCTAAGTCTGTGGATTTTGAATATGAGATACAGGGTCTTCCTCTATACTCTACTGATCCCCCCCCCTTTTATGCATGTGAGTGTGAAGTGCATACTTGTGCACACATATGTGCATTTGCATGTGGAATCCAGAAGTTAATATCATGTGTCTTCCCTGTTTATTGTGGCACAATCTCTGACTTGAACCCGAGGCTCACTGGTTCTGCTAGTTCAGCTAACCAGTTTACTCCTGGGATCCACTGGGATTACAGATGGGCCTGAAATTTATGTGGGTGCTTGGATTTGAACTCAGGTCTTCATGCTCCCATGGTAAGCGCTTTATGCACTGAGCCTTATCTCCCCAGCCTCCTCTTCTGCTTTCTGTATGCTCTGTCCTATTTGATTTTGGACTGACCAGTTGATAGCCAATCACTAAAACTTGTGTAATTAGCTTAGCCAAAGTAAATTAATGGTTAAAGTTACCTAATTCTCAGAGTTTTGTGTGCCTCTTTCAGAAAATTAATTCTGCTGGTTGTTTTGTATATACAGTGCAAGTCAGAAAGCATACTGCAATTGTACAGTTTGTTCTACAATTGAGGAGTTAGAATTCAGCTGGACAGCTGAGGAGGTTGGGATTTATGAGTCACAGTTGACTATTTGGCTGCACTATTCATTGTTTTGTTGTCATGTGAAAACCTAAGCATTTTCTGTACTGAAGTCTTCTTTTTCTAAAATGTTTTCTAGTGAGCAGCTTATCATGAGCATAATTTCTAATACAGTTACACAAAGTTTTATATGAACTGGAGTTGCCAGCTATTCTAGATGTTACAGAATTGTGTAAAACTTCCTTAGCTTACAGGCATGAAACATTTGGTTATTCTGAGTAGTAGTCTATGGATCCTAGATACTCTTGATATGTTGTTTACGTCTTCTTCACAGAGTCTACACTTTTATGTTGTTTTAGGCTATGTTGAATTAGTAAAGGGTTTTCTTATTGAAACACAAATGTCTAAGTACATCAGCTTTCCAAAGACCTGCATTCTTTTCAGATAAAGAGAGGGAAACATTATGTTGCCTCACAAGATACCTTAAAATATTTTGTATATTCTTTATTACTAAGCACGCTTAGGAAATATAGTCTCTTGGTGGTAATATACATATATGTTAGTACATTTGTAATCTTGGCCATGAGATTATAGAACTCACCTTCTGCTGGCATAAAATAACATTAACCAACATTAAAAATAAACATTAAAAACTGGTAAGTTTGCAGTTTTTTCTCCTGAAAAAGCTGTGAGAGTAGTAGTGCCTTTCTCCATAGTTCACACTGGATCTGATATAACCCACAGTATGAATTGTGTAAGTAAGGAAGTCTAGATTTGTGTCTAGTCAGCACCTTTGCTCCTTGAACTTCCTTTTGAAGTAGCCCTTTAATTTACATTGGATGGAGATTGCAGACAGTTAAGTAGAGATGGATGTCAAAATAAGAGGATGTGTCCAGCACTTAATTAGCATTCTTGTTATGACTTTCGGTTCTTTCTCATGCTCTTAGTATTGAAGATACAATGATATGTGACCTACTCTACTAGAATACTCTCAGTTTATCAGTATCTTCTTAGTATTATCATTAATAATGTCCTATTTTTGTGCTAAAAAGTGTCCCAGTTTGAATGATACATTCTCTTGTACCCTATTTCAGGTATGACCCAGAATACTAGCTTTCTTAAGTGTATAAACATGTGTGTCAGTTGTTAAAAATCAATGTACAGGGTAGCTCAAACGTTTCCACAAAAAAAAGGTATTATTCATACTATTTAAGAGAAGAAATGTATAGCCTCTCTGATCCATTTTCTTACCCAGATCTTTAAACAGACAAAAGTATTAAAATGTGACAAACTTTTCTCCAGTGTTTCTAGTGCTAGACCTTGCTATACATGTTGGAATGTGCTGTCTCTGTAAGTCGTGTTTTTGTTTAACACAGATCCCTTATACCAAAAAGCCTTGTGTGTGACTTACTGTGAACACCTCAGAACCTGTCTCTGTGTTGGAAGACACTTACAATGAAACTTTGAGGGAAACCTTTCTGTTTAATACAGTTAAATTCATGAAATAACTTTTCCTTATTCTGGAAAGCTCAAATAGGAAGCTTAGATATTTGAGATAACTTTCGAGCGTGACCAGAGTGAGAAAATGATCTGATGATACTGCCTTTGTCTGTTCTCCCACTGCCCTTTGGGAAACAGTAATAAGAGCTCAGCCAAGGCATGATGACCCCCAGGCGTCCAGGTATTTTTAAATTCTAATTTCTGGAATTTCACTATATAATGTTAAATACTCTCTCATAAGGTGCTAGAATTTCAGAGGCTTTATGAAATATGTGTGTTTAAAATTGATATTTTATTTTTACATTTATACCCAGCTGTTTGTTATTCAGTTCAGCCATCAGCGCCTGAATCTCAATGGACCGTGTAATGTGTAGCTGTAGCCAGACGTAATGGCTCCTCTCCCTAAATGTTTCTCTTAGAAGCTTAGAGAGGCAAGCTGAAAAGGCTGCTGATAACCATGTTGCCTGCATTAATTTATCCTCTGGAGCTCCACAAACTCTGCTTGGCAATTTTATTTCATGACCAACAAGCAGAGCAGTGTTTGTGATCTCCATCCTTGGTAGTAATGTTGACACTGTGGATATCAAGTGTATCTGCATTGATATGAAAGGTACTTGTACAGCTAATTCAAGCCACAGGAAGCTGATCTGCATGAACAAATACTCTGGAAGCAAGATTGTACTTGAGAAACATCAACCAGGATTCAAATCAGAACTTTTGCCTACATTAGAGTAGATCTATGAACTAGTTCCTTGAACAGAGAATTTCTTCTGGAAAATAATTTATATTTACCTATATTCAAATCTTATCTGTAATTTGCATTTATTCCAACCCATGTTTCCTTTTGTGTTTATATGATGTATCCTTGTTTAGAGGCTACAGCTTCTACTAAATTTAATTACTTCCCTTCAAGGCTTTAAATTGAGGGCACCTTCTATTAATTGTTAATTACTTTCTTCTGCCACTTACACAGAAAAAGTACAGTTACTAATTGAGGGTCCTTTGTGTACAGTGACAAGCAGTCCCTCAGTCTCAATATTTACTTTTCTATGGGGACTAGTTTCTTTAATACTTTCTTTTATTATACCTAAAAGTAGGCATTTCACTGATATATTGGCCACTCCATGATCTTGTATCATTATATATTCTAGATAAATGGGTATGATATGATGGTTTGTGATGCAACCTGGTGTTGTTTTGATGTCTTTGGACCTCCTTAGACCAATCACTGATGAAAAGAAGCTGGTATCCTGAGTCTGTCCCATGGCTAGTTTTACCCTCCAACTCCTTTGGTGATTTACTGATGGCTGACAGAGCAGGGAAAGCTTCAATATTGTTGGATAATGTTTTTTTTTATTTTTTCATAAAAGTAGTTACTTCATATCTCTGTATGTATTTGGCAATTTTGACTGCCTCCTTAAAATTCTTCTCTTCACTCTTGTGTTGTTCTTTCTCTCTTTCTAAATAACCTTTTCCCACCCTCATTCTTTCTGCCTCCTAACTGTGAGCATCTTGGCCTTACTTTTTGGCTATTACCTCTTAGCTTTCATTTATTTATTTTTTTTATTTATTTATTTATTTATTTATTTATTTATTTATTTATTAACAGAAAAAGAAGGGGAGAGAGAGAGAGAGAGAGAATGGGTGCATCAGGACCTCCAGCCATGGTGAATGAACTCCAGATGCATGTACCCCCTTGTGCATCTGGCTAATGTGGGTCCTAGGGAATCAAACCTTGGTCCTTTGGCTTTGCAGGCAAACGCCTTAACTGCTAAGCCATCCCTCCAGCCCCTTAGCTTTTTAGAGAGCTTATATCCCCACCTATCATAGCTAGGTTTAAGTGAATACAAATACTGTTTTTCAGCATTTGAACTTTTAAAATCTGGATGTCTTCTAATGAGCTGTTTTTAGCCTCTGTAGCTAGGCTTAGAGTCAGTCATAGCAGGTATGAAATCTTGTCTGCTCATTGATTGTCACCTTCTGGATGCTCTTGAGTAGGCAGGCCATAGACTCATTTTAACAGTTGTGTTTTTTTTAACAACATACTGAACACTACCAGTGGTTTGTAACTTACTAAAACAATAAGGTGTTTATTCACTTATTTGTTGTTGGATTCCAAAAGATGAATGCTTTTCTTAGCCTAGCTTGAGCTACTTTCTCATTGACATCTCAGTGCTGACTTTGAAATAAGTTTCCTGTGATAGTCAGCTTTTATATTATTATAAGATTTCTTTCCGTGGTCAGAAACTTTTTAATTTAATTTTTAAAGTCATAAAGGTGGAGATCCAGGTTCAAATCAGAAACTTTACCTAGATTTAAATATTTCTGAAAGAAAGTATCAGTTTATAGGTTGAATGAATGAGCAGTGACAAGGCACAAGTTTAAGATTTTCTCAATTTAGGGATCTTAGGTTCATGGCAAAACAAACTTACTAGTTTCTAATTTGTAAAAATGCTTTGTGTCTCCATGTTGTCCAGGACATGTGTGTACACGTACATATATGCATTGCATTGATTGTGTACTGGAATCTCATCACAGTTTCTATTCAGTCTCTCTTAGTAGCCCTGAAGGAAACTGAATAGAAACCAATGGACTGAAGCCCACAACCCCTGGCCTCTGTATGACATGCAGATGGAAGCATATCAAAGAGAAGTAGAAAAATCACACTCCTGGTGTTGACATGCACTGAACACATGCTTGTAGAGCATCTATCCTATGCTAGAATTTAGGATATAGAGACACAAGATACATCTTCAAAGCTACTATTAACCTTCTTCAAACATTTTTATCACCTACCATTTGTGGTGGAATGAGAGCAGGGAGTGCTATAGTTAGAGAAGACTGTAGTTCCACAATTAACCTATGGGATCATTTATTTACCTCAGAAGATATTACTTGTTCCGTGTTTGTATACGTTTTATGTTTCTAAATTCATATTGAAGAAAAAGTTTTAAAAGCTATGTTCTATTTTTAAATATTTTTATTTATTTATTTGAGAGAGAGTTAATATGGGCACACCAGGGCCTTCTGCCACTACAAATGAACTCTAGATGCATGTGCTACTGTGTGCATCTGCTTTACATTGGTACTATACTGGGAATCAAACCCGGGCTGTCAGGCTTTGCCTTTAACTGTTGAGCTACTCTCTGGCCCCATGCTGTATTTTTTGTAAAAATTGGTTAAAGCCGGGCATGGTGGTGCATGCCTTTAATCCCAGTACTCAGGAGGCAGAGGTAGGAGGATCACTGTGAGTTCGAGGACACCCTGAGACTAAATAGTGAATTCCAGGTCAGCCTGGGCTAGAGCGAGACCCTACCTCGAAAAACAAAAACAAAACAAAATTGGTGAAAGTCAGTCAATAGATGACATTGATAGTATATCATAAAGTTGGTCATTTTATCACTAGAATATGTTATCACTGTTCAGGCTATTTATAATTAAAAATGGATAATTACTACATTTACACTTTATGCTAGTGCCACTGGAAGAAACCATGATCCTACAAATTCACATCCATAGGTAAATAAATGTTTTAATTATATTAAGTATATATTGAGGGTTGGAGAGATGGCTTAGCAGTTAAGGCACATGCCTGTGAAGCTTAAGGACCCTGGTTCGATTCTCCAGGTCCCATGTAAGCCAGATGCACAAGGGGGTGCACACCTCTGGAGTTCATTTGCAGTGGCTAGAAGCCATGGAGCGTCCATTCTCTCTCCCTCTCTCTTTCCCTCTCTCTGTCTCAAATAAATAAAATCTTTAAAACATTATATCTTGAAGATGAGGTAAGCCAGGAGGTCTGCACTATTATCTTCCTGCTTTGCTTTTTTTACGCTGGTAATCTACAAAAGAGTGAGAGGTATTGAGGAAAATAAAATGTGCTCAAACCTATTTTTGAGCTATAACATTGATTTCTTCTTTCTGCTCTGTTTTTTTTTCTTTTTCTGAGATGGTCTCACTGTGTAACTCTGGCAAGCCTCTAACTCATGAAGGTCCCCCACAGCCTCTGAGGTGCTGGTATTACAAGTGTGTGCCACCGTACCTGGAAGATTGATTTTTAATTGGAAACTTCTGTTTCAAAGTTTAGTGCAGCTTAGGAAAATAGTGAAGTTTTGAGTAGTATCACTATTTTTCTGCCATTGATAGTGGTATATATGATTTACAGGCAAGGTAGGACAGAAGGAAGTGAAGCGTATGACAGTACAAAACAGAGGAAAGGGTGACATTTATGTATCACGGTGAATCTTCAGCATGTTCCTTGTGTTAAGCACCTCCAACAACATGGAGATCATTCAAAAATAAGAATTAACAACATAGACACAGTATTTTAGAGCCTCTCTGTTTTACAAACATGCTGTCCTAGATTTACTGCTGATAAAATCTTAATCTACTATAATAACATTTTCACATATCATAAATCTATCACATAAAGTAACAATAGCTTATAAAACTTTAAAGGTGTAATTTCTGTGGAATTTTAATTATAAAGCAGTGGAATTCTGAGCTTTCATCTGTATGAACAGCTTATTTCATTGCAGTTATTTTTCTGGGCTGATTGGTTTTTCCCTTTTCCCTGTATAATGATTTTGCTTGCTATTATTTGGTTCAGGTTTAATGCCTGCCTATGTTCCAGTTACTTTCTAGATGCTAAGGAAACCCTGTGTCTTCAAAGTTATATCTCTATTAGTAGAAAAGACATATTTACTTCCTGTTTCATGTTGTCTTCCCTCTTGTAGCCATTTCAGCCTAAACCTTTGAGTTTCCCATTATCCAGGGCTATGTTAAGCATCTTTTTAAAATATTTTTATTTCTTTATTTGAGAGAGAGATAAAGTGTGTGTACGAGTATGGGCATGCCAGGGCTTCCTGCCACTACAAACGAACTCCAGACGCATGCAGCACATCTGGTTTTATCTGGATATTAGGGACTCGAACCCAGGCCACTCGGCTTTGCAAGCAAGTGCCTTCTCTGTGTTAGCTGCCTCCTTCCATCAATAGTACTTTACTCTGCTTGGGATGCTGTAACGAGATATGGACGGAGTGGCAACACACTAACTTATCACAGTTGAGGAGACTGAGCAGGTTAAGTTTGAAGTACTTGAAGATTTGGCTTTTGTTGAAGGCTTTCTTCCTGGCTTGCAGACAGCTTCTTTCTGGATTCATCCTCATGACATAGAAAGGAAGTCCTTTCTTCCTCTAATAAAGGGCTAAATCTCATCGGGGGCTCCACGTGAATAACCTTGACTAACCTGACCACCTCCCAAAGACTCCATCTTGTGAGACTGTCACATTGGAGATTAGGATTTAAGCATAGATTTTAAGAAGAGCACGTAGAGATCAGATCAGATAGACAGACAGACAGACAGACAGACAGATAGATAGATAGATAGATAGATAAATAGATCAGATAAATATATTCAGACAGACAGATAGATAGATAGATAGATAGATAGATAAATATATTCAGACATACTCATTCTGTAAGAAATAGTGGTACAATCAACATGTAGAAACAGAGCCCAAGAGAGATGGAGGAGCTCCATTCTAAACTAAGAGAAAACCTGGTAGGGTGGAGAGTACTGTGTCATTGACTCAGGAGATCATTGTGCAACCTCACCAGACCTGCTAAATGGGCTGGGGATACTTGCTGACATGAATTTTTCTCACCTGGTCTTGAAACCATTATGCTGTGTAAATATATGTGTATATAAAGATGGCCTCTTCACCCTATGGCTGACCCCCTGGAATCTCTGTCACCTCCCCATCAGGACATAAGGTCAATTCTTTGGAATTGAATACATCATGGAGAGTTTACATCCTGTGTAAGTTGATATGTTTGCATATTTCTCATCATATGTTCAATAACTTCTGATAAGACTATTTTGAATTTTGTATATTTGGTATATTCCTAGGTTAGATTTCTGTGGTTGCCTAGATTTTTGTGTCTCATTATCATAAATTTTGCTAAAACAGTGTATTACAAATATACCCATTGTGATCTCAGTTATGAGTACATAGTTAGCTGTAGTAGAATCAGAACCTGCAACTTTTGTGTTAAAATAGTTTTTTTTTTCCACAATCAGAATTTCCGTAATGATATAGAAAGAAGAAATATAAAGGCTTAGCATTAGGTTGTTAAAACAGGACATTACCAAGAAGTTAGTTTCTCTGTAGAAAGAAATTTTATATTGACTCCTTGTCCTTTCAGTTTTCTGTTATTTCCCCGAGTAGATACAGTATAGAAATCAGAGCTTTTAAAACTTGGCAGCATTGCATTACGTTGAGTTGACTTTAAACTGAGTGTTCTGAGGTTAGAACTCTTAGGATGTTAGGGCCATGCTAAGTATGGACATGAGCATACAAGTGGCACACACCTTGGCCTTCCTCCCTTATAAATGACTTAACAGTCCCACCTGGCTTTGAAGAATTATATTGATGTTTCTTACAAAATAAGATTTCAGCCCCATTTATCATTTCTTTTTCTCTGAGAAATTGTGACTATCTTTCTTCCTTTTTCAAAACAAATCAAACAACAATTCATGTGCCGTGATAGCCATTCTCCTAAAATATAGAATTCATTATTTTTTAATACACCCACAAAGTTGTGCAACCTTTACTTATATTTTAATAACCTCCCAAAAGAAACTTTTACCTCTAGTTTTCATCTCCCAGCTCTCTCTCAAATCCCCCTTTCCATAGCAATCACTAATTTATTTTCTATTTATTAATTTGCCTGTTTGCCTCTACTGTGCCTTTTGTACATACAATGTGTGGACTTCCATGTCTGGCTTCTGTCATGGAGTATGAGAGAATAATGGTTTGTCCATGTTATAGCTTGAGCCAGTGTTTGTTTCCTTAACTGTAGCTGAACATTATTCCACGGCATGTATATATACAGTACCATAGTTTATACGTTTGTTGATAGACATTTTGGTTGTTATAAGTAATGACAGTGTTAATTAATGTATAAGTTTTTGTGGGACCTTAGTTCACTCACATCTCACACATAATAGTCAAGTGCTGTACACTGAGCTGTAGCCCTTCAATTTTTGAGACTGAGTCTCACTGTGTAGGCCAGGCTAGAACTCCTGATCATTCTGTCTCTGCCTCCCATATGCTACCATGCCCATCAGAACATTATAAAAGCATGGTATTAACTCACTTTGGAATTCCTTTAGGAATAGAATTTCCAGGTTATGTGGTAACTTATGAGGACCTGTCTGTTTTCACAGTGACGGCATTATTTTATCTTCCCACCATCCATTTATGAGTTTGCAGTTTGTCCATATACTTGCCAGTGCGTGTTGTTATACCTGTCACAGTTTATTATTAATTATATTTGTTTTGTAGATAGAATGGAAGATAGCAAAGATAATCAAAGTTAGGGTGTCGCTGACAATGCCAAAGATAGAACCCTCTTTCTGCCACAGTTTTAGTAGAACAGAGAGAGAAAAAGAAAAAAAAGAAGAAATAATATAGAAAAAGAAAAAGGGAAGAAAATAATTTATAAGTATCTTCTATTTTCTCATAAAAATACAGCATTTGATTTTTTTCACTATCTCTGATGACTCCAATTTTATATTTGTAACCTTGGCCTTTTTTTCTCTACCAACAAACTCAAGCCAATAGCTTATTTGACTATCACAACTTAGATGTATATTGGACATGTTAGATTATGTATGCCAAAGCAAACCAATTTCCTCTTCACTTTCTCATTTCACTAAATAAGTAGCAAGAACCTGAGACTCTTCACTTGCCTGTCTTTCCGCAGTCCTCGTTCATCAGGCACCTTGTTAGTTCTGTGTTCAACATGCCGTCTTCCTATTTGAACCACTTCCTCCTCGTGCTTTTACCAGGTCACAAGTACCTCTCACCTGACCTAGTCACCTATGGGTACTGTATGGATTTCACATCATACCAGTCCCCTATAATCGCTCCTGTGGCTTTTTTCAAACTTGAAATAGAGTGTCTGTAAAATACTCTAAAGCCCTACTGCTCCCCAGACCCCAGACTACTTCACTGCTCCCCATTTCTTCCATTTCTTGCTTACTCCATTCTGTACACATTGGTTTTTTGCTGTGCTTGGTAGGGCGAGTTGCAGGTAGGGAGAGCTAACCTAATCTCTCAGATTTTCTATATTTCTGAACCCCTTTCTACTAGTTGTTTGCTTTGTTTGCTCTGGCTTGAGCCCTTCTTAAGTTTCTGCCTCATCAGAAGGTTGTCTTGATTGCCATAAAAAATATCACCTATTTACTTTCTGTCCTCTTATTTTGCACCATTCATGACATTTTTGTTTGGCAATATACTTTTTTATTTCCCACTTTGTATACTGATTTGTAAGCCCTAAGAAAGCAGGACCTTTGTCTCATCATTCACTGGTGTATTTACATAGCCTGAAATGCTACACTAATTATTGTTGAATGGACAGGTATTTTCTTTTTTTTTTGCCTTGGCATCACTTGGAACCTTTTTTGTTGCCAACCTGTACTGGTGAGCTTTTAATCAGTCATACACCTTGCAGAAGACTTCCATATAGTTTCTGCATATATAAATTTGCAATAATCTGAGGGAAGTGCTTTGAGACCTCCTTTGAAAAATGTTTTCCCCTTAAGTGCCAAAAATTATGATTATAATATTGTCATTTTTATGACTCAATCTGGTTTTAATACATCTATAAAAGTATGGACCCTATTAGCCAAATATTTTATTATAATACCCTAGGATATAATATTGTAATGCAATAATATCTTATTACTGTAGTTCTACTAATAAGGACCTCAGTTATATACACTTAGAGCTTTCATAGCTTCAATATAAATATCCAGTGTAAGAATTTGCCATTGAGAATATTGTCTAAAATTTAAAACACTACCATACCCAAAGGGATATGGACAAAATATGTCTGTGTATTTAAATTGTACCTTTATAATTTAATTCATTATTGAACTGTTAGGCTTTGTCACCTAAAATTCCAGATTGCCTTCCAACCCTTGTCTCATCTGTTGATGTGATTTTATGCAGTTGCCAAAAAATAGGTAAAGTTAAAATTAACTTTGGTGAAGATAATGTCCTAATACATTAAATAAGAGGATTTGAGGCAGAGACTAAAAACTTCTACTCTATATTCAGGACAACTTAAGTTTAAGTTTTAACTTTGTTTTAATGCAGTTTGTAACAATGAGGATATTATCTTCCTAATCTTCTGTTTGCTCACCTGTAAAATGGGATTAATAACCAGCTACTTGGTAAAGTTTTGTGAGAATTAAATGAGATGATTCATATAAAGTATCTGACATGTAATAAAATGCTCAATAAATGTTAACTGCAGTTATTACTGTAACACCATTTGAGCACTGTTTGTGAAGAAATATGCTTTGGCAATGTGATGCTAGAAAGATTATCAGCTAAAGAGGGCTTTAAGTAGAACAATAAAATGCAAATATTTTGCTTCTATCCCCCCCCCAATTGAGAATCAAGAAGAGAATCAAGGCTGCTTATAAACATAATATAACAAACACAGTATAGGTAGATATCCCTTTAAGGGTCCATAGATGTTTAGTACCTATTTAAAGAACCAACAGCTGAATAGTTCTATAGCACTAATCTGTCCAGAATGCCCATTGGACTGTGTATTCATTGGGAGTTCACATTCTTTCTATGTAAGCGTCTGGGGAGAAAGCCAGAGAAAGAAAAAAAAATCTCAAATGCTCTGTTTAATGTGAAAAGGAACAGCTGATCATAGAGCTTGAGCATTCAGTGGCACTGACTGAGCTCTGCTATACTTTGCAGCTCTGTTTTATTTATTTTAAAAAAATATTTAAGTAGAGAATGAGAATAGGCATTCCAAGGACTGTTACCGCTACAAACTCCAGATGCTTACAGCACTTTGTTTCATCTGGCCTTACATAGAGACTAGGGACTTGAACCTGGACTGCTAGGCTTTGCAAGTGAGTGCTTTCAACCCTTAGCAAACTCTCCAGCCGGCAGCTCTGTTTTACCTGCCTCTGCTTTTCATCGCTCCCCAACTAGGCTATATGCCAGTGCTTTTGAAAGTTCTACAGGGCTTGTTAAATGACAACTTAGGGCTGGAGGAATGGCTTAGCAGTTAAGGCATTTGCCTGCAAAGCCAAAGGACCCCGGTTTGATTCCCCAGGACCCACGTTAGCCAGGTGTACAAGGCGCATGTGTCTGGAGTTTGTTTGCAGTGGCTGGAGGCCCTGGAGTGCCCATTCTTTCTTTCCCTCTTTCTCTCTGTCAAATAAATAATTTAATTAATTAATATTAAAAATACACCTTAGAATTTCTGAATCAGTGAGCTCAGGTGGGGTTGAGAGTTTGCATTTCTAACAAGTTTTCCAGAAGGTTCTGATACTGGGGCGGCTGGTTGGAAACCACACACTGCTGACCACTATTCTGTGCAAATGGGTCTTCCCAGGGTGCTTGGCCCTGAGTTGGGCACAGAATACATTCTCAGTAAATACTTGTGGGTTCTCTGCCTCTAATGACACCAAAATGAAATATAAAGGGAAGGTAAAGTATATTAAGATTTTCATTAGGCAGACTGCCTGATTCTTATTAAGACTGTCCTGGTTTCTTTGATGTCTTGGGCATGAAAGCTCAGTGCTAATTTTCATGGCTTCTGGTATCCCTGAAGTACTATCATTTTCTTCATCTATTCCAAGGTTCTCCTCATTTACCCTTTCTGCTCTTGACTCATGTAGACAGATCACTAGTAACAACCCACAGAACTAATACACTAATAAGATTCCTGTACTTCCCAAAGAGTTTTTGTAAATCCCTTGTCATTTGTTATTATCTGTTTATCCAGTTCTCATAAAGCTAAAGCCTTTGACTTTGTGTGTCATTTTCTAATATTTCAAGTTTAACTCTTAACTGCTGCTGTCACTAAGCTAGCATTTGAATGAGTCACTGGTGAGAAGATGTAAAGAACAAAATAATATGAACTTTTAAAGGAAGAATTGTTTATAATTCTGCTAAGCTCATTGTTTATTTCTCTTACATTTTTCTGAATGTGAGCACTTGAATATTTTTTTTCTCCAGGAAATAATTTTGAGGCATTGTTTAGCATGTCCTTTTAATTTTTACTATTTAAGTATTTTAGAGGAAAGAGATATTTTCCTTCATTAAAACAGAACAATATCATTGCTGTAAATTCCAACAGCCTCTGACCCATCACTATGCAGATGGGAATAAAGTACTGGTGCTACTGGTCTGGAAACCACACTCTGCTGACCACTACTCTGTGCACACAGACACTAAAGGCACTTAGGTCTTTTCCACTGAACTTCTGAATGTGATTTGTGCTGTACTCTTAGCCAATACATAAATCCAGTTTTTAGATGACTGTTTCCACGGATTCCATAGGACAATAGGAGGATGTTATGTAGACGAAAAGAACTGTAGCAAATACAAGTTTAAACAAAGTTAAGCAGTTGTCTTTAATTCTTTGATTCAAAACTGCCAGAATGTTTAATGGTTATTATAAACTGTGAATATGGAAAGGTGCATATTTTCAAACCCTGTGTGACCATGGAAACTTTTGGTGTTAGCATTCAGCTGTACAGACTTTGGGAAGTACTATGTGAAAGTCCTTATATCTTAGTCTTTCATTCCTCAAGAAGCCATAGAAATAAAGAAAACTACTTTTCCTATAGCTATGTGGATCAAAATTTTGGTTCCCATTTGAAGAAAAAATAAATTCTTTTGGTAGATGTAAAAAAGTAAAGAAATTGTGTTCACTCGTTTTGTTGCCATTTAAGATTTCACTTCCTTTCCTGAATGCTGAGTTCTTGCTAATTTAGAATATAGGCATTTTCATTCTGTTTTGCTTTCATTTGGACAAAAGTTTAGTGTCTAATTTACCCAGTGCTATGTTACTGCCAAATGTACTTATAGTCTGAAAGGCTGCAGGGCAGTCCTGAGTTCTCCCCTCCTAGCTATCAACTTTCAAAATTATGGAAAATTCAACTAAATATCAATTTAAGGCTCAATCATTCATAATTTAAACAAGACCATGAAGCCCTCTATCCAAATTGAGGGATTGTTTCTTGCCAGTTGGTACTCTTTCAGATTCATTGTTCTCCGACACTCCTCCCCCATCTCTCCCTAAGGCTATATCCAGTTAACAATACTCTGCCTATAATGTTGCTTTTCCCAGTCACTAGAAAATATCAAGGAAGTATAGCTTGAACTGTGGAGGCTATTAATCTCCACAACACTGTCAAAGGAAAGAGAAGTTTTATAGTTGCAGGTTATTAGCACCACTAACAATAGAAAAGTTGGCATTTTTTTCCTTTGCATTTGGGCACTTTTAAAAAAATGGCAGTGAACAGAATATGCATTTTAGCTGTTTTACTATTGCATTTACAAACGTGGTGAGATGTGAAACCAAACCTGTATTTCATAGATTGTTGGTTACCTAATATAGGGTTTTCCTCAGGTATTTTATGTAGTTTAACTTTTAATTCAAGTCATTATTTGTGATAGTAATTCATTGCCACCAGTCCTTGTCCTCTGTTTCATCTCCACCTCTGACCCCCATATAAGGACTATGAGTGTCTGGAAAGAGTCCGAGCACCCTCATTTGACAGCAGTATTATGCTTGTTAGATCTTCTGAACTGTGATTTCACAAAGCATCTAAGGTAGACTGTAAGAATATAGGCTTCCTGCTTTCTCTTCTGGAGGGGTAATCCAAACTTTTTAACTTGATATAATACAGAACACTGTCATTTTCTGTTTCAACCAATCTGGATCTTATTCACTGACAATAATTATGAGTGTAGGTGTGTGAATTAGTTGGTTTAAATACTCCAAATCGCACACACACATAAATGTGTTGCATGTAAATGTACTGAGTACAGAATGCCTAATTTAAGTGAATGACAGGAAGCAAAACATCATTGAAATTGTCAAGAAAACAGAAATTAGATGCTTTACAGCTTTGTTTTTGTCTCTGCATGTTGCCTTCGGGTCTTAGATACTAGAAAAGCTGCAAAATATGTACAGAATCGAGTGGGATCTTGGGTGTAACTCGTTACCATGAAAACTGGCCAGAAAGTTATCACTTGTTTTCTGTGTGCTCTTATGTAACCTTGAACAAACAGTTCTGTTTTCAAAAAAGAAGTCATTACTTTTCCCTTGCTGAAGAAAAAAATTAAATTGAACTTGGACCTTCCAAATATTTTTTGGTAGCTGCACTCATTTGTGTGCCTTTGGTTGGTTGGTGTTGTTTTGAATTTTGGTTTAAGCTGCATCTCTATGTGCTCTTTTCCCAAGTGTTATGTCACAGATGGAAGCCTGGCTGAGAGTCTCAGCAACTTGACTTTTAGCAATGTTGTAATTACTTGGAAGATGACAGTTTGTTCAAGTATGCTAGAGTCTGTCATTACTTTACTTCTGCATTCTAACGTCAGTGGGTTTTTACCAGCCCAGATTGTTTGTATCTAATCATTTTATGGTGCAAATAGAGAGAGAAGAGGCTAAAGACATAGTCTGTGAAAACGCTGTGAACTAGGGCCTCTGATTTTTCTGTAGTCTGAATCGTTCCATAAAAATGCCTTATCAACTTGCCATTCTCTCTCTTTTTCTTTATTTTTTTTTTGTTCCTGCTCCTTCTGTCCTTTGCTTTTCTAACCTGTTAGTGCCTCTCCCTCAAAACTTGTTTGTCATTTTGTGTCAGCTTCTCTCCTGTTCTATTCTACTAATGGTTCCTGACCATATTTAGGCTCATAAAATTTGAAAGAGATACAGTTGTTCCTAATGTCTCGCCTGCTTGCTTAGGGTGGCCAGTGTTTTGTTTTTTTTTTTTAAATGGGTTGTATTTGCATTGTAGGTTACAGAGAGGTCAATAAAAAATGTGACAGCTCTTACAACATATATCTCACAGTTGAGAGTACGACAGTATACATGCATCCACAGAGAATATTATTAGTATGGAGGACTAGTAACATCCTTTTAGATCTCCATAGTCTGTGGTGTGCTTTCTCAAGGATATAATAAACACATGCTAGTCACACCTGTGGCTCGTCAGGTACTCGAAGGACCAGTAAAGGCAGGCAGTATTTGAATACCTTCATCAGGATTTGTGGCTCAGCTGGGTCCACTACAGCTTTCTTGTTCCCTCTAGGTTTCTTGACAAACTGGCCTCCTGCTAAGGGCAAGGAACCTAATGGCAAGGGGAGGAATTAATGAGCCACAGAAAATGTGACTCTCTGAGAACAGAACGTTGCTTGTGTCCTGAACTTTTTGTCCCTGAAGTTTTCAGAGGGCTCCACTGCAGTGGGTTTAAAAACATCCTGCGTATGTTGATCTCTTTTGAATGGTAAAAGAAAATAGAACATTTAAAAATCATTAAACTCTATTTCTTGGGTAGTATGCTGGGCATTTAGATTATAGATACTTCTGGGACATGCAAGAGATTCTTGTCACTAAGGTAGAAAAATAGAGTAAGTAGAAGACAAAGATCTGAGACTTTTGAGCCTGTACTGTTGGTTTTAATTTAATTCTGCTGGAGTATATCAATTACTATGAGGAAGAAAGTATTTCTCATTGAATAACAGCCATGTCCAAATGTTTTATATACATTCTGTCAAACATTTTTTATTCATCATAGTTGAACACTGTTCTGTAGAGTGCTACAGAACACTCTAGCTTGACTAGCTTTCATTGGTTCTTGACTCTCCATCCCAACATCATCACTCTCTTCCTTAACATTATTGTGCTTGCCCCTTGTTTTGTGTCTATCACCACACCTTTCCACCCTACATGAGCAGATCAGTAATCTAGCAGTCTGTCTGATAGAGTTGCACATCTAAGTAGCCAGTTGGTTGCCTTTTCCTACCTAGCATTCCAAACACTGCTGCCTCACCCGTTACACCTCTCCTGCCCATGCTTTCCACTCATACCACCAGTGAACCTTTCTCTGGCTTATCTGCCACTCTGAATTGTTCTGATTCCTAGATAAAGTTTCCATTTATGAATTAAGGAGAGATGAACAAAACCATACACCCGAAAAGAACCTAACTTATTTTTTAAGGACTGGTTCTATTTTTAGCCACCAGATCAAGGTGTATGGACATTTAGCATAACAGTCAGTTGTATAATTGAGTATTGCCTCTTTAAAACATGGGGATAAGTTATTCAGTGTATAAGGGTTAAGTTTTGGAAGAGGTAAAGATTATGAGTTAAAGCTCTGATCCCTGCTTTTCTTTTTGCCCTTTTTTTTTTTTTTTAAGATAACATTTCTTGAAAAACCTTGCCTTTTAAAACTTTCTTTAAAAAACCAAACCGTATAACTGAGCCATACAATAACATGACTGCTATTGAACACAACTTATCTGCTGTATTTCACAGGAAATGCTTGTTACACTTTCAATATTACAGACAGCTGAACATTCATAATTATCTTTCACTTTCGTTTACTTTCATTTCATTCTTTATGGAAGAAGTTTACTTCTGATTGGATCCTTATCTTGGCCCATTTTCTTGTGGGTTTGCTTGACTAGATGTTTTGTCTTAAATAAAAATGAAACAAGCCAGGCGTGGTGGCACACGCCTTTAATCCCAGCACTTGGGAGGCAGAGGTAAGAGGATCGCCATGAGTTCGAGGCCACCCTGGGACTACATAGTGAATTCCAGGTCAGCTTGGGCCAGAGTGAGAACCTACCTCGAAAAACAAAAAAAAAAAAAAAAAAAGAAAGAAAGAAAGAAAGAAAGAAAGAAAGAAAGAACGAACGAACCTAACTGAATAGTGGGTGTTTATGAAATTCAATCTGATGCTTCAATTGAACTTGTTCAGTATATATTGATGTGGACCTAAGACTGAAGGTTCATTTTCCTCTTACAACCCTAGGTTGTTTGATCCAGAAATCACTGTAGTGGAAAATATCTGTGCCAGTTTTCTTGGATGATCATTGTAAGAACTTTGGGTGCTGGCCTACGAGTTTTCAGAGAGACTTTTACCTTGTTGAAAACTAAACAGAACTATATTTTAATGTCAAAAGGTAGACACAAACAGGTACAATAGAATCCTCTTTCTGTCCTTTAATAGTCTTATTTTTAGTTGTATTTTCTCTGGATTTTTGTAAATTTCTCTAATAGTAACTGTACAAGAGCTTTCTAACAGATCTCTGTCATTGTCTTACTTGAACTACATTAGGATATTGTAGAAAATCAAGGAAAAAATAGCTTAGTGTGGTGGTACATACTTGCTGTAACCCCAGCACTTAGGAGCACACAGGAGGATGGAGAGTTCAGAGCCACTCTGGGCTACACAGAAACTGGGAGCAAAAACCCAGTTTCAAAAGTCAGGGGTTAGTGCAGGGGTGGAGGATCATAAAAAGTAAAAACAATCCATTTTGATAGTACTCCAGATGTAGCCATAACTGATTTCAGTTTTATTATTATTTTTAGGAAGCAACAAATTTTCCAACTTAACCTCCTTTAGTTATGCTGAGTGAATTCATGTAGGAATATAGAAAGTGCATAAGGGCTGGAGAGATGGCTTAGTGGTTAAGGTGCCTGCCTGTGAAGCCTAAGAACGCTTGTTCAAATCTCCAGGTCCCATGTGTAGTCAGACACAAACGTGATGCAAGCATGCAATGTTGCATATGTCCACAAGGGTGCATGTGTCTGGAGGATATTCAAAGTGGCTGAAAGGCCCTGGTGTGCCCATTCTCTCTCTCTCTGTCTCTTTCTCTCTCTCAAAAAAAAAAAAAAAAGTTTAAAAAAAGTAAAAAAAAAAAAAAAAAAAAAAGAAAGTGCAAAGCTGGGCATGGTGGCGCACGCCTTTAATCCCAGCACTCTGGAGGTAAGAGGTAGGAGGATTGCCCTGAGTTTGAGGCCACTCTGAGAATACAGAGTGAAATCCAGGTCAGCCTGGGCTAGAGTGAGACCCTACCTTGAAAAAAAAAAAAGTGCATAATAAGAGCTCTCAGTATTATATTAAAACTGTTGCATATTTTTGCACTGCAGTCAGGATACATAGCAATGTCTTTTATTCTGCCCTATCTCTCCCTCACCAAAACTTTGATCATCATCTCTAATTTCCTTTAATCATCCTGTGATGACTTCATTATCATTAGGAAGAGGGTGGTGATATTTAGGGCAATGGTTCCTAGACTTGGAAGGACACTTAACAGGATTCTTAGATGTTTTTTGTTGTTTCTTTGAGATATATTTTCTCTGTGTAGAGTAGACTGCATCAAACTGAGTTTCTCTATCTCAGCATCACAAAATTTGGGATTATAAATGTGTGCTTCCATGTCTGGCTCTAGATTTTAATTAATTAATTTTGTGTGTTTGTGTGTGTGTGTGTGTGTGTGTGTGTGTGTGTATGCTCATACATGTGCCATGGAATGTGTGTGAAGATCAGAGGTTGGTCGTACTAGTTTGAGGCAGGGTCTCCTTGTTCACTGCTCTGATAGCTTCTAGGAAATTTTCCTGTCTATCTTCCTTGTCATAGGGGCACTGGGATTATAGAAGTCTGCCACAGCTTCGAACTTTTATATGGGATCTGGGATCTGAATTCAGGTACATAGAGTTGCACGGCAAGTACTTTATCTGTTTAGTCATCATCTCAGCCCTCTAGATAATAATTTTGTCAAGGAAAATCATCTTAAAATGCCTGTCAATCATTGACTCTCATAATTTTTTAAAGAAGTAGAAGATAAATATGTATGAATATTATCTTTAAACTTAAACAATTTAAAATTATGAAAATATAATGTTCTACATGGACATGATGGCACTAGAGAAATAGTGCTTGGGAAGTAGAAGCAGGAGGATCAGGAGTTCAACATCATTCTCAGCGGCAGAACAAGTGTGGGGCAGCCTGGGCTAGATGAGAGACCCTGTGGAGAGTGTGGACGGGAAGGAGGAAGGAGGAGAGGGCATTGAGCATGAATATGACAGTGTCTTTATTATCTTATCTCACAGTGGCCTAGAAGAAACTCTAGCAGACTTGGAGAGTGTGCTGTGTGTTATATGAATAACAAAGGACAAAGGGAAAATGGTATATTGTTCCTAGTATATCTGTGAGGTAGAGCTCTGTGAGATATGGTTTCTAAAAAAAATAACTGAATTGTGTTCAATTATGGACCTTTCCATAATGGCCATAATGTATGTTCCATGTGTTTACATATTTATGTGAATTTCCTATTCTCCAGAAAAATAGAATAAAAAGTCAATAAGAAACCCATTAACTTGTATTTCACCTTTTTAAAAATACTCTTTTTTAAAAAAAAAAAAAAACTCTTTTATTCATTATTTATTTGTACAGAGAGAGAACCAATGAATGTATGTATGGCCTTCTGCAGACATTCTCCAAATGCACATTGTGCATCTGGCTTTATGTGGGTGCTGGGGAATCGAACCTGGGCCATCAAGGTTGTCAAACAGCTGCCTTTAACTGCTAAGCCATCTCTCTAGCCCATGTTTCATCTTTTTTCTCCTTGTATTTTACTAGTTAGCATGAATTATAGGTGAAAGACAGATTCATACAAAATAAATAGATTACATTTTTAGAGAAACCTTTAAAAGTTCAAGTTGACATCCATCATTATTACTCTGTATTGTGTACTAGATTATCATCATAAAGCCCTTTACCAAACAAGGTCAGAGTCCTTTCTGCAGAACTTCTGGGCTAGAATAAAAGAGAAAGAATAATAGAAGTTATTGGGCCAATGAAATACAATCATTTTATAGAAAATAGTTTTAATAGACAACAAAGGCTAACAGAGGTGTGTTTTCTCTCAAAAATTTTTTGCTGCCCATGTGCCCTCATAGTTCATGTGAGTGGGTAAATGGAATAGATGTGCTTGACTTGAATGCTTTATAAGATTTGTTCTTAAGTGGATACTGTGCTGAATGAAATCTAAAGAAGAAAACAATTTTTGTGTTAAATATGACAGAATTTTTATCTCAATTGCTTTCCCAAACTATTGGTAGCATCTAGGAAGTATGGCAGCTCCAGTAGGCTAGGTGCAAAGGCTGTAGTCACCATCCCAAGAGCTGTTACATGTAATGTTTGCTTCGGTTCCCTCTCCTCATCCAAAGTATCCCCTATTCAGCCATTTCTAAAGTTCCTTTTCAGTCCCAACTGCTGTATTATTTAAATCCCATCTACAGCACTCACTACAGGCAATGCTCAAATCTGCTTTTGTATTGGAAAACAAAGCTTTAAAAGCAGCCAGGGGAGCCACAGGGAAGAGTAGTGATTTTTGTGACAATGGCCTAAATTCTAGCAATGCATTTAGAGAGAGTTTTTGTTTGTTTTAAGCAAAACTGGTTTCAGCAAGTTTGTCCATTGAAAATGGAGAATACTCAACTGGATGTAGATAAAATCCTCTGACGGAGTAGAGATTTTTATTACAGGTAGTGGTACATTTGTGCCATGGTACCTGTATTCTGAAGTCACGTAAACTTCTTAAAAGTGCACATAAGTAATTCATTATGCATATAGAAGAATATGCCCTTTCACACCCTAGTATTTATAAGTTATTGTAGGGTTACTCCATAAATCAGACATTTGTTGTTCCTATGTAAAATAAATATATGTTTTGATAAGTAATTTTAAAAAGTGCATAGCCAGGAATACATGGCTAATAGCATATTCTATAGTTTGTAATCAATCAAGTGGTAATGATTTCTTATATGAGCTTCTCAACACTGACAGAGAGAAGTAAATATAAGATGCAATTATAAGTTTTAAGTTCCATAAAATGTACTGATGATATAATACGAGAGACATGAATGTAATTGAATCTTTTAGGTAACATTTGTGTAGAAGGGAGGGTGTTTGAACCACATTGGAAGGGAATTAAGGATTATACATTTAAAGAACAAGAATACAATGTTTATAAAAAGTGCTGATGTATTTTTTGGTAGAAACTTCAAAACGTTTTAGAGAAAGCAAGGTTGGAGAATTTATTTTCATTGCCATAGTAGACCTTAAGAGGTGAAGATTCTAAGAACCAGTGTCTCTCTGCAGATACAGTCTCAGAAAGCATAAACATTAGACATAGCTTTGTAAACTTAAACCAAAAAAAATGGATGACTAGAATATTTTATGCAGTGAAGGGCGATGAGGAAAATCTGGCCATCTCCTAATTACATGCTTCTGGGGGAGACAGAATAAGTGGAATGAGAAATCCAGTCACCTGCTCGCCAGAGATTTACGGAGTGGTGGGTTTCAGTGGAGGATGTGATGGAGCAACCGGTGAACAGAAGTGCCTGTTGGATGGGGTACCATCTATGGAACAAGAGACATCCTACCCCGATGAAAATACCAATCTTGAAAGGCACCAGGTATATCCAGTGAAAGAATAAGAGGACCCATACACTACTTTTGTGAAATGCCACCATACCTAATGAGCTGGTGTGGGTCAAAGGAAGTGTGCCCAGCCCAGGTGTGAGAACACAGCTTAAGCCTCTGTGGGTGTTGTGGTTTTTATTTGGGTTGGCTTCTTTTTTGGGGGGTGTGGGAGGAGGGCATGGAAGATTGGAGGCCAGTGAAAGCAGAGTTCAAAATTTACCATCTTGTCCTCCTTTTTCTCGATGCTTTATTCTTGCCACAGGAAACAGTAATTACATGAATGCCTTGCAATATAACCTGAAGAAAAATTTTATTTTATTAAATATTAATTTATACAGAAAAGAAGGAAAAAAGGGAATCAAGCTGGCATTGAACAATGTTTCATACTCACCATGAAGCTCTCCCAAAGAAGCCCTAGCTAGACACGCCCTAGGCCCTAGTGGGGAAGGCAGCGTTTGAAAAAGTGTTAATCCAAGTAGAACTTGTGACTCTCATGGATGCAAATGTTGCTTGTATCTGCAGAGAACACAGTAGTCCTTCTTCTTTCCTGAGGAGGAACTTGAAAGTGGCAAATTTCAGATTATAATTTGGAATATAGGATGCAAAAAATATTTTTGTTAATAGTTTCTCTTCCCCCAAACTCAAGATCATTCCCTTTTTTTATTGTTACTATTTTAAATTGGCATACAGAGATTTAGGTCTCATTTCATCCTGGTATTTTCAAGGACAGTTTTTTTCCTTCAATTCCCTTGTGCCCTCTACCCTCTTATTTCCCTTCCTCCTGATTCTCCCCACCCCACCCCACCCCCGCCGTATCATGTGTATCTTTTTGTCACCCCCACCTCATCTCAGCATTATTCCTTTAACTCATCAGAAAGATGCATGGTAAGATACTGAATCTCACAAGATTCTGGCATTTGCTATTAATTCACCACACAGAACAATTACATTTAGCAAGAAAGTCTTTTTTAGTAAGTCATGTTAGTTAGTAAGTCATGTTAAGTTAAATGCATTTTTTTTCTTCCTTCTTTTTGTTTTCCTGCCTTGGGTAGGTTGCCGAAAGAGGCTAACCATAATGAAGATACTTTTTTTTTTCTACTCAAGTGGGAATATATATCTGAAGGCAAAAATGAATAGTAAAAATCTAATGTCAAAACCCTCTCTTCTGGAGCCACTGGAGTATTTGGTAAATTCTTGTTGGGTTTTAGTATTTAAATGCAATGCGGAAGAGATTGAATAAGATACTAGACCAGTTTAGATTGAGCTCAGCTGCAGTAAAATTTTGAGTACTTTTCTTTTGCAAACCATTCTCCTGTAGGTAGAATGTATTCAGCTGTGACTGCTTTTATGTCCGTTTTCTTGGTGAAAAACAAACAAAAAAAACCTCATTTTAAAAGGGTTACACTATATTTACTTCAAACATTAGTTCCGATGGTTTTAAGAGCTTTCTTTTGTTGTGCTAAATTAAAGTATAGACTACTATTTTCATTAACCCGTGTAACAAATTGGGTGAGATATTGTTCACTGTCTTTATATGGGAAACAAGTTAAAGGCGCAGTGAAGACTACTTAGGGCACTGATTCTTTTCATGTAAAAGCTGAACTGAAATTCTAGTCTTTAAAATTAGAGGCTGGTCAAAATAAGAGGAAGAAAAGAGAAAAGTGTTGAAAAGTTATTGAGCTTGTGCTGTTAACAGCCTTGTAAGCACAAAAGAGCATGGTATTTGAAGAGTCAAAGTCCATTTTGTCTCATGAAGTTGATGTAGAGCCCTGTGACCTCAGTCCAGTAGCAGGTTTACTGTATTCAAGCTAAAACAACATGGAGATGCTGTGCAGTTTAATTTCCCCCTTAGGTACTGAGTGAACTTTATTCAAACTCCTTCCCACAATAGGACAGCTGTGTGTGCTCCATTCCCAACACACCCAGTGACTTCATTATCCATAAAGCATTTCCCATTTCCTGAGGATTAAGGTACTCACATGCCAGATTTGGTCATTAAAATAAAATAGTTAATTAGAGAAAAGGGTTAGTTTGGGTAGGGGAAATATTATAAATGGTACATTCTCTTAATGTTACTGAAATGCCTTCCTATTTTAGACTCAATACTTTGCCTTTCTCTCTCTCTCTTCTCTGCCCCCTCCCCACACCACTTTTACAATTACAGGGCCATCCTTCTCTGATGTGTTTTGAAATGGAGTATTTAGAAATATTTGTGCTATGTTTAAAGGAATGGTAGCCTGTTAAACATGTCCCACATATTTGAAGTCTGTGAAGTGATTAATTTGAAATCATTAAAGATAAAATATTTTGGAAATGGTCAGTACATTACAATACTTGTGATTTACCTGCAAAACCTAGACACATAAACATGTGTATGTCAATATTAAAATTGGGGGCTGGAGAGATGGTTTAGTTAAAGCATTGCCTGTGAAGCCCAAGGACCAGGTTCCACTCCCCAATACCCATGTAAGACAGATGTACATTGTATCGCATGTATGTGGCGTTTGTTTGCAGTGGCTAGAGGCCCTCGCATGCCCATTCTCTTTCTATCTGCTTCCTTCTTTCTTTCTCCCCCCCCCCGAAATAAATAACTAATTATTTTAACCTTGTAGTATTTTTGTTATCAGGTTTTTTAGAAAGTACTTTTGCATGTTAAGTACTCCATTCCATTTTATATTTCATAGTATCATTGTAATCAAAACATTTAGTTATTTATTTTGGTTTTTCAAGGTAGAGTTTCACTCTAGCCCAAGCTGATCTGGAATTCACTATGTAGTCTCAGGGTGCCCTCAAACTCATGGTGATCTCCTGCTTCTGCCTCCCATGTGCTGGGATTAAAGGTGCATGTACCACCATACCTGGCTGAAAACATTCTTTTTTATTTTTCAAATATTTTTATTTATTTATTTGCAAAAAGAGAATGGGCACACCAGAGCCTTTTGCCACTGCATACAAACTCCAGGTGCATGTGCTACTTTGTGCATCTGGTTCTATGTGGGTAGTGGGGAATTGAACCCAGGTTATTAGGCTTTGCAGGCAACTACCTTAACCATTGAGCTATTTCTCCAGCCCCAAAACAGTCTCATAATATATCTGCAGATTTTAAGAATGAATGTCAGGCTCTTCTGAAAAGTTATACTTGTATGGCACATATCACCAAGTAAAAGAATACTTTTTCTTGTTTCTTCTTATAGGAAAAATATTATTATATAGATACTTAGATTTAATAGTTCAGTGTCATGAGCATCACTGAGTAATTCTTTAAAAACAGTGATGCTGGACTGGCGAGATGGCTTGGCGGTTATGACACTTCCTGCAAAGCCTAAGAACCCAGGTTTGATTCCCCTGAACCCATGTAAGCCAGATGCACAAGGTGGTACATGAATCTGGAGTTAGTTTGCCTTGACTAGAGGTCCCAACATGCCGATTCATTCTCTCTTTCTAGATCTACCTCTCTCAAACAAATTAATTAATTAAAAATTTAAAAAAAAAACTGATGCTTGGATCTCTTTACAACCAGCTAAGTCATATTTTCGAAAGATGGGGCTTCAACATCTTTGGGCTTTTCCTTGGGCTAGAAAAGGAAAGAGTATATGCCTTCTGTATTCTGCATAAATGTTCTAATTATTATAACTCCTGCAGAAATGTGTTCATCTAGTGGAGTTGTGTTCACTCAGCTGAACACAAAAAACTATACAGGGCTGGAGATATGGCTTAGCAGTTAAGGCGCATGCCTGCAAAGCCTAAGGACCCGGGTTCAATTCTCCAGGTCCCACATAATCCAGATGCACATGGTGGCACATGCGTCTGAGGTTCGTTTGCAGTGGCTAGAGGCCCTGGAGTGCCCATTCTCACTCTCTCTTTCTTCCTCTCTCTGTCTCTAATAAATAATAGCAAAAAATAAAATCTTAAAAAAAAACCTCTACATTCATGAGTTTAAAAAAATATCAGGCCAGTCAGAATCAAGCCTGACTGCCAGCTCCAGCCAGAAAGGACTTGACCCACGAGCTGTCCATGGGGTTTATGTTTTGTTTTTTTGTTTTTTGTTTTCTTAGTTTTGATAAAAGATCATTTGAGTGTTTGGAAATTTGAGTGTCTGAATGTACCACTAGCAGTATCATCTCATTTCACCGGCAGATTTATAGTCATTTTTAGGTACAGGCTGGGTTTGCCAAGTAGTTCACAGGTCTGGACTACTTAACTTTTGGTTATTTTTAACCACAGTTTGAATTGATTTCACCAGGTCAGTCCTCAACCAGCACTCCACTTACAGTGCTCTATATTCATTTAATCAGGTAATTATGCTTTGTTTGCCTGTAACAAACTAGCAGCACATTGCTTTTGGTTTTCTAGAGCCCCACCTTTCAACGTTAAAGTCAGATAGAATATCTCCTCTATAAAATGAATATTAATCACTGGGGAAGACATGGTAGCTAAGCAAGTAGTATAAATTGAGTTATGGTAATTCAGTTTTAAAAGTACCGCTCAAAAATGAACAGTTTGAAATTATTTAGGTATTTTTGATCTGCTCTCCTTCAAATGGGGTCTAATTGTCACAGCTTCTTCTATATCCTAATACCAAGCTCTTTTCCACTCAACGATTATCCAGGGGCTTGGGAGATTGTTTAGTAAGTTACTCACTGCCCAAGCTGGAATTACCTGCATTTGATCCCTAGAGTCCTTGTAAAAAACATCAGAAGCTGTGACAGGTTTATGTAATCCCAGCACACTGATGACAAGATGGGAAACAGGAACAGAAGAGTTTCCCAAAAGCTGGTAGCAAGCAAAGCAAAGCACAACAGCAGAGCAAGAATCAAGAGAGAGAAAACCTGCCTTGGATGCGGTGGAAAGGCAAGGAATGATCTGAATGCTGTCCTCTAACCTTCACATGCATGCAATTGCATACTGCCTGCACTCTCACACACAAACATGCATGCACATGCATGCTTGCTCGTGTGTGCCTGCATATGCATGTGTGTGCACACACACTTATCCAAATGTTAATAAATAGAGCATGCACATCAGGGATTCAATGTACATTCAATTAGGCTAGATCCTCTTTACTGACCTAAATAACAGTTCATTCATGAGATAATGTGACCTGCAGCTACAGAGGAATCTGCTGCCTGAGAGCTGGGGAAGCCTGGCTGGCATAGCACAAAGTCTCCAGTGGTCAGGAAATCATCTAAAATTAGATCAGGCTGAAAAATATGACAAGGCTTTATACAGACCTAGTCTTCATTTCGAGAACATTTCTTTCTCAAAATACATGTGTAATTTGTCACCCAGACTATTCGTGATAATGCTGTGATGTATGTCTTTATTAATGTAGAGTCCCTTGTTTTCAAAAAAATTTGGCAGTTCAACATTTTATATTTTAAAGGTGATTTTTTTTTTCCATTCCAAGAGATCTCACCTTTTGTGAAGGAGGGTTTCCTCTTTGGTGAGTTGGTCAATATATCTTGGAAGTTTAGGATAGCCATAAGTGTGCTAACCATTACCATTACTAGAGCATCAATGCCAGTCCTAGACATTAATATGCTATATTTTTATGCAGATGATTGTCTAATTCATTATAATTTTTTCATTCAAAATATGAGATTATTTTCTTTTCTCTGTTGGGTTTTCTCCCATAGCTCTAGCAGTAATTTTTTATATTGCTGAAAGGAAATTTCTTTTTGCAAAAAAAATTTGTGTATACGTGTGTGGGGCAGCACACAAGGCTCTGTTGGTGCTGTAAACAAACACCCATCTGGTTCTAAGTGGGTGGCTGGGGAATTAAACCCAAGCTTTGCCTTTAACTGAGCCATCTCCCCAGCTTCAGAAGATTTCTTAACACTAGTATGATCTCAGGTTCTTTTGGAAAGAGATAGAAATAAATTCAGTAAACAAGATATTTTAACATTTAGTAAACTGTCTAATGTGTTGGTTACAGGTTTTCTGGATCATTTGAATTGTAAATGACTTCAGTGGTGATTTTTTATGTGTCCATGTCAAAATGGGAAAAGGACAAAAATGTGGTTTTCCTTTGGAAGCCAGCAGGAGAAAAACTTAAATCTAAAAGTAAGTTCAGGCTTTACTCTAAACAAGTATTTATGGACTATCAGGGAACAAGGTAGACAGCCTCATCTTTATGGTATGGATAATCTAGTTGAAGATCTAGAAAAGAGAAAACAAATATAAGATGCTGGGGTGATCCAGCAGGATAAGAGGATTTCGTCAGGGAAGGATTACAGTTTTAAATATAATGGCATGTTGGACTTTATCCAAAAGGAAATATTAATAGGAAGGATGTGAGAGATATGCCATGTGATAATGTGGGTGTAGCAGCCCCAAGCATACGACATAGCCAGAGGAAATGCTTTGGGAAGTATGCTGGAGCAAGAGCCTGGAAATCTGTGTGGTTGGTATGGAAATAAAGTGATGGGGATGCGTAGAAGGAGATGGGACCACACAGGCATATCAGGGTCCAGATAACCTAGGACCTTGCAGAAATTTAGTTTTACCAGAACATGAAAATCACTTTGGAAGTGTTTGAGCAGAAGAAAGAGTGATCAGGCCTCTTAACATTTATCATTTATCTTTTTTAAAAAAATTAAATTTTGTTTTGCCTAGAACCCCAGGCTCAAGTTCCCATACCTGGCTGACTGAGAGAAGATATCAGATTGACCTTATGGATTCATATGTGTATGTCATAGAGATTAGGAGAGGGGTTAGTTGTTCCTTGTGTCAGTTACCTTTGAGACATTATACAGTTAGGATTGTTAATAATAACATAGTTTGTATGTGCCCAGAAATGAGTGTGGGAGGAAACTGAGAGATGAATGTATGTGTGTGTGTGTGCGCGCGCGCGTGTGCGTGCGCTCACGTTGGCTCATGCTGGATCTCTTCCCCACTGAAGCTGCTGATCTGACCCTTCTTCAGCTAAACAGAACTATCAGGGTAACACTGTCCGTGATCTGCTGATTGGTGCTCTCACCTGTGGTTAGAATTATGAAGAGCTGAATTTGTGACTTCCACTTCCTCTCTTAGTTCCTTCCAACATTGAAATACCAGTCACTTAATGTCACTCTAACCTTTTTATGACTGTTAACAATGTCACCTCCTTAATTTGCTGTTGCTTTTTCAAAAGGAGAAGCAAAGCCTGTAATAGAAATAGGTAAGGTAAGTTCTAAAGGAGGAAGCATTGTAACTTACAAGAGAAAATAAACTTGTACATATGTACATGTTTCAAAACACTGAGCTTTTAAGTCATAATATTTTATGGAAACAAAAATTTTGATAGCAAGTGAAAATATGTTTGAGATGCTGGTTGAAAAATAAGTCCTTTGTTGGGAAACTTACTAAATTTGTAAGGAAAACTTGTTTGCAACTATGTATCATCTATGGCATATCTGTTATTATATTGGAGCTTTCTGTTTTCCAAGGAAGTAGATATTCCTCATCATACCTATGTGACAGATATTCTACTTTTAAATAAGATTCCACACATAAAGCAAAAACAGTTCAACTTTTAAGAGGAAAAAAGGAAACTAAATATTGATTTAAACTGGATCATAGCTCTTTAGACAACACCACATAGTACCCACCGTTTCCCAAGCAAGAAACTCCATGTTCTGAACAATTTAATACAAATAGAACCTGCTCCTTTGTTGCATTTAAGCAGATGGAATAGAAAGAACCCAGGTTAGAGTCAGATCAGGCATGAATTTAAATCTCTCTCTTTGTATTTATTGGTTCTGTCACCTTGAACAAGTAAGTTAGCATTCTAAATCCCAGCTTCCCATATGTAAAATGAAATCAGTAATAGGTATTCACTTTACAGAATTTTGAGCATTAAAATAGAACAATAAATACAAACTACCTGACTTCAATAGGTACTTAGTAAATTCTTCCTTCACAATTGTCAGGGATGTATTCAAAAGTAAAGAGTAAAGTGGGAGGTGAGCAAAAATGTATAATCTCATAGGAAAATATTATAAAGCAAAAATGAGCTTATGTTACAATTATTGTACATAGTGGGGACATAGAAATTTCCTTCTTGATAAGCCTAGATGCCTATTGAGAACTTACAGTGTAGCACCATGGATTCCAGATCCTGAGAAGATATTAGAGATCAAAACCATAGTCTCAGGCTGGAGAGATGGCTTAGCAGTTAAGGTGCCTGCCTGCTAAGCCTAAGAACCTGGTTCCAATCTACAGGTCCCACGTTTAGCCAGATGCAAAGTGGCGCAAGGGCACAATGCCACACTTGCCCACAAGGGGGCGGACACATCTGGATTTCATTCACAGCAGCTGAGAGACTGCTGGCGCGCCCATCTCTCTCTGTCACCCTCTCCCTCTGTCTGTCTCTCTCTCCAAAAAAAAAAAAAAATCATAGTCTCTGTCTCATAATCCTTTTGTGAAAGAATCCACATTGTCAAAGTACAACTGTGATTAATGCCATGAAAAGGAAGAAAATAATGTTATGAAACTATATACAGGTCAAGTTTAGACAGGTTAGGGAGATCTAGAAAACCTCCCCCAATCTCTTATACTGGGTAAGTGCCTCTAACCCGCAATGTACCACCAGGAACCTTTGGGTCCTACTTTTAGTATCTTTGTTGAGACATCTTAACTTCTGTTAAGGATTGCTATTTCATACATTTTGTCTTTTGTAAAGTCTTCCAAAACAAAAGAAAATATACTCATTATGTTTTGCCATTACCAAATGCTTCCACAGGACCCTTTTAAAAACTAGAGATGTGGGCTGGAGAGATGGCTTAGTGGTTAATGTGCCTGCCTCCTAACCCTAAGAACACTGATTCCAACCTCCAGCGGTTCCAATCTCCAGGTCCCACGTTTAGCCAGATGCAAAGTGACACAAGGGCGCAATGCTGCACTTGACCACAAGGGGGCGCATGCGTCTGTATTTCGTTCGCAGCAGCTGAGAGGCTGGTGGCGCGCCCATCTCTATCTGTCTTCCTCTCCTCCTCTCTCTGTCTCTCTCCAAAACAAACAAACAAAAAAGCTAGAGATGCATTGTGACATCTTACTGATTATCTTAGGTATGTCCTGAAGTATTTCTATTTCATGACCAGAGGATTTACTTCACTTTTGCTCATCAGTTATTCCCAGTGCATTAAAAAAAATCTCAAAAATAAGAGCAGTGATAGAATTATAGAAAAATGATGTAATAGTGAAACCAAAGTTCACTATTTTATTTAATCATTGAGTTTAAGTTTTCTTAGTGCATAAAAATGATAGAAATCTAGAGGACTGGAGAAGAGAGCTCAGTTAGTAAAAATTATTGCAAGATGAGAACCAGAATTCAGATTCCCAGCACCCAAGTAAATGGAGGATGAGTGTGGTGGCCTGACTGTAATCCTAGTCTCTGAGAGGCAGAGACAGGGCATCCCCAGGGTGAGCTATATTAGATGAATTGGCAAGCCTTGGGTTCAAGAGAGACACCTTGCCTTAGTTAAAAAGAGAGAGAGAGAGAGCGAGAGAGAGAGAACAATTAGGGAACCTCTGTTCTTCATAATCACAAACATGCACATTCTCTCACACATACCTTTGTGCCCACACATGAACATATGTGTGTGTGTGTAAAAAAGAAATTAAAGGATTGGCTGAAGAGATGGCTTGGTACTTTAGGAGCTTGCCGGTGAAGCCTAATGACCCATCTTTGACCTCTCTCCAGACACACAAAGCCGATGCAAGCATAAGGTTGCACATGCACAGTAGGTGGAGCAAGTGTCCGGAGTTAGATTTCCATGGCTGAGGCCCTGGCACACCAATTCTCTCTCTCAAGAAAGAAAGAGAGAGAGTGAGAGAAAGGGAGAGAGAAAGAGAAATTAAAGGAAATCTAGAGCCATCATCTTTTATCTAAGTTAAGAAAAAGTCTTTAGTTGAACACAGTAGAGAACTCAGAACCTCAGATTTAACCCGAATAATAGCAAGAAAAGAAAAGTAATAAAGGCATCATGCATTAGACATGATTCAGAAAATAGTGTGGTTTGGGAGAGTGTGATGGAGCACTTGCCTACCATGTTGGAGACCCTGAGTTTGAGATTAAGTACTGCAAAACATTAAGAAAAAATACAAATAGAAAAGGGCCTGTTAG
Organism: Orientallactaga sibirica; assembly: GCA_036365145.1. Classification (NCBI taxonomy): domain Eukaryota; kingdom Metazoa; phylum Chordata; class Mammalia; order Rodentia; family Dipodidae; genus Orientallactaga; species Orientallactaga sibirica. The sequence goes on from JAEOAD010001030.1 coordinate 7,457,460, forward strand.
TACCAGAGAGATCACTCAGTGTTTAAGGTGCTTGCCTGCAAAGCCTAAGAACCTGGGTTCAATTCTCCAGTGCCCATGTAAAGCTAGATACACAGTGGCACTGAATCTGGAGTTTGTTTCAGCTACTGGAAGCCTGGGAGCAAACATTCATTCATTTGTTCATTCTCTCATTCTGTTGCTGCTTTCAAATGAATAAATAAAAAGAAAATGACCCATTAGAGTTCTAGATTTTGATGATAAGTGGTGGTGACTATTTCCCTGTGATATATCGCAAGTTTAGCAGTCAAGGATGAGGGAGAAATAAAGGTCAAGAGAATAAATACAAACATCCTGAGGTAGGAGAATGATTGATTCATTTGAGAAACTAAGGGAATGCTCATGTAATTGGAATGCAGATAGCTGCATACATGACACAGGACTTCATATGTGTGGGTGATTCTAAGAGCAGAGGAAGCCCAAAAAGAATTTCAAGCAGAAAGTATGGTTTTTGTTTTTTTGTTTTGTTTCTTGTTGTGACATGACTTATAAAGTAGGCAGCTGGATGTAAGGGTATGATTCCTCCACACTTAGTTCAGGTGAAAATCTTAAGTTATGACAATATGAAAATGATCTGGGAAAGAGTATAAAGTGGGAGGTGTTCTAGTACCCAGTCTTCTGGGCCACCCGTTTGTGGGCTCTGAAGAGTTGGATAAACTTGTAAAGGAGATAAAGGAAGAACAGCATAGAAGAACCCTTGTGGAGGGTTGTGTGAACAAAGACAGGAAAAGTAAATGTTACATAAAAGGTCTATTGTATCAGTTACTCCTGAGAAGTCCAAATAAGAGGAAAACTTTTTTTAAAAATCTCTTGAATTTAGCAATGTGAAACTTACTTCATAATTTGAGGAATAATTTGGTAACATGATGACATTACAAGCTGGATTGGAATTAGCTAACTGAAATAAGAGCTGAAGTAGTTGAAACAGCCATAGGTAACTATTTTTGAGAGATTTGGTTGTTTGAAGGAAACATACAGAAAACACAGTGATATCAAATGAATAGTGATCATATTCATTCTCATTTTATGTTCTACTTTTAATATATGAAGTTTAATTATGCTTTATTGAAGACTAGAATGCCCTGTTTTGAACTGGCAATAGTCTCCTTGAGTCTGTCTGGCCCCAGATTCAGAGAGCACCAGTCTTATCATTGAGCTGGATGGCATGGGATTGAATTGGACCAGACATCGCTAGATTTCTCTTAGCTCAGACTTATTTTCATAACAGCTCTATGAGGTAGGTCTGTTAGCTTCATTTTTTACATGATAAAACTAAAGCTCAGGAAATACAACTTTTATGTAGTAATCAAACATCTAGGAGGAGGCAAAACTGGGATACATACCCAGTGAGTCTGGCATCACATTTCCTAAAAGGTCTTCTCAGAAGGATAATACCATAGTTTTAAAAAACTGGCATTTATAAGAGTTCTTTCAAATCAAAGCTGAGGTTATTGCCAGACATGATGGTGCAGGCCTATAATCTCAGCACTCTAGAAGCTAGTGTAGAAGGAATTGGAGTTGGATGCTAGCCTGGGCTACATACAAGACTTTGTCTCAAGTAAATAAACCTAGGATTTTAGAATTATTTTCATTGCTATTTTTTTAAACTTTTTATTTTTTATTTTTTTGGAGACACAGAGAGACAGAGAGAGAGAGGAAGACAGAGATGGGCGCGCCAGCAGTGTCTCAGCTGCTGCGAACGAAATCCAGATGTGTGCACCCCCTTGTGATCAAGTGCGGCATTGTGCCCTTGCGTCACTTTGCATCTGGCTAAACGTGGGACCTGGAAATTGGAACCGCTGGAGATTGGAACCAGTTTTCTTAGGCTTAGGAGGCAGGCGCTTTAACCCCTGAGCCATCTCTCCAGCCCTCATTGCTATTTTTTTTTAAGCACAGGCATAAGTGCTTATTCCTTTTAAAAATATTTTATTTGTTTGCAAGCAGAGAGAAAGAATGAGAATGAATATGGGTGCACCGGTACTTCCGGCCACTGCAAACAAACTTCAGATGCATGCGCCACTTTGTGTATCTGGCTTTACATGGGTACTGGGGAATCCAGCCTGGATTGTTGTGCTTCACAATCAATTGCCTTAACAGCTGGGCCATCTCTCTAGCTCTTCATTGTCATTTTTGAAATACAATCGCATTGATTAATAAAATGGATACACCATGAGAAATTCTGTTAAGTTCATTATTATACAATCATCAAAAAGTATATTATGGGTTGGAGAGATGGCTTAGCAGTTAAGGCACTTGCCTATGAAGCCAAAGGACCCAGGTTCGAATCCCCAATACCCATGTAAGCCAGATGCCCAAGAAGGTGCATGTGTCTAGAATTTGTTTGCCGTAGCTACAGGCCCTGTTGTGCCCATTCTCTGTCTCTCTTATCTCTCTCTCTCTTTTCGCTTGCAAATAAATAAAACAAAGTAATTTTTTAAGTGTATTACACAAACCTAGATTGTCTAGGCCAGTCATTGGATGTGGTCTCCTAATGCCATTAAGAGATATAGACATGAGACAGGTCTCACTTTAATTTTGTGCTATTCATTTGGGTGGTGTTTTAGATGAATCCTGTTTTCTTGTCAACTCTCCTCATTAGAGGCACAGTAACTACAGATAGGAATCATGTTTCCCAAATATACTGGAGATGGAATCACATCTTACTGAATTATAATAAAATTCATTTTAAAATATAGAAAAAAACATTTAAGTTATTACATTTAAGCAAACACTATGCTGAGTAGTACATTATTATACAAGTCCTGTATTATAAAAATTATACCAATCTTACAAGGATTATACAAGGTATGCCACTAATACACATTTAATATAACATAAATAATATAGCATAATATGTCAAAACAATACATTCATTACCAGATCTATAAAATCTCTTCAGGTGAACATAGTATAGTTTTCAACACATTATGGCTCAGTATACCTCACAAATGTTCTCCCTGTAGAACAAACTATCCCCTAAGCCTTGGCCATATACTTTCATATTACTATAGCAGTTTTGTATTTGTAGGGTTTTTTTAAATTTTATTTTGTCTTGCTGGAGTTTAATTCCTCTACCTTGCCATTTGATATTATCTTTTTAGGTAACTTTTTCTGGAATATTGATGGGTTATTTACAGTGGAGAAGTAGCAGTGGCAATGAAGAACTGAAATATTCCAGTTGCCTTTAGGAAAATTCATTTCAACATGTATCATGCCAGTGGTTTCTCAACATTTAGTATATGTGTATCTGCATACCAGTTTACAGCTATCTTGTGATACTGAACAGAAATAACCAAATTTTGAGACACGCATCATGGATAAGACATTATGCCTTAACACACATTACGTGCGGATTATTTGGCTTCAAGTGAAATTGTTTTTATACTTAGTTGTGGTTCAGCAGTTAAAAGTTATGATTGCATCAAAATAGCATTCTACCACCGTTTGCTAATCTCACCACTCAGCAAGGGAAAGAGACCAGATCTTCCTAGGTATAAGAAAAGTAGTATGGTAGGGGAACGCAAAGTGAGGACTTATTTCACACTCATTATATTGGTTATTTTAAAACAATAAATATTTCCATAGTGTAATAAAATGTAAAATAAATGGGAGAATTTTTTGTAATAGCCATAGAACTGGAAAATTGGAATATGAAAATCTGCTTTAGTGAAATACCTCCTAGTCTGTATGTGTAAGGATTGCATATGTCAGAATAAATAAGTCCTTGGATGTGTCCTGCTCTGTTTATAGTGTAGACTGAAATATATGAGGTTTGGGGATGTTGTAACATTTGTCAAATTTATTTTGTTATTTTGATCAGTAAAACATAAAAAGTTTTAACCTACTACTAACTTCAAAGTACTTTTGTATCCTTTTTATACAATACCAAAAAGTTCAACTATATTATCTTATAAGGGAGCTACAAAAATTTAAATAATATTCAAATACACTCAATAGTACACCCCCCCGCCCCCACCACCGCTGCCAGTAGGGAGTATTGGAAAGTATTTAGTAACTTTGGCTTCCAGCCTACTTCTCCATTCTTAAAAAGTGTTTCAGTTTCTTTTGAAGTAAAATTTTACTACTGACATGAATACTTCCATTCTCCAAGTATCAGTACTGCCTTAGAAGCAACACAGTTAAAAGATGGCTAGCCCATGCTGATAGCTATTCTTGGGGTCCATAATTAACATTCAGTGTGAAATAAATTACATGCTATTCTTTGAAACATGCTAACAGATGCCATTTGGGGCCTCTGGTCGCTCTATAGACTGGTGGTTTTGGCAGCATTTGTATAAGCAGAGACAAAGCATGTGATTCAAAAATATACCAAATGCTATTGAGAGAGCAATAGTAGCTCTGAAAGCCACAAAGGTGTAAATCATGCATACAAATCTGATCAAGTGGACACAATTCTAATTGAACCTCTGCCCAGGAAACTATCCTCCTTTTAGTAAAGTCTCATTAGTCTTGCCCAACTATAGGGACTCTGGGTTATTCTGATGTTCATGTATAAAAGGCAAATGAATTAGATCTCTAAGGGACAAATTAGTTAAAAGTTTATGCTACTTATTTGAATTTAGGGATATACTTTCTCATACAAACTGATTTTGCATGTAGGTTCCCAATGGGCTACAAAAACCCTCTTTGACTTAGTAAGGAATCAGAAGATTGTCTTTACAATATTCTCTTTCTCTCTCTTTGGTTACTATGGGGAAAATTTTTTTTTTTGGTCCTAATCCTCTTTCCCATAAAAATGAATGTTGCTCCTTGCCAAGAGTGACTTGGTGTCCTTCCTCTTCATCTGCTATCTCGAGTTGGTAAAGGCAAGGCATGGAGTTGCTTTGATTATTTGGAGCTTCATTTGTAAGAAATGTTCTGAAGTTATCTGAAGGCATGCTTACTGTTTTTACTAAATAAAGTGTTACACCCACACCACTAAGCTCTATTAAACAAACCCTACCTGAAAAATGAGGTACTCTTTTAAGTTGGGAAAAAGGAAAATGAGGGTTAGTGTTAGACTTGTCTAATGAAACTATTATATTCTATTATTCACACCTTGTTAAGGATTAAAGATTCAGTGAGAGTGTGGTGTGGTGTAAAGTGGGAGCTGAAGAATGGTTATAGTAAGTTTCTAAGAAGTAGCAATTTGATCAAAACCAGCATGTTGAATATGTTCTATTCTTGTTATACTGTTAAGAAACTCCAAAGAAAGCTGCTATGTAAGAAAGGTATGTACATGTTGTGAACCTAAATATTGGTTCAGATATCCAGGGTCTAAAAGTAAATATATGCTCTCTCTCCTTTGGTTCTACTTGGTCTAATTCCCACCTGATACTTGCCTTTGTAGCAAAAGAGGTGACATTGGAAAGGATGAAATGAGGGAGAACAGCTTCATGCATTCTTAGGGATGAAGTCATACTCATAAGAGATAGCAAAGAGGGAGATACTAGGAAATGATAGGTGAAAGCTTTCTAGACTAGGCCAGATAAAATTAGTATTAGGCAAGACTTTAAACCGAAATCTTTAGTTTACCACTAACATTAAGATCTTTAAATGAGCAAAATAAAAATAACCTACTTTTTTGGTTTTGTTCTTTTTTTTTTTTAATTTTTAAACAAGGTCTCACAGATTTAGCATGACCTTCCTGCCTAGCTACCTGGGGCTGGGATTATAGGAAGTTGCCACTGTGCCTGTCTTCTTGTTTTAGTAAGACCTTTAAAAAATAGTTCAAGAGCAAACTTAGTGCGAGAAAACATTGATATTTAAAAAACATCAGTTTGTTTTAAATCTCTTAAATTATGAAAGAAAATCCAGGATTATTTAATGAGAGTGTAGCTGTAAGAGCAGCTGTTAGGATTTTTTAAATAGATGGAATATTTATTATTAGATGGATGAATCTGGTTAATAGCCTTGTCCTGGTAGACATTTGCTAAGTAAATGAAGCAAACTTTACACATGGGTGAGGAAGGATATTGGAGGATAAGGAGAATGGCGTATGGCCTCTATCTTATAATCCTACATAAATGAGGGATTCCAGACTTAGCAAGCAGTAAAAAAAGGGATAGAATTTATTTTTGTTTGAACAGTAACAAGACAGGTAGATGCTTTGAAGATACATTGGTATTTCAGTAATATAGGGTTGATTTATTATACACAAAAAGCTGGATAAATGTGGCCCAAGGTCTTTAAATGTGTACTGCTCCCTTTAATATTTGTGAACAGTACCAGACTGAAAGCCAGAGCCAAATAACTTGTCAATGTGCACATGTGTTTTAGGTGGAGAGCTTTATATGTATGCTTTTTTCCCCAGAATTACATGAAGTACTGATTGACGACCAGCAGTGGGAATGAACATAATATGTAGTACCTAGCATCATCCTTGTTGACAAGAATACTGGTTCTAGCTGATATTAAATGTTTAGCCTCTCTTTTGTTATATACTAAAATGATGTGGATTCATTAAACAAATTTAGTACAAAGAAGCATAACTTGGATCCATAGACTTGGCTGTTTTTAGCTTCAGAAACCTGAAGAAATTTTAAATCACCTGATTTGAGTTCTATAATCAAGATATTGGTAGTCAGTATTGGAATTTCAAGCCAATAGGGGTTTGAACATAGGAAAACTTGCCTTCCACATTTAACATGGCTACTTACAGCATGTAGTTTTACAAAAAAACAGGTAACTAGTAAGGCTGTGAAAGATGGACTTTCAGGTAAGATCTGGCTTTGAATTCTTGCCCTATTATTTACTGTTCAGTAACCTTGGGCAAGTTACTTTATTTTTCTAAGCCTCAATTTCCTTACTTATAAAATGGTAATTTACCTAGTCCTTTGCAGTTTTAAGAACCATTAACTCTGAGACAAGTTCATGTTTCTTTGGTGTTTGTAACTCATACAATGCCTAGGGTTATCATTTTAAATATCAGATTTTCAATATACAAAATAGCTGTAGGAATAGGAGTATAAAAATAGAAGAAATTTGACTAGGTCTTTTTATTAATAAAAAAGAATGGAAGAAATTTATGTCAATATCAGAACATACCCCAGCAAAAAGCTGCTCATAATTAATTTTGTAATGATCCAAATTTTTGTAATAGATACTAATGCTAATATTGTATTTTTTCTGAAAGTCAGATTCAAGTGAAGTAAAGAAACACTACCTTGGAAAAAAATTCTGAAATAATTCCAAGTGGGTCACTGCTAATTAGTCTAGGGTTTAAAGTATGGTAAGGCTTTTATAAATACATACTTCAGTGTAAGTGTGAGCAAAATATCAACAATAATTAAATGATCAACATGTTGGTATTAGAAAATTTTATCTTCCAAATAAGTAATATTAAATATGTGTTTATATGTCTTGCAGAAAACAATGTAAGTCCTTTGAGCCATAAAGTCAGTAAAATTTAAAGTTGAAAGTAGAAATAATTATGTTTGAAGCCAGGCATGGTGGCACATGCTTTTAACCCCAGCACTCGGGATGCAGAGATAGGAGGATTGTTGTGAGTTAGAGGCCATCATGAGACTGTATAGTGAATTCCAGGACAGCCTGGGCTAGAGTGAAACCCTACCTCAGGGAAAAAAAAAAAAAAAGTAATTAGGTTTGAGCTGGCTGTTTATTGTTGAGTGTTTTGAGAACATTTTGACACCCTGTGAGTGAGATACATTGAAAGCCAGGAATAAACCTCTGACAGATGAATTATGAACAATTCGCCCATAATCATAAACATATGATGCACATAAACATAAAATTAATTTCATTTTTATGGACTCTAGTCTCATAGCTCTAGAAACTTATATGAGTAGAACAAAAGTATGTAGATTTAAATCAGTAGTCAGATTTTCAAACTGCTATGTCAGGGTTTATACCATACCAAAGGGAATGAAAATATGAGAGTTGGGAAATGATCTGCTTAGGTAGCCCAAAACAGATCAGGGTCTGCCAGACTGAGGTAATTCCCCATTTTCTGTATATTTATTTCATCCACATAAATTCTAAATGCTTCTCCGTGGAGGACAATTCCATAGTCTAATACATGTATTTCAGAGCCTTTTAAAAACATTCTGCCTAGTTTTTTCTTTAATTTCTTTTTCTAATTTCTGTGTAATTACCCTTTTTACTATCCTAAAGGAAGCCTAGGGGAATATATGTGATGGGAACGAATTTCAACGTTTTTCTCTTGGGTGCTACAAATTTTGCCTTTGATAAACTTGGGCTTTACTCAGTGAAAATGCTTACAGTGGGAAGGAGTTCACTTCCTAGAGCTGAACAAGTTCTACCTGCAGTTTAGGTGTCCACAGAGGATAACAACCCCAAGCTGTAGGAGAGATGCTGAATCTAAGGATGTTTTTTCTATTCTCACATTACTGCTTGGTCCATTTCTAGAAGCATGTTTCATAGGTCTAGAATATCCTTTATCTCCAAACCTTCCACCTTCCAAAATCTAAAAATACTACCAAATTTACAACCTCTCAGAAGATGTAGGTGACACTACCAAACATACCCCCATTAAAAGCTGAGTGGAGTAATTATTGCAGATAATAGAAGTGTTAGTTGGTATGTCTTACAAAAATAAGGCAGCAGTTCTATGTTATCTTACCCATTGTGTATTCTTGACCTATGCAAGAAAAAAGTATAATCCTTTGGGTGCCTAGTAGTTTGTTTCTGGAAATGATACTCTTGAGCATATGAGTGTCTTCAATTTGGAAAAATATCCTACACTCATCCTGAGTATCAATCTGGTATAATTAAAGAATTAAAGACCAAAAGAGACTTGTTTCACAGCTGATGAAATCACTTCAGGTGCTTTCATTCTCCTTTCAACTCCTACTGTATTCCATGTGTATAGTTGAGGTGTACTGACAGTGTATGCTGCTCATATACCAAATATGAAAAACTACCCTTCCTCCCTTGTGTTTGTTACCTCTAGTCTTCACTCTTTTAAGAGAAAATTTTCATTTAGCCACATTAGAGGCCAAATCCAAAATACTACTTCTTGGGAATATTTTAATAGTTTCATTTGCATGTGTGAGTGTGTATGCATAGGGGCACCAAGTTCTCTTGCCACTACAAGTGAACACCAGACACATCTGCTGCTTTCTGGGCCTGTTTTTTTTTTTTTTGTTTGTTTGTTTGTTTGAATATTTTTATTTATTTACTTAACAGAGAGAGAGAGAGAATGGGCATGCCAGGGCCTCCAGCCACTGCAAACAAACTCCAGATGCATCTGCCACCTTATGCATCTCACTTACGTGGGTCCTGGGGAATCAAATCTGGACCTTTTAGCTTTGCAGGCAAGCGCCTTAACCACTAAGCCATCTCTCCAGCTCTGTGCCTGGTTTGATGTGGGTACTAAGGAATTGAATCTGGGCTGGCAGGCTTTCAAGCATCTGCTTTTTAACCACTTAGCCACTTTCCAAAACCCACTAAACTATTCTTAAATTTGTTCAGGATATTTAAGAATAGCCATCTCAGAAATATGTAGGACCCATCTGGAATAAAGTCCTACCACCTAAATTATTTCTTATTCTAGAATTGCTCTTTAAATTCTATCTGGAGAATGGGATTTTAGCCTATACTCAGCTTTTAGGTTGAAGTAAAAATGTCAACTCATTAACAGCGTAGGAGAAATGCATGACACACTTTTAGATCTCAGGAATCTTCATAATAGAGAGACTAATTTATCCTTCTGTGTTTCAGCCATTGCTTTCACCTGTGTATCATATGATCATAATTACAATAGAGAGCAGGTACCAATAGTATTTGTTAATAACAAGCAGATTGCTTTGGGATTAGTTAGTTGCTGCCCATTTGCATTACTCTTAGCACAGAAATAATGAATCTGCCTGAGCCATTAAATTTATACATTACTAGAGATTATTGTCCAGTTTGTAAATAAAAACTTGTGCGGTTGGGTGGGGAAGCCCTGAGTAGTCACTAGTTCAAGTACTGATTTTGCTAGAAATGGTCACCCTGAATGCATATTGATGTTTCCTAGCCTTAATTTCTTCATACATAAATAGAGATAGTATGGGACTATATACAAAAAAATCAAGTAGGGCACCCATAATTTTAGTTTTCCTTAACTTGTCTGTCTTTTAAAAAATCTGTATATTTAAAAGTTCTTCAATAGTAGTAATGCATAATTTCTTGGTGCCCATTATCTGGCCTATACTAGCTAGTCAGTTAATGTTCATAGAAGAAGTGAGATATGCTACCTGTAATTAGAAGGGTATTTCTACTGTTATTTCCTCCATTAGTCCAGAATATACAGTTGATACCATATTATTCAGAAAATGGATCCACTGACTACTTAAGCATCTAGAAATATAAATTACCGACTGTAAATTTTATGCAAAGCTGATACTGGATGTTAATGTTTCTGTATGTATTACCCACCACTGTTATCTCTATCAGAAGCTCACTGAGAAAATAATTTCTACATGGAGCTAAGTTGGATATTAAGGGATTTTTCATTGTATATTTTAGAGGGAGCCTCATCTAGGTACTTGATTAAAAATGTGATAAGCTGCTACTCAATAGGTGGGACAGTCTTTAATTTGAGCTGAAGTCCTAGTATTCATTTAATTAAAAGAAAATTCTGTGAACTTTGAGTTGGTCTGTGTCTTTTGTCATTACAATTAAATTTATCCAGCTGCCAGTTTCCAAAGGCAGGCTTAGCTATTTGTATCAGCAGTTTTCTCTTTTCATTTTCTAAGTTGGCTTGATGAGATGAAATAGTCTGGCATTTCTTTGAAAAGTAAACCACTTGTTGGGACAATGCAACTTTGTAAAACTGGGCAAAGAATTCTAGAAGAGTATTGATATTTCTGAGAGAATTTGTCCCTGGGAAAGGTGGAAGTGATACTTTAGGCACATTTTCATGTTTCAGTACTATGGCTAAAGTACCTGGAAGCAGTGAGAAAGAAAAAGACTTAAGAAGTTCATTGAACTAACATATTGGAACCTATGTAAATATTCTTAAAGGAAATTCTTTTAGAAATACATGAAAATATGGACAAGGAGGTTTTGATTGATTTTTTTTTTCTGAGTACTTGTTATATTTTCGTACTCTAGTAATTAAGTGTCACTATGTCACTAAAGGGTTTCTAGTGTGTATCACCTGAGCATCCTTAATAATCTTCTTAGGAAGAAAAAGTTTAGAGGGCACACTATTCATTTGCTGGTGAATTTTTCCTAGATTCTTAATTTCCCCCTCATTTTGGATGTTTTCATTCATATACTTTTAACATGGAAAATAAAAGAAGTCTTATTCTGAGCTTATCAAAGCACTCTGGAGAGTTTCAATTTGCTGGAATTGTCAATATTGCAGTGATAAGCCCCTTGTTGTGAATCAGGGTTCCAACAAATTACAAGGTCCACAGCATAGGATGAGAGTGAGGAAAGTCAACCCCTCTTGTTCTCCCAATTACAGTGTACCTTCTCCCACGTGCTTTCTGAGCCCAGCTGTCATTATCCTCGGAAAACACAGTTAAGATTGATACGCTGATTCCGGATCTTTCCAACAGGTGAACTAAAGAAGATTTGCCTCATTGCTGCAATTGGGTTTCCCTACTTTCACTGTGGTAATGGTAGGGATAAGCTCCTGGACCTGGCTGAAGAGGTGACGTCCCTCTTTCAAATATGCTGTATAACTTTTCTGTGTTTCCCAGTCCCTCAGCTATTTATATAGGAAAAAAGTATTGATGACAGAATAGGTGGGGCATGGCACCAAGAACACTAGGTTTACGCAGAGCAGAAGCTTCTTAACATGGGAAACCACCTGGGCTACAGACTTCACTTGGCTGTGAGTAGCTGAGTAACTATGGAAATCACTCCTCTCTGGCTCTGTTCTCTTATCTATAAAATGAAGCAATTACATAGATGAACTGTGAGATCATTTCCAGTTCGCATGCTATGATTTTCTGATTACAGATCTTGAGAGCCAGTATTTCACATTTCCAAATTTTAGCCGACAACCAAATTCCCTCAACTCTTGGCATAAAGTACATGGCATTTATGAACAGGTCCATGGGTTTTGACATGGTTATCTCATCTATGGCAGAATGAATTCACTTACCTTACAGTACTTGTATATGAAGAGCCAAGCTTCTGAACAACTACATCAGAGTTCTTTCCCTTCATAGTACAAGCTACACATATCTTTGTATATAGCAACCAGCTGTTAAGAAATAATGTGTGCTATTATTTAGAATGGAATGATGCTTTTCATTTTTTACTCATAACTTCAAGATGAATAAATACATGCAGAATGAAGATTATATTTATAGAAAGAACACATTTGTACTCTCCTTTCATAGGATGGTTAGCCGTCTTAGTCCCAGGTCTGATTCCAGTGCACACTACTTCCTTTGGCTATGATTTTCATTCTCTCCTGACTGGCAGTAGGGCCGGGGTTATCATCACCCTTTGTTCATACCACAGTATATTTTGACAGCTGACACCTTTATTGAAAAAAATAACAAACTCATGAAAGGACTTATACCACCATAAGAAGTGTTTATTATTGGGGGCTATGCCACCTAGCAGATGTCTAATGATGGGAAAAAATAGGCATTTTTGGCTTCTTGACTCTGCTGTGAATGGCTTGTAAAAGAATGAACCCATAAGCTTAAATGTGACTGAATTTAATGAAGGGGGAGAAGTCAGTGAAGTCTGACCTTAAGTGTGGTTTTATAACCATAGTATGACCAGATAACAAGTCTATACATAATGGAAAATAATTTGGGTTGTAGTTAAAATCTTTTTGTCATACTTCCTCTTGAAATTTTAGCTTAATCCTCTGCTTTTACCTATTTTCTTTCCACATTCCATATCCCCCTTTTCCTATGATGCCTAGAGTAGTTAATGAGTGTTAGTGAGTAGTTAAGAGCAACAACTGTGAAATCCTGGAATCTTGAATTGAAATGTTGGTTTTACTACTTCCTGAGAATATCTATTTACCTGGGAGTCTTCACTTTTAAAGGGGTATGGCAATGCCTTCATTGATGACAGGGAGGATTGAGTTAGAGAATGTATGCAGGAGGCTTCCAGGCAGACACTGTCATATAGCAACCACACTTTCAATCCATGCTTACCATTGCTAATCTCAAGTGAAATATGGAATATATGAACCACTTTTGGTATTATTTTATATTCTCTGGAACCAGGGTCTGAACCTTATGGGGTTCTGAGCAGTTACCAGCTCACTGTGAAGACCTAGCACTGCTGGTTGTAACATTTTGGGGAAAAAAATTTTCATTGAGATAATTCATTTCCCTACAGAAGACAAATATAAAAGAACCCGCTTTCTTCTTCTCTAGTTGGCTATAACTTCCAAAATAAAAGTGTTTCTTTCCATAAATCATGTGAGCAGCTTCTTTGTTGATGATATTGTTAGGTCTGACAGGTAATGTGGAGTCACCAAGGGCAGCAGGATGGCAACAGGACATAGGAAGTATATTATCCACATTCCTCAAGAAACCACCCAGCCATTATCCCCTCCTTGCCTGTAGTGTCCCCAGGACATGGTTTCCTGCCCCTTTATTTTGTAAATCACCTGCTCACTGTTCTGGTGTCACACCTTGGCTCTCTTAGATCTCCCCTCAGCTCTTCCTTTCCTTCCCCCAACTGAGAGCCCTATAAAGTCCACTACCTGAAGAACTCCTCTTGTAAGCCAGCCCTGGCAGTTCATTCTTTTCCTGAGTAATGCTTTCATTTTTGCCTCAAAGTGGTTTGTGTGGTCGTGGTCACTCCTGAACCTTACAGATATATGCCAAATATGTTAGTGGTTTGTGTGGTCGTGGTCTCTCCTGAACCTTACACATATATTCCAAATATGTTAGTGGTTTGTGTGGTCGTGGTCTCTCCTGAACCTGACAGATATATGCCAAATATGTTAGTGGATTGTGTGGTCGTGGTCTCTCCTGAACCTGACAGATATATGCCAAATATGTTAGTGGTTTGTGTGGTCGTGGTCTCTCCTGAACCTGACAGATATATGCCAAATATGTTAGTGGTTTGTGTGGTCGTGGTCTCTCCTGAACCTGACAGATATATGCCAAATATGTTAGTGGTTTGTGTGGTCGTGGTCTCTCCTGAACCTGACAGATATATGCCAAATATGTTAGTGGTTTGTGTGGTCGTGGTCTCTCCTGAACCTGACAGATATATGCCAAATATGTTAGTGGTTTGTGTGGTCGTGGTCTCTCCTGAACCTGACAGATATATGCCAAATATGTTAGTGGTTTGTGTGGTCTTGGTCTCTCCTGAACCTGACAGATATATGCCAAATATGTTAGTGGTTTGTGTGGTCGTGGTCTCTCCTGAACCTGACAGATATATGCCAAATATGTTACAGATATATGCCAAATATGTTAGTGGTTTGTGTGGTCGTGGTCTCTCCTGAACCTGACAGATATATGCCAAATATGTTAGTGGTTTGTGTGGTCGTGGTCTCTCCTGAACCTGACAGATATATGCCAAATATGTTAGTGGTTTGTGTGGTCGTGGTCTCTCCTGAACCTGACAGATATATGCCAAATATGTTAGTGGTTTGTGTGGTAGTGGTCTCTCCTGACAGATATATGCCAAATATGTTATGGTCTCTCCTGAACCTGACAGATATATGCCAAATATGTTAGTGGTTTGTGTGGTCGTGGTCTCTCCTGAACCTGACAGATATATGCCAAATATGTTAGTGGTTTGTGTGGTCGTGGTCTCTCCTGAACCTGACAGATATATGCCAAATATGTTAGTGGTTTGTGTGGTCGTGGTCTCTCCTGAACCTGACAGATATATGCCAAATATGTTAGTGGTTTGTGTGGTCGTGGTCTCTCCTGAACCTGACAGATATATGCCAAATATGTTAGTGGTTTGTGTGGTCGTGGTCTCTCCTGAACCTTACAGATATATGCCAAGTATGTTAGTGGTTTGTGTGGTCGTGGTCTCTCCTGAACCTTGCAGATACATGCCAAGTATGTTAGTGGTTTGTGTGGTCGTGGTCTCTCCTGAACCTTACAGATATATGCCAAATATGTTAGTGGAAATAAACACTGATTAAGATACAGTCCTTGTGCATAGTATTGTCGGATAGAGGCATATACAAACACATGAGATATTTTTTTCCATATTTTAAAGCAAACATGGATTAGTAATATGGTCTATACTTATTTAATTGCATATGGTACTCGTTGAAAGAATATACAAAACACAATTAAATGGAATATACAAAATGCTATATTAGAATTAGAAAAGGCTATCTACACCCATACCATCCTGAATGTGCCTCATCACATCCAAAGTAGACATGACATGGACACTGAGAAAGGAGAGATAAATACCATCTGGAAAGGATGAAAAAACAATGGATTTAAATTTGACTTTGGCTTTTAAAAAAGATGGCATATACTGTGTTAATAAGCAAAATCAAGAGTAGAATTGTGTTACTGGTAGTTTTGCTTTCCTTTGGTTATATGTAAGCCAAGCAATACAATAAATTTACATGAATTGCCTAAGTTTATATATGGATATATTGCCAAGCTTGGATTCAAAAGCAAATGATCTAGCTTCTCTAAAACGAGATTGGGTCAGTGGGAGATTGATGTACCCACCTCTACATCTTCCTTGTGAAGAAGCAGTTTTTCTAGTTTCATATTAACCATACGGTTGGCAGAATAAAAGGATTGTGCTATATCTTACTAAAATTTAATGTAAAACTGGATCCCTGTCCCATTTCCAGGACTGTAGATGGTGTGGGACTGTTTTGAATTAATCTAGACATTCCGAGGAAAGATATGTTAGCACTGCCATATGTACAGCCCCATCGGTACAGGGCAGCTTCACTGAGAAGAGAGGAGGATCTCCCTGTTTGAACAAATGGTTTAAACTCCCATGGCATTTGCAGTGATATCAACTATATTTTTTTCTCTGCTTTTAAGATATATTTTTATCTAAGACAGTATTCTTAAATGAACATAATTTGTATCTGCTCCTTGTATAGTAGAGGGTGTAGCAGACAGCTTCAGATTAGCTGAGATGAACTTCCAGACCAGGCAAAGTTATAGAAGAAGGGATATTTATTGAAGCTTACAGATCCAGGGGAAGTTCCATAATGGCAGAAGAAACTGGCCTGCTTTCACAGGACCAAACAGAGAGAGAAAAGCCATAAGCCCAAAGCCACACCGCATAGCACTCAAGAACTCCAGCTAGGCACACTTTGCATATCTTTAGATTGAAATCTCAAACCCACCACCACACCTAGGATCCACCCAGTGACATTGCCTCCAGCCAGGTGGCTGCAGATCCAAACTACAAACTAATAAAATACTGAATATATTGGGGGTCATCTATTCAAACTACCACAGAGGGTGAGAGCCACATACTTCCTGGGAAGGCCTGAAGTGGGTTTAGGCTCCTCCAACATCATATAAAATAAAATACTGGCATTGAGAGAGGTTGGACTGAATGGTCCAAAATATTTGGTAACATTGAACAAGCATTTTTTCCTCTTCTACAATTAATCCATGTCTCTATTTGCATTTATAAAAACACTCCTGACAACACCAACAACACAACAAGAGAAATGCACAGCCTGAGCAATAAATCTCTTGAGGCATTCAGCAAGTGCCACAGGGCTCATTAATCTTGATTATTTCCCGTAATAGATAACTTCACAAATCAGCTATTATTCCTAATCACACACATAAAGATAACGGATGGATAATAGCTTCCTGCATGGTTACACCAAACTAAAATTTCATTTACAAATATATTTCTACAAATTCCAGGGAACAGTGTTTTCTGCTGTCTTAAAGGGGCAGGAGTAGATGGGGGAGCAGCCACTGAAGAAGTTCGTTGGTCCTTACAGATGGATTTTCAGAAAAGACTTAATAGTTTTCTTTGGAGGTAGCTGCTGACTTTTATGTTACCATGTCACTGTGAGCTTGTTTTGAGAGACTTTAGACCATAAGACAACACAATTATGCAGTTTTGGGTTATAGATGGTGTTTTAGAATAATGCCCAAGAAAAATGATAGTAAGTTTTTTGGTGCCAAGATTGTCTGGTAGCTATGAAAATGAAATTTATGTTTGGATTATACTAAGCATGCTCTTCATATACCAAACAGAATGAAGCATAAAAGAGTTTATAAATGATGAGATTGCTTTCTATTTGTATTGTCTGTAGTTGATAAAATGGTTTTATTTTTGTTTCTGTTGTTTTAACAAATGACATTTGACTATTATAAACCTAAAAATTCACAAATACTTTTCATGGAGCAAAAATGTATATGTTTGACATGCTAAAAAAATATCTAGCTAAATTTGCCTATGTGAAGGAAATTATAAATGTTTTCCCTTTATAAATTATGACTTTCTGTAGGCATATAAGACACCCTAGAAAATGGCATCATTATTATATAATCAAGTGACAAACTGTCTTTCCTTTTTTTTTTTTTCCTCAAAATGACAATGCCTAAAATCAGGAACTGAAATGAGATGCTTTTTATTTTTGATGGTATATGACTCCATATTGTTTAGCCGGCAAGAATAATTGACCTATCACAAAAACATATGCCCGTATAAGTACAGACGCATAATTCGTGGCTTTTTCTATACTTTTACTTAAATATTTGCAAGGAGAGACAGAAAGAGAGACAGAGAGAGAGAGGAGAAAGACACAGAGAATGGGCGTGCTAGGGTCTCCAGGCACTGCAAATGATCTCCAGATATCTTTGAGCATCCAGCTTTACAGGGGAACTGGGGAATTGAACCCAGGTCATTAGGCTCTACAAGCACACATCTTAACTGCTAAAGCCATCTCTCTACTCCATAATTCATGGCTTTTAAAGTGACTATATCCCTTAGTAAAACCAATGAGTCAATTTTCTTAACAGACCTCTTCTCCAGGTCCCTAAATTCAAATGTCACTTTAAAGTTCTCGCTACCTAAAGTTATTCTGCTGTTTCAGAATTTCGAAAAAATGGCTTAGAGATGGTCCACTTTCTATGGCATTACACATTCTTCATGTTTGCTAACTGTTAAACTGAAATATTTTTTTAAAACTTTTTATTTTATCTTTTTTTTTTTTTTTTGAGAGAGAGACAGAGAGAGAGAGAGGGAGGGAGGGAGGAAGACAGAGATGGGCGCGCGAGCAGTGTCTCAGCTGCTGAGAACGAAATCCAGATGTGCGCGCCCCCCTTGTGGCCAAGTGCAGCATTGCACCCTTGTGTCACTTTGCATCTGGCTAAATGTGGGACCTGCAGATTGGAACAGCTGGAGATTGGAACCAGTGTTCTGAGGGTTAGGAGGCAGGTGCCTTAACCCCTAAGCCATCTCTCCAGCCCCTGAAATAATTTTTAAGATCAGATTGTTTTCCTTTTTTCTGCTGATGAAGTCTGTGCAAAGGTAGTATGTTAAAAATTATGGAAAAGGTGATGTGTACAATGTGATTGATCCTTAAATGAACTTTGCAATACAGCGGAGAAGGGAAGGTACAAAAACAAACACAAGATAAAAAGTAAGCTATGTTAGAAGGACATTTGAGTGAAACAGAGCTGTACATTAAAGACATAAACTATACACTTGTGAATGAGATAAAAATACATGTGAAGCAATATGGACAGAATGAGCAAAGCATAAGCAAAGGAAAATATGGGCTAATTATAGAAGATAAGAACTTTAAACCATTTGGGTTGGGACATCAGCAATTTGAATTTGGAGACAGAAAGTATGCATTTAGACCAAATTATAGAGTACTGCACATCATAAACTAGACCTAAAACTAGACTTTTCTCTATAGATGTTGGAGATTTATTAAAGAGTTTGTAGCTGAAAATTATATTTGAAGACTTGTAGTTTAAAAAGATTAACTGAGCATTATATAAAATGGATTGGAGAAGCCTAGAAGCAGAGCCAGTGTGCAGACTCCTGCTCACCTTGACTTGGAAAAGGCTCTCCTTTGGCTGTGTAAATGAAGATGAGAGGGAAGGTAAATGTTTTAGAAGGGAGAAGAAACTAGGAAGAATTCATCATTTTCTTGCATGTAACAGTTATTGTAGCATACAGACAGTAGCATAAAATTGCCAACTACTTCATTGCAAGACTGTGGGTCAGGAATTTGGACAGAGTACAGAAGTGATGGCTTGTTTCTGTCCTACAATGTCTGGCAGCCTCAGCTGGAAAGATTTAATGGCTGGTGATGACTCAGTTGTCTGAGACTGTAATCATCTAGAGATCTGGAGACTTCTTCACTCACATGGTTGACATGTAGGATGGGATTCCTAGAAAGCTAGTCTGTGCTAAAGGTAGTAACAGTGACTGAATGGGCCTCTCTTTGTGCTTGCATTTCTTTTTTCCTCCCTCCCTTCTTCCCTCCCTCACTCCCTTTCTCCCTCCCTTCCATTTTGTGGTTTCTCAATGTAGGGTCTCACTCTAGCCCAGGCTGACCTGGAATTCATTATGTAGTCTCAGGCTGGCCTCGAACTCACAGTTATCCTCCTATGTCTGCCTCTCGAGTGCTGGAATTAAAGGCATTGTGCCACCATGGCCTGTTTATTTTTTGTGTGTTGGATATGAGTGTGTGTGTTAATATGCATGTGGGTACATGCAAGTGGAGTTCAGAGTTAACATCAGATGTTCCCCCTCAACTGTGCTCTACTTTATTTTTACTGCTTTGGGGTCTCTCACTTGAACTCAGAATTAGTTGATTGAACTAGTCTAGCTAGCCAGCTTGCTCTGGCAGATCCTTTGTGTCAGCATCTGGGCACTGGGATACCGATAGACCATCAGACCCACTCAGCATTTATATGGATACTAGGAATTCAAAATTCTGTCCTCACACTTGCAATCCAAGAATGTGTATCCACTGGGCCATCTCCCCACCCACTAAGGTGCTTGGGTCTCTTACAGAAAGGCTGCTAGGTTGTCAAATAGGGCCACAGTCTCTTGCTTGCAACACACTGATGAAGGCTGTCCCACATTCAGAGAGAGAAAATCCCTCTCTGAGTAGGAGAAGAGCAAGGCCACATTGCAGACTACTGGATGGAAATTACTATTGAGGCTAACTTTGAAAAACTTTGCTAAAAAATGAAGGTAGGCAGCTGACAGCAGAAAAGATGGCTAATTCAGTTTTGTACTTGCTATATTTGAGATGCCCATAGGATTTTGGAGGAGAAAAAAAGTATAGTAATGGAAAATATAGGAAATAATATTTCAGTCTAGAAATAGTACTTCTAAGAACTAAAGTATGTCCAGAGAAGAGAAGGCAGTCAAGTATAAGCATAGCTCTTCTGACCATCTTTGCATTTAGAAGAGCAAGAAATGTCCAAGGAATGTTGCAATAGAGTCAAGAAATTATAAACCATGGAAGGTAAATGAGAGAATTTACAGAAAGGAGTGGTATATATGATTTTTTGGAAAACATCCAATGACTGGTAGAACCAGATGATAAGCACTTAGGGAATAAAGAGAGTGACAAAGTAGAAACAATTAGAAGGTGGCCTATGGAGCATCTTAAAATCTGGTGAAGAAGGGAGAAATTTAAAGAGAGTATTTTTATGCAATATATTTTTAAAAGAATAAATTACATTTTCCTACATTGAAAGACTTATTATTTTGGGAGGGGTATATGCAGTAGTAACATGTCTGATTCTGTCTGTATCCCCACTAAAGTATTTTGTAAGTTATAATATTCAGAAGTTTTAACTCATTCACAGGAAAGAATGCCAAGTGATAGCTTTGTAATTTAGAAGTGGAAATATTAAAATTATAGATATTCAAGTGCCACAAGATGATGTTTCAGAAAATGATGGACCAAGTATATTACAGTGGCCTCTTACTTTTCAATAGAATGATTCCAAGAGGATGGATGGATGGATGGATAGACAGACACAAAGTATAAGCATATATACAGTATGAAAGTTTGATTTTGCTTTTTTGTCTAGATTCCTAAAAATATTTCTTTAGCAATGTAGAACACTGCTGCCCTAACCTCCCACCATATTCAGGTTTCATCATTGAAGTAGCTGCTGTAGTCAGCTCACTCGGAGACATTAAGTGAAATTGCTGGTTTGCATGGAGGTAAGGCTCTTCTCCCTGGAGAAGTGTTCAGCATAGGAATGGAGACTGTTGTAAGAAACATGGTCTGTTTTATAAAAGTTAATCAGCCTCTTTCAGGCTTGAGAAAATACTGACCCACATGCTCAGGACCTAAAAGAAATGAGGCCATGGACATGTGACACAGCCTCAGAGAAAATTTACATGCTTGGCCTTTTCTATCAGTGCCTTTCCTCGTTCTAAAACTGGGTAAGCTGCACATGTGAGGAAATAGGAAAATGCAGCTTTTACAGTCAGGGCGAATTTTCTCTCTTGACTGGCAGCAATACAAGGCAAGGCTAAATAAAAGATGGAGGAAAACCCAAATTTTCCTCCCACCAGCCTAGTACTATGTAGAATCACTTTGTAAAATAAAACATCTATAAAAACTCGAGTAATAGAAAAGTAGACAGACAATAGACTACTTACTACAAAATGTCTAAAAATTAGCATCTTCAACTACTGACAAAATCAGAAGTTAAAAATACTACTATCAATAGAATTTAGAATGAACATTTATCAAAGATTTATTGATCTCATTAATGAAGAAATGAGTAAAGTGGTAGCTTAAGTTTAAAGAACATTTGAGGAGCTGGGAATTTGCAGGTATTTAGAAAATTATTGAATTTCTTGATTATATATAAAACTAATTCATATCCTAGAAAGTAATAAACCATGACCTCTGAGGGGAACTGCTTCAACCAAATATAATTCTAGAAATTTACCTATAACTTCTAATCTAACACAAAGTAGAATAATTCGGCGTACATTTATCCTAAAGAAGTAAAGTGTCCTTTGTTAAGCCTGTTAACATATGTCCCAATATAACAATGGAAGGACAGTGTTCTGCAACCCACCTTTCCTTATTTCTAAGTTTCACATCATTGTTATTAATACTACATAATTGTCACGACTTTCCTTCTTGTTAAAGGTAGTCTAATGAAATTTATACAATTCTCAGCCCTCTTCATCAGACCAGTACCTGTGAGCAAAACCCAGGATATTCTCGAGTTGTTAGTGGGTACCACTTACCCTTTACTTCAGGCTCGTATAAGATTTATTACCCCTCAAGCTGAGGCCCCTAAAACAAGACAGATTTGCAAGAGAAAAGTCAAATTTATTTAATGTAGTTTTTTTCCCTAGAGACTTCTTTTTAAGGAAATAAAGATCCAAATAAAACTGAACATTTTTTGTTAATATTTATGCAGAAGTATGATTGGGGGACAGAGAAATATGATACATAGTAACAAACTGGAGATACTTAGCAAGTTCTCTTTGTCCTTCTGTGTCCCTGTCTTCAAATTGGGTACTTCTTACATGAGGATCTTATGAGAGACCCCTTTCAGAAGAAGGCCAAAGATTGCTTTCTAGGTTTTATGATCTGTTTGAGATGAGTGAGTGGAAGGTGAGAGACAGGTAACAAATGCCCTTCTCCTCCTTCTGTTTCTGAAATGATGAGGTGCTATGTTTTGGAGTAGTAGTATGTCCAGAGTCCTTCAACATAAATGAATATTCAACCGCAGCTGAATGAATAACTAGCCATGAGTGAATATTCATAAGTGAATATTCAACCACAGCTGAAGGAATAACTAGCCATGTGTGGTCCTAGATGTCTCACCCCATCTCTAAATTTGTTCAATTGTCATTTGCACTCCTCTTTTAGGTAATGCTTTTCCTGGCACTTTAGATGTTGTCTCATTTGATTTCACCCTTCCCAGTGTGCACAACAAGAGACTCTACCTCATGAGTGGTATCAATGTTAATTTTCTATTCTGTTAGGAAATTAGCATGCCAATGGGTGCAATGTGATATGGTCTGTTGTAATTGTCTCCACTATTATTTAATTATTTTGTTCTCTTTTGTTTATTCATTTATTTTTATCTGTTGATATATTGGTTTCTTTGTCAAAAGAAATGCTAAACTTCTATATGTCTGTCAGCCCTTATGTGAGACATGTGGACTGTCTGCTCTATACGACATCAGTTTGGTATGGCAGAAGAAATGGCCTGCCTCACAAGGCCAGGCAGAGAGAGCAAAAGCCAACCAGCCACCACAGCACACAGAGCAAAACAAACTACAGCCAAAAGGTCACACAGCAGACTTCAGGAACTCCTGCTAGACACATTTGCATATCTTTACAATGGAATCTCAAACCCATCACCACACCTTAAGACTGGGCCCCCAGTGACCTTGCCTCTAGCAAGGTGATTGAAGATGCAAACTATAACTACTAAAACACTAAATATATTGGGGGACATATATTCAAACTACCACATTCCGCCCCTGGCCCCCAATATATTTAGCTCCTGGCCCCCAATAGATTTATAACTATCACACTTTGTAAATTGTACTTAGTCCAATTTCAAAGGTTCTCACAGTCTTGATCAACTTAAGATAGTGAGTCCTGTACAATCAAACAAGTTAAATACTTTCAACATGTAAAGGCACAGAGTAAACATTTTAACTGTATAAGGAATAGCAAGGAGAGACTAAAACAATGCAAACTCAATCACCATCAGCCATCATCAAACTTCTGCAGTTCAAGTTCAATATAACCAGAGACTAACAGTCTCCATGTTTACCAATTCCGCCCCTCCAGCTGGGCAGAGTCGCCAGGGAAAACTTTCATCCCAGTTCAACACTGCACTCCATGGTAGTCCTTTTGCACAGTCCTGGTATATCCAAAACATCTTCAGGTCTCCATGCAACCCACAGTCCATCTTCCAAAGGCTCTTCCAGCCTATTCCTGAGGGTCTTCATGCCCTGCTTCATGCCGCATCTCAGCAGCGGCTCCTGGAACCGTGTGCAACTCATGACCACTCCATGCATTTTTCATATTTCCAAAACTAATACCAGGTGTGCAGGACACAGCCATATTCTAAATCCAGGGACAAAATAAACCATAGCCTTGAAAAGCAGGTTCCTTCTCCAGTCAACTCTTTCCAAAGAGTTTGCATTTCTAACAGTCTTTCCTCAGGCATCCTCTCCATTGTTTTAATGTAAATCAAGTCAGGCCACCTTCCTTCCACCTTCCTTAAGATTGCTAATGCGTTGACAATAGCAGCTCCAGTAACCTAAACCAGCCTCAGTGCCTCTGCTTTTAACTTGCTTGAGGTTTTCCAACTTAAAATCTTAAAATCTCAGTCCGATATCTTTAGCCAAGCACATCAGTCCATTACAAATTTAACCTTGATCAAACTTTATGGGCCTGGATAGCAGAACGTAGCCATCCCTTATGCCAGTAGCCCTGTTCCAACAAAGTCCTCTGTAGTCTTTCTTTCCCCTTAGAATCCACATAAGCCAAGCCTCGAAGTTCAGTACTATCTGCACTTAGCATTCTCAAACTCTCATCAGAATAGTCCATAAAACTTGGCTTACCACTCCAGAAGGCATCTTCAGTTGCAAGCACCAAGTCCATGCCCATTCCTCCAAAACAAAGGTTGCAAAAGACGAACATCCACACGGTCAGGTTCATCTCACCCCACACTCCTCGGTACCACTTTACTGTTGCAGACAGCTTCAGGTTCGCTGAGATGAACTTCCAGACCAGGCACAGTTATGGAGGAAGGGATATTATTTATTGAAGCTTACAGATCCAGGGGAAGTTCCATAATGGCAGAAGAAATGGCCTGCCTCACAAGGCCAGGCAGAGAGAGCAAAAGCCAACCAGCCACCACAGCACACAGAGCAAAACAAACTACAGCCAAAAGGTCACACAGCAGACTTCAGGAACTCCTGCTAGACACATTTGCATATCTTTACAATGGAATCTCAAACCCATCACCACACCTTAAGACACCCCAGTGACTTGCCTCTAGCAAGGTGATTGACAAACTTGCCTCTAAAAGCAAGGTGATTGAAGATGCAAACTATAACTACTAAAACACTAAATATTAATTAAGTGATACAATTATGACAGCCACAAATTGTAGCTGTACTACTTAGATTGCATTAGCTTTTCTAAGCTTGACTCAGTGTTTTCCATCATTGTCATGAACAGTTAGTAGCCACTTAAGATTGGTTACAGTTCATTTTTTGCTAATGGTCTTAACAGATTCTCAAGACTGGATCTACCACATGACAGTACTCATGAGTTCTACAAGACTGGATGCCCAAATGATTTTGGAAGCCATCCCAGTTTTTAGGCCATTTTGGAAAATTGCTCTTTGTGAGTTGCAGTGCTTTATTTGTACTGATTTTCATGAAACCATCTTTATGGCAAATTAACTAGCTGGAGACCGAGTTGCCTGACAGTTGAATTGCAGAGTATTAACTTAACAATAAGTATATAACAATGACAGGACCTGAATGTGATTTTATATATGTGAAAATTTGTGTTATTTTTTCTAAAACATTTGTAAGGAGTAGCTTTAGAAGAACTTTGTCAGAATTACTGATAGGTTAGAAAGATAGCGCTGACTAAGATAATGCGTTTATGTGCAAAGAGCTGCATTGTTTTCTGATATAGTGGTCTCTGTCTTCATTCTTCTTGTAAGGAACTTTAGAGTATTTAGTAAATCATATGACTTGAAACAATTGAGTGAACTTAGCCTTCTTATACGAAAATGGTTTACAGTAAAGCTTCCATAGCAACCAGCGTTTTCCTGAAAATGTTTTCTTGGAAGAAAATGGAGGGAAGGAAAGCATGAGCTATAGCAGTATGTTAAACATATATGATTTATTTTTAAAGTTAAAAAGGAACATTTCAAACACTGTGGGAAAGATGATCTATAATGTGTCCATGCCACAGTGTCATAGACAGTGAATCATTGAGAGATCAAGTATTTTGCTAGCAGATGATTCTTAACCATTAGATTGTATATAAGAATATACAAAGTGCCATAGTGTACACTCAGAGTAAGGAGCATTGTAAGAATCCAAATGCAAAAAAAGTTTGGTGGATTCAATGCTTCTGACTAGGTGTCATTTTGTATATTAATAATTATGTCCAGTCTATTTTTCCCAAATGGTAAACTAATGAATGATATGCAAGACAGTATAATTATATTTTGATGTTTTTGATAGAATAATAACTAGATTCAATTTGCCTTTTATCTTGGAAGTTATTTATTATTCTTACCAATCATTCATTCTTTAAATTTTTATTTATGCTTATTGCTTTTTCTTATTTTTAATTAGGCTATAAGATCACCAGTGTCTCTGCTCATGTCCCTATGATACCTTTTGCAAGTGCTAAACAAAATAAAGTTTCTAACCATGTAGATACTTTGAGATTCTCTTTCTTCAGAGAAGGGGGCACTGCACATACATGCATGTACCCCCCCCACAATACCATATAGAATTTGTGACTTCCTTAAATGAACATATTTGCTTTGTATAGAAGTAGTGTGGTTCTGTGCTGCATAATTATATAACATGTCATTTGGAGGAAATCACCCAGCACCACCACAATCCCTGTCTGTGACTGCATGTTGTAATGTTTCAGCTCCCTGACTTCAGGCTTCTTTCTTCCCTGGAGTTTACTTAACCCAAGTTGTAGCTGGGGGACATTTTAATCAACAGGCTACAGAGGGTTGAACTGTTGAGGTTTCAGAAAGCTTCCATGTCCTTTGTTGACATTCTAATGTCTTTGTTGTCACTTGGAAAGAGCCCCTCTCTCAGCTTGAGAAAGGGTCATATTGTCTTTCAACTTGACATAAGGTTATGCTAGAATTTTTGTATGGATACTAGAAAAAGAGAGTGCCCAAAACAGAGAGATACTCTCTTTTGGACAAACAGCATTAACATTGATCATAATGACAGGAGATGTTTTGAAATGAAACTTTTAGAAAATCTGAGACCAACACACAGAATCTGAAAGTGGTCAAACCACTTGTGAAAATCCCTTGTGGAAAA
The DNA here is from genome assembly GCA_036365145.1 of Orientallactaga sibirica. Taxonomy (NCBI): domain Eukaryota; kingdom Metazoa; phylum Chordata; class Mammalia; order Rodentia; family Dipodidae; genus Orientallactaga; species Orientallactaga sibirica. Next base: position 7,484,448 of record JAEOAD010001030.1, read on the forward strand.
GATGCATTTATTTTAGCTGATTTTTAGAGTAAAACCACTTTAACTTTTTTTTGTTTTTATTTTACAGTTATTACAGTCTGATTTAACATTTGGACATCTACCTTACATCTTCAGAGGTTAATATTTCTTCTTTCTTCTTCCTGATTTTGTTTTGATACCAGATCTGACTTTGCAAAGATCTGATTTTGCAAAGGTAAAGACCTTGAAGTGCCAGAAACTACCAACACAAGACCATCATAATTAAAAGAGACTGATGGAGAGGGGAGGGGATATGATGGAGAGTGGAGTTTCAAAGGGGAAAGTGGGGGGAGGGAGGGGAAGTACCAGGGGATATTGTCTACAATTAAGGAAGTTGTCATACAAAAAAGTCTCCTCATACTGACCTACGTTTATTCACAAAGTATTATGCACTAAATGTAGGGAAGATGCATTTAATTCCAGCTCTAAACAACTAAAGTTTAAATAATGCATTTCAGCAAGATAGTCTGTTAGATCAGCTCTCTTGAGTAGTATTATGTTATGAGTCAATTCTGCATTTAAAATATAATTTTGGTGCCTCTCCTACTAATTACCTCTCCTCTAATTTGCATTACTTAATCAGAAGAGATCTAGTTGGCTCTTTTGCCCTTCACAACTGCTTGTACAATGTGGCAAATGTAATGTTAACTTAAGCTCATATCTCTTAAAGAAAAACTATTGCTAAGGAAGACATGCTAGCTTAATCACAATATTTAATTACAAAGAAGATAAATCACTAAAAGCAAATTAAACATTGTAAATAAAATGGAAAATAAAAGCACTGGCAGTCAAAGTGAGAAGATACTACCATCTCTCAAGTCTGTTTGAGCTAACTGAAGACAGCCCATGTTAGATGTCAGCCAAACCAGGAGTTGGCAAAACTTTTCTTCTTGGGACCCTTTTTCAAATAGTTGGGCAAAAATTACAGAATATAAGTGAAGCAAAAGCTTAGTTGCTGAGTAATTCTAAGTATCTTTGGGTTGAAAGTTAGGAAGCAAAGGGGAGCCTCTATGTGTATGGCTCTGTTGATCTGCTCACTCAGCCCAGAATAATGAAGGTGATCTTCCCAAATCAGGGTAGCCCTGCTTTAAACAAACTGCAAACTAATCAAAATTGATACCTGGCTCGAATCTGAAGCCATCTAAATAAGCATATCACTAACTACCTTCTATATTTTTGATACAAGTTTTTATGATTTCAATTGCATGCCAGTCTAATATGTTTAAAAGAATTTAAGGCAAAAAATAAATCTAGGAAGAGAACTTTTTAAGGAACAGGTTCAAAATATGTGATGTAAGGGATATTGCTATTCTTTACAAAATTCTCCTAATCATGTTTTTATGTGGCAGCTTCCATGTTGTTTTATGTAGTACCATTTAGTCAGTTACAGTAGTTCACAAAAGTGTCTCAACAAAAGGAAAGCTGCCCTTCCCATTCATTTGTGTGGTATGGCTTTAATAGATATTTCACTGGATGGCCCATATAATAACCTTGCCTTTGAAAAAGTTTGTATGTCTTCCCTTTGGTTTAGATATCCATATAGGAGTTTCAGTTGTATTTTCCAATCTTGATACACCTTGAGAAATGCCAGCTACTTTAAAAATAGATTTCAGAGTATGGAGAATTTAGAGGAAGATATAAAAATGGAAGATGGAACTATGATCTGAAACACTGAGTAAAATGACTTCTAGAAGTATTTCCTTACCTGGGTCCACTCGATTCCCATTATAACAAGATTCTGTTTTACCCTGAACTCTAGAAAGCAGGAAATTTGAAGTATTCTAGTATCCAATTCAAGAGGAGATATGGGTTCTCTCTCTGTCCTGCTGTCTTGTTTCTGACAATCAAGTAGTTTCTTTTTTTTTTGTGATAACAGTTCATGTGCTAGGTGTTTTGTTATTCATTTCTGGTTTTAGGATCCTGCTGAGTACCTATATTTCTACAGTTTCTCCACACTTTGCTCAGCCTGCAAAGACACCCCAAATGATGGGTCTCTCTTATCAACTAACCAACTGTTATTTACCATCATCACCTCTAATAAGGGACTTCCCAACTTGGCTGTAGGTTACTCATTTCTCCAGGCTCTGGTATTCTGGGATATAACACATCCTGCCATTTGGCCACAGGAAGTCACTTAATGCTGGATATTATGTTGCCAGGCCTGTGTTTCAGTAATTAAAGTCTGATAGACTATTATACTCATTGAAGGCCATGAGGCCTGTTACTGAACCCACAAGCATCCATCATACTAAGCAGAAAAGCCAATTTAGAATTATTTGAAAGAGTTGGGTTGTTTTAGTGAACTCGTAGAATTTTGTGGAGGTTCTTGATGAATGAAGTACATTTTATATGTCTATATTTAGGCATACTTTTGCCCGGGATAAAGAAACATAAGTAAAATGTTCCTGGCCATGAGCAGTGGCCAGCCCTTGTCAGCCATCTTCCTTCGTTTTTGTGAAGGGCAGGAGCAGGTATGCCCTTCTCTCCAGTTCAGCAGAGAGCAGTAGATTCCACTCCAGAAGCCATGGCATGTTGGGGCACGTGTCTAATTCTTGCTCCTACTTGACCCAGTTTGCCCTTGGGTCATAACAAGTTTGAAATCAACTCAGGTCCCAGTGATATGTACAGGAATAAAAGGTTTTCTGGCTTTGGAAAAGGAATCACAGAAGATGAGATACTTAAGAAAGAAGAGAGGGAAAATGCATAAAGAAGAAAACAGAAAGAGATAGGAAATCTTGACATCATCATTGGTTATCTTTTTTCCTTTGTCAAAAAATGTAAAAATATACTGTTTTCTCTGCAAAAATAATGAAGAACCTAACTAAAATAACATCTGTTCTTTTTCTTCTATAAACTGGAACCTTCTTGTTCTCTTTGTGTTTAATTTCTGTGGGCTGATGGGCAGCTTGGCTCTGCATATGATGATAACACAGCCTGAGCTGTTAGCCATGTAGAGAGCAGACAACTTTCCTATACCTTTTTCATCTCTTTGAGTATAGTTGAAGAGAATTTTAAAACCGATTTAAAACATGGGTAACAGGCAGAAATCCAATATAGAGTTGATTTGAGATGAAAATTTGGCCAGAGAATTGAGACTGTCCTTCTGGGATATCAGATAACCTTCCCGTCTTTCAGGACCTGCAAAAACATGTAAGTCACTTGAAGGGAATTATCTGAAAAGACAAGAGATACATGAGATACGACGTTATGAGGAAATGAATGTACTTTTAGAATACCTTCACCTTTTTAAACACCAGTATATTGCATAGGCTGTTCTGCTCTTCAGTAAAAATGACGAATAGCCCCCATCCATCACTTTCTACAGTATGGTATATCCGAGTAGCAGAGAACTTGTAAAATATTTGGCAATGAGTCACAAAGAATTCACATTTTTAATAATACTTTTAAAGGAGAAAAATCTGGTTTTCAATAAATTCTGGCATGTTTTCCCTCAAGATTTTATTTCTCATTTAAGATTATCTTGGGATTGATTTTTTTCTGTTCCTTGGCTCTGTGTTTCTGCCTGAGATAAATATGTTTCAAAGACAGGTTAAAAGAGGACTAGTTTATGCTCATAGAACTTTTGATTTACTTTTGTTTCTGCTTTTATTATGATAGAATTAGTACCAATATGATTGAGTACATTTTGCTGAAAGTCTGTGTTGTTACGATGAGGTAAAACTTTGTCAACCCAATACATTTCTAAATTGTTATTATATAATTGACTTTTCTTTATGGGTCTACTTCTACTTAATTACTATATAAATTATAGAATCCTAAGAAGTTGTTACTTGCTACCATTTTAATGATAGAACTTTAATTTTTTTTTTTTTTTTTTTTTGGTTTTGCAAGGCAGGGTCTCACTCTGGCCCAGGCTGACCTGGAATTAACTATGTAGTCTCAGGGTGGCCTCGAACTCACAGTAATCCTCCTACCTCTGCCTCCTGAGTGCTGGGATTAAAGGCATGCGCCACCACTCCCGGCCTCTTAATTTTTTTATATGCTGGTCATCCCTGTTACTTAGAAGCTTGTGCTTCTAAAAAAATCTCCTGGTCAGCAAGTTGATGCTGTGGATAAACTACTAAGAGTAATGTTAATCATTGAAAATTCTGTATTTCCCTCATAGGGATTGAACACGTAACTCATAAGTAAAATGAGCCAGTTGTGAATTACTAATAAATATAAGTGGATTATATTTTCTGCAGAATTAAGGAATTTTTAGATGTCCGTGAAATTCATTCTTTAAAGAAAAGATGACACCCAACCCCTCCTGTAGTTTGCATGCACACACACCCTACCGCTATGTGAACATTAAAGGTCATGGGTATAATAATGTACAAATAATGTTTGAAAAGAGTTTCCATAGTATTCAGTAATATGTTTTTAAAAATGGAACAGTGAACACATATCTGGGGACTGGTAGAAAAAGTAAACTAGGGCTAGAGAGATGGCTTAGCAGTTAAGGCATTTAACTGCAAAGCCAAAGGACCTTGGTTTGATTCCCCAGGAACCACGTAAGCCAGATGCACAAGGTGGCATGTGTATCTGGAATTCATTTGCATCAGGTAGAGGCCTTGGCATGCCCATTCATTCTCTCTCTGTCTCCTTCTCTTTCTTTCATTAATAAATAAAAAATTAAAATATTTAAAACAAAAGAAAAGGTAGACTAACCTGTTTGTTGTAATAGGTACTTTCATATATGCTTTACCTGATTCTCTTGTCTTTTGTGAATTGGAAGTTTCTTTTAATGAATAAAAATCTACATTAGGATTCAGGTGGTAATATGTTGAAGCACCAGGGCAAAGAGACACTTATTTCTCTAAAAACCTCAGAGTTTTTCTAGATAAAAATTTGAAGCTTGATTGTATTTAAAAATGTTGTTTGTTTTTTGTTTTATTTTGTTTTTTGAGTTAGGATTTTATTCAAGTCCAGGCTGACCTGGGATCCACTATGTAGTCTCAGGGTGGCCTTGAACTCACAGTGATCCTCCTACCTCTGACTTCAGAGTGCTGGGATTAAAGGCCTGCACCACCACACCCGGCCTTAAAATATTTTGTTTCTTACTCCTATATTAAAAAACAGTTATTGTAAGTATATGTGTGTTAATGTGTGTGAGTACAGGCACACATTTGAAGGTCAGAGAACAACCCCAAGTATCCATTCTCACCTTTACTTTGTTTGCAACAAGGTCTCTGGTTGTTCCATACTGTGAATGCCATACTCATTCGCACCCCCCACCCCAGGCTTCTGAATCTCCTGTCTCTGCCTCCTCTCTCATGGTCAGAGGGCTGGGATTCCAAAGCTCCTTACTATGTCCAGCTTCCTGGTGATCTGAGCTCTTACCCAGCAAGCACTTTACTCACTGAGCCGTCTCCCCAGCCCATTTCTTTCAATTGGGCATTCACAGTTGATTTCAAAGGAGAGAAATAATAAGACATTGTGGATTAGATGTGGATACAAATACGGGAAGTGTAACTACAGAGTTTCTTACATTTATACTTCAATGAATGGTGGTATTTTTTACAGAGGTAGTCACTGGGAAAGAACCAAGTATGTCAGAAATGATCAGGACTGTTATGTTTTAGATAACGTGAAGTGAGTGGTCATACCTTGGAGATATCCAAGGGTAAATAGCAAATGGAACATGCAGGTCTAGCATCATAGGAAAGGTCTGGATTGCATATTTAAATTATGACTGTACTTAAGTATCATTTCAGTGATGGAAGTGAATGAGATTGCTTAATGATTCATAAGTGAGAGAGATTATAAATCTGTACAAGATAGATGGGAACTGCCCAAGATGTGGTGAGAGTGCCAAGAGTGTTAAATATCATAGAACCTAAGATAGATAATAATAATAATGGTCAAAGAAATTCATAACCTGAATAATAAAGTGTGTGCCTTTTCTACCAATTCAGACATAGTCAAATATTGGCAGACTTGGAATCTTAAACTTGGTTATAAAAAAATTGCTATGCTCTGTACTATCCATCAAGGATTCACCCTAACTAGCTGATTGGTATATTTTTACCTCTATTACAAAAGACAGTTCTAGCCTCTCTATTCCAAACATCATTTCTCCTTTGTCTAGAATAGTTTTGCTGTAATATCATCCTATGGGAAATATGTCTAGTTTACTGCTTCATTTTTTTCTACCTTATATGAGTTTATAATGATCTTCACTTTTCTTGACAATTTGGATAATGACAGGAAAATATCATTATTGCTGAGGTATCCTAGCTTAAAGAAGTTTCCTAGGGGAAAACATCAAATCCCCATAATAAAGTTATAGTTCAAATTTTAAAAATGTATTTTAAAAAATGTTTTCCTTCCACAGAGAAGCATCAGAGGCCTTTCTTGAACTCGTAATGATGGTAGAACTATTGTGCTTGACTAATGTGAAAGTGTCCCTTCTCAATTTTACGATCACAGTGAAGTTTCCAAGTGTGACACTTGTCTTTAGACTAAATGGTAATCTAATGAATCCATTACATACATGGAAATGAATTCATAAAAATAGTTACTACCATTTATTTAAATCTACCTTCTATTTAGTCACAAAAATAGGATTTTAATGAGTTGTAACTTGTCTTGTATGCTGGTATTAAAACAATTGATTGAAAAGGCAAAAGCATTAACTTTTTTAATGCAATAAGAAACATATTTAAATATCTAAACAAATGGTAGGCATGGTGGCACACGCCTTTAATCCCAGCACTCAGGAGGCAGAGATAGGAGGATTGCCGTGATTTCAAGGCCATCCTGAGATGACATAGTGAATTCCAGGTCAGCCTGGGCTAGAGCGAGACCCTACCATGAAAAACCAAAAAATATTCATTTCTATTTACATTTTTATTAACATTTTACAGGAAGTTTTATAGCCCAGTGCTTTAAAAAGCATAGTCTTTTGAGTCAGATAAAGCTGAACTTAAAGCTTGATTTCACCATGAAGTAACTATGAGACCAGGTTATATGATTCTCATAATCTCATTTTTCACATCTATAAAGTGGGGTTTATAACATTACCTTTCCAAAAGGTTGTCATATTTATCTAACATAAACACAGCACTTGGCATTCAGATTCTGCCCCCATCACATGTTTGTGATAGTAGTTATAATTGTCTTTATTTTGATGTTATCAGTTGGAATAACTGGTGCTTAGTAGTAGCATAGTAACTAAATACTTAATAACAGTCTAGGGCTGGGGAAATGGCTTAGTGGTTAAGGTGTTTGCCTGAGAAGTCTAAGGACACACATAAGCCAGATGCACAAGGGGGCACATGCATCTGGAGTTGGTTTGCAGTGGCTAGAGGCCCTGGCATGCCCATTCTCCCTTTCTCTCTGCCTCTCTCTCTCTCTCTCTCTCTCTATCAAATAAATAAAAAATATTTTTAAAGTCTAGCAAATAAGTTAACTAATATATTAATATTACTTTGATAATCCCAAACATTAAAGTAAGATGTCCTATTATATATGATAATATTACTGAGATTAGAAGATAAAAACTATTGGATATTTTAAATTTTATAAGGTATAATTTAATAATCCTTAAATATATACTTTCCTATAATATGAAAATTTCAAGTTGCAATATTAATAGTCTTTTTTTTATTTAGCAGAGCACAAGAAATATTTAGTTATTCAACAGGGGATTGACACTGCCCATTAACTCTTGGCATTTGAATTCTAGCATTTATTTTTGTCACTGATAGTGACTGCTGTTCATATCATACTTTGTTTAAATTGCCATAAGTTATGTCAAACTATACATTTCATACTGTGCTGGTTGAATTAGATATTACCCATAAACTCAGATGTCTTGAATGCTTGGTCCCCAGTGGTCACAATTTGAGAACTGGATCCTTGCTGGAGAAGGTGTGCTATTGGGGTGAGCTTTGGGATGTTGTTTCCACTTCTCCTTTGCCAGAGTTTGGCTCAGTCTTTTGTTGCTATTTGTCACCTGCTGTGGCAAGATAGGATGTCTAGCCTCTGCTCATTCTATGCTTTCCCTGCCATCATGAAGCTTCCCCTCAAAACTAAAAGCCAAAATAAGCATTTTCTCCAATCCACTGCTTTTGCTTGAGTGTTTAGTCCCAGCAAGATGAAGGTAACTACAACAGAAAATTGGTATCAGAGGAGTGGCATTATTTCTGCTGGAAACCTTACTGTAGCTTATAGTCCTTTGGAACTGATTTGTGGGAGGACTGTGGAAGGGTTTGAAACCATGTCCTAAGAAACACCTTGCAGTTCTGAAAACAGAATTTGATGGACCATTCTGGTGAGAGTTTAAAGACCTAAAATGCAAAAAGAACTGTGGACTCTGAAGCTTGGCTTAAGAAGGGAAAAAAAGAGCTTTTACTGGACTGGGATAGAGGCAGTTTGTGTGAGAGGCTGTCTATGTTCTTCCCATGTAACTTCCCTGGTAACTTAAGCAAAACTAAATTTAAAAGTGATGATGGAACTGTTGCAGAAGGATGTGACACAGAAAGGAATGAGAGATTCAGGCCAAAAACAGCAGCCAACTTCAGCTGCAGTTGTTTGAGAGATTGCCAGTATAGAGGCTTGGGCCAGCTGTTCTGCACTGGAACAGCATGAAGAATGATGATTCTTAAAGGGACTGAGCCTGAAGGAAGAATGCCTAAAGTTCCTGTTTCTTAAATTGGCTTTATTCTCCCCTAGATTAACAAATCTGGTTGCTCTGCACACCTGGTACTGGTTATGGAACTGTAACAAGAAGAAAAGAGTCAGTGGAATTTCACAGTAGTTATTTGGAGATGTCCCTTTGGTGATGTGGAGCAGTTTCATTGTTCCTGAAAGAGACAATGGAGTTGGGGGGTTAAGGCATTGAACTGTGGGTTTCAGTGGAGACCCCAGGATTTTGGAGATGCCAGTACTATAGAACAACCACCAAGGAGAACTGCCAGGTTGGGGTGGAGTTTTACCTGGGCTGTGAGCAGCCCAGCTAGAGGGGTGGAATTGTATCCCCAGATACTTCACCACTGGTTTGATGTTTGCCTGTTTGTTTTAGATCTTACATTAGTTCAATCTTCCCTTGCTGTGGCCAGTGCCATCTTTTGCAGTGTGATTATATATGCTCTGTGCCATTATGTGTATGTAACTTGTGTTCTGGTTTTACAGGCTTACAATTAGGAGACTTTGAACTATGGAACTGTTGGGACTGATTAAAAACCATGGGAACTTTTAAAATTGAACAGAATGTACTTTTAGATCATGAAATAGTCATAAGTCTATGGTGGCCAGGAGTAGAATGTGGTGGATTGAATCAAATGTGTCCCATAAACTCATGTTTTTTGGCTGTTTAACCCCCACCTGGTGGCAATTTGGGAGTTGGAGCTTTGCTAGAGGAGGTGTGTTGCTGGGGAAAGGCTTCAAGGAGGTATAGCCAGCTTCCCCTTGCCAGAGATTGGCTCATTCTCCTGCTGCTCTTTGCCACCTACTGTGGCAGAGGTTGTGTTTAGCCTCTGCTCATTCCAGGCTTTCCCCACCACCATGAAACATCTTCTGGAGACTGTAAGCTAAAATAAACCCTTTTCTCCTTTCAGCTGCTTTTGGTTGGGTGTTTTGTCCCAGCAATGCAAAGGTAACTGCAACACATACATTTGGAGGAAAGTATTTTTAAATGATTCTCTAATATTTCAGACTCATTTCTTTACATTTCACCATGCACTATATTACAGTGTTCTGTTAGGTAATTGAACTCTGCAATCTTTAGATTAAAAAGAATTCAACATCCAGGAAACAACATACAAAAAGATCCTGATAAAGTTTACTTAAAGAACAGAAGTATTTACCAAGAATAGTGAGTGGGTAAAAAAATACTGTTGAAGGCTGGAGAGATGTTAAATGTTAAAATAAGAGGTTTTTTTGTTTGTTTGTTTGTTTGTTTGTTTGTTTGTTTGTTTGTTTTTGCTTACTAGTTTTTGTAAAATACAGTAATTTTCTGAGAAAGCAAAAGAATGCTCAGAGCCTTAGCATCAATATGCATATTTTGTGTAAAGAAGTTTGGCTACGTCAAACATGTACTAAACTTTTGTAACTTGATGAGGAATGTAGAAAATGATATACTGGAAGAACTGCCAGTTGTAATTACCTGGAAAGTGTGATAAGGGCAACATTGCCATATTACTTGTAGTGTGAAGTCATATCACCGAGATTGAGATGGTAATATTTGTAAAACTACAGTTCCTGGGGCTGAATAAGAAGTAGTAGCTGCAATTACTGTTAACTTTTGGAATGACTTAGCAACTGTATTTGCCTCCAAAATTGCACCTGCCTACTGAGTGTATCTTCAGTTGCTATCTTTTGTGATAGCTAATTGTATTTGTTGGTTACCATTCAAGATCACTGGGCTTTCCTTTGGGGCTCTATCTGCATACCTCTATCACATAACCTAATGAATTTTTTTATAGTCCCAGCCTAGTCTAATGCTCCCTCTTCCCTTGTTTTCTTAGTTAAGTCACTTTGCGTATTTGCACTTACCCATTGGACTTCCTGCTATTTGGACACTTGAAGCAGCACATCTCTTCAGTGACCTTGCAGTTATTCTTCCATGGTATGGCCTGGAGGTTCCCTCACTTGATTTAGATGTCCCCTCCAGAATGAGTTCTTCAGAGGTCTTTTTTGACTACTCTGTATATTACACCTGTTGTAGTCAGGTTCGCATTGCTGGCAGAAATCACCCGACTAAGAGCAGCTTGTGGAAAAAAAGAGATTTATTTTGGCTTATAGGCTCGAAGGGGAAGCTCCATGATGGCAGGAAAAACAATGGCATGAGCAGAGGGTGGACATCACTCTCTGGTCAACATAAGGTGGACAACAGCAACAGGAGAGTGTGCCAAACACTGGCAAGAGGAAGCTGGCTATAATACCTATAAGCCCGCCCCCAACAATACACTGCCTCCAAGAGGTGTTAATTCCCAAATTGCCATCAGCTGGGAACCTAGCATTCAGAACACCCAAGTTTATGGGGGACACCTGAATCAAACCTCCACAACACCCCAAACATATTCTACCTTCTGCCCTTTTTTAGATTTCTTCATACCATTTGGCATTATCTGACAGTATAGCATGTTCACTTTCACATTCTTCTTAATCGCAACAAATCAAAACTGTACAAGTATTCTCTTAACTACTGTGATTAGACATTATTCTTGGGCACCAGGACTTCACACTATAAATAATATGGCAGTATTGCCTTATCACAGTCTAAGCGATCATTATTAGAAGGTAATTATACAATTTAAAGATCAATTTAAGCCATAAGAATGATTTATTCCCAAACTAATTCATCTTGGCTCTTTTAACATTGACCCTACTACATAAATAACATATTCATTTCTGAGAATTTTGAAAGGGGGACACTCAGTACCCTCACGGATGAAATCCTCAGAGCATTTGGAATAAGCCATTTTTATCAAGAATAAGAAAATTATTATAAATTGAACAAATACTCGTCTTTTGTGCTGTTATCATCTTGATGGAAGATGATATATCTATGCACAGTGTGATGTTTTGAGGTAGTGCTATCCTTAAGGAGAATGCTTTTCAAGGATGTAAGGTTTCTCTCAATTGAGGCTCACTTTCTAAATGTCTTTTCAAGAAGGTTCTTAAGGGACTTCATATACTTGACTGTTGTTCTAACATAGATGATCTTTCTGTGTTCCTTCCCTTGTTCTGTTATCCTCTGCTACTTCTGGTAGATTCCAGAGACAGTAAAGACATCTCACTTGAATAGGGCTTATACCTCTTTGAAGGCAAAACTTACATCATTTATACTTAAGGATGGATCTATGTCAGTATAGCTGCTGGCTTCCTCTGTGACTGGGTGGCATTGAATGACTAGCATTGCCAACTCAGGTGTCCATAAAGCCATGGGGGTAGTGCAAATGATAGAGGAGGGTGATGGAAGGCTTTAGCTGAACATGTCTCCTGTAGGAGGGCAGCTCTGGCTGCACCACGCAGAATTACTGTGAAATTATATAAGTCACTTTCCTATTGCTCAGACACAACACCTGACCAGAAGCAGCTTAAGGAAGGAAAGGTTTATTTTTTGGCTTATACTTTTGAGGGGAAGTCTATCTTGCTTGGTAAAGAAGGGTGGCAGGAACTTGAGACAAGTGAGGAAGCAGAGATAATGTATACTGACTTCTAAGCTAGATTTCTCCACTTTATACAGTCCAGGAACCCTGCCCATAGGATGGGGCCACCCATCTTTAGAGAGGATCCTCTCATCTTAACTAATCTAATCTAGAAAATCCCTCACCGACATGACCAGAAATTTGTTTTTATGGTGACTGTAAATTCTGCCAAGCTGACAATCAGAAGTCAATAATCTAAATAATGGCCACCTGTTCAGTTCTTAGGACCATTGTCTAAGATGATTTTATTTGTTCATCAAAGACAAAGTTGTGTTGTCATTTGCCCTTTTTACATTATTTAGCAAAAAAAGGAAGTATCCCAAGTCATTATGTTCCAGTTCATTTCATAGGAAAGTTTACTAGTGCTGAACAAGTTACATGTATGTATATATGCACATACATGTGCAAATTATGGGATACACACACTTTCTCGGAATCTTCTCTCATTTACCAATATGTATCTTAACATTTTAGCATGAGCTTCTAAACCTTTGTCACCAGCCTCTTAGAAGACTGTAGGAGTTATAACGTCATACAACTATAGATTAGTGTTGTTTTATATTCATACTTACCGCAATCCCAAGTATTTGATCTTATGGATTAAATGTTTTGCTATTTTTTAACCAAACATTTCTAGATGCTAATGATGCAAGATCTGGGGGTTCAGGAGGTGTCCCCGGAATCTATGGACCCAAAGTTGGGGGTTCTATCCTACCTTTAAAAAAAATTATTTATTTATTTATTTATTTGAGAGAGAGAATGGGCGCTCCAAGGCCTCCAGCCACTGCAAACGAGCTCCAGGTGCATGCACCCCCTTGTGCATCTGGCTTACATGGGTCCCGTAGAATCGAACCGGGATCCTTTGGCTTTACAGGCAAATGCCTTAACTGCTAAGCCATCTCTCCAGCCTTATCCTACCTTTAGTAAGGAATTAGTAAGATGGAGCCAAGACAGATAAATTGTGAATTATTAAGTTTATGTAGGGGAAAATCACAAATTTGGGGGCTTATTTAAGGGGGTTTGGGATTTAAGGGAAACAGGCTTTTAAAGAGATGTTAGGGTAAAACTGCAAGCAAATGGACTGAAGAGAAACTGAGGCTTGTAGACAGAAATTAGAGTAAAGCTGCTGGCACAGGGAAAATAGAATCTAGGAACTTGTGGAGGAGACTTAGAAGGATCTTGCATGGTATCTACCATGTGTTTTTAGAGAAGTTAATAGAGCAAATGGTGAGGCTAAAGGAAAAAAATGAGAGGGAGATATCAAAACAGACCAAGAGATTCAGAGGAAAAATAAATAATGGGGCTGGAGAGATGGCTTAGCAGTTAAGGTGCATGCCTGTGAAGCCTAAGGACCTTGGTTCAATTCTCCAGGTCCCACATACACCAGATGCACATGGTGGTGCATGTGTCTGGAGTTTGTTTACAGTGGCTAAAGACCCTGGCATGCCCATTCTCACTTTTTCTCCCTTTCTCTGTCTCTAATAAATAAAATCTTAAAAACATAAATAATGAAGAGTGTTACACTCCATAGTTTAAGGAAACTACACAGGTAACAACCTAGAGTTGGTGAGAACACACATGTAGTAGATCTGGAGTGTAAGGAAAATAAACACGTGGTAGATTCAGGAACCAGAGGAAAATCATACATGCTATTAAAATGAGAAGTTACCCAAGCTATAAAGCAGATGCAAGCAGAAAAGCCATCCAGACCAAGACACAATATTGTGTCCTTCCTCCCCCACCCCAGCCAGGCTGGGTGAAAGGGAAAGCCACTCACCTGTATCTAAGTAGAGATGAGAGGGAATCCAGACAGACAGACAGACACACACACACACACACACATATCTATCTCTCTCTCTCTCTCTCTCTCTCTCTCTCTCCCTTAAGGGTGTCGAGAGAGGGAGGGGCCAGAAGAGTGCTGCAGCCATTTTAGCATCCGATTCAGGTATGCAAGGAGAAGACCTGACTGGTTTGTACTCTTGGAGGGAGGATCCCAGAGCCCCCACATGGTCAGCCCATCCAGGTAGTACACTAGGCTGTGGGCAGTAGGGGGCCACTGTGGGCAGTAGGGGGCACTGTAGATCAGTTTTTTTTTTTGTTTGTTTGTTTGCTTGCTCCTCCTCTCCCCCCCTCCCACCCCCAGGTAGGGTCAGCCCAGGCTGACCTGGAATTCACTATGTAGTCTCAGACTGGCCTCAAACTCATGGTGATTCTGCTACCTCTGCCTCCCAAGTGCTGGGATTAAAGGCGTGTGTTACCACACTGAGCTCTGTAGATCAGTATTGATTAGACAGGATCTCCATCTTTGCCAAGAGTTCGTTCATGTGCCAGGGCAAGGTGACACGTGGGATCAAATCTCCTGGTTCTCTTTGGGCCTTAATCGCTAACTGAAACTGCCTTTTTAAAGCTAGCTTTCTCCTATCCTTCTTCATTAAGATAGCTCATTTTTTTTCCCTTTTGTTGAGAGGGAGGTTGAAACAAGGTTGTACTTAAAGCTAAGGCTGGCCTCCCACTCGTGATCCTCCTGCCTCTGCCTCCCTAGTGCTATGACTATAGGTTTAAACCACCACTCACTCCCCTGTATTTGTTTTTTGCTTGTGTGTATACAGTATGTGTAGTGTGGTTTGTGATAGACATGTACATGTGTGTTGAGATGCTCATACCAGAGTCAGAGGAGAGCGCTGGGTGTACTCCTCCCTTGTTAATCCATGTATTTCCATGAGCTCCCTTAACCCTGAGCTGCCGTTATTGTGGTCAGTGAACTACAGTGGAGCTACACTACAGATGGGTTTAGTCACGCTCAGCTTTCTATGTGGGTGCTATGTGACCAAATTTGGGCAGCTTCAGAATTCTTCAGGCCTCTTGTTAAATTGGAAAGTGCTCTTCCCCACTGAGCTATCTCCCCAGCCCCTTACTTCCCTTTTTAACCCTTAATCTGGCCTGTATAGCAGTCTTCCAAAGGAGGATGCCAGCCTCTGTCTTGCCCTCAATCTCACCTCTGCCTGCCCTTCATCTTGCCTCTCAGCATCCTTCTTCTCTCCCTCCCTCCCTCCCTCCCTCCCTCCCTCCCTCCCTCTCACCCTTCTTTCATCCCGCTGCCTTTACCCTTCCTGTCCTCCCCCTTTGCTCTTTTTCTCCCTCTCTCTATGCCTTCTCCTTCTCGTAGGTTTGTACTATCCCTTTTTCCCCTTTCTTCTCTCCTCCCCCCCATCCCCATTCTCCTTGTATTCTTCTCTTCTGCAGATCTTCAACAGGGGTAGGTAAAATCCTGCTCCTTGGTTTGTGACCTCAAATTGTTACCATCAGGCAATATAAGGATGTTCTCATTTCATTTCCCTCAAAGCCAGTATATTCATTCATTCAAAGGTAATGACTACAGTGCATCAATGTTTCTTTAGATGTGTATATGACCTAGAAAGCCATGTTAGCAAGAAGGAATTTTATCACATAGAAGTGGAATTATAACCTTTGGTTCTATGTTTTGTTTCATTACTTTTATTTCTTGCTTCTGACTGTTCCACGGTGTCCTATCATGTAAATCCTCATTGCATCTTTTCATTTCCCTAGGAATAGTCACTCCAAGCTTGTCCCACTCGCAGGTATTTCACAGAGTGTTATTGTGAACATACATCTCAATTATGCCTTTACTGGAGAGTTTCTTTACATCTGTGTTTAGGGCTGTAGGGTAGACACAGGCATGTTTCACCAGATACAAGAACTCACCCTCCTCGGTGACTCGACCCACTAAGACTCCAAGAGCTACGAACGAGGTTTTTGTTTTCTTGTTTCATATGTTATGCAAATTTTATGTTGCATTTTTTTTGTTTTTCATTGATCTCTTGTACAGTTATATTAAACATTTGTTTCATGTTAGATGTGGCAAATATCTTCAGTTTTGACTATTGTGCCCATGTTGTAGGCATATCCATTGTTGTTTTTCTTTATAACTTAAAAAAAAATAATGTTTAATAATTCTTCCTCCTCCACTTACATAAGCTACAAAGATACTTCCAAACAATTACTTCTGTTAGCTTCATAATTTCATAGGCTGAGTGTCCCTAGTCCAGAAATTCCATAGTGCTCAATTTCTTGAGCATTTGTGTTCAAAAAATTGCAGATTAGAGATGCTCAAATGATAGCTTATACAAGTTTAAAAGTCTAAAATACTTCTGGACCCAAGGATTTCAGGTAGAGATTTTAAATTTGGACTTCTTATTTAGACATGACTCATTGGAGGCAAAGGTTGTTTTACGGCAGTGAGATAAGGATACTGGTTTGTACAGAGCTGTCTCTTAATTTTTTGTCCACCTACTTCTCACTGTTTGGCATTGTTACCTCTTTCATATAAGTTGCTACATATATAAGGACCTGTTTTAGAGATTCAGCCTGAAGAATAACAAACAGACCTGGCCTTTTAGGCCAGTGCCTCCAAAAAAGCAGTGTTACCAGGAACCCACCGAATTTAAAGCATAAAGGGCTCCCCATTCTCATTTTCACAGAAAGAAACTGAAATCTAAAGATCAAAGAACTCAGAATGGCATACAAGTGTTCCAAAAAGAATTATGACCCAGATTTTTTTCCATGGCAGCTATGTATCTCTGAATTGATTAGCCCAGGCTATCTGTTTCCTGGCCACCATCAGAGCAGGTGGATTTTCAGCCTCATTTTATTCCTATCACACTTTTGTGGGTTTTTAGTTGCTTGTCTTTACTTAGTGAGAAATTCTTCTGGTATTCAACTGTTTATTTATCTCAATTGTTGGGCACAGATGTTTTCTCTCCTTTTTGGCAAAAAGACATTTATTGGTACCAGTCTAGGAAACAGAATAGATGTCTTAGGCTACAGAGCAGCAATGACAAGAATGGCCTCTTGATGTTTGCATTTTAGTATGTCTTAAAAATAACCACATTTAGTCCTTCCTTAGAAGCATTAGATCTTGATATGCATTTCCATCCACACATTCTGTGTTAAAATTTCATATTTATAAGGTCTGCCCCTCCCCATTTTAATTAAGTGGATGGAAAATAATTATGGGAAGCAATTATGTTTTGAGAAGCCATTCAAACACTTAGAATTTCCCTCCTGATCTTCTACCTATGTGTGAACCAAACCTCTTAAAGGTGACACACCCAGGCATAAATTGAGAGATTTTCAGAAGGAAGGAGGCCTTCTGGGTGGTATATTGTTGCTGTTTGGTGAGGAAAGAAGGGGCAGTAAGGTAGCCAGAATGATCTTGGTATCTTCTGAGGTTATTGGTGTTCTCATCCACATACCAACAAAAGAGCCTTTTTTCAAGAATGTCAGACTGACTTGTGCCAAAGGCAGCCTCATCCAGTGGCAGTTTATATTTGTGTCCAGGAACTGTGAGCCTGAACTAAACTACCACCTCAGTTCATGCCTAAGAGCTTGGAAGCCTTTATAACCCCTAACAAAAAGTGAGGCATTTGTCCATGTTGCACAATAGTGCAATTTACTGAATCCTTATTTTGAAAACTGCCTAACTATGTGAATATAAAGCAAAATGTTTTGGGCAAGTGGCTATCTGATTGGAAGGTAACCAGCTCAGGCTCACCTCTGTGGAATACATATATCTAGGATATGTCCTTCAGCATTTTCTATGCTGTATGTTACCTGACTCTGAAATGGGAGTTGTAATTTCTTTTTCCTGTGGTTTATTTATTTGTTTTTTATTTTGGAGGTAGAGTCTCATTCTAGCGCAGGCTACCTGGAACACACCTTGTAGTCTCAGGATGGCCTCGAACTCACAGTGATCCTCCTACCTCTGCCTCCCAAGTGCTGGGACTGAAGGTGTGTGCCACCACGCCCAGCTGGGAGTTTTAATTTTGAAAGGATTTGAAATCCTTTGATGATGGTGGTAATAATAGTGAAATATTTATTAAGAGAGTGGTTTGTGCCGGGCATGGTGGCGCACGCCTTTAATCCCAGCACTCGGGAGGCAGAGGTAGGAGGATCGCCGAGAGTTCGAGGCCACCCTGAGACTACATAGTTAATTCCAGGTCAGCCTGAACCAGAGTGAGACCTTACCTCGCAAAAACCAAAAAAAAAAAAAAAAAGAGAGAGAGTGGTTTGTGGGACTTTTTTTCATGTAAGGTTTCTTTGCTGGGTGTGGGAGGTACATGTTCTTGCTATATAGCCCAGGCTGGCCTTGAAGTCCTGCTTGTGCCTTGCAAGTGCTGGGATTTATAGGTGTATACCACCATGCCCTACTAATACATTTTTACTCAGGCTCATGTACCTTCTGGGCCTTCTAATGAGTTAGCCCTTATCTTTCTAATGGATGTTGCACTTATTTTAAAATTTCTATGGTTAAAAATGCACAACTTGAGATGGGGAGAAGGCTTAGCAGTTAAAGCACTTGCCTGCAAAGCCAAAGGACTAGGTTCAATTCCCCAGAGTCCACATAAGCCAGATGCACAAGGTGGCACATGCATCTAGAGTTCATTTGCAGTGGCTAGAGGCCCTGGTGCACCTATTCTCTCTCTCTCTCTCTCTCTCTCTCTCTCTCTCTCTCTCCTTCTCTATTTCTCTCTCAAATTAATAAAAATATTTTTTAAATGCACAAATTGGGCTAAAGGGATGGCTTAGCAGTTAAGGCATTTTCCTGAAAAGCCAAAGGACCCAGTTTCAATTTCCCAGGATCCATGTTAGCCAGATGTACAGGGGTGTTGTCTGGAGTTCATTTGCAGTGACTAGAGGCCCTAGTGCACCCATTCTCTCTCTGTCAAATAAATTAATTAATTAAAATTTTTAAAAATGCACAAATTGGCCTGGAGAGATGGCTCAGCAATTAAGGCACTTGTCTGCAAAGTCAAAGGACCCAGTTTCCATTCCCCAGTACCCACATAAAGCCAGTTGCACAAGGTAGTTCATGTGTCTGAAGGTCTGGAGTTTGTTTACAGTGGCTAGAGGCTCTGGCATGCCCATTTTCTCCCTGCCTCCCCCCCCCCACAAATAAATAAATATTTTTAATTGCACAAATTGATTAAACTATTGAGCAATCTACCTGGTCAAGGCTAGTGATATCAAAAAGTAAAATGAATTTAGAGTGTAGTATTTCAATGTTTTAATTAAATGGTTCATAAGAATAAGATTAGTGGTTTTTTTGTTTGTTTTGTTTTAGTTTTCTGAAGTAGGGTCTTACTCTAGGTCAGGCTGACCTGGAATTCACTATGTTGTCTCAGGGTGGCCTCAAACTCATGGCGATAGTCCTCCTACCTGTACCTCCCAAGTGCTGGGATTAAAGGCATGCGCTACCATGCCCGGCTGAGAAGATGAGTTTTAATTTGGTCCACATTTATAAACTCAGGAAAATATTCTTACCTACCAAAGCCTAACAGAATTCATGATTAAAACTTGTTTCAAGTATAGTTTTTTATTTTTACTTTGCCCTTTTTGAAAGTGAGAAACTTATTTTGGTGGTGGATTTAAGGCAATTCTGAATGTTCATCAGATATAAAGATATTGTCTCTTTCACTAAGCAATGTGCCCTTATTTCATGGAAGTTATAGATGAAAAATTGTTGAAATCACATGAATGATACATCCTGTGCTGTATATATAGTATGGGCAAAATGTCTGAAATTTCTGTTGAACACATTGATAGTCAATGTGATTTCATAAGCAATTTGGAAACAAAGCAGTACCTCAGTTGGTGATGGATTCTGGACAGAGCTTTCTAAAGCAATGTAAATTCCATCTTATGAAATTGGTTGTCTTAAAATACACGTTTTCTAGAGGAGCATCTTTTTCTCCAACAAGAAACAAGTTGGTGTTACCTATATGCTTAGCCTGGTTTTCATATGGAAAATTTACTAAATGTTTGGGGATACATCAGAGTTGATTTTTAAACATATGTCCCTGCTTATTTCTTATCTCTAGTTTTAGCTATGACTGAGAATCTCTTTTATATTTACACCTTTAAATACACATGGAACACTAATGCAGAGTACTTCCAATGTCTTGTGTCACTTGTAGACTCAGCTGTTGCTGTTTAACTCACCAAATTTTTACTGAGTGTGACACCTTTTCAGGAAAATCTTACTATTCATATGCTTTTCCATGTTAATAATAAATCTCAGCCATGAAGATAGTAAGTATTTTCGTTTTTTAAAGATGTGTTCTAGGATGCAGAAAGTATCTTTGAAAAATCATTAGGGATACAGAATTTGAGATTGTGACTTTGATATGAGAAAGGGAATGAGGAACTGCAGAAATTAAAAACAATGGCAAATGTATATGTAGTGTGGCATGTATTATAGTACATGTGTGTATATAACCCTTACTCTAAGCACGCACACATACAGACGTGTACAAATCTACATGGAGTGTGGCATGTATTATAGTACATGTGTGTATATAACCCTTAATCTACATGGAGTGTGGCATGTATTATAGTACATGTGTGTATATAACCCTTACTCTAAGCACGCACACATACAGACGTGTACAAATGTACATGGAGTGTGGCATGTATTATAGTACATGTGTGTATATAACCCTTACTCTAAGCACGCACACATACAGACGTGTACAAATGTACATGGAGTGTGACATGTATGTATGATAAGAAATGAATGATTCAAAATGGACTATACTTACTGGTTTTTGTTCAAATACTTATTAACTGGTGCCTTTATAATCATTTAAGGAAAAGGAATTCAAGTGGCAATAAACTATGGACAACAATACATACTTGGTCAAATGTAACCATAACAATTTTAATAGGAGGCAAAATAAGTTTGGGGCATAATATAGTTTGTAAATAAAAAATCTATGGCAAGTATAAAATAATTTATAATGAAAAGTTGTTTTGAAACAGTTATAAATAAACTCATTATATCTTTTTCTATATTTAACTACTTTAAAAGTTTGTATCCTAACTTCAAAGACATTTTATATCTTACTACGAATATTTGAAGACCCAGTGAATGGGCTTCTCCACCCAGGGGCATGCAGGGTATTTTAATTTTGTATTTTTATTAGTGTATTGCACAAAATGATAGATTTTGTTTGAAATCCCTCTGTTGTCCTTTCTTAGCATTCTTTCACCTCTTGACTAGTAACCCCCCTTCTATTTTATGCCATCTTTTTAAAAAGGGAAATATAATTCTTAATTCTTCAGTAGATGTTTTAAAATTCATTGAGGATACATCATCATCACCATCATTACTATTAATGTAATTATCAGCCACACTAGATGTTGCATGGGGAATTAAGGGCCCTGACTATATTATAGAATCCATTCTCCTGCCTTCTATCACTAATTGGCTGTTAGGGGAATATAGAAGTGTATCAGAGGGTAGAGGAAAGGGGATGATAGCATTTGATCGACTCTCTGGCTAATTAAAATTATGCTGGATATAGTGTTTTGGAGGTGGCCGTGGCAGAAGAGAAGGGGCCTTTCAAAATTGTATGTTTAAATATATATGAAATACTAAAATATTTTATAAATATATGGTGTTGGAAGCAAGTATTCCTTAACTTGGAGTCAGAAAAGGTTTAATATACTTGTAGGGGTAGGTTTTTGAGCGTCTCTTATTAAGCAAGACAGTCTTCATTGCCTTGGGTTCTCTAGCAGGTCTGCATATGCAGATTTGCTTGAATTGAAGTTTTGACTCAGTTTGTGGCCTGTGTCACCAAACAGCTTCCCCAGAAACATAAAAATAAATTTAGAAAACCAGAAATTGAAATTTTTGACTTGGCAGGTGTCATCTTCCAGGAAAATCAATTCTTGATTTCTTCTTCTAGCAGTTGTAGAGGCTTTAGAAAGTATCTTCTATCAAAAACTGTGTGGCTTCTAGCTTCATATGTGATATCTTGTCTCTAGCTTAAACTACACTGAAATCATGATGGAAGGAATTACAGCTCGTTCCATACAAGTAATTAATTGGGCAAAAGCATTCATAAACCCAATTCCTAAAGATGCTTCCATGCTTAGATTGTGTTCCTCCACATTTGTCATTCTTATTTTTTAAAATATGACCTAACAGCTCATATAAGAATTCCCTATTTCTCCTTTGTCTTTCTAATCCTAGAACCTAGCAAATAGCCTGATGCTCAGTATATATTAAGAATAAAAAGTCAATATGAGGCCTGGAGAGATAGCTTAGTAGTTGAGCACTTGCCTGTGAAGCCTAAAGACCCCTGTTTGAGGCTGTATTCCCCAGGAGCCACGTAAGCCAGATGTAGAAGGTGGCGCATGCATCTGGAGTTCATTTGCAGTGGCTGGAGGCCCTGGCAGGCCCATTCTCTCTCTATCTGCCTTTCTCTCTCTGTCTGTCACTCTCAAAGAAATAAAAAACAAAAATGTTAGTATGGAAAGAATAATTATAAAAGACTTTTTAAATTGTTTTTAACGTTGACATAGTTTCTTACTATCTCCTAAGTACATTGAGCCAATAGATGTTATTTAAATGCTGATATAAAGCAGGTGTAAGAATTGTTAATGAGTAAACTAATATCAGTAAATATGTACAATATTAAAGAAGAATTTCATGTTTTAAGTTCTATATCAGCTTTTGATAACACAAAATTTATATTTGTCACAAGTCACTTTAATGGCTAATGAAATCATACTAACATTCTTCCTTAGGTATATTCATGTTTAGTCATAAATCAAAAAAAGGACTTGAAGTTGAGCTCTGGTTGTAATTTCAACACAAACAACTTCTTTTAATGTGAAGTTGAGTGAGTAAACAATGGTGATGGATTTTGAAAAGGTTTTTAATAAATGACTATGTAGTTGTACTGGGTTAGCAAAAGCCTTTTCTTTTTCCTGAGAAATTAAATTTATCTAATGTCTTTAATTTCACCAAATAAATGTTTTTATTCCACATAGACCAGAACTGAATCAATTTTACACAATAGAAAATGTAGTAATTTCCCCATATGATTTTGGGCTGTCAATACACACACACACACACACACCTTTTTTAAAAAGATCATCTGTTCAATAGATAACTTACTTGCTGTTTACAATTCTATCCATCTGGTATTATCACTGGTTTCCCGATATATAACTTATGGTTTCTGGCACAGAGAGGTGCTTAGCAAATATTTTCTCATGAATAAATCTAAATATATACCTAGAGAATAAAAGTGTCCTTTTTAAATATGTGGAGATGTACTTGTGGCAAATAGTGTAATGTTCAGATTCATCTGGTGAATACCTGGAAGTCAGTAAGTAGAAGATACATACTTACATGTAAACTTAAGTTTTTCAGCTTCATTTTGATTGTTATTGGTAACATTAACTCAGACCTAGTTGTAAGCCTCATATTAATGACTTCCTAATGAACCAAATTTTAATATGTCCCCATTCAGTCCAGCTATTTATACTTCAGCCCAATAGCTGTTGACCTTGTTGTTATATGCATTTCACAAATCTTTATTGAATTCTTGAAAAAAAGAACACAAAGAATGCAATGAGTTATCAAAAAGCTTTGACCTTTTTTATGTGGAAAGAAAGAGCTTGCTTGTAGGGAACTAGCATTTGTGAATCATAGGGATCCATTATCCAATGTTTGCTGAAGAGCTGGGTATAGTGGCATATGCCTGTAACCCAGCACTTGGAAGATGGAGGCAGGAGGAACAGGAGTTCAAGTCCCCATCTATGGAATGAGTTCTATACCTTCCAGGGCTCAATGAGACACTGTCCCAAAATAATCTAAATAAATGCATAATAAATAGTGGCGAAAACCTCATGTGCTCCTTTGATCATGTGGCAAAGAAAACTATCAGGATTACTTAAAAGAAACTGTGGCGGGGGTGGGGGGAGATATGGTCTCACTTCAGCCCAGGTTGACCTGAAACTCACTCTGTGATCCCAAGTTCACAGCAATCCTCCTACCTCTGCCTCTGGGATCCTCCTACTTCCCACTTCTGGGATTAAAGGCATGTGCCACCATACTTGGCAAGAGACTTTTAAAACAATGGCATTGAGGTATTATTAAAAAATCTTCCATAAGCTGTTTATGTTCAGTTGGAAAAAATACCCCAAATTATAATAATTTATTCCTTTAATACTTTCACAGCATTTACTATATGGAACATGTTATGACTCATTTCATCCACATGACGGTCATATGATATGGTTTCTGTTATCATTCTTATTTTAAAGACAGGGAACCTATCAGGAGCAGCTGGTTAAGTAACTAGCCAGGGTCACAGAGCCAGTAAGGGCAGCCAGTACTGGCTTCTGAATGAATGTGCACTGAAACCATCGTACTGTGAGGCTGCCAAGTAACACAAAGCAATAATTCATAAATCACACTGACAACCAGTGATAAAAGTCTCTCTAGCCTAAAATATTTCATCTCTTTATATCATCTCTCTCTCTCTCCTCACATCTTTTATTGAGACCGTTAAGAGATTTTGTCGAATGCCAACTGTGTTGGATTTAGAAGAACTGTCTTTGAATTGTGACATTTACTACCTGTGTGGCTTTGGAAAAGTCACCTTTCTAAGTCACTTTTTTTATTTGAATATATATAATGATATAAATCTTAAACCACCAAAGTCAAAATGTTCTGTAAAATGTTAAGCACTGTACATACTGGTTAGGCATCATTCAGAAAGACCAGTGTTTCTCCAAAGATGAGACTGCCTTGGGAGCCTTGCTGTTCAGCTTCTTGTGGTTCAGTTTCCTGCTGTTCTCAGGAAGCACTGTAGAGGCCACCCCTTTAGATTTGGGTCTGTCCTGGAATTAACCTCTGTGGCCTCTTAAACTGTATATTGTTTACTGCTTAATATTCAGGATAAAAACAAAAACAAATATATATGATATTAATCATAATATGAGCATAGTACTTTTTCACATTAAAATGGAGCAATGGAATCATCATTCTGAATAATAAGTAATATGTTCACCCAAGTATTTTTCAAACGTATTGCCTTCCAGAGGGTAACTTTTAGTGGCTCTGTCACTGACCCTTGAGCAATGTGATACTAAAACTCTACAGCTTAGCTCAAATAGTATAGCATCATCTGAGCTTACAGCCCTGATCTTGTAAGAGCTAACTCACGCATGCACTACATGATAGACCATGTCACGCCTGACAGCCTTGTTCTTTTATATATTTTTTAATATATTTAATATATTTAATATATTTTTTAATCCAGAATTTATTCAAAGCATTGTGCCTCAAAAGGCGTTTTACTCTTAATGACTGTATAGAAGTGTTTATTCTCTGCTTCTGTGATTTTAAAAAACAAAAGGTAATCAGAAGGACTTAATCGTCTTAGACACTCCACAAATAGTATTTAAAAGCTCTTTTTTCTGTGTTTTGTGAAAACATAAGCATGTCTGTGAATTAACTAAGGCCCTTTATTAATCTTGATTTGCAGAGCATAGGTGATATGCCTACTAAGGCACTACTAAGTGCCAAAACCAAGAACCTGTTGCTCAATTGCACAAGTGAACTGTTTATTCTTCATTCTGTGCTCTATAACCCTACTCCAAAGATCAGAGAATGTTTTTCAGGATGTCACCTACACTGAATTTTTGTATTTAGTCTTTATGGTATGCCCACAGCATGTTTGTATTATCCATTTACTCAAAATTCTATCACTTTTGTTGAAAAATTAGTTTATTTAATAAGTAGGTCTTATCCATGGTTTTTATAGAAAGTATTATAAAGAAGAAAATCTTCAAATTATGCATAAGATACATATATATACTTAGCAGAACCCTGGAACTACTACTTTGAGATCCTTGGCCTTCCAAATTCCCTGCCAACTCAACAACCTTTCCTTTGTTTATCCAAGAGAAATGTTAAACTAGGCGTAGTGTATTAGTTCACCCTGTACAAGGCTGAGAAATTCATGTCTTTGTGTTATTTTACAGCTCCAAAGTCCCTTCTCTTGTCCTTGAATCATTTTATCAGGAGACAAGGAGGTCAGCAAAGCCCAGTTCTATTTTGGTCCTGACCAATGACTGGTTGTATGACCTTTCACAAGTCACTTAACTCCCCTGTCACTCTCTGTGAAATGAGGCTAGAAGGCCCTGTTCCCCTGTCTTGTCTCCAGCAGTGACTTCTTCAGGAAAGGTCAATAGACATGCTCAGACAAATTGGTCTGTTTATGGCATTTTCCCAGGCCGCCCACCATCCAGTCAACCAGATGCATGAATGAGTCTAAAGCTAGATGAGTACTGGATGAGCACTGATGACTTTCTAAAAAGATGTTTCAGATAAACTGTACATTGTCTCCTCTGTCTCCTTATATTAATGAAGATGTGATCATTCAGAGATATTTTCCACCTTAAATTTTAGAATTCTTAATAAACCTGAGAACAGTAGTTTCAGAATTGAGTGAATTGAGGAATTGAGTTGGTAAAATTTAGAGACATACTTTCTAGAAACCAGATTTCTCTAGGTTTTTTTTTTTTTTTTGGAGAGAGAGAGTGACAGAGAGAGAATGGGTTTGCTAGCCGGCTCTCAGCCGCTGTGAATGAACTCCAGATGCATGTGCCCCCTTGTGAGCAAGTGCGGTATTGCGCCCTTGCGTCACTGTGTCTGGCTAAACGTGGGACCTGGAGAACCAAACAGGCATTCTTGGGCTTAACAGACAGGTGCCTTAACCACTAAGCCATCTCTCCAGCCCCAGATTTCACTGGCTTTATTTTATAAGGAATAATTCCAAAGACTTATTTCATTCCTTTTAAGAATAAAGGAAGGGAGGGAAAGAGAGAACGATCCTGGAGGATTTCCTGATTTGGGATAGTCCTCATTTCCTGTTAATACATATGAGTATCATGCTCTCCATGGACAACCCTTTTATAGCATATTAAACGAAATTTTAAACAGAAAAAATTTATTACAGCAGAAATCAAATTTATGCTTCCCTCTAGCTAGTCTAACCATTAATAACTTAATCCATCTATTCCTGGATAAATGATGTGTTCAGAACTATTATTTTACCTTTATAAATCTTTAGTTCCTTTTTATTGACAGCTACTTTTCAGTATTTAAAATGTTATATAAATTAATTTTTAAAATCTTCTCCCCGAAATGGATATAAATAGATATACTTTTCATAGGTGAGAAAATACAAAATACTACTATACACAGGAAATACCTTTAAACTTTCCCACAATGATCAGCAGGATTAGAGTATTACAAGGGTATATTTGAGTTCATATCTTTATTGTACTACTTACTGGGTTGTTGATTTTCACCTCCTTTTTGTTTAGTAAGGAATGACTTGTATAAAAAGAATTGATGAGTAGAATATGGTGAATTTTGATAGTTATATGGACTTGTGCAGTACTCACTGTTACTGATGGTCTTTTGTGTTTCCAGGTTTTTATTCAAAGAATTAGAAAAGAACCAGACAAAAAGGCTAGTAGCAAGAAATTTTATAAAGAGCAAAGCAATAGTACACTGCCAAGAGGGGCAGTGGGCCACCTAAGGTTGAGTATTGAAGAGCCTTGGGTTATTGCCTGGGGTTTCTTTTTAAGGAGTCTACAAGGAGGGGTTGGTTGAGAGGTAGCGTTGGGTGGTACTCTAGTATGAATGACAGGTTTGAATTATATAACCTTTCCTCTCTGTTTCTCTTCCCATGATGCATCTGATTTTAATCATATATACATCCAGGGATGCATAGGCATAAATAAAATCATAAATAGGGGATTCTCCCTAATAGTTCAACTGGAAGACACAATTTACCTTATTGTATATGCCCCTCAAAACCAGTCTAGGCTATAAACCCTTCTAATGTTCCAGGCCTTACATATATCTAAGAAAATATTTGAACAGAAACTGATCACACATAATGGTTGCTAAGGGAGGAATATATTATTTCAGTGTTTCGAGTGGGTTGTATGTGCAGTTTAGTGCAGGTGGGGTTACAGCTGGCCAACAGGTTGCTCAAATGCATTGTAAGGAACAGAATGTGTTTACTGCCCAACCAAGCAGTGTCCTGGGTTACCAAACTATTCCTATGCTTGCCTGCCTCACCGCTATAATTCATTTAGTCCTTTATACAGCCATTTCTTGCAGTTAACTTCCTTACATAAGCAGAAATTAAATGGATACAGGTCCAGTGCTGTTTCCACAGGTAAGGGGAGAGGTTCCTTTATATTCTTAGTCATTGTCAAGCACCTTTTGTTTGTCAGGTATGGGGTACCATCTGTAAGGACGTTAGGCAGTAGCTAACAGAGGTATGCATATCGATGTATTGATTTACACATGCATGAAGAAGAGGTTACCCTATTTACTCACGCCAAGGAGTACACACCTCCTGACTAGTTAATTTATCAAATAGCAAAATTGTCCCTAATCCCTATATCACTTCCCCCAAGAAAAATTTTGGTGCATTTTGTTCCAGGCTATTAATGTTCTAATAGGCTTTGATTTCAGCTGTTTCTATAGAGTAATGGAAATTTTTTCAAGCAAATATCAAACTTCAAAGTCACATCAGATTATTTAGAGACCTACTTAATCCAGACCATCTTTGAAACTGAAAATTTTTAAGCATCTTCAAATAGCTACATGAAGTCCCAGATTCCATTCAGGAAGTATACTTCTTGTTCAAAAAGTTTCTGTTGTGGGGACTGGGGGGATGGCTCATAGGGTGAGAGTGTTTGGCACACAAGTATAGGGACCTGAGAGGGCCTCAAGTGCCCAGATTTGCATCCCCAGCATGCACATAAACAGCTGGATGTGACCACAAACCCCTATAACCCAGTCCTGTGGAGAGCACAGACAGAATAATCACCGGTTCTCAAAAAATGCAGGTAGGTCCAGGTTTAGAGAGAAACTGTTTCAAGGAATTATGTAGACAGTATATTAAGACATCTGACTTCTCCTCTGGCCTCTTTATGCGTGTGCACAGTGCACGCACACCAGCATATGCATGTGCATCCACCCCACATCACACACCACACCATACATTCACATACCACACACACACACACACACAGAAAATAAAAATTTTTTAAATCTGGTTGGAAAAATCTACATTTGTCTGTTCAACTGTGGAAGAGCCTTTGCTGTCACATTGTGTCTAAGTACTCTTGTTCAGTGTCCCCAGCCCCTCCAGCTTTGCGGTGTCCCCACCCTTTGGCTCGTTTGGGCTGTTCATTTCCTAGATTACCACCTGGAAACAAAAAAGAATCACAGTGGGACCAACAATAGCACTAAAGACTGCCCTGAAGCTCTTATAGATACTTCCTGGGTGCTCCTGCCTGAAGCTTACAATCCTTGAAGTGCAGAATTACTGCAGGTTCAGCTCAGACAGAGTTCAGATTGGCCTCTCAAATCAACAGCTTTTAAGCACATCCATTTGCAGAGGCACTGAGAGCTTGGAGGTAGGTGTGCAGCCTGCAAATGAGCTCAGTGTCTAAGGTTTCTGTGACTAGACCACATGGCATGTTTCCGGTTGGGATTGAAATCACCAACTGAGCCGGGCGTGGTGGCGCACGCCTTCAATCCCAGCACTCAAGAGGCACAGGTAGGAGGATCGCCGTGAGTTTGAGGCCACCCTGAGACTACACAGTGAATTCCAGGTCAGCCTGGGCCAGAGTGAGACCCTACCTCAAAAAACAAACAAACAAAAAAAAAGTGTGAAATCACCAACTGAGACTCTGATTTTTCTGTGAAGTTTATGTTTGCACATAGAACTTTACAACTATATGCATGTTTGTAAATTCCGAAATAATAAAATTCACACCAATTTATAGACATAGAAAATCAATTTCTCCCTTGATAGGTACAATTACATGGTGTATTAAAAAAGAAACTTGAGACCTAACTTAGTGGTTTCTGAAGCTAGCCACTGTCTGTGGGCTTATGAGTGAATAGTATGTATATTAATAGCTTGGGCTATTTGCATACAGGAAAGTAGGCAAATTCTATTAGTGTCAAACCATTGAGCAGCATTTTCAATTTTGAACTACCCTTCTTTCCTCTTAGCCTCTCTCTTGACTGCTGTCCCTTTCTCCTCCAACAAATGCTTGAGCCCCTACTATGTGTCAGCCGTGAACTTATTCTGGAGTTCCACCTAAGACAGCAGTGGTGCCTGTGCTTCTGACGCTTATGGTCAAATGCAAGTGCAGACATTAGTCAGATAATCACAGAATTAAGCATAAATTAATTCTGATTAATACAATGGAGAAAACGTGCTTAGTGCTGAAGGTTAGTGACTGTTGTCATGTCTAGAAAGTGATGGTTCTGCCTTGTTTCTTAACGAAGGGTGTGCTTACCATGCTTCTTACAGACACTATCTTTAGGGAGATCTTAATCTGAATATACAATATGCTCAAGGAAAGGTTCTCGTGCCAGAGGAAAGTAGAAATGATAATGCTGTTAAAGCAATTAACTCCTCAAGAAAGGGCTTAGGGGCTGGAGAGATGGCACAACAGTTAAGGTGCTTGCCACCAAAGCCAACAACCTGTGTTCACTTCCTCAGCGCCCACATAAAGCCAGATGCACAAAGTGGCATGTACATCTGGAATTCATTTGCAGTGGCTGGAGGCCCTGGCATACCCATATTCATTCATTCATATTCCTTCTCTCCCTCTCTCTCTCTCTCTTTGAAAATAAATATTTTTTTAAAAATTAACACAAAAAAAGGACCGATGAGGGGCCTTTGTTTTATGGTATTTGCTAGATAACTATGTTGACTAGAATGGTGACAGAAAGTGAGTTCATATCTTAAAGCAGCTGTATCACTCCAGACCCAGATAAGATGCTCCAAAAAAATAAGGTAACTGCTTTGGGTTCCCATCCTACCCTCTCTTGTGTTTGCAAAAAGCCACTGAATGAAACATTCATTTAATTTTTTTTTTAATTTTGAAAGAAAGAGGGAGAGACAGAATTGGTATGCCATGGCCTGAGCCACTACAATCGAACTCCAGTCCCTTGCACCGCCTATTGGGCATGTGTGACCTTACCCTTGCCTCGCATCTGGCCTAAGTGGGATCTGCAGAGTAAAACTTGGGTCCTTAAGCTTGGTAGGCAAGCACTTTAACCACTAAGCCATCTCTCCAGCTGGAAACATTCATTTTTTTTAATTTAATTTAATTTTTTATTTACAACTTCTACATGTACATACAAAAAGCACATGATATTTCCCTCCCCTCCCCCCTTTCCACTTTAGAACTCCAATCTCCATCATATCCCCTCCCTCTCTCCATTAGTCTCTCTTTTAATTTGATGTTATCATCTTTTTCTTCTATTTTGAGGATCTTGCAAAGGTACTGCTAGGCACTGCAAGGTCATGGATATCAAGGCCAATTTCTGTCTGGGGAGTTGCATTGTAAGAAGTCAGACCCTTCCTTTGGCTCTTCCATTCTATCTGCCCCCTCTTCTACAATGGTCCCTGAGCCTTGGAGGGTGTGGCAGAGATGTGGAAACATTCATTTTTTAAAATTTTATTATTTTATTTATTTTTTTGGAGAGAGACACAGAGAGAGACAGACGGAGAGGGAGCAGGAGACAGATAGAGATGGGCGCGCCAGCAGTCTCTCAGCTGCTGTGAACGAAATCCAGATGTGTGCGCCCCCTTGTGGGCAAGTGTGGCATTGCGCCCTTGCGTCACTTTGCATCTGGCTAAACGTGGGACCTGGGTTCTTAGGCTTAGCAGGCAGGCACCTTAACCACTAAGCCATCTCTCCAGCCCAAAACTATCATTTTAAATGCATCATACTATTCAGCACTGGTTTTATTTCATTTTCTGTTTTGTTTTGATTTTAAGAATGTATCTGTCCTGCAGCTTTGACTATATCCTGTATCCAGTCTGAATATAACATCTTGTCATTCTCAATACTGCACAGAACCACTGTGCTTTCTGTCCTGACTCCCTGCTACCTACCCCTCCCTTTTGGCAGTAATGGTAGCAACCAGTAGAATGTTATAAACTACTTACTAATCAGTTTAGTAACCAAGGACATCTGCTTTACATAATGCCCAGCCAAATTAGAAAGGTTTTCATGATGCTCAGAAATTGCAAAAGTCAAAAGGCGTAATGATAAAATCAGTTGGCTCTTTTTGCTGTTTCCAACCAGCTGTGCTCCGTAAAAAGTATCAGCATAAAGCTACATCTTTGTGTTCATTTAAAAGGTCTTCAAGTAGTCCCCTCATAGAAAGCATTTCAGAACATTTCCTACCTTACTAAATTGTAAAATTCTCCTCTTATATTTACTCCTTTTAAACTAGGGGAAATAATCTCCTTAAAACAAGCAGTCCTAGCCGGGCGTGGTGGTACAAACCTCTAATCCTTAATTGTGGGTACTGCTGAGATAGGAGGATTACCCTAAATTTGAGGCCAGCCTGGGGCTACAGAGTGAGTTCTAGGCAAGCCTGGCCTATAGTGAGACCCTGCCTCAAAAACAAACAAACAAGCAATCCTGAAAATTTTGCCTCATAGAAACCTTTAAAGCTTTCTTTATGCATGTCAGGTATTTATTAGTCGACCTGAATGGCCAATAAAGTAATTTTTATCCTCAGCAAACTTAAAAACATAGAACCTTACTTTAATACAAAAATCGCTGTCTTGAAAAGAAATATCAGGATACCTGGCCCAGGGTACCAAGGGGACAGGAATTAGAGATAGTTTCCTTATAGGAACAGAGAGAGCATGGATCCTAATTTATAATGTTTTAACATCTTGGACCAAATTTATAATTTTTATGTCAGTTTCTGTCATAGTCTGTTCTCTGGTCATATAAACTGTGTAGTTCATGACCAAGGAAGGTTTATTTGGCTCATGATCAGGAGGCTGGGAGATCTGAGAGCATGGTAGTGGCATGTGATAAGGGCCTTCACCCTGCATCATGACATACTGGAAGGGCAACACAAACCTAGACAGAGAGGAAAACTGATTCATTTTGTCAGCGGCCCACACCTGAGATACCTAACCCACTCTGAAATAATGGCATTAGCCTTGTTGTGAAGGCACCTCTAAAGGTCTACTCTCAACTGTCTTGTATTGAAGACTAAGTTGGATTTTAGAGGATGTGGAGTGCAGAGAAGAAAAGAAGGGTAGATATTTGACATCTGAATTTCCTAATTTTTTGTTGCTTTAATTTTTTAAATGTATTTTAATTTATTGACAACTTCCTTAATTGTAGACAATATCCCATGGTACTTCCCTCCTTCCCCCTTCCCCACTTTCCCCTTTGAAACTCCACTCTCCATCATATCCACTCCCCTCTCAATCAGTATCTCTTTTATTTTGATGTCATCCTCTTTTCCTCCTATTATGATGGTCTTGTGTAGGTAGTGTCAGGCACTGTGAGATCATGGATATCCAGGCCATTTTGTGTCTGGAGGAGCACATTGTAAGAAGTCCTACCCTTCCTTTGGCTCTCAATTCTTTGCCACCTCTTCCTCAATGGACCCTGAGCCTTGGAAGGTGGGTTTGAGATGTTTCAGTGCTGAGCACTCCTCTGTCCCATCTTCTCAGCACCATGGTGCCTTCTGAGTCATCCCAAGGTCACCACCATCTGAAAAGAGAAGTTTCTCTAACCAGAAGTGAGAGTAGCATTAATATATGGGTATGGACATTAAGAGAAGTGCTTACTGGACAGTTGGGTGAGCATAGTATATACATTTAGCCAGACACTAGCAGACGTTATTCCCCTAGGACTCATGACTATCCCTGTTGTAGGTTTTCAGATGTATTCCCTCCCATGGAGCGGGCCTCCAGTCCAATTAGAGGGCGGTTGGTGTCCCCCAATTTTTGCCTGTTCTTTATCTCCCAGCCCTCCAGTTGCTAGTTAGATCTGAAGAGGGGAGGCATCTTCTACAACCAGAGAGTTTAATGTTCTCTAAACTTGTTTAGAGAACTTGTTTAGAAGAACAATCTGAAAGGTTGCATTCAAGTACATGAAGTTGGTAGCTTCTACCACCACACACCACAGCTTGCATGAAGCACACTTTTTAGTTGAAATCCTTTTCTAATTATTCCTTAATAGTTATCACTTTTGACACTGTTTGATTCCTTTACTTTGACTACTATAAAATTCATCATATATTGGGCATGAAAAAGGAGTTAAGAGCAGTGGGCCCAAGAAAGCACAGCTATAACTCTGAAGCCAGTGTACACAGACATTGTGAGGATTTGTATTGTTGTTGGTGGTGGTGGTTTGTTTGTTTTGAGGTAGTGTCTTGCTCCAGCCCATGCTGATTTGCAATTCACTGTGTAGTCTCAGGTTGGCATCAAACTCACAGCAATTCTCCTACCTCTGCCTGCCAAGTGCTGGAATTAAAGGCATGCCCAGCAGATGGAGGGAGGGAGGAAGGGAAAGAGAAAGAAAATATGAGAGAGAATATGAGTGAGTGTGAGAGAGAGAATATGAGAACGAATGGGTGCTCCAGATACATGAGCCACCTTGTACATCTGGCTTTACATGGGTACTGGGGAATTAAACTCAGGTTATTAGGCTTTGCATACAAGCACCTTAACCACTGAGCCATGTCTCCAGCCCCTAACTGATTATAAATATAATTACAGGTGTGAGCCACTATCCCTGGCTAAGAACACAGTCCTGGAACAGGTGGTAAGGGATCAGCATTTGGTGTGGATGCTCATTAATGTCTCTGTGCTGAACACTCTACCATGGGCAGTTACTTAAAATGTGACATACTTGGTGCTGAACACTCTACCATGGGCAATTAATTAAAATGTGAGATACTTGCTCTTTATGGAAAAGAACCTGTTTTTCTTGTGTTGCATATTGCCTAGTCCTCTCTAATGCCAACTATATCACCAGATCTCTGTCTGGTGAAGTACTTCTGACCTAACTGAAAGATAACACTTACAAAGCTAATATGTACAGAAGTTCACATCTGTGTCTTTCCTTCATTTTTTCTCCACCTTCTTCCCTCCTCCACCTCTTGATTAAAGATTTATGTGTATCCTAGTGTACACACACATTTCATGTAGTCATGCTTATTATTCTTGATAGCTTACCTATGAAAAAGAGATTAGTTTCACCTGTTTTATGCATATTTGAGTATAGGAAAGTATCACTTCTTTATTTCTAATAAGGACGAAAATGACAATGGGGTTGGGACTATTATTTCTCAGTTGAAAATAAATTAAAATACAAATACACATGTAATTCATGTTATGTTTTTCATATCTAAAACAGAAACTTATTTGTCATTTCAAAATAATATTAAGTGACATTGTTTGAAATTTTCCAAGAATTAGTGATCATTTGTGTCAGGTGAATTAGTGGCAGTGCCTTATTAAACTTCCTAATCTATTCATTCATCAACTCCACATACATCTGATGAATGCCTGCTGTGTGCCAGGCACAGATTTCTAAATACACACTTGCATATTCATGATCCCTGTCTTAGGGAATTTAAGTTTGACATACGAAATTTGTTCAAAAGATTTAAAATCTTATAATAGTTTTGCATAGCTTGTGAACATTTTTTTACTCTAATTCACATTTACTCATTTTCTTAAATTATAAGATTGCTTCCACAGATAAAGTTGAAAAAGAAAACACTTAATCAGATCATCTTGCTTGAATCAACAGGTGGATCACCAATCAGCATAAGGCAGAATTTTCCCCTATTTGAGTATCATTGTTTTGCTAGGTATTTCAATCTACATGACTTCTGTTCTAATGAGAACTACTTAACTGAAGCATTAACTATAATGGCTTCAGGTTCAACAGGCTTTCTTTTGAAACTGCCCTGATCTGTGGTAGAAATGGCCAAGAACTTAAGACAAATGTAGTGTGAGTACCTGTGAACCCCCACAGAGAATAGATCCTTACACAGCAGGTACTGTACAAACCAAGTTCCTGAGCAGTCATACATGGGAGTCTAAAGAGGAAAAGAATGGTCATTTTTTCACTGGCTGTAAAATGAATCTACTTGAACCTAAATCTAAACTTGTGTGAGCCCGGATTCAGGATTATGGGTGACTTTGCTATTTGTAGTGTGGCCATCGGGGAAAAGCCCTGCATATGAAACATTGATAAGGAGAGCTGGTTTATGGTGGATAATTTGCTAAGTAATGAGTTTCACACAAGCAACCAACCTTAACCTTCACAACCAAATTTTGAAAATTTTCCATTCAGGGGGTTAAGATCCTCCATTCACTGACTTTCTTAAAATAAACTGATGATATATTATCTGATAACTTGCTTCTTCATTTTAATTCATTGTAAAATGACACAGTGGTCTAGAGCTGATGCTGTTAAAATAGTAATGGTTACATTCTGTCACACTGCCTGTCACCTCTCAGTTTTGCTACCCCAACTTCTTACTTTGTCATCGCAGCCTTAAATCCCTGTTAAAGTGTCGTCTTGTCTATTAAAACTCATTCATACAGTTTGTTTTTTTATGTCTGTCTTGGTATTTTAATTTATATGTCTGGAATTTTTCAAACTGTAATACTCTGCTCTTCTAAACTTCCTGTTTTCTCAGCACTTGGGTTTGCTTTGGCTTTAACCAATATAAACCTCATTCCTATGTCCATACACATTTATGATTTTTTATTACTCAGAAAAAGGTCTTTCTGTTCATTTAACCCAGCATATTAAATCTCACAACTATGGTACTTTGAGCTGTCCTGTCTAGAAAACAATGACCATATAAGGCTGGGTTACTTATGATGACTAGCATCATAGAAGACAGCAACACCTACACCTCTCCCACATTTCAAGTTCTTTATTCTGTGTTAAAATCTCCCATATGAATTAGCACAAGTAATTCTACTTTTGAGTATATATGTTATGATTTTTACATAAAATTTCATATAATGGTAAACTCAAACTACTTTTCACTTCAGAAATTTTCTGTATCTTCAATTTAGGATGAGTGGGTGAATGAGGATTATCAGGAAAGGGCTCATGGCCCAAACATTAAAGACTTCTCATTCAGAGGCCTTAAATAATGTTTAAGATTTTTCTATTTGTTTTTAGGAAACTTCCCCTAATTTAATGACACATTCTTTCATATAGTTTCACTCCAGGTAAGAAAGAAAATAAGCTACACAGTTGAAATTAAGTTTGAGGCAGCTCTATTATGAAGAAATTACTTGATAATTATTTCTATAAATACATAAGTTAACTTATGGTCTTTTGCTTGGATATAATTTCAAGGTCATAGATGCTAAGAGACACTTAATTTGTTTTTGGCATCAGTTTTCCATCCCTGTTTCTTTTTTAAATAAAATTGTAAGTTTATGTCTGAAAATATGGAATGAATAGGAGCCTATTTTATCAATAAATAGTGCTTAAAAATGAAAAAAAAATCTCCCACATGTTTTTCTTGAATAAGCATGATCTCCAGAATGTTTACAGAGCCATATGTCAACCTCTGTATCTTTTAAATATTTTTGCTTTCACAAGAATATCAAATATCAAAAATGGACCCATGGAGCCTATATAGGTATGAAGACAACCCTGTCAAAGTGGATCATAATATTAAGCAAACTAAGAGGTGAGTTTGACATGTCTCCAGAAACTTCTAAGATGGCATTATACATGGAAGTACTCATAGTGAGACAGGCCTCCTTGATCAAGTTGGTGCCTTATCTCAGCTCTTAGGTGGACTGAACTAAGGCACTTTTTTGTCTGAATGTCAACAGTTACCTAAGCTCCACTGTGTCAGAGGCTTCAAATACATTGTCTTGAAAATTCAAGAATGAAATTCATAGAGAAGAAAGATAGTTTTTAAAGTAGAAACTTCATTACAGAGACAAAGCAAGTTTAGAGAAAAGGCTTGTTGCTGAGAGAAAATAAACTTTATTATATAGAAACACAAGAGTCAAAAACAAACTATAAAGCTCCTTGTGGCAGGGTAGAGACCCAAATAGGTTGACAAGTTTCACTCTGAACTGGAGTTATAGATATTGGAAAACAAAGTAAATAATTTGATTTATCTAAAGGAGAGCCCAGCATTAGGGCTAGAGTCTTCCTCTCCTTCTCCTTCTTAGATGTCTCTGAGTGGGAAGAAGTGGCTCAGCTTTGTGACTGGAAATTCTCTGTATTCTGGGATTTTTCTTATCCTGGGCTGGCAGTTGGGGCCCCACAGCTTTCTGATCAGTTGATTCCAATTGGGAGTCCTAGGTGTGCATCTTGATGATAGAATGTCCCTACAGGATGTTCCCATAGGATGTTAGTAGTGTTTGTCAGGGCATATAGATAATTTTTGTTTTAGCCTGTAACCATGACTAACTGAATAAAAAAATGGGGCTACCTTGCTCCTAATTCCTATCATTATGTACATGAGTGTGTGTTTACATTGCGTCAATATAAAGGAACCATCTTTATAGCACTTTCATAAAAGGCAAACATTATTGATGTGCATTTTAAGAAGCTTTTCTGTTGGTTAACTCTGCTTGTAGCTAAGTCATAATCACAAAAGTCTTTCAAAAGCAATACTGTTGGTACACAACGTTGATTAGAAGTGTCTCTGGAGGCTGAGTCAATCTTTGAGGTTTTGTAAGTTTTTAAATGAACACATTATTAATAGCTTGTATTTTATATTTCCTATTGCCATGTAATATTATGACCGTGTACCTTGACATTTTAGCATACATCTCAGGAATTATACTTGTTCTCCAGTCATTTGTGTTAAGTCATACATTCAGGCTTCCATTCTTCTAGCATTTTCTTTGGGACAATTTTGTTACAGCACCAGTTTTTCCTGACCCTAAACTGGAGGTACAAAATTGTCTCATGAGATTACAGAGAGGTAGCTACTGATACCTGTCATGTTTGCAGATTGCCCCTGCTCATGACCTGGGTGGAAATGTCCTTTTTTAATATTTTGATGCCCCATAGCACTTTCATATTATTGTAAGACATTTATCACTGTCTACTTTATGATATGAAGTGTATATTTATATTATTTATATAATTTATTTATATAATTTATGTGTATGAATAGCCAAGTTCTTTTCTTCATGGGGCCATCCTTACTACTTCTACTAAATGTGATAGTCCTTTTTATGCTTCCCTTTCTCAGTCATTTTACAGCTACCTATTGAAACTTTTCACTATTATTTTAGATATAACTAGATATAAAGAAAACTGTCCTCATAGTGTTAGCAATATGGGTAACCTCAAGAAGTGACTGTAGCACATTTGCTTATTAATGAGATACTCATTAAAACATGCAAGATG
The DNA here is from genome assembly GCA_036365145.1 of Orientallactaga sibirica. NCBI lineage: Eukaryota > Metazoa > Chordata > Mammalia > Rodentia > Dipodidae > Orientallactaga > Orientallactaga sibirica. The sequence goes on from JAEOAD010001030.1 coordinate 7,523,741, forward strand.
AATTAACTGTTATAGTATAGAAGTTGAAATTTGTAACTAAGAAATAATATAGACTGACTTGCATCAAATTCAGCAATTCTACTAAGAATGCTTCATGATGATATAGCTTTAATCTTTGATTATTTGTCTTAATAAAAAACTTAATAGGATAGCAATTGAGTTGGGGATAGTATTTATGGTATGCCTCAAACCCAAAAGCAAAAACCGTTTAGAAGATTTAAATGACCTCTGATCTGCCATAAAGCAAGGGAGCTTTCTGAAGTACCCTTAGTTTCATGGTAAATAGCGAAAGCACTACCGGGACTTATTATTGAAATTGTGCATTTAGTCACTAGAGAACAGATGCCATGATGTTTTTGTAGGACTTTGCACAGTTTTTATCTCTGGGATTATTGTAGTTGAGAAATGCTGTCTATTAGCTGCTTTGGATACCCTGAATTTATAATAAATATGTTTTGAAAGTTTTCTAGTCTTTAGAATTGATTTTTTAAGTTCCCAGTGTATTAAAATAAAACACAGATTTTGTGGCAAAAGTTTTCTTTTATCATTTGTCAATCATAGGCCACCTTCTGTAATACTGCCTATAATATTAGTATGAACCCATGAAGCAGGATTGATGTATTTTCCCCTGTGTTGTTGTAGCAGCCATAGCTGGGTATTGTGATGACTGGGAAAATAGCTAGACTAGCCCAATCAGTGAGATCTGAGTTCAAGTGAGAGACTCTACCTCAGTAAGATAAAGTGGAGACCAATTAAGGAAGATACTCCAGTGTCAGTGTCTGGCCTCCACATGCACATGCACACATACTTCCCCCCCCCACATACACATAAACACAGATTTTTTTTTAAAAAAAGAGTGGAGGAACTTCCTGCTGGAAATTACCCCGGCCTGCATACCTACAGCTTTTGGTTGACGTGGTGCTCATCATTCACCCAGTCTCATTCATGAAAAAGCCAGTGAAAGATACAGCTTCCTCACAGAATACTTAGGGGCAAACTTGCAGTGAATTTTTAAATCCTTAACAAAGCCCCTCAGCAAGTGTTGAGCAAACACATAAAAACTCATTACTTGTACAATAATTTGTGTTTTATTTTCACAGCTTTCTTTTTTTAATATTTTATTTATTTATTTATTTATTTATTTATTTATTTATTTATTTGAAAGAACAAGAGAGGAAGAGGGAAATAAAAAAAGAGAAAGGGTGCACCACGGCCTCCCGCCACTTCAAATGAACTCCAGATACATGCGCCAGCCACCTTGTGCAACTGGCTTATGTGGGTACTGGGGAACCAAACTTGGGTCCTTAGGCTTCACAGGCAAGTACATTAACTACTTAGCCATCTCCAGCCTGCAGCTATCTTTCTTCCATCATTTATAAATTCTTCGTGTCTTGGATTATAACAAATGTATATATTCCATAGACTATAAATGACTAACATAAAGATACTTGCATATGTTTTCCTAAGGTTATCATAAGCAAGCTTTCAAGATAAGTAAGTACCACTCTTGTCCTCAACCTAGGTGTATGACATCAAGCAGCAGCACAGCCTAACTGAAGAAGTGTACCACTCATTACAAGCAGTGTCAAGTCAGTATTCAGAGACCTGTGTTTGGACCCCACAGTTTTTCCTCTTCATAGTAAAATACCAGGAAAGATTTGCTCTCAGGCACTTCTAAAGCATGAATGATAAAGGGGCTGATCATCAAGTGTTGCCTTGAAAACTACATTTCATTAGAAATTTTGGATAATCCCAAGCAAGGTTTTAAATATAGCTACATTTTGCCTGATGGATGCTTCGGAGCTTTGAAGTTGGTTGAATTCACCCAAGATGCTTAAATGCTTGAAGATGAGTTTATGTTCCATACTAGAATTTTTCCATGAGGGCAGAGACCCACTGTCCCTCACCACTTCTCCGGCACAGGGATGAATATGACTGCCATGTTGCAGGCCTTCACCAAGTGCCTACTGAGTGGCAGAAGGAAAGCCTGGGAATCAAGAATACAAAGGAAATCCTTCTCACCTTCACTCGTACAGAGAGCAAGAGGGCTTGTAAACTAACTTGAAAGTTTCTTTTAAAATAATTCAGATAGCGGGGGGTGCTGGAGAGATGGCTTAGCAGTTAAGGCATTTGCCTGCAAAGCCAAAGGACCCAGGTTCAGTTCTCCAGAACCCACGTTAGCCAGATGCACAAGGTGGCGCATGCGTTTGGAGTTCGTTTGCAGTGCTTGGAGGCCCTGGCACACCCGTTCCCTTCCTCCTCCCTCCTTCTCTCTGTCAAATAGATAAATAAAAAATAAAATAATTCAAATAGCTATGTTCACTGATTTAAGGGAATATCACACAACCATGGTAATTGTCATCCGTGGTATCTGAAATCTTAGTTCTTCTTGCTGTCCTCAAATGCAGATTTCTGCAGCTGCATAGACTCTTAAAGGTTATTCTTGTAGCAAGGTATGTTTCTATTGACTGATACTTTGAGAGATTTTCCCATGAGGGAATAGATGAAGTTTCAGTCCCAGCTCCCTTCATCTTTTTCTGAAGAATCACTTGCACCAACCAGTTCTGGCGTAATATATTGTGTTAAGTAGTAACTGAAAACACTGCCTGAGGTTTCTTCCACAGGGTGCTGATGTCCTAGTGCTAGCTTTAAAATAATTTATGTACAAACTCTAAATTAACCTTTTTTTTTTTTTTTTTAGCAATTTCTCCATCTCCTGTCATGTTGCTTTTTACACATGGCATTAAATAATGGAGGTCACAGGCCCAGGTCAAGTGCATGGCTCGTGTATTGTGTTTCTTTTGGTTTGCTGAAAAAGTTTTGCACTTGCAGAAAAAAATAATTTCTTCTGATGTGTCCTCGTTTTAGTTCAAGACTTAGCAAACAGGTCTTCTAAAAATTCAGATAATTTTTATCAGTGCCCATAAAATATGCTATAAGAAAGCCCCCATGCCTTTCTAAGAAGTGTTGTTAATAGGCAGGAAGTGCCATGGGATATTGTCTACAGTTAAGGAAGTTGTCAATAAAATAAATATAATACAGCCAATTGTATCAAGAAAGAAAATGAACCTCAGTCATAAAGTGTTCACTCAGCTGCTATGTACTTAAGAGTTTCCTCAATAGCATTATTTATTTCTTCTCCCCTTCACTTTAGCCATATAATAGCATGGGCTGCCCTGGCTGAAGAACTGTTACATATGCCCAAGTGTATAGTTAGCACTTAAAGGATGGTCTAAAGTCTGTAAATATCAGCATATTTTGGGAGTTGAGGAACATAGTTCAGGATCTCTCTCTCTCTAGATTCATGAAATCAGACTCTGGGGTGCAGCCTGAGATTTTGCAATGCTACTAAGTTCCTAGATAACCCTTTGAGAATAATTGCATCTATGCAGCAAATATTAATTGGTAGCCTGTGATATACCAGGCACTTTTCTGGATGTTAAGCACAGAGAAATATACAAAAACAGATGTGGAGCCTGAACACACTTCTTTATACTTGATTAAACCTGTACACTGCAGCCTTGAATTTGAAGTGTTGAAGAGATGCCTGACGACCTGAAGCTGTCACTGCCAATCAGCCATTTCACAAGTATTTGTTCAGTTCTTGGGAGAATGGCACTGGGGTAAGCACTGTTAACCTAGTAGGGATATGAAATATTAAGAAGTTAGTAGATGTTAAGCCCAAGGTTTGGGTATAAAATAACTACTAAGTAAACATGGGCTCTCAGTGACTCATTTCAATCTGTAAGAAAATCAGATTCTGCAAAATAACTTTCTGGTTTTGAATAACCATTTCTACATGTGTGTCTATAATTGCATAAACATTTAAAGTAGAATTACTAGGGGCTGGAAAGATGACACAGTGGTTAAAGGTGCTTGCTTGCAAAGCCTGCCAGCCCAGATTCAGTTCCCCAGCCACCCACATAGGCAAAATATGGCATAAGCCTGATGTTCATTTGCAGTGGTATGAGGCCCCAGTGCACCCACACACACAAACACACATTATAATAAATAAATAAATAAATAAATAAATAAATAAATAAATAAATAAATAATAAAAATTAAAAATAGAATTACCTATATTTTATTTATCCAAAAACTTGAACTTTAGAGCCAAGCTTCAAATGAATCTTTTTATAATTTATACTCAAATAAGGGTAAGAATTTAAAACTGCATTATTTAGTAATATTTCAGAACTCACAGTGTGTAGACAAGCCATTGATGCAGGTAAAATAATTTGAACTATTTATCAGTTATTCACTGAAATGAAGAAGTACACAAACCACCTCAGGTGGGTAAGTTAATCTCAACAGGGAAGTACTTTAAGTTGAATTAATAATATTTTAGAGATAGAAACTCAAAATTTTTTCTCATGTATTAAAGTAGTAATAATCTTAACAAAATTAGCACTGTGTTAAACTATGGTGAAAGTATTATATTTTCCATAAAAGATATCTAGAAACATTGACAGTAATCATTATGGACTTTTTACTTCCTAACATGTCTGCATATTAACTATTAGACCATTTCTAAAACTGAGGCACACAAATTAAATTACTTTTGTCATCAGGCTAATACTGAGTTTCCAGAAGTGACTTACCTGTGTTGAGGCATTGCCTCTATAGCACTCAAACCTCCAGGTCTAGCCTTCAGCTGAACCACAGGAAATTTTTGAGCGCCCTTTACTGGTTAAACAAATAATTCTTCTGTGTCCTGTGTTTCTGCTTTTGCAAACTTGTATGTTTTCTTTTAACTTTGTGTTTACATATGTTGGATTTTGCAGTGGGTACCAAAATGACCCTAACTTTCAAAGAGTTGATAAACAAGAAAGCGTACCTGAACACAGGCTCTCAAATTTCTATTTTAAAAATATTTGGGGGCTGGAGAGATGGCTTAGCAGTTAAGGCATTTGCCTACTTACCAAAGGACCCAAGTTCGATGCTCCAGGATCCACATAAGCCAGATGCACAAGGTGGCACATGTTTGCAACAGCTGGAGGCCCTGGCATGCCCATTCTCTCTCCTTCTCTCCCTCCCCCAAATAAACCAATAAAAATAAAATATATTTTTAAAAATATTTGGGCAGGTGCCATGTTCTGCCTTTGTTTAGTGTATTTCAAACCTGTTTTCCTTAAGGACACCCAGATACTAAAATGAATGGCATGTGTTAAATAGGAAACTATCTCAAGTGTGTTGAACAAAATTCTACTTCCTAAACAATTTATCATGATTTAAGATAAAACCTTGGGTGCTGTGATTGAAAGAGGTCACAAATTATCAAGTCCAGGAGGGAAAATCAGCACCTATTATTTAACTTGAGCTTGGAACATATTGAAAGCATTATGTGCAATGGTTTGTAACTAAACTGATGGGACTTAATATGTAATTACTGTTTTTTACAATATGGTTGTGATTATATGTTACTTATTCTATTTTCCTTTGAAAAGTACAATATAATATAATTAATAATTGTAAAGATACTCAATTACTTAAGTCATGAAAATAAATTACCATCGTCATATTAAGAATTTTTCAGGCTGGAGAGATGGCTTAGCAGTTAAGGCACTTGCCTGTGAAGCCTGAGAACCCATGTTCTACTCCCCAAGTCCCACATAAGCCAGGTGCACAAGTTGACGCAAGCATGCAAGGTTGCACATGCACACAAAGTGTTGCATGCATCTGGAGTTCAGTTACAGTGGCTGGAGGTCCTGGTGTACCAATTCTCTCTGTGTATGTCTGTCTGTCTCTCTCTTGTGCATAAAAAAGGCTAGTTGGGCAAAAAAAAATTTTTTTCAACTCCCATGACTATCTATAGAAATAGTCATACACTTGAGAATATTATTTATAAGGAAGATGAACTTTATGGAAATGAGAAGTTTTAAAAAAAAAAAAAAATCAGTTTTGTAGTTAGCTGCTTTTTTTTTTTTTTTTTTTTTTTTTTTTTTTTTTTTTTTTTTCCCGAGGTAGGGTTTCACTCTAGCCCAGGCTGACCTGGAATTCACTATGTATTCTCAGGGTGGAATCGAACTCATGGTGCTCCTACCTCTGCCTCCCAAGTGCTGGAATTAAAGGCGTGCGCCACCACACCCAGCTTCATTAGCTGCTATCTTAAGTCCTTTTTGTACATTTATGAGTTATCATGATTTAGTTGTAAAGTAAAATCTATTTATTGAGAATTTTCATACATGAACATACTATAATTTGATCATAATCCTTTCCCATTAATTTCTTATATCTGCCCAACCCTCATCCCCATTCCACTGAACCCTTTCTCTTTCCACCTAGTTATTTTTCTACCTTGATATCTTTTTCCCCCTCCTCCATCATCCATGTAGAAATGTTAATGAGCTCAATATTGTTGGAAGTCTTGTGGAGCTAAGGACACCTGGCAGCTATAATGAAATTATGAATGTGATAATCACTCGTGTCTGGAGGATAGTGTCCCAAAATACTCTTCTTCACACTCTGGCTCCTACATTCTCTCTGCTTCCTGTTCAGCAATGTTCTCTGATCCTTGGAGGGTGTGACATAGGAGATGTTTCCTTTAGCTCTAAACACTTCACAGCCACTTATTTTCAGTACTTTTGGCAAGTTTTGAGTCTCCTCGGTATTCACTGCCTTCTGCAAAAAGCAGCTTTTTACATTGGGAGCACCTGTGAGCATAAACATAATGTAAACTTTCAGGGTGCAGCTTGATCCCATGCCCAAGGTCTGTGACCTTCTCCACCATAGGCTTTTGACTAGTACCAGGCATGGATTCCTCCCCATAGGGCTGACCTCAGAGTCCGTCAGAAAAGCAGTTGATTACCCCGTGACAGTGATCAGTTGTATAGCAAGTAGGATGGATCCATTGTTGGGTAAGACTGGTAATTTCTTTTCTACTCCAATAGCGTACATAGCACTTTCCCACACTATGACAGCTAGCAGTATGAAGCTCAGTTCCAGTTTGATTACTCAGTGTCCTAGAACTAGTGCACGTGTGTCTTTGAACAAGAAGGGCTTTCCGTGTAGTTCTCATGGGCAACCAAGAGTCTTGGCAGTAGCCTGTATTATTTTCAGGACTTTGGGAACCTCCCTGAACAACAGTTCTCTGGAAGTATCCCACCACTGGTACTGCAGTTTTCCTGCAACACCTCGTGACTTCAGAGAGCAGCCACCATCCACCTCCAGAAAGAGATTTTGCCCAAACTCTGCCTCTCATTTTTAAAAATACAACTATATTTTAAAATTAGCTAATAAGTGGGTTACCCTATGACTTTTTATAACATCATTAGTTTGGGTTAACCCTCTTCTCACCCTCTCCTTTCCTCCATTCTCTTTCTTTGACCCCACTTTAACCTTTCCACCCCCATTATTCCACCCCTCTATTTATTTGTCTACTGTCCCCTCCTCTCACCCCTCCTGTGGGCTACCCCTCCTCCCTCACCCTTACCTCTCTCATGACTCTTTTCAAGCTTCTTGATTGCTATGGTCTCTTACTTCAATTTGATATACAATTCCAAAAATTCAAAGTTAGGATATGCATGAGAGAAAATTGAGAATTGTCAAACAAATCAATACAAATGGCCAATAAGTATTTCTTTAAAATTCATTATCTTTAGTCACTAGGGAAATTTATGCTAAAACTACTTTGGCATTCGTCTCACCCCAGTTAGCATGGCTATCATTAAAAAAATCAAATGAGCCGGGCATGGTGGCACATGCCTTTAATCCCAGCACTTGTGAGGCAGAGGTAGGAGGATTGCTGTGAGTTCCAGGCCACCCTGAGAATACAGAGTGAATTCCAGGTCAGCCTGGGCTAGAGTGAGACCCTACCTCGAAAAAAAAAAAAAAAAGGAAAAAAAGTGACAAATGCTATTAAGGGTATTGGGGAGGGGAGGAACCTTTTTTTATAGTAGGTGTGAATATAAACTGGTATAGCCATTACAGAAATTACTCTAGAGGTTTCTCAGAAAGCTAAAAATAGGGCTGGAAGGATTTCTAAGTGGTCAAAGGCACTTGTTTACAAAGCCTATGGACTAGATTTGATTCCCCAGCACCCATGTCAAGCCAGATGCACAGTGCATGTACATCTTGAGTTTGTTTGCAAATGCAGGAGACTCTGCCGTGACCATTCCTTCTCTGTTTGTGATTTGTTGTTGTTGTTGCTCTTTTTTTTTTTTTTTTTTTTTCAAGGCAGGGTTCATTCCATTCCATGACAACCTGTAACTTGCTCTTTAGTCCTAGCTGGCCTTGAACTCACAACAGTACTCCTAACTCTACCTCCAGAGTGCTGGGATTAAATGCATGTGCCACCACCATGTCTGGCTAAATGTTGTTTTTTTGAGAGAGAGAGAGAGAGACAGAAACCAAGAGAGGAAGAGGCAGAGAGAGAGAGAATGGGAGCACCAGCGGCCTCTCAGCCACTGTGAACAAATTCCAGACACGTGCACCCCCTTGTGGGCAAGCGCAGCATTGCACACTTGCGTCATTCGTCTGGCTAAAAGTGGGACCTGGAGAATTGAACGGGCATTCTTAGGCTTGGCAGGCAAATGCCTTAACCACTAAGCAATCTCTCCAACCCTAAATAATTTTTTTCAGCTAAAAACATTTCTACCAAACAACCCAGATTTACCATTCCTGGGAATATACCTTAAGGACTGTACATTTACTATAGAGATACTTGTTCCACCATAGTTACTACAGCTTTGTTCACAATAGCTAGGAAATAGAACCAGCCTAGATGCCCATCAGCTGATGGATGGATAATAAAGATGTGGTACATATATAAAGTTTCATTCAGCTGTAAATAAAAAATGAAATTTGCAAGAAAATGGAAGGATGTGGAAATATACTGAGATAACCCAGTCTCAGGAAAATGCTACATGCTGTCTCTCGTATGTGGATCCTAACTCAGAATTTTTAGATTTGTATATAAGAAAAGTTGAATTTTTGAAACATTTAAAACTGTTTTGAGGCTGGGAAATGCTTCGTGTATAAGAGCACTTATAGCCCAAGCACAAGGGCCTGAGGCTTTCTGAGTCAATCCTCAGCACCCAAGTTAAAAAATAAAAAAAAAGCAAAGCCAAAGCCGTTCATACCTGCCACAATAGTCCTGTGGGTGGGGGGTGGGGAGAGTGATAGAGACTGGAGAATTACTGGAGCTCACTGGACAGCCAGTCTGACTACAAAAATGTCAACAAGGTTCAGTCTCAAAGGAAACAGAAGAGTGATAAAGGAGGACATCCAACTGTCTCCTCTGGCTTTCCCCATGCCCACACACCTGGATAAACTGTACACAGGGACACCACGTATACATGCTACATTCACATGCACATAGCGTGCAAAACCAAAACTATGTCTGTAAGCCCTAGGGTGGCTCCGAGGGGTGGCTGCTACTATTTTTATGCTAAATAACAGGTTACCAAACTGCCTTCTAAATATTTATGGTTATACCCATAGATTAGTGCTTCTGTCTCCCTGGATCTCAGAAGTCTCTTTGCAGTGGGCAGAGGTGAATGCAGAGATGTATACCTGCGAGTAAGTGACTGTGGTGTAACACCTCTAGCCACTCCCCTCAAGCCTCAGGGAACACAGTGGAAGAGGGGCAGGGGCAGAAAGAATGTTGAGACCCCAAAGTTGGGTTAGAATGCTTGTGGGATGCTGTTTTCTGGACATGACAGGACTGTTAGACTCAGGTTATAGCAACTGTAGTTTCCTGTTCAAGATCAAATCTGCTAACTTCCCATTATGCATAGGGAGGGATTCCTGAGATCCCATTCCTCCAGAGGAGCTATTGGCAGCTAGTGGTTTCAGGGAGAGTGAACCATGATCCTTAGTAGTAGTATCACTGGTAAGTTGCCAAAGATCTAGTAAATAACTCCCCAAGTACACTCATACAAGTAATCTTAATTTAAATCAGTGGATCTCACACACACAAAAGAACACATGAAAGCAGGGGCTAGAGAGATGGCTTAGCAGTTAAGCGCTTGCCTGTGAAGCCCAAGGACCACGGTTCAAGGCTCAAGTCTCCAGTACCCATGTAAGCCAGATGCACAAGGTAGCGGATGCACCTGGAGTTTGTTTGTAGTGGCTGGAGGCGCTGATGCACCCATTCTCTCTCTTTGCCTCTTTCTCCATCTTATCACTGTCAAATAAATAAATAAAAACTAAAAAAATTTAAAAACTTAAGAATTTTATGTACTGGCTTCTCAATAACTAGATACAAAATATAAAACTTTGAGGATAAAATATTTTTTTAAAGTAGGAAGCAGATTAGCAGGAGTGGGAAGGGAATAAGAATAAAGGGTAAATATGATCAAAATATGCTATATACATTGTAGTGGTTTGAATCAGATGTCCCCCATAAGCTCATGTGTTCCCAATGCTTGGTCTCCAATTGATGGTAATTGGCAGATGCGGCCTTGCTGGAAGAGGTGTATTTTGGGGGGCGGCCTTTGGAATGTTAAAGCCAGCTCTCCTTTGCAAAACTTCAACACATTTTCCTATTACTTTTTTCCACCTGTTGAGGCAAAGGTTGTGTTCAGCTTCTGCTCATGCCATGCTTTCCCTGCCATCATGAAGCTTTCCCTCAAGATGTTAAGCCAAAATAAAAACTTGCCTCCCGTTAGCTGCTTTTGGTTGGGTAAAGTTTTGTTCCAGCAACAAGAAGGTAACTACAACATACATGAATAAAATTTACCAAAAATAAGATTAATTTTAAGATTATATTTGAAGAAATATTTGGAGTTATATACGCTATTATAAAGCCTTAAATCATTTGTGATAAATGAAAATAGAACCTGGTATGTTGGCACTCATCTTTAATCCCAGCACTTGGGAGGCAGAGGTAGGAAGATTTCTGTGAGTCTGAGGGCAGTCTGGGTTAGAGTGAGAGCCTAGCTCAAAAAATAATAATAATAATTAATAATAATAATAATAATAATGGAAATCCTGTTAAAATTCAGGATCATTTTTGCACCCTCAATCTATTTTAAGAAGAATATTTTGAACCAAGTAGAAAATGGTTGCTTAATATCAGTAGCATTATGTTCAAAAGGGACCTTATTAATGTTTCCTTATAAATATTTCAGTTTTTAAGATGAAACTTTCATACAGATTATGTTACTTTTATGTAGAAATGAAATCTTCAAGGAAGAAGTCCTTATAAACTTGTGAGTAATTCAGTGTAATTAACATCATATTTCCCATTATTAATCTATTTCTTAGCTCATTAGGTTAAATAATATGAAATCTTTAACTCCTTTCACTCATTGTAAATTTGATTACTTTTATTCTAAATATCAGTTTTACAAATACATATTTTTACTCCCACTTCCATTTCTAGCACCTTAAAGTAGCAGCAGCATCAGTTTTGTTTTGTTCAACAAACACCACTTCAGGTCTTATCTACACATCCCTCAATTCTCCTTAATTGATTCATTTCTCTTATTCCCTGCCATTAACACTAACTAAGCCACCTGCAGTTTCTGATTTTCTTGGAAATTAAAGTCAGAAATAGTTTCCTAGGATTTCATTTAAAAGACAAAGGGGCATTTCTGAGTTTTCAAATACTGATGTTTGTCTGTGCATGGATGGTGTGTGCGTGTTTACAAGCACTCATGACAGTGTATGTGAGGAGGTCAGAGGAGAGCATTGTCTTCCACTTTGTTTTGAGGCAAGGACTCCTGGTTTTGTTCTGTTGTACATACTAGCTGGCCCGTGAGCTTCTGGGATTCTCCTGTCTCTGCCTCCCATCTCGCTGTAGGAGGCCTGAAAGTATAGATGCTTTGCTATGGCACCTGACTTTATGTGGATGCTCAGGATTTTAAACTACGATCCTCATGCTTGCATAGCAAGCACTTTTACCTACTGAGCCCCATTTCTGCATTTATGGGATACTGAGCCCAGTATTGTCTTTTGGAAGACTTCTTTGTGGCTTAACCAGTTAATCAGAGATACATAACATTAACTAAGTAACCCAAACTGACTTGGAATTCACCCTGTAGTCACAGGCTGGCCTCAGACTCACAGTGATCCTCCTATCTCTGCCTGCCAAGTACTAGCATTAAAGGATGCACTACCATGCCAAACCTTTATTCATCTTTTTTTCTCTTCTACACTCTTACATGTTTCCCATTGATAACTTCAGGTCTCCATATAATTTAACGTGTCCTGCAATATTTTATGCTGTTTATTCCATGTCACAATTCCTGTCACAGGTGCCACTCTTAGCTTAGACATTGCATTAATCTTTCCAATGCTCTACCAAACATTTACATTAGGAAATCTCTAGACATACCTTTGCATTTATTGTCCTCTGTGATTATACTACATTTCACTTCAAAGTCTATAACTTTTTAAAAATAAAAGATTCAGTGGTAAATGCCTTTATCTTATTCCTTAAAGATGGAAGGTATTAAATACATGCACAGCCTTACAAGAGAGAGTACATTAAATAATATGATCATAGCATTGCTATGAACATAGAAGACAGAGAAAGCAACATGACACATTTCAGCAATTAACATTTTGCTATGCATTATATTTTCTTTTCATTTTTAGGTTCACTTTGTAGGCCTCTGGTTGTGTATTTAATGTGGACATTATCTAGGAAAATACCACATTTCATAATGTTGGAACAGAGTTTCACAGTAATTGCCTCTGAAAGACATTTACAGCTGTACATTTACAAATCAGTATCTGCCTAATTTATGGCAAGGTTGGAAAAGCAACAGCTTATGAGAGAAGAAAAGAATGATGTGTGTAGTTTGGCAGTTAGGTATTGTAGGTTGATGTATTAATAGATTTAGCAATGGGATCTAATGTCATAAAGAATGTCATGTTTTTTGAGAAAAAGCACAGTGCTACAGATAAAATGTTTGCTATCTGCTTCTATAGCCATTGACAGTACATAGTTTCCAGTAGAATTATAGAACTACTTAACTTTGCTCTTCCAGACTCTTGTGTTGGATTGAGACATAGAATGTAGATTATAAAACATTAGATAGATAAAGGGAAAAAATAATAGACATTAATTTAGACATATACTGTGTTTACTTTTTAAAAGGAACCTCCAAGTAAAGCCCTGCTTGAGAGCTAAGTAGTTTAAAACACACTAATTTCTGTGTATAGACAGGGTAGTTTAATAGTATTTGAATATAACTAAATTCAGCCACTTGTTTTAATTGTCTGCCTCCTATAATGCAATAGCCAAAGGTTATCTGCTTGTTCAGCATTTTCCTTTATAATCCCTGCAAGTACCACATTCTGGAAGCAAACGTTGTATTTACCATAATCCATGAAAGGAAAAAACCTGGACTAAAAATACAAATCTGAACAAATGTAAAACACTGCTGCGGCTGAAGTTTGGTAATTGCTCCATAAATGAGACTCAGGCATCTGTGTGGCAGAGATACTTTTATGTATCATTGAAAGAGCTGGCTGAGCTTCAGCTAGGTCTGCAGGAGCATCAGGATTTGTGAGGTTCTGTGAAATAAGTTTGTGCTGATCAAGCAAATAATAGCAGGTTGTATGTAAGACTCACACATTTGAAAACATGATTGCCGGGTGAGTGATTATATTTAGAATGAGAATTTGGTAAAATCGTCTGCACAGAACCAATGGGTGGAGTGGAGATATTAAAGGGTAGAATTGCTCTGAGAAATCTATATTCTTAAATCAGTTACTGAAGAAGGGTTGGATGCAGAAGGCAGAAAGTAGAGAATGGAAGCGAGCTGTGCATGACTGTAGAAAGAACATGTAAACAGAAAACTCCCTTCACCCTGCATGAGGTCCAAATATGGATCAGAAAATCCAGCCAGGTTTCTACCATAGATAAAATGTCACTCAATTTTTCTTTCTTTAACATCATCACTAACATAGTTAAGCTTTATTAGCATTCTGCATGCTTGTAATCAGGTTATGTAGCTTCTATTTAGGACATGTTTGACTAATGTACAGCTTGTTTAACTTATATGAGAATCCTATTTATCATATTTTTTCCATTTTTGATATTTATGTAAAATCAGAGAATATTGTGAAACTATCTATACTTCCCAGTGCTGTTAAATTTGTAGAATTTCTCATGTAATCCTCAAAATGCCACAGCATACTTGTGCTCATTTTACAGCTAAGGGATCTTGAAGCAACTTGCTCAGAATATAGAGCAAGAATGCCACAAACCTTGAATTTGGACTTGGTTCTGGCTACCATCAAAATCCTCGACTTGTTCCACTTCCTAGAAATATCTTGTAGCATTTTATAGATTCATTTTGATCAACAGCTTTAAATAATGATACATTGTTACAAACATTTGAACATGTAACTATAGAATTTCCCCAAAGAACTAAGAATCCATTTAAGCTTCTTATCATGATGATTTTAATTTTTAAATTTTAATTCAATTTAATTTTGTTATTTTTATTTTCTTTTTTTTTTTTTTTTTTTGAGACAGAGTCTCAGGTAGCCCAGGCTGGCCTCAAACTTGCCTTGTAGCTAAGCCAGGCCATAAACTCCCTGCCACCACCTCCCAAGTGTTAAAATTACAGGCATATACAACCACACCCTGATATAAAGGCACTTTATAATATAAAAAATATATCTATATGCATGTATTTTGAATGATAAAATGGGTAAGATAATAAGCATAGCTATGTTTCAGGTCTGGACAATTGAAATTTTATGTATGTGTATGTGTGTGTGTATATATATATGAGAAAGAGGCAGAGAGAGGGAGAGAGAGAGAGAATGGATGCACCAGGGCCTCCAGCCACTGCAGACAAACTCCAGATGCATGTGCCCCCTTGTGCATCTGGCTTACATGGATCCTGGGGAATGAAACCAGGATCCTTTGGCTTTGCAGGCAAATGCCTTAACCACTAAGCCATCTCTCCAGCCCTGAAACTCCTAATATAAAGGAGGAAACATTTTTGTTACAATCTAAATAAGAGACCTCATTTCCTCCTTGCCCTTATTATCCCTTATGTGGTCTGTGTATGTGGTAGTTGGACCTTAGCTGGTTGAATGATGTCACACAGAAACATACACATATGAGAAGAAGGTCAGTGAACCACGTCCCGTGATGACTGCACTGATGACCGCACTCTGCCATGGGCTCTTCTCTGTACTGCTGATGACCGCACTCTGCCATGGGCTCTTCTCTGTACTGTTGCTGTCTATACTCTTAAAGCAGGGAGTCTTTCTTATAACCTAAGAAATCTTAGGACTTTCTTTTCCCTCTGAGGCCAGAGGCAGCTTGATTCTCCTTGTCTTCAGATAGCTCATCTTTCATTCACAGCCTGCAGCCAGCCACATCCTTGAGAGCGTTTAGCCACATAGGCTTATCTTCGCCTGAGGTTTGATACCATTAGGTAAAACTAAAGCTGTCTAACAGCCAGCCATCTTCAGAAATGATGGTGCTGATTAGGTAATGTGTCTATCCAAGATTATATTCTGATCATGTGGTGTATTAATGACAATCATTATGAATCATCACTGTTTGATATAAGAAAGATGACTATACCCTGTTTATCTGTCTGATGTCTCTCTAATCCCATGCCATATGTGCTAGGCCCTCTCATTAGATGTACACACATGGGATAATGATCTTAGGAATGAGGAGGAGGTGATTTCAAGAGTAAGTATGACTTAGGATTTCTTAGTGTTTCTATAGAAGATACTTTGGGGTCAGTGATTCATGTTTTATTACTTTGGCCTTATATTCATAGTGAAACAACATCATGATGCCAGCAATAATGGAGCCAATAAAAAAATAATGATACAAGTCAGAAAGTTTGAGTCTTAGTTTCTGAATGTTTAAAAGACTTTTGGATTAAGAGTGTTGATTCAGAGGTAGAAGTAATTAAAAACCAATGCTGCTTCCCCCCTTTTGTTTCTTTTAATGTGATGAGCCCCAAGAGCTTCTGTAGTCATTAAAAAATAAAATGCTTGTGCAAAGCTTGTCCCTGTAAGCCTTTTTGAGTGTGACTTCTATGAATATAAACCGGGATGCCTTTGTTAAGTGGGGCAAGCCTGTTGAAATGATTTGGCCTAGTGTTTCATAAACACATAGCAATATATGTACTTTCTATTATGTTGTAGTTACCTTTATATTGCTGAGACAAAGCACCCAACAACAGCTGATGGGAGGAAAGTTGTTTAGACTGAGAGTCTGAAGACGAAGGTTCATGTGGGCAGGGAAAATCATGGCATGAGCAAAGAGGCTGGGCATCACCTCTGCCACAGCAGGTGGAAAGCTGCAGCAAAAGAGTTGGCCTAACTCTAGCAAAGGAGAGCTGGCTATAACCAGCCCCCCAAGCCCATCCTCAACAACATACTTCCTCCAGCAAGGTCCCCAGATGCCTTCAGCTGGGAATGAAGCATTCAAAACACATGAATTCAAACCACCACCTCTTATCTTGAATGTAGTATGTAAGTTATAAAAACAAATAGGAACTATTTGTCTCTTGTTACAAAGAAATTGCTATTATCGCCATGGTTTTGAGTAATGTTTCATGTTACTTTGTCACCTAAAAAAAATCCCTTTTTGTGACACCTTTCTACAACTCAGCAAAAGGGCAAAGCAGAGCCTTAGTAGGGCTCATGCCCGGAGACCATACTTCTTCCCAGTAGGACAGTGGCCTCAGAGAGAATGCTCTGTCTTAGAGGGAGCCACATGCATGCCACAGTGACGATCAGCCCGGAAGTGTCATGACATGGTATACCTGTTTAAAGTTAGTGAAGATTTTACGTTAAAGGAATACTGGAACCCAGCACTAGTAGAGCTACCAAGAAAGTTTGCTGGTTTTAGCCAGGCGTGATGGTGCACGCCTTTAATCCCAGCACTGGCGAGGCAGAGGTAGGATTGCTGTGAGTTTGAGCCCACCCTGAGACTACATGGTGAATTCCAGGTCAGCCTGGGCTACAGTGAGACCCTACCTCGGAAAACCAAAAAAAAAAAAAAAAAAGTATGCTTGTTTCTATGTGTAATTTGACATTCCAAACGTTTGTACTGTGTAATAAGTATTTGGTTTCCTTGGGAATAGTTTCCTATGTGTTTCCTGAATTTATGCATTAGGCTCCTTCCGTTGAAATTAATAGAATATATTCAACCATACTAAACTTGCCATTTTTTAGCAGCAAGAACCTTGAGTTGGATTGCATTGCTCATTGTTCAGAGTTTGCCAAAAATGGTCTTTTTCCTTTGCACAGTACAGAACAGAAGGAATTGCTTTCACTGAACTGTGCTGAATATTAGTCTAAGTGTAAATATTAGAAGTGCATTTTGCCCAATATACTACTTTCTCCTATCTTTAACCAATAGAAATATGGGGCTATAAATAATTGAAGCTGAGACCCATCCAGCCTTAGAGACATATATGAATTTTAATAAAAGTCAAGGGCAGTTTGATACTCCACTGGCTGCTGGCAAAGCAATACACCTTTTATATCTTGGGTCAGAATAACATTTCTGTCCTTTCTCATTCTTGAGAGGCTTGGTTTCCTAAAATGACCATCTTCATTTAAATTAGGACCCATTTAGAACAATTTTAATAATGTATGGTTTCATACATTAGTGGCTCCATAATTTATTTCACCCATTCTTCTTCTGTCAGTGTTTTGAATGTTTTTGTTAAAGGGGAAAAAGGAACAATATCTTTTTTGAACCATCCCAGCTAGTTCCCCTTATGGGTTATTGTCATTTAAAAAAAAAAAAAAAAAAAGGCTAGTAGTGTGTCAATAATGGTCAGTTAGTGAATTAAAAATTGTCTTAGTAAACCTCATTGTGCTGGTATTTCAGGGGAACTGCTCCTAGCTAGAACCCATTTTTCAAGCATTAACCCATTTAGGACAGTGACCTTCTTCTGACTTGCGATTATTCCCTGCCACTCACACCTAAATTATTGATAGAAATGTTAAGTTATCTTCGACCTACTTCAATTTTATTTTCCCACACAGTTAAATCCACAGTTCTTTAGGATTTATTTCACTAAGATGAAAAATCCTGAACTCCAAGTCCTTTCTGTAAACATGATGCACATAAATATCAGTGCCATGACCAGAGGAGGCAAGGTTTTCAGAAGTATTGTCCAAATTAAACCCTGAAGCTTCACACTTCCTGAGCTTGGCCTTAGGACATATTTGGTAATCCTATTATTTCTAAATCTGCCTGTGCTTTGTTCTGGCCTAACTTTCTATGGCTCTTCCTCATTCCCTGTGCACTAGGTGGACATCATTTTTGGGTTACTAATGAAACCTCTGTGTTGAAGCCTTAAAATTAAGCTGACCTCAAAGTATGTGTATAGTCAAGGACCATAATTAGGTAGTCACCTCATCATCTTGCATTGTTCCCCAAATTAAACTAACTTTGTCCTCTCTGGACTTGTTCAGACGTGCTCTCATCACCTGATCGCTACAAGTTCTGATGTCTTTCTATTGTTAAATCTGTTCCTAATATTGCAGATACAGAAAAGCTCACCCAGCTGTATTTTCCCTAGGAAATATGGTTTCCAAAATTGATACCATGTAACCTTGCAGAGGGAATGAAGATGGCTTTTGCAGCCACTTGAGCTGTTTTTAGTACTACTGCGTCCTTCTGTCCTTGATGAGTGTTCAGAGTTCATCACTGGTAATGTTTCTGTGTCACTGTTTTCAGTAGGATCTTTCAAAGTAGTTTGTTTTCCCCTCAGCCAGTCCAATAGGAAAAAGAAATTGTGTTTTTCAATGAAAATTTGAAACTGAAGGCAGGAGCATAGGTCTCACACTTTTCTTTGGGCAAAGTTGCTGACTTAATGACGTGGTGACCTGGCATCCACGTTGTAGACAAAGGCACCATCTGCTCCACATTGCTGTGGAGAGCCTTCTTTCATAGTAGGATCTTAGTGACCTCACTGAATTGGAAATTCCTCTGCCCTCATAAAATTGATTATAAAAACAAACATACAAAGCTAAAATACAAAGATATTTGTAACACCTGTGGAAGTGGAAGGTCCTCCTGTCCCAGTAGAGGTCAGCACTGCCCTTCCTGCTTTCGATTCAGCAAAATTTGAGCTTCCACTACTGTAATGAAAACTCCACACAACAAGTAGCTATAAAAAAGGAAACAATGAAACCAGGTGTGGCCTTTAATGTTAGCACTCAGGAGGCAGAGATAGGAGGTCACCGCGAGTCTGATGTCACCCTGAGACTGCACAGCCAATTCCAGGTCAGCCTGGGCGAGAGTAAAACCCTACCTCAGAAAAAGAAAATTTAAAAATTTTAAAAAGGAAAAAATGAAGATAGCTGTTTGTTTTTAGCTTTTACTTTTTTAAAATATATATTTTTTATTTATATAAGAGAGAGAAAGAGGCAGAGGGAGAGAATGGGCACGCCAGGGCCTCCAGCCACTGCAAACGAACTCCAGATGCATGCGGCCCCTTGTGCATCTAGCTTACATGGGTCCTGGAGAATCAAACCAGGATCCTTTGGCTTTTCAGGCAAACACCTTATCCGCTAAGCCATCTCTCAAGCCCCTCAGCTTTTACTTTTAAACTCACTTTCAAAGCTGTGCCATGCTTAAAGTATAATACCCCATTTATTTCCTGTGTGAATAATTCCCTTCTCTTCAAGGAGACTGTTTAGCAAATACTGTCAACTCAGGAAAATTATGATTGCAATTTTGGTTGCCCCAGTTTACAGTTATCATTTTAACATAGAAGAACTATTGTAATATGCTTGATGCTGTTATTTAAAAAATTATTTCAATAATTTTAAAATACCAAGAATAATAATTGCCAGTGACTTTTCAGTTTCAGTCTTTGACTAAGTCTCTTTCAAAAATGAGGTGAGGTCATGAAAAGTTAACAGAAGCACACTGAATATTTGTAAACAAAATTTCCTGAAAGGACGAAACTAGTTGATTAGAATGTTTATGAGATGGGCTGGAGAGGTGGCTTGACTGTTATGGTGCTTACCTGCAAAACTAAAGGCCCCAGGTGCAATTCCCCAGCACCCACGTAAGCCAGATGCACAAGGTGGCGCATGTGTCTGGAGTTTGTTTGCAACAGCTGGAGGCCCTGGCCTGCCCATTCTCTCCCTCTTTCTCTCTCTCTCTCAAGAAATAATTTTTTGAAAATAATTGTTCATGAGGAAATAATGCTGTTTATAATCCTTTTTTGTTTCCACGACAACGATGTTTCTTCACCCCATTTATAGTAATTTACAACTAGAAGTTTTAACTCCAACTCTCATGCTCTGAGTTGTTAAATTTAAACTTCATGATTGTTCCTATATATGCTGTAGATTGAGATTACCACTTTGAACCTGTAAAAATAATCATATGGCTGTGTTCTGTGGTTTATGCATGTCTTTGAATTATTTTTCTCTCTGTGTCTTTTCATGAGTGAGATAACAGGAAAACAGACCAAGGAGTGTGAAAGGAAGTGGTGATATTGGAAACTTTTGTTGTTCATAGTATTTGGCTTGTCTTATACTGGTCAATTTTGCTTTGAGGCAAGGCTGATTTCTTTATAGTTGAATGAGTTGTATGGGATTTTTAAGCCCTGGAGTCCTCTATTGGTTTGTAACTCCTGCAGATATACAAGTAATGTATACAAAGGGGACCCCATACATGGCTGTGAACCACAGTGTAGAACCTGTGACTTGAGAGTGTCAGCTTGGTCACAGGACACTCAAACAATGATTATAGTCTTTAACTAAAAGGAGGAACTGGGGCACTTTCTTGTGGACCAAACCAGAACACATATCCCTGGTCTTCAGATCTCGTGGTGAAGTGAGCCAAACAAAACTGGAGATAAGTGCTCCTAGGAAAAGTAGTATGTTTCCCCTTCTGGAAGGCATGCATCCTTGTCCTACCTCTTCTTGAATATCAGGCTGATCATGTACCTACTCCTCAGTAAGAGACAGCTCTAACACAATCTGCAAGAACCATAGAGCATTATAAGAGCATTCTAAAGAAAAGAAAGAAAGGCTTTGTGGGGATCAGGAGCTTGCAGTGTTTTTACAAGCTACACTGAAATTTCCTACCCTAGCACTCAGGCACAGTTATATACTAGACCTGAGGTTTGATCCCCATTCACTGTCCTCTTAAAGAATAGAGTTGGATGTAAGGAGACAAGAATGACAGTGAGTGGGTAG
The DNA here is from genome assembly GCA_036365145.1 of Orientallactaga sibirica. Taxonomy (NCBI): domain Eukaryota; kingdom Metazoa; phylum Chordata; class Mammalia; order Rodentia; family Dipodidae; genus Orientallactaga; species Orientallactaga sibirica. The sequence continues at coordinate 7,544,855 of JAEOAD010001030.1, forward strand.
GGAAAGATTTATGCAGTGCACTCTTTTCTAAAATGGAGTTGTAACCAGACCACAGAAAAACGTACTCATGTAATCATTTGAAAATAGACTAAAATGTGGGCAGAAATAAAAGAAATATCACTGTATTCAAGACCTTAAATATTAAGATTGTACATGCTAGCAAATACTGAGAAATGGACAGATAGTGACAGTGCACTCAGTGTTTGGCACTCAGCAGGTTACCTTTAAATAATTAAAAGAAGCATATGGTTTTCCATATCCATAATAATAATAATAATTTAACAGTGTAGGCTATAACTAGGCCAGATAGCATTGATTATATAGAAGTTCATGGGACATGTCTGTCTACTGTCTTTTTGAAGACTGCAGAATTACCAGTCTTACTACTTTTTAAATATTTTATTTATTTATTTATTTGAGAGAGGGGAAAGGCGGGGCAGCGGCAAGTAGAGAGAGAGAATGGGCACAGCAGGCCTCCTAGCCACTGCAAACAAACTCCAGACCCGTGTGCCACTGTGTGCATCTGGCTTTATGTGGGTACTAGAGAATTGAACCTGGGTCCTTTGGTTTTGCAAGCAAGCACCTTAATCACTAAGCCATCTCTGTAGTCCTTAACTTACTACTTATAACTTTACCACCCCTTTAACCTTTTAGCTAAAGAATTCAAAAGAATGTTCTTAAGTAGAACATAAATGTCAGCCTCATTTCTATCCCCATCCCCAGAAAGGAAATCTGTTTTCCCTTCAGTTTCCACTCCAAGTACTAACCAAGGCCAACCCTGCTTAGCTTCCAAGGTCAGATCAGGCATGTTCAGAGTGGTACGGCTGTAGTCCTTTCAGTTTCTCTCGGGAGAATTCTCTTTTGAACTGTTCTGTTTCCTCAAACCTATATCTTGTGGATGTATAGAAGTTTGATACATTCAGAAGATATCCACGGTCTTCAGTTTGTCTGACCTGCTAAAACTTCAGTGGCATGTCTTTAGCTGTAGGCTAGTCATGGGTACTGACCATCTAGTTAGTTATCTAGCAAAGCAGAGTAGAGAGGAGGGAAGGTTCAGTCGGTCTAGGTGCCCTGACATTGGCTATGGCAGTGATTTCTCTGAAGCACAACAACTGTCCTGGCCAGACTTGGTAGAGCTCTTCGCTCCCCCAAACAAATAACAGAGTATAAGAAAAGTCCTGCTTATGACTTGGTTGAGCCAGGACTAGCACCTAATTTTTCTAAGAAACAAGGAAATTTTTTGTTGTTGTTTGTTCACATTAACCTACCAAATTTAAGCTATGTGTAGTGGGGTTTCTACACTCTCTTAAATATAGATAGATATTTAATTTTTAATACTCTCATCCAGATTTTTGACAGGTTATGCATATGCTAATGGAATATGGGCTTATTATTTGAAGCACAGAGCTGCTTGTCACTGAAGCTTCATTAACACCGTTATCACTGCCTGACATTTATCTTATAATTTCTAGAGCTGACTGTTGTGTCTCCATGGAAACCCAAATTGCAATTGAAACAAGTATGATAATAAAGGCATCCACCAAGATTGACAGCAAGCAAAGCCTAGTTACATTTGTTTATAGTTTCTTTAGTAGCTACAGCTAGAGACAGAAAATAAGCACTTGGGGTACTTAAAATTAACTCTCTCCTGTCATGATGGTACTCAATTCTGCCTATATGACAAGTTTTAACATCTTTGGTTATGATATTAGTAATGAGCAGTCTAATTTTTGCAGGAATCATCTCAAGCCATTGTGAATATTGAATATGAAATTAACTATGTTCTTAAGCAGATCCAAAAAGAAATTCTGGATAATTTTGACTGTATGAAATGTTGATCAGTCCTGAACTGGCAACTTGTGATGGTGCCTAAAGAATTTCTTTTGAAGGCTAGAGAAATGGCTTAGCAGTTAAGGCACTTGTCTATGGAGTGTAAGGACTCATGTTTGATTCTGCAGATCCCACGTAAGCCCGACGCACAATGTGACACAAGCATTCAAGATCACACATGCACACAAGGTAGTGAAAGCGTCTGGAGTTCACTCACAGTGGCTGGAGGTCCTGGCACCCCAATTCTCTCCCTTCCCCCCCCCCACTTCTTTCTCTTTCTGTCTCTTCATTAAAAAAAGGTAGTTTGTTGGGCTTGCCTCAAGAAAAAAAAAGTACTTCTTTTGAGACGGGGAGCAACCACAGAATAATATCAGCAAAATATTCCTGATCTTGAGGAACCTGACCTCATTCAATTTCATGACTTCACATTGATTTGGTTGGTGTCTCAAAGCAAAGAGTTGTGGAACAGGAGTGGGTCCAGAGTGAACTTTTCTAAAATTAATTTCACTCTGACAGACTCCATCTGCCTGTGTTTGGGAAAGGGACTTACACAGATATATAAACACATGATCGTCTGTATTCACTGTGCCACATGTAGTGTCAAAAAATGAAGAAATGGGCTGGAGAGATGGCTTAGCGGTTAAGCGCTTGCCTGTGAAGCCTAAGGACACCGGTTCAAGGCTCCATTCCCCAGTTCCCACGTAAGCCAGATGCACGAGGTGGCACATGCAGCTGGAGTTCGTTTGCAGTGGCTGGAGGCCCTGGCGTGCCCATTCTCTCTCTCTCTCTCTCTCTCTCTCTGCCTGTCACTCTCAAATAAATAAATAAAAATAAACAAAAAATTTTTTTAAAAATGAAGAAATGGCTAAAAGAATTAGCTATGGGGAAATTTGATAAAATGATATTCTACACTCAAATATAGATAAGAGCCATTCTAATTTAGCACATATTCCTATTTTTATTCTGTTTGTTTTGGGGTTTAGATCAATAAGAAATGCCAAAACCTATTTTAATTGGTGATTTTAGTTACTAAATAGGGTTTTGGACATGGGGCAAGTAGCTGTACATTTCCAGATCTGAATGTGATATTGGATACTGATTTCATCTTATGCTGTAATATAGAGATTAAAAACCCAGCAAAATAGAATATCATTTAGACTGTCCCTTTTGATAGGTGATTTTATAGCATAAGAAACTATGACATCCATAATGTGAGAAAACAGTAAAGTGACATGCAAAGAGCTCTGGAAGTCTTATTTTAGCTTGTGCTAGAACTTAGCAGTATTCTTTTCAGTTTTGTAAATTTCTTTAAGCAGACTAATAGGTAAATGTTCTGGCTGCTGTCTAGAAATTTAGTGTAATAACTATAGAATATCTGGTGGCCTTTCTTATGCCTGGTTAAAAATTATTGAAAATTCATGACTAATCTCACTTATGATATCACAGTTATCTTTCAAAGGTTTTTAAACCATAGATACAATTTTATAATGTCTTAAAGAGAAAGAATTAAGTTTTATCTCTGGATCATTTGTACATTATTGACCTTGTAAAAGCATTCTCCCAAAATGGAGTAACTTATCCTTATCTGTTTTTCCTCTCCTTCATTTCTCTCAGCCAAAGCAAAACAGTAATAGGTAAATAAAATTAGAGCAAAATTCCTGGTAAAAGAGTAATCCAAACAAAGCTAATCATTAGGTACATCTAATAACATCTAATGACAGCAAATTAGAGGATGCACAAACCCCTGATTCACTAAAGTGCTAGAATGAGAAAGGAGCCCCTCAGTTCATTTCCAAGAAATAAGGCAGTTTCTTGTGAAAGAAGATTGTTACTACAGGTATTAATTATATTGCTATGTTTTCAATGGGAACTGCTGGTGACACAGGTCAGCTCCGGCTGTAAGTGGGTTTTGACCTGCTAGGATCTCTCTCCAGTCTGTTTCCTATCAGATTTTGGGTCTACCTATTACAAACCCTTTCTCTTGTTGGCTGCTTTTTTTTTTAAACTTTTTATTTTATCTTATTTTTTTGGAGAGAGACACACACACAGAGAGAGAGAGAGGGAGGAAGACAGAGATGGGCGCACGAGCAGTGTCTCAGCTGCTGAGAACGAAATCCAGATGTGCGCGCCCCCTTGTGGTCAAGTGCAGCATTGCGCCCTTGCATCACTTTGCATCTGGCTAAACGTGGTACCTGGAGATTGGAACAGCTGGAGATTGGAACCAGTGTTCTGAAGGTTAGGAGGTAGGCGCCTTAACCCCTAAGCCATCTCTCCAGCCCTTGTTGGCTGCTTTTAATCTCATATGGGTTTAAAATGCAGATGTACATTTTCTAAGTTGTAAAAATAAGTAAAATAAAATAGACTTTGAGGAACAGCTAGAGGTGTTTTTCATAATGTTTAAAAGACATAAACATAGAACAGATCATTATCATATAGATTTTCTGGCTTCTGTGACATCCTTTTTTCTTTTTCTAATGCATAACTTTTTATTGACAACTTCTATACTTATAGACAATAAACCATAATTCCCTCCCATTCCCCACCTTCCCCTTCACAACTCCAGTCTCCATCATACCCCCTCCCTCTCTCCATTAGTCTCTCTTTTATTTTGATGTCATCATCTTTTTCTCCTATTATGAGGGTCTTGTGAAGGTATTGCTAGGCACTGCGAGGTCATGGATATCAAGGCCAGTTTCTATCTGGACAGTTGCATTGTAAAGAGTCATACCTTTCCTTTGGCTTTTACATTCTTTCTGCCACCTCTTCCACAATGGACCCTGAGCCTTGGAGGGTGTGATAGAGACGTTTCAGTGCTGGTGGACACTCCTCTGTCACTTCTCAGTACTATGTTGCCTTTTGGGTCATCCCAGTGGTCATCACCATCTGAAAAGAGAAGCTTCTCTAACCAGAAGTGAGAGTAGCATTAATATGTGAATATGAACTTTAAGTGTAGTGCTTACAGGACAGTTTGGTGAGCCTAATATATGCATTTAGCCAAACAAGAGCAGGCTTTATATCCCTAAGGCTCATGACCTCCCTGCTATAGACTTTTGATTAGGTTTGATTAGGTTTTCAGTACCAAACATGTATTCCTCCCATAACTAGGTTGCTAGCATTTTTTACACATATAAGTTTGAAGGTGTTGTCAGAAAAAAGAAATACACCTGAACCTAATAGGTTGTTAGTCTGTAGAAATTAGACTGTCTCCACAAATGAACTGTTTTCTAATCTAAACTACAGTCATTAATATGACATAATTAGCTCCTATTTAGTGTCAACTTTTTATTTTCCAGATCAGTGAAAAGAAACAGTGGCATCAGAAATTTCTAATGCATTTTTATCAAACTTTATGCTGCTAGCTGCCTTCCTTAGGTTGGTAATCATATCATTTGTATTTTTGGGGGAGAGATAGAGAGGGAGAGGAAGACAGAGATGGGCGCGCCAGCAGTCTCTCAGCTGCCGCAAATGAAATCCAGATGTGTGCGCCCCCTTGTGGTCAAGTGCACCATGGCGCCCTTGCATCACTGCATTTGGCTAAACGTGGGACCTGGAGATTGGAACCGCTGGAGATTGGAACCAGTGTTCTTAGGCTTAAGAGGCAGGCCCCTTAACCGCTAAGCCATCTCTCCAGCCCTCATTTGTATTTTTGATTACACATTATTTATGATAGAAAGGTAGGTCAAAATCAGGTTGGGAAGAGACCAGCCTGAGATTAAATTTTTTCATTGACCTTAGAAAATCAGTCTCCCAAAATGGAGTAACTCATCCTTAATGATAAAATAAATAATGAATGGACAGATAATCAATATTGAACAGACAGAAAAAGTTAAACCCTTTCATAGGTACTGAATACCAGGCACGCACAAAGGTCATCAAAGTCTTTGTCCTACAGTCCAAAATAGGAAAGTCCACTGAATAGTTTTGCAATAATTTAGAAATAACAGAAGATAGCCAAAAATAGGAAAGGACTATACAGGACAGGTGAACTCGGCAAACATTCAGAGAAAAATAAGTATGACTCATTAATGCATTGGAGTTGGGGCATTGGCGCTTAAGATTTAATAGAATATATGATTGAATGAGACATCCTTGTCATCAAGAATTACACAGTTTCATCCTGTACCTATGGAGAGGTTCACCTAATTAATATTTCTGTAGGTTCTGCAGTCAGAAAAGGGAAGAAGTCAGAGCAGGTAGTCTGTATTATGTCCTGTTCAGTGTGAGACATTGCTTCTGTTCTCAGATTTTTGAGGGTGTCAGGAGAATTTGAATCAATAAGAGTAATAGGGAAGAAGAGCATGAAACTTCATTAAAGGCCAAAAACAAAATAAAAAGTCAGGAAAAAGTTATTTTTAGATGTACAGAATTTGAGGTGGTGCTAGAATGTTCTTTCAGATTAAAGTTGAATGGTCAAGACCAGGGTTCATGTTATAAGAGAAATTCCTGGCCTGGAGAGATGACTTAGTGGTTAAGGTACTTGCCTTCAAAAGCTAAAGATCAGGTTGGGTAAATGGCTTAGCGGTTAAGGTGTTTGCCTGAGAAGCCTAAGGACCCTGGTTTGATTCCTGAGGACCTACATAAGCCAGATGCACAAGGGGGCAAATGTGTCTGGAGTTCGTTTGTAGTGGCTGGAGGCCCTGGTGCACCCACTCTTTTTCTTTCTTTCTCTCTGCTCTTCCTTTCTCTCTGAAATAAATACATAAATAAATAAATAATATTCTTAAAAAAAGAAAAGAAAGAAAAAGCTAAAAGACACATGTTACATTTGCCAGGACCCACAAAAGCCAGATGCATAAGGTGGTGTGTGCGTCTGGAGTTCATTTGCAATGGCTAGAGACCCTGGTACACCAATTTCTCTCTCTCTCTCTGTCTCTCACTCTCTCTCTCTCTCTCTCTCTCTGTCTCGTCTCCCTCCCTTCCTCTGCCTCTTTCTCTCTCACAAGTAAATAAATAAAAATAAAAACATGAAAAGAGAGAGAGATAAGAATACTTGGGAATGGAGAACCTCTGTCTAGGAGTTGGCAGAGTATGAAAGTGAAAAGTGGACACAGGACAGATTTTGTATCATAGATATCAAAGGCATGGGTTAAGACACTGGCCTATATGCCTGTGCAAGGCTAGTAGCACCCATGACCAGCTGCCCCAGCTAGAGATCTATGCCAGGCTTTCTTTTCTGGTGGTTCATGGGCCTTGGGTCTCACATGTGTGGTTGAAGGAGAGGCGAATCAGGGAGTGCTGTCCCTAAAGTCCCAGCTCTTTATTAGAACAGCTCTTTCTTGCGCGCGCGCTCTCTCTCTCTCTCTCTCTCTCTCTCTCTCTCTCTCTCTCTCTCTCTTGCTCTCTGCCTTGCTCTCTCACTCTCTCATCAGCTAAATGAACTGGTATAATTTACCCATCCTTTGGCTTTGTTTTTTCTTTTGATTTTCACTTAAACATTGGCCATAAGTGTGCAGTGTTGTTTAGGGTTCTGAATGCCCAGTCACCTTATTTGTATCAGTCACTTGTTTCTAGCTTACTGAAGGCCCTTGTGCTTTGCTCTATTACAAATCACACCACTTTAGTCACTGGTTCTTGTGTATATCTCTGTCTCGTCTTACTAGCCATGGGCAGCTTCAGGGCATCAATTATCTGTTTTTCAGATGTCTCCTTCAAACCTGGCATGTGGCTGTTATAAGGCAAGCCTTCATTAACTGTAAGAATGGGAAAGAATGAAAAGGATTTTGTGTGAAAGGAACTTCCATGATATTTGAGCTTCTGTTGGGAGGAATTTGGCGAACACTGTTTCTTCAGACAGTGATGTCAATTTACCTCAACTGCTGTCTCATAAAAAATCCAGGCAAAACTACTTTCAGTGGTGGGTAAAGCAGGAGTTGTTTGAGAGTCAAGCTGCTAAAACCTAGTCTGCAGAGAACCAGACTTGTGTGCTTCCCTTTCATTAGGTGTGTCGTTACTTTCTTCACTTGCTATAGACCAGTAAGAGAGGATAAAAAACAAAATCAGTATTCATTTTGGGAAGTGTGGGCCTATGTTGAGTTTTATGCATGATTTGTCTTCATTTTGTAATGGTCTGCTTTCCAGTTTGTTGATGGCTAAACTAATCCCTCAGTCATTAAAAAAAAAAAAAAAAGCCTTTTCCAATACTTGCTCACCAAAGACAGACAAATTCAGCAGTCAGCTTGGGCAAGTAAATCAGATGGAAAGGGCACCCTCCATGGGCCACAGAGGGGCATTGCTTGCCTGAGCAGTTTCCCTGTCTGTACAGTCAGAACAATGATAGTAACTTTGGCCATGAGGGAGGGTATTCATCAGTGTGAGAGCCTAAGCACCTTCAAAGGCATCTGCAGATCTTGTTTGAGGTGATTATTTCCCTGTTACCATCTCTGAAAGTTCACTTGAAATACTAACCTCTCCTTGCACACATGCCTTCTTTTAGGCCCTAAAGTCCACTGAACTGTTTGTGATAAATCAAGCAAAGAAATGTGTTTCTCTGGTGAGGGTTATTCACATCCATTGCCTTCCCAACAAGAGTTACTATGTATTCCTCCATCTGGTAACCCTTGCATGCCTCAACATCTACTACTTCATGAGAGTTTTCCAGCTTTCTGCTTTTTACTATCAATCAAGTTGAGATAAGGTAATCAGGTTTTCCTTTGACTTGGTGAGTCCAAATGCTGGTGTTCTGTGACCTTTGCTGAAGGATCAGTTCTCTGTGAATCATGGTTGCATTTTACCCTGATAAACAGATAGATAACTTTCAGACCTCTGAGCAAATAAAATCTGATATTAACTCTAGTCATTTAGCAAACATCTGTCATGAATGGGTTCTTTCCAATTTACCTGGGAAAGAAAATTATGTCCTTTACATTCTTATGAAATTACTATTTTTCCAAGTTTATCAAAGCCCAGGGACAAGCATATTATGTCTATGCACATAAAATAACCTTGAACACTTTTTTAAAGGAGCTCAAACTAATTTAGTTATAATTTGAGCAGTGGAACAGGTGCCAGATAGTCTTTCAGATACATACAGTATTATTTGCTCCAGTTACTCTTCCATGAGAATTTACCAGCTGATGCATGGCCATCTCACCTCAAAGATTTGAGCCTCATTCCATGATTAGTGTGGCTGTGATCCATAAGGCTTGCCACACATGATAAATGGTAGTAAAACCTTCCAGGTAAATATAAGAGCATGGGTGCATTGTTTTTCGTTTGGTTGGTTGGGTTTTTTTGTTGGTTTTTTTTCTTTTGTTTTGTTTTTGTTTTTTTTACTTATCAGGATAATTGATATCCAGGGAGTTTTAAGTTTACCAGAAGTGTTGAAGTATTCATGACCTTGCTATACTTAGGACACAGCTTTGCCAGTCAAGTAGCAGACTGCCTTGTTAAAAAACACTGAGGGAAGATAGAGGTTTTCATCTTGGCATACATTAAGTGGTTCAGGTTAAAAGTATTTAAAGAAAAGCTGTGTCAAGTTTACAATGACAGTGAAAGTCAAGGATGACATTGGTCTTCATTTCTGATGTGCCCTGAGAAAGTGGTGCTGCCAGTCCTTAGGCTGTCCTGATACCAGTTTGTAGAGAAGATAATGTTCTTCTTAAAGACCCAACACCATCAAGATGAACAATGTATACAACTCCTACTACTGTTGAATTTTATGCCGATCGTGCAACTTGCCAGAAGCATAAGGCCCATTGCCAGGTCCTTCCTTCTGTTTTTGCCTTATGCAGCTCAGTGTTGGATAGTTTCCTGTGATAACCAAAACAAAGCCTATGTCTTTGTGTGCTATCACATAAATTAAAGGAATATTAAAAAATGATTCTCAAGCCCTTTGTCAAAGTGACTTTGTCAGCTGCCTGGCATGATGGGACTGCAGCTAGGACTGTAGGAAGAATCCTGGCACAGATGGAGAGGGGTGGTTCTTTGGCAGCATACTCAGCAGCTGGTCACTCACAGCTCCATCTAAGCCTGTGTTGCTCCCCACAGTGTACATGACACCTTGTCAACTCTCTGGCCTGCATGCAGTTGCCTGTGAGCCTGGGAGACTAAATTGTACACAGAAGGGGAGTCACACGAAGGGTTCAGGAAGCTAGTCATATTATCTAAATTCTCTTTTTCATAAGTTACTCTGTGCATCTAAACCATAGCCATGCTGAAGGTTGGTATCTCATGTCCTTTTTTGTTTTTGAATTATTACAAGTATTTGTGGGCACTTGGCATTTTCTCAAGCCATTTTGTAAGTTTGTTGCTCTCATTTGATATAGATACAGAAAGTATAACACAAAAAGCTATCCAAAGACAAGATGAAAGATTAGAAAGCTCAGTTTGTCTTATTTCATTCTCTCAAAGGAAACTTGCAAATTATGAGGCCTTATGAAAAAAGTTCCTGAAATTAATAATAATAACAATTATGTGTTGAATCACTTATTTTTAATGATTTTATACTTCTTTAGAGGATCCTCAGAAGATTTTGCATATCCTCTGTTGATCTAATTTCTTTTTACTTGAAAATAGAGTAGGGAAGTAGGTCAGTGTATTGCTAAAAGCAAAAAGTAAGCACTCTCATTATTTCCTCAACATCATTAGGTTTGCGTTTTGTCTCTAAGATGGATACCAACAATACCCCCCTGGCTTCTTGCTCAATTCCATTTGGCATCTGTCCTAGAGAAGCCTTAAAGTGGCCCTGTGCCAGGGGCCAAAGCAGAATTGGCACTCGAGATCTGGTTGCAGTTTGCTGGCAAGGTGCCCACAGAGAAGTATGTGTCTGTGTCCAGGGCCTGCAGTTGGTCACAGAGTCTTTGTGAAGTATTACCCTGGGCTTCTCCAGTGCAACTTAGTTCATGAATTAGAAAGAGAGGATGATTGACTTTTAAGTCTTACTTATCTACATTGTACAATTGCTGTTTCTTAGGGGTATGACACTGGATAAGGCACATTACTTCTGTGACTTAGTTGCTCCATTTCCAAAATGAAGATGATTCCAACTGGAGCTGTTGTGATATTATATGTCATGTACTTGGCAAAGGTTTCTGGCAAAAGGTAGGCCGTCTATAAATATGATTTGAATTTGAATCTAAATATCTGTACTATAAAAGGCACTATACTGTGTTCCAAGGAATCCAGGCAGTGAAGAGAAGCAAGCTAGAGTTAATTTCTAAACCAACTGGTTTCTTTTAGACAAGGTCTTGCTCAGAGTTTATATATGTGACCCCACAATTATTTCTTTGTGATGATCGCATTGACTCTATGACCACTGGCAAGAACCCCTGGAGGTTTAATTTAAAACATAATTTCTGGCTTACTTAGAAGTGTCTGCACCTACAACCCTATGAGGACAAAAGAAGTTACCGAGTCCCTGAGAAAGAAGCCTCAGCCAGAACATGAAGCTTTAGACTTCAAAGGAGGAGGAGTTTGGTGGATTAAAGCAAAGTTTACCAAGCTATTGGCTACATCAGAATTTCAGTATATGGGATTCAGAAATAGTAGGGTAGTCAGAGAGATATGACGATCTCTTCAAATAAAAGCTTTGATTGGGAAAGTGTGGTGGTGGTGGTGGTGGTTTTAATTTACATGGCAACTAAACATGATTGGATTTCCTTAACAGGCACAGCTGTTGCGCCTATAGCAGAGGCACTTGGTTATCTGCAAAATGGCAGACAGTTAGGACGGATAGAGATAGGGATGGGTGAGAGCTGCTTCTCAGAGCAACTCCCAGAGACTAGGGAGGAAGGGATCTATGGGGATGGTTTTCTAAGCAGCCTAAAAGGACTCAAGGTCAACACTTTGTGCTGTTTACCTCAGATAGAAGAAAGGTGGACCTAGGATTCTTTTAGTGCTGCCTTTTAATTGGCAAGGTAATTCCAGGGACCAGTAGGATTAGCTTTCTGCTTTATCTTCTCATTGTTTTGCCATGAGCTGTTCATTTTCACCCCAAGCCAGACTGACAGAATGCTTGGCCACATTGTGGATTAGAAATACATTATACTTTGAGGTCAAGTAGGCATAAGCATAGATTCTAACTCTAAAATTGATAACCTTGTAACTTTAGAAAAGGAACTTATGTCTTAGATGTTAGTAAATAAAACTACTACTTTATCATAGGGTGATCATGTAAATTCAAAACCTAAAGCACCTAGCACCTGGTATATAAAAGATATGTATTATTATTTAGGTTGTGCATTTGTTTGTGTTTATACTAAGACAATTTTCTCTTGAAAAATAGATTTGTGATGGTCACTCATCTCAATAACAAGGAATTCACAGAGGAAATAGCAGACATTTATAGACCATGTATTCTGAGCCATATTCTACACAAAACATGTGACTGTATGTGGTGGAGTCTATGAAGCTCAGAGTAGGAAGCGATGCTGTTGGGATATAGAGGCCATGCTTCCAGCTACTCATTACAGGCCTCTGCGATGTGCAGAGGTCTGCAGATGTCTAGGAAGGACGGCTGACTGAGGACAATCGTGAACATGCACTCACCTGCATAAAGACCAAAGGAATAAGCTTTCCTTCTCTATGTGATTGGTGAGTTTGTATTTTGGGGAAAGTATAAATGCCCCTCATTTGGAAAAACTGATGAGTGTTCCAGAATTCTCAGTTTAGACATTAAACAAATGTGCAGCGCCTCCCTCTCACACCATCTTAATCATGCATGCTCTTACAGATGAGATGCAGTAACCTCATTTTTCAAGCTTCTGCTTTCTGAGAGCTTAGACCTGTGGCAGTACCTTCCTCTTCGCATTATAGTCAGCTATCAGCAGCAATAACCACGAGGCCTTCCTGTCCCACAAATAAGTCTTGCCACATTCTTTACTCTCAGTGTGCTGCAAACACTGCACTCTGTAAGACGTGGGCCTTTGCTACTTCCACCTTTGAAGTCACAGCTCCACCCAGTTAAGCTCTGTTGAGTTGTCAAAGTGATTGGAAATAAGTATAGGTGCATAAGAACAAGATAAACGATTTAGCTCTAATATAAACAAGCATACATTGCACCTAAATTGTTGAAAGAAGATTTTGTACTCAATATTTTATTCAGTAGAACATTTTTATAACAATGAGGTTGATTAGAGCACTATCTGAAAATGCTTCAAGTATGACAGTCTTATTGTTTATCTCAAAGATAAAGAAATAAAGTGGTAAAACAGAGGAATAAGAAGTAAAAATAGAAGCCAAGACATAGGGAAAAGTATATTTCATCATTATCCTCTGTGAATTAGACCTAATTTAGGATTTCTTCATTCCACAGACTTTTGGTTTTAGCCATCACTACTATCCCCCCCTTTGAACCCAGGCTGTCTCCACACTCAAGATGCTCCTGCCTCAGCCCCATGTGCACCTTATACTAGGGATTGTAGACGGGCTCTGTTTTCATTTTTTTAAGGGCTCAGGACAAACCTAAACCCACAGCAGATTGAAAATGCCTTTTGTTGTTGTTGTTGTTGCTGCTGCTGCTATTGTTTTTCTAACCAAATAAGGAACTCTGCTTAAGATTTTTCTTTGAATGCCTTTATAATATTTCCCAGAGGTTACAGTGAAATCACGCCTGCCATTTACATTTCAGTGTGTCCCTTTGACCTTTTTTTGGGGGGGAGGGTGAGGTAGGGTCTCACTCTAGCCCAGGCTGAACTAGAATTCACTGTGTAGTCTCAGGGTGCCTCAAACTCATGGCACTGCACCCTTAGCTCTGTGCTTGTTCAAATGTTTTGTGTTTTCTTGGGCTGAACCAGGAGCACAGTACTACAAAGGAGTGCTGATCCGAGGCATTCAGTCTTCTTCATAGAGTACCTATAGGGTGCATGGGGTTGGGAGGGGGTTGGGAGGAACCACAGAAAAGAGGGAAAAGGGAATGTGGTTTTGCTGTGATATTTACTCTAGTTCAAAAGGAGGGGGAAGAAAAGGAAGGTCTTAAACCGGGCGTGGTGGCACACGCCTTTAGTCCCAGCACTCTGGAAGCAGAGGTAGGAGGATTGCCGTGAGTTCAAGGCCTAAGACTAAATAGTGAATTCCAGATCAGCCTGGGCTAGAGTGAGACCCTACCTCAAAAAAACAAAAAACAAAAAAAAGGAAGGAAGATTACATGATAGTGGCCAGAACTCCAATGGGGATTTGAGAAGTGTTAAGAAGAAAGACATCTAAAAGCTTCTGGTTTGGGTTCTTTGTACTAGCCCCCAATATTTACTAACACTGGAAGAAAAGGCTGACTTTCTTTTCTTCTTTCCCAAACGTGTGATTGTTTAGAACTTAAGTGCAACATCTGGAAGTCAGATATACAGAAAGCAATTTATGGAGTGTGAAAGATTTGAAATATTCAATGTACTTTAGTGGGAACTCAACTTTCTGGGTTTTCTTGTTTTTTTTTTGGGGGGGGGGCTGTCTTTTTCCTAGCACAAAGCAGGCAATTCTGAGATCATTTTTGCTTCTCTGAATTAAGCCCTTTGTGCCTGAGTCCCATAACAACCTTCTTTTTAAAAGAGAACCCCCTCCCAGATCTAGCTCTTTTCTCCGGTGTGGGCAGCCAATCAGCTGCACTGAGCTGCATAGCTGGAGCGCTTTCCATTCTAAGCAGCAACAACGTACTAATTCGATGCACACATGGATGCCTCGCACACTCTGCAAATTCATCACCAGCATCTTGTATTAGTCATCTGACTGACTGCCAAGTGTTTCATTTTCTTTCCATGTGACTTTATTATTACCACCTCTCCCCTCTCTTCCAAAACCTCCAAAAAAGGGCGGGGAATGGGAAAGAGGGAGAGACACCCAGCTCTGCCTTTTCTTTCTCAGTGATAGCCTGTGCAGGGCTGATAAAGCTGCCGGTGTGATGTTGATGGCAGGCTTGTCAATGGAGATCTGCATTTAACTTGGAGCTGCCTCCCAAGTCCTGGTTGGGAGATGTCCACGCCCTGGGTGACAGGCAGCCAGGCACTGCCCTGTGCTCAGGAGTCAGTGCTGAACAGCAGCAGCATGCAGTGAAAGCCGTGCCGCTGCCACCAAGGAACAGCCAAATGGTGCCTCCGCTTTGTTGTACTTCATCACATTTCTGCGACTCATTAGGCACTTTCCCCTGTGCTCCTCTTCCTCCTTCCGCCTCCTTACCCCCTCCCCTACTATTTTTTTTCTTCCTGTCCCTCACCCTGCAGCCCTAACTCTGGCTCCTGGTTCCGTTTTTTTTTTTTTTTTTCTGACAGTAACGGCACAGCCAACAAGATGAACGGAGCTTTGGATCACTCAGACCAACCAGACCCAGATGCCATTAAGATGTTTGTCGGACAGATCCCCCGGTCCTGGTCGGAAAAGGAGCTGAAAGAACTTTTTGAGCCTTATGGAGCTGTCTACCAGATCAACGTCCTCCGGGACCGGAGTCAGAACCCTCCCCAGAGTAAAGGTACAGATAGCATGTGGCACTGGGGTACGGGTCAGCCAGGTGTCAGGGTGGGTCCCACAGCTCTTGTAGGCATTCCTGGGCATCCAGAGCTCCCAGAGCCTCAGTCCGCAGGAGGGAGGGCAGAAGATAGGAAGGGCGGGCTGGCTGGGAGAAGCTGGTGCTGGCAGTCCTTGCATTCTGGCTGCTCCTCCCAAGCTGCCTCCCGCTGAGACAGGTGGGAGTACATAGAGAGGGAGGGAAGAAACACTGCCCAGTCCACTGGACGGTCCTTTCTAGGCATTGCAGACTCTTTATGGGTGGGGTGACTAGGTTTAGTGTTTCCCAGCTTTGTGTTTCAGTAGCTAACTCTTTCTGGGGTACTTTCCCGTGATTTCTCATGTAATTACAATGGTTTTGCACTCTTCCATAGCCTGTTGGGACCTTGAAATACCATATAAATTGTTACTATGCTGCCACTGGTAAAAGGGGAAAAAGGTGTCCTTAAAGGAAGGATATCTATTGGGGGGGCAGTGGGGATCATTAAGTGGAATTGTGCCTGTTGGAAACAGGGGTAGCACCCTAGTGGCTTGAGATAGTTAACACACTGTAAGAAATATTGAGGTTTACGCCCTTATCAGTAGGAAGATTAAAGTGTACAGTGCGGTGCTTACTCCTGCCTCCATTTTAAGATGTGATGGGGGTAGAGGTTGCAGTCATTAAAATAGAGGCCAGAAAAAGACTGTACCAGGTTGATGCTTCTGTGTTTGCAAGTTCTGCTTTGCACACTCTCTACAAACTGACGTGAAAACATCTCCACTGCTGCTTGGTCTCTCTCGCTGTTGCAATCCTCTTATTCCTCTGTTGTTAATCTCTTTCTCAGTATCTCCTCTCAGAGCTTCTGTTTCTCAGTGGATATCATAGTTCCTTTTTTTGCCATGCCTTGATATTTCTGTTTTTTGGGTTGTTTTGTTTTCAGTTGCATCTCGTAAGAGAAAGCTCAGTTTGGCTTGTGTGTGCTCTTTTTTTAGGTACATGAACATTGGCTCATACGTTCCTCTGAACCTCTTCCTTATTAGCAAGACTAAAAGATAAGAGTAAGAAATCTTAGATGCTGGGAGATACAGGGCTGTTGTTTATTCCCTTTAGTGCTGAGGTCTGCCCAGGTTTGAGGGAGCTTTTTAAGGAATTTAAAAGCCCATGCCAGTATTTACAAAGGTCAACAGACACTTGCCCTCAGATTATGTTCATAAGACTGGGTTTATTTTCCCAATATTTGAGAGAGAAGCAGAGACAGAGAAAATGAATGGGCACACCAGGGTCTCGTGCCTCCACAAATGAACTCCAGACATAAGTGCCACTTTGTGCATCTGGCTTTATGTAGGTACTGAACCTGGGTCATCAGGCTTTGCAAGCAAGCTCATTTAACCACTCGGCCATCTCTCCAGCCCCATAAGACTAGTTTTCTGTCTTAAAATATATCATGGAATTCTAGAATTGCTGTAAAAAGGCTATAGAATTATGTTGCCACAAATTTGATCCACCTATAATTTGAAAAGTAGAAAATCAGATAACTAAAAATTTAGATAATTAAAAACCTCATAACTAGAATAGCAGACCTTCATTGTATATGTTCTGAAGGTATTTATCCATATGTTTACCACACTCAGAAAGTAGTTTTGTTTTAATACTTTCATAGTATACTATGTAGGAAAGACAGAATGCCATATAACCATATAGAACTGAGCTAACATGTCACCAAGTAAGGGTCCTTTCCATCACCTAGAATGTAACCCAGAGAAAACTAGGCTGGACAACACCCAGTTTGTCCTTGCTAGGAAAATGTGACTCTGAATTTTAGTTTATCAGAATTTTTCAAAATGACATCTGAGAAAACAATCAGAGCCATTTATTCTTATGATGGCTGGCTACTTGCATTTTAGCTTTATTTATTATGTGTGTGTGTGCATGCACACACACACGCACATGTGCACATGACAACCTTCAGGTTTTGATCTTGTCCTTCAACCTTGTTTGAGACAAGGTCTCTTTTGTTGTTTGTCACTGGGAAGGCAGAACAGCAGGCCCATGAGCTTCAAGATTCTCCTGACTTTGCCTCCCATTGCCATAGGTGTGTTGGGATTACAGATGTGTGTGCCACTGCACATCTGGCTTGCTGGGTATCTGAACTCTAGTCACCAGCCAGTACTCTTAACCATTGAGCCTTCTCCCCAGCTCACATTTTATCTTTGGAATCCACGTGCCTTACTTTGGCTAAAAGACCTTTTGCCTAGTCAAGTAAATACCTGTGTATGGTATAATCATGCTAATACTTTTCTCTCTTTTCCTTTAAGTAACACCTTATCCTGAATGTATTTTAAACTAACTTTTTGTTAACTTTTGTTCATTGGGTTTTCTACCCAATTCACTAAAGTATTCTGCAGAAGCTCAGGGTCTTGGAGAGGAAAGGACATCTGATAAGGGAACTTTTGGAAGGCACAGAAGACACATCAGGCCCTCTGTTAGGATGTGTGTGTGTGTGTGTGTGTGTGTGTGTGTGTGTGTGTGTGTGTGTTTAGCTTATACCAAAATCCTGACAGTACATGATTTTAGCCATATTTCACAAATGAAGAAACTGAGGTTCAAAAACATTAAGAAATGTAGCCCAGTTTACCCAGAGTGAATATGTGAACACCATTCGTCTGTCTTCATATACTACATCATTTTGTCTCTCTGTGAAATAAGACCAAACCCCAGCTCTGATCAGTTCTGTTTTGTGGCTTGGGTCAGAAGCCTTCTCCTTTAGCTAAGAGTTCCCTAAGTTTAAAAAAAAAAAAAAAAAGACATTTTGCCCTTTAAGAGTACTGATAGTTTCATTTCTGCCTTTGGGTTTAGTTTTTGTACTCATGGGTTTGGATTGTACATCACTCCACCTCATGGTATCACTTGATCAGCGTTAGAGATGAAATCATTCAAATCTTACCTTTGGAAATTCAGGTCAATTCCCATTACTATGAACTCCAAGTCTCACACCAAATATTGCTTGAAATATGTGGGCTGTCAGCCAAAGCTTGAAAGGGTTTTTGTTATACAGATATCTCTGTTGTAAAGGTATTTGCTGTGATAGGATTTGGGCTATGTAATGATATTGCTCTTACAGGGTTACAGACCTTAGCTGTTTACTTACAGAGAGTAACAGCCACCACTTTCTTCATTAATGCCTATGTATGCTATATATAATTTTACCTGTTCATATGTAAAATAAGACCCTCAATTTACTTTGATTTTACTCTGTCCACAGAGTCAATTACTGTGTTTTCACAGCACTGATGTCAGCCTCAGAAACTAGAGTTTTGGAGGCTTGATCTAAATATGGTTTAAATTATCTAAGTAAGACTTTTTGGAGCAGCTTTGACTCATTGCCTCACTGGCCTTGATGCTTCCAAGGAAAGAAACAAAGCTATGTTATTACTTAATCCAGGTGAATTAGATCTTTCTCTTTATATTTTATGTCCTTCTTAATCAGAGATATGTCCTGTTTTCATCCATTTAAGAGTTGGAGTCTAAGCTATTTCTTCTCCTTATAGATGTATGTATTGTCCAAACAGGCTCCGGAAAACCTGGCTACATCAACTATCTTAACCTATTAGGACTTAAGATGAGCATATTTTTCTTTTTTATTTATTCAGTATCTATCTGCCAGGTCTATGGCTAATGAGAAATACTATATAGTAAGTATTTTTAAAGTACTTTTATTTACTTATTATCAAGAGAGAAAGAGACTGACTAAGGGCCCACTACAAATGAACTCGAGATGCATGCACCACTTTTGTGAGTCTGGCTTTACATGGGTCCTGGGGAATGAACCAGGGCCTAGAGGCATTGCCAACAAGCACCTTTAACTGCCAAGCCATTTCCCCAGCCATACATTTAAAAAAAAAAAAAAGACTAAGCAGATATCATTTCCTCTAATGTTGGGTTTTGTTTTTGCATATTCCTACTCATAAAAAAAAGTCTATTGAAATCAGGAAAGCCTAAATTCAATTTCTGGACATTCCTTAATCATACCTAAAAGTAAAGGTAGTCCTCATAGGGCTGCTCGGTAGTGAAGTTACATGTTTTAACACAGAGCTGAAATTTGGTGGGAACTTGTTATAATGGAGAATAATATTATAGTTGTTATCACTACTAATGTCTCTAAGAACTTAAAATCAAATAAAATAAGCTCACAGGTCATTATAAAGTAAAAGAACATAAGATAAGAGTCAGTTTAAAAGAAAGAAGTGAGCTTATAGAAGATAGGAACTTACAGAATCTCTACCAGGGCTTGAAAACAGTAAAGGTGATGTTGAACATTAACAGTTGGCCTTATTCAAGCAAGCGGGTACGAAAATAAAGGGCGTATTCTGGAAACTGAATTCTCACAGAGATCAAAAGAAATGTGAAGTATATAAAATAAAATGGAAGAAGAGGAAATAACAAAGCCTATAATTTTTAGAATAGGGCTAGTTGTAGTTTATTCTTAGAATAAAAATGATTGACATATCTTTTTAGACAGTGCAGAATCTGGAAAGGGTACTTCAGTAAGAAAGAGGATAGGAAAGTGGTAGAGTGTGTTGGTTTCTATTGAGAGACAGATGCTGCCCATCCTGAATGGAAAGGGAGAATGTAGATGATGGAGGAATAACAACAGGGGAAAGAAGGGAACTGGATGAATAAATTGGGACAGAGATGATGGGGAGGTTTGGCCTTATCTGGAAAAACAGGGAAGGAGTCACCCATGATAAAGGCAGAGAAGAAGAAACAATGCTGATTTAGTTTTTAGGTGCCCCCAAAGAACCAAGAAAAGATTTGAAGATTGAGACAAGTAGACAGCATTTCAGATGAAAGGAAGAGGTTGGAGGCAAGGAACAGAAGGGTTGCAGAGTGTACAACTCTGTCTAATGCTCTGATCATGAGAGAAGACAGCTGACCTATGTACGACTATTGTCTTTGCAAGTAAAAACGTATAGCAAAAACATGTTCATAAAAGTATAAACAAGATTTGAATCAGGTCCTTGAATGAAGAGAAGAAAACCTGAAGAACATAAATAAAAGGGTAGAAACAGAGAATTTGACACAGCAGGTTAGTTAGGAAGAAATGTCACAGAAAATTTCAGTATATAGGAAAATGGGTGGTATTTGGTGGACATGTCCTGTGTTTGTAATAGAGAATATATTTCTGAGAGCACTGGGTGGGATTGCAGTCTTAAATGGTCTTAAATTACTGCTTTGGAAAATTTGATAGGAAGAATAGAGCTATTAAAGAGCAAAGAGGGCACAGATACACTTAGATTGTGATTCAGAGCGGACCCTGGTGGCAGAGGCTCTAGAGAACCACAGAAGATAGGGAAAATAATGGCCTGTGTACAAGCTAGAAATGGAGTCCCAGGGAACCTAGATGCACTAAGCAGATTTGGTAAAAGGTTGGGAACAGTAGCAAATATGTTAGAATGTACTTTCCAGAGTGTAAAATGGGCAAGCTAGTAAAGGTGAAAACTTGCTTCCTAGTCTGGGAGATGAAGAAAGAGTGCAGAGTTTGTTTCCCAAAGTAGGATGGAAGAAGTGAAAGATACATAGGTGGTGGTTTTCCAGTGAGAACCTATAAATGGTATAGAGATTCAATGGGTTGAACTGTAATTTTCTTTATGATTTAGTAAATTAGAATTGTAATCCAGGATCATGGTCCTCTGAAGAAACACATTTTATAATAAAGACTTATTATAATTTTCTTATTTAAAACATTAGTTATTAGTTCTATAATTTTATAGGAATAAAAACTAAGTAACTAGGTTAAAATCACTTAACTTTTGAGGGTATAAAATAGGAAAGAAACCTCAGTCCTAATCTAATGCCATGTTGATCACATTTAATCTGTGTGTGTGTGTGTGTGTTCCACTCTGCTCTTGCTCCTCCTCTCTCTTCCCACCTTCTCTCCTCTCCCCTCCCACCTTCTCTCCCCTCCCACCTTCTCTCCCCTCCCACCTTCTCTCTTCTCCTTTCTCTCCCCTCTCACCTTCTCTCTTCTCCTCTCCCCTTCCACCTTCTCTCTTCTCCTTTCTCTCCCCTCTCACCTTCTCTCCTTTCTCTCCCCTCTCACCTTCTCTCCTCTCCTTTCTCTCCCCTCTCACCTTCTCTCCTTTCTCTCCCCTCTCTCTCTTCTCCTTTCTCTCCCCTCTCACCTTCTCTCCTTTCTCTCCCCTCTCACCTTCTCTCCTCTCCTTTCTCTCCCCTCTCACCTTCTCTCCTCTCCTTTCTCTCCCCTCTCACCTTCTCTCTTCTCCTTTCTCTCCCCTCTCACCTTCTCTCCTTTCTCTCCCCTCTCACCTTCTCTCCTCTCCTTTCTCTCCCCTCTCACCTTCTCTCTTCTCCTTTCTCTCCCCTCTCACCTTCTCTCCTTTCTCTCCCCTCTCACCTTCTCTCCTCTCCTTTCTCTCCCCTCTCACCTTCTCTCCTCTCCTTTCTCTCCCCTCTCACCTTCTCTCCTCTCTCTCCCCTCCCACCTTCTCTCCTCTCCTCTTCCCCTCCCCGTCTTCTCTCTTCTCCCCTCCCACCTTCTCGTCTCTCCTCTCCTCTCCTTTCTTTTCTCTATCCCTCTCCTTCTCTCCTCTTTTGGGCCGGATTCTCAACCAAAGGAGAAATTGAAATAGGAAGTGGCTTCTGTTGACTCTCTTTGTGTAGCCCAGGCCTGAAGAACATAACTTCCTTGTTTCTTGAGATGTCTTGGGAGGTCAGAGAGTAAGCACGGTGTCAACTGTAGCCCTGCAGTGCTCAGAGCTCAGTTTCCTAGATGAAACAAAAATGAAATTTATGTCTCCATTGGGAAGTTACTACCTTTAAATTTCCAAAGAGCAGCCTTCATGATGCTTAGGACACCATTACTATTTCATTTCCTTTTGTTCAGGCTACAATTAGAGTGACCCCAGAGACTAGCCCCATTTATCTTAGAGTATGATGGCAACTCATTTCTTCCCATCTTACAGACTTTACTCAGTTTTCACAAATTTTTTATTAATAAAATCTTTTCCCTAATCTCTTCTTAATTTTAGTACAATGGAAAGTTTCTTAAGAGTGAGACTAGATGACTAGAGAATGAACAGGGACAAGGGAAAAGACACCAAAAAAGGAGAGAATACACAACACTAAGTCCTAACTATTTATTTCAGAATTTGGCAGAGAGACAGCCCACAGCCCAGATGAATCTTCGATGCTCTGATAGAATGAGGATGGGTTCTGGAGTCAGGAAACTCATGACTTGTTTCTCATTATTACAAGCTAATTTAGAGAATTAGTCTCAGTGTTTTGTTCTGTTTTTTATCCACATGATAGGAGTAATACTACACAGAGATGTTGTATATATCCAATAAAAAAATGTGAACACTGCTAGTATAGTCTAATGAGAGTTGATAATCTTACAAGCACTATTCTTTAAAATGTTAAAGGTTTGGCCTTTTTTCTAAGGAAAAATGTTAGAGGGCTGCAGTGAGAAGAAAGTTCATGTCCACATTTTGTGCCATTCCTTTCTTCCTAAAACCCTCAGCCAGAGACTGCACTTAAATAATAAATGTGGTGCTAGGATTACAGATGTGTGCCACCAGTCCCTCCTGTCCTCATTTCTTAAAAATAGGGGTGCTGACCTAGATTTGATGGAATGAGCCTGATTTTAGTAGTCCTGCCTCAGTGGCCCTCAAGAAAGATTCTTTTATCCTGACTTAATTTTATGCTAACAGAAATCTCTGTATTACTTATTGTGACATCCTTTCATTGTTTGTTGACCAAGAACCAACAGGACAAACATAAAATATAGGCATAATTTCTCCATTCATGTAGCACAGTTTCTCATCCTGCCCTTATATAAAAGGTAGAGTCACTAGTTATATGCTTATATTAAAAGTTAACAGCACAATTTTCAAATGGAGTTTTAATTATTCTGATCTACACAGATAGATAAAGTAGAGAGAAATACAAAACAGTTTCTTTTTAAGTTGTAATAAAAATTAATCACTTTCTATGCTCCTCTGAAGAGAGTGACTGGGTTGTGCCTAGTTTCTGTTACTTCTTTCAAAGGGCAGTTTATATCCTATCACATAATATTTATCTTGGGTACATTTTGATCTTTATATCTCTTGAGAGAAAAAGAGGAAGAAAGGGAATGGGAGAGATACAGGACACACAGAGCACCAATATCAAAGCCAAAATCAAGAAGACAAGAAATTACTTGAGGCTGCCTCTGACCATTTTATTTGCTTCTCCACTGTCTAGAACATTAAGCCTTCAGCAAGTTCCCAGTTGTCTTGTCCCTGGTAGATTTGCATCTCTGGAATTAAAGTTCAGAAGAATAAAGAAAATAGGCTCTGGAATAAAAGAAAGACTTAGTAGAAGTTGGACATGACAAGAAAATCTGGGGCTCTTGTCTTATGTCGATATGAATTCCTCCAATACATACTTCAAGTTGATGGAAAAGTGAATTGTAGGGAACCTCACAATTTGCATTTTCACTGTGGGTTTATAGTTTGCCTGCCTAGAGGACTCCTTTGCCTTTTCATTGTACCCAATGAAGCTTCTCCACAACAGAGATACTCTAGCATCAGTTACAGTGCTGTACTACTGTGGAGTCCAGACTATGGGACATTATGAAACTAGTCCTTTGGAAATGTGCAGCCCAATTTCCAAGCTGGAAAGAGAAGTGCTTTCCACACAGTAACCCTGTTATTTACTTAGAAACATGCAGGCATTGCCTGAGAGCTCCCTTGGCTTTCCTCCCTTTCTCACACTCCAGAGTTCTTTCCAATGAAAGTTTAAAGTTAATCATAATTATTGTAGGAGAGTCTGAAATGCTAACATTAAAAATGATATCATGGGCTGGAGAGATGGCTTAGCGGTTAAGGCACCTGCCTCCTAAGCCTAAGAACACTGGTTCCAATCTCCAGGTCCCACATTTAGCCAGATGCAATGTGACGCAAGGGCGCAATGCCATAGTTGACCACAAGGGGGCGCACACATCTGGATTTCGTTATCAGCAGCTGAGAAGCTGCTGGCACGCCCATCTCTGTCTCCCTCTCCCTCTCCCTCTCTCTGTCTCTCAAAAAAAAAAAAAAAATGATACTTTTGCAGTTTACTATCTTTAATAATTCCAACCATAGTAAATAGAAAAAATGTTCTTAATGCCACTTTTTGTGTCTTATGATTGTAGATTTTTATTTTTTTAGAGAGATAGATGGGAGAGAGGGAGACAGGTAAAGATGGGCGTGCCAGCAGCCTCTCAGCTGCTGCGAACAAAATCCAGATGTGCGCGCCCCCTTGTAGTCAAGTGCAGCATTGCGCCCTTGCGTCACTTTTGCATCTGGCTAAACATGGGACCTGGAGATTGGAACCGGCATTCTTAGGCTTAGGAGGCAGGTACCTTAACCGCTAAGCCATCTCTCCAGCCCAGGCTTGTAGATTTTTGAAAGATTGAACTTTGTTCTTAGACATAATACCCCAGATACCGATAAAGTTTAGACCTAAAGTCACAGGTTCTTTGTCTTCATCCAAATTTTATTGATCCTTGGACCATTTGCATGCTTTGTTTTCTACTGTTGGTGATAGGAATGTTTTACAAGAATGGCTTTTCCTCTAGTTAGAAGTAGGCATGTCAGGTTGTGTCACTGTGACTAAATACAGAGTAATCGTGATCATCAAGACTTTTGAAATTAGTTAAGAAGAGATGGAAAGATAGTAGGACATGTAGAAAAAGGTAGAGATTAACCTAAAATAATAGTATCTTAAAATAAAAGTATGTGTTTAGGTAATAAATGATGGATGATAGCATGTTGGTTATCAGGATAACTTGTTAAGAAAATTAAAAATGTTCTGATCCATACTGTAAAGTTCAGTAGAAAATTGTTAGATATTGGGTATCTTAGTGATACATTAGGGTTAGTACTAAAGGAACTTGGCAGTGAAGTATACCAATTAGAAATCATACAGCATCAACTTCAGATGTCTAAGGGTGCTCTCAAATTCACACACTGGAGAAATGCATAAGCTACACTTAATACAGTGATCATTTTGAAGAATAAAGGTATCCAATGCCTGTATTCTCATTAGAAAATCATAGATTACAATCAGAGAAGAGCATTAAAGCACAGAATTAGAATATTCTCTCCCTGTATTCTTTAGCTGACCTGGAATGCAATCAGTAAAAATAGTTTTCAGTGTGTTAGGCCTCAGGTTTGTGCAGCACGGGTTCTGCAGCCTCACATGCCTGCGGGTGAAGATCTGTCGCTTGACTGTAGTCTCCTGTAATGTTTATGCTCTCTCATTTGTTGCCTTTCTCCTTCCTTTTGTACTTTTAGTAAAAATACAAACTGCTTCTGAACTACTATAGTTTAATGGAAATCAATCTATAGGCATGTCGAGAAATAGGAATATATCATCAGGGGAAAGAAACTCAGAAAACAAGGCAAAACTGCTCCCCAAATGCCAAAAATTATAAATCATGCCAGACAGCAAGTGTTAAAGAACAAGAAGCTCACAACTTCTCACCAAGAGCCTTTTTGCTCCTATCTAGGCTACCATGCCCAATATTAGGAAGTGTTACTGAAGTGTGTCAAGGAGAATGAGGGGATGAGGGGTTCCGGAGGAGAGTAGCATGAATCACACAGAGGTCTGGGAAGGTGGACCTGTATGGAAAGGTCTGGAGGTTAACTTTAAAGGCCTGAGAGCATTGACTCATAAAAGTAAAAGGAGGGAAGGGCTGCAGCAAGACATTAAATGAGGTATTGTGCTCTCAAAAAAAAAAATAAAATAGAAGCGAATATCATTGAAGTTTTGAAGATGCTGGAGTGCATAGAGAGGCTATATATCTAGAAAAGCTCTTTCAATTAATGCTAAGTCCTGGGATTCTGTACTTAAAATGTTGGAACAGCAGTAGAGTACAGACTTTGAACCAAACTTTTTATACAACAAAGGTGGTGGGTGAACACTGTGAAAGTTAAGATGATCAGGACAGCTAACTTCCCAGTTCACAGGAGTGTACCTCGGACCACTCTTTATAAGACGTAATGCACAACTCTTCTAGAACACTGATTTGGAGGTTAAGGTACCCTTGAAAGCCTTGGGTCCCATTTAATGTTAAATTTAATGTAGAATAGAAAAGGCTAAAATACATGACCCAGAGAATCAACAGTATATACCAAGAGACAAGTCATCTGAGAATAAGTATTTATTGGTGAACACTGTATATAAGGCATTGTACTTGGTGCTGAGAATATAAAGATAAGCGGGACATGTTCTTTACACCAAAAGGAATGATTTTAGGTGTTTAAAACAGGACTTCCATAAGTTCTTTTGAAGTATAGAGCCACCCTTTTTTTAAGTGTGTGTGTGTGTGTGTGTGTGTGTGTGTGTGTGTGTGTGTGTGTAGTGCACTCTTCTATGTTCTCTTTTGGAGAACACGCTTAAGAGAGTATGACAGCTCAGTGTTGTTCCTATAGCATAGATGAAGTGAGAGCTTAGGAAATCAAGGTGATATGATAGAAGTCTACTGTTTTTTCCTTTCAGGAACCTACACAGATGGCCTCCCTCTTTCTCTTCATTTTTACTTTTCTTTTCTTCTTTTAAGTACACATAAAGAATTTAGAATAAAAACAGTCAAAATATATTTATATTGTCCTTTTCTAAAGGTTTCTCACGTAAATACATGGAAATTAAATTTTCTAGAGCCTTCCCATTAACATAATTCATTCATCAGTGATGCATCAAGATGGCCTTCTGTTGCATAATGGTTCCTAGATTGACATGAACAAGCGTCTGCTGTTGGGGTTACCTACGAGTACATGGATTAAGGGTTACAGGAGCATGGATGCCCCTCTGGCACCTTCCTTACTGAAAAGGCAGCATGGATGATACCATAAAAAGACCTTATCTCTGAGCTCTCAACCCAGTTTGTAGGCAGCTCCATTGAAGAATCTCTTCTCCCTGTCCATAGCAATCACTTATCTACTGGTTATATAACTTAAATGGAGGGAGGTTGTGAATCTTGAAAGTTTTGTGAGCTTTCAGAGTCTTATGGGGACTTCTGTCTTTCATTCAGGAAGGAATGTTTCAGTTTGGAGGAAACAATTCCTTCAAAAGCCCTTTTCATTGTACAGAGCTCTGAGAAAGAACCATCTGCCTCTACCAGTGGATGTACATGTACTTGACATCAAAATGACAAGAGGCCTCCATCCTTATGGGAGGCATAGGTATTTGTGCGTTTGAAACTCCGCATGATGATCCGAAGTTTATTTCTTTACTCTTTTTTTCCAAATGGATGTGACAGTTCAACATAGACTTTTCAGAAAATGACAAAATGTTGATATGCATTGCTTACTGCAGTGACTGGCAGATAATGGGAACTGAATAAGGAATAGTGAGTACCAGATATAGTCAAAGAAGGTAATGAGTAAGATAGGCCAAAGGTAGTGATGCTATCTGATGTTATAAGCTATACAAATTATAAAGTGTTCGTTCTAAATTTTTGCATAGGGAACTGTTACCTCACTTCTTTTTGAGCTATGTTGCTAGGAAATATACACAATTTAAGTAAGCATCAATTAATGCTTACGAGGTTGTGGAAGACTGAATCAGGGGAGGGTGGTAATCAGTTACAGCCAGTGATCTCTAGAAAAGAGTTTAAAATATTGCAAAGCAAATTATTTTGTAACTTGGGACCAAAGACTATAGAAGACCTCATTTAGGTTGCAAGCATAAATAATTACTCAAAAATCTTGATTCTAGTGTCTTTGGCCTTAAAGACAGCAAACCCTTTCAAAACAGCGACATGTCCATTTATCTTGCTTTGGCCCAATAATATTCTGTGATAACTACAAATTTTGTTATGTTGCTCTGAATGAAATCGTCTATATTTGATATTGTACTGTAACTTCAGAATTTTTCAGGATTGAATTTTTCATTGACATGTAGGTGCTGTGATTTGTTAATGCCAACTAAACTACTGTTGAAAAGATATTAAAAGATATTACTGCTACTTTTAGTAGGTTTTGATGTTTATACCAGTTATTTTGTTGTTGTTATTGTTGTTATTGTTTTGTCTTGTTTTGTTTTTTTGAGGCAGGGTCTCACTCTAGCTCAGGCTGAACTGAAATTCACTATGTTTTCCCAGGGTGGCCTCGAACTCACAGCAATCCTCCTACCTCTGCCTCCCAAGTGCTGGGATTAAAGGCATGTGCCACCACAACCGGTTCTTTTATTAACTTTTACACAGCCTAGTTTTATTGTCTAGCTTGAGTCACATACTTCAGTGGGGCAAACAGAAAAACAGGCCTTCATTTTTTTTTCAAAATTTTATCTGTGTGTGCGTGTGCATGCGTGCGCGCACATGTACAAACGATGCTTTTACACACACATGCAGAGACCATAGGAGAACACCAAATGTCTTTTTCTACCTTGTTACTCTTTCATCTTGTTTCTTTGAGATGACAGTCTCTTGCTGAACCTGGAGCTCAAGAGCACACCTCAGAGATTCTCCTGTCTCCACCCCCTACTCTTGCAAGCCCTTCCATTACAGATATTCACAGCCATGCAGCTGCTTATGTGAGTGGTTGGGATCAAACTCAGGGTCTCATGCTTGCACGTGAAAACTCTTTCCACTGAGCCATTATCCCAGCACCACCTTCATTTTTTTTTTTTAACTCCTCCATAAGATATTCATGGTTTGTCAATTTTGTAATAAAAGAATCATTTTTGCCCCTTCTCTTTAGGACTTAAAAGTAACTTGCTCAGGAAAGACTAAGGAGAGCCTTTCTCTGCCTGTTCTTGCTGTCAGAACTTTTCCCTCTGATACTGGAATGAACACTGATTAGAGGACTGTGGGCAGTTGCACTCTCCATCAATCCCTAAGCACTTAGTATGTTCTAGCTGTGACCTAAAAAGACAATGACTGTGTGGCCTAAGAAGCCGCAACCTAGATTTTAAAAACATGGCTTCTAGGGCTGGAGAGATGGCTTAGAGGTTAAGGCACCTGCCTGATAAGCCTAAGAACCCAGGTCCAATCTCCAGGTCCCACGTTTAGCCAGATGCAAAGTGACGCAAGAGTGCAATGCCGCACTTGCCCACAAGGGGGTGCACACATCTGGATTTTGTTCACAGCAGCTGAGAGACTGCTGGCACGCCCATTCTCTGTCTTCCTCTCTCTCTCTCTGTCTCTCTGTCTCTCTCCAGAAATAAATAAAATAATTTTTTAAAAATCCATGGCTTCTGGCCTGGAGAGATGGCTTAGCGGTTAAGGTGCCTGCCTGCCAACCAGAATGCTGGTTCCAATCTGCAGGTCCCATGTTGAGCCAGATGCAAAAAGTGACACAAGGGTGCAAAGCCACACTTGCCCACAAGAGGGCGCATGCATCTGGAGTTCGTTCACAGCAGCAGAGAGGCCGCTGGCATGCCCATTCTCTCTCTCTCTCTCTATCTATATCTCGCTGGATCTCTCAAATTAAAAAAAAAAAAGGCTCTGAGTCAGATAAATGAGACATATCTAGAAAGCTCTGTGAATTGTTTATTATTATTAACAAAACATATTTTGTATGGATACATCATGTGTTGGTACCCTATTTTCCCTTACCCCTGCGCCCATTCCTTTGGGGTCCCTCCTCAGTGTGGTTGCAGGTATTCCCTATGGGGTTGGGGTTGAGGATTATGCATTGTGGGAGCAACAGTCATTGGAAGTACCCATAAGAGTAAAATACGACTGTGAGAGCTGCTGCCATATTACCTGTCACATGCCCTCTGGCTTGCTTAAGTATGGTTAGAGGCTGAGTAATCAGCCTGGTTAGGCAGAAACAGTAAATGCTGTTTCCGTGCTTAGTTGCCTCTTCTCTGCCAATCATGCTGCTTGGTGTGTGATACTCTCTTAGTGAAGTGGACATCTATCAAATGGATTGTAACCACCAGTTCATTTACACAAACCACCATACAGCCACCAGCTGGTGACGGGCCTTAGCTATGTTCTGAGTCCAGTATGTGTTGTGTTGTGTTCAACTCTAGAGTTGGAAAGATTGGGTCTTTCTACCAAGCCCATGTTCCTGTAAAGAAAATGCTTCCAAGAGCCAACGCTTTGCTCTAATCTCTATGAAAGAAGAAAAAGATTTAAGGAAAGACATTTTTTAATCCCATCTTTCAGGCTTTCCTTTTTACATAATTGCACTCTAATCTGTATTTTTAAGTGGAACATGTCAAGTATTTATGTCACAGATTAAGTCCTATAGTAAATAAACATGTGAAAGTTTAAGAGACAAAAAAAAAAAAAAAAAGAGTCTGTCAAATGTCACAATTTGATTGTGTAACCCAGACTAATCACAAGGTGAAGGGCCTATCACATGCCTTCAAGACTGGAATGCTTGTGAGAAAGGCCCTTATGGGTGTCTGTGGTGTCTCTTCCCATGCATCAGCTAAAGAGCTCCATGAGTATACATGAAGCTATTGATTGGGTTACTCTAGCAACACAAAATGCTGTGTTGAAACATATTTGATCACATGTTTGCAGTGGAAATGCTGTATTTATAGAACACTTCAAAGTCAGGAAACCGTTAAACCATACCACATCCTCTCTTACCCTCCATCCACTTCCCCTACACCCTTAGGAAAATTTACTCTATTTTATATAAAAAGGAAACCTGAGACAAAGGTTAGGTAATATATATGGGCAAAGCTTATAATCCCAGAGAAAACTGATGATCTGGTCTTAAAATCGAACACATCCTTTGGAGTAACTTTTAATGCTGTCAGTTTTTAACCTAAACCATATGTATTCCATATGACTCTAAGCCTTTATATTGATACTGTATGTGGGGTTCAAAAGACAACTTTAGCCTCCCAGCTGTTTCAGGCATGCATTCAAATAAAAATAGACATATACTTTACTATAAAAAATTAAAGCCATGAAGACTTTCAAAATAACACTTATTTTCATAAGTATCCTTCATACACCTGGCTTTCTTTGCTTGTTAGAAGACTGTCATTTGTATCTTTGACATTGTTGTGCCTGGCTCAGTGCTTGATATGAAGGAGACATTCAAACCTGTCTGCACTTTTCTGTGATTTAACTCCAGCTTATTCATTTTCACAGCTATTCTGCTTTTATCCATTTCATTCTGTGAACTTAGTTTTAGAGCCATCTATATCATGCAGTGTGCAATATCCTGTGCATACAGAGACAAAATGTGTGGTCCAGGTTCATAGGGTGGGGAGGTGCACATGGGTGACTGTGTGAGTGTGTATGTACTATAGGTAAAGAGATTGTAACTTTCTTGTTTGTTTTTTTTTTCTATTGGTTCCATGACCTAGTAAATAATAACAGTTGAAATATACAAATAGAGAGAAGGCATATCAGTGTTGTTCTACTTTCCCAGTATCTTGTTC
This sequence comes from Orientallactaga sibirica, assembly GCA_036365145.1. Classification (NCBI taxonomy): domain Eukaryota; kingdom Metazoa; phylum Chordata; class Mammalia; order Rodentia; family Dipodidae; genus Orientallactaga; species Orientallactaga sibirica. The sequence goes on from JAEOAD010001030.1 coordinate 7,576,488, forward strand.
AACATGTACAGTGCCTTGGCAGGGGCATCATAAAACTTTAGTCTTCAAATAGTATAGCTATTAGTGCTGGAAAAAGCTAACATACCCTTCACTGTCAGCACAGTTCCGAAATAAGCAGCACTCACTTGGCCCGAACTGTACAGTCTTGTCTGTCAGCATCCCAACATGCACAGGACTACAGTGTTTCTTATGTACAGCTTTATTTATTAGCCTGTTCATAGCCCCAGTCTCTTGAGGAAAAATAATATACCAGCAGAGTGAAAATATTTGATAAATCATAAAACTCCATACAAACACAATATTTAGGTTTAGGCATTTGTTGGTTTTAGTTAATCATCATCCCATGTTTAGCTTTTGTTTACTTTTTGTATACCAGATAAAATGATAACTTCCATTAAAATTAGGTACATGGTAGCAGAACTCAAAAACAAACTGCTCATGATTGAGAGTGGGGCATTGGAGGTAAGGTGCTTGGCTTTGATCCCTCATCAGCCACCTCCTCTCTGTGGCCTAAAATGAGCTACTTGATTTCCGCATGCCTCAGCTTCCTGATAGGTAAAACCACGGGGTTATTAACTCATACTGAGATAGGTCATACATTTAGAGCACTCAGAATTATGTCTGGCATACAAGAAGCTGTTACTATCCTCTGTTTATTCCAGATGGGGATACTAAAATAAAGAGATGAGTGAGCCATTATAGTATAATCACCAACACCTCTGTATAGCCTGTGTTCCGAACAAATTGGACTTTCTTTGAAAGCAGTCTTCTATAGTAGCACAACAGTAATATTAACAACTGATATTTATATGAAATACATGCTGTGTGCCAGGCCAGGGTCAATATAATTTACCTTGTTACATTGTTACAACAGACCCTGTGGCATTTTGTACCTCTCACTGTGCACAGTATGCTGTATATCATGTTGCACTGTGTGTGCACTTTTACTAACATTGAAACTTCTTGCGATCAGAGACCATTTTATCTATTTTTTTTTTTACATTCCCTCATTCTTCATTCATTTTTTTGATGCAGGATTTCACTGTGTACCACAGGCTAGCATTGAATTCAAAATCCTCTTGCCTCAGCTTCCTGAGTGCAGAGATTATTGTACCACAACACCCAACAGGTGCTACTTTAGTCCACTCGTCCATTCTGTTACCCGAATTGAACTTACTGTAGTGCCTTCAAACAATGATAAACATTTGTAGGTTGAGCAAATGCAAATCACTACAGAGAAGGGAACATTTTGTCCCACCAGCTTATTCTACCTTTTTTTGTCATCTTTTTTCATGTTTGAAATACAGCACCCTATTTCATTCCTGTTTTGAGTCAGCTGGTGGGCACTCTATGGAGCATGAAATATATTATTTCAACTGAAGCAACGGAAGTAAGAGCATCATTTTAAGATGTCGCTCTAGTGTGAATAGCTTTGACATTTAAAATAAAAGAAGAAAGGAGAAAAACAGTTCACTCTGTAGCTGGAATCTCTTCTTGGCATAGGCTTTGAGCCCTCTCAGCAGCATGCTCACCTGAAACTCCGCCAGACTTACAGATGTTTCCTTTGGCTCTGATGTGAAGAACCACACTGTAGTTCTCAGGAACAATTCTTTTCTGGCAGGGACTGCTGTAAAGGGGGGAGGACAGCAAACAGAGACACGACTTCACGGGTCAGAGCCGTTTCTAGATTGTTTAAATCCTGTGGGGCACATTGCCTTTTTCCTGAGTTTTCATACACCCCTTCATTCACTTAGTGCCAACACATGCAACCTTTTCATAAAGCTGTGAAACGCCATTTAGCTGAGCACATATTTGGAACTCTGTAAGTGGATGTTATATTTTGCCTCAGGTTGTGATTCCAGAAGTTCTCTGAAGGTCATGGGTAATTGCATAGAATTCTTCCAGACTTGGTTTTCTTCCTTTATTATGAAACAGAGATATATTTCAGGGACTTTGAAGAAGTCTACTCATTAGGAATGAGAAAATGTGTGAAGTTGAAGTAAGTGTGGACATCATTTCAAAGGCTAAGGTCACCTGTCTCTCATGTCTTACTCTGGATTTTAAACTGTTTCTTGGGAGTAGATGTTCTGCTAGGAAATGGCTCGTTCAAAACTGGACTTGCTGTGGTTCTTTAGTGTCCCTGATGCTTCGTGTTCGCTCCTCTGACAGCGTGGTGTTCTCTGACTCCTGCTTGTCCATGCCTGCACAGCTAAGTCTTACAATTTGCATTGTTTTGTATTTTGACAGCCATTCTGTCCATTCCTTCTACCACCTCTATGAGATCCACTTTCTTAGAACATTGTGATGGCCTTCCCAATGGTTCTTGACAGCTATATTGAGGTATAATTGGTAAGCAGTAAACTTAGCATAAAGTATAAAATTTGATGCTGTAATGTGTGTGTAAGAGACAGGAAACTATCACTATATTCAAAATAACAAGCATACCTCTCACCTCCGAAAGCTTCCAGGGGCTCTCTGGAATCCTTCTCTGCCCCCACATACATATACATACAGCACTATTTGATATAGCTACACAGCATACAGCATGCACTTTGGGGGGGGGGGTCTGACCTTTTCAGCATAATTTATTTCTATCAGTATCATTAGTTCTTTAAAATCAAGACTTCATTTTTATTTATAAATGACATTCATCTTAATGGATATACCACATTTACTAGTTTTAATTCATCTGTTGTTGCCATGTTAATTGTAAAATGTGTGTTTTTGTTTTTCTTAGCTGAACATCTAGAAATAAAATGGCTGCATCATACAGTAGGTTTATGTTTAATTTTTGAAGAAACTACCATATTGTTTTCCAAAATAAACACCCTTTTACATTCCTACCAGCTGTGAAAGTTTCAATTCTTCTATATTCTTGCCTACACTTGACATAATCAGTATTCCTAAATGCAGCTGTTCTAGAAAGGGTGTCATGGTGGCTCTACTTTACATTTGAATCTTGGGTAATGATGATGTATTTGGTACCTTTATACATTCCATGGGAAAATGTCAGCTTAGATCTTTTGCTCATCCTTTAGTTGTATTACTTCTTTCTTATTGAGTTTTTAAGTTCTGAATATGCTCCGTATCTGAGTTCTTTATCACATTCACGCCTTGTCTTTTCTTTCATTTAACAATGACTTTTAAATAGAAAGTTTTAAATTTTCATGAAGCCTTATTTGTTAATTTATTCTTTTACTGATCCTTTAATCGCAGTACTGGGAGGAAGAGGTCAGAGGATCACTGTGAGTTTGAGGCTAGTCTGAGACTACACAGTGAATTTCAGATAAGCCTGGGCTAGAGTGAGATCCTACCTTGAAAAGCCAAACTAATAATAATAATATTAATAATAATGATGATGATGATATACAAGAAGAAGTTGTTGTCCATATATGTATCAGCATTTGTCTCTCATTGCATCAGTAACTTATTATTCATGGCACTGTAGCTTTATGTCTTTAAATCAGATAATCCTATTTTTTTCTTTTTCAAGTTGTTTGGCTATTCTTTGTTCTTTACCTCTTTATGTGAATTTTAGAATGATTTGAGCAGTTTTTATAATAAAATGCTCCTTTTGCAGTGTTAACTTGGGAATGAATTTAATCTGTACATCAATTAAGAGAGTATTGGCCCCATTCTGTCCCCCCTCCTTTCTCTCCCTTTCTCCCCTTCTCTGTCTCTAATAAATAAAAATTTTAAAAAGTTTTTTTTGGAGAGAGACACAGAGAGAGAGGGAGAGGAAGAAAGATAGAGATGGTGGGTGCGCCAGCAGTTTCTCAGCTGCTGCAAATGAACTCCAGATGTGTGCGCCCCCTTGTGGTCAAGTGTGGCATTGCGCCCTTGCATCACTTTGCATCTGGCTAAACGTGGGACCTGGAGATTGGAACCGGCGTTCTTAGGCTTAGGAGGCAGGTGCCGTAACCGCTAAGCCATCTCTCCAGCCCAATAAAATATTTTTTTTAAATTAAAAAAGGCTTGGAAAGATGGCTTAGTGATTAAACTGCTCACCTGAGAAGTCTAAGGACCCGGGTTCCATTCTCCAGGTCCCACATGAGCCAGTTGCACAAGGTAGTGCATGCATCTGAAGTTGGCTTGCAGTGGCTAGAGGCATTAGTGCGCCCATTCTTTTTTTCTCTCTCTCCTCTCTCTCTCTTTCTCTTTTTCTTTCCTCCCTCTCTTTCTCTGCCTGTCTCCCCCCTCCCACATCTCTAATAAATAAAAATAAAATATTTTTTTTAAAAAAAGAGTATTGGGGGGGCTGGAGAGATGGCTCAGGGGTTAAGGCGCCTGCCTCCTAAGCCTAAGAATGCCGGTTCCAATCTCCAGGTCCCACGTTTAGCCAGATGCAAAGTGATGCAAGGGCGCAATGCCGCACTTGCCCACAAGGGGGCGCACACATCTGGATTTCTTTCGCAGCAGCTGAGAGGCTGCTGGCGTGCCCATTCTCTGTCTCCCTCTCCCCCCCCCACTCTCTGTCTCTCTCCAAAAAAATAAAAATAAAAGGCTTTAAAAAAAGACTATTGGGGCTGGAGAGATGGCTTAGCGGTTAAGGCGCCTGCCTGCTAAGCCTAAGAACCTGGTTCCAATCTCCAAGTCCCACGTTTAGCCAGATGCAGTGACTCAAGGGCACAATGCCGCACTTGCCCACAAGGGGGCACACACATCTGGATTTCGTTTGCAGTACCTGAGAGACTGCTGGTGCACCCATCTCTGTCTCCCTCTCCCTGTCTGTCTCTCTCTGCATCTCTCTCCAAAAATAAATTTAAAAATTTAAAAAAAAATTTTTAAAGAGTATTGGGGGCTGGAGAGATGGCTTAGTGGTTAAGGAGCATGCCTGCAAAGCCTAAGGACCCAGGTTCAATTCTCCAGGTCCCATAAGCCAGATGCACAAGGGGGGACACACATCTGGAGTTTGTTTGCAGTGGTTAGAGGCCCTGGCATGCCCATTCTCACTCTCTATCTCTAATAGACAGATAAATAAAAATCTTTTTTAAAAAAGAGTATTGGCATTATGGTTTTCCAATTCATAAGGAGTTTATTTACACCTTTAATTTCTCTCACAAGTGTTTTGTAGCTATATATATATACACACACACACACACACACATATATATATATATAAATAACCTTTGTATATTTATCATCAAATGTAACCTTAAATATTTACTATTTTTAAATGACATTTTTAATGTTATTCTAAATAACATTTATATTTTATTTGCATTTTCTAATCATTTTACTGTGTATAGAAATGCAGTCAACATGTACATTTTGATTATGTATCCTTCTTCCTTCCTAAGCTTACTTGTTGATTCTAGTAGCTTCTTTTAAAATCTCATTAGGTTTTTCTACATAGTCATATCATTTACACATGAGGATAGTTTAACTTTTCTAAGGTTGCTGTCTTTTTTTTTCTTCTTAACTGCTTACAGTGACTAAAGTTTACAGCAAAGAGTTGAACAAAAGTGATGGGAGCAGACATCCCTGTCATTTGTCATGTTCTTGTTATTAGAGGAATTTCTTACTTTCCCTGTTAATTTGTGATATAAACTGGATTTTATTCACAGATGTCCTTTATCAAACTTTATTCCTAAAAACTCTTGGGAATAAATGTTGGATTTTTCAAAATTATTTTTTTGCATCTTTTGGGAAGATAAAATGGTTGGCCTTCTTAGCTCATATACAGCTTTAATCACATTGTCACTGGTTTTATACTAAGCCTTGCATTGCTGAAATATACTCTCCTTTGTCATGATGATTTTGTTAGAGTATGTTTGCTTAAATTTTGTCTAGAATTTAGAAATTTTGCATCTATATTATTTCTTTGGCAAATTTTGGAGTAGTCCTGGCCTCAAAAAGTGAGTTTGGAAGTGTTTCTCCTCTTCATTTTCTAGGGGGAAAATGCATGGAAGGCATTGTTTCCTGGACAAATGTACAAAAAGCTGCATTATAATTTCTGCTTAATAGAATTCATACCATAAGTCGTCTTGGGCACAAATTTTTTGTGTGAGAAAGTTTTTAACTGCAAATTCAATTTCTTTAGTATTTCACAACTACAAGTTTCTTTCAAAGATGATGTCCATGTAACCTGAGTTGTTAAATTTCTTGGTATGAAGCTTTTGATGTTTAAGCAATCTGGAGGGACATAATCTCTCCTTTGTGATCTATATACTTGGTTCATTTGCTTTGGTTTTCCAAGTAGGGTCTTGATGTAGCTCAGGCTGACATGCAGTTCACTGTAGAGTCTCAGGCTGGCTTCGAGCTCCCAGTCATCCTTCTGCCTCTGCCTCCTGAGTGCTGGGATTAAAGGTGCACACCACCACACCCAGCTCCTTTGTGATTTGATTTGATTTTTAATACTTTATTAACTTGCATGCAGAGAAAGACAGAAGAGAGACAGAGAGAGTATGTGCAGCCCTTCAGCCACTATAAACTAACTCCAGATGCATGTGTCTGTGCATCTGACTTTACATGAGTGCTAGGGAATCAAATCCTGCTTGTTAGGCTTTGAGGACAAATGTCCTAACCCTGAGCAGTCTCTCCAGCCCTCCTTTGTGATTTTAATTTGGTCCCTTTGCTTGCAATTTAACTTGAAATTTCTCTGTATTCTGTGTATTCTTCTGAGTCTTTGATTTTGTTTGCTATTAGATTGATTTCACTCTATTTTTTTATTCTGCTTTTTTGCTTATTTAGGCTTAATTTGCTCTTATCTTGCAAGTGTTTTGTTGTTGTTGTTTTCTTTTGTTTTTTGGGGAGGGGTTGGTTTGGGGGTTTTTGTTGTTGTTGTTGTTGTTGTTTTTGGTTTTGGTTTTTCAAGGTAGGGTCTCACTGTAGCCCAGGCTGACCTGGAATTCACTATGTCTTCTCAGGGCAGACTTGAACTCATTCACAGTGATCCTCCTACCTCTGCCTCCCTGGTGCTGGGATTAAAGGTGTGTGCCACCACGCCCAGCTATTTTGCAAGTTTTTTAAGTGAAAGTGGGTTGGTTTGATATCATCTTCTCTAATGAAAACATTTAATGTTGTATACTTCCTCCAAACAAAACTTTATACACAAATTCTGCTATGTTATGATTTCATGCTTATTCAGTTTAAAATACTGTCTATTTTTTTTTCTTGAGTTTTTCTTGATGCCTCGTTTATATGAAGCTTGACTTCCAAGTTATTTGAAGGTGGTTATCTTCTTTGATTTCTTAACTTAATTCCATTGTAGTCAAGGAACATACCCTTGCATGCCTTGAGAATATTTACATTTATTGAGATTTATTTACTCATAAATAAGGCCTGTTTTGGTATATCAGAAATGTGTATGAATCCTGCTGTTCTTGGACTGCTTTCTACCAAATCATCTTGGCTTATAGAATTGTGTAAATTTTCTGTATCTCAACCCATTATACATATATTCTATCAATTTTTGAGAAAGAAAATGTCCAGTTATTATGAGCTTGTCACTTTTTGCTTGCAGATGAATCAGATATGTGTATGTGCATATACATAGATACATAGTGAAATTCTGTTGTTCATTGTACACATGTTTAGAATTTTTATCTCCTCTTGGTGAGTTGACCTTTTCTTTGGTTTGAAATGACATTTTTTCTGATACTATTCTTTGCTTTGAAATTTGCTTTGACTAATATATGGCCACTTCAGTTTTCCTGAACTTGTGTTAAGAGATACATCTTTTTACATACTTTCACTTTTATCCTAATTGCATGTTTATATTTAAAGTTCATTTCTCAAAAGTATCACGTAGTTTTTGTTTGTTTGTTTTATTTTCATATAAAATCCACACTGACTAGCAGTACTGTGAGCATGTTAACTTTTCCTGGGGAGACATGAATTAACATCTGTTCACTCCAGATAGGACACAGACAACATAACACAGAAATGGTTCTACCCAAGGAAACCAGTTGGGTTACTGGGATTGTTACAGGAGTACAAACCATTCAAAACTTCCTCCCCAGCATAACTGATGATGACTCCAAGAAACTACACCTCTGGGATACATCTCACTATACAATTTGCAGGTAGTAGGCTAGTCTGAGAGTCTCTTCTCTTTTGAGTTGCTACTCTTTATATAACCTCAAGGAGGGACCTTTGTGAATCTTGTAAGCTTCAGAAACCCAATCTTTGAATTTGTGGTTGTCAACAAATTTGGAAAATTTTTGGACTCATTTCATATCTTTTCCTGACCCCTTTCTCTTTGGGGATCTCACTTACTCATATATCTGGCCAGTAGTCCTGTGACTCATTAGTTTACTTCTTCAAGGTTGTTTTAAATACATATTTCTGTATTTAATTTTGAGACAGATAATCTTTTATTCTAAAATGCTTAATCTGCCTTCAATCCCATCCATTGTCCTTTTCATCTCAGACATTATAGTTTTTAATCTCTAAATGTCTGTTTTGAATCTTTTACAAAGATTTTCTAAGTGTTTACGTATCCTTTGGAGCATCCTGAATACAGGGATGCTATAACTGTTTTATTTGCTAATTCTGAATTTTCCCCCATTCTCATTTAGGCCTTCTGAATCCTCTGTCACAATGTGCTATGAGTCAAGTGTTCTTCTAGTATGATAGAAGGCACTATTATTCTGAGCTTTTAAACCTTTTAGTATTTGTTTGTTTCTTGAGACAAGGACTTGCCATGTATTTCAGGCAGACCTCAAATTTATACTACTCCTGATTTAGCCTCCTTATTTCTGAGATTAAAAGCATGTGCCACTATGCTCTGCAAACCTTGGAACAGAAGGGAAAGGCCATATTATAACCCATGTTTTTATATGTCTCCCATAAATTAGTTTTTTTCTTTGATCCCCTTCTGTTTGTATAGATCTGTTAGCTGGAATTCCTACACTTCACCTTGTTGCCATCACAACTTTCTTCAGCACATAACTATTTTCTACTAAATTTTCATACGTCTCCTAGTTGAAAATAATATCTTCTTTCTTTATACTCCTGGAAATGGTTATATGCAGCTAATTTGTTTAGCCTGACATTCTCTACTATATATTAATTTGTTTGTTCATGTCTTAATTCCTTTATATATCCTAAGAATGTGATTCATATCTGATTTATATGCAGCTAAAAATACATGTTTCATAGATAGCAGTTCATACATGCCTATTTAATACATTTCTTGGGACTCATGGAACTGAACACTAAGTAAATATTGATGAAATTATATTTTAGTTTTTCAGAAAATTTTAGAAATTACATTTTATTTTTTTAGAAAGTTACTTTTTGTTATTTAAAAAATATTATTTCTTTGTTTTCTAGCAGAGAGAGAGAGATTGAGAGAGAGAATAGGTGTGCCAGGCCCTGTTGGCTCCTGCACACGAACTCCAGATGCATGCACCACTTTGTGCATCTAGTTTTATGTGGCTACTGTGGACTTGAACCCTGGCTGGCATGCTGTGCACAAGCAAGCACCTTTAATAGGGCTAGATACCTCCCTAGCCCTATTGGTAAAATGAATATCTTGGGCTAAAACTAACTGAAAAGATCAAATTGTCTATAGGATGTTTTGACCTTACTCTTAATTTAGCTGTATCCATTTCTTCTGTGACTCATTTTGCTGGAGAGATGGCTTAGTGGTTAAGACGCCTGCCTCCTAAGCCTAAGAAAGCTGGTTCCAGTCTCCAGTGGTTCCAATCTCCAGGTGCCACGTTTAGCCAGATGCAAAGTGACACAAGGGCGCAATGCCGCACTTGGCCACAAGGGGGCGCTCACATCTGGATTTCGTTCGCAGCAGCTGAGAGACTGCTGGCGCGCCCATCTCTATCTCTCTCCCTCTCCCTCTGTCTGTCTCTCTCTGTGTCTCTCTCTCTTAAAAAATAAAAAATATTTAAAAAAAGAATTACCCTTTTCCTTTGAAAGGGTGAACTCTAAGGGCAGAGGTTTTCAGTTTGCTGTCTTTGTATTCTTTGAACCTAGCACTGTACCTGGTTCAAGAAATGGCTGTTTAATCACAGCAGTAATTCTCAATGGAAGATATTCTCCAAAGAATTACTCTTTCAAAAATAAAGTAGGCCATGAAGTGGTTAGGAGAGCTTTTATCTTCTAAAATCTTTCTGAAATACTGGATGTATTCAAGGAAGGGGAAAGCACAAAATTTAATTGTGACTTGTAATCATCAAGTTTGATAGCCCTATTTTTTAAAACCTTCATTATAATGATTCCATTTACATGAGGTACTTAGATGTATTACTTAGTTTTTTGTGATGGTGACTGTACCAGACAGCTTTAGGTTTACTGAGATGAACTTTTAGACCAGACATAGTTATGGAGGAAGGGATATTATTTATTGAAGCTTACAGATCCAGGGGAAGTTTCATAAAGGCAGGAGAAGCGACCTGCTCTTATAGGGCCAAGCAGAGAGAGAGAGAAACCAACCAGCCACCACAGTACACAGAGCAAAACTACAGCCAAAAGGTCACACAGCACACTTTAGGAACTCTTGTTAGGCACATTTGTATATCTTTACAATGGAATCTCAAATTTACATCTCAAGACCAGCCCCCAGTGATATTGTCTCTAGCAAGGTGATTGTAGATGCAAACTATAACTAATAAAACATTGAATATATTGGGGGACATATATTTAAATTACCATATTTTGTTTTTGGCCCCCAATATATTTAGTTTTTGACCCCCAATAGATTTATAACTATCACAAATTGTAAATTGTACTTAGTTTAATTGTAAAGGTTTTTAGTTTTGATCAACTTAAGGTAGTGAGTCCTGTAAAATCAAACAAGTTAAATATTTTTAACATGTAAAGGCACAGAGTAAACATTTTTAACTGTATAAGGAATAGCAAGGCGAAACTAGAACAATGTAAACTCAACCATCATCAGCAGTCATTAAACTTTTGTAGTTTAAGTTTAATATAACTAGAGACTGACAGTCTCTAGGTTTTTTAATTTTGCCCTTTCAGCTGGGCAGAATTGTCAGGGAAAACACTGTACTCCATGGTAGTCCTTTTGTACAGTCTTGGTATATCCAAAACATCTTTAGGTTTTTATGTAAACCATGGTCCATTTTTTAAAGGCTTTTTTAGCCTATTTTTGAGGGTCTTCATGCCCTGCCTCATGTTGCATCTCAGCAGTGGCTTTTGGAACCGTGTGTAACTTATGACCATTTTATGTATTTTTTATGTTTTTAAAATTAATACTAGGTGTGCAGGACACAGCCATATTTTTAATCTAGAGACAAAATAAACCATAGTCTTGAAAAGCAGGTTTTTTCTCCAGTCAGCTTTTTTTAAGAATTTGTATTTTTAACAGTCTTTTTTCAGGCATCTTTTTCATTGTTTTAATGTAAATCAGTTAGGCAACCTTTTTTTTTACCTTTTTTAAGATTGTTAATGTGTTGACAATAGTAACTCCAGTAACCTAAAACCAGTCTCAGTGTCTCTACTTTTAACTTGTTTGAGGTTTTTCAACTTAAAATCTTAAAATCTTAGTCTAATATCTTCAGCCAAGCATATCAGTCTATTACAAATTTAACCTTGATCAAACTTTTGGGGCCTGGATAGCAGAACGTAGCCATCCCTTATGCCAGTAGTCCAGTTCTAACAAAGTCCTCTGTAGTCTTTCCTTCCCCTTAGAAACCTCGTAAGCCAAGCCTCGAAGTTCAGTACTATTTGCAATTAGCATTCTCAAACTCTCATCAGAATAGTTCATAAAACTTGGCTTACCACTCCAGAAGGCATCTTTAGTTGCAAGCACCAAGTCCATGTCCATTCTTCCAAAACAAAGGTTCCAAAAGACGAATATCCACACTTAGGTTTATCTCACCCCACTCCTGGTACCACTTTACTGTAGCAGACAGCTTTAGGTTTACTAAGATGAACTTTCAGACCAGGCACAGTTATGGAGGAAGGGATATTATTTATTGAAGCTTACAGATCCAGGGGAAGTTCCATAAAGGCAGGAGAAGCAACCTGCTCTCACAGGGCCAAGCAGAGAGAGAGAGAAACCAACCAGCCACCACAGCACACAGAGCAAAACTACAGCCAAAAGGTCACACAGCACACTTCAGGAACTCCTGCTAGGCACATTTGCATATCTTTACAATGGAATCTCAAACCCACACCTCAAGACCAGCCCCCAGTGACACTGCCTCTAGCAAGGTGATTGCAGATGCAAACTATAACTAATAAAACACTGAATATATTGGGGGACATATATTTAAACTACCACAGTGACATACCAAAGAGAATCGATTTATAGAAGAAAAGGGTGTTTTGTGTTTTTTTTTTTAATTTGGCTCATGGTTTGGAAGATTTCAGTCAATGATTGGCCGTATTGCTTTGAGGCCGGATGGGAGGCAGTTATACATGTTAGTGAGACCATTAATGGGAAGAAGACCATTCGCTTTTTGCCAAGTGTGGAAAAGGATAGAAGAGGGAAAGACTTACAGTCTCCATATACCTTTCAAAGATATGTTTCAAAGAAGTGACCTCACTCCCTCCCATTAAACTCCATCTTTTAAAGGCCCACAAGCCCCTCCCACCCCCATCATGCCATGACCTGAGAACTACAGCTTTAACACATGAGCCTTTGAGAGGCACTTCCTATCCAAACTAGAGTGCTCAAGAAGTCCTAACTCAGAGAGACAGTGTCAAGCAGTGGTTGTCAGGGCCTCAAGAAGGAGAGAATAGAGATAGTGTAATGTAAATGAAGGATTAGTGTGAAAAGTTACCAGTTTGGAGATTTATGATGGTTACCTTAATGGCACCAATTTACACCCTTTAAAAAAAGGTTTTGTAAAGGTCTTTCGCCTCCTTGGTTAATGTTATTCCAATTTTTTTTATGCTATCGAAAATGGGACAATGTTGTTTATTTCTTTCTCTGTATCTTTGTCTTTTGCATATAGAAAGGCTACTGATTTTTGTGCATTGACTTTGTCCTGCTATTTTATTGAGGGAGTTAATCACTTTTAAGAGTTTTGAGATGGAGGTTCTCAGATCACTTATGTATAGAATGTGACAGCATGGTGGTCTTTAGAAAATGCCCTATCAGATGCACAAGATGAGGATACTTTGTGAAAACCTGAAGTCCCTGAGCCACTGGGAGAAAATGGAGCCTGGTGCTGGTCCTATACCTGCCCTTGCATTTCATTTAAGTGTGACTTCCTCAGGATATAGACTCCAGACTTCCTTATTGTCAAAGATTAGACTCTCCACATCATTAGATATGGCTTATTTTGTGAATGAAAAACAGTAATTTAGATGTTATTTCATTGGTGTATAGACTTCTAAAAACAGTGGTTTTCCAAAGTCTGGATGTGGAGGAGGGAGGACATGTGTGCATGCAAGCACAATTTCTTTTGTGTATGTTACTTTTTCCTCTGCATCAGTGTCAGTTCTTGTTAGAAACTTGACAACCCCACAGACTTTTTTGGGTTATTTCCATTTGCCCAAAGAGCCAATGAGCAGTGAGGGATGTCACCTGCTCATCACTAGCATTCTTACCAGTTTTAAGGAGCAAGCTGTCCCACTGTACAACTGTGAAGCCTCTCAGACTGGAATCATGTCAGACTCCTCTCCACTAAGTAGTGTTCAGTCATGGTTGAGATGGGGCCTTCAGTATAATCCAGAATACTCCAGCAAATGGAGCTGAGGAAGCACAACTTCCTGAACTCCTGCCTGGCTTTGTCCTGTGAGGCTGAAGGTTAAAGAAAGCTGTGCGGTCATTTGGAAACATGAACTGCTTCCTTTACTCTGGTAGCAGTACAGAGCACAGCTTTTACTGATTCCCAGGAAGCTGTTTCTCACATGCTAAATACGCTTGTGTCAAAAATTTTGCCACAATGTGACTGATCATTGGAGAGAGGCTGTGGTGTCAGATGCTAGTGCCAAATTACAAGATTGCACAAGAGCTGGTTTCCTCCAAAGTCGGCTACTGTTTTCATTCACCTCCTCTGTAACAGTGGCTCCTTGACCAGTTACCATAACCTCACAAATAAGCCTGTTCTAGAAAGGCGCTTTGAGATGGGATCCAGACATGAGCCCACCATGTAAAATGGGGTTCAGAGACCATCCTCTCAGAGCTCTGTTATCACAGGATGGAGATGAGAAGGGTGTTCAACCCTGCCTGTACAGTAAAATCACCTAGAAAAATTAAAAGATGAAAACAAAGTGCCCTTGAGACTACCCTCGGGAACTCTGATTTAATTTCTCTACAGAACGCCAAGGCAGCACGTGAAGGCTTGAAGTGATTGTAATAAGAAGCTAGAATTGAAAGAGAACAAGAAAGAAGTGTAACAGGGTGCTAGGGGACCAGGAAAGCCTTTGAAGCCCAAACACTAGGTTTGTTTCTAATTTTAATCAAAGAATTGAATGAAAAAGAAGACTGAGAAGGATAATTATTAAATCATTATGTTTATTGAGAGAAGTACAGAGCCAAGAAAAGGCACCCACGTGGCGGAAGGAGAAGAGAGAAAAGAAAGTTCAAGGAGCTCCTGCCATGTAGGGAGCTAAAGGGAATAAAGAACCCACGTGGAGAGTAAGGGCTAGGGGGCCCTCCCCTCAGCTCAACCCTTGGAAAAACTCATCAACAGCTGGAAGCTCCCAAGTGGTCAGAGAGCCTACCCTTCCCTTGCAAAGGTATTTATAACCTTATGGTGGTGGGCTGTCTTCTGGCTCAGGTGAACTAGAAGGACAGCTAATTGGTTAGGGCTAGGGACTGGCTCAGGAAGAGGTTAGCCTGCCAAGTCGGGAGGCAGAGGGAGAGAGTGGCGCTGAACTTCCTTAGCCACAGTGTTCCAATCCTAAACCCTCCCTCCTTCCCAGGAGGGGTCCAGGTTGTTTGTGGAAAAACAGGTCTAGGGAACTAGGCAAGAGATAAGAAGTCAGGTGTCTTTGATTTCTAGCAAGTGCAAACTTTCCTGCCTTTTTTTTACTTTTATCTTCAGGGGTCCAGTCACCCTAACTATATCTTCCTCTCAGAAGAAGCAGGAATACTTGGGTACATTTAGTTTGGTATGACTGTTTACATTTTCCATCCCTTTTGGCAACACCTAAAAATTTAAACCTCCACACATAAAGATACTGTAATCACTGATGACACTTTTGTTTCTCTTAACGTTATTACTAGTAGTCATGTCAGGTCATTTTAGTGAGAATTCACTACCATGGTTTCAAGGGCCTGAAAGCAGACAAACCCAAATCCTCAGCATCTTACTTAGTCTTTGTTGGCCTCTTTATAAGAGATGATAGGAGAGTTTTTTTCCCCCTTGAGGAAAGAATAGGGACACGTTCTTTTTTGGCAGGGTCTCACTGTAGCCCAGGCTGGCCTGGAACTCATTCTAACATAGGCTGGTCTTGAGCAGCCTCTAATTTTAAGAGATCTTTCTACCTCATCCTCCTGTTCAGAAAGGGGGCTTTTTTATACCACCTTGCACACCCCCAGGCTATAATTGCTTCCTGAATCAAGAAGGCAGACCTCAGACCCGGAATATAGTGCTGCAAGGAAGAATGGCGTTGATGGGTAGAGTTTCCACCCATACAGTTCAATATGAGAATTTACAACTTTATATGAAAGGGAAGAGAACAACTCAAAAATTTCACAGTGACAAGGTAAGTGCAGTTATTATATTTAAATGAGTGCAGAAGAAAATCTCCCACAGACTGTACTAACTACAAGTCCTTACAGTGGAAGGTAATCAAATAACAGTGAGGCAGGACTTCTGCTACTGCTCTACCCGCTCTGTCCCAGGCAGGAGTCTTCAGAGAAGCACTCGTGCATGTTCCACTGAGGAATCATATGTAATAAGAGGGAATAGAGGAAGAAAGAAGTCAAACCTGCCTCCTGGTAAATTTTTAGCAGAAATTTACAGGTAGTAATTTCTGAGTTTCAGGCTGGAGAGATGGCTTAGCAGTTAAGGCCCTGGCCTGCAAAGCCCAAAGACCTCCCCAGATGCACATGGTGTCATGTGCACCCAGAGTTTGTTTGTAATGGCTAGAGGCCCAGGCATGCCCATTTTGCGCTCTCTCTCTCTCTCTCTCTTTTTAAATAAATAAATTTAAAAATTTTTAAATAAACTTTCTGAGTTTGGAGGAAAGTAACATTGGTTGCAGTACGTACACCAGTGAACTGTTATTTACCCACAGAAGTTCAGGTGCGTTAGCAAGTGCTGACTCCTTCACAAAAATTACCAATCCCTCATACTTTAGAGTGTTGTCATGGGGGAATTGGGGTTCTGGAGTATTTTTTTTGGAACCCTAAGCCCTGAGTTTATATCTGTAAACTAACCAAAGAATTGGTAATTTTAGGTTTAAAAAAATGATTTTTAAAATACCACATTTTATTTAGATCTTACAAAGGAGTGGGGAAGGGAAAACCTGGAGGTCAGGGGAGATGAAGTGGGGACAAGAGAAATACACTCCATGGAGTCCAAAACTCTGTGTAGGCCACATGGAGCCCAAGAGTCTAAATAGTCAAACATGGATCTTAGGGGGAAAATATGAGAAGGGATTTTTTTAAAGTGTGCTTCAAAGAAAAATCAAAACTGAAGACAGTAATGAAGTAATAAAATGTGTCTTCCCATCCAAAGACCAAGAAAACATTGCTGTCAGCTCTGGAGAGAGGGAAAATAGACTACTCTTCTTCATGGATCCAGGAGGATATAGGATTTATGCCATCTTTCCTGGACACACCTACACTAGGTGTCCCAGTCAATTGGCCTGGGCTTAGAGGAGAAATCCACCCATACCTGAACAGAGTGCGCACTTGAGAGATCTGATTGGGTGATATGGACAAACACTAAATCTCCAGACTGGTGCAGGTAGGGCTATCTGAGATGGGCATGATGAAGGTGTGATGTCCCTTTAAGGGCTAGCCTGCTTCTGCCTAATTAACCTAACTGCCTGCTCTAGCACCCTTCCCCCCATATTTCTTTCTCTCATGAGAAGATATTCTAACTGCTGTCAGAGGAAAAGGGACAATGATGTCAGATCGTGAACTACTTTTTGCTGAATGGGGCGTGGAAATATGGCAGTTCATGTTTCTCAGAGATGGGAACTATTTTAAAGGCCCAAGGGAGAAACCTAACAGTCAGACCCCACATCACTTAGATCTCTTTGGCTTTGTATAAAAATTATAAACATTAGTAACATAAGTATCGGAGCCTGTCTCAGAGATGGAGGTGTCTAGCATTGTGAGCTTTGGGGAGTGGGTAGTCCTATCAGAAGTATTCTGCTCTCAGTGGGCTTTCAAGTAGGCCCTTATAGATGGAGTTGGATTGTTGTATAACCATCTGTGTGTGAGATACATGTAAGCAAGCAGAGATAAAGTTAAAACATCAGTTGAATGTACACGGACCAAAGATTAACAAAATCACTTTGAAGATTACAATGGTTATGCTGTTTTACCACCATGAAAAGCTTCAGATCTATTCCTAGAAATGTTCTCTGAATTCAGAGCCATTAGGTGTCATTAGGGGCTGTACAGCGTACATTTGCCCTCAGGGTCCATTCAGTAGCAAACCATTTTGATGGTTGGAGGGTAATGATGTTTTGGCACCCGTCTGAAGGAACCCATCGTAGAAAACAAACATTACTTGGATATTCTGAGAGAGTGTGGGTTTTTTGTTCCCAGCATAAGGGTGCCTTTTGGCTTAAACAACCTTTAGTAGGAGTCATCCACATATATGTATCCCAGATTTGAAAATAACCATTTTGATATCTATGATTGGTTTTTCTTATCATGAAGTTTGAGCTGTCAGAGAGGGGTCCAACATACCTTCTGAGGACTTTATTGGTCTTCTCTTTTGAGAAGCTCTTTTTGTGTCCCAGTTCGTTTCTCATAGAGAAACATCCCACCCAGTAACCTGGGTTAGGGTAGGAAAGCTAACTCTTTTTTGTTTAATATATATTTATAACTGATTTCAGTCATCCCCTTGGAAAGGAGATATCCACCAGGGAAGTCCAGAGCCCACAAACCCAGCCATCAATCTGATTAGTGTCCTGTGATACTCTTGGGCCCATACAAGGAATGACTTTTCATCTTTAATGTAGGTAGGTAGACTAAAAAGGCGGAATACAGCTTAGATAGAAAGTGAGGCATGCTTTGTGATGAGAGAAAGAGCAAACTTATCCATTGGTGGTGTGTTTTATGTTTTGAGGTACCCCTTTGTGTCTGGTTATATTTCCCTCTCTAAGTGTTGAAGACCAAGCAGATAGCCAGAATACAATTCAAGATGTAATTGTCGTTTTTTTCCTGGGGGCGGGGTCACTAGTGGCTCTCCAAAGGAGCCTTTAGGGATCTGGAAGCAGCACTATAGCTTCTTCAGCACTGCTGTTGTCTGTTAGGATGAGTCAGGGCCATGCTGGCCAAGAGGCTTTTCCCTCCTTGAGGAAGCCAGGAGGACTGCTTGTTCCTCAGTGACGCTCCTGTTTCAGACTGCCCACCGATTTCTTTTTGTTTCTGGGTGTCCGTATCCTTTCTGATCAGGAAGATCATTGACTTACCAGAGGGCCAGTGTAAAACACAGTAGAACTGTCCCATCATCTCCAGGGGCCTTGTGACCTGGGAGCAGGGGCCAAAATATTGGCCTTTTTAGCTCTGAAGAATTCAATTGGTTTTCGTTTTTACATAGGTTATTAATACACTTAGAAAAAAGAAGTTATACCAGTGACAAAGGTGGGAACTTATCTTAAGTAAGCATATTTGGACTCTTATATTTACTCATTTTTCTGTGTTAACCTTTAGGGCTCTGGTTAGAGATATTAGCTCTGCTAAATTGGGCACTGGTATTAGCTGGAAGTGGGCCAGATTCAAGAATTTTATTTCTGTTACCACTGTCTATCTTGTCCTGAACAAAAGGACTCCCATCTGTAAATAACTGGAGATTGGGAATTTCTAAGAGCTGGTCCTTAAGGTCTGCTATGGCAGCATAAGTTTTTAATATGACCTTTTCACATAAATGTTAAAGTTCTTTTTTCATCTAGAAGGTAAGTAGCAGGGTTGAGAGAAGAGCAAACCTTGAGGATTATTTCAGGTCCCTCCATCATGAGGGCTTGATGTTCTACCATTCAACTATCTGACATCCACATGTCCTGGACTAGCCTCCATTTATTAGGGCCCTTTTGAACCCCAAGAATAGAATTATACAGACTAGAACACTCTTTTAGGAGTCCCTGTTTATTTAAGGGTACAACTATGGATTTAAGTCCCTCAGTTGTTTCTGACTTCAGGGGATACTGTTTTTGGTGAGGAAAGTAAGTGGAGTCCCCAAGATGTATTTGGACAGGAGTGGCAGCGACAGCTCGACCAGTAGTTTCACCATCTGTCCAAACTGACGGGTCTACATTTTTCTCCATCAAAGGAAGACATAGGTTTTTCCTGGAAGGTGCAATCATTTTTACCTGACATTTGAGAAAGGGTATCTCTGCCCAGCAAAGGGGTTTGTGTCTCTGGGACTATAAGAAAGGAATGAGGGAAGAGACCGTCTCCCCAGGAACAAGGCAAAGGCTCTGTGAAGAACCTTCTCTGAACATGGCCTGAGATGCCCCTTTGGGTGGCTCTTGGGTTAGACCTAGCCCCGGCACAAAAATCAAGTCATCTGAGTCAGTGAGCAGGTTTCTGAGTTCAGGACTCCTCAAGGCGGACTGGAATTATGAGAGCCTATACAGGAAGCCCCTGGGGCCTGTCAGTAATCTGTTGAGGGCAATGACCTTGGGTGTGTTTGACTTAGAGGGCATTGGCTTTTCTAAGGGTTTTCTTGGCATTTAGGACAGAGGTCCAGCAAGGACCTGGCAGAGCCTCTCTTGAGACTGTGCTTACAAAAGTGTCCCCTGTGTCCACAGAGAAAACAGGCCTTAGAGGTATCTTTTGAAGGGACCTTTTTTTGAGCAACCTTTATTATCACTATGATCTCCTGGTGATGTTTATCCTTATTTTTTTGTTTTTTTCTTTCCATTTTTTTTTCTGCTTTCCTTCTTTCCCTCTTGGCTTTCTGATTATAATAAACAGAAGTTGCAACTGACCTAAGATCTTATCTGGTTCAGCTACCAGTTTTTGTAATTTTTTTACAAATATTAGGTGTTGACTGAGTTAAAAATTTATCTTTAAGCTGGGCATGGTGGTGCATGCCTTTAATCCCAGCACTTGGGAGGCAGAGGTAGGATTGCTATGAGTTCAAGGCCAACCTGAGACTACATAGTAAATTCCAGGTCAGCCTGAGCTAAATGTGAGACCCTACCTCAAAAAATCAAAAAAAAAATTATCTTTAAGAAGAATTTCCTGGGACTGGAGAGATGGCTTATCAGTTAAGGCAGTTGCCTGCAAAGCCAAAGTACCCAGATTCAATTCCCTAAACCCACATAAGCCAGCTGCACATGGTGGCGCATGTGTCTGGAGTTCATTTGCAGTGGCTGAATGCCTTGGTATGCCCATTCGCTCTCTTGCTCTCTCTACCTCTCTCTGACTCTTTCTTAGTCAAATAAATAAATAAAAATATTTTTTAAAAAAGAATTTCCTCCTCCAAGGTATCTGGGGTTACATTAGTATGTTTTCTAATTGCCTCCTTAAGTCCCCGGAGAAAAGCAATGGGCAATTTCTGTTTTCCCTGTATTATAGTTAATAATAAGTTATAGTTTAAAGCTTTTATTTTAGCTCTGTGGATCCCCTCTAATATTGAAGAGTCAGTGACAGCTGGGCTACCAACAGCAGCTGGGGTGATCAGGCCCAGCTGGTGGTCAGCACCCCTCTCAGGATGGTCACATAGGTGAGAGAATAATCGTATGTGTGACACCTTTGTCTGTTTTCCCTTTTCCTACAAAAACAATCAAGTTGGAATATTGTACTGTACTTAAAACTGCCCTGTTGTGGCCATTTTGTTTCCCCATTCCTTAGGGGGTATTTTGGCAATAAAAGATTAAAGCTACTTTCCTAAAACTTAGTATATCTAAATGATCCCAATTCTCAAGGAAACAGGCTAGTGGAGACTTTTGGAGTATCTTGGAAGCCAATTGTCTCATCTGAAATGAAATGGAGGGAAAAAATAGAAGAATCTAGAGTCAGGTTATGCCCTATCCTGTAACAAATCTTCTCGTTGGAGGGGGACATCCCTCCAGCAGGATTTGGGAGAAGAAATTAGGTAGGTTTTTTTCCTCTCATTGTAGGGTCTTGCTCTAGCCCAGGGTGACCTGGAACTTACTAGGTAGTCTCAGGATGGGCTCACACTCACAGTGATCCTCTTACCTCAGCCTCCTGAGTGCTGGGATCAAAGGTGTGCACCACCATACCTGGCTGAAATTAGTGGGTTTTTCCCTGTTTTCTCACCAATCAAAAGGGGATACATAGCAGAGTCTTTGTGCCTCCTGGAGTAAGGAAGGTCCAAGATAGGATATCCGTGTTCATCCCACAATGCAAATTTCCAAGCTTGGGTTCCTCACCCTTTCCACCAGTCCTTTGCACATGCCTTACGTCATGACATAGAAGGACTGCCTGCCAATTTTAAGCCCAAGTGTGAAGATTTACAGCCTTATTCCTGTCTTGGTAACCTAGATGCTGTACTGGAGGGGGTTCCTGAGACCCCTTTCCCTTCTTCCCTCTGTGGAAGTCTGGGGTATGTGTTGTTCCCCCCACCCCCCGCAAAGTCTGGGAGTGTTTGGAACTAAAGAGTTGTTGTTGTTGTTTTGAAAGTAATCTATGGGATTTTTTTACCTTAAATACTGGGATTAGAGCTATGATTGATCATACCCAGCTGAATCTTATCTTTGATAACCTTTTAAAATATCAAGTCTAGGATTAGAGATATAAGACAACACAACCAGCAAGATCATATCATTTCTCTTTAGAGGCCTTAAAGTCCAAGTTAGGGACTTGGAGGTAACAAGTATGAACTATTTTTATTATTCTCAAAAAGGAAATTAAAGCTATTTTTTCAACTTAATACCTTTTTTACTCAGTGTCTTTCTGTCATCTTTTTAATGTCCATCCTAGATTTCTTTTATAATCCTTTAACTTAGGATCATTAAGAGGAACCACACCCAATTAATCTCCATTCTTAGTACCTTCTGTCAATATAACACTTGCTATTATCCTTAAATCTAAGGACCATTGAAATAATTCCTTCTTATTAATCATATGACATCCAACATTTACAATTTCCTTTCATCAACATTATGCAAACACATATTAAGACCTCAGTTTAAAGGGAAAAATGTAAAGAGGGAAAAGATGAAAAAATAAATCTGTTAATTTATTTATCTTTACCTCCTCTTAATGTTTTTGGACTTTGTGATGTATGACACCTAAAACCTTCCTTGATGTAGGATAGTCTAGGAAAAAAAAAACAATTATGAATATTAAGAACAGTTGTTACATGTCAGGAGTGTCACCTTAAATCAGGAACATAGCAAACACTGATGCTGGTTGCCAGGTGACAGCTTTGTTTGTCAGTACCACAGAAAATGCAAGTTTGGAGCCCACTCAGCAGCTCTGCCTTCTTTAGTGTATCTGATTTCCCTTTTTCGTTTCCACTTTTAGTTGTTACTGGAGTGGAGTAACCCTGTATAAATCCACTTAAATCCATGATATAAATTGCTAAGTTAGTGTGCAGAAGGAGAATCTGTTGTTCCATCGAGGAAGACCGCATGGCAGACACCATCTTTAATTAGGGGAGAGACACGTGGTGGATACCACTCGCTAGTATTGGTTAAAACACACATTTTATTATTCCAGAGAAAAAGAAGAAGTAACTTTAAATTTGAGGGAAGGGAAAGAGAGTCATGAGAAGGCCCAGAATTATTTATATAGTCATAGAACACAGAAGAGTTAGTCCAGAGAGAGACAGAGCAAATTGTAAACCATAAGTCTGGTTTACAGACTCAGTGTGAGGCTGCAAGAAACAATTTCTCTCCTGTGGGGTATTTGTTTCCTCCCAGAAACTGCTGAAACATTGAGCTGTTATCCAGTTTTTTCAAATGACGCAGAATATCAGTGGAGCCAATGGAAGCTGCAGCTGGTGTTTTCCGGCAGCTCATAGAAGTTTTAGTCAGGGGAAACTGAATAAACATGTGGCTATTTGTATAAAAAATCATTCTCAAGTTATCTTGGTGGAGCCTCCGTTTTGTTATGGGGCAATTGGGGTCCTGGGGTGCTTTCTAGAACTACAAGCCCAGAGTTTATATTTGTAAACCAAAAAAATGGCAATTTCAGATTCATTTTATTTAGTTCTTACAAAGGAGTGGGGAAGGAAGAAAACTGGGAGGAAGGGAAGATAAAGTGGGGAGAAGAGAAGTACACCATGTGAAGCCCAAAAGTCTATACAGGGCACTGTGGAGCCCAGGAGCCCAAGTATTCAGACAGGGATCTTAAGGGAAAAAAATATGAGAAAGGATTTTTAAAAATATGTGCTCCCAAGAAAGAGTGAAAGTGAAGAAAGTAATAAAAGGGGGAAAAAGTGTCTCTTCCCAACCCAGCATGGCTACCAGGGTGAGAGAGAGCTCTTACCCTATCTGAAGACCCCCAAAAAAACATTTCTGCCAGCTCCAGAGAGAGAGGAAAAATGGCCCCCTCTCTCTGTCAATCCAGGCGGATATAGGATTTGCGTCATCCCACCTGGACGCATCTACACCAGGTGTCCCAGCAAGTCAGCCTGGGCTTGGAGGAGAAAGCCACCCATACCTGGGCAGGGTGCACACTTGAGAGGGATCTAACTGGGTGACATGGGCAAACCAATCCCAAGAGTGGCGAAGGTGGAGCAAGCTGAGGCAGGCATGGCAAGGGTGTGATGGCCTCCCTTTAAGGGCCACCCTGGCCCTGTCTAATTAATCTTACCACCTACTCTGGCACCCCACAGTGTCCCCTGAGTTACAGAAATACTGAGGACTTTTTGTGTAACAAACCAGTCTCAGGAAGAGGTGAGCTTTGACCTGACTGGCCTTTACTCAGAATTATAATTTCATTGGGCCACTTTTAGGCATCTTTTGGTATTTATACCACCCCAGGTTTATGATAACAGTGATGCCTTCCCTTGCATTGATAAGAAGCTTTTGAAATTCCCTGTAGGAAACTGGAAATCTATGATGATTATTGTCAGTCTTCAACTATGAACTTACTCCTATCCTGCTTCAAGGTGTGACAATATTTCTCATTCTGTTACACCAGAGTAATGTTGCAGTTGGCATTTTTACTATTCTTTTCCTAGAATATACCCAAAGAGCTTTCTGAGTGTGCTCACTGCTATTTGGCTCATTTTTCTGTTCCAGAGAGAACAGAAACACAGCAAGCATTGCGGGGAGATCCTGTATGCGGCAGGTCATTCCAGAAGGCAGTGAGTAAAAGTTGATATTTGCTGGCTCCTGCTTTTGTGGTTTTGCCACATCAGGTCATGAGGCCATTAAGCTTTGCTTAGTTTCCATTTCTTTTTATCCTTTGGTATACCCTAATCAGACTAAATTGTCACCGCCATCCAAACCACTAGCAATGCTTATAGAAAGTAGTGGCAGTAAGGCAGAAGTAGGAGGATTACTGTGAATTCAAGGTTGGCTTAAGACTACATAGTGAATTCCAGGTCATTCTGGGTTAGAGCAAGACCCTACCTCAAAAAATAAAAAATAAAATAAAATAAAATTCATAGAAAGAAAGTAGTGGCAGTAAGGAAATAATACAGAAGATAAATTGTGTATTTAAAGTTTTGAATGACATCTTACTGGGGGTGATAGAAAGTAATTTACCATCACCTTGGTACCATAAACCAAGTTTTGTTAACAGCCTAGATATCAAAACTTTATGCTTGCTGGAGAAGGGAGAAGTAGGTTGCAGTTAAGTGGTGACCACCCGCCTGGTAATCTCTTATGTGAACTGGCACTAGTGTGCTGTTCATTGTCTGTCTTCTGACTTCTTGTTCCACATTGCCTCCCACTTAAGGCCAAGAACATTATAGCTGTGCCAAGGAGTGCGTGGAAAAATAGTCTTATTATTAGCTTAAGTTGAAAACATGACGGGTTTTTGAATGTCTTCATTTATGATGCAGTCCCACAGAGTATTAATACTCTTTCTTAAACATTGCAAAACAGAGTCTTCATAAATCCTCTGTTGCCCACATCCTTGATGAAAGAACACCTTTTGGGGAAAATTAGCCCCTTGAGATTCACTTTCATAATTTATATTTGCATACGGTTGGAATTCATAATTGGGCTACTTTTATTGGTTAACAGCTGCATTACCATAAAAATCCATGGAAATATAATTTAGAGTCATTTAGACCAATATTCCCACACTAGCCGCAGGAAACACATGGGAGTTTTCAGTTCTTTTCAAAGGAAGAGAGTGAAGGCATGAGGAGAAACTCGGTTAAAGCTGCTTAGGCCCTGCTATTACCACAGGTCTCCCTGTTAGACACTCTGAATGACCTGTTTGATAACAACTTACATTTGGACAGGATTCATCTGTGAATAGGACATTTTACATGATTCTTTCATTCATTCTCCATGTTGGTCCACTGCTAGGCAGGGTGGGGATTAGCATCTATATTTCATGCAGGAAAAGCATTTGTGGTTAAAAGGCATCAGTGATGTTTCCCACCTGGGAGATTTGGGACTAAGGCCTTATTAGCATTCAAGCCTTCACCCTTTTTGTTACACCCAGGGGGTTGTTGATTATAGGGCCGTCATTCTAATGCACAATGCGTACATGTATAATAAGTTTCTGTAACTTAAGTAACATTCATGTTTATCTCAAGTTTCAGTTCCCATAGAAGAAACAGATTCTAGGGTAGCAAATGGTTCTTTATCAAGTGTCCCAGGACAGAAGAAATCAGTCATTTTCTCTGCTCTCAGAATACGGTGTAGTGGCCAGGCTATCTAATACCTCCAATGAAAGTAGCAGTGGCCACATTAATTGGCCAACTCTCAATGAGCCATTTTTCTTTTGAACAATACATAGTGGAAGTAACACAGACTATTCTTTGGGCTGCATTGCTTGATACACTGAATATAATCTCACTTCTGTTTCGCTCACACCCTCAGTGGCAGAGAAAAAGGAGAAAGCATGCTTACATCTTTATTCCCAAATGGATGTGTAATATTAAGGTGCATGTAGATAAAATCTGTCCCACTTCTTGCATGCTTAATTTATTTTTACTTACTTATTGATGATTTTTAATTCATTTTTGTACTGCTTATTCTGTGCCTTTTTATGCTGACCACTTTATTAAGGATATTTCTTTGATGTATTTTTTTATTTAAATGTATTTTTGTGACAGCTTTCAGACAGTTATGTTTTAAAAATGTTTTCTTTTTCAATGTAGAAGTTGGATTAAAACTTACAGTAACTGTTACCTGGTAACCATACCCCATGCAACCATGTCAACATTTACCAGTGATTTATAGCTTTAAATTGGAATCAGCTGATATATGGCTCCATCATTTAGGTTTTTTTTACTCTCCAGGGTTAATCTGGAACCTGCTGGTATGCATGAAATAGTTGTTTTATCTGCTGTTCCAAGACTGATGACATGTTCTCAAGATGGCTATGTAATCAGTCCATTATCTCCCTGATGTTTTAGTTTCTTCTATTCCATGTGTACAATCTAAAAAACAATGATTCTGCTATAGCTAACATGGAGCCAAAGCCAGCAACTGATAAAACTGCATACAGGAAGCCCTTTCCTGAATTGGATGATTTTGTTTTGTTGTCTTCTTGTAGGGAAAACATGGGCTATGAAAGTTAGACCTCCTAGGAGCCTAGAAGCCTAGGGCCAAGCCTGTGAAACTGAGTATTTAATCTGTTGCCAATATCTTTATGTCCCTTTAAGACAGGCCTCATTAGCTAGACTTTGAGTCACTCATTTAAACATAGGTAGGCCCCTGGAAGTAAAGGGGCTGTTGCTTAGCATTTTCTTCTGTTATGAAAGCAATCAGCAGTTATAGCTTTAGTATAGTTATAGTATGTGGACTTCTAAACAAAATCTAGACCAGTCCATTTTTTAAAATCTAGACTAGTCCATTTTTTAAAATCTAGACTAGTCCATTTTTTAACACTCTAGTTTTTTAAGTTATTGAAAGAGACTGGAAAGGGAAAGGTCATGTGATCTGCTTAAGACCTAGCATTTAAAAAACTTATCTGAGCCAGGCGTCGTGGCACATGCCTTTAATCCCAGCACTCAGGAGGCAGAAGTAGGAGGATCGCCATGAGTTCAAGGCCACCCTGAGACTACGTAGTGAATTCCAGGTCAGCCTGAGCTAGAGTGAGACCTTACCTCGGAAAAAAAAAAAAAAAAAAGTAAAAACTTACCTGAAGAAAAAGTATAATAATATTTTTTCATAAACTATAGTCTCTAGAGGTAATTATTTCCATTTGCAAAGATGTTAGAAGTAATTTGTAGATTATTATTGATGTTTTTAAAAAGACCTGAGATTCAAAATCTTTCACATAAAGTCAGTTGATTAGACCTCCCTGGCTTTGAATAGTAAGTAGAATGTGAATTTTTCAATACAGGAGAAAATACAATGAATTACACTATACAATAAATAACTTCTTGTTGTTGAAGACAAGTTTGCCTATAAAATAACCAGAGATTTCTTATGGGCAGGGATTTATAGAAATAGAGAGTAATATAAATGTATGGTTGATTTTTTTTTTTTTTTTTTTTTTTTACTGGTGTGAGATTATCAACAATGAGTCATTTTATTAAAACTCAAGAATATGCTGGGCATGGTGGTGTACGCCTTTAATCCCAGCACTGGGGAGATAGAGATAGGAGGCAACTGTGAGTTTGGGGCCACCCTGAGACTACACAGTGAATTCCAGGACAGCCTGAGCTAGAGTGAGACCCTACCTCAGAAAAAAAAAAAAAAACTCAAGAATATGACTTCCGGCTCCAACACCTTTAATTAGAAACTAGTTCAAAGCCAGTGGTTAAGAAGTTCATACAAGTTTTTATTTGTATTTAGGATGGGTTTCTTCCTCTTTCTGATTCAGCTTCCAGACATCTCCTCCTGGCTCCTCCTTTCCCACTTAAATATATATAGCTAATCATTTCCAAACAGACAGCCCTCCAACCAGAAACTTCTTGTGTCACTATTTGCATGTGGGCCATCCTTGCTGGCCAGAAGTACTAGAAGATATTAAGCCAGCAGGTTGAGAAGACAGGCAGGCAGTGCCTCACCTGGACTTCCCTTAGGTGCAGCTAGCAGCTAGACTAGAAGGGAATGCAGATCGATGTTATCCTTCAGACCCCAAGTGTGTCTTCTCTTAAAACAGATGGTCAGTTATAGAAAATCTAATTCTAGTCAAGTAAGAGTTGACCTTCTTGTCTCCATTTTGAGGGAAAATCCATCAATAGTATAAAAGTTAGCCTTCATGGGTGGAAATGTAGGCTGTTTACATTGTATTTTTCTATAGCCTATAAAATTATGGCTTCTCCAGAGCAGCAATATTGAAGGAAGTCTTAGCATCCAGCAGGGGTGTGACGATGGCTAATGACATAAAAGCCAATCAGTCTTTAAGTTTTAGATAACCTAGAAGTGTCCTAATTGGGTGGCCTGATTTCTTACCTGAGAATTTTCCAGTGCAGCCAGCCACCCAGATCTAACCCGGCCGGCATTGATATCACAAAATTGGGTCATGGGAGTATGTTCCAGAGAATATATTTTAGGGCAAATCTCCTGGGTACAGGTTGGAAGAGTCCTGATTTGCACTTGTGGTTGAGAATGAATGATGCTAATAATCACTCACTGTCCCCGTCTGAATAAACCAAGAAACAGAACAACAAAAAAAAACCTCACACAATTCTATTGCTTTGTCTTCTCTTGGTTGGTCATTAAATCATTATTTTCACATTAAAAAAAAAATCACCCAGGCTTTCCAGGTACCACTTCAGTGGTAAGAGGACAGGGTGAGAGAGTATTAACTCTTTGGGGTCAGTAGAGAAGTTACACAGTCAGTTTTCAAGAGCGAGCGTGTCTGTGATTTCCATTCTTTTCATTTAGTGTTCACAGTCACATGGAGATGTAGATACCTTTTTTATTACTAACTTTGCCATTTGTTCTGCTCCAAATACTAATTTTTCTTGGTTCTAGGACATGAGAATGGTTAAGAAGCTGAGTGTGTCTTCTTAAAGCAGAGATGCTTTATTCTTTACACTGTATGCCTACATAATATCTTAACCAAAAGGGACTAAGATAATAGTGAATTTATCTAATACCAGGTCTCTTGATTTTCATAGCATACTTCTTGATCTTTCCTACATTCTGGCACATTTTGGCCATGTGCTTACTTTCATGAATGTTTTGGATGGTGTAGAAACACGTGGAGAACTACCAAGGTATCAACAGGACTTGAGAACTCTGCCCACGATCTTGTAATTGACCAGGGAAATGACGAGATCCTGCCTCTTCTCTTTGCCAAGTCATTGAGACGCCTCTAGTCAGACTTCTTTACAGCTTCCCCACCTGCCACACTGACTTGCCTCTCTGGACCCCAGACTCATTTGAGACCACTAATAGTTGTTAAGGAAGCAGTGGAGGAAGGGAAGAGGGATAAATCTGAACTGCTGGGTCAACCTGTTGAAAAGTACTTACAAACAGAACAAAAAGTCTAGAAGAAGAAGGAGAGGAAGAGGAAGAAAAGAAGAAGAAAGAAGATAGAGGGCTGGGTAAAGTACCTGCTGCTACACAAGCATGAGGACATGGGTTTGAATCCCCAAGACCCACATAAATGCCAAGCTTGGAGGCACATGCCTGTAATCCCAGCATTGCAGAGGCAGAGACAAAGAATCCGTGTGGCTCACTGGCTAGCTGGTGTAGCCAAATTGGTGAGCTCCAAGGGTCAGCAAGTAAACTTGCTTCAAAGACTAAAATGGAGAGGAATAGAAGAAGACGCTCAATGCCAACATCTAGACACACACACACACACACACTCACACACACAGAGAGAGAGAGAGAGAGAAGATAAAAATTAACTTCTGTGAGTGTATTTGAGCTAAAATCTCACAGTACAGGAAGCTTTTGTTTCCTGTGAGCAAATAAAATCTAAGAATCACCAACAAATATAAAAATATTAGATAAACTTTATAGAAAGTATATTTTTCTCAGGCTGGAGAGATGGCTTTGTGGTTAAGGCACCTGCCTGCCAAGCCTAAGAACCCCAGTTCCAATCTCCAAGTCCCACGTTTAGCCAGACACAAAAAGTGTCGCAAGGGCACAATGCCGTACTTGCCCACAAGGGGCGCACGCATCTGAAGTTTGTTTACAGTGGCTGAGAGGCCACTGGTGCACCCATTTGCTCTCCCCCCTCTCAAATTAAAAAAAAAAAAAGAAAGTATATTTTTTCTCTGTGTTATGAATTGTGCCAAATGGTTTATTCAAAAAAAATAAATATTCTCACCATGAAACTGTAAGGACAGGTTTAATTATATTAATTGCTTTGTGCACTTAACTTCTCTATAGCTATTTAATATTTTAAAACCCAATTTTATTCTTTTGTGTCTTAAATATAGCCATTTCTGGTAGTCTCTAAAAATGTACCAAAGGTGTGAGGCAGAGGCAGCACTAACATAATGAATTATTTAACCTATATATTTTTTTAATTTTTTGTTTACTTTTATTTATTTGAGAGCAATAGACAGAGAATGAGGCAGAGGGAGGGAGGAAAGAAAGGAGAGGGAGAGAGAAAATAGGCACACCAGGGCCCCAGCCACTGCAAACGAACTCCAGATGCGTGTGCCACCTTGTGCATCTGACTTAAGTGGGTCCTGAGGAATCAAGCCTTGAACCGGGGTCCTTAGGCTTCACAGGCAAGTGCTTAACCGCTAAGCCATCTCTCCAACCCTCACCTATATTTTTGTTGTTGTTCAGTTACCAGGTATTATATTAATGAGGAGAGGCTAAACTATAAATAAACCCAAAAGCAGATTACTTTTTGCTTATGTTAAGAATCCTTTGTGGGTGATCCTGGCTAGTGGGCTTCTTTCTCCCCTCCCCATGATAACACAGAGATCCAGGTTGCCTCATCTTTGGCTGTGCTAATCTCCATCCATCCAGGGAAGACAAGGGACAGTGTGGAAAACTGTCACATGTGCTCTATGACAAGCCTGGCCCTGAGGCAACAAGTGCCACTTCTGCTTGCATCTCATCTCCTTTGATGTATATGGTCAAATGGGAAGGGTCTAGCAAATGTGTTTTTTAACATGCTGCTCTACTATAATCCTGACACTGTAAAGAAGAGAATGGATTTTGGTAGACAGCTGTTTGTCTGTGCTATAGAGTCCTTTATTCCATTGTTCTCAGACTTCCTAGAAGGTCAGAATCCCAAGGGACAGTATTACACGGACTGCCAGGCACTTCCCCTAAAAAGCCTGAGCCAGTGTAGGTCAGTCAATGTTTTCGCTAGCTCTCTGGGTGACTGTTATCTTCAGGAAAGTTTCAGAAATACTATTTTAAGAAGTAACTATATTTTAGAAAGGTATTATGCACATTGTTGTAGTCTTCTGCTAAGAACCCATCTTGTGTTTGAGGAATTACAGCAGACTAACTCCTGGCAGTTCTGCTGGTCTATCATCAGTCTTGGCATTTGGCTGCAGGCCTCAGTGTACAGACAGCCCCAATACGGGAAGTTTTCTTACATAAGCTGATTATTTCATTTAGTTGACCAAGTTTATCAGTCATTTTGACATAAGATGATTTCATGGCTTAAATAAAGTACTTGGAATATATCACCTTGTGACAGCTCCTTAACACATAGGTCAGTATATAAGATTGACTAGTAATGAATTCTTAGAATAGCTTTCCCCACTCCTGTTATAATGTTGAAACCTTTAGAGACTATAGTGTAAATATGTCAAATAAGTTAAAAGCATAAATATGCTGAATGAACAGAGATTGAATTTTTTATCTGTGGCCAGAATTATGTGTCCCTTCTCTTCCCCTCTCTAAGAAAAGAAAGAAAAGCATAAATGGACATGGGAGCACATGCCTTTAGTCCCAGCACTTAGGAGGCTAAGGTAAGAGAATCATATTGAGTTAGAGGCTAGCCTGGAACTACAGAGTGAGTTCTTGGTCAGCTTGAAACAGAGTGAGACCCTGCCACAAAAACAAAAAAATTATGTGTCATCCCAGAAACATATGAATAGCTTGTCCACATAGTCTTACTGGCACAATGTATACAGTATTTATTTAATAAGCTTTCCATAGCAAATTTGAATTTTCATGCTTGCTCTGTGCTACTAGCCAGTCACATGGGCTGTAGCCCATTTGGCAAATTAGACTGTGCTTAGGGAATTAAAACCAACTTTAATAATAGTTCAGACAATTGTATTGAAGAAAATAAGTCTTCCTGGCACCAGAAAGTATGCTAGGGATTTTTTTTTAAAGGTATTTGGGATGTCCCATGTTTTAATTAATTGAGCTATGCTCATCTTGTTACAGAGTATAATGTGGGACTAACTGAAAAGCTGATGTTGGGAGAAGCTCTAGAAACCACAAAGAAATACTGCCATGTGTTATCTGCACAAGTAGGAAGCTGTAGAGTAGCAGCAACTGCCATGTGGATGTTCTTTGTGGCCTCAAGCATTTCTGCTCCATTAAAGTGTTTTGTAGCAGGCCTTTCTTCACAGGTGAATCTTTACAACTGCATGTTTGTCTGAAACTAAACAAGCAGTGGTCCTGGAATCAACAAGAGCCAAAGACATGGACATCATTACCCAAGAAAAAAATCAGCCTGTGGGTTTTTTTTTTTTTTCTAAAAGTTTAACAGAAGAATAAGTGTCATTGGCAATGATCAGATAAATAAGAGTTTTTAGATCAGATACTTCTTCCGTGTGCATTCACCATGGGGGCAGGTTGGTTGGTGGCACATTCTCCAGAGAATGCACACAGTGGCTGCTATTCAGTCAGTGGAGTTTGCTGAAACCCTGAAATTAAGGACATATTTTTCTTCTCCCTCTGAGTAATTCTAGGTAGAGATTTATTCTGTGCTAAGAACTCAAATCTCTTTCTCCCTACTTATGAATTAAGGAGTTTCTGTAACTAAGTTTTAGGGCCAGCAGTTAAAAGGACCATGTGTTACATTTTTCTTATATTCAGAATCAGTTATACTTATTTCAGTTTCCTGGAAATATGGAAAGGAATGTTTGATTTAGAACAGACAATGAAGAGGTGCAATGGTCGTTATGAAGTGTAAATCTGTCTAACTGGACTCAGCCCAGGCTTTATCAGTAACCAGTGTTGATGTCTCACAATACCACCACTTCACACTTCTGTTGCCTTTATTGGAAATGAGGATTAAGCAAGATAGATGGTTGGGGCTAAGATCTATTTTATCTTTGTAGCCCAACATTTAAAGTTGATCACTGAAATTTGAAGCAGTCTCTAGCCACAATCATAATGTGATTAAAGTTTGCCACTTTGTCCCAGCCACCTAGTTTTTTAAGCCATTTTTCCTCTTTCATGACTACCTCATGGCCCAGAAAACACATTCTCACCACATAAATTCCTATCAGGGCCTGTCATCAGGTATACTTATACAGCAGTGTACATTGTTAGGAAAGTAGAACACAGTGCTTCATTTTTTTAAATTGTATTTATTTACTTGAGAGAGAAAGAGAAAGAAAAGGAAGATAGAGCACCAGGGTCTCCAACCACTGCACACTTATGCACCACCTTGTGCATCTGACTTTATGTGAGTGCTGGAGAGTTGAGCCTGGGTCCTTTGGCTTTGATAGCAAGTGCCTTAACTGCTAAGCCATCTCTACAGCACTAGGCTTGCTTCTTTTGAGGAACTTTTAATCTAAATTTCAGAATAAAAGCACTAATCTTCAAGGATAAGAGGAATGATTGGGACAGAAGACAGAATCTACTCTCAGCAATATTGTCATTTGGATGATGAATTTTGAGATCACCCTAGACAGAGAAGATTTCATGATACACATAAAGTTATCTAATGGAAAAAAGAAAGGAAAAAAAAAAAAACTTCCTTTGTTTGCTGTATTCTGTATGGCAGATCATGGGTTAGCACTATGTGTGCATGAGGTGATTAAATAGATCAAACCAAATCTATTTTGTCTAACCATTCAAATTCAGCTACCTTGCGGCAGAAGTGCCCCAAGGTCAATTCTCAGGAAGCAGACTAAAGCATGTTGCATGTACAATTTTACCTGTAGTATCCCAAATTAAAAGGGTTCATGAGAGCCAGGTGTGGTGGTGCACGCCTTTAATCCCAGCACTCGGGAGGCAGAGGTAGGAGGATCGTCGTGAGTTTCAGGCCACCCTGAGACTACATAGTGAATTCCAGGTCAGCCTGGACCAGAGTGAGACCCTACCTTGAAAATCAAAAAAAAAAAAAAAAATTCATGAAACATAATGAATAACAAAACAAACAAAAAAAAAACTGTAGTGCTGTAAATTGAGCACATAGAAAAAGGCCCTCAGGTTAGTCAGACACAAAATCAAACTAGGGTTCTGTGTATCATGCCTCACACCATGCTATGTCCCAGGTAGGGATGAGGAGCCATTGGAAGCTCACAGAGCTGGATAATCATGCAGGTAACAGGAGAATAAAGCAACTACAGAGTAGCAGTAAGAACTAGAAGTTTACCAGGCAGCAAGGGATCTTGACATGAACCTTGTTATGGGATGAAACTCAAAATGAAGTCCAGGGGAACCTAAAATACCTGTTGGTCTTCTCTAGTCTTCAACTTGACACCTGCCTTCTCTTCCTCTCCTGATCCTAGGTGTTCAGGACACCATGTCTTCATGGAATGTCCAGTGTTGTCGCTTCACCCCACCCCATTGTTACTGAATTAAAGCGAAGTGACAAATCTTTGTTTAATGTCCTTTTATAGTAATGAACCTGGGTGTTCATTAGGTAGCAATAGGTTTTATTTCACATAAACTGTTTTAGGGATTTTTTTTTTTTTTTTTTTGTCTCATGGGGGCATACCATAGAGTGTACAACTGGAGAATATTTTATGACCTTGAATAGGAAGGTCAGTCAAAATGATTCCATTAAAATTGATTGACTGTTAAGAGGCTATGTAAATGGACTTCCAAGGCATTCAAAGGCCATGCAAATGGTTGGGTTTAAGTAGTTCTGAGTAATTACTTCAGAAAGCAGGACAACAAAATCAATTCTAAACCCTGTTAAAGGATACATGGTCATCACTTAGACAAAAAGGCTCCCTTGCCCTTTCTCCTATACAGAGACTCACCGGAGCAGTTCACCATGTGGTGGATCTGTCACTACTGCCTTTCCTCATCTAAGTTTTTTTGTTTATAAGATTGGATTGGCACCTTAAAGAGAACCTATGTAAGATCTCTTTGGACTTACAGATTTATAGAGAAACATGATAAATTTCAGATAAGTGATAACATTTATTAAGCACTTTTATGTATTTTATGTATTTTCATGTTTTTTATTATTTTTTGTTTATTTGTGAGTGACAGACAGAGAAACAGGCAGATAGAGAGAAAGAGAGTGGGCATGCCAGGGCCTCTAGCCACTGCAAACAAACTCCAGATGCATGTGCCACCTTGTGCATCTGGCTTATGTGGATACTGGGGAGTTGAGCCTTGAACCGGGATCCTTAGCTTCACTGGCAAGCGCTTAACCACTAAGCCATCTGCCCAGGCCCTATTTTCATGTTTTTATTAACTCTGCATTACAAATAAGAGTCAGCATCTTAAGAAACAATCAGAGACTTAAAAGGTTAACTCATTTGGCAAACACATGGTCAGAACACTAGTAAGGGATGTCTGGGTTTATAGATTCACTGGAAAGATTATGAATGAGACAGGAAAGAATGTGCAGAATGACTTCAAGAACTGTCATGTCTCTGCCACGAGAATTTAGAGAACAATTTATGCTTGGCTCCAAAGTGAACATCTTACCTTGACTTCCACTTTTTAAGGTAATATGTAAAAATACCTCCCTCACTGATCTACATGCACATGATAAGTAACTTATTTTTGGAGTAAGGTGGAGACAGTTTTAATAATGGACATAAAAATATTAGCTCTTCAGAGTCACAAGCTACAATAAAAATGCTAAAGTAAATGCTAGTCTTTGTTCTAGCTTAACATGATGGTTTCTATAGTCAAAGGAATTGCCTGTTCATTTCACACTGTAAAGACCACAGTGAAGAAGTAAATATCTTCCTTGTTCCAGTTGCCTTAAAAAAAAAAAAAAAAAAAAAAAAAAAGCTTGTGCTATTCCATATTGCAAAAGCCTCTTTTGAGAGCTCAAACACATTTATCAATAAAACATTTTAGAACCACTGGTACAGTGTTGAGGATGTATTGAGGCACAAGGATGAGCTACAGTTCATTAGACTAACATTAGAGGGCCTGTGTCTAGTGAATATGTTGACTTACCATCTGAATGGGACAATGAAACTGAGACTAAAGAGACTGTCCTGTCCTACACTTACCTATCTAGTATGCTGGAATTAAGAATCGTAGGAAAATAAATATGATTTTAACCTACTCTTCCTACCATTGGACTCTTAATTATAATGGCATCCTATCACATTCTGAATTAGCCTTTTACTAGAAACTTCCTTTTAATGAAGTACCTTAGTATTTTCTAAGCTAAATCCTTTGAAATTGGATTCAAGACAGAACTACCTATACATCATTTAACTCTGATCTCTTCCTCGATGAATGTTCAGATATCTTGGCTCACTTTCCCCTTGCCAAAGGCTTTTGGTATTTTCCCTATGACCTTAGGGAAGCTGTCTGGTTGGTTTTTCTAGGTGGCTTGCAATTTTTTTATTCCTAATTATTAGTTCTTACCTTTAGAGAAAAATAGGGTCTTCCTTACTTCCCTAGACTTTTTATTTGAAAAACCCAAAGTATAATCAAATCCTGTTTGCTTATAATCTTTCATTCCAAAGGTCAAACAGATCTGTAACTAAGGAACCTACTTTCTTCACACTGTTCCCAGAACAAGCATGCACTTCATCACTAGACTTACCTTCCTAATGCATTGAGCTGGAGAGAGTTCAGGAAAACAGCTGCTAAATGCAGAGATTGTCCCTTGGTTTGCAGGGGGCAGGGATGGGGCGGAAGGGAAACATCTACATTTTTCAGTTACTTTTACAGCTATTAGACATTTAAAGGGGTATAGCGTGAGTGGCTTCTTTCAGATAACCTAGAAAGAGGAAAAAAGCAGGTTCCTGTAATTTTACCTTTGAAATCTTTGCTATCTGTATTGTACCATTCTTGGAATTTGCATAATGTGTTAGAAAGTATTGTAGCCCTCAGTTTCTTTCCCTAAGGGCTTGAAAATGCCAATTTAATCTAGGTTTAAAAAATTGCATTTTCCATACGATTTAAAGAACAAGTCTGTATACAGAAGGGCAATGGAGTTAAGAGAGTGGTTCCTCCAAGGGAGGCAGTAGGAAGCTGGAAAAGTACTCTGGCTCTTGTGGTCAATTAACAGAAGTGTGTTCCTACATGGCAGTTGGAGTTTGAGGGGAGGCATGGTGTTGTCAGTAAGCCTGATGAGATCACTGCTACATGTCAGAAAAGTTGGGTCAGATTTGCTGCCTGGAAGTAACCGTGTGCTGGGGAGTCAGGATTGCATGGAGTCAGTCCCTGTCCCAGGCAGTCAGAAGAGTACAGATGCTGCTTTGTCAAGGGTATTCCCTTGGGATGGCATTTGGTAATCCAAATAATGATGCCCACATAATTCAAGTCCTGAAAACAGGATGCAGTATCATTTCCCTGCTTCCTAGATAGTGGGCAGATGGTAATACTTTGTACATCAGGGTGCCAATTATATCAAACTTTATAAACCTAAGCTAATTGGCTGTAGTTTCATTAAAAGTTGATTTGTGCCCAGTGAGGCATTTGTACTGGGCAGCTGCTGTTCTAGCTGTGGCAATCCCACTTTTAGAAAGAAAAAGATTGAACTGTTTGAGAGACATATGAAATGGAGAGGTTTGGTTATAAAGACATTCAGAAGTCACAAGAGGAGTCAGAAGCATCAGAGGGGTCTTTTAGAGTAAGTACAACTCATCAGGTGGTGCAAGGAACAGTTCTTTTTGAAGTGTGACAGGCAGTGACTTGGAAGGTGTTGCCCTGACATTAAACACCAGGTTGGTTTTTTTCTTAGTTATTTTGTTGTTGTTGTGGCTTGTTTGGTTTGGTTTTTGACATAGTCTTGCTACATAGCCCTGGGTAGGCTTGAACTCACAGAAATCCTCCTGTCTCACTGATGTGACTAGAAACAATCTATAAAACAAAGAGGGAAAGGAGCTGAGGCTTAGTCTGGTTAGAGTCAGCTTGTAAAATTGTATGATTCTACAGAAATGGCATAGAAGTCATAAAGTAATGCTACCTTTATTTTTTCTCTTTTTCTTTTTGGGGATTTAAAGCTACTAAAGGGTGAGGGCATATAAAATAAATCCTCTCATCTTCTTGAAGCTTCTTCCTTGAGCTTAAATTTTCCTTTGGTTGGCACTGTTCATACCTACCATTCCTGTCTTTGTATATGTCATCACAGCATCTTAGTTGCCCATCCAGGAACAGAGAAGCCACAGTATCAAAATAATAAGCAAGAGCACATAGACAAATGTGTTAGCAAAAAGGAGGCTAAGTTTTAAATGTTACTTAATAGGACCACTTTTAAATCCATGTCTTGCACACCTCAAAAACAAGCTGCATGTTAAGAACAAAGTAGAATGAAGGGACACATAGGACACAGGCACTCCAAGGCTACACATTAATAATTTCTCTCCTCATCTGGCGTAATTGGCAGGGTTAGGTCTTCCTGTGAAATAGACTTGGGACTTGGTTGAGGGTAGTTGCTATATCTCTGACTCTCTTGAGTACCAAATGGCTTCTTGAAATATCTTTGGACTTCCTAAGAATGACTGTTTGTTTGTTTGTTGTCTCAGAACACTAAGGTATACTCAACTTCTAAACCACAATAACCCTCTCTTTTGTAACTTTTGTTTTAAAAATTAATTCAGGTGGTTTTTTAAGTTTTTTTTTTTTTTAACCATCACCTGCTTTGTAGAAACTGAAAGTAGGAATACTTGGCAAAAAAAAAAAAAAAAAAAAAAGCCTGTGATTAATAGTTGAAATCACAGTGTGTGGGAGATTGACTTGAGCACAGAATACACCATTTAGATCAACAACATTTGAATGCTAGTATGTATGTATGTATATGTATGTGAGTGTATGTATGTATGTATATATGTTATATATATATATATCATTCTCTACAAAGTGGCTAAGATTTAGGGAGAAATTCGATTACAAGGGAAATTGAGTTTGCTGAGTATGTCATCTTTGGACTTAAACTGGCTGGCATGCTCCTGACTTGACAAGAAGCCAAGATCCCAATTGCAATTCAACATGAGTAAAGCAAGCACCTGATTTGTTTGCAAATGTATATACAAAAGAGAGCTTCATTCATAGAAAGGGAAAAACCATAGCCGGTTCACTAACTTAGCCTCCGAGAGCCTTAGTCCCTTGATCTCTCAGCCCCTTACAATTCAAAGGCAGCTAATAAAGGAATTTTCAGTTCTCCATGGGATGACTGTTGACTTCTTGAATCTTAAAATATTTTGGCTTGAATTTGTCAGAACTATTTGTTAGAAAAATAAAAATAAAACAACAACAACATAATAAACCCACAAGTGTATAGGGGGGTGTCTATCAAATGGTCATTGTGTGACTGTTTTCAAGTATTTACTTGCTTAGATTTTAAAAACAAAGTATATTTCCTATGTTTACATTTTACTGAAGGTTGATTGTACAAAAATGTGACCTCCAAACCTAAAATTCTTTTTATTTTACTACTTTAGCTACAGAATAGTATAAAATTATTTTTTCTAATCCTTCCTCAAGTCACCGGGTTATGTAGTTATTTTTATTTTAAAAAATTAAAAATAATTTAAAATTATTTTTAAATGTATAATTTTCCATATTAACTTAATATGGAAAGTTACTGCTGGTGAGTCAGAAAATGAATTAATAATTAGAACCACTGCATTGCAGATAGGCTACTTTTGCTCACACTGGTAGCTACCTGAGAACATGTGTGCTGATACCAGTTGCACATGGGGTCGGCTGCAGCCATTGAGAGGTCATTATTGACTATGATGTGATCTGAAATCTCTACTCTACAGTTGCAGTCACTATTGCAGTAAGAAAACAATTCAAGCCAGTAACTTCTTGTTTTTATACCTGGATTATTTATAAGTACTGCCTTCTTGTCCACCTTTTGGAACCAAAGGCTTAAAGAAAACCTGATTCTTTAAAAGTGGTACCTTCAGAGCATTGAATTTGAGTTCTATCCCTCTCCAGTGCAGTCATTTTAAAAACCTAGGATAAAGTTTCTTTAATCAGTTTTAGTGTCATGTTTCCTGAGGGCAGAATTAATTTTGAAATCTGATTTGTAGTACCATCCTCTAGAGCTGTCTACAATACCCTCCAAACTGCAGCATGTAAACCAATCGCTGCTTGAATCAGAGAGAGCTACAACAGACTGAATCTATACAAGAGCTACAACAGACTGAATCTATACAAGCACAGCTTTTCCTCACCCTGCAGATATGATTACCAAGAGTTTCCAAGAAAATATTTTCTAGAAAAGCAGCTGTGGTTTCAAAAGATTTATGATAGTCTAGATGGTTTCTTTGAGAATAAATCTACTCGATCATTTAAAATTACAGTTTTGCAGTAAAGTTGAGTATGTTGTGATTTTTAATGTGTGTGCGCATTCCATTGGCCTGTCTTGTTGAAGGCTTTATCTTTGAAAGAGAAAACCCTCCTCAAATTATCCAGCAATTAAACTGAAAAAAATACCTGAGGGAGCCGGGCGTGGTGGCGCACGCCTTTAATCCCAGCATTCAGGAGGCAGAGGTAGGAGGATCACCGAGAGTTCGAGGCCACCCTGAGACTAATTCCAGGTCAGCCTGGATCAGAGTGAGACCCTACCTTGCAAAACCAAAAAAAAAAAAAAAAATACCTGAGGCAACTCTTTATGACAGTAGAAACTGTTGGTGAAAAGATACAGACAGACACCAACTATCCTATTTAAAGTATTCAGTGCTCAGCCTATCTGGGAATTACCATTCAGCTTGGTAAGATGGATAATCATGTCTTATAGTGATTATACCCATTACTGGTCGCTGTGACACCTGAACATATGAATCTGTATTGCTAGACTAACTTATTTCTGAGACTATGGGCAATGAAAGGCTGCTAGTGTCCATGCCAGGACTCTAAGAGGGTAGACAAAGGGAACGAAATACAGGAAAATAGGTAGCTTTTTGTGCTTTGTTTTTCTTTCCTCAATGCCTGATGTGATCTTGCTGTTTTCCGACCCTCCAGAAAGTTTCCAGAAAGGCCCCCATGCAGGTTGCCTTTACTCTGTACCTCAAGGTCTCTCTTCCATATTTACGGCTTCCTAATGAGCTCTGCTAGATTTTCAGAATTAAATAGCAGAATTCATTCATAGTGAGATGTTAATGAGCAGAAAGATTCAGAGTGTTGCTCCTCTGGGGTGTATATATAATCATCAAGCTCTTTTGGTGATCAACACAGGGAGTCATCTGTGATGAGTAGTGGAAATGTCAAGCTCTCCATGAGCCTGAGACTACAGTACTGGGTTCTGGAATTGCCCCTCAAGTTTTAGCACCGTAACTCCTATAAATGTCAAAAGTCCTTCTAAGGAATAATGGGAAGGGGTTGATAATGAACACATGAAAGACAACTAGAATTTTTTTGTCTAACTTTCAAAGCTTTTATTAACATAATGAATTGATGAGTGGTTGCAACAAGGATATCATAAGGTAACTTGGGTGTGGAATTCCATGTTTGTCTTTTCTATCTTGGCTGCTCCTACTGGAAGAAACACGTGAAGGAATAAATAAGTGTGGCACACATTATAAACTGTGAGTGCTTATTAGACATTGTCAGATGAGCAACTCAGAAAAAATGTAAAATGAAAATTCCCAGCATGAAGCCCAAATAGGAGGGTTGGGACTTGTTCAAGAACCTGACTCATCTGGCTGCATTCACCTCTTCTTGGATGAAGAGCAGGGCCTTTTCTTAGCACCCCCAGAGATAGCAAAAAAGGGAAGTTTCAGGAATAAACAGAGACCAGAGGGACTGACCTCCCCCCATGCATGTTGTAACCACTGACCATGGAAGAACATCTGGACACTAAGGTATTTCACCACCCACCTTAGAAAACCGATGTCTGAAGCAGAGCTTGCAGAAGGAGGAAGGCTAGTCCCTGTATCCCATGGCTGAGCCATCTGCTGTTACAGCTGACCTGGAAATGAATCCACTGTATTTCAAACCTGACTTACAGCTGGCATGGGGAAATCAAACAGACAGGTGGTTCCCTTAACAGCTGTACTTTCAGTTAGGGACAGCAAAAAAGAAAATTTTATGCTTGTTTCAACCTTCAATGAGTTATCTGAAATCTAGAGTAGTTCCCTTACCTTTTGCCATAATTATTACAGTATCAGGGCAAATAATGATACGTCTTCCTTCCTTTGTTAAGGTAGTCTGTTTAGGTTTATTAATTTAAAATTTTAAGTTATAATAAGTGATGATGGATAAAAAGACAGCTAAGAGAGAGTACTCACAGCAATCTTTCAGGTGTATTTTAATTCTGGAAATATACCATTGTACCACTGTGGCAAAATACTAGGTGCTACAGGTTACTTAAATTTGGATATCTATATTTACTCTGAGTCTTTTAAGACAACTAAAACCTGGTTTTGAGTGAGTCATTGTGTATGCCAAATAAAGAGTAAGACACTTTTAGCCCAATAAATATTTAATTTTTTTTAAGAAATTAAGGGGTTTTTTTATTGGTTTTTGTTTTGGTTTTGGTTTGGTTTTTTTTGTTTTTTTTTGGTTTTTCGAGGTAGGGTCTCATTATGGCCCAGGCTGACCTGGAATTAACTATGTAGTCTCAGGGTGGCCTCGAACTCATGGCAATCCTCCTACCTCTGCCTCCCGAGTGCTAGGATTAAAGGCGTGCGCCACCACGCCTGGCTAGAAATTGAGTTTTAAAAAATTTGTTCTGAGTGCAGCACCAATGCCATACATCCACAAGTGCTGGAAAATTTTATACATACCTAGTTTTCATTCAGTAGTTTAGAGGTAATAAAGCTAAGGGAACTAAGATTCAGAGAAAGTAAAGCATTTCCCCCTAAGTCCTCAGAAACTATGAAACCAAAAGAAGACTCTTAGATGACATTTTCATATATATATTCTGTTCAGAAACCCCCACATTCCTGTCAACTGCTCATTGTGTGAGGCTTTGAACAGGGCCACCCCATGGACATGATACTGTGCTCACTTGGAGGTAGGGCACCATATTTGAATTCATAAAATGGTTCCAAGTTTTCTTTCAAAACATCATGGCACCAGTGGAGCTGAGCTGTAAGTATTGACAGCAAATGAGTGAGCAGTGAAGGATGTGGATTACCCATGTTAGGCTAGTAAAATAGAGCTTATCTAGGTATAATGATAATAAGTCAGTTTAGATGGACATACAGGAAACAGTTAAGAGCTGTAGTATAGTTTGAAAAGATGTGTAGTGCTGTGTCCTGACTTCACCACAGTATTTGCACAGATAGAGTAGACCTTAGGTAAACTTAGAAAGACTTAGAGATGTGGGTGGTTTTTCATCTTCTCTTCTGCACTTAGTCATCTACCTTCATTTCTTCTTCCTCTTCATCCGCTTTTCCCCAATTGCTCTGATGCCAGCTTCTAATTTTCCTTTTTGCAAAAAATAAAAAAAGAAAGAAAGCAAATTCACACTAAAATGTAAATAACTAGAAAAAATAAACATCTTCTTCCCAAAGGACAGCATTGTTAATACTTAAATAGCAAATAGAATGCCTAGTCTTTATGTACAAATTGGTATTGGTTGTGGCAGAGGTTTTGCTTGGTCTTCTAAGACAAGAGAACACCCTTCATTCCTGAGACCACTGTGTTGAGTCAAGAGTCTCCAAATGAGCCTGACGCTTAGTTTATATTGTCTTGATTCCTTGTTGCTTTTGTTTATTTCCCCATTTTTAAACCCCTGTAACATCACTGTTCTTTTAGGGTAATGTAAACTTTTTATTTTTGACTTTGAGCTTTGTATTTTTTTCTCCCAAGCCTACTCTTTTCCTCATTTCCTCCTTCTTAGCCAAGCCAACTGCTCCATCCCTAAATCTTTATAAGAATCTCACCTCCAAAAGCTATCTGCTTTGAAAGTATCAGATTCTAGCTCTTTATTGAAACTTTGATAATTAAATGAACTTGAAGTTCACAGCTTTGTCATTGCTTCCTACCCAGAAAGTGACCTTATAAGCCTAAAGAAAGGAAGAGAACCTCTTGAGAATGTTGCAGAGTTTACAAAGCTCTTCTGTTTTCCTTTTCTAACCCTAGAAAAGTGTACTTTTGTATTTTTCTCCTTCTAAGAATAGACTTCTGAAAACTGGAATTCCCTTTTAAAGATTTTCTGGGATTTATGTTATGCCAGAAAAGCAAAAATAACTAGTTATAGTTTATCATTTCAGTAAAGGGTCTGCTGTCAGATAGCATAGTTAAATGAATTCTGGTCACTGACATCAAAAAAGTTGTAGTGAAGCTTATCTAACAATGGTCAGCCTCTTCATCCATCATTCTCTAAAGAAACTCTGTACTTTTCAGCTTCCTTCATTATTCAGATGATATATT
Organism: Orientallactaga sibirica; assembly: GCA_036365145.1. Classification (NCBI taxonomy): domain Eukaryota; kingdom Metazoa; phylum Chordata; class Mammalia; order Rodentia; family Dipodidae; genus Orientallactaga; species Orientallactaga sibirica. The sequence goes on from JAEOAD010001030.1 coordinate 7,621,146, forward strand.
TGAAGACCTCCTTATTCTTGGGTATGGCATTTTTCAAGCAGAGGTCATACTTTTGTCCAAAAGGTTTGTATATTTTTTCTTAGTGGACTCTGACTGAATCATATAAAACAGGAAGTATAAAATGAAAAAAGGCCACTTAGATATGTTTACTAAAGCTCTGTGAATTATACTACACATTATTTTCTGCTACTCCACTGAATGAGTTTTTATTTGGGGAGATCAGAACGCCAATATGTAATTAACCCTTCAATGGCTTGCAGTGCCAGCTCCCTGCAGCAGTATTATTTTATTCTGTTTTTTGTATTATTTGTATCATTCCCTTTAACAGAACCAACATTGATGCCTAAGTACTGTGCATGTCTCTCGGGCTGCTGGCCTCTAAGCTCTTTCCATCCCTCTCGTTTCACACATTTGTATCCTTTGCTAAAACTGAGAGCAAGATTCACTGTCATGGTGCATGCTGTACTACTTTTTTTTCTTTATCCAAAAATTAATGGACAGCCCAAATCAAAAGTCAAAACTTTGATTTTAAATTTATAAAAAATTTTCCTACCACATTTTTCCATGATGAATATGCTGAGGAACTGTATATTGAATCAAGAGATGTGCCATATATATATTTAATGTATGGGCCAAAGTTGGCTAACATCTGTTTAGGAACATACCCATTCAAGCAAGTTAAGTTCTTTCTAAACTGGTTGAAATACAGCTTTTCATTTTAACAAACAAGGATTAAGTAGTTGTGTGCACAGAAGTTTGTATTATGCACTGTGATAGAGATGAAGGACTAAGGCACTGTAATCCTAGCTTGTAGAAAACTTCCAATCCAATTGTCTAAACCTTCGAACTTAGGAATTAGTTTTACAATGTGATGTTCTAGAGATATCCTTTAAGAAAATTATAGATAATGTAAGTTTATGCTATTATTACTATGATTAAATGCTTCTCTTTATGTAGTTGCTATGCTACAAGTCCCATTAACACCTCTCCTTCCCTCTGCCAGCTCCCACCTTCATCTCAGAATAGTTGTATCCCAGATAGTTGATACAGGGATCTCCAGTGTGGGTAAAGCTAATAAATGTGATTTAAGATGAAAGGCACTGTGTAAACGCTTGAGATGTTGTTATTACGGCTCTCATGTGCTTTATTATTTTTAAATTGTGCGTCCTTTTAAGTAGATCATTTGCTCACCACAGTCTCCATTATATCTAAGCAAAGCATTCACAGAAATTTCTAAAACCTTTTCATTTCTCTCTGTAGGTTGTTGTTTCGTAACATTTTATACAAGAAAAGCTGCACTTGAGGCCCAGAATGCACTGCACAATATTAAAACTTTACCTGGGGTGAGTCGGTTTACTTTTGTACCAAAATCACTTTATTGCTTAAAATGGTCCTTTCAACTGAAGGTTCTAGTTATGGGTCCTTAGTGCCAAAAAATGACTTTGGTCTTTTGAGGAGTGTGTGCTGACCCTGTGTTCCCTGCAACAGCCCAACCATCTGTCCAACCCATAAAGAAACACTGGCATTAACACCAACAGGAAGCACTCTCAAACAGTATCCCCTAGTTAGAAAATCAGAGTAACCCCACTGGGTACAGTGGCTGCCAAGGAATATTGGGTGGGCTAAGATTTTAAAAAAAAAAAAAAAAAACACGTAAGTGAAGCAAATGGAAAAGGAAAAGCTTTTACTCACCAGGAGCCCCTTTTCAAATTTAGTCTTTAGATTTTCTTTTGAAAGGACAAAATGTACCCTGTAAAGCCATAATATTAAGCCTCCTAATGATTTCTAAATAGTCCATGGTGGTTAACAAAGTCAATGTTTTAATGCCCAATTTGTGGCTTCATGTTGATATAGAACAGGAAATACAAAGCTTACAATATTTTTTTCCATTTCCTTCCCAGTAATATTTGATGATTAGTACAACTCAGTACAAATGAACTGGTGTTGGATCAGGCAACTTCATCAGAATTCATTATTTTTGAGGGATTTGTGGCATTTTTATAAATCATGTGTACTATACATTCCCTTTGCTTATGCTATTTATGCTATGATTGAATACTTGGCTATTTGGATATTTTTCCCACTTACCTAAATATCACTGATGAGTGAATTCAATATCATGCTATGCGTGGCAAAAAGTACAAGTAGAGTGATCGTATTAAAACCAGCTTGGTAGGAATAAAAGCAAGATTGTGTTTTCAAGGTGTAGTTCTAACTTTGTGATACTTATCTGTGCCTATCACATGCTTAAATATGTGTGTCTCACACACTAACATGAGCATTACAAGAATTGTATCCTTCTGAATCCATAAGACAGAATAAAAAAATGGAATTTATATAATTCATCCTAATTCCAGTGAAAATGTTGCAATATTTGCAGTACCAAGATGCTCAACCAAAGATTTTCAAAATATAAGCTTTTGCCAGGAGTGGTGGCACACGCCTTTAATTCCAGCACTCGGGAGGCAGAGGTAGGAGGATCGCCATGAGTTCGAGGCCACCCTGAGACTACATAGTTAATTCCAGGTCAGCCTGGACCACAGTGAAACCCTACCTCGAAAAAAGCATTTGTTTGGGTTGTGAGTTACAGTCTTACTATGTAGCTCATGCTGACCTCACTCAAATTTGTGACAGTTTTCTCTGCCTCAACCTTCTGACTATGGGAAGTATAGACGTACACCATCACACCTGGCCCTTAATCACCCAGAGCTAAGAAATTATAAATGATGGTCTTCAGTTCTTCATAAGATTTCCAAAGTGATTTTTAGTAAAATTGAGTTTATTAAGTCTTAAGTGATTTTTCATGATTATTTAAAAAGTAGCAATATTTCATTTTCATTCTCCGTGTAAATGGAAAATTTCCAGTATTTAGAAGGCCACAGTATTAGGTCAGATTATGGAATAAAGCAACTGAGGCAAATATTCACTGTTGTGGCAAGCAGTAGAAAAAGATAACTTTTATTTTTCGTACTTTAAAAAATATTTTATTTATTTATTTATTTATCTATTTATTTATTTATTTATTTATTTGAGAGAGAAGGGCAGATAGAAAGAATGGGTATGCCAGGGCCTCCAACCACTGGAAACAAACTCCAGATGCATGCACCACCTTGTATAGCTGGCTTACTTAGGTCCTGGGGAATTGAACCTGGGTCCTTTGGCTCTCCAGACAAGTGCTTTAACCACTAAGCCATCTCTCCAGCCCCTTTTCAGACTCTTAATCAAATGTATAGACTATGTTGTATTCCTTCTCTTAAACATAAGTAGCTCAGAGGCTGGAGAGATGGCTTAGCAGTTAAGGTGTTTGCCTGCAAAGCCAAAGGACCTTGGTTCAACTCCCCAGGACTCACATAAGTCAGATGTATAAGGTGGCGCATGTGTCTGGAGTTCATTTGCAGTGGCTGGAGGCCCTGGCGTGCCCATTCTTTCCGTGTCTCTGTCTCTCTCGCTCTCTCCCCCCCCCCTTGCTCTCTCAAATAAAGATTTTTTAAGTGGCTTATAATAATTAGCATGTAAAATCCTAGGTATACTAAAAAACATTGTTGATGATGAGCTACTATTTAAGTTCGAGTATAGTTTAATGCCAAATAGTATCATACACTAGTTAAATACAAACCTTAGTTTATTTGGATTCATCATCTCTGCTAGAAGCAGTTCCCAGAATGCCATCTACCTGTGTGAAAATATTCTACAGAAACCTAGAGTTGTATGTCAAAGTTAATTGATCATAAAGCCAATTTTTTTTATTTTTGAGGTAGGGTTTTTTTATTGACAATTTCATTAATTATAGATAGTATCCCATGGTACTTCCCTCCCTCTCCCCATGATCATAAAGCCAATGTTTTAATGATCAATTTGTAGCTTCATGTTGATATAGAAAATAAAAAAGTACAGTATTTTGTCCACTTTCTTCGTAGTAAAATTTGATGACCAGTACAATTCACTAGAAACCCAGAGTAAATATGAATAAGAAACATGAAATGTATGGAAACAGTGATGAGTGTGCTTCTGTTGAGAATATCTTAATTCTGACCATTTTCTTTGCTAACAAATAGCATCTTTATGTGTTCTCTTGGCTTCTTCCTAAAATTCTGTATGTAAAATTTAAAAGTGGTGGTTTTGGAGAATTGTTCTTAAGGACAATAGCTTGGAAATTGGAAAATATAGTTGGTGGATTATTTTTGTATTTCTTTTCACCCAGATCAGTTATTTGAAAAGTCAGATCTGCCTTGTGAGATTCATAGTTTCACAGTGTACATAGTTGCTACATTTGCCATTTCAAGTGTGGTAAATGAGGACAAAATTCCACACCTTGCATTTATGTACAGCTTTATCCAATAAACATCACCCTTAACAGCTGCAGGGAAAACATGAAAGTGGTTGGCTTTCAGCTGTGAGCCTTTGGTGGACAGGAAGTAATGGGACCAGACATAAAAGATTAATGCATATTCTTGGAGGGAAAAGTATTACAGGATGCCTTGCTGTTTGATTACAAGCCTTGGAATTAGTCAACATTTCCATAATTCTAAACCAATATACACCTGTTTTCCCACTGTGATGTGAAGGCACAACTTAATTTAACAGAAACCCTGCTGTGCTAAATCTCTCATTAAATACCAAGTGAGTTCAGTAATTTAAAGTTGTAGCACTACTATTTTAACTGGTTGTCTTCATATTATAAAATTAATAAGAAATTAATGATGCACTTTGCCATATGCTTTCAATTTCTTTCTGAATTAAAATGAAAAGGACAAAGAAAAATGCAGTACCATCTGACACTTTAAAGCTTTTCTGGTTGTAATCATTTTCCTGCAGATATAATCCATTAAAAAAGCAGCCTTTTTTCTAAAGTGTCCAAAACTTTCAATTTATAACAAGATCAAATAGAGCTGGTTTTTCTTTTCTTTCCTGTGTAGTAGATATATTGAATCATATGGAACTTTTATCATGCAATCAAACTTGATTAATTCTTAGGGCTTCCTTTAGCCTTTATCTTCCTGTCTTAAAGGAAACAAAAAATGTGTTAGTGCAGAATGAGAAGGAAGCTGATAGATCTAGCTGTTACACATTTTAACATGTCTTCTCTTTGATTTTGTTTTAAAGGGAACCTCCTTTTCAAGACCTGCATAGATTTTTTTGACCCTTCACATGAAGTATGGGGAGTTAGATTGAGGTGAAAGATCAGTGTTTTGGGGTAACCTAGAACATAATTCCCAAGATTTCTCTAAGATGACTTGTAATTGGGAAAAATACTAAATATTATATCTTCTGAAATAATCAACATAAATTGTAGAAATACTAAAGAGCAGCAGAACTGTAGCTAGCACAGTCTATAAAAAAGTGCTTGTATTGCAAGCATGAGGACCTGAGTTTGATCCCCAGAACCCATTTAAATAGCTAGGCATGGTGGCATGTATTTTTAATCCCAGAGCTGGAAAGGCAGAAACAACAAAATCCCTGGGGCTCACTGGCAGCCAGTCTAGTCTAATTGGTAAGCTTCACATGCATAGGTACACATTCACATCCACATGAACAAACATTCACACATACAGAACTAGGAGAGAAGGGCTGGAGAGAGGTACACATTCACATCCACATGTAACAAACATTCATAAGGTCACAGATGCACACACATACAGAACTAGGAGAAATGATGGGAAAGTTCAGGGCTGAGTCCAGGGATCATTTCCTTGGTCTGCTCAAGAGATGACACTATCCCATTAACTACAAATACTTCAGGAGTTAAATAAAACATTCGTGGTTACTGAGTGGCTGTAGTATTTCAAGCACTAAACCTAGGTATTGGTAGTAAATAGCAGAGTTCAAACTTGACAGGACCTGTATTTCATTTAGCTGAATAATGAACAGTGGATGGACTTGGACCTATGTCTTTCTACTCCAGATCCCATGTAATCCAGACACACAAGGGTAATGCAAGCCATGCCTGTGTCACTACAGGATACCTGGTGGACCATGATGTTTCCTGAAGCATAATTGTTAGATTGACTTTTCCCACTCCAGTGCCATTTGTATTCTTTGATAAAGCTTGGTTTTCTCTGATTTGACAGTATAGCAAACTGGGCTTAAAGAGAGGTTCTTTTGGACTAGAAATATAGATCAGTGGTAGAAGACCTGCCTAGTATGTTCAGAGTTCTGGGTTCAATTGCAGTTTCTCAACACACAAAAAAGAAATTAAATCAGAAAAGATGTCCTTCAGGGAAGTCAAAAGAGAAATGATGGGAATGAGTTCAGCACCACCCACATTTATGTAATGCAGGCATTACTTGTAGTCAAGAATGGGAGTCCCCAGGGATCATTTCTGGGTTTTGGTCTGTCTCAGTAAACAAGGTTTGATTGAAGAAAAGTCTGATGTGAGTTCTGGTTTCTTGATGCGCCCTTGTCCACATACACACATACACCTGATGTTGACCACTGGCCTCTATACAGACACTATCCCATTAACTACAAATATGATTGACCACTGGCCTCTTAAATAAATACACATACACCTGATGTGGACCACTGGTTACACAGTGGCTGATGTTGACCACTGGTATTTCAACCCCTTGTCCACACTAAACCTGAGGTACACACACACATTGTCCACATTATGCGCCCTTGTCCACATAAATACACCTGAGAGTTCAAACTTGTCCACATAACACAGCCCTTGACCTACACCTGATGTTGACCACTGGCCTCTATACACACACACATGCGCCCTTGTCCACATACACACAAAACTACTCACATAGGAATATGCATTGTTATTAATTGATGGGTATATACTACAACTCCTAGAGTCAGCTTCCTTGATTTAGGCAGAGCAGTGTCACTTACAAGAAATGACAGTGTGTGCCATTGTTTAGCCGAGACAGAAAGAAGCTCTTTAAAGGCAACCTATAATATTCATTTTGTTTTCACTGACCTTATTTAGATCAATTAAGAAATAAAAAGTCCTTAATTGAAGCACAGAAGAATTACCAAGACCTTTTCAATAATCAGATGTCAAAGCCAGATATCCCTGTGCCAGTGATAGCCCTATGCTATGTGTCATTCCTTGTTCAAGGTCTGAATACACTGACTCTAGCAATAAGGCTTTTGGATTGAAAACACAGGAGTATGATTGTGTATTATTTTTGTTTTATATACATTTTGGAAAAGCTCTTAAATTTTAACAGCAAGGAGAAAATATCTAAATTTTTAAACTGACTTTTTTAACACCTTTTTTTGTATGTAACTCCAGTGCCATTTGTATTTGATAAAGCTTGCATTTTCTCTGATTTTGACCCATTCACTCACAATTTTATTAGTCTCAAGGAGTTTTTTAACTAGAAAATTGAAAGCACTCCATTTTAGCAATGGCATACTGAAAGGTGTTTTATAGTAACACGTGCAGTGTAAGGACTAAACTTGGTTGAGATATAAAAACAAATGAACCTAATCCAGTAGGAGGGAACTATAAATACAGAAGCCTCCTGGGACAAGTTTTTTAATTACATGAAAAATTTATTTAATAATTCATTTAGGTATTTTTTTGATTCAAGTGGAAACAATTAAAAGTGTACTTTGTGTGGACACATCAGCATCTTTTTCCTCCCTGCCCCTATTCCACAGGGTCCCTCCTCAGTTGCCAACATTCCCCTTGGCAGAGGTCTCAGTGACAAACCTAGTGCTTCTGGGTATGACACCTAACTTAAGTCTTTATTGTTCCACAAAGTACTCTGAGTGTGGTGGGTGAGTTTTAAGTCTGCTTCAGTGATGAGCTCTCAGGAGCTTCAGGAATGACAGATCCCAAGTCTTCTCCCCCTTGGCACTGGTGGTCAGGCAATGCAGTATCCAAAGTGACTTATGGACTGTGATGGAGAGTAGCAAGGTGTTGTTACTTAGCAGTCCCAAAGGTGCAGAAACTTATCTTCCCAGAAGTCACTCAGAAAAACAAGGTGGCCCCAGGGTCACATCTGAAGACCCTGAGTTGCAGGCTATAAGGAAACCCTGGCCTCTAGTTTCTACTTAATTTTTATTATTTATTTATTTATTTGAGAGAGAAAATATGGGCATGGCAGGGCCTCTAGACACTGCAAACGAACTCCAGATGTGCATCTGGCTTTATGTAGATACTGGGAAATTGAACCTGGGACCTGAGGCTTTGCAGGCAAGCACCTTAACTGCTAAACCATCTCTCCAGCCCTGGGAAACTATATTTTAATATTAAAAAATAAATATAAAAAGTTTTACATGCCACCTGAATGATGGGTTATTTTGGTTTATATTGATGTTACCACTGGATTAGAAAAAAGCATACTCCATACGTGGCCCATTCACTAAGAAAGTCCCTTGATCACATTGTAGAACAAAATTTGCTCACTGGTGTCACTTTTATTTTAATTAATTAATTTATTTATTTATTTATTTATTATTTTTTATTATTGAGGGAAACAACAAAACTGTAGAAGCTCTTTCTTTTGTATTTTGCCAACAGCAGAGTCTCAGTGACTTAAAATGAAGGTGACAGAATCTGTGTAGGACTGGAGAGATCAGCGGTAAGGCATTGCGGGCAAAGCCAAAACTCTTGTTCAAAAAGTTCAGATTTATGGCACATGTGTCTGGAGGCCCTGGAACACCCATTCTCTTTCTATCTGCCTTTCTCTCTCTCTTTTTTTCATAAGTAAATTAAATATAAAAAATTAAAGAAATGTTGATACCCTGGGTCTGGATTGCTCTGTGTCACTGTTCAAGGAGTATTGACATCCAATGACTTTATGTGAACACATGAGAAGATGACACAGTGACAAAATGAAGTGCCAGATTTCGGAGATCACCATTAAAATGTTAAAAGTTCACTTTTATAGAGCTCAGTTTGCAAAACATTGTTAAAATTTCAAAAGATCAGGTCTGGAGAGATTTGAGGCTGCCTGTATTCCCAGTTTGAGGCTCCATGTAAGCCAGATGCATAAGGTGGCACATGCATCTGGAGTTTGTTTGCAGTGGCTAGAGGCCCTGGTGCACCTATATTCTCTCTCTCTCTCTATTTCTCCCGCTCCCCCGTTGTTCTCAAATAAGTAAATAAAAATTAAAAATTTCAAAAGATTAGAGGGGGAAATCTATGAATTTGGCTAAAGGTCTGGATGGAATTTCAAAGAAAAAAAGCAATGATAATCAAATGAAAGAAGAAAAGTTTAAAATAAAGCTAGAAAACTTGTCATAATTCTGTCTTCAGAGTATAGGATTTTATCACCTGACTAGTTGACTCCTATGTCCAGGTGAAGTAGAGTGGCCAATTCATAGCCTCAAGCTTTAAGCCACCAAAATAAAAGTATATGACATGGATGAATGTGGAGAAAGTTCTCCTAGAAGCTCCAAAGTTCTTTCCTACACTCCAAGACGTAGAAAATGGATGAGTGTGGGAGGCTGAGACCAGATCAAAGAAGTCTTCAAACTCCACTGCACAGTCAGGTCTGGTTAGTGCAAGAGGAGCCGCTAGTCACTTAGGAGGGAGACAAGGGGGAAGAAGCTTTGTGTGTTCTTCTACTTGCTTTCATTATAGACTGTCATTGTACACAGGTGCTCAGGAAATCTCATTAGTATCATGACATAATCTATTAAAGTTGTTTTGATGATAAAACAATATTCCAGAACCATATCATTACAATTCTCACTACCCACAAGTTATTGAGATGAAAAGATAAACAGTGAACAGTGCATGTGGGAGATTGCAGAAAGGGGCACTATGACAAATACTCTCTTCTACTCTTCATTGTTCTTGTCATTGCTTCCCAGTGGTACTCGAAATGCATATGCCCGCTGCCATCCTCTCCTCCGCCAGCATTTTAAAGCACTTGAAATTTCTCCCTTCACCTGCAAATCCAAGTGGTTGGACTAAGTGATTCTTACAGGTGTCCTTCCAGTCCTGCAAGTCGTATTTTGTCTTCTGTGCCTTGTTTGTAGTCTTGTCCTATTGAAGGAGAAGATAATTTAACCGCTGTATGACTTTTCCTCCATAAGTTACTGGCAGTATTTGTTACTAAATAGAGAGTACTTTATGTACGTCAATCTGGATCACTCAAGACTCGACTATCCACTTGGAAATTCTCTAGGTATCTGCTTCCTTTTCCTTACAGAGAACCCACAGGGAGCCATTCCTTTCCACCAAGGAACAGGAAAAAAAAAAAGGAAGAACATAAACTCTAACAAGTCAGCTTAATTCCTTATCTGCATCCTTGGTTGGACATGAAAGGATATTTAACCTAATGAGGTTTCAGGATTATTGGTGGATTTCTTTTGTCTGTTTGATTCTTGTCCTCAGTTAGTAAGGGTAAGTGAGTGGTCTGTGTTTGTAAATAGATTTATAAGTTTATTTCTTTGTTATCCTTTCTAAAAACATTTCATGTGATGTATTGATAGTATTCACCTTGTTAAACTGAGGACATTGAAGTGCCAGAGATTAAATTAACTTCTCTTTTCTCCCCTAGCAAAGCTGACAGAAGTCGAAATAGGGAAGTCACTAAGACTCAGGTAGCTTGGCCTCAAGTTGGGATTTAGGTTGAATGCTCACCACATTTCAAAGAATGAGAACCAACACAAAATAACAAAAAAGTGACTGTTGCAGTAGTAGCAACTGATTGTCCAAGTGGAAGCTCCATGACTATTTTAATTTTCACAACTTCACAAAGTACATGCTATATTGTCCCATTTTGCTGACAAGGAAGCTAAAATAAGACCAGAAAAGAGTACTCTGTTTGGGTTACCCAGCTGATAACTGAGTCTGGATCCAGAAGCCAGCCAGAGACTTTGCATTCAGTCAAGGACCCATGCTGGCTTTCCAGGCCCTGCTTCTGCCAACAGTGAGGGAATTTCACAAGGGCCCCCCTTTGTTCCCTTTTGGGCTGTCCCCAAATAAGTCCAGATCCCTTTCCACTCACAGTTCACAGTGGCATGCTGAGCTGTGGGGTCTGGGCAGTTGATTCTATGCCAATTCCAGCTGTAGGTCAGCACTCAGGATCAGCAAGTGAGACCTGAATGTAGCTAGGCACCCCTTCCCTACCATCACCACGCACACAGTGAGCTACTTCTGTTCTGACACTTGTGTCAGAGCACAAGGCTCAGCTCTGCCCTACAATAAAACACACTCTCTAGCAGGCACAGATCACAGAAAACATGGTGGGGAAGCAACATGTTTGCTCAAAACTGGGGTAGAAGGCAACTTTCTTAGCATTCTTGTAAGAGGAAGTTTCAGACCAAAGATAGTCCTTACTGTAACAGGAACTGCTTTGCAAAAGTAATTATAAATGCAACCCCTTTCATCGGGAGTGTTGCGTACCAACATCATCTCATTGACAGTCATGTTGTTAGGAGGCTTTTCTTCATCTGCATCCACAGGCACTAGTTGCCAACCCACCATCTGCATTCTCATCCCTGTCTACATCCAGCTGGCCTCTCTACTCTCCTGTCACTTAGGGGGAGGGGAGGGAGGACCTTAGGCTCATTTCAGAAGACTAAGCAGAACCCTACAACCCCCAAGCATGAAGCACCAGGGACAAAAATCAGGCCATTTCCATGGAGTGATCATGGGAAAACAAGAAACTTCAACCCACCCACCATCACCACACCATACTGACTTGAAAACATTTGAAGGCCTTCAGAAAGCAGCTAGCTTTACTTTGTGGTTTCACTGATGAGGACACAAAGGCTTGTGTAGTGACCCTAACCAACCATCTTAGCTACTGTGTCTCTGACAATGAGACTGGGCTTCATCACAGATGAGGGCATGGCAAAGCACAGCCAAACAGCAGATCCCTCAGACATGATGTGGTTAAGACCAAACAGAACTGCACTCCCCTCCCCCGCCAGCCCAACCCAGCCCAGGAAACCAGTGACAGCTACTCTCAGGGCCTCAGCAACAACACTAAGGATATGGAGACTGAGTTTCCAGAGGTGCTCATTGCTGCCCTCCCGTTCACATCTTGCCTCCTGCTGTCTATGACAGAACTAGAAATAAGGAAATAGGACTACTAACAATAAATCCAACTCTGTTCCGGGAAGTTTAGCTTAGTGATAGTTGGTCATGGCATCTATTCTAGTTGTAAAATTGAGTTCTTTTTGTGCTTGCACAAAAGCAGTATGATTGCTTCTTCTAAAGAACCCATATTTAAGTACATACCAAGAAACTATGCCAAATATTGTCCCCTAAAGTAGTATCTAGGGTTAAGCGTACAGCAGTATTGTCAGTAAGTCAAAGACAGTGGGAAAATAGGCTTCTGTCATTGTAGATGCTTGGTGCAAAACACAGCAATAGTTACACAACCTTATGGTGAGTCTGTTTCTAGCATATTTTGCTTTCATAAATATTTTGTCTACATGGCTATTTTTCATTGGCTTTCAGAATTTAAGTAATTTAACCAACTAACAATAAATGTTAAAAGAATATAAGGTATAATTAACATTTGTTAAATTTTACTGTGTCCTGGGAACTGGGCCAAGAGCTTTATAAATAACTGATCTTATATAAATAAGAAAATGGTGATGATTTTCTGACTCTTGTTGCTTTTTCAATCACAAGTTTGTTAAGTGTAAGAAAGGGAATGTGGCTGTACCTCACAGAGAATATTTTCTAGTGATAAATGAGTATCTTTTCATAATAATTACTCCAACTAGATACAAGTAAAAATAACATCTTATCCATGAGAAATATGTTCCAATACCCATAGTAGCTACCTGAAACTTCAAATAGTTCTAACCCTGTAAATACTGTTCTTTCTTGTATACATGTTTTTTTTTTTTTTTTTTTTTTTGCATGCATGCAGCACTTAAGATAAGCTTGATAAAGGAGTGGTGGTCATAGTTACATCAGGTTGAGCAAGACTTTCATATGCAACTGAAAATGGCATGCAGTTTAAAAAAGAAGTTGTCTACTTGTAGAAAGTTTCATTTAATGTTTTGGGACTGCATTTGGGTATGAGTCGCTTAAACAACAGAAAGCAAAAAGCCTCTGATGAAAGACTATATAACAACTGTTTATCAAGACTAAGTTCATTCTATCTTTCTAATACATTGCCATTATCTTATAGTCATTTTAAGCTATCATTTAAGTAAATACATAAACGTTAGCCTATATTTTGTTTAGTTATCTCTTCTGCAGCTAATAGAGGCACTATAACACAATTCTTAAAAAAAAATCCTTCAGATATCACAGAGTCACTTAATAGAGAATCTCAGTTTCTAACTATCCTGAATCCCTCCCATCACATTGATCCAGATGTAAAATGTTCATATGTCATTAACAAAAATTTAATATCAGTAAAAAAACACTTCTCAAGACCTCAAGAAATCCTATATCTAATTTCAGAAGGTTTCAGTTTGTTTCTGTTATGTGGGTCAATTGAGGAAGAAAGGACATAGGAACAAAGAAAGTAGGCCAAATCTAGTGATAGATCACACACTGTAAGAACTTATATTACAAGCTGGGTGTGGTGGCGCACACCTTTAATCACCTTTAATCTCAGCACTTGGGAGGCAGAGGTAGGAGGATTACTGAGAGTTTGAGGCCACCCTGAGACTACATAGTGAATTCCAGGTCAGCCTGAGGTAGAGTGAGACCCTACCTCAGAAAGAAAAAAAAAAAGAACTACTACTACTTATATTACCCAACCTCCCTACTTTATAGATAAACTGAAGCCCTGAGAGGTCAGGTATTATGTGCTTCTTATGTGCTAAAGATCACACAAGCACTTAGTGCCAGAACTAGGACAACAATTCATGCCGTGTCTCTACAATTTCTCTTTAAGATTATGCCAAATTCCTCATTTCAAAGAATCAAAAATTCAGTGCCCAAATTACCAGTCTGTCCTAGCATTATGCTCTAAAGAGCATAATCTGAGGTTATTTGCATTTTATTTCTCACTTTTATTCTCTAAGATCCAAAGGCATAACATCAGTATTTCTGGCTATTTATCTAAAATTATACATGCAGTAGATTAATCTTTTAAAAGAAAGGGATCCTTAATACATATATTTGTATGTACAGCTTGGTCAATGATTTCCAACTTGGGTTCTCAAGTAAAATCACTTGGGAAGCTTTTAAAACTACATATGCCCAGGCCACACCATAAGTAAATTAAATAATTCTCTCTCAAGTAGAACCTGGCATCAGTCTTTTTATAGCTCACCAAATGGTTCCATTGTTGAGCAAGGTTGAGAACTACTAGTTCAGAGAAATAACCAATATCAACCCCAAGTGCTGGGTGTTTGCAATCAGCTTATTTTCTTTTTTGGTAACTGGAGTTTTAAGGCAAAAATACCAACAAGCTAGGCTTAATCAACCATCACAGTTTACCAGTTAAAAATAGTTAAGGGTTGGAGAGGTGGCTGAGCACTTAAGGCACTTGCTTGCAATGCCTGATGGCCTGGGTTCAATTCCCCAGGACCCACGTAAAGCCAGATGCACCAAGTGGCACATGCATTTAGAGTTCATTTGCAGTGGCAGGAGACCCTGACATGCCCATTCAGTCCCTCTTTCTCTCTTTTTCTATCTCACTATGTTTGAAAATAAGTCAATAAATACTTAAAAAATATAGGTAATAGTAAAAAACCATCGAAAGGAGATTGGATCAGTGTGCACTGGGAAGAGAAACAGATAAAGGGGTCCAGTAGTCTGAAGTTGATCTTTGGCCAACTGACATGAGTTTAGGTTTAAATAGAAGAAATGGTAGAAGGCAAGACATAGGTATAATTAAGCAGTCCTGGTCAAGTATTGTCTGTATTCCATCTCTTAGTTCTGTTTCTGTAAGTAATCAAGAGAAGTCCTTATTGCTTGAGAGAAGAAGCTGGCTCTCATAAGATTATTGCTCATGCTATAAGGTATATTCTTGCATTTATGGATAATTGTATTTTGGGGAAAGGGGAGTGGTCAAAACTGCAGGGCTCAACTATTCCTGGAATGAATCCATGGTGACTGCAGGTTTAGGACAGTGACTAAAAACATTTAGGCACCTTTTCAGAGTCTGCAATAGGACATTGTAAAAATCCTTAGTTATTCCTATTTTTGTTCCTTTAGACTTGAAGGATCATAAGATAAATCAGGTATCACAGGTTCTTAGGTAGACATTCCTTGAGTGCTTAACATGTGTATTAGTTACTTTTCTGATATCTGTGACAAAATTCCCGACAAAAGCAATTCAAGGAAGAGGTTATTTTGTTTCAGTTTAAGGGTACAGTCCATCATGAGAGGGAAGTGACAGAAGCTTGAAGTAGCTGGTCACACTGTATCCAGTGAGGAAACAGAGAGCAATGAATGTTACTGCTCAGCTCACTTTCTGCTTTTTATTTAGTCTGAATCCCCAAGACAAGATCATCCTATCTCAATCCAATCTAGACACTCCATCACAGACACACCCAGAGATCTGTCTCTTGAGTGACTCTGGAGTCTGTTAACTTGACAATCTATATTAACCATAACAACATGTTTACATATAAGGGTAAGCAAGTGAATTTTGCTATTCCTTATCTTTTTTGTTGTTGTTAGACAAAATAAAGGGGACTGATGCAGAAGAAAGGCCGAGGTGCCAGGCTGTTTTCAGTTACCTTCTAGGCCCAAGTGAGAAACCAATGCTTTGTTAACAGAGAATTTCTAAGTCCTATTACATTTCCAACTGGACTTATCAGGATATACTCTCACCCACTAATTGTCTGTCTCATTCTTAGCCTTTTTTATAGCCGATTTTCAACCATGTACATAATGTATTTTGATCATAGTTCACTCCCATTTCCTTCTTTTGTCCCCCAGTCTTTTCCACTGAGCACTCCTCTTTCTAGGTAATCCTTCTTCTATTTTGATGTCTTTTTTCCCATCCCTCCTCTGTCATCCATTACAGAATGATGGGCCCAATATCATGCAGGTCTTGTATAGGTTATGACAGAGCATGAATAGTACAGCAACCCCTTCATGTCCAGAAGGCAGCACTCCATAGCAGTCCTCCTCACTCCCTGAACATTGGAAGGAATGGTAGAGATGTCTTACTGAGTGCTGAGCACTCAAGTCACTTATTCCAATGCAGCATAATATTGCTAACTCCAAGTGTGGTCTGCAGATGACTGGCATTGACTACATCTAAGAATGGGTTAGAATGCTACTCTCAGCCCCTGCTCAGACCTGCATTTATATTGGATCCCTAGTTCTGAGAATATGGACACATATAGAAATAACGATGTGGATTTCTTAGAATGACTGTGGTATTTATTTCAGAATTATCTGTAGTACAAAACATACTGTGTATTATAAACTTTTTTTAAAAAAACTAAGTCTTGTATAATAGATATAGTATCATTTGAGAGGCATTGTTATATGGGATAGGTGTCAACAGCACTTTTTCTGGATACCTCTATCATAGTACACTGTAAGGCAACCCTTACTTTTAAAAAATATTTTATTTATTTATTTATCTATGAGAGAGAGAGAAAAAAGGCACACCAGGGCCTCTAGCCACTGCAAACAAACTCCAGACACATGTACCACCTCATGCATCTGGCTTACATAGGTACCAGGGAATCAAACTTGGGATCCTTATTCCAATGCAGCATAATATTGCTAACTCCAAGTGTGGTCTGCAGATGACTGGCATTGACTACATCTAAGAATGGGTTAGAATGCTACTCTCAGCCCCTGCTTTGCAGGCAAGTGCCTTAATCGCTAAGCCATCTCTCCAACTCTTAAGCAATTTTTTTTATTATTTGGTTGTATTTTAATAATAAATTTAGTAAAATTAAACAATTTTCAAATCAGTATTTTTTTCAAGTTAAATAAGTGATGCTTACTTATTGAACAATACACATCTATGCATGTTTTCCCAGTCTCTATCACACTTCCATCTTTTTAAATTTTTTTGTTTATTATTACTATTATTAATAACGTTTCATATGGATACATCATGTGTTGGTACCCTCACTTCTGCACCATTCCTCAGTGGGGCTGCGGTTTATGTGTTGTGGGAGCAGTAGTCAGTTACTTTGGGGGCAGGGAAATGCCTCTGGGCATGATGTCTCAACCTGTGGCTCTTAGAATCTTTCCTCCCCCTCTTCCGCAAAATTCCCTGAGCTGTGGAGGGTGAGTTTTAAGTCAATTTTAAGTGACTTCAGTGGTGAGCTCTTAGGAGCCTCTGGATCTCTGCTTTGGTAGGTGTTGAGTGTCCTCAACGTCTGTTTCCTTCACCCTGTCGCTGATTATCACAGAAGCAGCTCTCTTGCTCCTCTTCCCAAGTCCTCTGTGGATTCAGCTGTGGCTTGGCCAAAGTGCGAGGGGTAGTTTATCTCCTCTGGTCTCGCTACCTTCTGAAAAAGAACAACAGATTCTCCAATGGACAGTGAAGTCAGCAGAGTTTAAATGGGATAAGCATTATTAATTTAGGGAGAATCTGATGTTATGTAACCCCGCTTTTAGCCAAAAACTAGTGAGAGCTTGACACTGGAGAACATAATCTTTGTCTCTGTAGGATTCTGATTTGGTTCCCATTTCCGGATATGGGAATAAAGATATTCCTTTACACTGAGCAGCTCTTTTAGCCAATCAGAAAGCTACTGGTTACCCACTGAGGCTGTGTGCCAGTATTGCACTGGTGTGTACATCCTGTCAGGATGTTTGCTTCTGGTACACTTCTGGTTGCTCAGACTGTTGTTGGCAACTTTCCCCCAGTAGCTTTCCAGCACTAGACAGGCTAACTGTCTGGGGATTGGCTTTCTTCTGAATTCCAGCCAGGTCTCTCCTTGCCCTGTGTCAGCAACACATGGTATCTTCAGTAATAGGGTCTTAGCTTTGCCTCAGGCAGGTAATCAAGTGCTTAAGCAGTTTTTTTTTTGTTGTTGTTGTTGTTTTTGCTTTCCTTGGCAAGAATAGGCTGATTACAAAACACAAGCAATTTTCTTCTGCCTACAAAGAGTTAATCATTAATACTCAGCAGCCCATTCTACCTTATAGAAACTAGAAATGCAGAGTCCCTGCCGCTTCATCACTCATGGATTGGAAATTACTCACTAGGAAAGGAAAGTCGTTATTATGCCATTTCTCTTGATAGCTACAGCTTGACAGACTTCTGCCGATGAAGAAAATTTAACTACCATATGAGTGCTAAGGCAGAACACACTTTCAATAAGGAATGGTGTATATGCACTTACCTTTCTTCAGTTTGGGGGACTTAAAAATGTTAACTGGGGCTGGAGAGGTAGCTTAGCAGTTAAGACCTTTGCCTGCAAAGACAAAGGACCTCGGTTCGATTCCCCAGGACCCACATAAGCCAGTTGCACAATGGGGCACATGCATCTGGAGTTTGTTTGCAGTGGCTGGAAGCCCTGGTGCGCCCATTCTCTATCTCATACCCTCTCACAAAAAAAAATAAATAAAAATAAAAAATATTTTTTAAAAAATAAAAGGGAAAAAAGATAGCTTATCTACCAAATGATGTGCTGGCAAAACTCAATGTCCACCTGCAGAAGAAAGAAATTACATCCATACCTCTCTCCCTGTATAAATATCAAGTAAAAAATGGATCAAGTACCTCAATCTAAGTCCAGAAACTCAGAAAATACTAAAGGAAAAAATAGGGAATCTGCTTCAGGATATAGGCATAGGCAACTTTCTGAACAGGACTCTAATAGCACAAAAGTCAGCCCCAGTATCAACAAATAGGACTACATGAAACTAAAATGTTTCTGCACAGCAAAAGAAACTATTTACAAAGTGAAAAGACAGCCTACAGAATGGGGGGTAATAACCACAGTTTATTTACAAAGAACTGCAAAAGTTCAACACACAAAAAAATTAAATTCCCAATCACCAAATGGGCTAATGAACTGAGCAGACAGTTCACAAAAGGAGAAACACTAATGGCCAGCAAATATATCAGGGAGATGCAGATCAAAACAACTTTGAGATACCATCTTACTCCAGTCAGATTGGCTAGCATCAAGAAACTGGACAACATATGATGGTGAGGATGCAGAGAAAAAGAACCTCTCATTCACTGTTGGGGGAGTGCAAATTAGTCCAACCATTATGGAAATGAGAATTGAAATTTCTCAGTTAGAAAGAGACCTCCCATATGACCCAGTCACACCAGTACTTGGCATATACCCTAAGGACTCCTCACTGTACTGCAGAGATACCTGCACATCCATGTTTATTGCAGATAATAGCTAAGAATTGGAAACAGCTTTGATGTGCAGTGAATGATGAATGGATAATAAAAATGTGACACATATATATACAGGATGGGATCTATTCATCAGTACAGAAAAATGAAATTTGTAGGAAAGTGGATGGGTCTCAAAAGAGAAATATTAAGTTATGTGACATGTTCATTCTCATATGCAGGTCTTAGTTTAAGAGAGTGTGTGTGTGTGTAGAGGGGGGCAAAGGTGAACAAAACCTATAAAGGTAGAACTGTATCCAAGTGAATAGAAAGAGATGAGCTGGGAGAGAGGGTGAGAGGTCAAAAGGACACATGTTGTATGCAAAAAGGGGCATATGAATCAACAAAAAGCAAGCTGTGTGTTTGAGCAAGTTTTTGGTTTCTAGCCTTACTTTTTGTAGATGTTTTTCACATTTTGATTATTCCTAAGTATATGCAATACAGCAGACATCTTTAGTTGTACTCTGTTAGTACAAAGTCATTTGTTATCACAAAAATAAACATCACTTACCTAAATTAATAGCTGTGCTTATCAAACTAGTATCAAAGGTGAGCTGCAGTCAGTTGACTGCATACAGTGCACACCGTAAGTAGAGGACTCATGTAGAAAAGGAAGTACACTGGTACAGCAAAGCAGATAACATTCCCAGGAAAACCAAGCACAAGGGCCGGTACCAGACAGAACAGGGCATCCAAAAGAGAGTGCAAAATAAAATTGAAACAAAAAGTACTCATGGTCTTGCTCTTGCAGCCAAATAACTCTTTATTTATTTGACACAAAGAGAGAGAGAGAATGGGTGTGTCAGGGCCTCCAGCCACTGCAAACGAACTCCAGACACAGGCGCCACCTTGTGCATCTGGCTAACATGGGTCCTTTGGCTTTGCAGGCAAATGCCTGAACTGCTAAGCCATTCCTCCAGCCCCAAATAACTCTTGTGTATGTGTCGTGTGTGTGATTGTTGCATACATATGCAGTGGCACAAGTGTGGTGAATCTGAATCTCATTATTTGAATCTCTCTGTCCCTTAGTCTTGGGGGGAAAAGTCTTAAGTGAGTAGTTCTACATAGCAACAGAATCACATGATCACAATGGGGGAATGGGTGGGCCAAACAAGACAAAGAGCTAGAAATCATCTTCATCTTCTCTTCTTAAACCTCCTCTTCTGCCCCACATTTCCAGTCAGTGAGGAAATTCTACTTTAGTAACTTCTAGAATTCTTCTCTGTTCTCAGATCGGACTTCAGAGTTATCACAGCTAATGAAGGTACCAAAAGGATTATGAGCTTTTTCAGGTTATTTCTATAAAAAATATTCTCTTTTGTCTCCCAAATGCTGTTGATTGGGTAAAGATGGAATGGAATTACAGTCAGGGCACTAGAATTGTGCATTACTTAACATGCTCATGATAGTGTATAAATACTAGTATTGGTATTGTGTTTGATAGCAAAAAACACACACACACACCCCCAAAAAAAGTAACTGCCAAGTCTAAAGATTGAAAGCTTCCTTTCTCTTAACAGTCTAGCCCCACACCCTGTATCCCATCCAAGCAACACCACCCGCATGTCTTTTCATAAGTCTAGGAAGGTCCAAGTAAACACTGCGTTGCAACCCACTATATTATGTGCTCAGATTGATTCTGTAACTAGCATACTATATTCTCTCCACAGTTGGCATTTCAGTTCCTTCTGTTCTTACCTCCAAATTCCCAGAAAATGGAGAAACTTCTAAGATCCTAGCTTAATTTCCTATAACATAGATGGTACCTAGCAAATGTTTCTGAATCAATAAATTCTCAAGTATAGTTTTTAGTCATCGACAGACAATCTCAGTAAGAAAATAAATATTTCTACTTACCACAAGAGTTCTTCATAAACTAGCATGGCAAGAGTGAGAAGTAGAGGCATAATCTCAATTCTTCCATTTCCCAATGCAGTCCTTTTGGGCGGGTAGAATCATGCTCTGCAAACTAGCAGCACACAGAGAGATTTGAGCATTTGTAGAGTTATAACGAATTTTTTGCTTTACGTTGTAATCTTTAAGTGAATGAAGAAAGAGTTTATGATCATGTAATGCTTTACATTGTTCCATAGCCACACATGTCATAAATGATTAAAGGAGGTTTGCTGTTACAGATAAGCACTTCTTAATATTCCTCCTGGGTATCCTTGTCTGCCTTTACATTTGCCATTTACATTTTGGTTACACTGTATGTGAAGGCTTAAGCCTTGAATTTGATTTTTAGAAGACTGAGCTTCAGGATAAGGTTATTTTTAGAACAACTGAACTGTCATAATTTCCCTAATTCCTGCCAACAAGTAATTTCTAAAGTTGGTCAACGATCTCACATTAGAGTAGAAGGTGGAATTCAAAATGAAACTCCAACTCACAAAGAATTAGCACTAGAGAAGAGATCTTCATTTGGTAAAATATCAGCCAAAGTTAGTACTGTTCTAAAAGATGAGATGAATATAGGCTGCTAAAAACAGTATCAAATGTCTTGCTCAGATGCTTAATGGATTTGCATTTTAAACATGAATAGCCCTTAAGGCATTTTTCTAAACTTGTCATCTCTTCTTAGTAGAGAAATGTGGTTTGGGGATTTGAGATTTCTTTGTTTGTTGTTTTTTAACCAGCTGCATGTATATGTGTATTCTGTGTGAGAGTGAGTGAGACAGACACGGAAAAGGAGAGAGAATCATTTCTGCTTAAAGTCTGGGAAGGAAAGTCAGGTGTGTTGGCACACGCCTTTACTCCCAGCACTTGATAGGCAGAGGTAGGAGGATTGCCATGAGTTCAAGGCCACCCTGAGACTACAGAGTGAATTCCAGGTCAGCCTGGGCCAGAGTGAGACCCTACTTCGAAAAAACAAAAACAAAAAAAAAAATTGGGATGGAAAATCACCTTGGTTATCTGCTTTAATTCACTTAGAACAAATCTCAGAGGCCATGAAGGTAGTTAAATAAAGTGGAAAAAGAATTCTGAATGAGGTATGGTATTTGTCTATTGTAAATGAAGTTGTCATTCCTAAACCAATCATACACATTTTTATGAGATGCTACAACATGCATAGGATAGAAATGTTACACACTAATTAATAAATGTGGCTAGAAAGGCAACTCAGCATTCAGATACTGAGCTATGGAAAGATCATTAAAATATGAAATTCAGTGATAATTTTCTGTTGATTTAATGAAACACCTATAGCCTGTGAGAAGGTTTGAAATAAAATACAATTAAATTTTCCAAATTAGTTTTGATTCAGATATTTTAATGATTTGCTTATTAGAGGAGTACTTTGTGGTGGCTTTAGACTGTCTAAAAACTAAAAGAAAACTAGAGATTACTGGATCAAACAGCTGCTTAAAGTAGATGAGGGATACATTGTGTTGTACACAAAACATTATTAATTCTTTGATTGACTTAGAATATAGTGTTGTTTTAAGTCATCAAACCTGTGTTTAACTTTACTTAAAGTAAAACTAGTAAAAATGTTGTACGTAAATTACTAGAAATCTCTTCAGGCCTCTGAAATGAAAAAGCCCATAAAAACTGAATCTTTTGGACGTTTTATCAATTATCTGGAAAGAAAATAATATAGTTCTGATGCTATGCAGTGGATAAATATAAATTATGAAATTATCCTATTAAATATTTTTTGTGGTAAGGTCTCACTCTAGCTCAGGCTGACCTAAAATTCACTATGCAATCTTAAAGTAGCCTTGAACTCAGGGCAGTCCTCTGCTGGGATTAAAGGCATGTCCCACCACACCTGGCCCTATTAAATGATTTCTAATTTACAAAACTGATAGCTTTAAGTGACTCAGCCTAACCTGCAGTCCAGGAGGCTGCATAGAACAAATATGCAGCAGTTACATTACCAAAGAACATTGTGTTTACATACACAAGAGATGCCCAAGGAATGGAAGTTCCCTGATTGGAATAGAAGATAACTATAACACAGAAATAAGTGGAAAAAGAATGCTGGGTTGAGCAAAAGTCCCCTTGAAATGTAGGCCAAGAAGCCAGAATTTAATTTAGAAGATAATTGATAGTTTTGGAGCAAAGAAGATAAACTTCTAAACCTGAGTTTTAGGAAAAATCAATAGGAAATGGTATAGAAAACAGTTTGGGAGGCAGTAACCAGAATTGATGAGAAGGCATCTAGGTGAGCAGAATGATGACCTAGTGGCTATGGAAATAGGAAGAAATATGAGAAGAAAAGAAAGTTCATAATAATAAGTCTAATCTGGGAATTCCAAGAAGAAAATTAATCAAATTTAGGGCCAAGGCAGAATGCTATTTGGAGATATGGAAAAACAAAGGACATGGTCCTGTGTCAGAGGTAGCTTTCACAAGCAGCATTCCATCTAGCACTTCAGTTTTCAGTGGTCACCAACAATAAAGGTTAGCTGGGCAGGTTTCCCCTCTCCAAAGGTATTTCCTGGAGAAATGAGGCAGGAGTGTGGCTTTGAGAGTCTAAGAAAGATCACTCAGGGAAGCAGTTGAAGAAAGAAATCATTAACACAGGGACACCTTGGAAAGATCCAAATGAGGAGACTTGCCAGCATTCTCCACTGAGTGCTCAGAAGAGTGGCGGGGGTGGGGGGCATGTAGAGAGGCAGAGTAACAACGTGGACATCTTCCCAGAATGAAGGTTATGAAAAGGCTGGGGTGTCATCTCTCCCAGCATGCAGGGTTCTTTTCATACCAGCTCACTGCATGTGAAGAATTGGCTGTACATGGAGCCAAAGGCCAAACCATATCATTATTGGCAGAGACTAATGCCAGAAGGATAATTTATGGTTAAACAAGACTCATTTCTCTTAAAACATGTGGAATTTAGAATGAGAAGTGTACACAACTACCAGGTCAGTGAGCCGCTCTTCAGTGGCCTGGTCAGGCATTCCTGTTTGTATATATTTTGCATTGCTCAATTAGGCAGCACATCTGTGTAACATCTGGAAGAATGTGTATTTGAGCATCAGTGTTGACTTTGGAGGACAGCTCCACAATCAGAAGTGAATACTTACAAAGGGTATTAGTACATTTCCCACTTAGTGATAAGGACACATTACCACCTCTGTCTCAATTCTGGCTCCTTCATCAGCACTGATTGGATCTTCCAGCTGTCACACAAAATTACCGTGGTCTTTTTTTTTTTTTTTTTTTTTTGGTTTTACGAGGTAGGGTCTCACTCTGGTCCAGGCTGACCTGGAATAAACTATGTAGTCTCAGGGTGGCCTCGAACTCTCGGCGATCCTCCTACCTCTGCCTCCCGAGTGCTGGGATTAAAGGCGTGCACCACCACGCCCGGCTTACCGTGGTCTTTTGCTCAAACTGTAGCTGTCACATGTTTAACTTCAGCAGCATCACAATCCTGGAAGGCTTCTCTTATGTTGAATCTTTCCAGTTGTCTCCATTTTCAAAATTGTATCATATGCTCCAGCTTGGGATAAAAGGTCTTTTGTGTTTAAAGTATGTAGATCTTAAAAGGTTGATTTTACACAAACCTAAGCAAGTTTTGCTTTTGCTTTTATGTGGAAGCTCAATTAATTTGACCAGATGTTTACTATATCACAAAAACACTATGTCCGAAGGGGACGATGGTATCAAAGAAATTTGCGCACAGTAACTTCCAAGCACAATAGCAATGCCTTGTACTAAAGAAATGGCCAATTTGGTAACAGATCTGTTAAGAGTGTTAAAAAAAAAAAAAAAAAACACATGAATGTATGATGGCACATGTCTTTGGAGGATCACCATGAGTTTAAGGCCAGCCTGGGCTACCATGAGAACAAAAAAAAAAAAAAAAAAAACACAACCAAAAATTTTTTAAAAAGGTATATGCCTTTATAACTAATATGTTGAAGAAAAACTAAGAAAAGACTGCCATTCTTTTTAGGTAGCAATGCTTCTGAAAGCTTTATTCTCACACTTTGTTCATTGTAGTTATTTAATTTTCTTTATGTTTGCTGGTGTATGCATGTGCACCTGCAGTGCTGGTGGCTTGCTTGTGGTGGCCCAACTGGAACATCGGGTGTTCTGCTACGCTTCTGCCTGGTCTTGTTTTTTGAACTGAATCTCTTTGTAAAAATGTTTCCAAGCTTGCTGAGCTCCTCTCAGTTCAGGGATTACATATGTGAAATGGGGAAATTGGGGTTCTTCCTGGAACTGCAAGACCTGAGTTCATATGTGCAAACTAACCAAAGAATTGGCAATTCCAGAATCAAGAGAATGATTTTTTAAATACCACATTTTATTCAGATTTTACAAAGGACTGTGGGGAGAAAAGAAGTACACCACGTGGACCACTTGTAGCTCAGGAGTCCATGTGACCAGATACTGGGGGAGAAAAGAAAGTTCAAGGAGCTTCTGCCATGTGAGGAGCTGGAGGGGATAAAGAACCCATGTGGATAGTAAGGACTAGGGGTCCTCTCAACTAGGCCGAGCCAGCCCACAGCTAGAAGTTCCCAAGTGATCAGATAGAGAGCCCTGCCCTCCCCTTGCAAAGGTATTTATAACTTTAGGGTGGTAGGCTGTCTCAGGAAGAGATTAGCTCTGGCACCAAGTTCCTGGGGCTGAACTTGACCAACTACAATGTTTAAATCCTATGAAAAACCTCCCTCCCAGGAGGGGTCCTGGTTATTAGTGGAAAAACTGGTTCCTAAGGAACTAGGCAAAAGATAAGAAGTCAGATGATCTTGGGTTTCTAGCAAGTGCAAACTTTCCTGCCCTTTTTACCTTCTGGGGTCCAGTCACTCTAACTCTACCCCACCCCCACAGACACATGTACATGGCCACTCCTAGCTATTTTACATGGGATCTGGAGATTTGAAATCTGGCAGTCTCAGGCCCTCACACAGGAAGTGCACCTAACCATTGAGCAATCGCTCCAGCCCTCAGTGTAGTTATTTTTCATTCATTGCCTAGGCCTCCTATTTTAAGCCTATTCATCTTTCTTCTAATTTTAGGACTAAATAAAGCAAGATGGAAGCTTATGTTATTATTTACTATGAAAGTACAGAACTTAATCATAGCTAATGAGTATAATAAATGCTAGTCTGCACCTTCTCTTGTTTGGTATGTGTTGTATACACAGAAGGTAACATGGGCTGAATAACTAGAAGCCAAGTCACAGATGGGGTTGGGGAATGTTGTTTGACAGCTGATGAGAGTAATCTGTCAGAAATGATGACTTAATCACTGTAACAGACTCCAAATCCCCTCACAGAATTCTACCCAGAGTAATCTAATTTTCTTGCAATATTTTAGCTTATTTTTTTGCCAGGACTAAACAGTTTTATTGCTTACATTCTCTACTGTAGTATATTGCATTATTGTAGCAGAAATGCAAATGGTAGTGTCTTACAGCTTAAAAAAAAAAAGACTTGGCACCCAGTAAATAAAAGCAGATACTTAATTCTGAATTCTTTATTTTCCTCTGTCACTAAATTATTAGTATATATGAAAAAGCTAGGAGTTAGGGTATATTTCCTCAAGGACCAAGAAAGTAGCTTTCAAATAGACCTTTTTTTTTTTTGATCCCTCCAAGGGAACTTCTATACTATAACTTTATTGGGCATATATGGCAGTCAAAGTTTTAAGCACTTCATATATATATAAAATCAATGGCAATGGAGAAGAAAATGATAACTTATGTTTTTGCTGTCATCCCAATTAAATCTTTTTTTTTTTTTCCTGGCTTAAAGCATTTTATAAAAACATGCTAGCAAACAATGACTGAAAACTTGCCATGCTCTTATTATGGTGACTCACTGGTAATATACAAAAGAATAATTAGAAATGGCACTATATGTGGCCAAATGCAGATGAGTCTTATATACTCTGCTTCTGCAATGGAATTTGCATCTTCAGAGGGTGACAGTTTTCTCCATAAATCCCAAAGAAGTGTTGAAATAAGGAAATAAGTAGGAAGTGAGCACAGTCCATACATTGATTCATTTTTTAAATTTCAAAAAAAACTTTCAGCAACTGTACATAATAGTAAGCAAATCAAGCTAGTCTTAGACAAATATCAGCTTTCTCTTATTTGTAGCCCCTAAATTTAGATAGATGCCTAAAATCCTGTATGTATATGCAACATGAAAGTTAAACTGTCTAGGGGTCAAATGGAGACAGGGAGGACTATGCTCAACACATAACACACACTTATGTGAAAACTTAAAAACAAAGTTTTTAAAAAGATTGATTCTTAACATCCAATTGACTTTGAATTATCAGTTTCTGAGTAAGCCTCAAAATTATTCTTTTCCTCTCACAAAATAATTGCTAGCTAATCTTATCATTAATTGGCTTCCCATTAACATATGTATAAAACATTTCAGATAGCTTATGACAAAAGAAAACTCAAATTGCTCTCTGTTTTTTGAGTCTTATTCAGAAGACTATGAGCAACTGTAGCTTAAAACTAACATTAAACCTATGGATTAGAACATACATGTATTCCTTTGTAATCAAGTGAAATATTAGCTGAGACTGTATTTTTCAGGCATGACTTTAAATCTATGATTCTTTTCTTTTGTTCCTGGAAGCTTTCTTCCGTACATTTTTCAAGAAGACCATCCTGACAGTAATTTTTGTTATCCAGGCTAATTGAAAAGTCTGTGTATCTGCATGAATGAAACACATATGTATACAAATACATACATATGTATATTATAAACATTACTTTATGATTTTTTAAATATCTTTAAATTTTTATTTATTTCTTCTTTTGAGAGAGAGTAAGTGTGTGGGCACACCAGGGCTTCCTGCCACTACAAATGAATTCCAGATACGTGTGCCAATTAATACATCTGGCTTTATGTGAGTACTGGGGAATGGAACTCAGGTCCTTAGGCTTTGCAGGCAAGCACTTCAATTGCTGAGCCATCTCTCTATTCCTACTATATGATTTTTTTAATTGAGAAGAAACATAAAATGGGGTAATTATCTAGGTTCTCAGAAACTACTAACTCAAAGCACAGTCATGTGGATTTATGCTAGAGATGGTATGGGGGAGCACAGGCTCTGCACCTGTGCTATAGCCCCAAAGAGACCTCAGTCTGAGACCCTGATCCTTACTTATCTGCCAAATGTGACTGGACCAAGTTCTTTAACCTATTCTGCCCTGAATTCTCCTAAATATGTCTAAATAGCGCATTATGAGAATTAAATTGGCCAACCCCCAAGAACCTATAACAAATTCCCAGAAATTTGAGAATAAGGTGATGATTTCTGTTTTCACAACAATTGCCAAAATTCTCCATCCCACTTAACAATTATAGCTGTGAAATACAATGTTTGGCTTTATTCCTGATGATTAACAGTTTTGACTGATCTTAAAAAGTATTTTTGTCATCTGAGTCCTAGCTGAGTTACCGTACTGACACCATTGGAAACAAAAACGAAGAAATGCAAAGGTTCTTCCTCTGTATTGATAAACTGACATTCCTAAAGCTACCTACCCTTGTTCCATCCCAGCCCCATATGCAGAGTATATGAAATGACAAAATGACTTTACTCTAGGGAGAGCAGCAAACCTATCTGGCTTCTAGAATAAAACTTTTGACTGTGTGTGTGTGTGTGTGTGTGTGTATATATATATATATATATATATATATATATGTATGTATGTATGTATGTATGTATCTCCTCATTTTGAGGGGATGACTTGCTTCCATTTGGTGGGAACTCTTTTGAAACATGTCCACAAAAATGGTGTCAGAAAAAATTCAGAAAATATAGGTGCTTTTGGTATTTCACAGCTAGTATACAAGTAAGAGATCACTCATCCTGCATTAATCATTTTTGTGTTGACATAAAATGAAAGAAAAATACTATTTGGGATCCTTGGATTTTTTTTTCTTCTCATTTGTCAAAAAAGCTCTTTTATGAATTTGTCACTTTCACCCCCCTTTCTCTACTTTTAAATAGTTTATAGGCAGTAAGCAAGCTTATAATATGTGCCAGCGTGACCGTTCTCTCAAGGGGTCAAGATAGCTTTAATGATTAAATGCTTAACAGTAACTGTAAAACTCATTTCAGGTTAAAATGGTATGTTTTATTGAATCTTATGTGAACGATGGTTAACTCATCAATTGGTGATGGCTATGGTTGAACAAGTTTCAACATGAGCTGTGTGTGTGAGAACCCAGCCACGCCACACTCCCACCAACACTTACCTTCCCCCCACAGGCCTGTGCTAACTCAGACATCCTGTAGGCACCACAGGACTTAGGCAAAGAGGCTGGGAGAATCCACACTACACTCCTCTGTAATAGACTCTATATAGGGGTCAGAAATTGCTGTTGCAGGCCTGGAGAGATGGCTTAATGGTTAAGCATTTGCCTGTGAAGCCTAAGGACCCATGTAAGCCAGATGCACAAGGTGGCGCATGCATCTGGAGTTCATTTGCAGTGGCTGGAGGCCTTGGCATGCCCATTCTCTCTGTGTCACTCTCAAATAAATAATTTTTTAAAAATTAAAAAATTGCTGTTGCAATGGCCCAGCTGTTGCCAGAGCTAAGTGCAACACTCTGTACCTACACTTACCCTCACAGACCTTCATTAATGGTCTTGCTCCAAAGTTACATCTTCATTGTCATGAGCCACATCTGTGCTCTTCTGTGACTGATGAATCTGAGTTCAATACATTCATGAGTGAAGCAGGTCAGGACCTCCAATCAGAAGTCAGCCATTCTGAAGACTGGCAGAGGACAGCTGTGTTCTAGAGCCCTATGTAAATATTGATTGAAGAGGAATATGAGCCCCATACTACTCCCCCAAAGAGCAATGCATGAGAGGAAGCTTGATGCAGGAATCCTGTTTAGTACAGTAGGCAGGCATGGGACTACCAGGGCACCTGTGTCACAGGGACGAGGCTGCATGCTGAGAAACAAGCCTGTTCTCACTGAAAGTTAAGCAGCCCCACAGACAAATTCCTTACTGTGCCAGCGAGTTGTTGCTCTGAGTAGCTCTGCATTGACTGCACACAATGCCAGTTAGTAACAGATGCAACAGAAATTAGACAGCTGACATCTAAGGACTATGCTTAGCCCCATTTCACCTTCGGAACGAAAGCAAGGGAAAGATCTGTTAAAATTTCCCCTTTCGTGATGCTTGTGT
Source organism: Orientallactaga sibirica (assembly GCA_036365145.1). Classification (NCBI taxonomy): domain Eukaryota; kingdom Metazoa; phylum Chordata; class Mammalia; order Rodentia; family Dipodidae; genus Orientallactaga; species Orientallactaga sibirica. The sequence continues at coordinate 7,651,450 of JAEOAD010001030.1, forward strand.
CTAAACAGTAGAGACCACGACATTAGGCAGCAGCTTTGTGTGTAACTTCAGCAAAGTGGTGTTCTGCCATAAAACAGATTTAGAAGGCTTTCTTTGTAGAAATGTAAACTTGAAGAAGTTTGTTAGATCAAATATGCTCCCATAAGCAGGGTCTGTCCTAACTCCCTAGTGCAAGCTTGCTGCCCACAGAAAGCCTAGAATGAGCAAGCCTTAGCTCTCTTTTAGCATTTTACATTTGCTGCAAGTACAGCTGAGTTAAACACAGGTAGTGGACTCATTACTCGTCTTTCATCATGACTCAGAAAAACTTCCCTGTGAAGGTCAGAGGCTAGTGTTTATAAAATTCTTAGACTCATCATTTTAGACAGGTCATGCAGCACACATAGACCACTCAGTGTTTTTTCAGACACGGCCAATACTGTATGATTACGGAGATACAGCCTCAGTCTAGCTAACACATATCTCTTAGGAGACTCCTTGCAAAAAAAAATCTTGAAAATGATATGCTCACTTACCACAGATAGGAGATACCACAGGAGAGGAAGGACATAGCCTCAACTGTGGCTCTAGAATTCAGTCACAACTGATAAAACATTTGACAGATTGAAACAGAGATTACCAAGTTATCTGAGCCTCCTTTGATGTGCTAATACCAGCTGGAACATCCAGGTACAGAATATAACATGCAGAGACATCCGGAGGCCCCATCTAACCTGGGCACTTAATAAGGGTAGGTTCCCCAATCATGTTGGAACCAGTACTGAGAAATAGCTCTGCTGACCACATTGGCTTGCTTCATCTTTCTTGAGAAAGATGTTGGAGGTGTGACGGACTTCCATTTCTGGTGAATGGGAGAGGCATAGTTCAGGGTTAAGTAGAATTGCATTGTTCTTTTCAGCTTTGAAATCCCCTAATCCATGAATATATTCCTCTATCCCTAGTCTTATTATCTTGTAGAAATTTTCATTTGTAGCAAATGATATTCTTTAAGAACTCCTTCCAGTCCTGGTGGCATGAGGATCACTGTGAGTTTGAGGCCAGCCTGGACTAGAGCAGGACTCTATCTCAGGAGAGGAGGAAGAAAAGAACTGTTGTTTTGGTTAGAATGTCATATCAACATTCTATAGAAACAATACAACCTATTTTCACTTATTCAGTGCCTTTAAGTATGTATACTCTTCCCTGCAGCCTCAGGCTAACAAGAGAGGAGATTTTCTGTTTTTGCAATACTATAAATTAAACCAAGAGCCTTGTGCAAGTACTCTGCCACTAACCTAGATCCCAGTTCTCTGCTTACTTTTAGTTTTAGACGGGATTTCATGAAGTTGTTCAGGCCGACCCTGAACTCATTCTATAGCCAGGCAGGCTTTAATGTCACAGTGTTCCTACCTCAGTCTCCTGAGTAGTTGGGATTACAAGTATGTGCCAGTAGGACCAGCAAGGATTTCTTCAAGGAGTACAAACATTGCGTCACCTGCAGTACCGTTTTCAGGTAGTCGTTCCTTATTCTAAGCTATGCTGGGCATCTGGAGTAGACAGCTTCAGTCACTGAGATAAACTTCCAAACCAGTCACAGTTGTGGAGGAAGGGATATTTATTGAAGCTTACAGATTCAGGGGACGTTCCATAAAGGCAGAAGAAGCAGGCCCATTTGCACAGCTCCAAGCAGAGAGAGAAAAAGGCACACAGCACACTTCAGGAACTCCAGGCAGAACTCAGGCACTTTGTATGTTGAGACTGGAATTTCAAATCCACCACCACGCCTTAGGGCTGGACCCTAAGATCTGCCCACTGACACCTCCTCCACCCCGGTGGCTGCAGATCTGAATTACAAACTATAATAAAATCCTGAATATATTGGGGACCATTTATTTAAACTACCACAGTATCTCTTCCCTAAGTTCTCATACTGCATGTCTTAGTACTTTGTATACTATACTCTGGGAAATGGTTGATACATCTGTCTCTCCCATCCACTATAAGCTCAGTCATAGAAACCATTGTTTATCTTTTCATTTCCAACATCAGCAGTGTCTGATAAAAGCAGAAATGAATGAATGAGTAGTTATTGGGGACATACTGGGTCAAATCTTTAAAACCTTTTCTGGTGTAGAAACTTTAAACTCAAATGTCCATTCTTTTTGCAGTAACATCAAAATGAGCCATTTTTAATAAGGTACTAATTGAATACCTTTCTCAAAGAAGGTTACAATGTCTCACATACATTATCTAGATTGTCTTCACAATGTACATGCAGTAGGATGACCACCCACGCAGAGTTCACCCCCTCTGGGCGCAGTAATGGCAGGGTGAGGGAGTCAAGTCTATAGTTGTAATAGCTGTTTTATTACTACTGCTATTACTTTTAGATAGTCTTAGGCATCTGCAAGAAGATGAAGTCTTACTGTAAGACTAGTCATAAAGCTACAGAGACAAAGTGTTATGGGAATTTGGAAAAAGGAGAGATTACTTTCACCTAAGGGGATAGTGCAGATGCCTTCAGTGAGTGTCTGATTCTTTCCATCAGTGAAGCCTGCAGCTCTTATTCAAAGGCCCATATGCCCAAGTCCCACATTAGCCATTGTGTGGAGAAGCAGTGTGGTGTAGGGGAATCATCACTGAGTTAAGAACACCAAGATGACTTCTGATCCCAGCTCTGTCATTCACCAGCTGTGTGTCCTTAGTGAAGTTGCTTGTGCCCTTCAGACTAGAATAATGCTCCTCTGGTCCTCCAAACACTACACAGATAAACCCAAATGCTGAGAGCTCCTGCTCTTGTTCTGGTGTTTTCTACCAGTTTGATTGTTTGGGGTTTTTTGGTACATTCAAGTCAGCCACCATGATGGCTAATAGTATCCCTGAGCAAAGAGTCACATTCATCTCATGTTTCTGTCTCACAGGTAACATGGTACACTTACTTCCATCTCCCATCACATGAACCACCCTCCCTCTTTTGCAACTCATCCTAAAGTAGCAGTCTTCACTTATGATCTCCACTGTTGTTCACTCCATATAGTATAACCTGGCATTCTGGCCCCACTATTCCACAGAAACTGCTTTTAATAAAAACTCCTAAGAAATATATTGTTACCAAATCTAAAAACACATTTTGGCATTTTCATTATAGCCTCCAGAAGCATCTGCTGTAACACTTTCTGCTTGGAACTGTTCTGTGGTGGCTCCCATGGACCCTTGGCTCTGACACTCTCCATGGTTCTTGACTCTCTTCACTCTCAAGTTCTCTCCCAATGCTTCCTCCATGCTTATGGCCTTCACCACCATCTCCCACTACACTTTCTAAAGCCCTGGCTCCTCCTCAAGCTTGAGCCCTCTATTTCCAGCTTATAGTCACATCAAATTGAGCAGGTTCAGAACAGCACTCATCAACGTCCTCCAAAGCCATTTTCTCGTATTTTTCTATTCTGCCCTGACTTCACAATCCATGTAGTTTTCCAGGCCCGGAGTTCTCCTTTTCCCTCATACCTGAAACCACTTAGAACTGCACTTTATATCTTCATAGTATCACTGGAACTGTTTGCAGTAGCCTCTTGACTGTTCTCCCTACCTCCTGTGCCCTATTTCTACAATCCCATATTCCATGATGTCACCAAAACAGAATTTTCTAAACTAAAATATCTTGCGGCCTTTGCACTCAAGTCTTCTATTCTTACCATAAACTTGACAATCCCTCAATGCCTTAGCTTATAAGGCCCTTGCTCTCAACCAGGATACTGACTATCTGCACACCTCTGTGTCTGCTAGGACATCCCTTGTCCTCTGCTGGAAAGTCCAAGTATGAAAGTTAGACAGCATTCTTGCTAGGAAACTTCTGCCTTTTTTTTTTTTTTTTTTGCCAGAAAAGTGCCTTAGCCCCTAGACTCCTAGAGATTTTGCCTTGCCTCCCCTCCACCACACAGCACCTAAGTGGATGAATTTCCTCATTCATCCTTTGCCACTCGGCTTTAACCTAGAGCCTGATACACAGTAGCTCTTTCTTCCATGTTTGCAGATAGGTATAGACAAAGCATTGGAAGGATGACTTGCTCTAAGACTGTTAGTCTTTCTTCAACATTGCATTCTGTTCTTTCTGTGTTCCTCAGCCTAAATCAAGAAGCGGCATAATTTACTTCTTGCTAATTAAAGTAGATATTCCACTTTTATTCTGAAAGGGCTGGTCTACTTAGGACTCTGAGACACTGCATTATTATTGTAATCTATGCTCCACAAATTGAATTTATGAATGATTGAAGTGGGAATACTAGTAGACCCTGAATCTCAAGTCCTACATTCTATCCATAAGAACATCTTTCCTCTTAGGGAAAACAAACAACTCTGAATTATTTAGTCTCTTATCCTTTCACAGACTTCCCTCTTTCTTCTTCCTCTTGTGTTCTAAAGATCCTGGTAGGCATTCAGTGTATATGGACTGCCTGATAATAATTTCCCATCATATAAGTGCCAGAACTGAGTACCATGCCCCTTTCATTTAAATTAGATAAAACCCAGAGCTATGGCTTGCAAGCAATAGAAGTCAATGGGGGAAATTAAAGGTTCACAGAGAATAGGACCCATTATCATAAAAGCATTCGCACAGCCAGTGATTCCATCTACCCTGTGGTTTCTGTGCTCCTTGGGGTATGATGAAATATGAAGCATGAGGATCTTTGCAAATAGTTTGAGGAGTTTTTCTAATTGGAGTTGGTAGTGACATTCTGTGCTTGCAGTAAACTTTGAGTCCTGCAGAGTAATGTGATCAGTGTTGTATAAAGAGCCAAGACATCTCCAGGTCAGCCATGAGTTAGGATCTCAGCCCCATTTGTTTCAGGGTTTTTCTCCTACATTGTACTAACTGGGATCAGGTCTCCCTCTTGCTCTGCTCTCTTTTTCTTCCTTCCTTTCTGCCATTCTTCAAGTGTTTCCACATTTCCTATTCTATACTTAGTGTTTGATAAAATATCTTAATTAAGCCACTTCTAGACCTTCAGATTACTCCTAACTATTGAGACCCAAGAGAAAAATCGAACAAGCAAACATAGATTAGCAGAGGAACAGTGGCAATCTTCATCTAAATAGTGGCTCAGAATGGCTGCATTTTGCAGCACATACTTGTCTCTGCTCATGTATGAAGCACTTTACATGCACGTTCTCATTTCATTTTCACAACCCTTCTCTGCAGTGTTACCTCCATCTCACAGATGAGGAGACTGAAGTTTAGGGAAGACACTAGCCAGATCCTATAGCTATAATGGATGGCAGAATTAGAATCATCAATTACAAAGAGGTAGCCATTATACTGAGTGACAGAACCAGGTTTTAAATGAGTCTGATGCCAAGGCTGAAGCTTTTAAGTACTGTGTTTCAGTGTCCATGACTCAGAACAGTTATATTTGTGAGTATGAAAGTTCAGTTTGCCTTTGAACAAAGGTAACCCGTACCCTGAAGAAGCCTTGTTGTTACTTATGTGTCCTTTTTATGATAGCAATACTTGAGTTGAATAGTGACACAGTTCTGACACTGGTTTTACAGTTATTCAATCTGCCTTTACTTTCTCACTTTTGTATTTTTAGATGCATCATCCCATTCAGATGAAACCTGCAGATAGTGAAAAGTCAAACGGTAGGTGGTAACCAACTGTCTCATTTAATAATGTCTGCTCCTTTAGCATTTAAGTCAGGAGGGGGAGGGATGAGCCAGAACTAGCTTCTTTTTCTGTCTAGAAGGTGGACATCATTGCTTAAGGAACCTTCCACTATGATCAGCACATCTGGCAAAATTCACATTCTACTCTTCTGTCTCATTTATCTCTGATTCCAAGATCTATGAGACTGTTACAAAGAGTGAGTTTCTATGTCTCTCTGCTTAGGGCATGCCCTGTATAGCAGCCCTGTGGCGTTTGGCTCTTATTGTTCTCCTCCAGTGCAACACAGGACACCTGATGGGTGAAGGAGGACATGAGTGGGAAAGGAATTGCCCAGTGAGAAATAGGCTATATTGTTGACTTCCCATTTCTTCCTCTCTGTCTTATTGCATTCCTCTCTAAATTACCAATACATTTGCATCAGAATTCATTCAGAGTTCAGTCTGCTGATTAAATGAATGCACACTTGCTGAAAAAAATATGCACTTGATGAGATCTATAATATAATTGGGATTTGCCTCTTCAAAGCACTAGAGGGTTGATAGCCCATATTTCTCTCTTAAGTTTGTACTTCTATTTCTACAAACCTTCTGTTCCTGTTTTGCTCTTTTAATTTACTGAAATGTATGTTAAAAGAATCATCTACCTTCTTAGACCACAGAGCTCCTTTGTCCCATAAGATTGACATAATCAGCATGTTTTCCTTCCAGGAGGCAGTTTTGCACCTCATTAATTAGTAATCAGGGCAGAAGCCATGTACTTGGAGAGCTACATATCTGCAAATGTAAATTATGATTGGGCTCTAAATCTCTCCACAAGCTTTTTTTTTCCCCCTAATTGTAGAGCATCCCATTTTCACAGACTGGAAAGTTTTGAAGAAAATTGCAAGTTGTTGCACAGGGCTGTTAGCACTGCTTTGTCAGAGCTTTCCTTTCTTGGAGCAGGTTCTATTGCTTTACCTACTGTCTTCTCAACCCCGTCCCTTTCCCTAGACTGCTTTGTAAGAGGCTCAGCCTTTACTGCCAGAAGTTCCAAACTCTGACACTACTTTGTTAGGAGACCAAGTTGCTTTCTTCTTTCATTCATTAGTTATTCATTTATCACTTATTGTGTGCCAACCATGTTGCCTAGGGAGGTGACACTACAGTAATAGATTTGAAAAAGAAGTAAAGAGAACAGGAGACTGTGTCCTTGACATTGAACTTTAGTTCAGGCTACTGGTTTAAGTTCCTAATAATAATTACTTAATCATGGCATCTACTCATTTATAAAACAAGAATAGTGCTATCTGCGTATGGGGGTTGGCTTTTATTTTCTATTTCAGAGTCACAAATAAGATATTTCTGAAAGTCTTTGAGGTGGTAGCGCACCTCTGTGAAGTATTGTTTATTGTTACGCAGAGGCACCCCAGATACTCAGCATTCCTTGCAGAGCAAGTCTGCCCATACAGACAGCCATCTCCTGTGCTGACTCCTTGAGCTCTTTGGCTCAGAGGTGCCCACTTACAGTCTATTCTACTCCTCAGTGGCAGACAAAGGAGAAGAATCTTGTATTTGTGGGATGAATCTTTTTAGTGCAGGTCTTGTTGGAGTTTCTAACCACCAAGAAATGCTCAATGTCCTTTGGCTCAGAACGCTCTAAATTGTGTCAGGACAAGGACCATGAAATAAAAAGTCTACAGGACAGGATTTGTCTTTTTATAAAACCACAATAGACTAAAACAATCATGCCATGGGTGCCCCCAATTTTGCTTGATCTGAAGAGCCAAGAATCTGTGTGCTGTTACGACTAGTATTTTTTTGAGAACACCAAAAAATGCCCTAATACCCATTTCTTAGAAAACAGCATGTAGTTACTATTTTGAGAAACCTGGATTTGACTCTTGACTTGTGTCCTTGGACAGATTATGTAACCTCACTCAGCCTCTACATGTTCAGCCATGCAAGGGAAGGGACTACCATTTTGTAATGCCTGCCTTGCTAGGATAAGTAGTACTATATAAGTTAACATCTATAGCATCATATCAGGTACAAAAGAAATAACTAGAATGCTAAGTCTGGGGTAAATCAGCAGCACAGTTCCACAAACTGAGACAGATGTTTTGGTGCATTTTAAGTGGTAGAATCGGGCTTCAGAAGTTCATACCAAAGACTAGGCCTGTACATAGAATGAAAATCCCTAAACCTTTTTATGAGGCCAGCTCTCCTTTTGCTTTGTAGACTGACCTTCATGTTCAAATTAGAAAAGTAAATAAAAAATCTACATGAACTTAAAGCTCATTTCAAAGGCTCTTATACAAAAGCTCAAATGAAACCCTGCTTTGCAAAGACATGAACAGGTTTGGTGGTTCCCTTTGGACCTGGCGGGAATCAGAAGAAATGTATACCTTTCTAAACAAGAGATAAACTGCAGCCCCTTCTGATTCCACATGGCATTTTTGACATTCAAAAGCACAGAGAACACAAAGAGTTCTTTGGCTCAGATACTCCAAGTAGCTCCTGTGGCCATGAGAGAAGTATAAGGTGCTCTACTGGCACTTGTACTACTTTACTGACAGACATTCATGCACAGCACAAAGCACTCGTCAGAGTTAGACAGTCTCTGTCTTCATTATCTCTGTGTTCAATGTTCTAAAAATTTGTATTTGCTGAGCAAGAAAGAACTGCTAATCACACATCAATTACTGATGGACAAATGAATTGCAGTAAAGCAGTCACCTCTGGTGCCCTACCCATCTAGAGATTCTGATAAGGAAGCCTCTGTGTGGAGCTCAGAAATGTTACATTGCTCTTAGATCAGCCCTGTTCTGTTGGATCTTACTGAATAAGAAGCTACCTAAACCTCTACGGCTTTCCATAAACTGCCCTTCCAATTGGCTATAAATTGAGCTGATGCCTCTAGCACATTTATGCAAACCCACAACATTTTATTTTCTGATCACATGTTTCTACTATGCTATGTGTCAAAAGATAAAATCCCACCCTAGATACGTAATAATTGTTGGGGCCATTAAGTACACTTTGGAAAACCCAACTATCAACAGAATCCAACTTGTTTCTATTATTTTTACCTTGCAGAAAATTAAGTAATGGTATAAGAAAGGTGTTTGAGGAGGTGTGGATTTCCAGTGTGCAAATTAACACAAGCATAAATTACTCTGGTTCATGCTATATACCATCTAATGCACTCTTCTGAAGCATCCAGTGCTCATCCTCTGTCGCTGTGCAAGATTTAAAAGCACTTGCCGAAGCTAGTCTAGCACTGAGGAATAAGAAAAACATGAGGCTGCCTCTTCCTCTGTGCTTGGATCAGGATTGACTATTTTGTCATGCTTCTTGTTGCAAGGATTGGTTTTACTCTAGACGGAGCATATAAATCCTTCCTGCTTTAACCTTCCAATCCTAAAATGCTATTTAAGACCCCCTGTCTCTTTTTCTCAAGGCCTCCAAAACCTCTGTATCCATCTGTCAAGCTAACTTCTTTCAGGGGGAGGGTGAAGACCTACAAAGTTTGAAACAAGGAAACATTGGGCGTATCCATCCACTCATTTTCTGATTTACTGGAAGATGAAGAAATAATTTTGAAATTCAAAGTGAAGAGACTCACAGATTTGGAGGCAGTAATTAAATGCCATATGTTAGCACTAACACATTGAAAAGTTGTTAATTAATTCAGGCAGCCCCAAATCCAGGTGTGACTTTGACAGCTTGTACACCAGGGTGTTAGCACAGACTTAGAATTAGGGTTATTTTTTTTAAATCAAGTTTCTGTTCCCTTAACTTTAAGATGCTCTCTTATGCATAAATATTAACCCTTTCTCATTATACCATGGGAAGAAAACTGTATTGGCCTCTGGTCAGCACTTCATATGTGAAAGAACAGCTCACTCACTGGCTGTCCTAGAGGACAGTGACATTGCAGGATCTGATGTTTGAAGCACCTAGCAGACTACTCTGGTGCAGTACATTCATTTAATTATCCACATTCTTATAGGTTGAATAAACTGAGAGAGATACTTGTTGCCTAATAATGCTTAGAAAATACCACTAGTAAATACAAGATAATTTTGTTTATTCAGAATATCCACAAAGCTCTTAGGGATCTTTGGAATAAATGCTGGGAAGAGATTTTATGAATAAGTTTTCCCTAGAAATTTTAGGAAGAGAAAGGAAAGCAGGATATGTTTAGTCATCCTCATTGTAAGAAATCATAAATGTCCAGCATGAGGCCCACACAGAGAGAGAAAGTTTTTATTTGTGGTTTTTGGAGGTTGTGTTTCTTGCTGGCCTTGAACTTAAGGTGATCTTCCTACCTCTGCCTCCAGAGTGTTTTGACTAAAGGTGTGTGCCACCCCACATAGCAGAAATTAACATTTTTAATAGCATGTGGATGGCACAGGTTTGTCTCTTAACTACCACTTGCTGTTTTTTTTTAAATGAGACTTGTTTTCCTTTTCACTACCTAACTGACATCACTAGTCTTAATGATGTCTAGGAAGTCAAGATTTCCTCTTAAATGGTTTCCATTTTCTAAATATTCATCTTAGGAAAAAATGCTTTTAAAGTCACACTGGGACAACATGCTTTAATTACTATAGCATCACCTTGAAGCTCAAAATGTACAGATTATTTTAGTGAAATACCATAATTACAGGTTTACTAGTAAAACCAGGAACCAAGTTGAAATTTTTAATTTTTTAAAAAGAACTAAAGCAAGATTCTTCAAGGTAAGAAATAAAACTGGATTTCTTTTTTAATGCTCATACAGATGAGCAGCTATAGTTTAGCATATATAAGAATTCCAAACTAACAATCTCTGTTCTGCCCCAGTCTCACAGGGCTTGTCAGCCAAAATCCAGCCATGGTTAGGGAGGGGCCCAGGCCTCAGTCATACTAATTGATGACAGACCTTAAAGTCTCTTTGTAAGGAAAGTTCTTTGCAAGGTCATCTGGTGCTTTTGCCCTTGACCAATTCAAAGTCACCGGTACTTCACTTTTTCTGAAGATAATAAGAAAAACTTTATTTAACGGAAAAAATACATCAATTAAAGAAAATCAGACGTTCAACAGCCTGCCTCCCAGAAATCAGAGACCATTGTGTTGTTTCTTTTTCTTTTTATTTTTCTTTTCTTTTTTTTTTTTTTTTTTTTTCAGTTTTTCGAGGTAGGGTCTCACTTTAGCCCAGGCTGACCTGGAATTCACTCTGTAGTCTCAGGTTGGCCTCAAACTCACGGTGATGCTCCTACCTGTGCCACTACACCCGGCTCCCAAAGTAGTGACCGTTGACTGTTTATCATTGTCCTTATCCACTGAGCCCCTTCTCCACCTGCACTACATTCTTCAATCTACTCCAAGTACACACTGCTGCTATTCCTGAGTGTTCCCATCCAGCTGCCACTTTCTCAAGTTCACGCTCAGGAGAACTCCCACTGAGTTGTCTTACGATGAGTCCTGAGTGTGGATTCTACATACCACTCTAGCACCCTCCCTCCAGTGTGTCAGCTAGCCAAAGCATATAGCTGAGCTGCCTTCTCTCCAATGCTTAGAAAAGACAAAGTAAAAGAAAAGAATAGGTGACAAATATGAGATAATTCTGTAAGATTACACTTGAATTCACTAGAACCACAGTCTCTTTATCATAGCCAGTTCTCTCCCCTTTAAGTTTCATCTACTTCTGCTGAACTTGGAAGAAGCTATAGAAGATGAACACTGACCTTGGAATAGGAGAGCAGGCGTGGTCCAGGTCAGATCATATATTTGTGGAATGACCTTAGGCAAGTCTCTTTCCCCTTTATAGCCTCAGGAATCTGTTTTACAGGTAAACAAAATGTCTGTCAAGCCCCTCAAGACCTGGAATTGTATAACAAAGAGCCTTTAGCTGCCTTACTTAGGTTCTTCTGAGCTATACTGTCCAATGTGCGAGTTAAATTAGAAGACCAGTTTCTCAGACAACAAATAACTGATGAGGATGCACAGAAAGAGGAATGCTCACCCACTGTTGGTAGAAGTGTAAACTAGTACCACCATTATAGAAATCAGTATGAAGACTACTCAGAAACTTAGAAATAGACCTCCCATATGACCAGTCACACCACTGCTGGACATGTTCCCTGAGGACATCACACTCGGCTACACAGACGCTTGCACGTCCTTGTTTATTACGACTCTATTTACAATGGCTGAGCATTGGAAATGGCCTAGATGTCCATCAATAAATGAATGGACATTAAAAATGTGGTACACATACATAATGAAATTCTACTCTGCAGTATACAAAAATAAAATGTGCAGGAAAGTGGATGAATCTGGAAAAAAATCATAATTAGTGAAGTAACTCAAACTCATACCAAAATCTCATGTGTTCTCTGATATGGGGGTCTTAGCTTATAATATCTCTAAGTATGCATATATAGGGCACCAAACATACATGAAATATATAAACATAACTGTAACCAAAAGTGGATATAAAGACTCGAGCTAGGAGAACACAAAGGGTCGAGCAAAAGGTACACAGACATGTAAACAGGAGGGAGGGAAAGGGAGAGGGGTAGGAGAAGGGACAGGAATCAACAAAAACAAATTGTACTTGAAAATGTCATATGCTACAAAAAGAAAAAGTAAATTCATTTTCAGTAACACTAGCTCCTTTTAGGTGCTCCCTGATCACAAGGCTTTAGTTACATACTAGGCAGCACAGATGTAGACACATGGGTAGTGTACAGAGTTCCTTTAGACAATGCTTCTGGAGAATGAACCACCAGGTTGTATCACTGCGCCTCGAACAGACCTTCCCCAGCTCCTAGAGAGTACCAACCCCGTGTTTTAAATTGGGCTCCAGAAGCAACTGGCCACAGTAAATCTGAGATGAATATTTATTGGTTAAATGAAAATGAGACCCTGCCCTACAGAGGACTAAAAAGTTTTAGGGGTGGAGGGATGGCTTAGCAGATAAGGCATTTACCTGCAAAACCAAAGGACAGAGGTTTGATTCCCCAGGACCCATGTTAGCCAGATGTACAAGAGAGCTCACGCATCTGGAGTTGGTTTACAGTGACTGGAGGCCCTGGCATGCTCATTCCCTCTCTACCTCTTGTCAAATAAATTTTTTAATACATATTTTAAAAGAGAAATTTTTAAAAACTGTTAGAGAGCAATACATGATTATAATACAGATTCAAAATAAAAGTTTACAAACAGTGACAGAATGAGTGGCAGAGCCAGGACTTTGTAGTCTGTGGGACAAGCCGTGTCTTTAAAGGGACCGGCCTGTCTCCAGCAGAAAGCTGCAAACACCGTCCTGAGAGCAGGTTGCAAGGAAGTAGCACAGTATGTGCAGAAACATCCTAGACTTGAACTAGAACTTGCCTTATCTTGCCCCCTTTTAGATTCCAGTGTTCCCATCTTATCCTGTTACCTAAAAATGCATCTCTGCACCTCCAGAAACCTAGCTGTAAGCGGTTGACTAGTACAGCTCCCTCCTCACTCTTGTAGTGTTAAGGGGCACACCCCAGTAGGGGGGCATCGGCAGTGATTCTTAAGGAGCAGCAACTGCTTTCTCCTCTAGAATTGGCTTGTGCTTCACTTTTAACCAGCCTGACTACTTAGAGGAAAGACTTTGCTAGCTCTCCAGGGAGATAAGACTCGGATCCTTTCACTCTTGTCCACATCAGTGGGGCTAAGCTATCTGAAAGAGCATGAGGAGTGTTTTCTTCTTCCCCAAGATGCTTTGTTAAAAGTTTAATTTACTGTTTTACTCTTTTTCCTCTCCCTGCCGGTTGTTAAAAGAACATCTAAAAGAAAAAAGTATCTAAAAATGTATTTGTGAGATTGTAGTGTTTAATCATTTCATGAATACTTTAAAATCTTAGGAAGCAGAAATACTGTACTGTGACCTGTGAAGATGTTGTATTAAAAAGATTACAACTAAATGAAATGTCTTTGAGAGGGAAAGGTGAAGAAGAGGCAGGGTGGTGTGAGCAGGAGGAAGAAGGCAGACCTTAACTAGTTTGATGTGGGAATGAAGCACTGATTACAAAAACAAGAAAGATGAGATGATATAAACCTTATTAATTCATTATTTTTTATCTCCTAGCTGTGGAAGACAGAAAATTGTTCATAGGAATGGTTTCAAAGAAATGTAATGAGAATGATATCAGAGTGATGTTTTCTCCATTTGGCCAAATAGAAGAATGCCGGATTCTCCGGGGACCAGACGGGCTGAGTCGAGGTGAGTGTGCTGTCTGTAAAGTCTCCTTCCTTAAGGGCTAATTGGAACTCTGTGTCACAGTCAAGGTAGATATAGGCACCAAATACAGCATGAGGTCACCTTGTAATACATCCCATGTGATAAAGTTATCCAACCTAAACTTTCACCTTAGCTGAAATGATCACCTCTTCTTTCTCAAGGCAAGAATGTCTGAGTGTCAACATATTAACTCAGGTAATCACTGTCACGTGGGAGGCTGACAGGCTGTCCTGGCTCTGCACATCCCATTTCATCCTCAAACTGAGGTGATTCTGGGGGATGAGAATGGATATTTGGTGTTCACCTCAGTGTTCAGTTCTTTTTGCCTGTGCCTGAAGGAATATTAAAAGTGTGGTACTCTTAACAGCTGCCCAAGCCTGGGAACAGTATCAGTGCTCAAGGCAGCCAGGCCTGTCCTGCTCTAGGTCTTTCAAGAATGAAGCAGAATCCACAACTCGGGCCTTTAAGTGAACCCCCCCCAAAAAAAAACAACAACATGACACTGTCCTCAACAAAATCATAGACGCATCCTTGGCTACGACTTTTTATTAGATGAAAACTAATATGTTTACAAGCAGCTGAGAATTCACCTTGCTTTCTCTTTCCACGTTTGCTTCAACAAGATCACACACTTCCTTCTTGAATTACGTGAAGGTTGACAAGGAAAATTAACAGTTGTTCAACTGCAATTTCCCCAAGTCAGTCTAAAGTGGAAACATGTATGTAAAACATTGTTTGCGTCTTAGAAGTGATCCATATTTTGCAGTGCAGCTTTCTCAGGAACTCTGCTCATTCTCAAGCTCTGGTTCTAGACAGATGCTAGCACTCAAGCCACATACTTTAAGAAAAGTCAGGCCATAAGTATCACGGCACTGATTCTCACTTGTCTCGTTAGTTTTACCTAATTTCAGCACCATATTAGGGGAGGGGGCTATTGTATTAATTTTAGCCATAAAGCTTCAGGATATAAGCTACTAGAATTGAGAGTCCAGAGAACAAATGTTCTGCTTACCTCCAACTCCAAAAACCCACAAAGGAGGTAAAATAGAAGAAAACTAGAAGGGTAGAATGATGCTCAGCTTTTGATTCTTGTATTTTTGATGGTGATTAAAGGCAGTGGGAAAATAGTTAATGCATTGTCTAAATTACAAGAATTTCTGAATTGTTAATCTTCACGTCAAAGACATGATTCTCTAAAAGCTGAAGAAGACACTGAGTGTGATCCTTAAACAACAAACTCAGTACCCGAGGCTCATCTGTAGCTTATCTCTTGTGCTGCCACCACTGTCAACCAAACATGATGATGGAGAACTTCTCACCACCCCCAGCCATTCAATTCCACTTCTGTATTTTATATAGACTCAATCTCTATATACCTTCTTAGACAACCCAGAGAATACCATGGAAACAGTAGTGTGGCTGATGAAGAATAAATTCAGCTGTCAATCTAATTAGAATTCCTGTCCTCTTCCATTGTTATTCTCTGTCTCCTTCAGTGTTATCATTGTATTTTCATTCCTCAAAGAACAAAGACAGCATGGAGAAGGTTCAGAAAGGCTGTTAATCAGTGAAATTCACAGTAGCTTAGGAGGCAGGGACCCTGAGTTCCAGTTCTAGAACTTTGACATGGCATGTGACTTTAGTCAATTCATTTTCATACTTCTCTCCCTCAGTTTTCCCATTTGTAAAGTACAGCAGCCAAAATATCTGCACTGCTCCTCTCACAGGCATCATTAAAAATCAGTGTAGTAAGCATAGATAAAGACTTCAAATGGGAAGTCTGAAGTACTAAGTTTCTGCCCTCCTCCTTTTGGGCTTAGCCATTTATGAGATGACTCTACCTCACAACCTCCACTGTTCAGGAGGAACAGGAATGAAGAACATTTAGACCCTTGAGCATATATTATTTCTGCACATAATAGTTTAAAGTAGAACAACTTTCATGGGGAAAGGGATACATAGTACTTAACAGTAGAACTTAGCTAACCTGATCTGCCATTCGGTTGGTGAACTGGCGTTGGATACCAGAAGTAGCCTGTTCCTGAAACAAGTTATAGGAGCCCTTTCATCAGTATTTTATGCACGTGGCTAGCTTGATGTAAATAAGAGATTATAGTTTTTAACAGAAAAGTAATTTCTGATGAACTGATGAGAATTCCCTATTGGAAAAAAAATAAAATGCTCATTTACCCACTTGTTTTGAAATATAAAGAGAGACAGTGATACTTTTTTTTTTCAATTAACAGGACCCAGAGAATCCTGGCTACAGCAGCCTACTCCTGTATCACTGTATTTGATAAAAGAATAATTCTCTTTCATACTTTGCTCTCATTAAAGAATTGCAGTTTTCAATCAAATATTAATAAATCTCTCCATTAGTGGCACTGCAGATAAAGGGTACTCAGCACTTTTTTCCCCCTCTGTGTCTCTTGCTGGCTCAGCTGTTGAGAAAATAAATAAATAAAAATTAAGTGAAATGAAAGCTGGGCTGCTATACAAAGTGCCTCCTGATACAAAACCGAGATATAAACCACTCAGTAAGAAAGATTTTACATCAAACTGTTTGGTGATGAAGGGGGAGATGCAGTTGATTGGTTAGTCATTTGTCTTTTCCTGCTTTAACCAAGATCAGCTATATGTATGGAGACAAAGAAGGCCAAAATTAGTCTAGCTCCCCTGCCATTTCTCCCTAAGAGGAACTCCACTAAGATTTCTCAGATTTGTTGACTCAGGCCCCATCAAGCCCTGTTTATGCTTTCATATAATTGCTGTCTTGCTTTAAAAATAAATAAATAGGGCTGGAGAGATGGCTTAGTGGTTAAGGTGTCTGCCTCCTAAGCCTAAGGACGCTGGTTCCAATCTCTAGGTCCCATGTTTAGCCAGATGCAGTGATGCAAGGGTGCAATGCCGCACTTGACCACAAGGGGGCGCACGCATCTGGATTTCATTCACAGCAGCTGCGAGGCTGCTGGCGCACCCATCTCTCTATCTGTCTTTCTCTCCAAAAAAAATAATAAATAATAAATAAATAAAATTCACCACCAGGACACCCTCAAGAAACTGTTTTAACTAACTACGTGAAAAGCATATGTACCTACTTATAAAATAGTTAAACATTGGACTATATGCCTACATTGAAGAATGCATTTCCCCTATTGGGGCAGTCACTGTTTTGCTGTCTTTGCTATTTTGGAAAGCTTGGTTTGCAGTGTTTTCAGGCAACTTCATGACTCTGAGACCATACTGCAATGTCAGCTCTGCTTCTTTAGACACTTGCATAAACCTCCATTGAGAAAACAAGCAGGACACTACAGCCAGTATGATGGCAATCTAATGAGATGTTTGCTCTCAGAAGAAAAACTTGGAAGTTTCTAAGCCCAATGTACTTATTTGACAATGTCATTCTCACACGCTGATGTCCTAAACTCTCACTGATCTGCAGTTCTGCTGCCAGAACAGGCTGTTGAGGTCCAGCCTGCAGGATCTTCTACACCATAGCAATCAAATATTTGTAACATCGAGACAGTGAAAAAGTTCATTTCACAAACTGTAGTCAAATCGTCACTACAATTTAAAGTAACTTTCTGCTTGTTTAAGAATATTCCAGCTGTGTTTAAGGTGTTCCAACATTTCCTTGCCAAAACCATGGCAAATGAATTTAGTAGTGTTTTCAGCACAGTTGAAGAGCAGAAACCGGGGTTTAGCCATTAAATCCTCATTTATTTTTGTTGGATTCAATGATAATATTAGAATAGGTCTTTTCACCTCTCAAACATGGACATGGAGAAGACTCCATTTTGATCACATTTTAGTCCTGCCCACCTAAATACTCAGTTATGTGGAAATGTTCACCACATGCCCCATAGAATACTATGTTTCACCTACTTATTCCACCCCTACCTTAGCACTGAGATTTTGCTAACTGCTAAGGAGGTCCTAGTCTAAACCCAAATTCAGATGCCATAAATGAACGATTGATATTTCAATGCCTCATTTGAGTATGCTAATCCAGAACTGCCCATGGTGCATTAGAGTACTAATACGTATGCCCAAGCATCATCTCAATGCCATGTATTTGATTATTCCTGCCACTGCTAAAAAGCTTTAGCAAGGAAAATTGGTCACGTTAATATCTGTTTGGCTAACTTAGAATTTATAAATAAGTTTTACATAGGTTGAAATCTCCTTCGTGCTGAACAGTTATGCTTCTTTCATTTGAGATACAGCAGATCACTTTACCACGTTCAGAGAAGTCACCAAAAAAGCAAAAGGCCCTGACATTGTTCATGCTTTTCAAAGTACTTCTACTTTTTTAGGGGGGAGGGGTTGTGGAGCAAGAATTCATCTAGTTCTGTAAAATTTTCTTGGTAACTGAGAGAAAAGGTAGAACACCTAAGTTACCCTTTCATTGAAATGACAAGTGTAATAGATGTGTTCTAAAATCTTCCTTGTGACAGGGCCACGTGCTTTCCTGGCTGTAGGAGGAAATTCCTTTATGAAACCTTTCCTCAGTCAATCATCTATCTGTTTTAGCAGCAAGACAACTTCACTGAAATTAGAGGAAATCAACTTTCATTTCTACTAGTAATCTCTAGCATTCTGAAAGTGGAGACAGTAAATAATTGTGAGGTAAATTATAGGCTGACCACATATACTAGTGGGTTTTTTGCTATTATATATTTGGATATTTTATTCCAAATCTAAGACAGAAATGTGATTTTTTTATTTTGATGCTTCAGTCTTTTTCTCCAGTGTAATTGCTCCAGCACTGTGGTCAGCTGCCATAAGTCTAGTTGCTGAGATAGCACATTCAACAGCCCAAAAGTTGGGCTGACACAAGATAGAGTTAGTACCCTATCAAAACCCAGTGCATGCCGCTGTACGCAGATACATAGAACCACTTGTGACCTAAGCTACTTCTGTCCAGTGAAATGGCTTGTCAGAAAAAAAAGATGATCACCAGTTTTAATGGCAGAAGCTCATACAATCTTGCATTGGTTAAAAAAAAATGGAGACCTAATACCAAAACCACTTCTGTATTTTTAGTTGTGCTAAGAAAATTAAGCCAGGCATGGTGGTGCATGCCTTAAATCCCACACTCGAGAGGCAGAGGTAGGAGGATTACTGTGAATTCGAGGCCAGCCTGTGCTAGAGTGAGACCCAGCCTCCAAAAGATAGAAATGAAAATTAAATCTATCCTTATGACTACCACATCTCTTGGTTGAGAGAAATGTCAAAGGTCAACAAAGTTTTAGTATCCCACAAAACACTTAGTTCTTAACTTGCTTAACTTCATCCAGAATGGCACTGAAAATGAAGTTTTTCATCTACTCCCACTACATAAGTGACATAGTCATTTTTTCTCCTACGTAATTGAGCATAGCACATAGTACAGAACTTGACAGAAGCCCCTAAGGAGACAGCTTCACTCACTGCACCACTGCCAGTAGAATAAAAACGTTAAAGAAGTCATCACATTTGTCAGATCATTTTTTGGACGGGGTAAGGATTATAAAATTAGAAACATAACTTGAGTTTTTAATTGCAGGTTCTTAGAGGAAAGGGCAATGGATCAAGTTGATAGAGATATAATGTAATTATTCTATTGCTAATACTTTTCTTCTCAGGCCTTCTAATTGCTTTATCTTTCTCAGTGTGTTACTTACAAAAGTTATGTTGTATGAAATTGTGGTAAATGCATAAGTTAAGCCTTATTGATCTGCTTGACATTTTTACATGTTTTTGTTGCATTTTTACCCTCCATTTGGAAAATGTCAGTTTGGCATACATCCTAGATAATAAGAGTAAATGAAGTGAGTGTAACAATTTTCTTAACTATTAAAAGCAAAATTAGTCCAAGCTTTGCACCTGTATCTACTAGATGACTTGCTTTTCCCTGCTTTTCCCTCCATAGTAGTCTCAAGGAAAGTAGAAAAATAAAAATCTCTTAGCATTATTTCCTCTGTAAAATGTTTGTTATGATCTTAACATTTTTGAAGGGATAATCTTTTGAAACAGATGGTAAATCTGAAAGTAATTTTAGACCTCAGCATCAATATAGAAGCAGTGAAGGTATTGTCATGTGTCACACTCTATTACACGTACCGCCTGGATGCCTTAGAGAAGGCCACTCAAATTGCACTTACTGATGACAAAAGCTGCAGTCTAGGTATAGAAAACATGTTTGAATAGTATTCCTCATTAGCTACTATCTTATCAAAGAACTATATGAAACAGCTCAGCATTCATGGCAAGTTGGGCTTTATTCCCAGTTCTTAGGCAAGCTTAACTGGAAGGGGAATTTGAGGTGAATTTCCCATGTGCTGAGAAATATGTTTGAACATTTACAACATGATGCAAAAAGTGAAAAAAATGCATTGACTTATTTTCATGACTAGATGTCATTGTGTGTTGGGGGTAGTGGGCAGGCACTGGTTTCTTTTATTATTGTTTGATTACATGATGCTGTAACAGTATTGACTTGATAATCTTGCCAGGTATACAATGCAAAGCAAAAGAGGAAAATGAATTTTATAGCTCATGAATTGATTTACACAAACCAAACAATCTGCTGGTTGTTTGGATGTAGAATGTTCTATTTTGCTTATTGGCCACAGGGGCAACACTCTCATATTGTTGATGCCAGAATCCTGTTTTTATGCATTTGCCCTGAGATGACAATAGGCTTCAAGCCTTTCAGTGTTTAGATCTGCTTCATTTGGAAATCTTTTAAGTAGTAATAATAATAATGTTTTTAGGAAATTGAGTGGAACACTAAATTATTCTCTGATACCTAAGTTCAAACTGTGCAAGGTTAAAGAAGCTGAAAATCAGTGCACTTTTAAAGTCATTAGAGATCATAAGTGAAAAAAGTCTGTATTGCGTTAGCTAAGCTTTTAATGTGCTGTGGCATTATTATAAAATCAGCCTGAATCTGCATTAATTTCACAGTCTTTTTCTCTAAGAAGCCCAAGGGTACATGATGAATAAAATGTAAATTTCAAAAGGCAATGTTTTTATTAGTGCAAAGGGCAATGAGCCGTGTAGTTGGAGCAATGACCTGAATGGCGGCCAGTGCTGTTACAAGAAGCAGGAAACATCACTATAGATACAAATTATTTTATAGCACTAGAAAAAAAATAACACAGAAAGCTTTAAAGGTCTAACGGTAAATGGTCACAGAAATATACATGTGTTGGGTTAAACTTTCAAGCCAAATATCTGACACCATTCAGGAAGTTACATCTTCACAAGTCATGAAGATTTTTACACAGATAGACCCAAGGCGATTTTGGAATTTTTACTTAATATGTACTGTTGAATATTCTCAAAGTAATTAATCCACCAGTAGTTTTTGTTGATAATTATTAGTAGTTTATAATGAATTTTTTTACATTTGTTTTCATTTGGATGGCATCAATTTAGATTTGTACATACAGTATTTTTTAACTACCCAGGAACAATGATATATATTTACTTGCTGACATTTTGAGCTCCTAAAATTAATTTGCTAATTTGCCCTTGGTATGATGATTTTCTTCTTAAAAAGTGATACAATTGGAATACAAAGCCTTGATGTGTGGATGCCCACACTGTAAAGATCATCAGCCAAGAAGAAAATGGAAAAGAGGAACTTTTATTTTTAAAAATGCACTTTATCTTGCTACTTTTAAACCCTGTGGCTAAAATACATACCCAACTTCCTTCCCTAGTTTTCATTTTAAAAAATAAGCTAATAAATAAATCTTTCTGCTTTGGTCAGATTAGCAAGTCAGCACTGTAAATAAAAAGCAAAATAAGATTAAACCAAAGAGAGAAGTTGTTGATTTTTATGTACTACTGAGAACAGTGTCGTCTTGTGGCAGTTCTCGTAGACTGTGTTGGTTTAACAAGCGTCCAACCCTTTTGTCTTGTTGTTTTTGTCTTTCCTGCTCCCTGTCCCCTTGTTTCCCACAGGCTGTGCGTTTGTCACATTTTCTACAAGGGCAATGGCACAGAATGCAATCAAAGCCATGCATCAGTCTCAGACCATGGAGGTACTGTATCATCTGCCCTTTCTTTGTTTTCTTTGTGCAAATGATGGGAAATGGTAAAGCAATTCTCTCCTGTGTGGATTGTTCACATGACAATCACAGATTTAAACTTTCATCATTTCACTTTTCATACTCATACTCATCCTCTCCATGCCTCTTTTTCTCTCCCCATCCCTTCTCTCTTTTTCCTCTCTACATTTTCCCCCTAATGACTTGAAATGCATTCAGTGAAACCTTCCACTTGCTCTACAGTTATCTTTTGAGCCTTTTATTGGAGCAGTACAGGTCCTGCATTGTAAAGTTATGAAGCCTTTTAACCAAAGTGTCACTCTTGACCTAGAGGATTGAAGACATTCCCCACAGCAGTACTGGTATGATCTAAGCAGTAACAGCCTCACCTCAAACTGCTGCTTGCCCTATATTAAGTCACTTGCACAGGGTCTAGTTATCTAATCGAGTCAAACAAAATTGTGTTTTTGCATCTCAACAATATTGAAGAAAGTTAGTAATTCCCCCATTTAAGATTGAAATACCAAATGTCAGTCTCCTGAAAAATTACATTGGCAAAAAAAAAAAAAGGAAAGGCTCATGTCTGATTTTTTTTAATGTATTTTATTTATTTATTCATTTGAGAGAGAGAGAGAGAGAATGGGCACACCAGGGCCTCTAGCCAATGCAAATGAACTCCAGATGCATGCACCCCCTTGTGCATCTGGCTTACGTGGGTCCTGGAGATTCGAACCGGGATCCTTTAGCTTTGCAGGCAAATGCCTTAACCACAAAGCCATCTCTCCAGCCCCATGCCTGATTTCTTAATGAGCAATAATGACTTAAGAGAAAGGAAACTACACTAGAGTGAAATACACCTACAGGTGTACACCTATGGTTCTATACTTTTAATCTGTGATTTGGGTCATGGCCTACTAGAATCTTTCACAAAAGTGTACCAAAAGTGACATGCCATTACTTACTCTGTATTGTCTGGTAGGATCATTCAGGAGTGCATGTGCTGCTGTGTTATGTACACTGTATCTTTGTGTATGGGTGATCTTTCTGGAGGTGGTGGCCTTGTGTTACCTGACGCTGTTTTCATATCTGGAAAAAAGATATTTTCAGCTTTAACGTGCAAAATTAATAACTGTTTGAGCTTCTTTTTTCCCCCATTTTGTTGGGGTTTTATTTTTTGTTTGTTTGTTTTTGTTTGTTTGTTTTTTGCAATGCTGCATCTTCCAAAGCATGCTGGGAGCTAAATGATCATTATAAGTCATGTTTTGTGGGCACCTTTTCTATAGTGAACCAGAAGGTGGGTGGAAAGGGGGAGGAGTGTGCATGGCATTGTCATTAAGTGTTTACTGTACTTTTTTGAGTTGTGACATCAGCATTGCAAAGCCTGTTGTCTTTTTTGGGCCTTCATTTTAACTTTGATATTCCTAACATATCTTATATAATTAATGTGTTTTCCTTTCAGTGCAATGCATTTTTAAGACAGTCCCACTCCCCTACCTGAAGGCAAACTCAGGTGAAAATCAGCCATGATAGGAAATAATAAGCAGGATTCAATCGTGCAACAACAGTCACATTTGCAATGTTTGAGTTCCCTCTTTCTCCTTGGCTACTCCAGTATTGTGGTCTTTTAGGTACTTTTTAGCTTAGATGTTAAAATGAAATTGCCATTAAGAAAAAAAGTCATTACCTATACTTAATTTCCATATATGCATTTCCTTCTTATTTTATTTCCTATAAATAAGATTTGTACCCAAATTGGTCACCACTTAGAATTTTTTTTTCACTTAAATTCTTTCAACTCTTAGACATGCTGCCCTCCCCAAGTGAGGCCATAGGGATGCTGGTATATTACTACAGAAGAGCCCAAGATACAAGGCTGAGCTGGACATGAACCAGACCGAGAAAAAAAAGGCTTTCATAATCCAAAGAAATTGCTATCATGGTGGCACATATTTATTCTGAAGACATTCTTGATCCTTTATTATTATCTCTATTTAAAACTAGACATCCATACTTACACAAAAGGGCTCTCAGCTTAGTTTTTAAAAGTTGACCTCTGAATCCTCTAAATATATGTTATACAGTTACATTTAAATAACTAAAGTTGTTTGTGCTTTTTAACTAATTAAATTATTTCCAGGGTTCTGGCATACATCTTTAAGCAAGATGTATTATTTCTAATTTAAAATGATGTGAATATTAAAATAATTGTATTGAAAACAATCTTATGTAGTACTGTTTCCCCATGTTCCACCTTACTATTCTTGCCTATT
This sequence comes from Orientallactaga sibirica, assembly GCA_036365145.1. NCBI lineage: Eukaryota > Metazoa > Chordata > Mammalia > Rodentia > Dipodidae > Orientallactaga > Orientallactaga sibirica. Next base: position 7,675,644 of record JAEOAD010001030.1, read on the forward strand.
TTTCTGCTTTTACATATTTTAGTATTTAAGGAAGAAAAGACAGTAAATGTACTTACAAAGAAATGCTGTCATTAGGTATGAGACAAGAGAGAGCAACACTAAGACCATGTTTTCCATACAAAACTCCTTTATATTAATTTTCAGAGTATATTGCTCTTTTTGAAAAGTGATAAACTATTAAAATGTGGAGCAAATATTTCAGTTTTTTTAGTGGTAGCAATGTTATTTTTATGCAGTTTGTTGACATTTAACATTTTGTGTCATGCCTTTGCCTAACAAGGCTAAAGGATCATAAACTGTAAGTTTGACACGAGAACATTCACCTTATTGTTTTCATTTTTTTAAATAACAGCCCTGATAGCTTCATGTATTCCATTCATAGTTACATTACCAATAACTACTCAAAGAAAAAAATAGATTTGTCTTGTAGAAAAAAGAAAAATGACCCAAAGGGTCATTTAACTAGGAATACAGCTTTCCTGAAAGAATTCTACTATCTTGCAGGTTTTCACTTAGTCACTTGGGTAGAAGCACACCTCAGCAGAGTCAGCATCACAGGTGACCACGGATGTGCTGCGTTCTCCACACTAAGGGCTCTAGGCGGGAGGGGAAGAGTCTTCCTGCTGAGTTCTTCCCAGTAGCAGCTTTGGAAGGGACCACACTTGAGGTGTTTGGCCACTATTTTCCTGGAAGATTCTATCTACCTCAAAATTAATTTATCCTATCATATGACCTTTGGCCATTTCTTTCTTACTCTTCACCTTTTAAAGGAAATTAAAACGGAAAAAAAGCAGGAAGAATGTTCAGATTTATTAAGGCAAAGTACAGATAAAATCCCCCTCATTTAAGATATGTCTCCTTAGACTGTAATGTGCTTCTAGTTGTTTTGAGCTGCTCTGGGGTTTTGGAAAAAAACAGACATGGCACAGAACAAAGTAGAGAGACCTTTCTGAAAATATGTAGATAATTACTTTGGTCAATTCCTATGTTTTCCTTCATCCATGCTCCTAAAATGAAACTCACTTCTCTCGATTATTGGAACAAAATGATTCCCACAGTTCCAATGTTGAAGTAACATAACTGAAAATGAATGAATAAAAAAATAAGTGAATGAGAGATCCCTTTACTCCTTTGCATCTCCCTCCTTTCCCTCTTGTCCTTTTGTCACATGTGAAAGCATGCAGACACACAAAGAGAAGGCTGTCTTTAAGGCACGTGGACTATAACTTAATTAAGGTCATTGTCTCAAAGGAAGTCCTGGAAAGTTGAAGTATGACACATGAAGAGAGAATAATAATCAAGAGCAAGAAAGCAAGTGCCTTCACCAACCACTAGACCCTCTTAAGAAACCACTGACAGTATTTGGAGTTTTCTATTGATGATACTATTCAGAGAAGAAGGAATATCAAACCACTTTTTAAACCATTCCAGATCATTCTATGTACTCCAAGATAGTGAAGAAAAACAAATCCAGTGCTGGCTGTTTATCACGAAAGGAGTCAACCAGGCTATAACTTCCTTTTCACTTTCCAATGTGTCTGACCACAGGGCTGCTCTTCACCTATCGTGGTGAAGTTTGCTGATACTCAGAAGGATAAAGAGCAAAGACGCCTCCAACAGCAGCTTGCACAGCAGATGCAACAGCTCAACACTGCCACCTGGGGGAACCTGACGGGGCTGGGAGGACTCACCCCACAGTACCTGGCAGTAAGTACTGAGAAAGTGGGTCAGTGTGTGGTCCCCACGGAGAGGAACACAACCTCTAAACTGACAAGCTACCTTTCCTTGAAGTATGCTAAGAATTTCACTTTCCATACACTTTGAATTTCAGAAATTACTGAAATCAGCATTTGGGCAAATGGGAGGAGTGCAGATTTTTCTTCTTGTTAAATGAGTTAACATAAACATATAACTAATTTAACTGTTCTTGTTAGAGGCCAGGCAAAGTTCCGACAGATTTCTAAACTGTTTTAAAGCATCTTAAAAATCCTGTGTTATAAGAGATGCTACATGTTTGAGAACTGGCCGCCTATAGATTCTGAGACGACCAACAGAGACTCAGCATCACATTAGTGGGTAGTGGAGCCTGTCTGCTACTCAGCGGCAGTCTCCCAGACTTCATGCCACCATCCTGAATCTACCCAGCAGAGCTGTGTGAAAGCAAAGAATGTCCTTTTCAGGCCAAACTGGCCCAGCACTTCAACCAGCCCTTACATTTCATGGTTTCTAAGTATTTTTTTGTGTGGCCAGAATGTAAAGATAGTTCTTCTGGTAATATCAAACAGGACAGAATAGTGCTTCCTAAGCTTTATCTTTATTTTTTTTAATATTCTATTTATTTATTTGCAAGCAGAGGGATACAGACAGAGAATGGATGTGTCTGGCTTACCTGGACACTGGGGAATTGAGCCCATATCACTAGGCTTTACAGGCACACGCTTTAACCATGGAGTCATCTCTCTGGCCTCCTAGCAGGAGCGTTACAATACCTTACTATACCTCTAGAGTGGTCTTTCGAATAAGCGTGTCCAATGCAGCCTGAGAGGCAGCGAGGCCCTAGCTTTTAGTTTTTACTTGAGTTACTGATAGACTCTGCTTCTCTCCCTCATTTTTGTGTGTGTTCTTTTTTTAAATATTTTTATTTATTGAGAGAGAGAGAGAATGGGCACTCCAGGGCCTCCAGCTACTGCAAATGAACTACAGCTGCATGCGCCACCTTGTGCATCTGGCTTACATGGGTCCTGGGGAGTCAAACCTGAGTCCTTTGGCTCTGCAGGCAAGCTCCTTAACTGCTAAGCCATCTCTCCAGCCCTGTGTGTATGTGTTTTAACTTGTAGGTCTGACCACACATTTATTAGTAAAATTTCATATTGTGAGTTTGGGGCTTTTATTCCAGCTGAGCATGTGTACTTTGTGACCTCATTCTGTCAGTTAACATTTTAACTATTCCTCTCAGGAATTACCGCCCATGCACTTTACTTTGCAGCAGAAGCTGTAGTGTTTTGTAAGGCTGTCGTCTCTATTTCCTGCACATTGTACAGATGAGAAAAGGGAGGCATCGGACAGCTGTCACAGTGTCCACAGGTGCTCAGCTGTGTGGGCTCTTCACCATGATGCTTCTTGAGGACCCTGAGTGGGACATGGATGGCTTTCCTGCCTTACCCACCCCCAGTGCCCAGCTAGTCAGTCAGTACAGCTGATTAGTGAGTGAGAAATAGGCATTTGCCGTATTCATCTGCATTGTTAGCTAGAGCAATGACTGTTATTATTGTTGCCCTCTAACCATTTCTTCGTCTTACCCTCAAAGATAAACAATGGAGATCTTACCAGATGTCTGCCTGAAATCTACATGTATTTGGACTGTTAAAGTGTTCACAAACCATTGGCTTAATAATATGTACTAGCTTCTGAGCAAAAAAAAAACCAAATGTATGTGTCTCTCTCTCAGTGTTGTGACCACATCTGCAAATTATTTCCATACCTGAAAGAAACTTGGCTTCATTTATAGAATTTCTTTTTTTTTTTCTCCTGCCTCTGCCACTTCAGCAATTTCTTACCAGTGTATATCACTACACCCTGTTAGAATTGCTTTTTTATAAGCTCTTAGTAGGTTTTCTTCTGTCTGGGGCATCATTTTTGCCACTGAGGTATTCCCTACCTCTGTGTTCAGACATAGATTCGAAGCCTCACTCACCAAAGATTGGTTAGTCATGGAAATAATTCTTGATGATGGTTTAATGGCACTTCAGGTGTTGAACTTAATTCATCAGGTGTTCTTAACTTCCCAAAATCTCTCTAAAGATAATTTTACAGCTTTAATTTTGAAAAGTTAAATGTAAAGAGAGGGCTGTTGCATGTAAGCACAAAGAAATGAGAAACTCAACAAATCAGACCAAAAGAAGCTATTTCTATATTAAAGTAGATATCTCAAGTTCTCTATGTTGGGATTGAGAGCACATTTGGGTGCACACACGGAAAACCTATACAAATATTCTAAATAATTGAGAGAATGAATAAACAGACATCCTTCTGGTTTTAGTTAATATAAATATTGAATCTGATAATATCATTGTACATACAACTTAGGTTTAATCAGCCACCAAGGTCACTATGTGTTGTGATTTGTGTCATTTGATACATGCTTATTTTTTATTTACATGCAGAGTTTTTCTTACTAAACCAAAGAGATTTATCCTTACCCAAGGAACAAGTGTTCTACATTAGATTTCACATAACTACAAATATGTTTTTAAAGCTATATCTAAAGCAGTGAATTCATCTTGTTTCTCCTAAGCACATAGTGTCACAACGTTTTCATAATACATGGAGTTAATAATCTTAGTATTCATGTACATTATAGATAACTGTATGCTTCCCAAAAAAAAACTACAGCTATAATGATCTATCTAAACAAAAACAGAATGTTTTTTGCATCTTCTCAAGTGTTAACATAGCACCTAAATTAGCATACAGCTCAATCAAGTTGCTTAAGGACAAGAACACTCCAGAACTGAAGCCATACGTTTTTGCCTTGTGATACCCACTGATTCTATGTGGCAGGGAAAATGTGGTTTTGAAAACTAGCATCGAAATTACAGGCTTTTGCTGGCATATTTCTTTTTTAAAAAAAAATTAAATACTGGAATATTTACAATGCACAGATTCAGTGTACACCAGATAATTCCAGGTTTTGGCCAATGATATGTTTCTTTCCTACAGTGAAGACCATCAAAGAATGGCTGATTGTTCTCATTGCTAGATGGCTGTGGTTGTTAACTGTATGTGTATGACTAGATCTACTTATGTGTAGTCATCATTTTGTTGGCCTGAGTCAGGGAATCAATGTGGTTCTAGTGAGGGATAAAGAGAATGGAGCTTGAAAGGAAAGGAGAGGAGGGAATGGACCTTGATTGACAGAGATGAGTTATGGTAACTACTAGACTACAGAGAGATATAATTAGTCACACTGTGTTGGTTTCAATAGATTTAACACCTGGTTGTTAAAAAGAGTAAATTGATTAATTGTTTTAAGGCAGCAGTGTTAGTGAGTTTCCCCAGTGTCTGTGTTCCTTAATAGAGATTAGACATTAATATGGATTTACAGCACCAACTCTAGGGACCTTCAGTCCATCAATAGGTAGTGGCAGCCAACTATATTAATGTAAAGGAAACTGAGTTTCCCCCAATTTAATGAGCAAGCTGCTTTGTTCTTATGTCCACACTGTTCTGACTTTGCTGTTCTATCATCTTCTGCAGCTTCTGCAGCAGGCCACCTCCTCCAGCAACCTGGGCGCATTTAGTGGAATCCAGCAAATGGCTGGTAAGTCCTGAAGCATGCCATTCCTTTTGACCATGCAATTATATTATGAATATTTGGTTGGTTGTTAGGGAGAAAGGAGAGAAGGAAAAAAAGAGCAGTTTACAGATGAGCTAGCTTTGTATCTTATATGTTAAAATTGTGTTTCTCCTGCCTTTGCATTTCCAGCCCACCTTTCAGTATGTGTAGCAGTTATAAGATTAGGGGGCTTCAAATTCCTATAGAGTGCACTCTTTAACCATTTGTGGATTTTTAATGGATTGATTACTAGAGGGTTTCTAACAAGATTACTATATGTAGGGCAGACAAAATGACTGACATCCCTCTGAAATTTTAATAATAGCCAGTCAATAAAAATGTTCTGACCTCCATAATGAAAGCTGAGATCGCCAGCCTATATTTGATACAGTTTGTAGTCCCTTGATAATGACAGATAATTAACAGGGTGCCTTTTTTACGTTAGTACCCAGTTGACAGAATTGTGCATCAGAGCTTTTATGTGAAAGTATAATCTTTGTTCTCAAGAAAATCAAAGTGTGACAGTATTTGAAAGGCAGCTCATTGAAGGATCCTGTTTCATAATGAGCTGGGCCAGTAGTTGCTGCGGCACAGTGATTAGTGCAAGGTCAGTCCTACTGTGCCACCTTCCATGCTGATACCCCACCTTAACACAGGCTCAGGGAAGGCAGGGTGTGTAAGAAATCAAAACAGGTGGCCATTAACCTGCCAGGAGGCACAGTTAGAAAGCTTTTCCCTTGATTCCAGAAGGGCTGGGGAGAGAAGACATTGGTGCATTACAGTGAAGCACAGTTGGCTTTAATCAAGGACACCCTGAATCAATGAAATGAAGCCTTGGGATATGAGAATAAAAGCCAGATTTACTTATCCATCATTGTGAAAACTCTCCTTTCCCCCAACATACATATCCTTGTTTGTTTTTCTATCTTTTCACTTTGAATGAGTCTAGAAGACATTCAGTGAAGTCTCTCCCCAGATGTGTTCTATGAATATCATTCCAGCACTCACTCCGTTATGGTCGTGGACTGTGGTGATTTGTCTGATGGTAAATGCTAGCCAGAACTTCTGAGAGACTTGTTACATTTCAAATCTTTTGTTCTTCTGTAATATAGATGATATATATTTAATATCTTGAAATGATAAGTGGTTAAGTTACTGTACTTAAGAATATGGGTTAGGAAGCTGGCCTTGGAGCTAAGCATCATATTGATTGGTTAATTTATTTATAATTCCTTGAAAGGATATTAGTAAAATATTCGGGGGGTAAGTTCTGTTTTAAGAGGGAAAAAACTGATTTGCAAGCTTCTGAAATAAATTCTAAAATTCACCACATTTTGAGCAGATGAGAGATGTGTTTTTTATTCTAGTATCACAGACCCTCCCAGATCTAAAATTAGGGGCTTTCCTCAAAGTAGCCCTGGGCTCTCCCACTCCCACAAAGGCATTATGCAGAAAAGGTCACTTATCCCTGAGGCTACTGCCCAGCATGTCTTCTCAGACAGACAGAGTGCCCCATTCTTCATTAGGATGTGTGTTCCTCTGTGTGCCAGCCACAGGTCAAAATATTAGCATTCAAATGCTCTGCATGCTCATTTCAAAACTACAAGTAGATGGGAGTCACCTTATAAGGTGCCATGGAGCAGATGGCTAATGTAAAGAGAGTCTATAAATGTTCTGAGCTTTCCAAAATATGTTTCTTTGACCTTCATCATGTTGAATTCACCACATTAAGTCTGCACAGGCTATGAAATCAAATACTGAACAACTAGGCTTGAGGGATGGCTTAGTGGTTAAAGCATTTGCCTGCAAAGCCAAAGGACCCAGGTTCAATTCCCCAAGACCCACATTAGCCAGATGCACAAGGGGACACACGTGTCTGGAGTTCGTTTGCAGTGAATGGAGGCCCTGGCGCACCCATTCTCTCTCTCTCTGTCAAATAAATAAGAATCTTGAAAAATCCATTATCTGCCAACATCTTGGAAATTTATTAGAGAACTCAGAATATAGGTGTCAAGCCTCTTTTTCTACGGGGTGATTTTTCTAAAAGATGCCTCTCACTAACATGGATAATCTTAGTATTTGAAGCATAATAGTTTGGGGTATTTTTTTTTCAAGCATAAGAACAGAATTTATGTGACCCCTCCTACGGTTTTTTTCTTATTCCAAAAGTAGGACTTTTGACTTTGGTGGGACTTTTTTTTGTTTTGTTTTGCTTTTTGAGGTAGGGTCTCACTCTAGCTCAGGCTGACCTGGAATTCACCATGGAGTCTCAGGGTGGCCTCTGCCTCCCAGTGCTGGGATTAAAGGCGTGCGCCACCACACCCAGCTAGGACTTACTTTTTGTCCTTGTCATTAAGCTGCACCAGCATGATTGGTAACAATGTAAAAGGAAAATCCCTGTCCCTAATGCTGTTCCCTTCCTCCTCACAAATGTCTCTGAGTACTTCTACTGTTCAGTGCCAAGTGCTACAGTTTCAGGAACAAGGCTTGGCCCAGCAGCTAGTGGACTCAGCCTTTCTCCTTGTGTAGGTGCTTAAAACTCTTTGAATGAGTGAATGAATAAATACATAAACTGACAGGTATAAATCTGTATTTTGGATTCATTCTCAATATGGCTCAAGTTTCAAATTATGAAAATTGGTTTATCCTTATGTACAAATCAAATACCATTATGTAAACTGTCCCTTTCTTCACTCTGCATTATTGAGAGTTTAGAAAGTTTGTACATGAAATGTTATAGAGCACAGTGTACATAACAGATACACAAATACAGTAGATGCAATATGATAATAAGGTAGAAGGAGCCCAAAAGGTCATTTATCCTTGTCTTACCTAATGTTCAGATGCTTGTTGAATAATTAATATTATGACATAGTAATAATGAACACATGTAAAACTCATATGTAATTGTATGGGATATAGTAGCACATTTTTAAGGTCCTCATATAAAATTCACCTAGTCCAGCCTGGAACTTTATCAACAAAGACAGTAAACTATATTAGAAACCAGTAATATTTGGCTATGAATACCTCTCAAAACATAATCTCTTTCAGGAGACTGAGGTTTAAAAAGATTCATTTATATAAGTAAAGCATTTTTTATTTGAGAAGAAAATGAAAGCCCCAAAACAGAAAATAAATTATAGATGACAAGTTTCTAAGTAGTTATACCAATCAAATCTAAAGCACTCTCAGCTATACTTCCCCCCATGAAATCTTGCTATTTTTTTAAGTTAAAAATAGCTACTACAAATATGTTTCTTGATTTCTGTAAAAGTAAACTTTCACAAGATATGGAATTTAAAAGCAGAAAATGAATTTAAGATGAAATCATTATAAGCTGAATCTTTTTATGTAAATTCATTGTGCGTTCTTAAAGTTGATTGATTTTATTTTCCCATTGAAAACTTCTAATAAGTTGTTCATATAAAAAAATAGTTGTTCATTTCTCCCCTAGTATCTACTTAGTGAATATCTGAAAGCTGAGAAACTTGGGGTCTGAGTAGGGGGGAAAGTCTGGATTTTTTTTTCTTAGAGAATAAAACAGGGCAAAGTATCTTTTTAATCTTTAGTTTCTTCTTAACAGCTATGATGTCTGAAAAGACCATCATGATATAAAACAAGGTAGCATTTTACAGGTTAATATTTAAACTAGCTCCTTATAATGTAGACATTTTCACAGTATGCCAAAGACAGAGCAATCTTTTTGTTACTACTGCAACTGGAAACCCAGATGCATGAAATGGCTTAATAGGTTATGTGAGACCGCAGCACCGTTAAATGGTGTCATGCGGATTAGGATACAGAACTCTGAGATATTGCAACAACTTTATGAGGTGGGGACTGTTGGTACCGTTTTACAGGCAAATGAGACTTAGAAAAGAGGTTAATGGACTTGTCGAGGGGCACTAACCTAGTAGGTAGAAATCTGTATATCAAGTTTAATTGTTTGCATAAGTATAAGCTACCGTGATTCACCTATGCATACAGGTGAGTGGGCCAAATACAAATCCATGCTGAAGATGCAGAGCCCCCAAAACACTATAGAAACTACGAAGTGATAACTAGAAACCGCCTTCATTCCAGAAAAGGTTTCCAATTTATTGAGAAAAGGCTATTCTATGTTAAACATAGTTTTTTTGTTTGTTTGGTTTTGGTTTTGTGTGTGAGACAAGCTCATGCATCCCAGGCTGACCTGGAATGCTGAGGATGACCTCGAACTCCTGATCCGCCTGCCTCTACCTCAAGAGTGCTGGGATCACAGGTGTGTACTATCATCCCCAGTGTAGGGTTAGGATTGAACCTAGGATCTTGTGCATGTTAGGCAAGCACTCTTCTAACTGAGCCCTATCCCTAGCCCTAGAATATGAAATTCTTATGAAATAACTCAGAGAGATTTGAAGATATAGGTAAGGAAAAAATATCTGATGATGAAGTGAGGAAAACTGCTTCATTTTAATTCTGATTTTCAGTAAAATTGGTAATAAGTTTTTTCCAGAAGTCTGGTTTAAATTTTTAAAGTAGGGGCTGGAGAGATGGCTTAGTGGTTAAGGCATTTGCCAAAGGATCCCGGTTCAACTCTCCTGGACCCATATAAGCCAGATGCACAAGGGGGCGCATGCATCTGGAGACTACAGTGGCTGGAGGCTCTGGCGTGCCCGTTCTCTCTCTCTCTCCCCCTGCCTCTTTCTCTCAAATAAATAAATATTTTTTTAAAAAAATTTTAAGTAACAGTAAACTGTAGCATCCAAATATCTGCTTAAAACAACAAAATAACTCTCCCTTTGTCAATGTGAAATCCACTCCCAGAGATTGCCTGTGAGTGTCTGTCACAAGTGGAGGAGAAGGAGGACACTTGCAAAGACAATGCCTGGGTGGTCTGCGAAGCTCCTGTTGGAGCTGCTCCCAGTATGGAGTATGTGTCATGGGCCCACAAAGACCCTGAGTCTCCAGCAGTCTGTACCACAGACACTTCCTGCGAATGTGCTAATAGGCCTTATGAGAAGGTTCTATAACCACCCATCTGTCACTTTTTAACAGACCTGATTGGCAAGCACTTGTAACAACTGACATCTGTTCTCACTTATTGATATGCAGATTTATGGTAATTGCTATGAACAATAAGACACAAAATTACCTAAGGTGAACATTAAATTAAATTTTCATGCCCTTCTCCTTATAAATAATTTTTTTTAATCTCAAGTTTCAAGTAGGCATTTTGTGCATTTTTTCTGTATGTAATTTCTTCATTTTGAGAATTCTTTCCTAAATAATGAATGAAAAGTTGAATCTCTTACTCCCAACTTTTTTCCTTTTGCCATCATCATAGCAGCTCACTGTTGGATTTCCTAAAGCTTAAGTGTTTTGCATGTGTAGTCACATAGATTATTGCCCTTGGTTTAAGAGGTGCCCAATTGAATATGGTCATTTTCCTTAGAAAAGCTGTTTGCCAAGCCAGAACCAGCTTCCAGAAGGGTGACTGGCACCTCTCTGTCTGGTGCCCTGTCATGGTGATTATGAAGGAGTAACAGAGAAAGTGTGAATGGTGGGTAGAAAACAAGAAGGACCATGTGACAGGAACTGAGAAAGAAGAAAGAGTTCTCCCATACCAAAGAGCAAAAATAATAATGGTAGCCGGGCGTGGTGGCGCACGCCTTTAATCCCAATACTTGGGAGGCAGAGGTAGGAGGATCGCCATGAGTTCAAGGCCACCCTGAGACTACATAGTTAATTCCAGGTCAGCCTGGGCCAGAGTGACACCCTACCTCGAAAACAAACAAACAAACAATAATAATAATAATGGTAAAGGAACCAGAGATATGAATTCAAATAAGTAGAAGCAGAAACCCACCCCAAGACTGCCTTGGGAGCCCTCACTATTGACTTGAACCCAGGAAAGAAGGCAGAGCTAACAAGGGAGGAGAGAGAGCTCCTTCCCATTAGAGCATGTCAGGGTGGAAGGACACTGAGGCCAGAGGGTTGATGCAGTGCTTCAGAAAAGGCTGGTGTGGTTTGGAGATGCTGTTGCCAATGAAGGGCCCAGAAATACTGAGCCCAGTAACAATCTCCCAAGCTCCACCTACTCATCCTAGGATTGTTACCATGGTATAAAAGGGCATGAGATGTCGGTAGCATTTAGACTAGGAGTTGGTGTAGAAAAATGTCCTCAGGGAGGGATGGATTACAGAAGAGGTGTCAAACATGTATTGGGCTTGGCAGAGGGAGAAGGCCCTGTAGTCTCTACCTTTCATCTTCTGTCCAGGCTGGTGTGATAACACCACCAAGGGAGGAACAGGCCCTTCTGAGGCTCCAGGCTTCCCTCCAGTGCTTTTTAGTTCCTACCTCCTGTGTCTTTCCTCAGCTTTAGCTGAGCCTATGAAAGCAGGTAAGGCTGGAATGCTTCATCTTTGTGGGCTGCTTCTGTTGCACATGTATGTGTGTCCATGTCTGTTTTTGTACTGAATAGGAGGGAGGGAGCCATTTCTTTGCATTTTCTTCTTTATGCTATCACTTCCCATTTCTAATTTCTTCTTGATTTCTCATATTCCCCCATCACTATCCCAATGCCAGTCTTCTCATTCAGTGGTTTCCTTTTAGGACCTTAGTCTTTTTCAGTCACCTAATATACACGTATTCAACTTTCTAGGGTCTATAATTTAAAGAAAAGTTTAACACACGTTACATGTCACATTTCAGGATCAGTGAGCTTTGATATGTATGGAGGAAACAGCATGCAACAGACTTAGTATCAAGAAGAATGAAACCAGGTAGTTCCATTTGTTCACTACAGCTAGTTATCTGTGGTTTCCAAGATGGATGAAACAGTAGGATCAGGTAGATGAGAAAAGTAATCAAATCAAGAAATTAAAGAACTGATTAATAATTTAGAGAGATGTAGTACATAGTACGAAGTGGTTGCTGGATAACTCATTCCTCAATTGTTAATGAAGACAAGATTGACCTAGAATTTTAGGTCTCATAAATTGAACCAAGAGCAATGCTATGAAGTGTGTTCTCTCAGACCTGGCATTCCTTCCTACTAGATAGCATTTGCATTGGTTCATGATGGAACAGAATGCCTCACCTGGCAGCTTTCTTTGGTTTATAGTGTGTTGGAGGTTAACAAGACCATGGTAAGAGAACACAGGGTGTGGATTCAAGGTTAGTACATCAGCTGATTTCCTTTGCTGTACCATTCTTCCTTTCCTCTTTCTCCCTAACTCTCCCAAACTTGCCTGAGATACAGATTAACCAAGTAAATAGAGACTAAAACATGAAGAGTAAGAGGGGGAAAGGAGCCCCAGATGGGGACTACAGAACTACAGGGAAAGATCATGGTTAGGGTGGCAGGGAGCAGGCAGGCACACAGACGGGAGAGCGCCATCCTCCTCATGTTCACCATCCAGAAGCGGCCTTTGGAGAATGGGCAGTGTGGCGGTGTTTTGACCTCTTTATGTCTAAATGTCCTCTGCCTTTGACCTGTACTACAGTGATAATGTCTGAAACAGGTGAATTTGATGTGCACACTAAGAAGCCACATGTAAAGCACTGAGAAACATGTCTGGCTCCTGTTCTGTTCTTAATACCATATCCTCTTTATGTGCAGTAAAATAGGAGTTGCTAAAGTAAGAGCACTTACTGTTTCAGTAGTTATTGTCTCTTTGGACTTTACATGTATTGACCCACCCACAGGAGGTGGGTTCTGTTTTAGTCACACTTTATAGCTGAGAATCCCAAGGCAAAAACCATTAGCCAATTTGCTCCAGATGGTTTAGGTTGGAGTAGGTGAGACTGAACTAAGTTCATTTAAACCCATACCAACTGAGAGCAGAGCCTAGGCTACATTGCCTCTAGCAAGAAGTGATTATTGTCACTATTCTCACCAACAGAGATCAGGGTAAAGGATAGGCCACCCCCAGGCCACACTGAGAAAGCAGAGACGTAGAGGCACAGGGCACAGGTGGAGCGCCCGGTCCTCAGGAGTTGGGAGGGGAGCTTCCAGGCCACCCCACTGTTTAGGATAGGGGAGAGAGGCACCATGAACGCCTGCTGAGAGCTGACACACAAGGAGCAATCCTCCACTCCTCAGCTGATCAGTGCTTCCCTGTGCTTCTCCTTCATCTGCATCTAGTCAAAGGAGTCAGTGAGAATTCGCCTTTGAGTATGGGCCTGTTTCCAGAAATGGATGAAGGATTTCCTTCAGTCACTTCTCCCTGCTCCACTGTCCAGCAGCCTCCTTGGGCCCAAGCTGTCATGTTGTCCATTCTTCCTCAATGTCTTGCACAGGGTCTGACCCATTCTAGCCACTGACTAACTGGTATGATGGATTGGGGATGGGTTGATAGGTGACCTGATGGGCAAATATAGCACCTGATTAGCTCTATCTAAACCCAACCCTCTTTCTTTCCCCCTAAGTCTCCCATACTGGAGAATACAATGGCTTCTGCTGCCTACTTCCCATCTTGGCTATCTTGCCCTCTCAGTAGCATTGGACAATGTTAGCCATCTCCCCGAATGGTATCTCAGAGCCTCGTTCATTCTACTCGGCCTTTTGGGTTAGCAACAAGGAAAGGTGGCAGAGGACATCAAAGTCACTCTTAGGTGATGATGTCTTCACAGAAGGGACATGTAGAGGGGACACATACCCTCACCCTGAATTCCTCAGGGTTATGATAAGGGAACTTCAACCTCATTGTCAGCTGGGCTTCAGAATCTTTAATAAATGTCAGTGGGAAAAGTAAAAGATTTATCTTTCTAATAAGCTCTGACACAGTAGATTAGCCAATAATTGAAGAAAAACAGTATTTGATGCTGATGTAAATATCAAAAAATGAAGAAAACTAATAGCATGGTTGGCTATTTACACAGTACTCTTTATAGCAGCTTATTAAAATGTGCTGTTAATGTGTCCATTTAGCTTACATGAATGTATCAAGAATTACCAGCAGTGTATCTGTATAGGTGGACATGGGTATACATGGATAAGATAAAATCTCTGTCCTCAAATAACTTAATATTTGCTTATGAAGGTAAGATATATACATAAATAAAGTCAGAGATAAATAGGAAAGGGAGTTGATAAATAAAACACAGGAATTACATGTGTTAGGTGTACACTGAGTGATCTTCAAAGCAGACAGAGGAATGGCAGAATACAGTGGCCACAGCTTCAGGAAGCTGTGCACCAAGGCCCTGAATGAGGACCTGATGCTGTGAACCCATGAGTGGGCTTAGCCAGGCAATGGATATAGCTCTTTCTAACTCTGTGGCACTCGCCTAAGGAGAGTCAAAGTCCTAGAAGAGGACTCTGAGCCTGAGCCTGGAATAATGGCTCATCTATTATTAACTGGTGCCAGGTGCACAGTATAGGATTTAATTTCAGTAGTAAACCCTCTTCTACATCCAGCAGACGACGATGTAGTGTGGTCATCAGGTTGACATCATTAAAACATTAAAGGGAGCATTAGTCACAAGAGGGTGCAGATGGATCTGTACAAATGTACGTCACAGGTTTCAAGATCACTCACAGCCTAGGTTAGGAACTGCAGCCATACTCAAATGTACTGTACATTCATGTGGCTTTCAGGAAGTACAGAGCCCTTTGTTGTGTCCAAGTGGGTCTCCACTAAAGTGAAGTAGTTCCCATATTTCCTTCATTTCTACTTTGCTAAATTGAAACTTAAAAATAGGATCAGTGCTTCCTGATACCCACATTCTCCTAAATAAGACACTATGTGACCCTTGATCAGAGAAAGCAAGCTTTATTCCCAGGTGCATTGATTCACAGGATTTCACTTTTTTTCCACCAAAAAAGATGTAGGTGTTTGGATATCACCATAACCTCACAGGGCTGGATGGCTTCTGGAAGAAGACAGAGTATAGTTCTGCACAAAACCATCTGAGGCTTTTATTCTGAGTAGAAATATTCCCTGGTCAGGGCAGAGTAGTAAGTGGAAGCAATATTGTCTGTAAGGCTCAGCAGCCCTGCCCTGAGGCCCAGTTCTCTGGCCAGGAACTGAAGTTCCACACCAATGATGGGAAAACATTCCCACACCCCTTCATCTATCTTCTCCAACACATATGGAAGCAGTTACCAAGCCATTCTTCCTGGAGCAGATTAAATTTGTTCAATAGATAGTTAAGTATCTGCATTTAAGGCAAAAAAACAATAAAATGAATTTTATTATTGAGTCCAATCTCCTATATAGAACTCTTCTATGTAAAAAGAGAAATATTGTTTCTTTTTCTTACTTTGAAATGAATTGTGGAAAAGTACCTTGACTGTTCAAAGAACCTGCTGAAAGTAAAAACTGCATAGACACCAGGCTGAAACTCAACCTCAGATCACTGCCTAGAAACTATCAGTCCATCCCACCCTCATATTATTGAAAATTTTCATTTATATCTTGTTTCTCAAGTTTTACTAATTAGAAAATCATGCTAGCTAAAAATAAGGTTATTTTAAAATATAAAGTTATTAAGATACTGTCAATTCTCTTTGCCATATATTGAGTTGCTATTATACATACATGTTAAGATAAATGTGGAAAGACAAGTTCAATGGCAATACTACTAATAAATGACATTTATTGGGTACTTATAGTTTGCATTCATCATCTCACTTATCTGCACAAGCCCCTGAGAGCAGATATAATTAGTATGGCCACTTCTTCATCAAGAAATGAAGAGACTAATTTGTCTGGATATGCATAGCCGATAAAATGACAGAACCAGGATTAGAACTCATGTCAGTAAAGTAGAAACATTTAACTAATGAGCTGCACTTTCCTTTGTATTAGTTTATCTATGCACATGTAAGGTTAGGGATTCGGAGTTCAGCCCAAAGCTCATTCTGCAGTTGTCCATGCCCAGATCTCACCATTTCCTGGCAGCTACCTCATAAAAGTTGCCAGTGTACACAGTGATGTACTAACTTTTGTAGCTTTCACTATGGCATTGACAGGCAGCCATAGAAAGGGGATCCCGAGTTAGGACAGGTAGTGCCCCGGTGAGCTCACTCTGCCAAAGACAAGAACTGGATGTCATGCAGGTACCTTGCCTAGTAGCGAATCTCTAGAAATCACAGACTTCAAAAAGGAGTCCTCTGAAAAATACTGACCACAGCTCCCATCCAGGTAGGCTGATCGCACAAGTCCCTAAAGCAGCTCTCATAAGCTCTGAGGTATAGGGATTGGATGATTCTGTGAGCTTGTTCTTGTTTAGAAACTGGGGAAGTTTCTCTTGCTAACACCACTCTTTTCTTCCCTTCATAGGCATGAATGCTTTACAGTTACAGAATCTGGCAACGCTGGCAGCTGCTGCAGCTGCCGCCCAGACCTCAGCCACCAGCACCAATGCAAACCCTCTCTCGACCACAAGCAGCGCCCTGGGAGCCCTCACAAGTCCTGGTGAGTAGAAAGCCTTGTTTTTCTCTGCATATGACACAAGAGTGACATAAAGTGTAAGGACAAGACCAGCTTTCTCATGGCTTTTGACTTCAAAGAGCAAGTAGGAATGCCCTTGATTTCCTTATAAAACATTGTGCACCCAAAATATGAGACTCAGAATATAGTTTTAAGGAAAGAAACCCAAGAGATATTTAGGAGAATCTGGTAGGTTTATTCTTAATGTGCTACAATCTCTTGAAAACAGCATATACGTTTAGTGATTCCTTTCTTTAAAGTATTACAAATATATATACCATTACTATATGTGGCACTCATTCTAGGTAATAAATAGTATTCCTGAAAAATCAACTTGTAAGTCAATTTTTTCAAAACATTAAGTTATAGCTTTAATTTACTCTACAAATTAAATTAAGTCCTTTAATGTCCCTTCTTAAGAAATAAATCTGTTTAATATTACTAACTTCACCCATATAAAAATAACAGTGATTTTCTTAAAATACATTTAAATTTATCTAATTTACCTATCTTTATTCTTATTTAAACAATTTTTTTATTTCAGAGAGAGAGAGAGAATTGGTGCACCAGGGCCTCAGCCACTGCAATTGAACTCCAGATGCTTGCACTACCTAGTGGGCATGTGCAACCTTGCGCTTGCCTCATCTTTGTGCATCTGGCTTATGTGGGATCTGGAGAGTCATACATGGGTCCTTAGCCTTTACAGGCAAGCACCACCTTAACTGTTAAGCCATCTCTCCAGCCCCTAATTTACCTATCTTATGAATCAAATTGCATTTTCCTACATAAGATTTTTTCCCACATTAAGTACGAAATTATTTAAATAGCAAATGCATGATTTTGATTGTACTTTCAGCCAGAAGACTTCTTAGATTAAAAAGCCCAGTACAGGGCTGGAGAGATGGCTTAGCAGTTAAGGAACCTGCCTGCCAAGCCTAAGAATGCCCCTTCGATTCTCCAGGTCCCACATTTAGCCATACTCAAGTGACGCAAGCACGCAATGCCGCGCTTGCCCACAAGGGGGTGCACGCATCTGGAGTTTGTTCACAGTGGCTGAAATGGCCCTGGCATGCCCATTCTCTCTCTGCCTCTTCCTCTGTCTCTCCTCCCCCCCCCCAAAAAAAGCCTAGTACAATAGTGAGCACAGGTAATCAGTTCACATAATTCAATAAATGATATGTTCAAGGGATATGACAGTGAACCAGAAAGACATACTACCTGCATGAGCCTCAGTCTTACAGGAAACCTCAGAAAGAAAGTAAATAAATGAATAATGTGAATGTGATAAGTGTGTTAAGACTGATCAAACAGAACAAAGTCGAGTAAAGGAACTAGAGGGTATGAGCCCTCTCTATCAAAAGGTGGCATTTGAGCTGAAGCCTGAATTGAGGGAAGAAAGCTGTTTAGTCTTCTGAAGAGAAGAGAGTATCATAAAGGGAGTCAGGCAGGATGGAGCTTGGAGTGCAAGGAAAGGGAAGAGAGGGAAAGAAGAGTAAGCCTGTGTCAGGGATCCACTGCAGTTTATATTAGTCAGCCTTCCCAATGTAGTATGCATGCTTGACCTAACTCAGGGCAAAGAAACATTTATTTTGCTTATAGTTTGGAGGAGCAGCCCATAGCAAGGTAGAACATCATGACGGTGGGAGTGTGGAGCAGAGGAGGCCGTTTGCCTCATGGTTGACAGAAAGCAGAGAGACAGAATACAGGAAGAGGCCAGGGTAAGATACATCTTCCAGGAGTACACCCGTGGTGACCTGTTCCTGCAGAGAGGCCCCACTTCCTAAAGTCTCCACAACTTCCCAGCTCAGGGACAAGCTTTTAACCAATTATACCATTTCATCCATTAGAGTAATAATCAGCAATTTATTTTACCCTCTTAAAGTGTTTCTCAGAAGATAATTTTAAACATACGTGACCATTCCATTTTTTTTTTCTGAGATTACAGTGAAAGAGAGAGTATGTGTGAGGATGTACTATTCTTCCTTCTTTAGTCCAAAACTACCCCTAACAAAGTGTCCTTCCCTGTATTCCTAAAGAAGCACACGACCTTCCTATGGATGCTATTTCCTGAGATATCAAAGTGATTTTTCTCTTCTCTGGTAAAGAATGCTTTGCATGGTAGCTGAAAGTATTCATCAGAATCTTAAAGTGTCTTGGCAAAAGCTATTTAAATCTACATTTCAATTATTTTTCCTAAGTATAATGAAAACGAAATTCCTGGGATTTAAGTGAAAGTAAATTTGTCTAATTTCCATTAGGGACTTTTTCAACAGAAAATGTGACTAGTAGAATTCATGACTCTCCACTTCATCAGGGCAATTTTCAATGAAATGAAAGAGTTGAAAGCCATTCTCCAAGATTCCATACTATTGCTTATTTTTGAAATTTTTTACTAAATAATAATAACTGGGGAAAACCTCATTCTCTCACTTCTACATAGGCTTCAAGTTTACCCTGTGCTTAAATAGCTCTTGAGCTTCAAGATGAATTCATCTAGAAAGGAAAAGGACAATTTAATCCCCCAAACTATTAATTTTTTTATAATTATAAATTTATCTTTCAATTTTGGCTACCCAGAAACTCTCCCCACAGCATTATTATAAATGATTTTAAATAGCTTTAGCTTTAAAACATGAGAGATTAAGCTTTAATTTTTGTTTTAAAAATCTCTTTAAGCAATAAATAGGTTTCTTTGTCTCATGGCCTTGAAATAAAAATTAAGATAGTTTAAATTGCTCATGGTTAGAATAAGTGTTTCATGCAATTATCAGATGGTAGTGAATAAAATTAGAAATTAAATCATGAAAGAATAAAAATTCAGGTAAGTGCATATTATTCCTTTTATGACTTCCTCTTGGGTCTTTTGAAACCTAATTTAATCGTGGTTCTTGTCTTTTATTTTGATATGATAATTTTTCCTTTGTTTACTTCAGTCTCCCATTTAGTTAATTAATTCTTGGGTCATTTCTTATTACCTCATTTTGAACCTGTTTTTAAGGAACATGTCTGTGTTTATAGAAAGAAGCAAGTTGTATATTAGACATGTACCTATATATTAAAGAAAGATAATAATATTGTCTCCCACACTGTCTGTAGATAAGTTGTTTTTGTTTTGTAATCTTGAGGGCTTAGAAAACAGTGTTACTGTTATCACATGTGAACATTTCTTTGACATTTATTTTCTGAAGTCCAATTCTGCATTCATGTACTACATTACTTCAATGACCCTCTGTTTCCTGTCTTTTTAAAGGAAAAAGGTGTTTTAAAATCCTCCAAATGTTTCTGTAAGTACAGACTCAGTCAAGTGCACACTTCAAAATAATGGATAACTTCTTTCAATGGAGTAAGACATTTTACAATGCCAGGAAGCATTGTTCCATTCCCAGTGCTGGCTCTTCAAAGAGTTTTCCCTTCAAATTCAGGCAGTCTCTTCCCCACCCCCCATCTTCAGGCTCTTTGAAGGCTACAATAGACAGACACAGGGTTTCAAGAAAATGCTGTTGTGGCCTGATAGAGGATTGGTTAACAGAGGTTTAAGGTGTTTTCATGTGATTCAGACTTTCCTCACATACTAAAAACTAATGAATGGGCGCTGTCTCTTTGGCACATCTGTGTCATCTCAGCAGCTGCATCTGCAACAGAACATGAGAACTTACCTGGAAGTTATCCTATAGCCTTTAGTTTACAGGTGGTTTGGGGACCCTTAAGTGTGCCTGCATCTCATTAGGACCTGTGTTCTACGGAAAGAGGTGATTCATCAGTTTTTGAACCTTGCTTCTGAGCCATCCATATGGGCAAGACCAGTATAAAAGTCACATTAGGGGCTGGAGAAATGACTTAGTGGTTAAGGCGTTTGCCTACAAAGCCAAAGGATCCCAGTTCGATTCTCCAGGACCCACATAAGCCAGATGCACACGGGGCACATGCATCTGTAGTTTGTTTGCAGTGGCTAGAGGCCCTGGCCTGCCCATTCTCTCTTTGTCTGCCTCTCTCTCTCTCTCTCTCTCTCTCTGCTTGCAAATAAATAATTTTTTTTTAAAAATCACATTAGGACTTACATTGCCCCTAAGAAGTGATATGTGGTAGAAAGTAATACAAAATGAGGTTATGTTGAAGCCTAGAGAGACAGACAGACCAAAGTCACTGAGAGAGGCCATCTCTCTGAGATTTCTGCAATCCAAGACTAAACGTCTCCTACTGACTTGTTCTTCCTATTTCTGTCTGTCATTCCACACTCTGTGGGTCTCACAGGCAGCTGTGGTCAGTCTTCTTCCCACTTGGTTTGCCCTGTGAACATCTTTCCTCCCAGGTGACACTGGCCTGGAGAAAGCCCTTGTTTTCATTTCCTCTGTACTACTGGAAGACCTCCAACTAAACCCCACTTGCACGCTTTGGGCCAAACCAATTGACCCTATGTGGACACTGACAGTTAACTGTGATCTGAACTCGAGTACAACAAACTCCTGAGCCTGGTTCCAGGTCCTGCTTGACGGCTTTGTCCTTTCATGCCAGAAGGCACTACGCCTGAGCAGCTCACTAGCACGCCAAGTCAGGTCATTCTTCTCCAGACACACAGCCCACCTTTCCACCTTCTTCATGGAGGCCTCCTTTCCCTGATTCTGCTCACAGAGATCTTGCACAACACCTATTTATTGCAATGGGTTTTTTTGTTTGTTTTGGAGAAGGTTACATTAAGGTGTAAAATTGGAATTTTTACCACATATTATAAAAATTAAACAGCAATAAAACACAGTTGGGTAGTAATTAGTAAAAATTACTTTTTAAAACCCTAGGACTTATCTTCTAAGAATCAATGCAAATTCTTTCTCCTTCAGTGAGTGAAGCCTTCCATTCCAGTGAGGTTTCACTTCCATGTTGCACCTCTAACATAAACACTTAACTAATCCTGTCCCTGGATCAGCAGTAGCTCCTTCCCAAGGAATACAGTGTCACTTTCTCTATACTGCCAGAATACATTTCTCCACTGAAACACTCATCATCTTTTCTCTGCAGGTCACTTATTTGTAATTGCTCCTTGTATTTGGAACAACATACTATGCACTGGCTTTCAAAGCTTTTTTTGTTTTGTTTTGTTGTGTGTTGGTTGAGGGTTTTTTATTTCAAAGAATTAGCAAGTAGAAACAGTCTAAAACCAGAGTACAGTGCACATGTCTCTGCAGGGCACCTGAGCAAGCCAAAGTGATTCTAACAGGGTCAAGACATCCACCTTCCAGCATGATTTGGTTCTTGAGGATCCAAATCTAGCTAAACCCACATGTGCATTTACCTCTTCAGGATGCTATAAGAATGAATCATACTAATATATTAGGACAAAGTCAGATGAAGCAATTGTTTTATTATAAAAGATCTTACAAAGAATGGCTTTCAAAATGTTCTGATGTCACATACATAATAAGGAAGAGTCTTTTTATCAAGTTAAGGCACTTTATTTTTCAGGAGAACCACCTACTCCACCGTGGGCTTTTGCAAGATGACAAAACAAATCATCCTTGGCAGCACCCCTTAATTACATGTGCATCACAATGCCACAGAGCCTTATGAAGTGCCTACACTACTTAAAGCAAGAGCACATTGAACCCTTCACAGTACTTTTACTTACATTGTACTTACAGAATCCAGGTTGCGTTATTAAGGCATATGAAGAAGACCTGAGTCTTCTGCCCTCCCTTCTTCTCCCTGTGTTCATCCTTTGTCCTGGCTTATAGTCAGGAAGAAGAAATAGATCTAAAGAGGTCAACTCCCCTTTCATTCGCTCCTCTTACAAAGTTAAGCAGAGTCAAGACAGTTAGTGAAATGAGCTGTGTATGAGTGAGTTGGATCAATCAAGTATCTTCACACCCTTTTTGCTACAGAAAAAGAACTGACACTGGCTCATTTCCAATAACATGTGCTTCTTTTCTAGAAGTTTCCATGTCTGCTCTTAGTACCATTATGGGACTCACTGTGCTTCCATTAATATTAGCATTAATATTAATATTGCACAAGATGTTCCATAAGTGTCACTATAATGACTATAATCTCCTGATATAGTTTTCATTCACTCAGTGTCTAGCTGTTCTAGGCATTTAAGACAGTGGACAAACCAGACAAAAAATATTTAACACATTATTTTATTAGACTTCCTCCATAGTAAAATTGCTTGAGTAGACCTTACATAACAATTTTTTTTTTTTACATCTTATGGTAAAGTTTGTGAATTGGACAAAAGTGGGGAAAGGAAAGAACCTTATTTATTTACTTTTCTTCCTCTTTAGGCTGTATGTCTGTCTACACATTGAAAGCAACAGAAAGCTCTGAGTAGCATTCATCCTTGGGATAGTCTTGGCAGGAAACATAACTGAGAAGTACAAGGGTTTGAGTGTAGGAAGAATTCTGCTCCCACTCCTACTTGGTGGCTTCTCAACAGAAGCATCCAATGAAAACCAGGGGTTTTGATCATTTCAAACTTGTGATTTTGGAAATCAAATATTGGGAGTGATGTGTCTTTTTATCCTAGTGAAGACTCCTCTCTCTGGCACAGATCATCCTGCTGTCAATGGGGGTAAAAATGTGCAAATGGAATTATCAAATTTCATTTATCATTTGAAAATATGGAATTATCTTAAATTATCCGTATTTATTAGTCTCTTCATCCAGCAGGGGCTCTAAGTGCTGCTGGCAGAGGAGCTTTGGTACAATGCTGGGCAGTCAGGGGTTTATGAGATGATCCTGACCTAGAGCAAAGTACACGCTCTTAGTGGCCTGTGCTAATTTAAAGTTGAATAAAGCAACACAGCCGAGGGATACTGATGGTTCCCCACAGAACCCACTCATGAACGTATACAAGTAAATTTCACCTATGCCCCTTTGTGGGATACTGGCATCGTGGATGTCATTGATAGACTCTACTGTGGGTTCTAAGGACTGTCACTCACTTGGTGCATTGTTCTTTACTTTGAGTGGACTTTTTAATATTTGTAAATATCAATTCTGTTTCTTTATGTGTTTACTTTTTACTCTTGGTGGCCCTAAAATCAGTACTTTGATAAGCATTAGTGTTTTCTTTTTAAATATTAATCTACACAATTTCCTAGATTGTGCAGCAAATCCATATCCAATCCCCTTGTAATATCTGTGTGAACTTAGGGGTATGTTTTCTGCCAATCATAACCATTTAAAGAGATTTTTATTATTATGTTGCTATATAATACAACCATATGTCACTGCTAGCACTGCTGAATAACGCATGTATCAATTGCCTAATTGTGTGTGACAGTACATGGAGAAACCAAAACTAGATTCCAGCCATACCATCCTAGAAGCTTATAACCTAAGGTCTATTTCTTAAGACTTGAGAAATTTTATAAACAATAAAATAATACACATATATATGTATATGTGGATTAGTACCATGAATTACATATAACTATATAAAGTAGGCACATAGAAAACTATGTATAATGCACCAACATGGAGATCTGATTTTGAGAGCAGTCAGACAGGTGAGGGCATGGATGGTATTAGTGACAAGAGACTCTGTCTTGAGGACATGAAGAGGATTTTAATATATGAGTTGACATTTGAGTCAGAATGTTTTTAAGAATTAGTAGAATTGTTATAGGTAGAAAAAGAATCAAAGACGTAAGTGTCAAATAAGAACATGCAGAAAAATAATCAGCAGATAGTCATCCCATGTTTCACCCTGGAAGCCATAGCTTAGAGCCAGATTTGATATTATAGACAGTGAAGAGCCATGTCCAGATTTCAACCCTAGGAATATCAGTAATTAGTCTTAAGTACCAATTTGATGTAAGGAGAGCAGAAAGGAAGAAGCAGGAGATAATGCAGCACATTTACTTCGGGTGACCAGAGAAGCAGTAGAGAGAGGTTAAGAAGGAAACTTTGGAGTAGGAGATGATTTAATTTGGCACATGTTGAACTGAAACTCATCTGAAAGGGCTTTAAGGAAATGCATCCAGGGTCTGGAGAGATGGCTTAGCGGTTAAGGTGCTTGCCTGCAAAGCCAAAGGACCCTGGTCTGATTTCCCAGGACCCACATAAGCCAGATGCATAAGGGGGGGGCATGCATATGGAGTTCATTTGCAGTAGCTGGAGGCCCTGGTGTGCTCATTCTCTCCCTCCCTCCCTCTCAACTAAATAAATATATTTTAAAAAAGAAGAAGAAGAAATGCATCCAACAGTTGGCTCCCTGATCCTCAAGTGTATCAGTGAATGGAGCTGGAGGAAACTCAGCTGGAGGGCAAGGCCTCTGACTTAATCTTATAGGCATGCTAAAACCAGCAAGACATAAAAGAGAACTGTGCTGTAAATCCAAGCTAACATCTATCTGTGGGACAGACAGATGGGCCAAGAAGTTGAAAGAAGGTCTCTTTGGTAACTCATTGTCTAGAAGGTGCACAGGAAGGAGGGAGGGGCTTGATAAAGTCAGGGCAACAAAGGGCCATGGGATGTTAAGTTTAGATGGCAACTTCTCTCTGCAGTGGTCATTCTGCTCTGTAGGCAGTGAGAGGGGAGCAATAGAGACTGTACTTACAGATGCTCTTTTCATGAAATGCAATGATTTCTTAAAGGTCTATTGTAAGGCTCAGTGACAGACCACTTGCCTAGGCTACGCAACGCTAAAGACCCTGGGCTCAATCCACAGCACGTGCAAAAAAAATGTTTTAAGTCGATTATTGCTGAGGAAAAAGTTCTCATTATTTAAAAAGATGGAAAAATGCAAACATTTCTAGGTTAAAGAGGAGAATACAGAACAAAAGGAAAAGACCAATAGGAAATGAACACAGAAGGACTAGAATAGGAAGACAGATTGGATGGATGCAATGGCCAGAGAACAGCCCTAAGGGGGTCAGGTTACATGTTGTCTCACAGAAGAGCATGACAGCAGTCCATGGCCCTGGCCTTTTTATATGTCCCAGGCCCTTAACACACAAACCAAAAGGCAGAAACTAAACAAAAAGCTGAGGAGATGGATCGTTACCTTCAAAGAGAAAGTACTTGAAGTGCCATTGTACTAAGATGTCCTTTCTAAAGTATTAGATGCCATGCCTGTCCACTCTGGCCACTACTGTCCACCCATCAGAATAGTCCATACCTCCAGAAACCCCTCAGGCTTACTCAAAAATAATCTTCAGTAGAGCAACCCAACCACAGAGAGCTCACTGGAGATCCTGCCGTGATTCATCAGACCCACTTCGAAGGTCTACCTCTAGGTGCTGTACTTATCATTGATAATCCTCTTTTTCTGTTGTTATGCTTTCACAAGTGATCGTGGTAAGAAAGAAAAGTGAGGTCTGTTAGAGCAGGCCTTCTTTCCTCACTTTCTTTTCAGGCGCCAAAGACATCATCACACTTTATAGGGGCAGGAAACTTCAGAGGCACCTATATGCCACCTCATTCATGATCCAAATGATAGGCCTCACAAAGATAAATGGTTTGTTTAAAGGAGATAAGTTATTAGTAGCAGGTGCTATAACAGTCATTTCCACCACACCATGAAGTATTCCAAAGCAAATACTCCTGCAAAACTGGAACCGTACTTCTGAATTTTTACGTTTAACATCTTCCATCTTTGTGAGGAGTCACCAACATCATTTTTGATCTGAATCCATGACCATCTGTTAAAACACATACCTGGGGCAGCTAAAGAGAGGTATGTACTTTCATTTTGATATACACAATAACATTGGAAGAAAAACAGGTTCAATGTTCTATTCTTACTAGACCCATGCATACTGAAGTTTTATAAACTGTCTTCAAACTTGTGGCACCCAATGACATTTTCATCCTCAAGTATATTTTCATGGAACTAGAGAAGACACTAAAAATAAGGGCTGGTTTATTAAGTAATGAAATAGATTTCTTTCTTAGAAGTATCAACTAGTAAGATGTCCAACAAGAAACAAAAATTAAAGGAAAGAAAACAGTACTGCTTTGTACATTAACAGCATGATATTTGGGCTGGAGAGAGGGCTCAGCAATTAAGAGCACTTCCCACCAAGCATGAGGGCCTGAGGAGGCCCGAGAGACCTCTGGAGTTGAGTTCCCAGGACCTGCATTAACAACTGGCCATGCCATGAGATCTGTAACCCCTGTCCCACAGGGGAGTACAGATCAGAGACTCAAAAGAGCTCATACAAAAAAATACTTAGAACAGCAAGCCTTGGGATCAGTAAGAGAGTGTAGCTCAAATAATAACAGCAAGAGAGAAAATATACCAGACCTTCCACGTTTCCCCCTGGCCACCACATGCAAGCATACCCTTCCCACAGGACAGTGCACAGGTCAGCCCATGGGTGTACACATGTACCTGTGCCACATACACACACACACACACTATACACATGAATGCACATAAAAGAAGTGTGATACTGATTCATATCAGTTTCTGACTTTCTAAAATATTTGTTATCATGGAATAAAAAGCTTCAAACTAATTCAAAGTCAAAATTTTGTCCTTGAAGCTGAATTTTATCTCACAAATCTTTTAGAGAGGCAGTAATGTCCTGGCTGTCCCAGTGCTGCATCTCAAGCCACACTGCTACCCTTGTGAACTGGAAATGGGCAATGAAACAAAGTGGCTCCAGAGTGTATTGGGTAGAACATTATCCTATCACAGGCTGCCAAGCCATGAGATCACACCACTTCAGATCCTTTTATACCACTGTCAAACGCAGTCTCATCCTACCCATTACCTCTTCCCTCCTCTCTCCCCACACACACACACAAAAGTTTTTCCAGGAGTAAAGTAAAATGAGGGGTGTGGCTGTTGTACAGTAATTGGGCCTATGGGAGAAGACACACTCTATTTTAACTCCCTGGGGTTGCAATTAGCTAATAATGACAGAACTATGTCACTGCATAATTATTCTACCAACTCAGTCTTTTCCAGGACTGTTGTAGTACAGCATCCAAGCTCCTCAGAGAAAAAAGAACAGCAACCACAGGCTTTCGTGTCTTAAGTATGCTTGGTACATACAGGCAGTTTTCTCTGTGCTCACAATTATTTCCTAAGCCACAAAGCCACCTTGCTTTCTCACTGTCTAATAATTCTATAGAAAATGATTAATGAATGTTCTAAAGGTACATTTTTACTCACTTCTATTAATGTGTTTATGTGTTTTTTTTCTTGGTTTTTCGAGGTAGGGTCTCACTCTAGTCCTGGCTGACCTGGAATTCACTATGTAGTCTCAGGATGGCCTTGAACTCATGGTGATCCTCCTACCTCTGCCTCCTGAGTGTTAGGATTAAAGGCGTGCGCCACCACGCCTGGCTTTGTGTTTATGTATTTTTAAACAAATATCTCTTGCTGTCTGGGAAAAGTGAGGAAGAGGGACAGTAAGAAAAAATATATTTGTTCCCTGTTAAAGAAAGGTAGTTTCTGGGATAGACTTATGCTAAATGTGACCTGCAAAAAACAGTTACAAAAGACAAGACAAAATTTCTTGATACGGTAAAAGCTTTTTAAGTGAAGAAGGGCAAATGTGAAGGGTCACCCATCCCCTAATGGACACTTATTCCTATCTTTCATGGTAGATATGGACCCTAGAATGAAGTAATAGCCAGTTCCTTAGCCTGCCTCCAAGCTGGGGATACTGTTGAACATACCACTTTCTACAAAGAAAAAGAAAGCAACAGCCACAGCTCGGTGTGCGTTTGTGTTCCCAGTGTATCCCAGTTCAAAGGACAAAGAAGGTTTCCAATGCCCTTTCATTTGGCCCTCCTCCACTAGGAGTGTCTGCATGGAAGCTTACAGTGGACATCTGCCCACTTCCTCTTAGAAGAGTTGTAGCTGAGAATGAAGGATGTTTCTGCCCTGTCCTTCTGATACCAAAGCAGCAGCTGGTTTGGCCAGTTCTGTTTAAATGCTCACATGTTGGCAGCTGGCAGAAGGGAATGCTTTGCTAAGAGTCTCACTGACACAGCCACAGTTGGACTGGATGGAGCCTCCCCCTCCAGGGATGCAGTGAGCAGTGAAGTGGGAGCCCTTGCCAGATACTGTTGCAGGCAATAAGAAATAAAATGGGCAGAATTTCTGCTCTGCAATATGCTTACCTTCTGGTAGGATTTTTTTAAATATATAGGACATAACCATGTTTATTATAGTTTTTTACTTTTGGTTTTCCCCAACTCCCAACAATATTTCTCGCTTCTTGTTACAAACCAGACCAAACCTCTCTCCATAACCTTTCACTTTATGTGTCAAACTAAATTTAATACCCAGCCCTGAAAGAAGTGGATAGAATCAAATCAAACATCCCTGAGACCAGTGGTTCACAAATTCTGGTATATAAAAAGAAGCACCAAGAGGGTTTGCTGAAACTGAATCGTGAGACACACAACCAGAGATTTTGGATCTAGGGTCTAGGTGGGTCCTGAGAAATCCTCCTGATTCTGATGTAGCAATTCCTACACTGTGCCTGTACCTTGTTTTTGTTTTTGTTTTCTGTCTACTAAGTCAATGTATGATTACAGTATGTCAAGCATCATTAATTATAGTACCTGCTTCCAGCAAACAGGATGTTTCTGACCAGGTGGCTTACAGAGCATCTCAACAACTGGCCCATGGATGAAAGGCAGGTTGTGCCCCCAATATAAACCTGGCCTATTGCTCCTCACGGTTGTTATTTAAGATTTGAGTGGCATGTGCTATGTGGGTGTCCCTGGGACAAGAGAAGGTAGAACTTACGTATCACACACATGATGGGGCTTATATTATATAGATGCCCTTGATCCTTACTATCTAAATGGAGCTGGAATGTTCACATCTGCAGGTATGCTGTGGGCAGTGAAAATTGGAACTGCCTTGAACCATGAGAATGCTGCCTTATTATGGCTCTCATTTTAGAGATGTAGCCATCATGTTTGGAGCTAATAAAAAGAATTTTTTTTAATAAAAAAAATTTTTAAAAGAAAAACTTTTCAAAAAAAGGTGGTTGGAGAGACCACTGAAGCCGCCAGGACTAGCCCCAGGATCTATAGAAACCCCCTCACCTAGGACTTGTCAGGATCTTTGCTGTCATATTTCCACAGATTGGAGCAACATAGTCTCTGGGGCAGTTCAGCTCACTTTAGACAACTTCTGTTCTCTGATAATTCTCCTTTATATTGACCTGAAATCTACCTTTTTATAATGTACATTCACTGAACCTAATTTGGGGCTCTTGAACTACAAAGAACATCTTTTCATGTCAGGACCTAAGATGTGTTCTTCCCTTGATCCTTTCTGGGCTAAATCTTACCTTTTTTGTGAACTTTTCTCTTACTCAACTTTTATGTCTGATCACCTTCTTTTTGATGCTCTCAAAAGCATGCATACAACACTGGCTTCCTTGATGAATATACTGGCATGACTGCAGAATTGTTCTCACCCACACCATTAGAGAGAGGGGTACTGAATCTTCAAGTGTTGCAAAGTGATGTAACCTCTCCTCTTCAAGACATAATGGTCAAAGGTTTCCTTATTTCCTTCTATCAGACAGCAATGCCATCTCATTGACTCTCAGAGCCATCATCAGACAAGCTGCATTACTCTCAGTATGTTAATTCATGCAGAGCGTCAGCTAAGTTGAACAGATTGCCTGAGGTCTCAGGTTGGAAGTGATAGAGCCAAAATGTAAAGGGGGATCGAGGTAACTGCAAATTTGTTGCTTCCCTAAGTAAATCTCTCCAGGAGCCACGAGATCAATCCAAATGGCAGAATGGGATTTTTTTTTTTTTTTTTTTTTTTTTTTGAGAGAGAGAGAGAGAAGGAGAGGGAGACAGATAGAGATGGGCGCGCCAGCAGCCTCTCAGCTGCTGTGAACGAAATCCAGATGCGTTCACCCCCTTGTGGGCAAGTGCAGCATTGCACCCTTGCGTCACTTTGCATCTGGCTAAACGTGGGCCCTGGAGATTGGAACTGGGTTCTTTAGGCTTAGCAGGCAGGTGCCTTAACCGCTAAGCCATCTCTCCAGCTCCAAAATGGGATTTTTTGTTCAGTGTCAGCATAGTATTAATTCTCTGGAGCTAGTCAGATGCATGTCAGTCCTGTCTTTCCCATTTACAATGCACAAAGCATGATACATATTCAAAAGATCATTAACTGTCATCATTAATAGCTTTCCTCCCAATGAAAATGAATGAGAGACTATTTTAGTTTTTTATTGCTATGAATAAGTAGCACAACCCTAGTTGCTTCAAACAACACATCTTATCTTATAGTTCTCTAAATCAGATGTCTAGCATAGCCACCAGGCTAAGGTGACAGTATCCAGTAGCTGCATTGTTTCTGAAGGTTCTAGGGGACATCTGTTTTCTCACCTCTGCCTGCTTCCACTGGCACTGACTGGACAGCTTTTGGCCTCTTTCTCCATCTTCAGAACCAGCGGTGTTGGTTCTATTTCTTCTCATGCTACCGTTTCCTTGGAGTTTTCTCTCCTGATTCCCTCTTCTACTTAAAATAACTTCTCAGGAGCTGGAGAAATGGCTTAGTGGTTAAGGTGTTTGCCTGCAAAGCCAAAGAATCCCGGTTCGATTCTCTAGAACCCACATAAGCCAGATGCCTGAAGGGCACATGCATCTGGAGTTCGTTTGCAGTGGCTAGAGGCCCTGGCATGCCCATTCTCTCTCTGTCTGCCTCTTCTACCTCTCTCTCTCTCTGCTTTCTGCTTGTAAATAAATAAATAAATAGTTTAAAAATAAAAAAATAATAACTTCTCAGATAATCTGGAAAAATATCCCCAGGTGATTAACAACTTTACTTCTGTCTTCACTGTATAATCCTATTTGATGTAACTTGACATAATCATAGGTCCAGGGGCATGACTGTCCTGGGGGAAAAACATTATTCTGCCTGCCTCTGTTTACATACACACCATTCACACCCAAAAAAGCTTATTTGCCTACCAGGGAGTAGCAACGCCAGGAAAGAAAGAGAACAGACTAGGAAGGCCTTTCTCAAAGCACCCCTTGCATGCATTTTATTCACATCTGACGTTGGGCACTGCTCCTCTCTCCACTTGCAGCAGTCTCCCTTCTTCCCAGGAGCACAGTGAAGGCTGATGACGACTTAGGTGGGAAGCAGACCAAATTATCCATATGGCTAGGAAGGGTCTTTTTTGTGGAAAGAAGAGTTATGCTCCCTTTCTCTTTGGAAAACTGAGAACATGATAACAGGCACTATCTCTAGTATGAATGACCTTTAAAATAAAACAAATAAAACTTTCTAATGTTTTCCTTAGGATGTATAATTAGATATAATAATGGATTTCATGGTCACATTTCATAGAATGTATTTTGATCAGATTCACACACACGCTTTACTTTCAGCACTGTCAGGGCTAGCCAGCAGGGAGGAAGCTTGTAACCCAGCTCCAGCTTGCTTTCCCAGTGTCCTGCAAGTAGCATCTATCACCTTTAACAGTAGGGTTCTTACCATCTAGTTCTGGTGGGCAACCAAGAAGAGTGGCAAGTACTATATTGTCGTGGAGGGAGGTAGGGTGTGAGTTACCTCCATAAACTTTTTTTTCTTAATTCTGGAGATTGAACCCATGGCCTTGTACATGGTAGACATGGTCCCTAACATTAAGCTATAACTATGGCCCCCAATGAAACTTCTTTACTAGGTAAGATTGCTCATGCTTGTTTTCTGGGACTACTTACAGAAGATTTCCATACAAGTGTTACATATCTACAAATCAAAATCCATTTGGCCTCCCTTTGTAGGTCTGACACACACAGCTGGAATTCTGGCTGCCGTCTGTGCCCTTCATGTACTTCATCATCTTGGAGATAAAGGAAAGATGCCTGTCTAGTTCACAGGCTGTCTCAGAGGATTTGTCTGCAGTTTAAAAGTGTCTGAAAGCTGGGCCTGGGGCGACTTGCCTTTAATTCCAGCACTCGGGAGGCAGAGGTAGGAGATTGCCATGAATTTGAGGCCACCCTAAAGCTACATAGTCAGCCTGTGCTAGTGTGAGACCATACCTCAAAAAAAAAAAGTATCTGAGAGATTCATTATTGTTTATTTTTTACTGTTGACAATGACTAGGGAAGAGAAATGAGGCCTTGTATTGGCCGAGTGAGTACAGTTTTCAGCTCTAAGAACAGTAGACGGCAGTTATTCTATGTGATGTGTTAGCATTCTTTATTTTTTACAGCCTGCATAGCAAGGACCTGATAACATGGTATTCAGTCTGTGACCTATAGTTTTTACCTAAGCCAGGAAGTTCCTGGATGTATTACCCATCCAAGACAAACCTGAGCTCTGAGAGAACAAAGCTACCCTGACCTTTCCATTGGAATTGGTATTAGGGATTTCTCACCTTCCAGTCTTTCTAGTAAGGAAATAATCCAGTCAGATAAGCAGAGAAATTCTGGGACAAGCTCAAAGTACCATACTCTTACCAATCTCCCTTGATCAACTTGCTTCCCACGTTTTCCACCACTCACAGTTTTAGCAAACGGGTACAGGCTGTGTCTGCCATGTGAGCTACTAAAGATGTGGTTTCTGTCTACTGCGTGACCATTTTATTTTATTTTGTATCTTTTGGTTTTTCGAGGTAGAGTCTCCCTCTAGCCCAGGCTGACCTGGAATTCACTATGTAGTCTCAGGGTGGCCTCAAACCACGGTGATCCTCCTACCTCAGCCTCCCGAGTGCTGGGATTAAAGGTGTGTGCCACCACGCCCGGCCTTGCATGACCATTTTCTTTCCTTGTTGGCTAGCTGGTCAGAATATCTCTTGGCTACTATACAGATTTTTAACCAATGGTAAAGCAGGCTCCAGATGTGACATAGCAAGTTATCACTCTACCACGTAAGCAAGGTGAAGGCAACTTCACCGCCCCTCACTTGCATCCCTCATGGCTTTGTTCTACAACCTCTTGTTTGGAACAGAGGCATACTGGCTATGATCCAGCACTGATATACTACCATTCTGAATCGTTCCTTTGGTGTTTTGTAAATAATTTCAGGGAGAAATTGAAAGATGTGGTTCCCAGTGGAACTGGAAGAAATCTTTGGTGGGCAGATTGCCGTTATCCAGTCTGCTTGTGCTGAAGTAGAAATGTGAGGATGGGGCATGCAACTTGTCCCTGTTTGTTGTGTGCAGGATCTCACCTTGCTGTGCATCAGTTGAACACTTAGTTTTTACATGCTTGGTTGAGATGAGTCCTGTGACAAATCTGAGTTTAAATAGATTGTCCAAATTCAACAGGTTCTTAAAAGCTGCTAGATATGTAATATAAGTATCTCTTTCAAACTTATACTCAAGTTCTGCTAAATTTTCAAAGTATTGTCCAATGACACCAAGTTCCTGGAGTCTTCTCACTCACTTAAAGGCACTTCATCTAGGTGATTTTTCATAGGCTTAGGCTTGATTCCTCTCCACCCTGTTCTTCACTCGCTCCCATCATTCTATTAGGACTTCCCAAGAATAACAAGAGATGAGAAGCTATGTTCCGTTCTTGGGTCAGTCTCTCGGGTTTTTAAGTAAATAGAAAAGCAAGGTGCAAACAGACATATAATTTGTATTTTGTTCTTTTTAAATATGTGTATTTATTTATTTATCTATTTAGAGACAGACAGAATGAGAATGAATATGTGCACTTTAGGGCCCTTTGCTATTGCAAATGAATTCCGCATGCATGTGCCATGTGGGTACTAGGGACTTGAACCCAGGCTGTCAAGGCCTTGCAAGCAAATGCCCTTACCCACTGAGCCATCTCCCCAGCCCTGTATGTTGTTCGCTTTTTTTAATTTTATTTTTTTATTTCTATTATTCTGATTTTACATTCATCGTATTGGTTCCATTGTCCTCCTCCCTGTCCTCCCTCTTCCAAAGGGACCCTCATCAATGGGGAATGTGGGTCATGCATTGTGGGGGTCATCAAGAATTCTGGGGGGTAGGCCCCAGTCTCTGTGCTTAATGTCCCAACTTGTGACTCTAACAATCTTTCCACCCCCTCTTCCACGAGTTTCCCTGAGCCACATTGGGGTCATTTTAGTTCTGCTTCAGTGATGAGGTTTTGGGAGCCTCTGTGTCTCTGGATATCTGGCTTAGGAGGAGTTGGATGTTCTCTGTGTTTATCTCCTTCAGCCTTTTTCTGGTGTCATGATCACCATGAACGCTGTATTCTTGCCCTTCCCCTGTGTTGTTCTATGGTTTCAGCTGGGCCCTATGTTGTTCTTTTTGTCAGCGACATGTTCCTGTTGTGTTGCCTCTTCTACCTCTGCCGGCTTGCTGGAGGTTGATGTGCTACATGAGTCATACTATCACGAGTTCTCTGACTCACAGTTATAATTGTGACTAGCGTAAACACAAGAGCTACCAGAGGAAGCTTGCACACCCACCACACAAGCAGTCCCCAGCATGGATGGTGGAGAAGAAGAGAGTTGATAGCCTGGTACATGGGAGCTTCTGATTTTCTGTGTGGAAGAGAGCCATTCAGCAGAAATATGCCATAATGTCATCAATAATTGAAGGTATTCAGGCAGAAAAATAGGGATAAACTTCCTACTTGTTGTTGCATGAACTATAACTTGGATGATTCTATCACCTCAGTCCAATCCCTCCCAATAAATGACGGGCTGAGACTCTATAAATGGTGCCATCTACCATGCCAAGTTCATCCCATAGACTGTCTCATTTAATCTTTACAATTACACCTTGCATCGAGTTTTCTTTCCTTTTTTAACATCCATTCAACATATTGAAACTGAAGCTTGAGGGAATGGTTTTAGTCAGATGCACTCAGTCTTGTCAACTTAACTTCCAGTTTTCAGACCCCAGCTTCTCCCTCATTGTGCAAATGGCAGACAAGTCCAGGACCAGTCCAGTAGGACAGTAGCTCACACATTTCTCAGAGGATCCAAGTCCTCAGTGTCCACTCCTCCACAATTCTCTTCGAGGAGTATCTCATCTCAGCATGTTCCTTTCCTTTCCTTTTCATTCCCTTCCCTTTGTTCTGAAAAGTGTAAGGGAAACTAAAACAGATCCTGGAATAAAATAAGGATTTTCTGACAGGCCTGTACATTGGTGCTAGAGGTTTGTTTTGTTTTGTTTTGTTTTTTTTGTTTTGTACTAGCATTGGGACAAATTTCATGTAATTTTCTTTTCACCTAATGAAATGTAGATTTTCTTAAAAGTTTATTGATTTATTTGTGTGTTTCAGACACACAAATGCCACAGTGTGTATGTGGAGGTCAGGACAACCTGAAGGGGTTTGTGCTCTGGTCTCACGGGGTGCCTTATTGCTACGATGGAACACCAATCTAGCTGGCCCATGAGCTTCCCCTCCCATTGTTTTAGACACTTGCAATTACAGACACGTGTACCACTTTGCACCTGACTTTATATAGATGCTGAGAAATGAAGCTGGTAAGGCAGGCTTTGCCTGCTGAGCCATCTCCCCAGCCCCTGAAATTTAGGCTTTTATGACAGTATATTAACATCTTTTATAAAGAAAAAAATTGGGCCATTTTTTCCTAAAATTATTATAAACCTATGTTAGTCTCATATTAGTATAAGCCAGTACCTTATGGTTGCTGTTGGCATGGTATGTGTTTTCTATCTTTTCCTACACTTACCATGACTCGACTTGTGATTTTTTTTTCACTTTAGAATAGATTGAAAGCAATATATGTCCAATGGAAACTGCACTTCCAGTTTTGATCTTCTTGGGTTAGTGATATGTGATTCATATGTTCTCATGATGCTGGGCAGCAGCAGTAAGCCACAGAGCCATGTGAACCAAAGGAAAAGCATGGGGCTTCCAGCTGTGTTACTACACCAGAATGTGCAATAAGTTAGATGTAGCAGGTGTATTTCCAACTTGGGATATTTTCTCTTTAAAAAACATTCATTGAGACCTAATCCCATAATAAGGCAGGGAGAATATCCGAATTTTCAGTTTATTTCTTTGCAGATTAATTATCTCCTTACTCAGCATAGTTATATCTGTTTTGGATTTTTTGTTAAATGTTTCTCTAGCCATCCTTTATGGCTTTATTTTACATTAACTAAATATTTACTAATATATTTTAGTCTCTTTAATGATTTTTTTCAAGGTTTCTAATTTTTATTTCTCTTTAATGATCCAGGACTATAATATAAATTCTATCTTAATGGAAATCAATTTGTGATTGCTTTAGAAATATTCCTCCTACAAAATTCTTTCCCTTCCTTGTATAAATTAGTGATAAAAATATTATAGCAAAAATAATATTTTTACTTTATCTTATATCTATTAAAGAAACAATAAAGGAGAGAAAGTGTATATTTATCTTTGAAAGGTTCACTTGTAACCTTATTTATAATTTCTGAGTTTTTTCATGAAGATTTGAGTTACTATTTGGTATAATTTTCTTGTTCCAACATAACCTTGCCAACATCCACCTGTGTGCTATTACTGTCAAATATATTATTGCCTAGCAACACTGTTAAATACATTGTCAACTGATTTTTAATTAAGGGCAAAACCATTAGAATTATACTTTGATAATTACATAATTACTTTTATTGGTATTCTACATATATGTTTACATTTACTGTCTAAGGTTCCTTGTGTAATGGTGAGCACTCTGGACTCTGATATTACTGTCTAAGGCCACAGGTTAAAAAACTTGATTGTTTCTTATAAGTCAAATCTGGTAGCAATGGGGTTTTTTGCATATTTGTTTTTTGTGTTGTTGTTGCTGTTTGTTTTGGTTTTTTTTATCTGGGAGTGTCTGTTTCTCCATTTTTGGAAGATAATTCTGTTGTATATAATGTTTGGTTGGTCAGATTTCTTTATTTTTTTGTTTCCCAGTGCATTGAATATTCCTACTATGTACTTTAAAATTTCACTGTTTGGGGGCTGGAGAGAATGCTTAGTGGTTAAGGCACTTGCCTGCAAACCCTGAGGACCCATGTTTGACTCTCTAGATCCCACATAAGCCAGAAAGACAAGGTGACGCAAGTGTGCAAGGTCACACGTGTACAAAGTGGCGCACACATCTGGAGAATATGATGTGACAGTTCTTTCTATCTTGCATTTTTAAAAAAGGCCAGTCTATTGGGCTTACCTCAAAAAAAATTTTTTATTAAAAATTGCATTGTTTCTACTGAAAAGCTAGCTGTGAATCTTGTTGGAATTCCCTGTACATGATGTGGTTTTGTTGTTGTACTGCAGTTTATCTCTCGCTACTCAGAGAATTTTCTCTTTGTCATTGACTTTGAGTATTTTTACTATCATGTATATGGGTATAGGTCTCTTTGTGAGAAAACAGTCATTTATCCTACTTAGAGTTTATTTTCTTGAATTATGTTAAGGTTTTTCAGCAAATTTGGGAAATTGTTAGGTATTATGTCTTGAAACATTTCTCTAGTCTTTCCTATCTCCTTGTGGTACATGCATAACATATATGTTAGTGTGCTTAGCTGTCTGCCATATTTTTCTGGGGCTCTGCTCACTTGACATTTTCTCTGTTCATTAGAGTGTACAGTATCTATCAATATTGTCTTCATGTTTACTCCTTCTCCTACCAGTTCAAATCTGCTCTTGAGTCCTATGGTGAATTTTATCATTTCGTTTTGTTACTTTTAACTCTAGAATTTCCATTTTCTTTTTTTTTTTTTAATAATTTTTGTCTTGTCATTTATTTATTTATTTATTTATTTGAGAGAGAGAAAGAATGGTGCACCAGGGCCTCTGGCCACTGCAAAGGAACTCCAGACGCATGTGCCACCTTGTGCATCTGGCTTACATGAGTTGTGGGGAATCAAACCTGGGTCCTTGGGCTTTGCCAGCAAGTGCCTTAACCACTAAGCAATCTCTCCAGCCCTGCCTTGATATTTTTGATGATAAAGTATCATTGGCATGCCTTTCCCTAATGTTTTAAATATAATTTCTTACATTTTCTTGAGCTTTTTGAGTATATTTATATTAGCTGCATTGATGTCTGCTAAATCTGATGTCTGGACCCCTCGAGCATACTACCTCTTGTCTACTGTTTGTTTTTTTCTTCCTATGCATGGATCACACTTTGTTTCTTTTCGTGCATTATAATGTGTTCTTAAACAGTTGGTCATTTTAGATAGCAACCCTGGATACTGACTCTCCTCACCCATTCCCAGAATGCATTCTGTTTGCATATCTGCTTAGCAGTAAAGCAAGATCAATTTGGTGAAGACTGTTTCCCCTGTTTTCCTCTGATGGCATTCCTTAAGATACAGCCTTGGATGACGTCACATTCTCGCCTCCTCTAAATGGCATCATCTTTCTGGACAGCTGTTTCTGATTGCCTCTATCCCTGGTCTTTGTTAGGGTCCTGGCAGTCTGTTTGTCATCATACATAATTGTTGGCCTTAGCAGACTTCCATTGCTTTTGGTTCCATTGCCACCACAGTCTAATCTTATTAAAGCCAAGCCATTTTGTAAGTGTAATCTTTGAGCTTGACCACCAACCCTGGAAGACTTTTTCTAGCTGTCTCCTTGGTTACTAATATCTCTATTAAACTTACAATTCACTGGCTATAGAGCAGTCAGCCTCCTCTTAATTGCTTTCCATCAAAATACTGTTTTGAGTAAATTCATCCTTGCTAGAAGAGCTACAGAGCTCTGTGTTCGTATGCCCTAGTTTACCCTGTAAACTAGTTCGTGTCACTGTTCCAGAACTGGTACAGGGACAGTTGTCTACTTTTTTAAAAAATTTTTTATTTTTTATTTATTTGAAAGTGACAGATAGAAAGAGAATGGGTGTGCCAGGGCCTCCTACATAAAAACTTAAAGCTAAGTGTTCACGGCATTCCTGCTCGTATTAGCCCCAAAGCAGAAACGACCCAGAGATCCACAATTGATGACAACATACATAAAATATATTACCCATAGAATGGGATATTATTATTCACCAATGAAAGGAAGTGCTAACACGTCACAACATGGCTGAACCTTGAAAACAGTAAGCTAAGCGAAAAGAAGCTAGTCATAAAAGTTAACATTTTATTACTCATTTATGTGAAATATTCAGACAACACAATTCTACAAGCTAAAGGTAGATTCACAGTGGCTAGTGTTGAAAGGGAAGGGAGGAGAATAAGTGCAAATAAGTATGAGTAATGGAAAAATGCTCTGAAATTAGCTAATAGTGATTGTTGAACAATTTGAAATATACTAAAAAACACAATTAAAAATTGTAAAGGAGGGCTGGAGAGATGGCTTAGCGATGAAGGCAGTTGCCTGCAAAGCCAAAGAACACAGGTTTGATTCCCCAGGACCCAGATAAGCCAGGTGCACAAGGTGGCACACATGTCGGGAGTTCATTAGCAGCTGCTGAAGGCCCTGGCACGCCCATTCTCTCTTCCTCTCTCTAATAAATAAATAAAATATTGTATTTATTTATTTGAGGCAGGTAGACAAGAGAATGGGTGTGCCAGGGCCTCCAGCCACTGCAAAGGAACTCCAGATGCATGCACCACCTTGTGCATCTGGCTTACGTAGGTACTGGGGAATTGAGCCTCAAACCAGGGTCCTAGGCTTCACAGGCAAGCGCTTAACCACTAAACCATCTCTTCAGCCCCAAAATATTTTTTTTTAATGTAAGGGGCTCGATTTTGTAATGTGAATTATATCCCAAAGCTGTTATTTGAGGGTGGGGATGTTTTAGAAAAGAGAAGTAGGAGAATCTGGTTTGAACTGAAATGTACTCATTCTATATCACCCTTCTCTTAACACCAACTAGGTCCCAGAGTTTTCTGTCAAATGTAGAAGATGCAAGGTGGTTGGTTTTTTTTTTTTCTTTCTTAAAAAAATGACTCAGAAATGCCATGTCTGGAGCAAAAACTAAAATAAAGCTTTAAAAGGCTGTTTTCCTCACCTTTACCCCTGTGTTCAAGTAATTTTTCAGGCTGTCCTGTGGCTGACTGGTGGAGGATCATCTGGAGCTGCACGCCTTTCACTCAAACACACACTAAATAGTAGTGAGCATCTCCACTGGACTGGCAAAACAGAGCCACGATTTTTCAGTGTTTGTGCACTGGTGGGTTCAAACCTAGGATCTTGTTGAGAGAGGCTAAACACCCACCACTGAGCAGGCTACACTCTCAGCCAATCAAATATCTGACTGTCAAAGTGACCACAAATGTAATCCTGTGTGTATGTACATGCTCACATGTGAGTACCACAGCATGCCTGTGGAAGTCGGATGATAACCTTAGGTGTCAATCCCCACCTTCCACCGTGTTTTCAGGCAGGATCTTGTTGTTCACCACTGCACCCTGCCAGGCTGCGGGCTCAAGAGCTTCTGGGGACTTTCTTGCCTCCATCTTGACTTAGGAGTCATAGGGTTGTAGAGTGCTCTAGGGATCCAGACTCAGGCGCTCATGCTTGGGGGCTAAGTGCTTTATCCATTTAGCCATCTCCCCAGTTTTTACAGGGAAAACTAAAGACAGGGTTTCAGATCTGCAATGTTAAGAAATACCTTTGGTCAGCTATGGTGACAGCAGATTCTTTCCATATCAGTTAATGCTCACTCATCCTGTGCTTCCTCTCCTTTTTCTTTTCCAGTAGCTGCTTCAACCCCAATTCTACTGCTGGTGCAGCCATGAATTCCTTGACCTCTCTTGGGACTCTGCAAGGATTAGCTGGAGCCACTGTTGGACTGAATAATATTAATGCACTAGCAGGTACCATACATAGTGAGTATTTGCTGCTCTGGTGGACAGCCTTCCCTCAAATTCTCCAGAAAATGATCAGCCAGAATTGACCTAAAAAAGGATATGAAACGGGGAGAACTAAAACTTGGGATGGAGCAGCACATGCTTTTAATAGGCCAAAGCTTTCCACATTTATCTCAAAATTTACCCAACCATTTACCATGAATGTGTAGTGTAAGTCCTCCCCCACAGATTGCTGTGGTTGGCAAAATAGGTTCAGGTTTCAAGGAGTTTGGTTTTATTTTGGCTTTCCTCAGTCTTGCTGCAAGGCTGACTGTTCAAACAGGAGAGGTAGTAGAGTGGAAGCTGGGAAGCTTGCATCCATCCAGCTCTGCTGCCAGTCATCTGAAGGAGCTCAGGCAAATCTCGGCTTCCATCTCCATTGAACAATTGACAGTTCTGGATCAGAGGTCTTACAGGTGCCCTCCAGCTTGAATTATCCAAAGATTCTAGACAGCTTCATGTGTGTGGTGGAACGTGAGTGGCGAGGAGGCAGCAGCACCCCTGGAAGACCATCACTTGGAATCTTTAGTAACACCTGCAGGTGTGGGTCCTTGTGACTGAAAAGGGGCATCAGTTTACTGTGGCAGATGACACAGGATTTCCCCAAATAGCTTACCAAATTACACTTGATCCTGAAGCCCAGGGGCTCACTAAACTCTATGATCTGTCCCACAGAGCCAAACTGTTCCTGTCATTCTAATCACATGTGATAAGTAGTACCCAGAGCTGGGAATAAGTCACATTTTAGGCATATGCTTGATGTGGGCTTCTTCACTGGGAAAACTGACCCTCAGCCCACAAACAGGACACTGAGTTTGTCTGTCCTTCCATTCAGTCACCCTTGCTGCCTCAAAGTAGCCAGCTCCAGGAGGTCCACAGAAGCCTTAATGGGTGATTGGGCTTTCAAAATATAAAGTGAACATTCTAATAGTTATACTTTAAAACTCAAAAAAGTAATGCTTTGCAGTTTATTTGGTTAAAAAGAGTCTAAACCATATCCATATCAATATTAACTGATAAGAAAGCAAATCATATTTTAAGAAGGAAATTTTCAGAGTCCTTTCACGCAGATGTTCTGGGAAGACCAAACAAAAACCCGAGTTTTATCTGACAATAGAGAAAACATGCTTTCCTTCCAAATGTGATGACTCTTGATTAGCATGTAGTACATAACCTGGTAACCATGTGACAGCCAGAATGTTTTTTCCAGTTAAAACTGCCTCTAGCTTTTACATTTTCCAGCAGCCACCCAGGAGCCTCATGGCCTTGACTCCTGTTTCTGGTACAGTTCCTCTCTCTTTCTGACCTTGTCCTGCAGAAGCGCCAGTCCCTTGCCCTCCACCTAGGTTGAGGATACGTGTGCTTGCACACAATACCTCATGCTGCTTCTCTTGCCCCAGGACCTAGTTCCCCTCAAACAAGGACTTTGATTTGATCGCCTGCCTGTCCTTGGTCTGCAGAGTAACAGGCCAGTGGGAATGGTTGTCCTCCTCAGCACGTGCTCATGACTGCTGTGTGTGTCCTGTCTGTGTCCTGCTCCTCTTCACCCTACTCTGTTGTGTTGCTGGGCTTTTCCCATCTTTGTTGTGAGCACCCAAGGGGGACTTTGGTGAATGGAAGAGAAACCACAGGTAGTGTTTGTGTGGGGTCTTGTGTTACACAAAGTTTGCTCTGGCAAGGACAAGTTTAAAGTGTTTTCCTTCTTTTAATTCTTTGCCATTGGGTTGATAGTAGTATGTATACTTTGTGAGAAATTAAGTCGTAATGTTTCTGTTTTCATATATTCCTACCAACCAGTTATTGTGATCCAGAAAAAGTTTAATTAAACAAAAAACTATACACAGATGGAAATACATTCCTTCTCACTTGATGTGTTACAAATAGAGAGCTATTTTCAATCTCAACATGTTGTTAGAGCTAATCTGTGCTACCTATCTCAGAATAAATACAAAAGGAAACCCTTCTCGCATGGAATATTTTCTCAGATCATTCTCCTTCAGCAGAAATCCTGACGCTGCCTGTTCTGGATGATTCTGTGAAGGTAATCCTGAAAAGGTTACCTGGAGAGTCAGCTGCTAAAATATTTGGCAACAGCATCCATATTGTTTCCTCCCCCAGTGTATCACAAGAACCACTCCATTGCTCCCATAATGGGAGTATTCTTGTGTTTAACTAAAATCAGCTGCTTTACATGGACAAAAAAGCCAAGAAGTAGGCAGGTAGCAGATTCATTTTAGCCTAGATTTGATCCTCTTACCTGCCAGAAGGCCAATCCTTCCCTAAAAGGAGCTTTGGTTAGAAGTATCTAAGTAAACTCTTTGATATCCTTTCCTCCCAACCGAGACAGTAGAGCAGGAATCAACAAGGTCAGAGGGAGCGTGGATCATTCAGGGCTTTCATATCGAGATTCTTTGAGGATTCCTTAGATATGTTTTACATATTAATATCTGAACTAAGTCAAAGAAAATGCTTTATGTAGATATGTCCACCCAAGAGCCTGCTACCTGATGTGGGCTCTTAAACCTAAGTCAAACGGTATCCTTATCTTACTTTTCCTTGTTTAAATTGTATACTTCTTCCACACGGCTTACCATACAGTACTCAGAACATCAACTCTAATCAGCAAGACATCTGGTAAAGCTTTTAACACCTTAACACCTTATCGCAGCTTGTCACTATTTACATTGTGGAATCATTGTTTAATCTGTATTCTATAAGCTTCTAAAGATGAATGTAGTTAGGTACATACCTAATACACCCAGCCACACACACATCTGTGATGTTAACATAGGTATACAGGAAAGTGCACTAACTATATTCATACTCATTTTATACAGGTGCTCATCTACTCGCAGGCTACACCTCATCTAGGCAAAGGAAAACTTACTTCAATAAGTAGGTTACCAGCCTGTGAGAACATGCTAACACATACTTCTACTGTCTTTTTTTATTTGGT
This sequence comes from Orientallactaga sibirica, assembly GCA_036365145.1. Classification (NCBI taxonomy): domain Eukaryota; kingdom Metazoa; phylum Chordata; class Mammalia; order Rodentia; family Dipodidae; genus Orientallactaga; species Orientallactaga sibirica. The sequence continues at coordinate 7,720,050 of JAEOAD010001030.1, forward strand.
CTGAGATTTAGCATAGTGTGATGCAACTAAAGGTAGTTTCCTACATATTACTGCAAAGCAGAATATCCCTGTACTGGTGCTTGTCTTTATGGGTATGCCTGTCTGTCATTTTAACAGACTACTTAGCAACACCACAGCTCCTTGATCTCTGCCAGTTGAAAACTTCTAAACAGTAAAGAACTTAGTAGTCAAGCTATACTGCCACACCAGCTTCCCTAGTCCTCCTTGCAGAGGTTTGCCACACCTGTCGTTTTCATGCAGCCCCCCTCATCCAAAAAGCATGCATGAGAATCTAAAGGAAGGAAATAATTGATCGATTTTGGCCTTAAAGACCCTATTCTTTTTTTTTTTTTTTGGTTTTGTGAGGTAGGGTCTCACTCTGGTCCAGGCTGACCTGGAATTAACTATGTAGTCTCAAGGTGGCCTCGAACTCTCGGCAATCCTCCTACCTGCGCCTCCCTAGTGCTGGGATTAAAGGCGTGCGCCACCACGCCCGGCAAAGACCCTATTCTTTGAGAGCACTTTATTGCATAAACCTCTCCTTTTGTTGTCCAAAGCTTTTAGTGCTAATCAGTTACCAACAAGGGTTATCTCTGATACACTGGTTATACATGGACAAGCATCGTGGAATCCACAGGAATCACTGCAAAAGCTCGAGTCCTCTTCTGACTTTTTTCCAATTCACCCATCATCCTTCCCCTGCTCTTCCCTGGATTTGACCAATACTGCATCTCCATATTTTCAAGACAGTTTGGAGTTTAAATAGTGTCAGTGCACTTGTATTGATAGAATTTTTACCCTTATTTTTTGTTAAAAAAAATATGGTCATACTATAGAAGAGGAAGGTCTTATACTGAAGAGACCAAACCTCTCCTGTCTGTGTAAGTCCCTCGACATCTCAACTCCATGTACTTAGTGCCTCCTCTGCAGCCTCCCTCACCTGCCTCAGGCTGGTGAGGCTAACAACTTTCACACATGCATGTCACCTGTAGAGGCTAGCCAGCCACTGTGAAATGTGGAGAACATAGCTGAAATGTCACCTGCTGGAGTTGCGGAGACCCTATTCAGTCTGGAAACATCCTTCCAGTTCTTTTTTTCTAGAAATATTTATTTCTTTGAGGGGTAGAGAGAGAAGAGGTATACCAGGACCTCCAGCCACTGCAAATGAAGTCCAGACACATGTGCCACCTTGTGCATCTGGCTTACATGGGAGCTAGGGAAATGAACCTTAGTCCTTAGATTTCACAGGCAAGTGCTTTAACTGCTAAGCCATCCCTCCAGCTCCATCCTTCCAGTTTTTGAAGAATATAAAATGTTTCTATTTCTTTTTTTTTTACTAGACAGAGAGAGGGAGAGAGAGTGAGAATGAGCGCACCAGGGCCTCTAGCCACTGCAAATGAACTCCAGACACATGTGCCACTATGTGCATCTGGCTTATGTGGGACCTGGAGAATTGAACCGGGGTCCTTAGGCTTTGCAGGCATGCACCTTAACTGCTAAGCCATCTCTCCAACCCTATTTCTTTTTTCTTAAAAAGGAAAAAACTGACAAAATGAGGAAAAGAGTTAATAGTACAAAATGACTCTCCAGACCTCAACAACTTAAAAGGTCATATACGAAACAGAAGGGCATGAGGAGTCCTGGTGAACTCCAGTGAACCATCAATGACCAAGAGGCTTATGTAACAAAGGTGGAAAGCATAGCCTTTGTGGTCATGTATCCCTCTCAGCCACTCCTGTAGTAGCAGGGGGATTTTGATACACTAATCAGAGTGGAACTGAGACCTTCAATCCATCCATGTCAAGAACCAGGCTACCAGAGAACTCCAGGAGGCTGCCATATACACCTGAAACCACACACCTTAGGGCAGAGTGGCAAGTCTTCTTACACAGGAATGGGTTCCCAGAGGACTGAGTCCACAACTTGACGGTCTGAAACCCTAGCACCTGTCATGGAACTAAAAGAGCCATTCAGTGGTGCCTAGCCCCTTCCCAAGTCATTTGACACACTCATCCCATTCTCTAGAAAAGAAACATTGAGCTTTCTTTCCATCATACAAACGCTGGAAAGTGATGAAATAAAACCAAAAAGGGAAAAAATTATTCTTTGGCAGCTATAATAATACCAGGAATGGATGGGAAGAGGTAAATGTGATTAGTTGGTGTCTGAGGGATTTATTAAGTCAGCAGGAGGACAGACGACCGGTAAGCTCTTTAACAGTACTTATTTGCACGAGCAGGAGAGCAAGACTAGACTTCTCTGTAGTAAGGGCCTAAGCAGACTCAGAGGAACCTCTGCCAGCTGGCCGGCACCTGTTTACTCACTTTGTACCTGCTGGGTTTGCTTAGAGGTACTTCCCTTTCTCCAAGGGCTGCAGTCTCAACCCCTCAAATTGCCTTTCTGCCCTCCCCAGCTTCTATGAAGACAGCATATATTGTACCACTCGCCAAAGCCCCGTTGTCTTCTCAAACCCCACAGTGAGAATCCAAACCCAAAGCACAGTGTGAGTCTTTCATTGCTCAGTCAGTCTATTTCACGTCTTCATAGTGCCCAAAAGCAGAAGCACGGGTGACAGAAGTAGGACATTTCCTGTAGGTGGCAAGCAGGACACTGACAGGAGTTTAAGGTGCTTCTGCTGTTCGATTCCTCTGTATACTTTGCACACATCCTTAGCTGTCCTCTATTTTCATTAGATGTCTTGGCAGATTTTTTTTTTCTATCAGTCGTATTTGCTATTGTAATATTTCTAATTGATAATCTTAATACTATCAAGATTATCATTGCTTACAGAGCTTTCCAAAAATGGATTTATTTATTTATTTATTTATTTGAGAGAACACAAGAGAAAAAGAGGCAGACACAGAGAGAGAGAAGAAATGGGTGCACCAGGGCCTCCAGCCACTGCAAACGAACTCCAGACGCATGCACCACCTTGTGTACCTGGCTTACATGGGTGCTGGGGAATCGAACCAAGGTCCTTTGGCTTTGCAGGCAAATGCCTTAACTGCTAAGCCATCTCTAATCCCTCAAAAACAGATCTTTAAAAAAAAAAAAACTTTTCATCATAAAAGGCACTAAAGACAATTATGTTCTCACCTCTTCCATTTCTGGAGTTCATCTGAAAGTTAACACTCTATGAAGCACTGCATGTTTTGACTCAGTATTCAAGGTAAATGAGACATAGTCAGCAACTAGAATACAGCAGCCATCAGACAAGGGCAAACATCACAAGAGGAGCTGGTCAGTATCCACTTCCCAGCAGCTGATGGCCAGAATCTAGCTTATAGACACTGTTGCTTCAGTCACCTGGGAAACGTGACACACAGCTCTTTTATCACACAGACACTAGTAAGCTGTGAGTGTGCACACCTTTGGTACACAGCTCTTTGATCACGCAGACACTAGTGACCTATGAGTGTGTACAGTTTAGATAGGCAGTTCTCTCACCAACCAGACACTAGCTATCTGTAAGTGTGTGAAGTTACAGGAAGGGTCCAGCTTGATTCTAAGTCAGATGGATTATGATTTTACTCCTGAGATCCTGATCCTTCGTGGCACCCTTCAGGTGTTTAGAAAACCAGCTATTCATACTGCTGATTAACTAATGTATATAAGTCAGAACTTGTCTGCTTTGCCATTTCCTTATCACATATCCTGAAAGAGAAGTTTTACCCTTGCTCCTCTAGGCCATCCATGGGCCCTCCAAGAGACCAGGAATGGACTTCAATATACAGATGATGATGGCATCAGCCACTAAGATTTTTCGGTTGTTTTTGATTTATTCATGTCTTTCTGATCTATAAGGAGCAGAAGTGTTTATTTGAATAATATAACAATGGTTCTTGCCAGTAGCACAGTGCATGGAATTACAGTGTTCTGTCTAACGTAGGGCCTGAGTGAGTTTTCATCATTGACTTAAGAAGTGAGAGTTATCATTGCTTAGGTCTTTTTTTCCCCATCTTTTCATGTATATTGTTTTTGACTTTCTGTTGGTTTAATTGGTGTGCTAACTGCATGCATTTGCTGTTGTATTTGTGTCAAATGATTCTCTAACTTCCTTTGGAAAGCACTAATGAATAAGTGCTATTTCTCTTCTCTATTGTTGGGTTTTTTGTAAAGTTGCTCAAATGCTCTCAGGTATGGCGGCTCTGAATGGAGGACTTGGCGCCACAGGCTTGACGAATGGCACGGCTGGCACCATGGACGCTCTCACCCAGGCCTACTCAGGAATTCAGCAGTACGCAGCAGCTGCACTGCCCACTCTGTACAGCCAGAGCTTACTGCAACAGCAGAGTGCTGCAGGCAGCCAAAAGGAAGGTAGGTGCTTGCCTGCACCCCAGGCCAGGGCCAGCCAGTACATTTGTCTTTAGAGCACATTTAGAAGACACTGATTTGAACCAGTCTAAGGGAAAACAGTTGTTTAACGTTTAATATGTGTGTTAAAAGAAACTTAGGGGGCTGGAGAGATGGCTTAGTGGTTAAACGCTTGTCTGTGAAGCCTAAGGATCCCGGTTCGAGGCTCGATTCTCCAGGACCCACGTAAGCCAGATGCATAAGGGGGCACATGCATCTGGAGTTCGTTTGCAGTGGCTAGAGGCCCTGGCACGCCCATTCTGTCTCTCTCTCTCTCTCTCTCTACCTGCCTATTTCTGTATCTCTCTCTCTCTCTCAAAAAATAAAAATAAAATATTTTTAAAAAGAAACTTAGAACATAATCCATTTATTTATCCCAGTCTTATATTCATCTCATATTTATCTTTTAAATGAAGTTCTGATCCCCCCTGGGTTTATAGGAAATTACTACTAGTTGCTACCACCAAAAATTTTATGGGAATCTCCCTCTCTGCAATCAGCATGCACTAAAGTCTCTCCCTCCCCAGAGTCCATCTGGGCTGCTGTGGGTAAAGCCCCTCTCTTCTGCATGTTCCCTGTGGTTTGGTTGTATGGCTGATGATGAACTCCATGGTTAGGATTGGGTTAGTCTTTGACTGGGAAGTCTTCTGGGAAAGCGAGTGATGGATTGCCTCCCATCTATGTCAGTAAAGAGGAGCCTCCAAGAAGGTAGTATTAAGAACAAGTTAAAACTAATTATAAAATGTTTAATTATGTAATCCAACTAAGGACACTTTTCCCTTCTTCCTTTTGTTTGTTTGTATTTATCTATTTATTTTGGAAAATTGGTCTAACTCCGTAATCTAGGCTGACTTTGAATTTGAGACAGTCCTCCTGCTTGGCCTCCTAAGTGCTGGGATTACAGGTGCATGCTACCATGTCACATTTTTCCGTACGATCTCCTCTTCCTTAATTAAAGTAACCTAAAAATCAGTGACTTGGTCTGAAAGATGGCTCAGTGGTTAAAGGTGCTTGCAAAGCCTGACAGTCTAGGTTCAATTCCCCAGTACATATATAAAGTCAGTTGCACAAAGTGGCTCATTTGGTTTGTTTGCAGAGGCAGGAGGCTGTGACATACCCATGCTTACTTACTCTCCCTCTCTCAAATAAATAAGTAAAAATTTTTTTTTTTAATCAGCAACATGCTGGTTTTTTTTTTTTTTTGACTTGTTTAGAATATTGGAAAAGCTAGAATAGGAAAATAAAGAAAAATTTAACATCTTTCCTTACCCTCTCCTTTGTTGTAGCCCCAGTTATAAATTGATCTTTCCAAAATATTAACTTAAAACATGGTATTTTGTAAGAAGGAGAATAGTTTTACTCTGCAATAGTTATGAATTTTAAGTAAATACAACTTAAAACAGACCCAGGAGTTTGAAAACAATGGAGAAGGATTTTTTTCTTTGATAAATACTATACTAGAGATCATTTAAAATGAAAAATAAGCCAGGTGTGATGGCACACCCTGTAATCATAGCTAGTCCTCAGGAGGCTAAGGCTGGACCAAGGCCAGCCTTGGTCAGTTGTCTATTCAAATTTAAAAAAAAAAAGATGAAAAATAACTTAAAAGTTTATTTTGCATTTTTATTTCAACTTTGCCTTCACTCTCAGCTATAACTTCTATCTCAGATTATTTTAAATAATGGCAACTGTTCAGATAACTGTGGTTAGGCATGGAATAAGAAGGGAACCCTACATCACAGACACTACAGATCTTCCCTTACACATGGACTTTAATAATAATATTTAGTCTATTTGTACGGGTGTGACTACTGTGACAAAGGCCATAGGAAGGAGCCTAGAAGATAATGATGTCCTCAGGTGAAGACCACAAAAGCAATTCCCTGTGGCTTTCTAGAGCACGCTCCATTGTCCAGTGTGACGTTACAACAAACTACAGACTGTATCACTGAGAACATCTGCCACAAAAGGCACCATAAGCTATGATTTATAGATAAAGTTTAGGCTCTATAATAAAATGTTTTGCTTCACTCCAGTCCACTGCCATAAACTTCTTTGCTTTGACTTAGGGATTTGTGAAATAAATGAAAATAATGATTGCTAATTCTGATTTATTCTAACTACTCAGTAGCAGAGCTTGGGCCTTTTATTTGTAGTGGTAGCTTTTGGTTTGTTTTGTTGGGTTTTTCATCATCTCTCACCTTTTCTTACCTCTCTTGTGATCATCTTCTCACCAAGTTAAGGTAGCTCAAGAAATATTATCCATCTACTACTAGTTTAAGTAAAATGCAGTTTAAAGGCAAATTATACCATGGGAAGAAAACAATTCCAATAATAACACATTTTTATATTTTCAATCCATAGTTCTTTCTTCTGGTTAAAAAAAAAAAAAACTGAAAGGCATGCACATGGAGATAATGAGATGTGGATCCCAGTGCATCCACCCACCCCGCCCCCACACACAAGAAAATAAACCTGTCAGGCTTTGTAAGGTAATGGTTTAAATTGTTACCCTAACATCCATACAGATCTTAATGTGGGAAAGCCAGTCACCTTCTGGCTGTTCCTAAGCTTTCCCCAGTCACTCTCAAACATCACCATCTCTTCAGCTACAGGAAGCAAATAGTCAGGGCCCCAGGTACCCAATGAGAGGCCAGCAGGCACTGGTAATATGGTTCAGCTTTTTTCCAGCAGACAGCGCCCCCCTGTGCACACGCTGGCACACACACACACACACACACACACAGTCCCCAGAGTTTTGTGCTACATCAGTTGTCCCATGAGAAATGCACAATATGAACACCAAACCAGTGGGAACCAATGGTATAGCACAGCAATTCCTGGTTAAAGGGACATGTGATAGGAAAAGGTGCACTAAAGGGTAAGTTGTGGGCAAATTTTTTATTACTTCTAGAGATAGGAAAAATCTTCAAAAAGTGTGTGTGTGTGTGTGTGTGTGTGTGTGAGAGAGAGAGAGAGAGAGAGAGAGACACACAGAGACATTTTGTTGTTTTGGGATCACCTGTCTTAGTTGCATACCTTTTTCTCATTGGAAAACAAAACTGTTTCTTGGTGATGGGACATGCTCCTGGGAAGAGAAAAGCAGAAGTACCCACTGCCTTCTTTCTGTGTGCTCATCTGCTCGTGGTCCTCCCTCACGAGCCCTGAGAGAGCCCTGAGGCACACCATGCTCTGTCCTGTACACCCAACTTGTGCTGTGTCCTCAGGCTCCTTACAATGCCAACTGGGTGCTATTCCTTCTTGGGACATTTGGATCTTTTATTTAGAAGGAACATTAAATGTAGTGGTTCATATTTGACCATTATACCAAGAACACATAGGGTCCAGTAGCACTCCCATGACCCATTGTTCCAGGATTTGGGTTTTTGCATCTATTCATTTTAAAACCAGAAAACATTTTAGGATCTGAGTAAGTTATAGTTGTTTCCCTTTAAAATACAGGCTGATTACCTTGCATTGGACTGTAGACCTATCCATAGAATTTGTGAGGAATGTAGAAAGTTAACACTCACAAAGACCTGTTTCTAAATAAGAAATGACTACATATCTAGCTTTAGTAGTTTGCTTCGAGAAGTCTCTTTAAGAAAATGTCCATTATCAGGACAGTTTTAGTTTATTTTATGGAGGCAGGAGAAGAAACTTAACTGGATACTTCTTTGTAAAAATAAACGGATAAATACATATCAGCAGAGTTTTTACTTTTTCTTCGGCCTACATTCCCTCTTATCTAAGGAGTCCACAACAGCCTGCTCTCTGGAGCTGCACACTGGACAAGCAGGCCTGGCTCCCTCACCCAGGAGAGCCAGCTGCAGAAGCTACCTCACAGGTCCTGTGAGCTGCCTTTCTTCCCAGTGTCCAAGGGACATGCAGCCTTTATTCTTTTCCAGCCAGCGTGTTTGGGTTTCCTTGCTTTCCACTCTTTTGACTTCCATGTGATCATGCACAGGTGGTTGGAGAGTTCAGAGTGTAAAACGGGGAGGAGCTAACCCTTCATGACAAGACAGCTAACAAGATCTTCCCCGTGCTGCTGCGCTGTGTAGTTTTACTGGAAACAAATGGATAACTTGGAAGAGTTTGGCTGAGCTCTGTCTTGGAGACTAATGCACAGTGGTGCATTCCTATCAAAGCTGTAAGACTTGAGACGTCCTGTTTTCCTCACTGTTGACTCATTACCAGTCATTTCTAATAAACATGATTATTACACTGTGTGTTCAGAAAAGTGACTGAGAGAGAAATCTGAGCAGCATTATTGCTACAATTCACCTTGTTTTTTGGTTTTTCAAGGTAGGGTCTCACCACTCTGGCCCAGGCTGACCTAGAATTAACTTTGTAATCTCAGGATGGCCTCGAACTCTAGCAATCCTCCTACCTCTGCCTCCTGAGTGCTGGGCCACCATGCCCGGCCTACAATTCACTTTGAATGCAAAGCACATTTTATCCTTTTTAAAAATTTTTTATTTTATTTTATTTAATTTTATTTTATTTTATTTTATTTGAGCGACAGACACACAGAGAGTAAAGGAGGCAGAGAGAGAGAGAATGGGTACACCAGGTCCTCCACCCACTGCAAAAGAACTCCAGAGGTGTGCACCCCTTGTGCATCTGGCTTATGTGTGTACTGGGGAATTGAGCCTCGAACCGGGGTCCTTAGGCTTCACAGGCAAGCACTTAACTGCTAAGCCATCTCTCCAGCCTGCACATTCTATTCTTTAAGAAAGTCTACACTTAAGACAAAACATGACCACCCAGGAATAACCCATGCCTATATTGTCTGACCCTATTCTGGCCCCTACTCTCACCTTTACAAACCCTATGAAGATGAGAGTCAGATGAGTGCTAATGTACTGAACACAAGTGACCCAAAGAAGAGGCTCTGTGAAAAGACAGTGTCTCTGGCAGTTAGAAGACCTGAAGGACGAGTGCTTCCTTCAGAGATGTGTTGGCATTTGACATGTGTCCATCTGCTGCTTCCTTTTCGAAAAAGCCAAGCGGTTAGCCTGTGTGTTGTTAAAATACTCCTGAGAAGAGGCTTTGGGGACTAAGACTTGGGGGATACCTTACTCTGATTTTTTTCTTCCTCTTTAGGTCCAGAGGGGGCAAACCTCTTTATTTACCACCTTCCACAAGAGTTTGGAGACCAGGACATTCTGCAGATGTTCATGCCTTTTGGAAATGTTATCTCTGCTAAAGTCTTCATTGATAAACAGACCAATCTGAGCAAGTGCTTTGGTATGCAAAAGAGACTTAGCTGAATATTGCAGGTTTCCTAGTCAAGAGTCAGGATAGAGCCTCCCTGTTTGGTAGTGGCTCCTGATTTTCTGGATGCATATAAACAGACTTTCGGGAACGGGCTATGTAGGAAAAAGAAAGAAAAAAAAAAGATCTGGGAGTTTCCTTAAGTAATAATGTTCTTCATGGTCGTCTTCAAGTATCTTCCTATATATAATCTAATCTTCTTTCTTCATAGAGCAGTATCTGTTACTTCAAGCCCTACAGATGGAACCATGAACTCTTACTAGATAGAAAAGAGATTGTAGGTTTATCTACACTGATTACAGAAAGGCACTGCAAACCCTTGGCCACTAACTCCTCACCCCTGTGGGGTTCATTTGACCCGTACTGGAGGTTTGTTGTTCAGTACATGAACATGCATGAACCTTTGCAAACACACACACAAGCATGAGTGTGTTCAAGTTGCTGCCTCATGCAAGTCCATGGATTCAGGTCTAACAGATGACACCTCCCACAGTAACAGACAATGCATTATAAAGAGCCAGAACTGAGGGTTTTAAGATTGACAGGGGTTGGGTGGGTGAGTACAGAGCACAGGAGTGTGTGGACTGAAGCAGCAATGCTCAGGCAGCTGAGAGCCTGCCTCCTGCGGAGTTTTTTCCCCAACATGGAAAAAACACAGGTGTTTTTACACCTTCCTTCTTTACTTTTCAAACTGATTTCATCCCCTAAGTAGGCCAGGATGTTCTGAGCATATCTCACTTGTGTAGCAAACTGTAGCCCAGTCTGAGTTAGAACATTTTGCAGACAGTAACATTCATATGAAATAAAACAGGGCCAGAAACAACACGTAGAATTATATGTTGTGTGTGTGTGCACATGTGTGTGTAAGATTGAAGCCTTGGATGTTAGAGGAATTAGTGTGTCAGCCATCTCCAGTTGCTGTTGTTACCCAAGTGGAAAGGCTGACAGCCCAAACCCAGTTGCTACAGTGGGAACTATAGAACCCCTTTGTGATGATGGGCATGAGATGGAGATTGTCACATGGGGTGTGTGCATATGTGAATGTGAGCTCATCTCTGGAAGAATCCTTGCACAAAGTTCTCAGATGGACCTATTTTTGCAGCTCAACAATTATTCCAAGCTTTTGATTTGAGAAAACATTACCTTGAAAAGAAATTGTATATCTGCAAACCAACCAATATGTTCATAATAATGCAGTTTTGTAACTGTGAGCATCAGCCATTACAGAGCACTCAGAGCCATGTTTTCAGTTATTAAAAACCTTGCCTCCCAGGTTTCTTGGTTAGCAAACCAGTGTCTTATGATCCCCAGTTTGTTGGATTGCCAGTCATAAGAGGATACCCCACCCTTGCATCCATCTCACTCTTGACCCATTTCCGTTCTTTAATCATCTTACTACTTTTGTCTAAAGACCACAAGGGAAAGAAGTAGTGTCAGAGTGAAAATCTTGGATTCAAGATTACTTTAAATAACAATATAAACAGCCATTTTTGAAATACAACCTGCCTGTGAAAAACTTTTCTGCCAGGTGCCCATTTTTATCAGCTAAGAACTCTGCTCAAAGTATATTTATATCCTTTTCTCTTTAGCTTTAAACCTTGATAGTAGATGGAGATATTGAGTCTAGAAGCTTCTGAAAAGGTGATGTCCACATGTGAAAAATAAATTTATATGATGACTTCCTTTCATAACTAAGCCAGCATAAAGTATCTAGCCTCACCAAAGCTTGCACATACTCCTACCTCGGCCTCATCACTCATTGTTGGAATACATGATGTAATAGGAATTGCCCTCTTTCTGGCTCTGTGGTGAGCATCCTTCATTCTTTGTCAGAAGCATGCCCTCCCTGGTTTTTGGTGGTGGTTTCCTTCTGCAGATAAGTGTGATCTGGGAATGTGTTGAGATGATTGCTATGGCTGAGCCAAAGGGAAACACTCCTCCTTTCCCTGGGTTTGTAAGAGTAGTGTGCATTATTCTAATTCAATTAATTCCTCCCATAGCTGTCTGGGCTTGGGTTCATGAATGTATATGCCTCTGTATATGGAGAAGGGGGATAAGAGAACCACGCTTTTGGCAGTAGAAGTGCTGTATCCGGGGCTACTTAAGTACCTTTACCTCCAAGCCACACCTGCTTGGACATGGGAGCCCTGGAATATTCAAACCATGGCTTAAATAAGTAGTGGTATTTACTGTTGGGGAAATCTTTCAGAAGACTCTTAAGGGGATTTAAAACAGATATAACTTGAAAGAATGAAAGAAAGAGACTAAATTCACTACAGCAACTGAGTTTTAGTGTGGGGGAGGGTTCTGTCTTGCATTCACAATTATCAGTCCAATTAGCTTTTTCACTACTTCTCAATAGACATTCCCAGCGCTGTCCCCAAGACATGCTTGGTACAGTCATGGTACACCATAAACCTAGAAGAGATCAGCTCATGCAGCTAAGGATGCTCATACCCCGCCCCTGTTGTCTGCTCTGACTCCCTCCCTCCCTCCCTCCTTCCGTGTCTTCCAGGCTTTGTTAGCTATGACAATCCAGTCTCTGCACAAGCTGCAATCCAGGCAATGAACGGCTTTCAGATCGGCATGAAACGCTTGAAGGTGCAGCTGAAGCGCTCCAAAAACGACAGCAAACCTTACTGATCCTAACCCCAGAGGCTCCCTGCTCTTAATTTAGCTTTCTTAGGGTAAGTCCCAAGAGCCAGCCTGTTCTCAACAGAGAAGGCAGAGGAGGACCACATTGCCAACTTTTACCAAGAGACAATTATTTTTACAATAAGGCCTCCATTTATCCCCCATCCCCCCACTCAGTTTGCCATAATTAAAACTTGGGCTACTTTGTTTCTATTGAGTGAATTCCTCCTCCAGCTGTGCCACTGTATTCTCCTTTGTTTTATAATTTGAATCTCCTTTACCTTTTTTTTTTTTTTTTTTTTGCTTTTTTAAAGAAAAACATATAAACAAATAAACGACACCTTGAGAATTTAAAAGGCAAACACATGCTGATGTGCAATTCTAACTCTGAAACCACTGGTGCCCCAAGAGCACTGCCTGGATAATTCACCCCTCTTTGTCCGCCTGCCCCTCTGGAGGGCCATGGCGGTTGGCATTAACACGGTGGTCTAGCCGAGGGAGAAGCACTTAAAACACCACAACAATGTCTTTCCACTACATTGCTTTGTTTTAATAAGTAAAATTTTATTTTAGGGTTCAAAGAAACATGACATTTATTGGTCAGATTATTACACTGGTTGTCTATTTTGTTATTGTTTTATTTTTGTTTTTAGAAAGGATTAATGTAAAAAAAGAGTTAGAGATCTGTTTCTTAAAGCTACAGGGTTTAAAATAAAATAAAAATGAGTGAAAATACTTGATGTTTCTTGAAAGATAAATTTAATAATAAATAAATACATAAATAATACATAAATAAAAAAGAAAGCCACAGGCCTGTAAATTTTATTTGTAAAAAAAGCATTTCTATTTTTATACAAAATTTTTACTGCCTCAGAAATAATGGAAGTTATTTATTGCCTATTGTTAACTTATTGGGTACCTAAAGAGCAGTTCTCTGTCTAGCTAGAACCTTCTGAAGTAGTCTCTAGAGCATTGTTCTAGGAATGGGCTTTTTTTCACTGTTGAACCCTAGACCTAAAGTCCATACTTTATCCTCTTGTTGTTTGTATTGTCTGATTACTTTGTTCGTAATTTCCATTATCTAGTTTACAGTTCAATCGTCTTACTTCCCCCCATATGTCACCTGTGTTGGAACTGGACCCTCTTCCCTGTCCCTTTTGCTAGTCCTTGACCCCAAAACACCCAGAATCCATCCCCTCTCACTCTCTGCAGATGGATTCTCTTGGGGTTTCATTGTGCTGTGGAAAAAGAGTGTAAGAAATGCAAATTACGGGAATGGCTCATAGACTCCCTGAAGACCTAAGATTTGCATTAGTTTTTCTCCTGCACCCTAAAAGTGATTTTGTTGCTACTGCATAGATTCTATGTAACTTTTACTCTTCCTTGTTTTTTCCCTAGACATCTTCATGCCCGTTAGTTCATCGTTTGCCTAGCATGTCCCTGTGGCGTCTCAAAAAAAGTTTCATCGTCCCGTCATTGTTTCTGATGTCTTTCTGACCTCACATCATATTTGGTTCTCCTACTGACCTTTGATCTAGTTTGACCTTTGAAATTTGCATGTGACCTCATCTAGCTATGAATTCTGGGAAGTCAATGTGAAAAACATTGCTGCATTCATGCAAGACTGAAATTATTAGACAAATTATAGAAAAAAAACCTGTGGCAAAAATGTTTCTTTCTTCTTTTTTTCTTTTCATAAAACAGACTTGAAAGTATTATACAGGGATTGGCATTCTTCCCGGTCACTGGTAACAATAGCAATATGTGTCCAGGGACACAGAATGTTGGTTTCTAACAGACTACTTCCAAAAACAGTTTGAGAAAAAAAAACTGTCTGATTTTAAGTCTCTAGAGGTCTGTAATAGTTTTTACATTTTTCAGGCAGTGTAAAGTTTTTTGATAAGGCCATTTTAGGTGGCTCACTTTCTCATTAAGATATATATATAGAACCACTTTTTGTAGATTAGTATAAGAAAAATATTTACCCTGTTTTGGGGCAAATGCTACCTATTTGTGTCACCTTTTGCTGAACTGATTCACAGTTAGACAATCCATGGTTTAATGCACATGAAATTACCTATATTTTATACTGTTTCAATGTACAGGAGAAAGGTTACTGTAAACTGTGTTACGTCGGTGCTTCTGTGAATTAAGTTGTGGTTTCATCATGAGTCCTACGGTCTTAATGTTCTTTGTTGATAAGACAAGTTTAGAATTGGTTTACTTAAAACAAAACAAAAAAAGAATTAAAAAAAAAGTTGTTTGCTTAAAAAAAGAATTTCATGTGAAGAAAAAATAAAACCTATTCCAGAATAAGTTTTGTGTTGCCTTGTGAAGCATTGATGTCATTTTTTTTTTATTGTGGACAATTTAGATGTGTTTGCGTTCAGCAAAATGTGATTTTTTTTCTTTTAAAGAAAAAAAAGTGAAAATATATAGTGCCAAATTCCAAAGGTACTTCCTTCCTAGAGCTTCAGTGTGTTTCTTGTGAGAAGTAATTTGATAACATGGGTATTTTATTATGTGTTTTGTATAAATCCCTAATATTTAAAAAACAAAGGTTAAAAAGTTTGTTAACTTGCTATTCTGTGGTCTTGTTGCCTGAAATTGTTATTGTTTGTTATTTCTTCTATGATGTTTTTTGTAAGACATTGTATAAGTGCCCATGTCTCACTTTTTTAACCACTCTGCACATGAATGCTGTGAAGGCAACCTCACAATGTATTTTCTTCATAATATATGGAAACCTCTAAGGTGAGAAAGTTTTGAACTTTTAACCCTTTCTACCCAGAGCTATCTGAAATGTTGGTAACTTTTTATACTGTCATCATTTGAGTTTGGGGGTGTTTCTAATTTTTCCCACATACATCTTCTGAGTTCTTTATTTTTTGTCCTTTAATTGTGATCCCCCCCCAAAAAAAAAGAAATCCACAACGTAAATTTGAAGGGGGGGGGAAATAACACTAGATGTTTCCTTCAATACCATTTTTTCTTTTATTTTTTATCTCTTTGTTTTTTTTTTTTTTTCATTACTAATGTGCTACTGGAATTAGAATTCCTAATGTCCTGTGCTCTCTTTACTTTAAAAGTTTATTGGGTAAACAAACCATCTAAAGGGAAATGTGGGTAGATTCAGCCCTTTAATGAACCTTAAAAGTGCTGTTTGCTTTTTGAGATCAGGTTTCATGGTATGTTCTAGTCTTGAATATTTTCATATACCTTGCAGTTTAATGACTTTTGTAGTGGGATAGTCTTTTGAGGAATTTTGCTTTGTTTCCGAAGTACTCATGTTAAGTCAGCCATTGTGCTGCAGATTCTCTCCCCAGTGGACACCTCTGAATAAGCAGTGTCTGCATTGAAAAGCCCATATTTTACTCTGTCTTTGGTTTTCTAGTTGTGTTTTGTTTTTTGTTTTGTTTTGCTGTTAATTGACCACATTTAAAGGGGACTAGCCATATCAATAGATTTCAGCTCAGTTCCTTACCACAGTTAACCAATTACCTAGCACCAGTTCCTTGCTGCCACTTTTTAAAGTGCCATACTACTCTGACATTCTGTGAACAAATGTCTTGCTGTTTTGACAGACGCTAATGTCATACCAACCTACAGCCCCACCACACACTCCAGCCTCTGTGAAAACAGGCCCTGGAAGCTTCTTGGTCTCAGCTCCCTTTCCTTCCCACCCACCGTTTGGTCTAGTGTGTGTGGATGTGATAGCCCTGAGATGGAAAGGACTAGCCTCTAATGATGCAAAAAATAAAGAAATAAAGTTTCCTTCTTACAGCACATGCACTTCTAATGAAATGATTTGTATTATCCTCACACGCGTTTACTACTGCCGGGGCCTTCCTTCATCCTTTGAGGGCTATTTTGTACTTCCTGCAGTGCTCAGCTTTGTAACAAAAGTGATCGCACATGTCTCATGTCTCTATTATATGGTGGTTGTAAATACAGACATAGAAGCATAAAAGAATACCAGTTGTACTTCATAGACCATGGCATTCAGAATCTACTTATTCACTTATCAATTACATAAGTCTAAAACTTTGGGGGTTTTTTGTTTTGTTTTTGTTTTTGTTTTGTCACTGAAGCAAACTGCCCTTTCTCTTAACACCTGCACGTCCTGTTCCCGCCCCTCAGAGAAAACCTAAGTGCAGTTGACAAGAGGCTCAGCCGGCACTTTTGTTGAGTGTTTGTGATTTTGTAGGCAACCAAGACAGTACATTTAGGGGGAATTTTTTTTGTTTGTTTGTTTGTTTTCTTTATGCATGTTTTATTGTTAGATAACCTTCCTCAGAGATAAACTGTCCTTTTATCTTTCAATATCAAAAGGAAAAAGCTGCAAGGGTGCAAAGGGCCTGTGCCAGAAGACAAAACACAGGGAAACTGCTTTTTAAAAATAAAGTGTAGAGAATAGTTATTTCAAAACTAGAGAATTGTGATAAAATGACAGTCCTCAAAGGCGTAACAAGTTCATCTTTCTTTCACCATAGGGGTTATAGTTCTTTGGCTTGTGCTACTCTGGAATCATTTTACTGTTTCTGTTTTTATTATCTTAAGTGCTAATTAAAAAGAAGAAATAAAATTTAAAAAAACTGTAGTTTCATTACCTTTTAAATAATGTCATACAAAAAATGTATTTGTGTTTTTTTGTGCTGTGAGACTTGTTGTTTGTAGATTAATAATATCATTTTGTTTAGAACTACAAAATAGTTTTTAAATAGTGTCTGAGAAAAGCCAAAGTTAATGCAACCTAGTGGCAACTGTAAGACCATTTGAGTATTGTTTCTGTTTTATTGATGCATTTGGATTTTGTTGTCTGATGGAATTTGAGCCAAAAAAAATGCAGGCTTTCCTATTTCTACAACTGATTGTACTTAATGCATTTTGTACCAGTGGAACTTTTTATACTGGAGATTAAAAAAATGGAAATTTTTTGTGGCTTACTCTGGTGGGCCCCCTGACAATGACTGATTTCAAGTTTGATTTCTGGTTGACAGGAAGAAAGTTGCTTTTCTTTTGAGAATTAAAAACTTTGGCTTGATTTCTTTTTTCCCTTTGCTTATATCTAGCATTAGAATTTTGTCTTAAATACAGCGGTAAGTTTCACTTTTTATTCTGTATTGTGCAGTTACACAATAAGATAATTAGATTTAGAAGTACTCGGTCACTTTAAGTGGATAAATGTATTAGTTAAACTTTAGAGGTTTGCTTTTTTGCTGTTTGTAGATCAGAGTTTTTTCTGATTCTTCTGTCTTCATTGTGAACATAACCGTGTAGTTGAAACAGTCAAACTTATTTTTGTAATGTATGTTATTGTGTGATGCGGTTTTTTGCTTCTGTCTCCAATATTAAACCATTTTCCTAATACTCGTTTCTCTCTCTGCGTGTTGTATTGTTGGTAGTCATTCTATGTTGGTGACGCATCTGCACACCTCACTGTTTCACGTATGTTTCTTTCTATATGTTGTGTACAAAGATACAGTCGATTCCACCTAAGTGAATATCTGATTTGGGGAAAGATGATACTGCACACCAGCCACCTCTGATTTATATCCAGCCTACTCTACCCAGTGCTTCCAAGATGACACACTTCTTCTATGATTGTCACATAAATGCCTACTGGGCTAGACTTGCCAAGAAGTTCTGTGGTCTTCTGACCATGCGGGCTCACTTCACTCTCTCTCCCTCATATACAGGCAGTCCCTAACATTTACTGAAATCAGCTGCTGTAACCTTAAGAAGAGAAGCAGGAGGGGGGATGGATCTCCTCTGTTATCTATGCCCACATCCAAAGGCATATCATTACAGGCAAGCTTTTAGAAACAGCTCACCCCTTCGAAAGAGGTGAGCTCTCAAGGAAGGAAAAAATTAAACTTAGCTGATCAACGAAGACGTGAAAGCATTAAACAGGTTTCTCTGTTGCCACCAATCGATAGGTATGTATAGAAAAGTAATTTATTTCTACAAGCTAATTAATTGGATCCAGGAGTAGCTTTAATTATTAAAACTAACAGACATGGAAAGAAATTCCCCAAGTGTTCAAGTGGAAGTTCAACAGAGTTTGGAGGGGCAACAGGAGCTTCTCTTCAAGTCCTTACTGTCCACCTCCCAAGAAAAGCTCCGTGCCATAGGTGCCACCTGCCTCCTAGCTGCACATAGGAGTGCTCTGGGCCACACTGTCACCTAACCTAGCCATCATAAACAGAATACTTGCCATTCTCTCTGTATCTGAAGGCACAGACCCTCTCCCTCTGCTGCTCAGGAATCTGACCGCTCTTAAAGTGCTCTTAACAGATTCCATGGGTGTTTGCTCCCTTCGCCTCTCACCCTCCAACTTCAGCACACAAGCTCGGTCTGCCTCAGGCCACCCAGGCCCTGGTGCCAATGAGATTGCCCCTGCAGGTGCTCCAGCCATCTACCCTCTGGTTTCAGCTGCTCTTCAGGCCTCCAGATTGTTTTTCAGAAAGTCAGGTCAATAAAAGCAGGCCCAAATGAGATAAGTGAAAGGTGTTTCTCTCCCTAGGCAGGACACCTCAGTGGTAGTGACTTATGCCCATGTCAAACCTACACATATGGGAGCTGATTTCCAGTGACTCTTTTGCTTTAAATCTCATCATAGCCTGGTCAGTTTGCCTCTAAAAAGCCACTATTTCCATTACTGGGGAGAGATGGCTAAAGATGTTACTTCTTTTTCTTTCTCTTCTGTTGGTGGAGGTGTGGGAGGGGGCATAAGGGAGGGAAGATTGGGGAAAAGGGGATGATCAAATTCCAAGATAAAAGTTTATTTTATTTTATTTTTGAAATACACAAGCAAACAACCACTGTTTAGCACAAAGCACAATGTTTATGCTAAAGTAAAGGAAGGGGAGGACAAAGCCAGTCTTCCAAAGAAGAGGAAAAGGCAAGTGCCTTTAAACACTATGTCTATAAAGTTGGTTGCTGCTTAAATTCATACCTATAATCTTGATTTTTGTAAAATACATTGCACTGTAAGCAAGTTCTGTCTATATGCCATGCACAAGCCACCTTGGGACACCATGGAGTGGTCATTTTCTGGGGAATGGAAACGACATGTGTGCCTGGCCAACCCACAGCAATTGAGTGTGACCCATGGGCTTGGACTCAGCTCACAGGCTAGGAAACACAGTGAACATAAACACGCTACGAATCATTCCTGATAAGTGAATAAAATATTGTGGCCAAACAATCAGCATTATTCACTTATCAGGAATCGACTGTTCTGCTAACTCGCTGTTTTGTTTCTCATTTCTGTTGTAGTTCACTATTTTTACTGTGTTCTGTTTTCTCCTCTCATGCTTGGGCAAAGTCACTGGGAATAGTATCTTCATGTGACCATGAAACGTTTATATCGAGTGAAAATGATATCTTAAACAAAATCTATGCACTTGCTATCAGGAACACAATACTGGATGTGTCTTATATATATTGAACTATATAGTACGCGATTTCTTAAATAAAGCTTAAGAAAGGACTCGTGTGTAAAGTTAATGTGATTATTTTTCAAAGCAGTGTTTCTAAGGGTATTTTCTTTTAAGTCTTGAGTGACACAGGATATTTTTCATTAAAATTATATCACTGGCTTTATGACAATATTCAATAAATTGACTTTGGAAACAAAATGGAGTGGGGGGAAGTTCTTCTGAATGTATTTTTAGCAAGAGTTAAAATACCATCACTGTGGTCATCTCCAACCAGGTGCTGCAGAAGGCTGAACACAGTTCTCCCTTAATCTCCAAAGACCACTGGAAAGCACCCAGTGTGCCCTCACCTAGAAAAGCCTTTCTGAATGTGATCTATTTAGGCTCAGAAAGAGGACAAAAGAGAAAGGCAGGCCCAGAATACTGCTGGTTTACGTCAATTCTTTGCCAAGTATGTGATTTTAAAGCCACACCCTGCTGAAGTACTATGGCCGTTCTGTTCAGGACCACCAACAGACATAAGAGAAGGTATTTGATCATTCTGGATGAGAGGGGTAATACTTCAAAGTGGTCCGCAAGAGAGACAGACACCTTACAATAGTCGTCAAGCTTAAATAGGAGGCCTGCTGCTTGGCCCTTTGAAAAGCGTTTGTTCAAATTTTTCCTACAAGACCTTAAATTTAAACAAAATGGCATTTTCTACTGGAATTTTTGGCTTTGGGGGTTTAATGTTGGACTTTTCTTACCTACTGTTTGACTTTAAAAAAACCTAAATGCATTTGCAAAATGTCATGCACATCCTAACCGTTTATAAAATAAATCTCGTCCAGATCCTAATGAAGGACAGAAAGAACTTGATCAGTGAAAATCTACTGAGAATACCAAATTGTTCTGTTCTCTGTATCCTCACAACATCCTCCCCCAAAATCAAAACTTCTAGTGAAAGCAAAGGGTCAGGGGCAGGAGTAAGTTGCCAAATCAAGAGGGGTTGGACAAATGACCCTTGCTGGTGCCATGCAATCTGAGTGAGCTCCACAACACCGAAAAGCACTGGTGTCAGAAGCTGGATTGGGTACGAGGAGTTGGCTGCCCAGAGGTGTCCTGGGAGAGAGCTCTCCTGGCCTTGCCTTGCCAGCCATGCACAGCCGGAAGGCATCCACTTTCTAAACGGCATGTCCAAGGCCATGGGCAGGAGGGCTCTGAGCCTCAGCAGCACAAGAAGGCAAGGCAGTATAATGCCTGCCCTCGGTCTGCAGCCCTGAGTCACGAGCTCCCCACACGGAGAAAGGTGGGAATGCTGGGAAGCCAGCTCAACGGGCTGCACTGGAGAGAATCAAGTTAGGGCTGTCTTCCAAGAACTGCTTTAACCTCCATTTGATGGTCAGAAAAGCAGGTAGGCACTTGCCTGCATCAGGAGAATGTCTTTAAGGAGAAAATAAAGCATACACAAACATGTATATACACACACATGCAGTATTCTGCAAATGGTCAACTAGGATCCAAGCTATACCAAGAATCCCAGCTATGCAATGCCGATGCTTCTGTCATGAAGCGGGTGTAAAAGGTACAGAAAGCACTGAGCATTCTCTGGGCATCTACCCTAGTTTGAATGTACTCTCCCACTCATTACTGGTGTGGGCTCCATGTGTCTTAATTTCCTCATTAGCAAAATAAGGGTAACACCCATCCCTAACATGGGGGATTGTTATGAGGGTTAGTGAAGGCAGCCCGTGTGAGACAATTTGATCACAGTATAAGTACTCAATAAGGTGCAGTCAAGTAGCAGCAGTGCCCACTGACACAGCTGAAAGCTTGGCGTCTACCAGGTATCCTCTTAGCCTCCCCAGAGGTCCCATGGCACTCGCTGGCTCCCCTAGGTGACTGCCAACAAGGTCTGGCCAGAACCCATAGCCTTTCCAGCACAGCTGTCTATACTAAGGCTCCTCTATTATACATGGTCAACTCTCCCAAAAGAAAAGCCTAACTTCCAGTTTATGGCCAAGGCAAGAGAGAGAGGGTCACCTACAGATTTGGTTCTGGAGGCCTTCCCAAGGCAGAGCTGTTCTCGGCTATAATCTGGATCAGTCTATCTGTGACCTCTGTGAAGAGCAAAGAAAGGGGCTTAAACGCATAGAGGGAGCCACCCAGAAAACTCCAGACCATCCTCATCCGATTTCAAGTCAAAACCACAACTTTTGTTGACTTTATTTAGTGGCCCATATTCTATTCCATTTAGAAAAACAATTTCACTACTCAGAGCACAAAGAATGTCACTGCTTTGCCAAACAAAAAAATAAGTTTGAAAGAAGTTCTCCACTACCTAAGCCTGAGGCAAATATCTGTCTCTATAGTCCGTCTGCCCACCTCCTCCCTCCTCTATCTTCCCATAGATCCGTATCTGTGGTGCAGTGGAGACTCTATTTATTGTGTGCTGTTTTCACGTTTACATCTGTCTCCCATGCAAGATGTATGCTCCATAAGGGAACTGACTATTTCACTCATCACTTCATTCCAAGTGCCCTGCACAGTACCTGCCATGTGGGGATGGTGAAAGAAAGAAGAATGGATGGACGGATGGATGAGCGGGCAAGCATGAATGTGACAAATGATTTGGCTGGAGCTTGAAAAAAGCATTCCTTATTAAATAGACAACAGTGAAAATACATGTGGAGAGAGGCCGGCAATGATGGGAACTGGAGACCTCTTGGCAAAAATCAGAAAGCCTGGTGTTCTGGTAGGAATGAGGAAAGTGACTTTTGCTGTGAGCCCTGAGTATTCAGGGAGAACCTCTGTTGCTACAGAGCTCATTAGCCACTGAGCTGAAGAACAAGCTGCCCTGCTTATACTCTCATATCTCAGCAATGCTTTCTAGCAAGGCACTGCCCCTTGATAGAAGCTGATCACCTAAGAGACCAGAAAGACCACAGGACTGAGTATAAAACACTAGAAAACGATGAAGAAAGGTGTCTGGTGCCTGTAAGGCCTTTCAGAAGAGCAGACCAACTCTCCTTATGTCCCCACTATAATACCTGTTGAGTCTGGCAAGCTAGAGCCTGGAGTAGGGCAGGGGTCAAGACCAGCCCTCAAGCAACACAGTCTTGAAAGATAAAAGGACTGTGCTGCTGCTGGAATGACCCACTAGCTGCAGATGCCCAGGAATGTTCTTGAATCCTAGTAATGTGCCCCAGCTTATCCGTAACTTTCATAAAGGTAAGGTATAATTCACAAATCATTTCATTTGTTCGAAAGACATGTAGTAAACAGATCCCTCAACCAGATACTGTGGTAGTGAGCAAGAGACATCCTCCCTGCCTTAGGGGGTTCTGCCAAAACTCTCTCTGCAAAGCAAAGGGGACGAAGGTCTTCCCTCAGGCATGGGCCAGGCAACGCTCTCACCCCACATGAGGACACTGGGGCATGGTGGTTCCTGCCCACATGAGCTTATGCACTCAAGACTCAAAGAGAACAGCTCTCCCAGACTCGGCCTGGCCTCTGAGCCCATGGCAGAACTTTATCGTCACCTGCACACCAGTGCCTCTCCCAAAGGCTATGCCAACCAAAGTGCCCCCCTGTGCTCAGGAGTCATCTGTCCCAACTGACCAACATGGCACAATTTAGAAAATGTGACCCACCCAAGAACTTCACCACTTTAAAAACCTATGAACTGAGCAAATACTGTGAGTGTCCTGCAGAGAGAGAGAGAGACAGGAGGGGCCAAAGAGCAGGCAGGGCCTCTGTGGACTTGAGGGTTAGGGTATGGCACAAGAAGCATGCTCTGCCAAGCTGGCTGTAGTCACCACCTACACGTTTAGGGCTCCACATCCAGAGCTTACTGCCCATCTACTTCCCAGCTCTGACTGTCTACCCATCCCACTATGACTCTGTCCTCCCCCGAGGTGGCCCACTCAATTTCTTCTACAAACTACTACATATGCCCCAACTTATACCCAGTGCTGTGAAATGTTGGTGATCGCCTGCCTGCTTTGCCTGGCAGTAGCCTCTGCAGAGCAGATGACAAGGAAAGGAGATTCCCAACTGCCTGCCCTGTGCCTAGGATGCAAACAAGAGGAAGCAGTCTCCTCGGTTTGATTAGAATTACTGGTCACCCTTCATTAAAGAACATGACAGCAGGCTGGAGAGATGGCTTAGCAGTTAAGGCACTTGCCTGTGAAGCCTAAGGACTCCCGTTCAAATCCTCCAAGACCCCATGTATAGCCAGATACAACAGTGATGCAAGCATGCAGTGCCACCTATGCCCACAAGGGGGTGCACGAGCTGGAGTTCGTTCACAGTGCTGAAAGGCCCTGGTGCACCCATTCTCCCACCCCCCCAAAAAAAAATATGATAGGACTGGGGATACAGTAATAAAGTGCTTGTCTTACATACATAAGGTTCTGGGAACCACCTCTAGCACTTCAGACAAAAAAATGTGATGAATATAAATATACCTACATTGCAACTGTCCAGTTTAATGATTAGATAATTTACTTACAGTGTAGCAGGAATTTGGAAATGCTGCTCTGGAAAACTAATGTTTTCCAGATTACATTATGCAATAGCCTCTGGGGAAAATAAGCTTGGTAGCTATGAAGGTGAGAAATGCAGCTAGGTGCAAATTCATCACGTGCAGTAACATATGAAATGCTCTGAGAAGTCTCCACATTCCCTAGCAAGATCTACCCACCTCACTTCCTTAACCAGTGCTTATGTTGTGCATCCATTCCTGAAGCACTTGGTCATATGACACCTTTTCAGGAGAGGGGTGACAGGTTGGTACAGAGAAACGTGAACTGTACAGCAATGCTGCCTGGGTTTAACCATGGCTCTGCATGACCTGAAGCAAGTTACTCGGTCTCTTCATCTGCAAAAGGGATATAATTATCAAAGCACCTACCAATACACAAAGTCCTCGTAACAGTATTGGCAACATGAGGGCTGGAGAGATGGCTTAGTGGTTAAAGCGTTTGCCTGCAAACCCAAAGGACCCCAGCTCGATTCTCCAGGACCCACGTAAGCCAGATGCACAAGGGGGCACATGCGTCTGGAGTTCATTTGCAGTGGCTGAAGGCCCTGGCCCATTCTCTCTCTCTCTCAAATAAAGAATTTTTTTTAAAAAGTAATTAAAAAAAAAAAACAGTATTGGCAACACAATAAGCACCAAGAAGAAGCAGTGTTCTGAAAAACATGGGAAAACACCACAGACAGTTAGAATTCCTCTGGCATCCTTGAGATCCAGTTTCTCTACCAGAAAATTCCACACTAGTTGGAGACAGGAGAATTATAATTATGATAATACAATATGTTAAGTCATGAACAAGGAGTGAGTTAGGATTCTGGAGCCAAACGAAGATAAGGAATACAATTTCTGGCAGTGAGAGGTATCAAGGAAGAGTCTGTGGCCCAAAGGACAGGCATCCCAAATGACAGCTGGATTTCACCAAGCAGAAAGGTGGAAAATGACAGCAGCCCCAGCAAGAACAAAGGGGACATACAGTAGGTGTGCGGTGATGAGACAGCCACCGTGACAGCAAATGTCTTTGTGACGGATACAGGAGGAGACACCTATCCTGGGAAGGGGTGGGTACTGACATGGGCTATGCCAGGTTCAAATTTATCAGGATTGCAGAAGGTGGGTGGGAACGACTGAGCTGACCTTGCAAAAATATCAAGAGAGAACAGATCCTGATAGTAAAATAAAGGAAGCTGTTGTGCTGTGGATACCCTGGCCAAGTAGGGAATTAACACGTTGAGCCCACAAACCATTCAGGAGCCCAATGTTACCCCGTGGGCTTTCCTGCCCCTCCTCAATGGATGGCAGAGGCAGAGAATTTACATCCACTGAATGCAGTATTAGTGCCTGCTCTCTGCCCCACACTGGCTGGGCACTGCCAAAGTCATGCACATCCATAAAACTGTGTTTGATAGGCGCTCTGGAACAAGCTAGCCCCCTAGCATATCAGAAGTTACCCCCTGGAATCTAGGAAAAGAGGTACAAAGATGTAGGATCACACACCATGTGGGGATTTATTTATGACAGCAAAGCCAAAAATAGTCCTGCAATCTGGATTGGAAGATAAGGTCTGGGAGGCAAAGGTAGGAGGATCACTATGAGTTCAAGGCTATCCTGAGACTACACAGTGAATTCCAGGCCAGCCTGGGCTAGAGGGAGACCTTGGGAGGGAGGGAGGGAGGGAGGGAGGGAGGGAGGAGGGGGAGGGAGGGAGGGAGGAAGAGGGAGGAGGAAGAAGGAGGAAGGGAGGAGGAGGGAGGAGGGGAGGGAGGAAGGAGGAGGGAGGGAGGGAAGGAGGGAGGGAAGGAGGGAGGGAGGGAGACCTTGGGAGGGAGGGAGGGAGGGAGGGAGAAAGAAAGGAGGAAGGGAGGGAGGGAAGGAGGGAGGGAGGGAGACCATGGGAGGGAGGGAGGGAGGAAGGAAAGAAGGAGGGAGGGAGATCATATGAATGGTCAGGACAAATGTGACTTCATCTAAGCCAGTAAAGGCCTGGTTTGTCTCCAGGACATATCAGAGTTTAGCACGTTTTAAAGTCCATACAACCACTCTAACATACTTCTAGTATGATGAGAGACTATGAGAGCAAAACCCAGCCAGGGCTCCTCGGGGGTAACTGGCAACTATAACTCAAGATGGCCACAGTCATGTCAAGACGAAACCATATAACCTGGCGACTGGACATAGGCATATACAGACATAGCTAAACTTACAAGCTGGTATGTTTGCTCAGGCTGGCTACAGCTCAGTGGTAGAGGGCTTACCATTCACATGTGAGACCTTGCTTGGATTCAATCCCAACACCATGCACACACAAAAGACTAAAATTTTCAAATTTGCTGTAGTACCAGCACTTATACTCACTCTCTATCCCTGATACCATTTATGCCCTTATCCCTCACTTAACCTCAATGTATTCCTGAGCTTCGCTCGGGAAAAGGACAAGGTTTGCAATGAGAGAAAGGCCAGCAATGTCGGTTATGCGTGATATTTAATAATAAAAACTTCTTATCCCTTCCTTTTTGTCACACCTTTGTACTGTGCTGCATGAAACCCACAGTCAAATTTTATACCTCGAGCGACGATCCTTTCTGTACCCACTTGGCTCAGCCAAATCTCCAGGTAGCATCAGCTCGCCTAATTAGTTGCCTGCCGTCCCTCCAAGCGCAGCGCACACAGCGCTCACGTCCCTTCCAGTGCGAAGCCCCTCTTCTCTTCTCGCTACCTTTCGCTCTGAGGCTAATTAGCTCAGCCAAGAATAGACGTCTGCTGCAGTGTGACCCTGAAACACAGTGCTGCTGGCTGCAGTGTCACCTGCCAGCTCCCAGGCATGTCCTGGAAATTGCTGAGGACACTGTGACATCACCCTAGGCCAGACCAGAGCCTAGCCCTGCGCCCCCTCATGCCTCGGGCGGTACCTTCCTGCTCTCTGCTCCATAGACGCACCAACCAGTTCTAACAAGCTCCACTTGCAACCCGCTTCCACTCCCCACACACGAAGAGGCTAAAACGCAGAGACCCCATGCGGTTAAACAGCATCACCTGGAAACGAGAACGGCCCTTCTTGGACAGGTGAATTTTTTAATCCAATGGATTCGGTGGTAAAAAAAAAAAAAAAAAAAAAAAAAAAAGCCAGAAAGACAGGTGGAAGGGTTTGGTAATGAGCTGCACCGGGACAAATTTCTTCTACCCAGTAAAACAGATACAGGGCATTTCTGCTGTGTGCCAGGCACCTCACGATGTAGGCTCTGCCTATATTATTTTATTGAGCCCTACTAGTGACCTCGTGAAGGAACAGTACTGCATCCATTTTGCAGTTTGCCGGAAAACTGAGTTTCAGGTGTGAAGTGTCGGCCTAAGGCCAGACAAGCAGAGATCAGCCAGGCCTGAGTGGGCTGCTCGGAGCCTTCTGACATGCACACGTGACTAGGTATCGGCACAGGTGACAAACACGTGGTCCAGGAGAGTCAACGAGGGTCCTTCCCAGGCCTTGCTGGATAAGCTCTAGTGGCAACGAGAGGGGACAGATGGCTCAACGGGAGCCACTCTGCACTAAGCCAGAAAGTGGGCACAGCTGACCCTGACCTCCCACACCAAAACACTCAAGCCTGGGCCAAGAACGCCTGCACGTTGCACCTGCGCACACCCCACCTCCCTGCGTGAGCATGACCGGGACCATCTAAACCAGACGACAAAGCAGAACGCCTCACATCCCAAACTCAGCTGTGCAAGAACACAAACCGCAAACTCATTCCACCGCGCACATCGCCAGTTTCAGGGGCCATGGGTGGCCCGCTTTCCCCACCCCAGGCCCACCTGGGGATGGCTTACCTGGCCTTCTGCCCTATGGCATCCATTGTCTGCAGCATCCTGATGTTGCCTCGCAACCAGGCTCCTGGATGCCTGACCTCGGGTGGGGTGGCGTTGGGCTCACAAGACCTGGAAGCGACTTGGTCCTCGGAAGCACGCTTCACCTCCCCGAAGGCCCCAAGCAGGCCGCAAAGAACTGTGGGGCATCTGGCACTCTGGGACAGGGGGTGGGACTTCCGTGGACCACGCCCACGCCCTTGCCCTGGCTTCCCGCGCTGGAGGGATCTTTTGTCCTCCACCTGCGCGTTCTCTGGCCAGCAGAGCAAAAGGCAAGGGCACCTTCCACATTGCTGCTTTCGCCTCTTGCTGCAGCTGCAGCTCCCTAGGCCCCATCCCCATTCCAGAATGCTTCCTATCTCAGGCAGAAAAACAAAACGAACCCAGCAAACCTTCTTCCTCTTATTTCCATCTTAGTCCAAAATAACAAATTTCCTTAGGATATTTTCATTCACGCCTAGCTCCCTTAGTGAACTCTCTTAAACCTCCTCCATTACTAGTCTCCTTTCTCTTCCCAAATAGATCCCTTCTGCTTTCATTAATTTAAAAATCTAGATTCTGCTTATGAAAGAAAACCTCACACTTCTCCCTTAGGTTGAACCTGCCATGGTCACACGCAGCGGTCTCCTTTGATGACACCTTGACAAAGTGCACAACACTAACCTGGACCTCCAAACCCATTCTTGTACTTTTTTTTTTTTTTTTCATTTTTAGGATTTTCAAGGTAGGGTCTCACTCTACCCAGGCTGACCTGAAATTCACTCTGTAGTCTCAGGGTGGCGTCGAACTCATGGCGATCCTCCTACCTCTGCCTCCGGAGTGCTGGGATTAAAGGAGTGCGCCACCACTCCCGGCCCACTCTTGTACTTTTTAATCTATGTGTGTGATCAGCTGCAAGAATTTAAGACACATGGGGCTGGGAAAATGGCTCAGTTACTACAATGCTTGTCACACCAGCACGAGGACCTGACACACACATAAAAAGATCGGTGTGGTAGCATACACTGTCATCGGAACACTGGGGAGGCAAAGACAGGGGAATTCCGAGGCTTGCTGGCTGCCTAGTCTAGACAAATAGTGATCTCAAGGTCAATGAGAAAACCTGTGTCAAAAGATGAGTGGAGGGCTGGAGAGAAGGCTTAGCCGTTAAGTAGCAGGCCTGCTAAGCCTAAGAACCCGGTTCCAATCTCCAGGTCCCACGTTTAGCCAGATGCAAAGTGACGCAAGGGCGCAATGCTGCACTTGACCACAAGGGGGTGCACACATCTGGATTTCGTTCACAGCAGCTGAGAGACTGCTGGCGCGCCTATTCTCTATCTGTTGCCCTCTCCCTCTCTCTCTGTCTCTCTCCAAAAATAAATAAAATTAAAAAAAAAAAAAAAAAAAAAGATGAGTGGAGGATGAGCCCGGCGTGGTGGCGCACACCTTTAATCCCAGCACTAGGGAGGCAGAGGTAGGAGGATCGCCATACAGAGTGAATTCCAGGCCAGCCTGGGCTAAAGTGAGACCCTACCTCGAAAAAACAAAAAATAAAACAAAAAAAAAGATGAGTGGAGGACTCGAGAGATGTCAGCAGTTAAGGCGCTTGGCAGTAAAGCCTAATGATGGGAGTTCGTTTTCCCAGCACCCACATAAAGCCAGATGCACAAAGTGGCACATGCATCTGGAGTTAATTTGCAGCAGCTGGAGGCCCTAATTCACCCATTCTCTCTCCCCCCCCCACCCTGCCTCCCTCAGCTGGGCATGGTGGTGCATGTCTTTAACCCCAGCACTTGGGAAGCTGAGGTAGGAGGATCACTGTGAAGTTGAGGCCAGCCTAAGACTGCATGGTGAATTCCAGGTGAGCCTGGAGTAGAGGGAGACTCCACATCGAAACAATCATGACAAAAAAAATAGATGAGTGGAGACTGACCGAGGAAGACACCCAAAGTTGTCCTCTGGCTTTGACACACAAGTGCACACAGGCGTGTACCCACACATGCATATTCATACAAAAAAAATTGAGACAGAATAACTTTGGCCTTGAGGAAAAATAGATTTTCTTTAGTCGTGACTGATGGTCGTTTTTGTCTGTATTACTAGAATGTTCACTGAGTCTATCATGTCCCCAAAGAGATTAGCAGAGTCCTTCTCCCACCTGGGCTTCAAGGTCCCCTGGGTGGTAGACATCAGGTTGTCACATAAGACTTCTGTGGCTCTGACCAGTTTACAAACAGTCACTGGGGTGGAGAGCTATGTCTCCCCTCTGCCCATGAACTTGCTGATGAAGAAAGAAAGGTGACAGCAATCACCAGCAGATTCTTCTAAGGGTCAAAAACAACCTTTTTCATTCTATTTTTTTTCAGGGGGCAGACACTCAAAACTTGACATAACTCACTAAGAGATGTACATTTTCAAACCTATCCCCCCTTACTTCAAGGAAATTCTTTGCGTAAGCAACCCGGTGATTCTTCGGGAGAGACCTTGTTCAGTTTCTCATATGGGCCCAGCACCCTTCAAAGACCTTTCCATATCATCTCACATGGGTGTCCACATGGGTAACCGATCTGCATTGTGGAAGGGCTTCCACCAGCCTGGGATGATTGAGACAGAAAAGGCCTCAAAGAAAGTGTAACAGGAAATTGAGTCACGCAGCGATGGCACCAGAGAGAGAATGGAGAATCCGAAAATTTACTCATGTTGCCAGGGATTCACGGGAATAACTCTCAAAGCCTGAGTCCTGAGCTCCAATAGCTCAGAGGTTTTATAGTCATCATTGTGAAGTCTTTGCATAACTGGCGGGTTACAAGTTTCTAAGTTTACATGATTTGGGGGGCACAAACAGAAAATGCCCTAGCAATCAGTCAGTGATAAGGAAGTACAAATGTAGAAGAGAAAGCTGTTTTTCAGGGGTCTTTTTACCCATGGCTTGGGACTCAGGGACACAGTTGTGCTGGGTTGTGATAATAGGACAAGGTTGTTTACAGTCTTGTCATCTTAGAATCTGAGGTGTTTGCAAAACACTGCTCCGCACAGAAAGGGGAGAGGGCCTTGAGTCTGATTGGCACCTTCCCCTCCGCCACAAAGGCCCCAAGCAGCCAGGTGTTTGGCACTGGGGATGGAGTAGGCTTGAGGGAGATGCTAGAATAACAACCTCGCTTCTCCTTTGGACATAATGACTCCTAGCCTCTTCTTGGGGGGCGGGGCACACAGTCCCATAATTCCCTCTTTCTCCCACTTCTCAGTTTCCTTCATCTTTCCAAAGCATTTCCGCAATAGGTTTAACCATCAGGCATGGGACAAAGAAATGAGTAACATTTACTCCAGACTATTTACTTACTACACAGAGCCGACTTGTGATGGTTTCCCCATCAACAGGATGGGATCTAGAGAGGCTTAAGAAAGCCTCTGGGCATGCCTGGAAGGGATTATCTTGATGAGGTGAATTCAAGTGGGAGACCCACCCTAAGTGTGGGTGGTACCATTCCCATGGCTTCGAGTCAGACTGAATAAGAGCCAGCTGAGCACCAGCGTTCAGCACCCTGACTGTGGAAACAACGTAGGCCCCTGCTTCATGTCCCTGCCACTGTACTTCCTCACCATAATGGACTGCAGCCTTGAGCTCAATGAGCTCTTCCTTCTTTATACTGAGTTGTGTCTTTTTCTTGTCTCAACAGTAAGAAAGGTAATATACAGTAGATAGAACTTGACTTTAAGGAGCCCCAGGTGGGGGAGGGGAGGCATGACTGTAGGGAGTCACGAACTCATAAGGCTTCTGACCCAGCTTCCTCCTTCCTCTGCTCAGACTACTAAAGAGTCAAGGTCAAGAGCAAAGCCAGGGGAAAAGGCTGAGCAGCAAAATCTCGCGGAAGAAAAGCCGTAGCAGCTAACCCTCCTTAAGCAAATGTTAAATACACCTATTATGGTAATAAATAATGATGCAGGATAGAGTGTACACGGGATAAACACCTTTAATACAATTCTAATTTTCTCTTTGCTTCAAGAGCCACAGATTGTTATGGCAACAAAACAGAAAAACAGATCACAGTATTAATTTGATATCTCAGCTTCATTTGTTCCACATTTGCAACACAACGCTCGCATAATAAGCAGCCAGGCCTGAGCCAAAGCTGAGAAAGCGCTGCCGCCACCCAAGGGCGCCGCAGAGCTTCCTCTCGGCCTTGGGTTTTGTGAAATAAAAACTAAATAATAATTTTCCACAAAGAATGACAGTTTTGGTGTCCCACACAGCTTGCTGTTTGATTGACAACACTTGAGAAGCAGCAATTCCATCCTGGTCAATGGACATAGGAGGGAGACTGTGAAAGGCAGTGCAGTGTGTGAGGAACGTTCTGCGAGTTCTGAGCTGCAGAAACTCACCTGGCTGGTCCCCCAGCTCTCTAGTACCTGTGCCCTTCTGGCAACCTCCCCATCCCCCACAGACTCTTTTTTTCAAAACTATTCATTCACTGCAGAGAGAGAAAGAATGGGTGCACCAAGGCCACTTGCCACTGCAAACGAACTCCAGACGCATATGCCACCCTGTGCATCTGGCTTTATGTGGGTGCAAGAAATCTAACTCAGACTGGCAGGCCTTGCAAGCATGCGCCTTGAACTGCCGAGCCATCTCCCCAGCCTACACTGACCTATTTCTGACTTTGTAACCAGAGTGATATTTTCAAAACAAAAATCTGAGTGCAGTCTCTCCTCACTGTGGGGTCTGTGTTAGTTACCTTCTTGTCACTGTGCTCTAATAAACGTAAGGGAAGGAGGATTTCTTCTGCCTTCTGCTTTGAGGGTTAGGCCGTGACAGTGGAGAAGCCGTGGCAGTGGGAATGTTCCAAGGCTGCCTTGAGCCTCTGGGGCAGGAGATGAGGATAGTTGTTCACGTCTTGGACAATCAATGCTGGACGGGCCCAGGCCACAGAGCTGGCCTACAACTTCAAGCTCCTCCTGACCCACCCACTTCCTCTGACTGGGCCATGCCTGCTAAAGGTCCCACAGCCTCCTAAAAGACCATCACCAGGGTTGGGGAATGGCTTAGCGCTTAAGGCGTTTGCCTGCCAAGCCTAAGGACCAGGGTTCGATTTTCCAGGACCCACGTAAGCAGGATGCACCAGGGGGGCACATGTGTCTAGAGTTTGTTTGCAGTGGCTGGAGGCCCTGGCATGCCCATTTACTCTTTTTCTCTGCCTCTTCTTCTTTCTCTCTCTCTCTCTCTCAAATAAATAAATAAAATATCTAAAAAAAAAAAAAAAAAAAGACCATCATCATCTGGAGACCAAGTGTTCAAACTCAGGAGGAATCTATGGGGACATTTCATATTCAACTGTGACAGGGGTCCATTCCCCATGACCCTACCATACGTTGAGAATATCATAAGTTGAAAATATCATAATTCAAAAGTACATGCAGGGACTGGGGAGCTGGCTGTGCTAGCCTGACAACTTGCGTTCAGATCCCCAGCAACCACATAAAAAGACAGGTATGGTAGCCCAGTCCTAGAACACCAGTGCTAAGGAGGATACCTGGGGCTTGCTGGCTAGCTAGTCTAGCCAGATTGGTGAGCTCCAGGCTCAGTGATATACCAAAAATCAGATGAACAAGACCGCTTTCTGTCAAAGCACTTGATTACCCACCTGAGGTGATACCGAAGACTCTATTGCTGAAGACACCATATGCTGCTGACACAGAACACAGAGAGACCTGGCTGGAGCTCAGAAGAAAGCCAGTCCCCAGACACTTAGCCTGTCTAGAGCTACTGGGGGGTGGGGGGCCAATAACAACCAGAGGTCTAAGTTGCTCAGAAGCAAACACCCTGACAGGATATACACTCCAATGCAATAGTGGCACACAGCCTCAATGGGTAACCAATAGTTTTCTGATTGGCTAAGAGATCCGCTCAGTGCAAATAAACCATATCTGGAATTGGGAACCAGATCAGAATCCTATGAAGACACAGACAATGCTCTCCAGTGTCAAACTCTCACCAGACTTTGGCTAAAAGAGGGGTTACATCCATCAAGTTTTCCCTAAATTAATAATGTTTATCCCATTTAAACTAAGCTCACTTCCATTGGAGACTCTGTTCTTTTTCAGAAGGTATTGAGACCTGAGGAGATAAATTTCCCCTCGCACTTCAGCCAAGCCACAGCTGAAATCACAGAGGAATTGGGGAGATGAGTGAGAGCGCTGCTTCCATGCTGAACCTGATAATCAGCACAAGGGTATGGGAGACAGACCCTGAGGACACTCAACACCTACCATAGCAGAGATCCAGAGGCTCCTAAGAGCTCAGCACTGAAGTAGACTTAAAGCACACCCACCACGACTCAGGGAATTTTGCAGAAGAGGGGGTGGGAAGATTGTAAGAGCCACAGGTTGAGACATCATGCCCAGAGGCATTGCCTCCCCACAACACATAAACCACAACCCCATGGGGAACACCTGCAACCCCGCTGAGGGAGGGTCCCCAACAGAATGAGGGCAGGGACGAGGGAAAAGAGGTACCAACACATGGTGTATCCACACGAAACACCTTGTTAATAATAATAATAAACATTAAAAATCAGATTAATCAGAGTTATTAAGGAAAACATCCAATGTCAACATTTGACCTCCACGTGGTGGCGACCTTGCAATGATTCAGAAGGCACCACGGTGCTGAGAAGAAGGGACAGAGGAGTGCTCAGCACTGAAACATCTCAAACCCACCTTCCAAGGCTCAGGGTCCATTGCGGAAGAGGGGGCAGAAAGAATGTAAGAGCCAAAGGAAGAGTAGGACTCCTTACAAGGTGCTCCTCCAGACACAAAATGGCCTGGATATCCATGACCTCACAGTGCCTGACACTACCTACACAAGACCATCATAATAGGAGGAAAAGATCATGACATCAAAATGAAAAGAGAGATTGATTGAAAGGGGGAGGGGATATTATGGAGAGTGGAGTTTCAAAGGGGAAAGTGGGGGGAGGAGGAAATTACCATGGGATATTGTCTACAATTAAGGAAGTTGTCAATAAAAAATTAATTAATTAAAAAAATTATACCTATAGTCAGAAATGACTAAATCTATAACTATAATGGTCACACTCCAAACAGTATTAATGGTGAATATTGATATATTTAGTAATTAGCATTCTACTTATTTACTTCAATAACTCCTTGATATAGAAAATATTTAAAGGTATTGATGACCAACATATAAAAAAGTATCATGTCAAGAACTGGGAACAGAGGCTAGGAAGGCAGCTCAGTGGATAAAGCATTTGCCTCACAACTCAGAGTGCCTCAGTTCAGATCCTCACGCCCCATATAGAAGCTGGAAGCCAGGGTGAGCCACTGCAATCCCAGCGTGCCTGAGCGGGAAGGGAAGCTGAAACAAGAAGGCCGAGAAGCTTGTGAAGCTTGTGAACCGAGCAGCGACCAACAAGAACCCTGCCTCAAATGTGGGCAGATGCGTGGAAAGAAAGTTGAAGAGCAAGACCAGGGTCTCCAGCTGTGACAGAAGGAAACGGTTTATTGCCAACATGATAAACGGTGAGGGCCAGAGACCTCGGTATGGCCTGGAGGCTCTCTGCGTCTCCCCAGAGCTGAAGTGAAGCTTATCAAAGGAGCAGGTGTGGGTGGGAGTCCAGGGGGCTGAGAAGTGATTTGGGGAAGAGGGTTCCTGAGGTGGTAACACCCCAGAAGTTGATGTTTTAGGGAAGGGCCGAAGATCAGCAGTTTCCAGATGTGATGTAAGCATTCCTGCAAGCACAGGTGAACTGCTTGCCCTGCAAACATGCTGACCTCAATTCAATTCCCGGGACCCACACTAAAAACGAACACACACCAGGCCAATAAGCTAGAACCGGGATAGAAAGGGAATAGAAAGGGAGGGGGACTTAAGAGGATGATATTGTATATCTGTAAGTAGAAGAACAGATTACTGGGGGTGGAAAGTGACGTCAGGAGAAGAGACTGAGTAAAGGAAAGGTGGGGGGAGAGCTAATCAAAACCTAAGAGGATATGAGTAAGTCATATGGAAACCTACTTTTTTGGACAATGGCATGCATCTAGAAGCCATAGATTGTTCCTAGAAAAATTTCAGTGCCAAGGAGGGGATACCTTCCAGTGAGTTTTTGGCCAGGGAGGTCACTGATATCCCAAAAGCAATACAGGCCATTGCCAAGGCTCTTGGTTTCCCACCAGGAATAGATGGTAAGACCCTATTGCTGAAGCTCCACATACTTGGACTGCAAGGTCACTGAGAAATGCTGCTGGAGCTGAGCTGAAAGCCTCCTCCATGTAGAGCAGCTGACAGAAAGCTGGAAAAAGCTATGCTGCATGTAGTTCCATGTGTAACAGAGAAATCACCAGTGGAGATAAGCAACAGTGGACACTGCAAGCCTTAAATTTGGCCAGCCAGGCCAAGTAAGCCAATGGGTGCAATAGTGGCATGTCTGTTATGTGGGAAACCAACTGCTCTCTAATTGGACTGGAGGCCCGCTACACAGGAGGGAATACATGCCCAGTACTGAAAACCTATGACAGGGGTAGTCATGAGCCCTACGGTGTAACGTCTGCTGGTATCTGGCTAACTGTATTATACTATGCTCACCAAACTGCCCAGTAAGCACTTTTCTTAATGTTCATACCCATATATTAACGCTACTCTCACTTTTGGTTAGAGAAGCTTCTTTTCAGTTGGTGGTGACCTTGAGATGACTCAGAAGACACGATAGTACTGAGAAGTGACAGAGGAGTGCTCAGCACTGAAACATCTCTATCATATCTTCCAAGGCTCAGGGTCCATTGCAGAAGAGGCAGCAGAAGCAATGTAAGAGCCAAAGGAAGGGTAGGACTCCTTATAACATGCTTCTCCAGACACAAAATGGCCTGGATATCCATGACTTCGCAGTGCCTGACACCACCTACACAGGACCATCATTATGGGAGGAAAAAATAATGACATCAAAATAAAAGAGATACTGATTGAGAGATGAAGGGGATATGATGGACAGTGGAGTTTCAAAAGGGAAAGTGGAGGGGGGGAATTACCATGGTTTATTGTCTGTAATTATGGAAGTTGACAAGCATTCAGAACACATACGTTTATGGGGGACACCTGATTAAAACTATCACATTCCACCCCAGGCCTCTATAAATTCACAACCCTCAGGGCAGCAGGACCCTACAGAGTCTGATGAGGAGCAAGGATCCACAGAGGCACTCAGGAGGCATAAGCTGCTGAACCCTTGCAGAATCACAGTTAAGTAGTTGCATGTTAATGATGGTACAAATAAGTGGAGGTGAGGTGTGTGAATAGACAGTTTCACTTAAATATGATACAAGGACCTGTGGGACAAGGACAGGATTCCTGAGTTGGCTTTTTCAGAGCAATTTCAGCAGCACCGGCTGGTCTCCAGTTAACACTCTCAGTATTCACTGAATGAGTCGGGAGCCCCCAACTGAGCCGCAGCCAGCCCTCTCTTCCTGAATTTTGAGCCTCCTAAGGCCAACTTAAGTCTCAGTGCAATACTCCCACCTGTTCCATATGCACACCCCTGAGCTGGGGACACAGGATAGCCAGGCATCTGTGTACTTGTGGGCAGGGCCACTGATAGCTTAACAGTATCTGCTTGAAGCCACTGTGAAGCTGATCAGCAGAGATCACAGTATAGGGGGTTAACCCTAAGTGCAGCATAGCTGTATTAGCCAGTTTTATCTTTGTTTCTGGGACCAAATACCTGACATAACAACTTACTGGCAAGGAGGTTTGGAAGATGACTCAGTAGATGAAGACCTTTCTGTGCAAGCTGGAGTCCCTGAGTTCAACTCCCAGACCCCACGTAAAAAGCCAGAAGCCACAGCATGCTTCTGTAATCCTAGCACACTGCAATCCTAGAGTGAGGAAGCTGACATTGAGATGGGAGATGGAGATAGGGAGAATGTTCCAGAAGCTCTTGGTGAGCAGAGCAAAGTGAGAATTCAGAGCAAGGTACTCTGCCTCAGATGAGGTGGACAGATAAGGACTAACCCCAAAATTGTCCTCTGACCTACACACAACAAACAAAACACACACACACACACACACCCCACATAAAAAAAGAAACTTAGGGGGGAAAGACATTTTAGCTCCTGGTTTCAACCCCATAGACCTTGGCTCTGTTGATTCCGAGCCTACAGTGAAGCAGGAAATCATGGTGGGGGAAACGTGACACATACTGCTCAGCTCATGGCAGACAGGAAGCAAAGAGAGGAGGAAAGACTAGGGACTGGATACAACCTTCAAAGGTACACCACTGCTGACCCACTTCTTCCAGCTAGAACCTGCTGCCCAAAGCTTCCGCTTCCTGCAAAAAGAGCACCACAAACTAGGGGCCATGCGCTGAGCACATGAGCCTGTGGTACACTTTCTAAACTCAACCCTTAACAGCCATGATGAGTATGGTGCAGAAGCTGAGTCTGGTGTAGTGTTGCGTGGTGAGGGACGTCAGTGGACCGTGGCGGTGCGTGGTGAGGGACGTCAGTGGACCGTGGCGGTGCGTGGTGAGGGACGTCAGTGGACCGTGGCGGTGCGTGGTGAGGGACGTCAGTGGACCGTGGCGGTGCGTGGTGAGGGACGTCAGTGGACCGTGGCGGTGCGTGGTGAGGGACGTCAGTGGACTGTAGTGTTGCGTGGTGAGGGACGTCAGTGGACCGTGGCGGTGCATGGGCGTCAAGACTGCGGCAGTGGGCGTCAGTGGACCGTGGCGGTGCGTGGTGAGGGCGTCAGTGGACCGTGGGCGTGCGTGGTGAGGGACGCCAGTGGTTTTGTTGCATGTGGTGAGGGGCGTCAGTGGAGAGTAGTGTTGCGTGGTGAGGACGTCAGTGGACCGTGGCGGTGCGTGGTGAGGGCGCAGTGGACTAGTTGGTGAGGGCAAGTGGACCGTGTGCGTGGTGAGGGACGTCAGTGGACCGTGGCGGTGCGTGGTGAGGGACGTCAGTGGACCGTGGCGGTGCGTGGTGAGGGACGTCAGTGGAAGTGTTTTGTTGCATGTGGTATAAGAGTTCAACAAAAGGGTAGTGTTGTGTGTGGTGCAGTAGTTGAGTGCAAGTGTTGTGTGTGTGGTGTCGGGTTTCAGCAGATGTGTAGTGTGGTGTAGGAAGTCGGTGGTAGTCGTGTTATATGTGGATTAGTTCAGTAGAAGTATAGGGATGTGTGGGGCATAAGAGTTCAGTGGAAGTTAGCATTATAGGTGGTATAGCAGTTCAGTGGAAGTATAGGGTTGGGCGTGTTGTAAAAGTTCAGTGGAAGTGTATTGCTGTATGTGATGTAGGTGTAGTGACATGTGAGGTGTAAAAGCTTGGCGTAGTTTTATCTGTGTTGTAGGAGTTCAGTGCAAGTCGTGTTACTTGTGCCAAAGGAGTTGAATTGTGGTATACAAGTTGAGTCTTAAAATACTATTGTGCTTGTGTCAGAGTTGAGCTGTGACATAGGGGTGTGCGTGGTGCAATCCAGATACCATTTCATTGCAGTACTTCATGGTGAGTCCAGTGCTGCCCCAGGATAACCATCCAGACTCTACCTCCTCCCCACATCCTGCCCATGTTCCTGGCCCCTCTCCCACCCCGGCCAGCTGGACTGATGCTATTTTCTAAAGGGGAAGGGGGAGGAAAGACCAGAGTGACGTTGGCTGAAGGAGTGCACAGATCTTGCTCACTTCCTCTGACACAGAGCCCTGGCAATGCTGAACTCACACATCAGTGTCACTCATCCTTTGCCCATCTGCCACCTTTCTCTCCACCCACTCACCAAACAGGTGCTTTTCATGGAATCAGCTCAAAACGAAGAGGAAAACCCTCCAAGTAACAAAGAACCCTGTAATTACTTTGTGCCTCCTCGTCCCTGGTAATTTGATGCCCGTGTTGCTATAATTACACACTGCGTGGAGGCAGAGTCACAGATATTGCATGGCCAATCAGTGACATCTGCAGGATTTTCTAATGGGGGGAAAATCAGAGCGTGCTTGTGGGGGAGTGCTTTACACTGTGGCTTCTCTACACCCCAGGCATGGAGCACAGGACCCTGAGCACTGGAAAGCCTTCAGAGCAGCCTGGTAGAGGACTGAGAGCAGCAACGTGTCCCATGCTCACTGTGTGACAGAACCTTACGTCTCACAGAGTGTGCAAGGAAGGTGAGGCATCGGTGTGTGAAACCCCACCAGCACTCGCCCACCTGCCAGTCCATCACAGACTCTCCTCCTCTCCTCATTCACCTCTGAGTCTGGCTCCCAAGCACCTCCTATTTCCCCACCGAGGCCCTCAGTCTCAGACGCTTGCCTCAGCTCTTAATGGCAATCCATTCTCCATGTCACCTCTGAAACCCTTTTTTATTCATGGACGTGTGTGTGTGTGTGTGTGTGCGCACATGTGTGTGTAAAAATCAGAGATCAATGTCAGATACCTTCCTTAATGGTTCTCCACCTTTTACGTTTTATTTATTTTATTTTTGGCACTTTCATAAATGTATATAGTGTATTTCAAATTTATTCCCCTCCAATTACAATCTTCTTATCCTTCCTCTCCTCCCAAAAACACCATTTTTAAGTTCATGCCTTGTGTTTTGGTTTTTTGTTTTTGACTCACTGAGTTAAATTAGGCTGTGCTTGTATGCACATGGCTGAGAGATTATTTATTGGATTATTATTCCAATGGCCACACCACTGAAGAACATGGCTCAGCCTCTATCAACAACTATTAGCTGCCATTTGCTACTCAGGAGGGTAAGAGTACCCCATCCATGAATCCATGATAAAATATTAATAGGCTCTAGGTTAGAGAAATGGCTCAGTGGTTAAAGATGCTTGCTTGTAAAGTCTAACAGCCTGGGTTTGAGTCCTGAGTACCCGCACAAAGCCAGATGTGTGTGGCACATGTGTCTGAAGTTCATTTGTAGTAGCAGGAGACCCTGTCATGCCCATTCTCTCTCCGTCTCTCTCTCTCTCTCTCTCTCTCTCTCTCTCTGTGTGTGTGTGTGTGTGTGTGTGTGTGTGTGCACCTGCCTCTCTGTCTGTCTCAAATAAATAAATAAAAATATTGACCTGGGTCCTTAGGGTTTGCAGGCAAGTGCCTTAACTGCTAAGCCATCTCTCCAGCCCTAGATTGCCTTTTCTTATTCTTCATCTGCAATAGGAAAACTTAGGGTCACAGAGTTTGAGTGCTTGCCTAGGGCCATAAACTCATTGGATCTGTTACCAGTGTCCCAGCTGATACCATTAAATTGCACGCCTTCCCAGGGTAGTATCTGCAACTAGGAAATGGCCCAGGCCCTGCCCAGCTCCTCAGCTGTGACCTTGTCCAGGTCTGTGTTTAGGTGGGGCAAAAGGAAGATGAGAGCCTGAATGATTGAATATTGCATAAACCTGGATCATAGAAAGGCCGGCTCCGAAAGCCAGCCTCCCCTGCTGGGTCGGTGGGGTGACACTGATGAGAAAGAACGCTGTGCTTGAAAATGTCTATGTCTTTGTAGAGGGAAGAGGTTAGGGAAGGGAGTTTTCAAAGGTTTGCCTTCGTTCAAATGACACACTGTTTCCAGAATAAGCACATAGCACTTTGAGCTTTAAAGTGAGCAGTCCCCGGCTGCCATGTAGCGAGCTTAGAGTGGCAGGAGAGCATGGGGCAGCGGTCCTGCCTCTGCGACTCCATGCAGACACACAGGAAGCCAGGCTGATGCTGATGAGGAAATGCACCTTGAATGGCACAAAATGAGGTGTGCAGCACCTCATGAAATGAAAAATGGAATTGATCTAGAACTTTCCATAGGGACAAGCACTCAGGAAAGAGGTGAACCTGGGGCGATAGCTGAGTTGGTAAATGCTTGCCTCTCAGGACCCAGGTTCTATCCTCAGAATTAACGTCAAAAATTTTTTAAAGGCTGGGCATGGTGAGTGCTTGTAATCCTAGTACAGAAAGGCAGAAGCAGGAGGAAGGAGGGTCCCTGGAGCTTACTGGCCAGCAGTCTAGCTACATAAGGAGTTCCAGGCCAGCAAGAGACTATGTCTCAGAAACGATAGACAACACCTGATGAACAACACCTAAGACTGTCCTCTGACCTCCACATGTGCATGCACGGATCCATGTCTGCACAGAGAGAGAGAGGGAGGGAGAGAGAGAGGGAGAGAAGTGGACAGCATAGTTAACCCAAAGAAAGTCTGACAGTAGGTTCTCAGGAAACTGGTTAAAATCTTTGCTCGTGGGCTGCAGAAATGACTTAGCAGTTAAGGTGCTTGCCTGTGAAGCCTAAGGACTCATGTTCTACTCCACATAAGCCCACATAAGCCACACAGTGATGCAAGTGCACAATGTTGCACATGCGCACAAGGGGGCACATGCATCTGGAGTGCAATAACAGTG
Source organism: Orientallactaga sibirica (assembly GCA_036365145.1). Classification (NCBI taxonomy): domain Eukaryota; kingdom Metazoa; phylum Chordata; class Mammalia; order Rodentia; family Dipodidae; genus Orientallactaga; species Orientallactaga sibirica. Next base: position 7,762,488 of record JAEOAD010001030.1, read on the forward strand.
GCTGGAGGGCCTGGCACACCCATTCTCTCTCCCTTCCCCTTGCATGAAAAAAGGCCCGTCTGTTGGGCTTGCCTAAAAAAAAAACAAAACAAAACAAAACAAAACAAAAAAACAACTTTACTCTTTCACTTTCACTGCAAGTCAGGCCACCAAGTGACACCTTTCCAGGTTCCAGTCCCAGTCCTACATCCACGTTGCTACATGCCCCACAAGGAAACAGATGCCACCTCCTGCATTTACCTTAGGGACAAAGGGTGGCCAAAGGAAGGGAAGGGTTTACCGAGCAAGTTCACAGCCACCCAGAGCCCCAGGGGCTTTGCCTGTCAGGTGACCCACGTGTTGGCTAGAGCTGGGGTCCGTCCACCTACTGTCTTCTCTTTCTCCTTCAGTTCCTCTTCTCCCTAGAATGCGTCTGTGATCTGATTTCCTGATAGATTTTTCAAAAAGATTTTCTTTGCCTCATTAATTCGCTGATGCTCTCTGGCTTGCACATGTTAAATACGTGGCAACTTCTGCTAAGGAAATGACAACCTGGTGGTTCTCTCCAACCTTGCTGCATGTGTCAGCTGCTCTAGGTGCAAATCAACTAGGCTACGTGGGAACACAGAAAGCCCGGCATGACCATTGCTAAGAGCGTGGGATTCCCCTAGACGGACCATACTGTTGACCCAAAGCGCATGTGCGGAGGGACGGTGCTGTGTGGGGGAGCTCCTGGCTCTGCTCCTGAGAGCAAAAGAGAACGATGAGGCGGCATGGTGACAGACGGGGCTCAGAGAGTACATGAGCCAGATCTCGAATTACAATTTATACCCAGTTTACTTGAAAAAAAACATAACTGCTCATCCTTGCTTTCTCATTGTCTCTCTTGTGTTTGTCCTCGAGTGCTCATTACAGCCAGCTCCTTGCTGGCCTTGTCATAGCACCTCAACGTCCCAATAGTAGCACACCCCAGCTTGGTCCTAGATATTCCTCTGCCCCAGCATTCCTTTAATGTTCCTGAATAAGTACCGCCCACTGTGAACAGTTCCAACCCTTTATTCTCTGCCTGCATGGCCTCAAACTCCCCCAAATCCAGCTCCCTCATCAGCTTCAAGAGGATCTCAACTCAATCCAAATACTAGAGTCTAAAGCTTCTCCTTTCCGCTGGGGAAAAACAACTCCCTCCTTGTGGCCGACCTCCTTCCTGTTTACATTCGGCATCTGACTTGTTGGCACGTCACCTTGGTACCACCACTCCTAACACTTCCATTCAAGCCATCTTCTGAGAGGGAGTCCACTAGCTTTGTCAGGTAGTTTGGGGTGACTGAGTCCAAAAAGCAGAAATGTCCTTAAATCTGCCCTCGCAATCTCCATTTCACTAGAGATCAAAAGAAGCATCTCTCCTCTCCTGATCTCTTGACCAAAGGAGTTCCCTAGATCTGTTTTTCCTAAAACAACCTACGCCCTCCTGGGAGGGTGTTCCCCTTTCCTAGAATTTAAACCTGATCTTTGCATTGTGGTTGGTTAAGCACAGCCCCAAAACTTGGCTTCCTGGCTGGACTCTTCTTCAGCCAGCCGCTAGCCTAGACCAATCAGCCATCATGGAAGGGTCCTTTGCCACACACTCCCTCCGCTATGGTCTCTGCCATGCCCTCCCCACCATGCTGAGCTGGAGCCTTCTGAAACCACGAGCCAAGTAAATCTTTCCTCCCTTAAGTTGTTTCTCGCACGTGTTTCGGTCATAGTGACAGAGAAATAATAATACAAGAGACGCCCACATGTCATCTACAGCAGTGCCCTGCCAATAACTGCACTGCGCGTCTCTGAGCACCAGACGTCACTTCTCGTGTGTGACGAAAGGTGGGCCCTAAACCTTGACACCTGCCCTATGCTCCTTTTGAGGATGCTCGACATGGCTATGGCCTTCTCCGGGAGCTTTACAGAAGAAGGTCACCAAGTCAAAAGGTTGGACAAAGTAGACTAGATATTTCAAGTGGAGGAGGCTGGTACCAGTCAGCCATGTGGGTGATAGAGTCACCTGAAAAGATGACCAGGCTGGGCGCCACTGGCCCCCCAGCTAAGGTGGTTGGTCCAAGGTGGGCCTGGGCATGGGCATGGGCATGGAACGTTTTCAAAGATCCTTCAAGCGTTTGTGGCGTTTAGTGGACTGGAGAGACAGAAGCCCAACCTCCTCATTTTAGAGAGATGAAGACTCCAACCATGGGGATTTTATTGAGTTTTTTTCTTTTAGAAAGAGTGAGACAGAGAGAGAACTGGCACACCAGGGCCTCAGCCACTGATATCAAACTCCAGATGCTTGTACCACCTAGTGGGCATGTGTGACCTTGCACTTGCCTCACCTTTGTGTGTATCTGGAGAGTTGAAGATGGGTCCTTAGGCTTTGCAGGCAAGTGCCTTAACTGCTAAGCCATCTCTCGAGCCCATCATGGGGATTTTAAATGGAATTTAAACAAGGGAATAAAAATAACTCAGAGACCAGAACAGTCTCCCTGGCCACGGTCCTTCACTAATACCTGCTCTGCGCTGGCACACAAGAAAAAATGGAGGACAAAGCATGAAGGGAGTATTTTGGAGTATTTGAATTTCTCCCCAAAGAGTTTTGAAAAGCCCTGAGAGAGGAGAGCTCCAGGGTCACAACCTTGCTTGTCTGCTCTGGGAGACAGAAAAGCTAAGTGTAAAGAGTTAGCATGGGGATACTGGTTCCCTTTTTTCATTGCTGTTTTTTTGTTTTGTTTTGTTTTGTTTTGTTTTAAGCCTGACAGAGAGCAGCTTACAGGAGGAAGGGTTTGTGTTGAGAGGGTGTATATATTCCACCATGATGGGGAAGCATGCATGGTGGCAGCACTGAGAGGCTGTTTGCTCACATCTGGGATGATCAAGAAGCTGAGAGATTAATGCTTTCTCTCCTTGCCCTCCTCTGAACCAAAGCCCCATGCCCCAGCCATGAATGGTGTTGCTCCTACTCACAGCAGATTGTAACTCCTTAGTTAAATCTCTCCAGGAACAGCCTCACGCACAGGTGTGCCTCATTAAAGCCCTTGGCAACTCAAATGTAAGCACACTGATAAACCAAATTAACTATCACAGTAGCCCAGTCTGAAGAACCCTGCCGGTGGCCTCAGACAGACCTGGGTTTCAGCCTGGGCTCTGTACCGGCTGCCTGAGCGTTCCTCAGACCCTCCCTGAGCTCCGAGCTCTCTACTTACGAGGAGATCACAGCAGCAGTAACTGCAGAGCCTTGTGAGCACTGCTTTGTGACCACCCAGCACACTTTATCAGCTCCTTCACAGCCAAAACTAAAAGCACAATAGTGACCAGTGAGTCAATAGAGATTCAGAGAAGCCAAGTCATTTGCCCAGGGCCACACAGTATGCAGGAGCCAGGTCTGGAATGAGGCCACAAGCCTGAGACTTGCATTCAGTCTGTGGGCCTCACATCGATGCTGTTTCCCAGAGCACCGGATGCTCGGCAGTCTCTCCTCCAGCCTGGCTCTTTGTATTGCTTTTAATGAGCCTGGAAAATCAACTCCTTGTTAGAACTCCTGTGGGGAGGCCCTGGAAGGGAGGAGGGGAGGAAGGAAGCCGCTGCCTTTATAGTCAGCGGAGCCCCTGGAAGGAGAATAATGAAAGCCATGAATCCTGGGCTGCGGCACACATGGACCCTCTCTGAGAGGCCACAAGAGAGAAGAGCTAATTTGCAAATGAGCACGAACTGCTTAGCTTCGGATTTAGTGTCCAGCGAGGGACCATCCGTCACGTTTATGGGAAAGATAATCACTTAGGATCACCCAGAGCAGCAGCCAGAGGCACGGCGGGAAGCAGTGCTGCCAGCCCAGTGGCCCTCAGACCGACCATCAGGGATGCTCGAATCAAACCAGGCAAGGTGTTGGTGGGTGGAGGGAGTTTGCCAGCCTCCATGGGTCTTCCGTCCTCAGTGCTTGCTCACACTGGGGCCATCTCTCCTTATCAGACAAAGCTGGAGGACAGAAAACCATTGATCCACCCAGTAGCACCAAGAGAAACCATGAAGAGCTCGGCAGAGGAGACTTTCAGACGCCTGAACCAGAAGAGGTGTGATCTTTGCTCAGCAGCAGTGCTGTGTGACCTGGTCCACGCCACTTCACCTCTCTGAGCCTCAGCCGCCTCCGCTAGAGTGACCACAGCAAGTCGAGCTGTGACATCCCATGATGTGGAGGTCCTGGGTCAGTGACAGGCAGGGCATGAGGCACTTCAACATAGAGCCAGATGCTGCCTGCGCTGTACCCTAGGCTTCAGAGCAATGACAGCATGGGAGACAGCCCTCGGCCTCCACTCGGCCCCCAGCGAGGCTGAGGACCCGCAAAGTGTGTCTCCTTGGCAGATGTTCTTTCCACAGCTGGGGTTATTTTGACTGAGAAAGTGGGGCAACCCCTGAAGGGTTAGGGTGCCGGCCTGGGGCATGGGAACAGTGCTCCAGTGGGACAGCCCAGGGAGAGGGTTAGGACCCAGTGATGCCCAAAGACCAGGCTTGGGTCCGCTCCTGGACCTGCTATTTGGCCTTATGCATTGTCATTGAACTTGGAAACTGGAGCCAACCTAAGAGCCCCCTTTTCCCTTAAAAGACTTTATGGTGGGGAGAGAATGTGGAAATGTGCATTGGGCTGGAGGGAGCTCTGTTCACCAGCCTGAAATCCCTGTTCCATGTTAATTAGATAAATTACCATTCAGAAACAGGCGTTTCCATCAACAGATCAGCCTTTCTCGGGAGCACAGGAGACCCAAGCTGCTGCCACCTCTAGACCCCCCACCGTGATGGCCTAGCACCTCTGGCACACAATGGATGCAGCTATCAGCAGCCTCTACCTTTTAGCTGCCTTCAAGCCCCGCCAGAGCGGCGCTGGGCCGCTGGTCTCCAATGGATCCAGGCTCAGACCTTCCCTGGGCGATGCGTGCGGCAGTGTCCAGGTCTACATGGCTCCTGTCTTGCTCCTTCCTTGGTTCCTCAGAGGCCAGATGGGACCTGATGGTTGTTGACGGTGGCCTTCAGGTTCCAGGCCCCAGGCATGGTGGCCTTTGTCCTGCTTAGTTGTACCCGGGTGATGGCAGTGGAGGGCATGCAGAGTGGATACCCAGAGGACACTGAGATCCTGTATGCTCTGCCTGGCAGGCGTGTGATGTCAGCCCCACAGGTAGACAGCGAAAGTGAGGCATGAATTTAAAAAAAAAAAAAAAAAAAAATGTGCCGGGCGTGGTGGCACACGCCTTTAATTCCAGCACTCGGGAGGCAGAGGTAGGAGGATTGCCGTGAGTTCGAGGTCACCCTGAGACTACATAGCTAATTCCAGGTCAGCCTGGACCAGAGTGAGACCCTACCTTGAAAAACCAAAAAAAAAAAAAAAAAAAGTGGGCTGGAGAGATGGCTTAGCAGTTAAGGCGCCTGCCTGCAAAGCCTAAGAAAACCAGTTCAAATCTCCAGGTCCTACATTTAGCCAGACGCAATCACACAATGCTGCACATGCACACAAGGGGGCACACGCATCTGGAGTTCTTTCACAGCGGCTGAAAAGGCCCTGGTGCGCCCATTCTCTCTCTGTCTCCTCCCCCCCCGTCTCTCTCAAATTAAAAAAAATGCAAGCTCTGGTTCCTGGTATACAGCTCCTCAGCACCTTTCCTGAGCAATAGAGAAACTCCTTCACAAACAGCACAGAGTTCAGTCTCCAAGGTGAATCTACATCCTGTCCAGTTCACGATTTTTTTAAAAATACCTGGTGCCTGGGAGATATTTATTTATTATTTACTTATTTATATTTATTTTGATGTATTTATTTGAGAGACAGACAGACAGACAGAGAATGGGCACAGCGGGGCCTCCAGACACATGCGCCACCTTGTGCATCTGGCTTACGTGGATACTGGGGAATCGAACCTGGATCCTTTGGCTTTGTAGGCAGGCACCTTAACCTCTAGGCCATCCCTCCAGCCCCAGTTCACTATTGATATAAACCATCATAGGTAGCAAGGTAGTGTTTCACTGGGCTGTTTGATCCTTTTCCCAGGTCTGACACAGAACCTCTAAGTCTCTGGGAGTTCCTGAGGGACAGGAACATCTTGTGTTTTAAGGTGACTTGTGACAAGCATCGGAAGAGGGCCTTGAGGGAATGGCACCGCCTTGGAGAACTCAGCCTGTCCTGTGGGATGAAGCCCAGGGAACTGGGGTCATCACCCAGTTGTAGAACAGAGGTGGTCAGTGTGGAAAGCCCACACGTATCTGCGTCAAAAGTGTGGATGGAGTAGAGAAAACAATTTTGTTTTCCTAGAGAGGCAACCGTGAAGTGTACACCAAGAGGGGACCAACTTCTCATGATAGAGAACAGGACTGATTTAGCTGAAGATGAGAAAGCAGGGCCAGCCAGCCCCTTCCCTGTGAGAAGTGACATCAACGGCAGTGAACTGACTGCAAGAACTAGAAACACAGGCTGGAGAGATGGCTTAGCGGTTAAGGCACATGCCTGCGAGGCCTAAGGACTCTGGTTCGATTCTCCAGGACCCACATAAGCCAGATGCACATGGTAGCACATGCATCTGGGGTTTGTTTGCAGTGGCTAGAGGCCCTGGTTGTCCATTCTCTCTCTCTCTTTATCTCTCTGTCCCTCTCTCTTTCTCAAATAAATAAATAAATAAATAAATATTAAAATCTTAAAAAAAAAAAAAAGTAGAAACAGGATCTCTGGGTGGGAGCCACAGAAGGATATATTTCCTTCAAAATATTTTATGCAAGTGTGTTGCAACAATTTCTTCTGAATTGAAATATTTCATCCTGAAGGGAGACTCCTTAAGATTCAGGAAGTAAATGAAGCTTACAAGATTCACAAGGCCTCCTTCCGATATGCATTAACAACTGCCTGGAGAGGGCAGACTGGGACGTGCAGTCATGCCAGTCAGCCAGGCTCTGTAAGTAGCCCAGGTAACCTCACCGATCCACTAAGCTAGACTTGGGTGGGACTGTTACTCTGGTCTGTCATTGGTGCCCTGTGTGAGGTAAACAGTCATTTGTCCATGTCTTCCTGGCAGCAGTTAGCATAATCACAGGTGGGTGGTGGCTCCAGAGAAAGCACAGTTCCCAAGGGAAGGTTCTATAAAGGAGGCCCGATGCCTATGGTGAGCGGGTGGGAAGGCTGGACTCCACCTCAGTGGAGCCTGAGATCGTGCCTCAGCAACACGTGTGTCTGCCCACAGTGCCACCTGCAATGATCTGCATTTCTGTCACCCCTTTACTGGTAGCAAGATTCAGCACGTTGTGAAATGGTAGATGCTGTTTCTTTAAAAGGACAGGTGAGTGTTGAGAGAAGGAGTCAGGACCCCCCCCCTCAGCTCCTCCTGGAAGCAGGTGCAGCAGGAGAGATAGCTGGCAGCCAGTGGGACAGTGGACCCAGATGAAACCCTGGCTTGACTTTGTAACGTGTCCAGTGTCTTCTCCTGGTCCCTGACAGTAGCAACTCAGAGTCATGTCTACCCCACAGCAAGGCCTTATCACAAGGTAGAGAGCGCTCCTCTTAAAGAATTATAAAAGTAAGGAATTCCCTTTGTCCTGCCAGCTGCTGCCATTAACCCTCTGAGTCTCCTGCAGCGAGTGGCCAGTGTCAACAAGGGAACTCCTTAGGGTGCGTTTCAATGCCTGTCCATTTGAACTGGGTCAGAATCTTTGACGCAAGTCACTTAATCTCACTGTCTCAAGTTCCACTGCTTGGGAAACAGCAGCTCTCAAGGAAGACATCTCTCAGTTCTCTCCAAATTTGTTTTTTGTTTTAGTGGTTGGGATACAGGCTCTCTCTATATCCCAGGCTGGTTTTAAACTCATGCTCCTCCTGCCTCAGCCTCCCTGTGCTAAGATGACAGATATGCACAACTACCCTTGACTCTCATCTCAAATGTTAACTGTGGCAGTACCACCTACTGCAACTCTTGCCACCAGTTTGTGAGCAGAGATGGACTGGCCAGGGGTCTGTCGGAACCGTATTGTGGAGGAGGTCTCTGCTGGTAACTGAGGTCAAGAGCTGGCCGACTGTGGAGGATGGGCAGGGTCTGTATTGGTGATTTTCTCATCACTGTGTCCAAATAAATACCTGACAAAAAGCAACAGTAGGGGCTGGAGAGATGGCTTAGCAGTTAAGGCGCCTGACTCCTAAGCCTAAGAACACTGGTTCCAATCTCCAGGTCCCACGTTTAGCCAGATGCAAAGTGATGCAAGGGCGCAATGCCACACTTGACCACAAGGGGCGCACACATCTGGATTTCGTTCACAGCAGCTGAGAGACTGCTGGCGCGCCCATCTCTGTGTTCCTCTTCCTCTCTCTCTGTCTCTCCCTGTGTCTCTCTCCAAAAAAAAAAAAAAGGATGATTTGGACTCATGGCTTGAGAGTTTAACCGTTATGACAGGAAAAGCCTGGAGACAGAAGTGGGGCGGCTGGGTACGGAGTCAGGAAGCAAAGGAGAGGAACGCTGGGGCTCGGCTCACTCCTTTTTCCTTTTATTCGGTCCAGGACCCAGCCTGTGAAATGGCGCTACCACATTCAGGGTGGATCTCTCCTCATGAGTTAACTATTTCCGGAAATTCCCTCAAAGATCCATCCAGAGGTATACCCTAGGCGAGTCCAAGTCCAGCAGATCAAGATCAGCCGTCACAGGCACAACAGAGTCAAGGGCACACTGGCCGGGGTGGTTTGCTTGTAAGTGTCCCCATCGCCTCGGCCTTGGGTATTTCTGAGTTAAGCTTCCTACTTAAGTCTCCAGCAGGCTGTCACTAGGGTGTATGCTCACAGTCAGCTTGCACTTGCTGGTGCTGGCTGCTCTTTCTCTATGTAAAATGTAAAAGTGACGAGGATTGGGGGCAGAAGAGACGCTTGGCAATCTCAGATGTTTCTGACTGGCTGGAGGAATATGAATATAGGACAAGAAAAGACAATTGCAACTGAGAGTGGAAAGTGAGTGCCCTGTCCCTTAACTGCCTGCCTCTAACTGTACCTGCAAGAGGGACACACTCCCGAGACAGCAGAAGAAACCAAACTTCTAATGCCTGGTGAAGCCTGAGGGCAGAGGAGAGCAGGAAATGGAGGGGCGCGTGTTGGACACTAACTCCCCAATGCAACCGTGCTGGGGTGGGAGATTCGAGAGGTGGTGAGGTCATGGATGGATCAATGCTCCTCTCAAGGGAGTGGGAAGGACTAGAGATGACCTCGTCCCTCCCCACCCCCCTCACAGGAGTTCTCTTGCCTTTTGGCCTTCCTCCCTGGGAGGGTAAAGCAAAAGACCCTTGCTAGTTGCCCGTTCTCCACACCTGTAAAGTACAGAGGTCGAAGGGCTAGGGAGGTGGCTCAACCTGTAAAGTGCATGCCTTACAAGCATGAGGACCTGACTTTGATCCCCAGACTCATGCGAAAAGGCCAGGCAAGCCTGGTGGCAAGCATCTGTCATCCCAGCACCGGGAAGATGGAGGCAGGAGGGTCCCTGGGGCTTGCTAGCCAGCCAGTCTAGCTTAGTGGGTGAGTTCTAGGCCACAGAAAGATTGTCTCAGAATAAGTGAATGGTGCCTTAGAGGCATGACATGAGGTTGTCCTCTGGCCTCCACACACATGTGCACACCCATCCACATGTATTCACACACACGCACGCATGCACGCATTAAAAAAATAATTTGAAGGCCTAGACATTCAGAGTATGAGGACAGCCTTGGCTACATAGCAAGACTCTGTTTTAAGCAAACCAAAAAGAAATTATTTAAAAATATATATAAAGATATATCTCTGTAAACATAACTCTCTATAAATTACCCAGGATCAAGAATTCTGTTATAGGATCATGAAACAAACTAAGACAACAGAGGAGTTAAAAGGGCAGAGAGAGGTGTGGAAGGAGAGAAGCAATTAGAGAAGCTGAGAAGCGCCTCACCTGAACATGTCCACGCAGGCCACCCCAAAGGGCTAAGCCCTTGGATGGACCAGGATTGGGGCCAGAAGGTCTACTGTCTTCAGTCCTACCCACAGTGATCTCAAAGTCAACCTAAACATTCTTTGTCTCCAAGGGTCATGGTTTAGATCATTTAAGAGGCACAGTGGACCAGCTGATCAGCAGTCACAGGTGTAGAATAAGCCCCAACCCCCAGTTCCAGTCAACCCATGAAGTGTCCACCAAAAAGACTCATATGCTGAAGGCTTAATCCCCAGCTGGCGGTGTGTCCATTATGGCTGTATCCTGTGCCAAACTCCATTCATTCTTCTCTCTGTCCTCTCCTCTCCCCTCTCCTCTTCTCCCCTCACTTCTCCTTCCTGTTTGCCACAAGGTGAACAGTCTCAGCCTTACTACCTGCCCCAGAGCCACAAAGCCAAGGACTTTGGACAGAAACCTCTGAAATTGTGAGCCAAAATAAATAACTCCTTCTTCAAGTTGTACTCTCAAGTATTTTGATCATGACAAAGAATAACAAAGAGTCGATCTAACAGAATGCCATAAGCCAGGTAGTTTACCCAACATTGTTTATCTGTGTTAGTTACAGTTCTCCTTTATTTTTTAAGTTTTATTTATCAGAGAGAGAGAGAGAGGAGAGAATGGGCACACCAGGGCCTCCAGCCACTGAAAACGAATTCCAGACGCATGCATCACTTTGTGCATCTGGCTTATGTGGGTCCTGGGGAATGGAACCAGGGTCTTTTGGCTTTGCAGACAAATGCCTTAACCACCAAGCCATCCCTCCATTGGCTTACAGTTTGGAAGCATCTACTCCGTCATGACAAGGAAAGGACGGAGGCCAGAGCTCATGCCCAGCTGTGTGTACCCGGAAGCAGAGCGTTCAGTGAGGAAGTCAAACTGGAACCCATTAGACCAGCTCCCCAGAAACCTACTTCCTCCAGCGGGGGTCCACCTTCTAAAAGTTCCCCAACCTTCCAAAACAGCACCACCGGCTGAGCCCCACTTCAAGCACTTCAGCCCGTGGGAGACATTTCATATTCAAGACATCATGTCGTTTTATGTTTCTGGAGTTCGGGAAGTTCAAGGTGGAGATGCGGATCTGACTCCAGGCGAGCACCTCTTTCAGGGGCGCAGACAGATGCTGTCTTCTGGCTCTGTCCTCATGGGGTGGACGGAAAGCTCAGCTCCCCTGGGTTTCTTCTTAAATAGGGTACTAATTCCATCCATGAGGGCTCACCCTTGACTCAATTACCTTTCCAAGACCCCACTTCCAAATGCAATCACATTGGGGGTTAAGGCTTCAATGTATGAATGCAGGGGGCGTGCAACCATTTGGCCCAAAACAGATGTCTTCTAGAGAGAAAAGGCAAGTCTGTTAAAGACTTTTGGGGAAATGTAAGTTAAATTTCTTGCTGCCTGGCAAAAAAAAAAAAAAAAAGGAGTGAAAAGACCCATGAGTGGGAGATGAGATTGGAGAAATGTGTGGTCAGGCAGAGACAAAAGAGGCATGACCCAGTCAGACTGCTTGGAAAAACTGACAGCCTTAACAAACAACCTCAGGCTTCGTGACGTGCCTGAGGGCCTTTCAGATTCCCGTGATTAGCCTGAGTGGAGGAGGAGAAAGTAGAAGCTATAGAAACGTTAAATGCACAGAATAGTGCAGTAGGCTCAGCACTCAGAGTTGGCAAGAGGCTAGCAGCTGACCTGAGCTGGGAGGGAACACAGAAGCCCCAGCCCATCCTCTAGCACTAAAACTCAGGGCTCGGCCCACAGCTCTGTTCTTCCAGATTTGTTTGCTTCCATTTGAAGAGGATGGTATCAAAGGCAGGCTGCATGTGTTTTGTGGAAGATTCTTTGGTACTCAAGATGTGGGTGGCACCACTCAGCAACTGGACTAACCCTTAATGAGACCCAATCCCCCTGCCTGGTGGGATCCCGGGTTAAGAAAGTACAAGTGTGTGTTGGGGTGTCTACCATGGTCATGCCAGAAGTCAGGTCCCCAATGGATAGTTCTTTTCAGTCCTTCCCAAGCAGGATGTAGCCCTAGTCCCACCACAGGACCCATGTAAAGTGTATAATACGTGCAAGGACAGGACCATTCTTGGGTAGGTAATTCTTAAGGAGATATGTGTATGAAAGAAGCTGTATCGCACCCTCCGGGCCCAGCAAAGTGACCCACTGTGGGTCCCTGGCTGCTTGGGGGCCGTTGCACTCTGGCACCCCCAGACGTCCAAGCGGCTGGGGCCAGGGTCTTGAGTGGCTGTGAGTGCGATGGGAAGAACACCCGGGAGACAGCAATGAAGGACAGCGCATTTATTTGCCAGGGGAGTGGGCTTGTAAGTGTTCATGTAGTGGCGGGAAGAGGTACGGGGTACGGGTCACAGGGGGACTGGCTGTGTGAAGGCTGCTGGCTGATACCTCATTAACATATAGGGGCCTTTGGTAAAAGGTCACATGGGCACAGAAACCTAAGTCTTATCAGGATGTCCAGGTGTCCCAAGGGGAGGGAGCAGCCCCATTCCTGCCAGACTCAAGGCAAGATTATTGGGGTCTGGGCCTGCTGGAACCTCCTACAGCCTGAGGCCCTTAGCTGTGCCTGACATCTCAGGCCTGTTTTAACCTGCAGTGGCTTGGGGTCCTTAACTGTGCCCGACAGCCCACATTACTGGATGAATCTCCACCAGTTCCAGGCGGCAGCCCATTATTTCTGGCCGTGCAATAGAACCTATTCAGTGACTACCACTTTGTATTTTGACTGTTCATGTGAAGCTCCAGAAAGGCCAAGAAATAGAGCCAACTTCCAACCGAGCCAAATAGGGAAACAGAGTTATGGGAGACCAGATTTCACCAGCCTCAAAGGTTTGCGCTCTGGTCTGGTTTAAATGTGCTTTGTCCCCTCTGAAGCTCATGTTGAAATTTGTCTCCCTTGTGAGGCACTAAAGAGGGTGGAAACTTAGTATTTAGAGGTGAGGCTTTGGGGAGGCAACCAGGACTGGGGAAAGTCACTGTGGTGGAACTGCGTGATGGAGTCCAGGTGGTGGCTTTTTAAAAAGGAGAAACACACACACACACACAAAAACCACTTCTCACCACATAATATTCTAATATTCTAAGATGCCCCAGACTCAGCAAGAAGCCTTTCACTCAATGGATCCCATTCACCTTAGACCAGAATGGCGAACCAAAATAAAGCTCCCTTTAACGTCCCCAATCTGTGGTAGTTTGTTAACAGTCTAAGAGAGCTTCATGGATTACATATGTGGACATCCATGGCTGTAAAGTGGACATCCATGCAAATAATGTAGGAAAGAGAAATGATTGCAGATATTACAAGACCACAGCACACTACAGAACCCACCAATTTAAAGACACATATGAAAGGTCACTCCGTGAATGGTGTTATGTGGGAATACTTGTGTGGGTGAATGAGTACCTGGCTTGGTCAATACGCAGAGAAACGGCAGGAAGTAAAGCTTGAAGGTATACCTGATGACAGACTGGAAGGTCTCTTGCATCAGGCTAAGAGACATGGACTTTTTCTGGTAAGCACTGGACAGACTTTTGAAGCTATGCTTGAGTCAGACCCATGAGAGTCTGGATGGATGTGTGCTGGACGCCTCCTTGTCTTTCCATAGACCCAGCCCTCCCCACCAGAGCTTGGCTCCTACAGGGGTGTGGGAAGAATTTCCTGAAATAATGAATGGACAAAACACTATGAAAACCCAAAGGGAACAGATGTTAAATATGACATTTACAACCACTAATTAAAAACCCAGTAACGAAGGAGAAATTGTTATTCAGTTACCTCGGTTAGGCTGAAGAACCTCTTGGTGAGGTGTGTGTGCATCCATGCAAATAATGTGAAATGATTGCAGATATTGTACAGAACCCACCAATTTAAAGACACATATGAAAGGTGTGTGTGTGTTATGTGGGAATACTTGTGTGGTGAATGAGTACCTGGCTTGGTCAATACTCACCTGTACTCCCACCAAGCCACATTACCAGCCCAGCCCTTGTTTTGTTCTTGTTGTCATTTTGGTTTTATTTTATGAGACAGTGTCCTATTATGCAGCCCAGGCTGGCCTCGAACTCACAACCCTCCTGCTTTAGCCTCCCAAGTACTGGAGCTATAAGCATGAACCACCACAGCCAACAGAACAATATTTTTTCCAGAACAATTATTTTTGTTCATCATTTATGTACCACAGATGATCATGGATCCATCTTACAAAAAGTGGGGCCTAGTTACCTCAGTAACCCTTTGTTTTCCTGTGGTCCATATGGTCTGTGTGGGATTTTGTGAGATTTTGAGACAGACACCAAGGTATTGTGCTTTGCATAAAAGGGAGAGGCCATGGAGAGGTAGAACCCTCTAAGGAAGAATGGCAGAGAACAAAACATGTCAAGTGAATTGTAAAGCAGCTTACTGGGATGTAATTCCACATGTCTGTCTCCCCACAAGCCCTGTATGTTCTCTGCTTTCCAGTGGTTCTGTGTGAGAAGAGCTCTTGAATTCTGCCCCCCAAGTTGGCACAGGATAAAAATAGAGGCTATTGCTAAAGGGTTGGAACAGAGGCATATGGACAGTGGGGATCCAGTGGATGGATTCTAGGATGACCCTGGGGACACCCTGGGGACAGCTGGTGGAATCTGGCAGCACGGAGCTTTGTGATAAGCTGAAACATTCACAGCTTGTATCCCTGAGTTCTGCATTCGTGTTGAGCTTTGATGCTCCTGACTCAGCAGGGACACGGGGAGGGCAGCAGACCAACAATAAAGACCACAGGAAGTTTGTCACGGGCTTTTCACCGAGCCCTCCTTGCAAATCCAACTGTTCACCCTGTACATAAGTGTAGGCTCACTAAAAAAGAAAAATCTAAAATGCATACATGTCCATAGAAGCACCTGGAATCCTCCCAGGAAGACGGCTTCCCCTGCCCTCTCTGTGTCCTATGACTCTCCCGAGCTTGATACAAATGGCAATGGAAATGGAAGACTGTAATTAAAGTGAGACTGGCTGGTGCTGTTGTTCAAATTAAACTCCTTTTTTAAAAAAAAGCATTTTCAATAAAGAAAGGCTAAACTCAGCATGCTTTAGTCATTTACTGTAGCACTTTTCTTCTAGAAGGATTAGCAAATACAAAGTATAGAGCTGAGAAATTTTGATGAAGCAAAATATTTTAAAGGGATTTTATTTCCTCCTTCCTTCATTAAAACTGCACCACTGTGATTCAATTCTATGTGTAATATGAATACACACACACACGCTGTGTCATTTCTACCAGATGAGGACAATAGAACTCTCCATGGGGCTGAATAGCTCTTTCAGGATCTTTTGAGGAAAAGCCATACATATAAAATGTAGGAGACACTGCCCCCCAGGTATAAATATCTAAACAAGTACGTTTCCATGGCTGAGTGATGATAATGAATTTTGGAACATATACGCACACACACAAAATACGCACACACACAAAATTCGCTGGAGGAGGCCGGGCAAGGTTTGGGAGCACAGCTTATACGGGCAGCTGGGGACAAGCCATAGAGACAGCAGAGCCTGGGAGGAAGGCTCTCCTGGAAGCTTGCAAAGAATTCCTCAGTGTTGCTGTCTACAGCCTGAGGACTTTCTGTTCCCATCATTGGCCATATTAGGTGCAATGACCAGAAAGAGATGGAAAGCAAGGAGGGAAGACAGCAGGGGAGAGGAGAGAGAAGAGGGGAGAGGAGAAGACAGGGAAGAGGGGAGGGGAGGAGAGAGAAGAGGGTGGGGAGAAGAGAGAAGGGGAAGGTTGCAAGGTGAATTTGGTCTCACATAGGAGAAATCAACTCAAACTAGTTTTTTAAGTGTGCACGTTTTCTACTGTATGTGAAATCTAAATGTCAAAATATCTATGTATAGGACATGAAATAGAGGGGGACTGTGGGAGGTAAGTGTCTGAAGTGAAAGAAACAAGAAGTGGCAATGAGAAGAAAAATGAATATTGCATATTTTCATATGCAGAGTCTATATTTAAGTCAATCAGTCAATTTGTTCTCATTATCATATTCACATTAATAGTATTATCATTTTTAACATTTTATTTATTTATTTTCATTTGAGAGAGAGTGAGAGGCAGACAGAGAGTGGGTGCTTCAGGGCTTCCAGCCACTGCAAACGAACTCCAGATGCATGTGCCACTTTTGTGCATCTGGCTTACGTGGGTACTGGGAATTTGAACCTGGGTCCTTAGGCTTCCCAAGCAAGCACCTCAACTGCTAAGCCATCTCTCCAGCCCCTATAAATGTTTTTTAATAATTTTTTTACTTTTTAAATTTGAGAGTGATAGAGAGAGAAGGAATGTGCTGGTTTGATTCGGGTGTCCCCCATAAACTTGGTGTTCTGAATGCTAGGTTCCCAGCTGATGGAGATTTGGGAATTAATGCCTCCTGGAGGTGATGTATTGTTGGGGGCAGGCTTATGGGTATTATAGCCAGTTTTCCCTTGCCAGTGTTGGGCACACTCTTCTTTTCCTGTTTTTCACCTGATGTTGGTGAGGGGGTGATGTCCACCCTTGGCGGTGGCCAAACAGCAGAAACGGTCAGTTCTGCAGTGTGACGCTGATGGGACACCATTCAGCAGGGCACGGCCTCTGAGACAATCTTTGCAGGGCCAAGAAGTCTTTCAGCAACCTCCCGGAGTGCCTGTTACCTGACAGTTTGCACTATGGCTATCTCTTTCTTAGAATTTTTGGAAGATTATAAGTTTATTACTGCTTATTTTGGCCTTCATTAGTAATAGGGGAATCCATTTCAGATGCGTTTATACAGTCACCAATGGTTAAACAGGAAAAGACTGTTGCTGCAGAAATTTCTGAGGCTGTAATGTTTAAACAGATTATGGATCCTGAAACTATGACTAGTTTGAATGTACAAAGTTGCTCAACACCACCAATGCATATTTCACCTAATGAGACACGTTTCTTGCAATGCTACGTCACATGCCTTACCAATTGTTCCCAAGAAACATTACTTAGAAGACAATTCTTGGTGTCGAGATCGTTCCAGGAATTAAGGACACATTTCCCAAACTGACAGATGACTTACAAGCAAAGGAGCCTGAAATGCTCGGGAATAAACATCTTTCAAATAATCAAGTTGGGCCACACGAGGAAGTAAAACAGAATATGTAACATTCAGAATTAACAATAGAGTTTGGTGAGCTCCTAGAGGAAAGGCATCAATGCAAAACACTGGTTGGACAGATCAACCTTGACCATATACGGGGCATACATTAATGGAGCAAGAGTAAAATAACGGCCTTTTCTGAGGTCAAAATGTCTATCTATCACCTTAGAACCGCAAGAGCTGCCCGCCAGGGCTCGTGGCTGGTTTCCATGAGCCTGGGTAAGATATTATCCAGCTTGCAGTCTTTGATTTCCTTGTTTAAGATGTTATCAGAATGTCTATGGGAAAGAGGTTCATGAGTTAAGCAGAAGCAGGGGCAATCAAGGAAGAAGAAGAATATTGTGCAAGATTTCTTAGAGAATAGAAGCCACATGAATAAGTTGCTATGTCTTGCTTGCAAAAAATATAATGCATTGTAAAAGTATAAATAAAGAAGCAGAGCTTTGCTCTGCGTCCAGCGTGCTTCACCCAAACCACGGGTCCAAATCATTTCCTCACGATGCCAACCCCACACATCCCTTTGAGTTCTACAGCCCTGCTGGGGCTGGGCCCCGGCACAGCCTCTGCTCATGCCATGTTTCCCTGCCATCATGGAGCTTCCCCTCACGTCTGTAAGCCAAAATAAACCTTTTTTGCCACAAACTGCTCTTGGTCCAGTGATTTCTGCCAGCAATTCGAACCTGACTGCAACAAGGAGAGAGAGAGTGGGAGCACCAGGGCCTCCAGCTACTGCAAACAAATCCCAGACACATAGGCGCCTTGTGCATCTGGCTCACGTGGGTCCTGGGGAATCAAACCTGGGTCCTTAGGTTTCACAGGCAAGCGTCTTAACCACTAAGTCATTTCTCCAGCCCCCCTATCATAATTATTCTTAAATTACACTTGAGGTACCCCTAATAAGAACATAGCACAAAGGATGCAGATGAGTTCAAGGAATTAGGATTCTATTACCTTTTTCTATGCAACAGGTGTGCTCCAATTCTGTGCCCAGGCATTTGGGGCAAAGTAGGCAGTCTTCCAGCTTAGAGGATATTTTCAAATGAGTTCCCTCGTGTACGCAGCTGGTCATGTAACAAACACTAACTGGATGTCTTCCAGGTACCACGGACTGTGTGAGACATTAGCAACAAAGCGTCCACTGCACAAGGACCTCAAAGACATGAAGGACACTGCCTTGCCTGTGACACGTGCTGTGACAGAGACGCCGAGGGAGAAGAACTCACGGTCACGAGTGTGAGGTAGACAAGGCTTCTTGATGAGGAAGCTTAAACAGACTTGAAAGTACAGTTGCTGTAACAAAACCACCTGCAGGATAGCTTAACCAGTAGTTGGATTTCCTCATACTGGAGCCTAGAAGTTTGACATAACGCGGAGGGAGGCTGGGTTCTCTGAGGACTCCCTTTGGCTTGAAAGTGGTTGTCTTCTGGTCTCCTCACATGGTCTCCCTCTGTGTCTGTGCACTCATCTCCTCACAAGAACACCAGTCAGGGACTGTTCCCACACGAATGGCTCAGTCTAACATAGTCACTTCTTAAAGTGCTCATCTCCAAATGCAGTCCCATCACTTCTTAAAGTGCTCATCTCCAAATGCAGTCCCATCACTTCTTGGAGTGCTCATCTCCAAATGCAGTCCCATCACTTCTTGGAGTGCTCATCTCCAAATGCAGTCCCATCAAAGGTACTGGAGGTTAGGACTTCAATGTACAAATTCTAGAGAGATGCAGTTCAACCCAAAAATGTTTCTTAGATGCCAGCAAGGAGATCATGCTCCTGGTTAGAAGGAATGTTCTACAAAAAAAGAAAATGTGGGTGAGAAAAATAGGGTAGGTTTCTGACAGGTCTATAAATCAGGTGAAATAGTTTAGCTTAAAGGTGATCCTGGGCTGGAGGGATGGCTTAGCAGTTAAGGCACTTACCTGCAAAGCCTAAGGACCCATGTTCGACAATCCAGATCCCACGTTAGCCAGATGCACAAAGGTGAGGCAAGCACAAGGTCGCACATGCCCACTAGGTGGTGCAAGTGTCTGGAGTTTGATTGCAGTGGCTGAGGCCCTAGTTCATCAATTCTCTCTCCCCCCTCTCTCTATCTCTATCTCTCTCTTTCTAAAATAATAATATAATAATAATAAAGATGACCCTAACATTGCTGAAGGGCTTCAAGCAGAAGGAAGACATGACCATCTCTGCCCTCATTTGGAAAGACCACTCAGGTTACAAGGTGGAAAGTGAAATGGAGGGAACCAAGTGGCTGCAGGGAGGGCTGGCAGTCCTGGTGGCAGGGCAAGGTGACTTGGACTAGGAACGGACCAAGGGGTGGATCGAGGGTGCACAGGAAAGACCCTCCGAATTAGAATCTTGCCCTGGGTATGTGTGGATGTGAAATGAGGGGAGAACAAAGGTCAGGAATAATCAGGAAAGTAAAACAGGAAATAGGGCAGGAGACATTGATTTGGGAAGATGGCCACAGAAACGTAAAGTTTGGCGCACCTTTGTGCTGGACAGAGGAGAGATGTGGGGCGAGGATGCAGTCTGGGGAGTTCCTGGGGTCTGAATGTAGACTGAAACTATGGAGTCAAGAAGGACAGAGCAGAGTCCTGGAAAGGCAGGCATTTCGGGGCTAAGAGAAAGAGGCGATACAGAGCAATCGAAAAGGCCAAAGCAAACAGAGGGACTGTGGCATCTCAGGAGCCAAGCAAGCAGTGCGTCCCCAGCAGGAGGGGTCAACAGACCACATGGTTTTAGGAGAAAGGAAAGAGAGCTTGCTAGATGGGCGCGTGGAGAAGCCCTGGCGGACTGCAAGAAGCTCATTCAGGGCTCCGTGGGGCTGAAAGCCACGTGCTCCTGAGGAAAGAGGAGGTGTGAGCATATGTTTGGTGGGCATTTTAGTTGTTTTGCTCACTGCTATGACAAAATAATTCAAGTTGAGGGGAGAAAGGTTTATTTTGGCTCAAAGTCCATCATAATGCAAAAGGCATGGTGGGGTGAGGCAGAGGACACACTGTGTCCTCAGTCAGGAAGGAGAGGGAAGAACGCTGCTGCTCAGCTCACTTCTTCCTTTAAATTTTTTATTTGAGACAGAGAGAAAGAGACAGATAAGAGTGAGAGAATGGGTGCGCCACTGCAAATGAACTCCAGACACACGTGCCACCTTGTGCATCTGACTTTACGTAGGTACTGGGGAATCAAACCTAGGTCCTCAGGTTGTTTGATTCTGGTGTCCCCCATAAACTCAGGTGTTCTGAGTGATAGGTACCAGCTGATGGAGATTTGGGAATTGGAGCCTCTTGGAGGCAGTGTATTGTTAGGGGTGGGCTTATGGGTATTAAAGCCAGTGTCACCTTGCCAGTGTTTGGCACACTCTCCTGTTGTTATTGTCTACCTTATGTTGGCCAGGAGGTGATGTTCACCCTCTGCTCATGCCATTGTTTTCCCCTGCCATCACAGAGCTTCCCCTAGAGTCTTTAACCCAAAATAAACATTTTTTCCCCAAATCTGCTCTTGGTCAGGTGATTTCTGCCAGCAATGTGCCTTTAACTGCTGAGCCATCTCTCTAGTGCTCATTTCCTCCTTTTCATTCAGTCTGAACCCCAAGGCCATGGCACGGTACTGCCCACATGCAGGGTGAGTCTTCCCTTGTCAGTTAAACCTCGCTAGCAATTCCCTCACAGACATTTCAGGGATTGTCTCCTAGGGGATTTAAAATCCCATCAGGTCAGTAATGATAGGTCACCACCATGGCAGGGAAGCAGAGGAGGAAGTGGCTAAAGTTGGGGGCACAGGGAGCCTAGCGTGGGTCAGTTCATTTTATGTGGCTATGCAAAAATGCCTGACATAAACATATTTCTTTTCACTCATGGCTTTACACAGCTCCGCCCATCATGGCCAAGAAGACGTAGCAGAGCAGCCCCCTCCTTGCATGACCATGGGCCAGGAAGCACGAGGTTAGCTGTCCTCTCCCCACCCCCACCCTGGTGATTGTGTCTGGAACCCTAGTGCATGGGATGGGTGGCTCTCCGTCAGCTAGGTGAGTCGGAACCCAATCAAACAGACCACGAAGATGAACCCTCACAGAGAAGGCACTTGTCACCCTAGTGCATGGGATGGGTGGCTCTCCGTCAGCTAGGTGAGTCGGAACCCAATCAAACAGACCACGAAGATGAACCCTCACAGAGAAGGCACTTGTCACCCTAGTGCATGGGATGGGTGGCGCTCCATCAGCTAGGTGAGTCGGAACCCAATCAAACTGACCATGAAGATGAACCCTCACAGAGAAGGCACTTGTCACATCGGAAGATGTGAGCACACTTAGATGATGTTGTGAAGAAGGAGAAAGAAAATCGGAGGCAAGAGGGAACGCTGTCCTTGAGAAAGAGAAGGGAGTGTTCTTCCATTTTCCCCAGCTCAACTAGATTCTGGAACGGAAGTTCTTTTAAGGTGTGCATCCAGGAGGTATATTTGGGGTTGCAGATCATAAATATAGGTTGAGTGGTTGAGTTCATACAGGGATGGGCAAATAAATGGCCAATACATTTAGAAAGATATACACAACTCAGGCCTGTTATTTGATGTAAGATCTGTCCTGAGGTGGCAACCTGTGCCCTTAGCTATTTGGCATCTGCAGCAGCAGACCGAGCGCCCATTACCATATACAAGGAGGCCACTGCACTACCACAGGCAAACCAGAGTTTTCTCCAGAACATTTTGAATTAAGTCTAAAACCTGGAGGAGTATGATTAAGTCCCCAGAGTAGGTAGGAACTCTGGTCTGGGTCATCCGAAGAGGAATTAGTACAAGCAAACACAACAGGCAGCTCTGCTTTGGAAATGGCTTCTCCTTCCTCCCTCTGCTCTTCCCAGCCCTCCTCAATCCCTGCCTCTGGTCCTCCCCAACACCAGGGCACACACCACTGCTTGCCATGGTACACCTGCTCCCGCAGCCCTGGGGTTCCGATTAAAGCCCACTAGAACAACTGGGCCATTGAATTGCAAATTAAATCGCCCCCGCAGGCTCATCTCTTTCCGGTTGGTGGGCTCATCAGGGCTCAGATAATGGAACAATTCTTGCCACTAATGGGCCATGAGAAAGTGAAGGAGGGAAACTGCCCGTTGACTACTTCACGGAGGAGAAGGTCACCCAACGAGAGCCCCAAAGTTTCCAATGTTTTCAAAGAACTTCCTCCTGACTACAGGAGATCTGGAGCATGAAGAATGGAGTCACCGGGATGTGCTTAGAACAGAACAGACTCGCATCCGTGCACCCTGGGAACGGAAGTCCAGGGTTCTGGAATTTATTATCCCAGAAGGTTCCATTGCTCATCCATCCACAGGAAGGGAGCAGGCGAGATCTTTGGAGCTAGAAGTGTCCCATGGAAGCTATGGGGACTGCTTGCCAGGGAAAGTGGAACCTGCCAGGACAGCTTGGTTTAGTTACCATGGATGGCATGGGCCATCCTGAACAAGGTTCCCTCTCCAGTCGCTATGAAGAGCTTTGACAGTATTTGACAACTGGAAATAGGGAACTTTAATGTCTCTGGAATCCAGCATGAGGTAGTGGGGAGGAAGTAGCTGGTCCCACACACCTCCATCTGATGGCAAAAAGTTCTGGCTACAAAGCACTTACTAACTCCATTGGGAAGGAGGTTTCTTAAGTGTCGCTGGTCAGGTCCACTTGCTTAGAAACTGGACCGCCTTAGGGAAGTGAGAGCTCATGAAGAAATGGAGTCGCAGGCATGATAAGAGGAGAAGGAGCACCCTGCGTGGGCATAGACTGGCAAGTCCTTCCTTGAAGGACAAGAGCAGCATGGGCATTACCCCAAATGACAAGGGTTTGTGGCACTTGCACATGGAGTGTGAGCTATTGCTAACTGGTCTGACTAAAGTCACTGAGGCTAGATAGCAGGAAAGCAGAAAGGGACTTGGTTCCAGAAACAAGAATCTGGGTTTGGGGCTGGAGGGATGGTGTAGCAGTTAAGGCGCTTGCCTGCAAAGCCGAAGGACCCAGGTTTGATTCCCCGGGACCCATGTGAACCAGATGCACAAGCTGGCACATGCGTCTGCAGTTTGTTTGCAGCAGCTGGAGGCCTTGGTGTGCCCATTCTCTTTCTCTCTCTCTATCTCCCTCTTTCTCTCTCTCACTCAAATAAATAAATAATTTTTTGAAAAAGAAGCTGGGTTTGTCCCTGCTCACTGGTGCTTGGTGTTGCTACGGTCATTCCTAGTGGGCAGCACCTCCTTGCCCCTCCCTCAGGACTGTGAATGGCACAGTGACCCATTGTGATGGCTTAGTGTTGACTGTCAACCTGATAGTTCCTAGAATCAGCTACGAAAGGAGCCTCTCAGGTCACCAAGTGCCTCCCTCGCTCTGTGTGGAGACTCACAGAATAGCTTCAAGGAGCATGCCGTCTGCAGATGCCCTTTGAAAGCTGATTTGAAGAAGCAAATTCAATGAAAACAGTATCCAGTTGAGACTGCAGAGACAGTCTAACTCAGGGAATGTAATTACACAGGTTGGAATGTGGCCAGCGCGTGGACTCTTCCAAGGAGTCCACTTGGTCTCCATGGTAGTAGCATGGTGGCAGGCGAAGCAGCCCAGCTACCCCGCATCTGAGCAGAGAGGGGATTCGGAAAGTGACCCATGGCGCAGGTTCCCCATCCCTGCCAGGTGTGCTGGCTTTTCCAGAGTTCACCACACTGCAGCACATGTTCCGTGCATGCCCAAGGTGAGGTGGGCTCAGCCCTCAGCCCCCAGCCAGGAGCCCATCATGGGGACACGTGTGTTCACTTCAGGGACCAGAAAATGGCCTGCTGGGAAAAGCTGTGCAGTCCTTTATGTCCTGGCTCCTAATGCACTTGACTCTGAGAAAGGGATTTGGAAGGTAGAAGCTGAGGTGACCATGGAAACAGTTGAGGGGCTCCATTCTGCATGGGTCCCCCCGGTTGCTGGAGCAGAAGGCAAGCATCAGCTCCATTATGGCCAAGGTTTTCAGCGTATGTGCACCCTTCTACCCTCCGCTTCGGTCGACAGCCAGGCCTGGCTGCCCTGATCCCGGAAAGATGGGTTTCACAAGCAGTAGTCTCCCTGAGTAAGGGGCTCAGGCTTCTGCATTTAGGGAAACATGTGACAGTGGTGGAAGGCTGAACAGAAGCTGCTAAATGCACAGCAGACCACAGTCAGGGAAAGAGGAATGTGATGGTGTCTGGGGAGCCCAGAGAAAGAGTGGCTGCTTCTGCCTGGGGGTGAGCAGGTGACATTGGAGAATTGAGCAGATCATTAAGAATTGGCAGACAATTTCCCCAGCTGGGCAGAGTACATGTCTCAGTGCCCCTAGGGCACAGGCACTTTCTGAAGTCAGAGCCTGGCTCTGCGGGAACCTGGGTCATGCCAGGCCACTTTCCTGGCAGCTCACTGATGGGTTGGGGGGGTGTTAACGACTCAGACTCACTGTGCACCAACTTCTTCCCTCTCCTTGGTGCCCTGGACCCAGCTCTAGTCATTAACTTCCTCACTAGTAATGTTTCCCGCATGTATGCTCCCCATGGGTACCGTGCAGTTCCAGCAGCTCTTTGCTCGTTTTGCTGTGCATTTGTCTGCTTTTATTATCACTGGAGATCGAACCCAGGCTTTCCCAGATGCCAGGCAGGTGCTCTTCCATGGTGCTACATCCCTAACTCTTAAAATGAAACATTTATTTTGAGGCAAGTCCTGTACCACCAGATCTTGCTTAATAAACATTTTTAAACATATACAAGCCTAGAGAGTGGGAGACTGGGCAGGAGGATCATGAGTTCAAGACTAGCATCAGCTAAGTAGCAAGAGCTAAGACAAACAGACAGAAGGCTGCGAAGATGGCTCAGGGGGTAAAGTGCTTGCCACTCAAGCTAGAGTCCCCGAGTTTGATCCCTAGACCCTACATAAAAAGCTGGAAACCCTGGAAGGCTTCTGTAAGCCATGGCCCTGAGGTGAGGTGGGAGGCAGAGATAGGAGTTTCCTGGAAGCTCTTGGCAAGCACAGAACAAGAATTCAGAAAAAGAAACCTTCCTTCAAATGAGGCAGTCAGATGAGGCCTGACCTCCACACATGTACCATGGCATGTGCGTGCCTGCACTCACACATCACATGCATGAGCAAGCATACACGCCACACACTCGCAATGAAACTTTGAAGAAAACACGAGAGAATGGCTAATGAAAGAACCTCTGTCACACATTTCACAGCGCTGAACTCTTGGCCAGTCTTGTGTTATCCATCCATATCCCGCTCTGGTCTCCCCAGCCTGTGCCCTAAGCATCACAGCTCATCCGTAAATGTTTGTGCTTATAATATAACCACCAAAGGACCAGGATTCTCCTAAAATGTACACATGATACCATTGGCTATCTTTCAAAATTCATACCAATTTATGAACATTATCAAATACCCAGTCAGTGATCCCGCCTCCCGGACTTACTGACTGCATTCCCAAGATGTCATTTAATATGTTCCCATGCATTTCCCGTGAGCTCCTCTGTATATTTCTGAACCTGCTTTAGGTGTTCCTTCCAGCAGAAGGTTGGCAATGTTTCATTGTTGTTGCTATTGTTTGTTCCCAACACTGGGGACCTGATATGGAGCCTGCAGTGATCCTCCCTGCCACTGAGCTGTACACCCAGACACCCTCTTTTTTACTTGGCATAGTAGATTTGCTGTATGTAGGAACCAGCTTTCACAAAGATGTTTTCACACAAGTACGGCATACCTTGGTCTTGTTCTCCCCTGTGCCGTGTCCTCCCTCCCTCCCTCACCACCCCCGCTAGTCCTTTCATCGCTCCAGTTTCCCCGCCACTTTCATGACAGCTATACATAAATGATTTCATGTATTCATAAAATCTAGAATTCACAAATGAGAGAAAATGTGTTATTTGTTTCTGAATCTGACTTATTTCACTTAATGTGATAATCTTCCAGTTGTATCTATTTCCCTGCAAACAACATAATTTTGTTCTCTGTAGCTGAATAAAAGGCCACTGTGTATAAATGTCACATCTTCTATATCCACTCATCCATTGATAGGCACCTGGACTGATTCCATAACTTGGCATTGTCAATAGTGTTGTGATGAACAGATGTGCAGGCATCGCTGCGGTATGCTGACTCGAGGGTCCTTTGGGTAGGGATGGAAAGATGGCCCAGAGGACAAAGTACTTGGCATCAAGCACAAGGACCTGAGTTTGGATCCCTCAGAACCCACATAAAAGCTGCGTGCAGCACCCTGCATTGGGAGGTGGAGACAGCACAATCCTCGGGCTTACTGGCTAATGAGTGTAAACAAATCAGTGAGTCTGGGTTCAGTAAGAGAGCCTATTTTAAATAATAACATGCACGGGCTGGAGAGATGCTCAGCAGTTAAGGCACTTGCCTGAAAAACCTAAGGACTGAGGTTTGATTCCCCAGTACTCACACAAAGCCAGATGCACAAGGTGGTGCATGCATCTTGAGTTCATTTGCATCAGCTAAAGGCCCATTCTCTCTCTCTCTCTCTCTCTCTCTCTGTGTCTTTTCTTGCAAATAAATAAATAAAAACAAGTTACCTGACATGTCTTTTTCACAAGCATATACACACATGTGCCCTTATGTATACAGACATACATGCATAGCATACATACACATACAAGCCCTTTGGGAGTGGTGCAGCTGGCTCATGTGGTAGCTCTCTCTCTCTTTTTAGTTTTCTGCAGAACCTCCACACTGATTTCCACAGTGGCTGTGTCAGTCTTTGCCTCACATCCTCACCAGCATCTGCTGCTATGTGTTTTGTTTGTTGTTTCTTACTGGGATGAGGAAGCTAGACAGGGTAATGAAATGAGCAGTCTTCAAGAGACGAAATACAGATGGCCAAAAATGAAAGAAAAAAAGAAAGCTCAACTTCCTTAGCCATGATGGAAACACAAATCAAAGCGACACTGAGATTCCATCTCACCCGAGTCCGTCACCCTAGTTGAAAAGTGTATGTGCCCATCCCACCTGTCTGCCACGTCCAAGCTCAAGTCTTTCTGCTTCTTCGTATTTTCTTACCACCCTGGAGAAGCCTGCTCCAGTTACCCACACTCTGTCAGAACCATTTCCAGTAAGACCCACCACCTTGAACAAGCACACCTTGGACATTGTTCGATCTGAAGCCTCACAAGTCAGCTCACACAGATCCCTGGTGTTGATGGCAGGCCAGATTCCAGGTAGGTTTGTGTGTATGTGCACGGGCGCACCTAGTCGTGAATGTATATGTACTTCACCATGCATATGTGTGTATGCGCACATGCATGTATGTGTCTCTGTATAATAGCTGTGTGCACACACGTGTGTGTATATGAAGGCACTTGTCCATGTGTACACACAGGTGTGGGGTATGTGTGTGCATGTATGCCCACATGTACATGTGTCCTTGTGCATACACACATGGACACATGGAGAGCAGGCATATAAGAATGTCTACATATGTGTAAGCCGGGCATGGTGGCACACGCCTTTAATCCCAGCACTCTGGAGGCAGAGGTAGGAGGATCGCCATGAGTTCAAGGCCCACCCTGAGACTATGTGGTGAATTCTAGGTCAGCCCGAGCTAGTGTGAGACCCTACCTCGAAAAACAAAAAACAACAAAAAAAAAGAACGTCTACATATGTGTATGTACACAAGTGACCACTTCCCTGGAGGAAGCCAGTCTTCTGAGATTTCAACAGGAGGTGGGAGGACACCTGAGCTTTACAGAGATGCAACAATGGTCTTGTCAGGGCCTCAGTTTCTAGGCCAGGTGTGACCCCCCCCCACACACACACACCACACCTGGAAGAAGGAGAAGAGCCACGAATGATGAAAGAAAAGAAAGAAGGCAGCCTCCCTCTTCCAGACTGCAGCCAGACGTGACCCCAGAGATTTCCTTCCTCCCTGCAGATCACGCCCGTGGTGGGACCCGCCCTGACAGCTGAAGGGAAGAAAACTGCAATGGGGCTCCCAAGATAGGAAGGACAAGCGTGCTCGCCCCAGCCCACACCGTTACCACTGTGTGGGGTGTCCACCCACAGCCTTCCCTGGTGTGTGTCTGAGGGTCAAGCCCACCAGCAGAGGTCCACGATGGCTCCGCAAGAGGAAAAGAGCTGCTGCTTCATGCAAAGTTCATCCTCTGGAGCCCCTCGGCAAGTGACAGGATTGAGCTTCAGGAAAAGTAACCGCTTAGTTTGAAAACAAATAAAATCGACCCTTTCTGGGACTTTCTGGGTTTAAAACATAACAGCTCCTGACCTAAAAGAGATCACTCAGTTAGTAAGGATTTGGGCCAAGCAAGGTTAAATGGTCAGCACTATAACAAAATCAGGATAAAACCTTCAGGTTCCCCTTGGAGGACTGAGGAGAACTGGCGCGAAGGAGAGGCGCGAACAGGCCCGCAAAGACGGATGACATGATGGGGAGTCCCGACAGTGGATCTGGCAGGGACGCCTTCACACACGGTGGCTCCATTGTAAGCAGCTGCCCATCTTCTGCTGTCCCACACCATCAGGGGAAGTCCTGGGCTACATGCTTCTGGGGATGGAGGAGGAAGAGTCCTTCCCAGGACCTGAGTCTGGGGACAAGGACAGGTCTGCACTTGAGGGCTTCAGAAAACAGGTAGGAATGTTCCTGTCACGGGAGCAGCAATGAGAGCAACCACAATTATTCCAAAGGAAGTGGCCCTTGGAACAGGCAGGGATGGGCGCGCTCACTCCCACGGGAGCTTAGGCTGCTGCAGGGGTTGCTAAAGAATGGAGTGTCATCCTTCTCCCAAAATAGGTGACTACTTGGGGACATCCCTGGGCAAACAATTGCTTTGCAGATTTTTGTGACTAAAGGAAGTGACACAGAAGTCCTGTGGTCTAGCACTGGCCTCAAGTACTGGGTGAAGCTCTTCAGGACATGGGAGGAACTGAGAGGAGGAGGAGGCGGTTCCTGGCCATGGCTACACTTTGTGACACTTAATGACAGAGCACAAAGCCCTGGGTTGCCATCTAACAGCAGGTTGAAAATGTCAGCCCCCATCTCCTTCACAAACGTGTCACAGAAACAAATTGTGTGGGGTGTAAAAGTGCTAACCCTCGGCTGTCGGTGCCACACACTGAGAGACGTTGCCCCTGTTCTGAGTGGTCCTGAAGGCCAATGTCCTACAGACATCAAGGAGACCCGTCCTCCCCCGGCCCTCCTGCGAGCAAGCCTCACTGTGACATACCAGTTTCCATGCCTTGACACAAGGCAGAGACACACTGCCACCATGTAAAGGGGGCACGGTACTGTATTTCTTTGACGAGCAAGTCACACATGCACACTCGCCTAGCCTCCCATAGCTCACCTTACATGGATTTCTGAGCCAGGCCACTGGAAAGAGGCACATGCCACCCAGGGCCAAGCCTCCTGGGCGGGTCTGGCTACAGCTTCTTAGCACTCTTCCCCACACTGATCGTACTACGGCTTGAGGCCACTCCCTCGGGGACCCCATCGACTACAGGCCGTTTGTTTTCTTGTTTCAATTATTTTTAAATGAACTGAGGCTGGGATCATCTCTGCTTCCTCAGGAAGACTACCCTGTGCCCAGGAAGATGGCACCTCTGTTCCCTGATTCCAAGCCAGGGCAGCCTGGGCGAATCCCAGAAAGGTGGCCACCTGCCATCTCAAACATCGCTGGGGCCAGGTGGGCCAGGTAGGCCAGGCTGAGCGGCAGAGGTGGTGAGGAAGGTCAGTCGCTGACACAGCCCTGGTGCAAATGCAGTGGGATGCTGCACATGCCCCGCCCCTGGACCCACCTAGGACCAGCTGCAGGAATAATTCTTCTGTCGGATACTTTACTGGTTCTAGAAGTTTTCCTAGCATCCACCCTCAACTCTCCTGCATCAGGCTGAATAACAGTAACAGCTCTTGTGGAGAGGAAAGGAAGGGGCAAAAGGAGGGAAGAAGGAAGGGAGAGAACAGAGACAGACAGACAGACAGAGGTGCAGGGAAACTGCTGTGTCCTGCTGATGTCCTGGACATTATTCTTGGGTGCTTCCCTGCGGCCTCGCTTTCATTCCCTCCCTGCAGCCTGCCCTTTCCATGTAACTCTTGGATTATTTAGCTCGCGAGACTTCCCATTAGCACTCCCCTCCCCTCAGGCAGCTCGCTCTCCCCAATGACCTTCAGGACCCTTCTTCCTCCAAAAATATACACAATCACATTGTATGATCTTTGGCACAAAAATGAATATATGTTACTTATGACAACATTCTCTTCAAATTAAAACTTGGATTTTTTCCCCTTCTGATTTTAAAAGAAATGAACATCAAAGTATTTCTCAGAGCCTATCATGATGTTGTGGTACTGTGCCTGTTGGGAACTTGGCCTTGGCAGATAGTCTCTGGCCTCAGCTCAGCGAGCTCACAGTCTGGCTTCGAGTCTGTACATGAGAGCATGCTGGGAGCTTTGGGGAACCCTGTTGCCAAGTGGCACTCCAACATCGGTCACAGAGGCTTGGGGATGTGACCCGCGTCAGTAATTCCTTACAGCTACGTGATCAACGCTGACAATCTGTGGGTCGCACTCCTACTGCCCAAGAAAATTACCCAAGAAGCTTTCTAATAAAAGACTTGGGCCTGGGGCCCTGGATTCAACTCCTAGCACTGCAAAAATGAGTGGAAATTTAACATTTAAACTAAGGGCTGGGATATAGCTCAGTGTAGAGCATGGCCTAGCATGTTCAAGGTCATGGATTCAGTCTCCACCTCTCCCCAAAATAAAATAAAGTTAAACAAATAATAAAGACTTGGAGAGGAGGGAGTTTTGTCTTAAAATCTCTAGTGGTGGTGTCCTAATGGCTCAGCCAGTGAAATTCCTGCCTCCCCAACATGAGGATCTGAGTTTGATACCCAGAACCTAAACAAGAAGAAAGCCAGGTGTGGTGGCGCACACTGTAACTCTGTACTGGGGAGGTGGAAACAGGCGCATCCTTGGGGCTTTCTGGCTGGCCAGTCTAGCCTATTCGGTGAGTTCTAGTCACCTTGTCTGGAAAAGGGAGAGGCCTTGTCCGAAAAAGGGTGAGTAGCACTTGAGGAACCACACCCAAGGTTGGCATGCTCGCGCACACACACACATGCACACGCACACGCACGCGCGCGTGGACACCTCCCCCAAAATAAAACCATAAGGGATCCCCATCTCAAGATGTGGCGAGCCGTGGTCAGTTCCAGCAGGGCCTGGGCTGGGCTGTCTCTGACTGGGGATCTGAGGTGTTGCTGGTTTCTTTCTGCAACACTAGAGGAGTGGAAGGACACAAGAGGAGGAGCGCTCACTAGGATGTCAATATCCTGGGGGCTTCTAAAATCGATGAGCTCAAAGGGACATCGTTTCCTGAGTCTATGCCCCCCAGGATGGTCTCTGTGACCATGAGAGAAAGCAACAGTGCCTGACATGGGACTGCGCTCACACGGGAGATGTCGGCAAGTGGAAGGCTGCTTCCGACAGAGCTCAAAAGGCCTTGGGAATGAGCGGCTAGAAATGGTCCCAACACTGGGGAGGCACAGGCAGGAGGATGACCATGAGTTTGAGGCCATCCCGGGACTACATAGTGAATTACAGGTTAGCCTGGGTTAGAGTGAGACCCTACCTCAAAAAAGAAAGAAAGAAAGAATGAATGAATGAATGAAAGAAGAGAAGGGAAGGGAAGGGAAGGGAAGGGAAGGGAAGGGAAGGGAAGGGAAGGGAAGAAGAAAAGGTGAAGGGGACAGGGATCATGGGTCATGCCCACGCAATGCTCTTGGCCAAGCAAACCCTTGTGGTCTACTGGCTGGCTGGCCATCTCACCTCCTCCCTGGTGGACATCTGCAGAGCTCTGGGCTCTGGCTTCTGGGGGAGGGGAGCGAAGGGGGAGAAGGAAGATTCTGACTCTGACACCAAGATTCAAGGACAGGCCTGGAATGGGAAGGCCATGAGGGCGCATGGGCAAGAGAGGACTGAAAGCAAAGGCAGCGATTTAATATCTCAGCAGCACAGTGGAGAAGCCTCAGCTGAAACCAGGAGGAGACAAGAGACCTCATTCAAAACGAGGCAAACATGGCACTCTTGTGCCAGGGCCCTTGGCTGCCACTCAGATTGTCATGAACATTCAAACACCACTGTACATGCTTGCTGCAGTCAGCTTCATGTTGCTGGCAGAAAACATCTGACCAAGAGCAGCTGGTGGGAGGAAAGGGTTTCTTTTGGCTTACAGACTTGAGGGGAAGCCCCACAATGGCAGGGGAAAACAATGGCATGAGCAGAGGGTGGACATCACCTCTTGGCCAGCATCAGACGGACCACAGCAACAGCAGAGTGTGCCAAACACTGGCAAGGGGAAGCTGTCTATAACACGTGTAAACCCGCCCCCAATAATACATCACTTCCAGGAGGTTCCAAATTGCCATCAGCTGGGGACCTAGCATTCAGAACACATAAGTTTATGGGGGTCACCTGAATCAAACCACCACAGTGCTAAAATAAATGTCACCTTGGAACATAGCTGTCCCACTGGGACAAGGTCCCTTCCTTGTTAGTGGAGAGTCATTTCTCATTTCTTTTCTTTTTTTTTTTTTTTTTTTTTTTTTTTGAGGTAGGTAGGGTCTCCCTCTAGCCTAGGCTGACCTGGAATTCATTCTGTAGTTTCAGGCTGGCCTTGAACTCCCAGTGATACTCCTACCACAGCCTCCTGAGTGCTGGGATTAAAGGCATGCACTACCATGCCCACCACTTTTTTTTTCATTATGCTAAAATACACATAAACTTCTCCCTCCTGTCTACTTTAACAGGTGTATTTCAGGGGCACTGAGCAGCCCCCCCCCCAATAGAACAATAAAACCAAACCTGTGTCCCCAGTCACCAACTCCCCATGTCCTTCTTTCCCGGCTCCTGGCTGTCACCACCCTGCACTCTGTAGGGCTTTGACAAGTGGAATCCCATGATATTTGTGGTTTTGTGACTGGCTTATTGCCTTTAGCATAAGTCCACAGTGTTCATTCATCCTGTGGCCAGTCTTGGAATTTCCTTTCTTTTAAAGGAATAATTTATTTGTTTATTTGAGAGAGCGAGGGAGAGAAAGAGGCAGATAGAAAGAGAGAATGGGCACACCAGGGCCTCCAGCCACTGCAAACAAACTCCAGACACATGTATCACCTTGTGCATCTGGCTTTACGTGGGTCCTAGGGAATCAAACCTGTGTTCTTAGGCTTCAGAGGCAAGTGTCTTAACCACTAAGTCATGTCTCTAGGCTAAATAGGAGCTCAGTTCACGCACTGCTTCTCACATGCCATTGTCCCTTGTCCACCGTGCTGCCACACAGACATGTGCATCTTGCACAGTGATTTCAAGGAAATACCTAACTCTTCAGGTGTAGAGGAAATATTAGCTGTCCTCCTTCTAAACTCACGTAGAGAATGAGCCTCAGTAATGCTGGGAAGGGGTTGTGTTTTCTCAGGGCCACCCCATGTGTGTTCACAGATATGAGCGGCAGTCACCAGCCAGGAGTCAGTGTCACCACAGCAGCGGAGCCTGTATATGGAAGATGCACCAGCTGAACAGAACGGCCTGAAGAGCCACTTCTTGGAGCCTACGGGCCACCACCCTTCATCCTGGTGACTTCGGGACGCCAGCTGTGATGGGAGCCCCTGGCTGCCTATCTGTGCATGGTCACCCTGGTCTTACTTGGAGAATCCTCGGCTTTCCTCATAAATGAGTCACTACTTTCAAGAGGGTGGATGGCAGCAGGACTCCCCACCATCACGTCATAAACAGCAGTGAGGAAAATGCAGGGTCTCTGAACAATGACCCTTAACACGCTTGCAGAAAGCCTAGGCTTCTTTGTTTTGTTATTGTAACTTTTTTTTTTTTTTTTTTTTTTTTTTTTTTTGGTTTTTGCAAGGTAGGGTCTCACTCTGGCCCAGGCTGACCTGGAATTAACTATGTAGTCTCAGGGTGGCCTCAAACTCTCGGCGATCCTCCTACCTCTGCCTCCCGAGTGCTGGGATTAAGGGCGTGCACCACCATGCCCGGCATAACTTTTATTTTTGGAGAGAGTCAGAGAGAGAGAGACAGATAAGAGATGGGCGTGCCCGTGGCCTCTCAGCTGCTGTGAACAAATTTCAGACATGTGCGCTCCCTTGCGTCACTCTGCATCTGGATAACCGTGGAATTTGGAGATTCGAACAGGCGTTCTTGGGCTTACCAGGCAGGCACCTTCACCGCTAAGCCATCTCTCCAGCCCTATTGTAACTTTTTTTTTGTTTTGTTTTGTTTTGTTTGAGGTAGGGTCTCACTGTAGCCCAGGCTGACCTGGAATTCACTATGTAGTCTCAGGCTGGCCTCAAACACAGCAATCCTCTTACCTCTGTCTTCCAAGAGCTAGGATTCAAGGTGTGTGCCACCATGCCATTTTTGGGGGGGACTTTAATGCACAAACATATTGCAATTTGATTGTATTCCTGTCCCATTAATGTCTTTTGTCATCCCCCCCCCAGACACACCTCCATTCCCCTAAGCCTTCCAAGGAGTCCCTCCTCCGTCTTGATGTCATATTCCTTCTTTGTCTTCACTTGAAAATGTGGATGGGCTCAGGAATGTTCTGGTCTCATGGGAGTGATGACAACCACTGTGCGGTCATGAATGACCTTTTCGTTCATGACCACAGGACAGTGCCCCAGAGCTCTCCTTCCCACCCTGTGGCTCTTAAATTTTTCCACCTCCTCTTCTGCAATGGTTCATGAACTTTGAAAGGCATGATAAAATGGCTTGTTTAGTGGGGCTGGAGAGATAGCTCAGTGGTTAAAGGCATTTGCCTGCAAACCCTGATGGCCTGGGTTCAGTTCCCCAGTACCCACATAAAGCCAGATGCATGAAGTGGTGCATGCATGTGGAGTTTGTTTGCTGTAGCAAGAGGCCCTGATGCACTCATATTCACTCTGTCTGCCTCTTTTTCTGTTTTTCCCTCAAATAAATTTTAAAAAAATGTCTTATTTAAGTGTTCAGCTCTCAACAGCTTCTTATTTCAGCTTTGAGGAGTTTTGAGTTCCAGGGTCTACCACCATGTCTATCGGGAAGCTTCTCTGGCTCGCTCGAGTGAGTGCGGCACTCATGTTCTTCCCACCACCTCCGTGCAGTGTCCCCAAGCCTGGCTGGTAGATAGAGTTGACCCGTCCAAGGCTCACACTGGGCTTTCTGTTCCTCTTGTCACCTTGATGAGACTTGTGTGTGCCCGTATTCACCACCATCTGTGAAAGGCACTGGGCTTTCTGTTCCTCTTGTCACCTTGATGAGTTTTGAGGCTCTCCAATATTCACCACCATCTGTTAAAAAAAAGGGGGTGGCTGGGAGATGGCTTAGCAGTTAAGGCACTTGCTTGCGAAGCCTAAGGACCCAGGTTTGACTCTCCGAGTCCCACACAGGCCAGATGCACAAGGAGGCTCATGCGTCTGGAGTCATTTGCAGTGGCTAGAGGCCCTGGTGTGCCCATTCTCACTTTCTTTCTGTCTCTAATAAATAAATAAATATAAATAAATCTTTTAAAAAGCATTTAAAAAGCGGGAGCAGCTTCACTCAATGTATATGTTTATATATTCTTTAGAAGCCAATTTGATGGGCTTACATATTCATTTAGCCAAAGAACAGTGGTAGCTTCCCTGTAGGGCCTGTGTCCTTCCGCGACCAGAGAACTGCTCCAGCACACAGAAGCACAGCCAGCCACGGAGAGCCTCTAGGAGGGATAAGGGGGCACAAGAAGGAAGGAGGCGCTTAAGGCTTTCCATAGTTCTAGAACCTTTAACTTTTTTTCTTAAATTTCTTTCATTTTATAGAGCTAAGAGAAAGAGTGAGAAAGATAGAGAGAATATGGGCCTGTCAGGACCTCCAGCACCACCTTGTGCATCTGGCTTAGGTGAGTGAGAACTGGGGAATTGAACCTAGGTCCTTAGGCTTCACAGGCAAATGCCTTACTCACTAAGCCATCTCTCCCTTTAACGTCTGGCTGGAGCCTTGTGGTCTGCAATTTTGATGGGGGCTGCACTATCTTTCGCTGTCAGGTTTGGACAGCTCTGCATGGCAGCCTTTGACACGAAGCAATAATTGTCAGAGGAAGGTCAAAGCTTCACAGTCTAGCTGGGAAAACACCAGAGTGACCCCTCTTTGCAGGAAAGCAGGTCCTGCCCATTAGCGGGTCAGGGACTCCCCCAGCTGACATTTGCGTCCTTGCTACCTCATCAAGACATCTGACATGGGCGACACCCCTCTCAGTCACCTTGATGGAGGAGGAGGCCAGGAATGTACCCAGGGCCTCCTGCAGAATGGCAGCTGGCAGCTGGTGTTAAATGCCAAAATAATAATGGCAATAATAAAAAGCAATTCACAGCCACTTTCATCTTAATACAGAAGGAACAAATAATCCCGAAAATTCTGAAAATGGCAGCAACACACGCAGATGAAATAAGTCACCCATCACCTCACCCCTGAGATCTGCTGATGCTGCTGCTGCTGCGATGGGATGAATCCTCCTCTGGCTGCCGGAGCTTATGTAAATGTACACAGATGTGCTTATGTCTATGCCCGTGTCTGCGGTGATGTTTTTGAGAAGATACTGACTTAGAACAGAAGTCCATTGCCAGTGTCAGATAACAGGCTATGAAACCATGGTCATTTTGATATCTGAATGTTTAAAAATGTTGAGAAACCTTTCATATCTTCAGCAGCATTTTCCAAACTGTGTTCCACAAAGCAAATTACAGTAAAAGCTGGGAAATGCTGCAGACCTGTGGGAATTCACAGTGTGAAGTCCAGCAACAAAGAACCAATAAACACCACTTCCCCAGCATGGGGGACCAGGGACCCACTTCACAACACTGACGGGCTCAGATCTGCATGGCACAGGGAGCTACCTTCCTCTAGCCTCTCCTTAAGCCTTGCCGGTTCTCCTGGGCCTGAGCGAAGCCAATCCCAGGCCATTGGGGGATTGTAACAGCCAGGAGAGGAAAGGGCTCATTAGTCTCTGTAAGTTGTGATTCTCGGTAATTACACACATTCTCCCCAACTCCTCTGGGGGCACCTAAGGCAGATGCGAGGAAAGCCCTCCGGTGTCTGTTATGTAAGGTCACTGTCCCTTCCAATCTTTCTCCCTCCCACCAAATAAGGGGAAGGGGGAGGGGACGTGGGGGAGGTGACAGGCAGTGAGAGAAGAGGCATTTTCTTTACTGCAGGACTTTGTTCTTTTTAGAATATTTTATTCATGTGTGGAGGTGAATGTACTTAGGATATGTGTATGTGTGTGGCTGCATGTGGAGGTCAGAGGACAAGCCCCGGGTACTGGTCTCTTTCCACCTTGTCTGAGACAGAGGCTCTCTTGCTTTGCCCCTGGGAAGGCCAGACTAGCTGGCTCCGGAGCTTGGGGATTCTACTGGCTCCACGCCCATTGCCATTGGCAGGTACACCACTTTTGCATGTGGCTTCACGTGGGTGCTGGGGACCTAAACTCCAGTCAGCAGGCTTGTGGTGCCAATGCATTCTCTCCAGCCATCAACTTCACTCTTTATAAAATCAGTATTAGACTGGGTTGATTCCTTTCGTAGTTTGCTTTCTTAAACTTAAAAGACCACAAAGAAAGGCCTGGGATGTAGTTCAGTGGTAGAGCACTTGCCTAACATATCCCCAGTACTACAGAAAGAGGGAAGATGGCTCAGTGGATCAAACAGTTGCCATGCCAGCCTGAGTAGTGAGGCCAGATCCCCAGAGCTCACATAAAGCAGGACACTTGTGGTGTCTGTAAGTCCAGCATGCATCACTGGCCAAGTAACCTGGTGAATACAGCGAGGAACAAATTGTCCTCTGACCGCCACACACGCACTGTATTCACACACATGAGCACACACACTCAAAAAAAAAAAAAAAGAGTCCTCATATCCAAGAAGGCCTACTATGATACTATGATAATAGATCATGTCATGAAGATTTATTAAACACACATCCTGACTTGAGAAATATTGTTAAAAATATTTTCATTGCTGGGCATGGTGGTGTATGCCTTTAATCCCAGCACTCAGGAGGCAGAGGTTGGAGGATCACAGTGAGTTCAAGGCCACCCTGAGACTACATAGTGAATTCCGGGTCAGCCTGGACCAGAGTGAGACCCTACTTAGAAAAACCAAAAATTATATATACATATATATATAAAATCTTTATTGAGTGATGATTGATTTTTTAAAATCACGTAATAGATATATTCATCACCTCCAAAAGTTTTCTTATATCCTTTTAAGGGCCTGTTGGTTCATTTGTGTTTTTGTTTGTTGCTTTTAGTTTTATCTTTTGTGGGAGCAACAACACTTACTCTAAGATATACCTGTTGTAAAAACTCAGAGTTCAAGTCAGCAAGCAAACCATACATCACTCCGAGAGGTTGGAGAACTCAGGTATATTAACGCCACGCCCAGAGGAGTTGGCTCTCTAAGCTTGGGACCCCGAGCTCTGGTTGCTCAGATTTTTATTTTTTTATTTTATTTTTTTATTTGAGAGAGAGAGAGAGAAAGAAAGAGGTAGGAGAGAGAAAGGGAGCGAGAATATGGGTATGTCAGGGCCTCCAGCCACTATAAAAGAAATCAGACGCATTGCCACCCCGTGCATCTGGCTCACGTGCTATAGTGGTCACTCAGGTTACTGGGATGCACTTCCAAACCAGGCACAGTTGTGGAGGAAAGGATTTATTTGAAGTTTACAGATCCAGGGAAAGCTCCATAATGGCAGAAGAAGTTGGCCTCCTTTCACAGGAGCAGGCAGAGAGAGAAAGAGAGAGAAGCCACAAGCCACCACCTCCAGCCTAGGCAAGCACACTCCGGAACTCCAGCAAAGCTGGACACTTTGCATATCTCAGTGACACCTCCTCCAGCCAGGTGGCTGCAGATCCAAGAAGCTTTAGGAAAACTCCAGAATCTTTTGGGGATGTCCCTTCAAACTACCACACATGGGTTCTGGGGAAACAAACCTGGGTCCTTAGGCTTCGCAGGCAAGCTCCTTAACCTCTCAGCCATCTCTCCAGCCCCAGATTATTTTATAGGTAAATCTATGGGCAGTTTGACATCATCCTCAATTCTTTACATTATTGGTGGGTTCAAACTCCTAAGCTTCATGACGAAGGGCCACAGGCAGGGAAATTTGGAGATTCCTTGATTGTTAGCAGTTTATAAAAGTGGGAGGCATCAGCCGGGCATGGTGGTGCACGCCTTTAATCCCAGCACTCGGGAGGCAGAGGTAGGAGGAGGATCGCCGAGAGTTCGAGGCCACCCTGAGACTACATAGTTAATTCCAGGTCAGCCTGGACCAGAGTGAGACCCTACATCGCAAAACAACAACAACAACAACAACAACAACAAAAAAGTGGGAGGCATTGTACTGGGGAGTCTGCCTGTGGCTGTACCTTTGAGATAACATGTTCTTGCAAACAGAATGCCACTGTGCAAGGACAGGGTAAGGGTTAAAGGAGGGGGTCTCAAAGTTGATTTATCTCTTTGGTATGCAATCCTTAGCTTAAAATTTTCTATCATATGCCCTCTTGATATTCTTTCTTTCTTTATTTTTGTGTGCATGTGCATGTCAGGGTCTCTTGCTGCTGCGAGCAAATGTCAGATACACATGCCACTTTCATCCGGCTTTACATAGGTGTGGAGGAATTGAACCTTTGTCAATAGGCTTTATGAATAAGCATCTTTTATTAAAAATTTTTTAATTTGCAAGCAGAGATAGAGAGAAGGAAGAAAGAGAGACAGAGAGAATGGGTGTGCTATGGCTCCAGCCACTGCAAATGAACTCCAGGTGTATGCATCACTGTGCATCTGGCATGGGTACTGGGGAATCAAACTCGGGTCATTAGGCTTTGCAGGCAAAACCTTAGCTGCTGAAGTATCCCTCCTCCCCTAAAAAAGCATCTTTTAACCACTGAGACATCTCCTCGGCTCCAGCTGTTGGTATTTTTTCAAGACAGGTCTTGCTATGTAGCCGAGGGCAATCTGGAACTCAAGATCCTCTTGGCTGAGCCTCTCCAAGTGCTGGGATTACAGGTATGTGCCACCATCCTAGCTTCCTCTTGAGAATTATTTTTTGTTTTGAGAGAGTCAGAGAGAGAGAGAATGGGCATGCCAGCAGCCTCTCAGCAGCTGTGAACTAACTCCAGACACATGCGCCCCCTTGTGGGCAAGTGCAGCATTGCTCCCTTGTATCACTTTGTGCCTGGCTAAACGTGGGACCTGGAGAATCGAATGGGTGTTCTTAGGCTTAGGAGGCAGGTGCCTTAACCCCTAAGCCATCTCTCCAGCCTTGAGAAATGTACACTACCATTCTCTAAACTGTGCACACGGCTACACAGCAGAACTGTAGGCATTTTCATCTTGTGTAACTGAAACTTCCTAACAATTGAGCACTAACTAACTCCTTGTCTCCTCTCCCCTCAGACCCAGGAAACCACCACTCTCTTCTGCTTGAGTTAATTCAGCTACTTCCTATAGAGGGACCCAGGAGGGATTGGTCTTCTGTGGCTGCTCTATTTCACTTAGCAGAATGTTCTCCAGGTTATCCCATGCTGCAAAAACCATGTTGCTTGCTTTCTTTGTGAAGGCTGAATATTGCTTTGTTACATATATCTGCTGGATTTCCTTCACTCATTTGTCAGTAGATGCAGGGTTGGTCCATATCCAAGCTGTTGTAAATAATGCTGCAGTGAACATGGGAGAGCAGCACCCTCTTCCACACAGTGACTGGATCATCCCTGGATACATATTCCTAGGAGTGAGCGTGCTGGATCATGTAATAGTTTTTTTTTTTTTTTTTTTTTGATTTCTCTCTTTTTATTTTGGTCTTTTCGAAATAGGGTCTCATTCTAGCCCAGGCTGACCTGGAACTCACTCTGTAGTTCCAAGCCAGCCTCAAACTCACAGCAATCCTCCTACCTCTGCCTCCCTAGTGCTGGGATTAAAGGCATGTGCCACCACACCGGCTTTTTTCAACTTTTAAAAATGTTACTATTGCCAGGTGTGGTGGCACATGCCTTTAAGCCCAGCATTTAGGAGGCTGAGGTAGGAGAATCACCATGAGTTCAAGGCCACCCTGAGACTCCATAGTGAATTCCAGGTCAGCGTGAGCTAGAGTGAGACCCTACCTCAAAAAAACAAACAAAAAAAAAAAAAGTTACTATTTGTGTGTGTGTGTGTGTGTGTGTGTGTGTGTGCCTTCATGCATGTGTGCATGTCAAGTCTATTGCTACTGTAAACAGATGTCAAACTAGCTTTACATGTGTGGTTGGGAGCTGAATTCAGGCCAGCAAGCTGTGTAAGCAAGTGCCTTTAACCACTCTTGAGCCATCTCTTGAGCCTTCAAGTTTTTGATGAGTCTCTATAATGTTTTCTATAGTGGATTTTACATCCCCACTGACAACATACTTGTTTGCTGTATTTGTTTTCTGATACAATAGCCATACTAACATAGTACTAGAAATCATAGCCAGAGCAATTACATAAGAAAAAATAATCAAAGATATGCATACTATAATGGAAGATATAAAATTGTATCTGTGTACAGATGGAATCATCTTACCTCCAGAAAACCTTAAAGACTCCATTTATAATAATAAATTTATAATATTTATAAAAATAAATTTATAATAATAAATTATAAACAAATAAAGCTTTAGGATACAAGATTGACATATAGGAGAAATGGCTTAGCAGTTAAGGCACTTGCCTGCAAAGCCAAAGGACCATGGTTCAATTCCCCAGGACCCACATAAGCCAGAACCACAAGGGGGCGCATGCATCTGGAGTTCATTTGCAGTGGCTGGAGGCCCTGAGTGCCCATTCTATATCTCTCTCTCCTTCTCTCTTTCTCTCTCTCTCTATTTGATTTATTTATTTAATAAAAATAAAAATATTTGAAAGAAAGAAAGAAAGAAAGAAAGAAAGAAAGAAAGAAAGAAAGAAAAGGGAGAGAAGAGAGGGAGGAGGGAGGGAGGAGGAGGAGGAAGGAAGGAAGGAAGGAAGGAAGGAAGGAAGGAAAGAGCGAAGCTGGAGGCAGCTCCTGCCTGGACTTGAGAATATTCCAGTGCTACAGTGATTAGACCAGGCACAGCTATCAGCATGGAGGCTCACTTCTGTGTCCCTGGGCTATATAGAGAGACTGTCCCAAACAACCAACAGCCACCTCTGCCCAGCCTGGGGATGGCTTAAAAACAGATACAAACAAGCAATAGAGGGCTGTTGGTAAAGTGCTGGTTGTACACTCATGAGGACCTGAATTCAGATCCCAGCACCCACAGAAAAGCCAGGCCCAGTGTCATGCACCTGCATCCAGTTCTATGCAGATGGAGACAGAAGGAGTCCCAGGGCTTAGGCCAGCTAGTCTAGCCAAATCAGTGAGCTCCTGGTTCAATGAGAGATTTGTTGTTGTTGTTTTGAGGTCGGGTCTCGCTCTAGTCC
Source organism: Orientallactaga sibirica (assembly GCA_036365145.1). Taxonomy (NCBI): domain Eukaryota; kingdom Metazoa; phylum Chordata; class Mammalia; order Rodentia; family Dipodidae; genus Orientallactaga; species Orientallactaga sibirica. The sequence continues at coordinate 7,805,087 of JAEOAD010001030.1, forward strand.
AGGCTGACGTGGAATTCACTATGTAGTCTCAGGGTGGCCTTGAACTCACAGTGATCCTCCTACCTCTGTCTCCTGAGTGCTGAGATTAAAGGTGTGAGCCACCATGCCCTGCTCAGTGAGAGATTTTATTTCAAAGAATAATGTGGACAGCAACTGAGGAAAACCCTTGATGTCAAGTTCTGGCTCCATATGCATGCATGCTCACGTGCCCACACACGTGCAAACACTCAGACCCATGCAAAAGAAAAGAAAAAAAGTAAAGAACCAGACAGAATAATGAGGGGGTATAAGGAGAGGGAGGGAGGAGAGGAGACAGTGAGAGGGATTAAAATTTAAGACATTATGAATAAGGGCTGGAGGGATGGCTTAGCGGTTAAGGCATTTGCTGTGAAGCCAAAGGATCCAGGTTCGATTCCGCAGTACCCATGTAAGCCAGATGCACAAGGTGGCACATGCACTTAGAGTTTGTCTACAGTGGCTGAAGACCTTGGTGTGCCCATTCTCTCTATCTGCCTCTTTCTCTCAAATTAATAAAATAAAAGAATTTAAATAAAGACATTATGAATAAACCATATGGAAACCTACTTCTTTGCTGATAATATATATGTTTGTTTGTTTGTTTGTTTGTTTGTTTGTTTGTTTGTTTTTAAAGAGAGTTTGGGCAAAAGCACCTGTGAAGAAGTTGGGCATGGCAGCGCAGGCCTTTAATCCCAGCACTTGAGAGGCAGACGTAGGAGGATCACCATAGTTCGAGGCCACCCTGAGAATACAGAGTGAATTCCACGTCAGCCTGGGCTGGAGTGAAACCCTACCTCGAAAAAAAAAAAAAAAAAAAAAAAAGGACCTGTGAGGCGGGTAATGTTGTACCCAGAAGCCACAGATTGATAGATTGTTTCATAAAATTTTCAGTGCCAGAGTGAGACACTGTTCAGGGAGGCCCTTGGTGCTCCCAACACATTACAGGTTATTGCCAAGGTTCTTGGCTGCCCTCCAGAGCTAGATGGTAAGACCTTATTGCTAAAGACGTCACATGCTTGCACTGAGAACTCAAGCTGGAGCTGAGAGGGAAGCCTGCTCCCGTTGACTGGCTGTCAGGATGCTGGGAAGAGAGAGCTATACAGCACGCAGCTGCTGTGGAACCTGCACACTTTGGGGCTGGTCAGCCAGGTGAAATGTACCAACCGGTGCAATGGTGGCATGTGTGTTTTGGGGAAAACAATTGCTCTCTGATTGGACTTGAGGCCTGCTCCATGGAAGGGAATTCCTGCCTGGTACTGAAAACCTGCTCAAAAGCCTATGGCTGAGGAGTCATGACCCTAGGGGAGAAGCTAGTACTGTTCTCTGGCTAAATGGATCTATTATGACCACCAACCTCCCCTCTACATACTCATATCTATGCTCATATATTAGTATTTTGTGCTACTCTCACTTTGGGTAAGGAAACTTCTCTTTTCAGATGGCACTGATCACTGGGGTGATTCAAAAATGGCTAAAATAGGCTGGAGGAATGGCTTAGTGGTTAAGGTGTTTGCCTGCAAAGCCAAAGGATCCTGGTTTGATTCCCCAGGACCCATGTTAGCCAGATGCACAAGGGCATGCATCTGGAATTTGTTTGCAGTGGCTGGAGGTCCTAGCGTGTCCATTCTCTCTCTCTCTCCCTCTCCCTCTTTCTCTGTCAAATAAATAAATAAAAATTAAAAAATTTTAAATGGCTAAAGCACTGAGAAGTGACAGTGGAGTCTTCAGCACTAGGTGGACTCTCTATCACACGCGTCCTCCAAGGCTCAGGGACATTGTGGAAGAGGTGGTTGCAGGAATGTGAGAGCAAAAGGTCGGGGAAGAGCTTACAACACTGCCATCCAGAGACAAAGCGGCCTTGATAGTCCTGACCTCACAGTGGCTGGTGCTACTTGCACAGATCTTCATAACAGGAGGGAAAATGATGGTGTCAGAACAGAAGAGACTAATTAGAAAGAAGAAGGAATTCAGTGGAGAAAGGGGTTTGGGAGGGGGAACGGAGGGTGGTGGGAGGGGATTGTGAGCACAGAAATTGTCAATAAAAGGTTAAGAAAAAAAATAAAGAACTAATGGAATAGAATGGAGAGCCAGGGAATAAACCCATGTATATTGACAGATGCCAGGAACGCACAATGGGGACAGGACAGTCTAACAGGTGCTCTTGAGAACACTGGAGATACACAAACCAAAGATTAGAACTGTGCCTTTATCTTATGCCTACCAGAGACCTAAAACCACAAACTCCTGAAAACTTGACCTTTGTTCTGGTGGTGACTTCGTCAAGGTGACAACAAAAGCCACAAAGAAGTGGGCTCTGTCGGACTGTACAGACTATCCAGCAAGGACAATGACAACAAAAACGCAGCCTGCCGAATGGAGGGAATGTCTGCAAACCACTTATCTGATCAGAGCTAATATGCAGAACGCACAAAAACTACTTCAACACAGCAGCAAAAAGCAGCAGCAAACATTTAGGAAAAAAAAACAAAACAAAACAAATAACACAACGCAGGAATGGGCAAAGGGCTTGAATAAACATCTCTGCACAGAAGACGTGCAGAGGGACGCTGGGTAAATGAAAAGGTGTTTACTGTCACCAAGCACTGAGGAAATGCTAACCGCGCTTTTCTGAAACATAATTCCTAATTGTATCGTGTTTTTTTCTGTCTTGTGGGTAAATACCACAGCTTTAGCCATGGCTGCCGCTAGCAGCTCAAGGTCCGTCTACTGTCCAGCCGCGACCTGACCGCGTCTCCTGAGCAGGCCTCCCTTGTAACAAGTGCGAAGTCGACCTCGGCCGGCAGAGGGAGGGAGAGGGGCACCGAGCAGTTTCCTCGCGCCCGGTTGAGCTGTGTTGGCTCCTGTTGCCTTTCTGGTCCGGGCTGCCTTTGCGTGGTTGGATTGGGGGGTAATATCCAGAAACACTGCTCTAGCACCCAAGCAGCTTCAGGGTCTTAGGCCTGTCCAGTGACTACCTTGCTGCAGGTGCCCGCAGACAGGTCTCAGGGCAGCCGGTGCCCTGACCACACCCTGGGCTTGCACACATGAACCCCGGCTCAGCTCGGTCCCGAGCTCTGTGGCTGCAGCGTAGATCCCCGCCAGGCTGGGCAAGGCCACCCATGGCTGTGCCGTCCAGTATCCAGCAACTTCGCTTTCCTCAGTGAGCGATGCCCCTCCTCCCAACCAGGGTTTGACTGCAATGACCTCGGGAAAGTTCGATTTGACATGTTTGTTGATTCTGCCTAGAGAAAGGGACATTTGCAAACGTATTAGAGACAAACAGGCAAGCCTGAGGGGCTCGTGGGCTGAATTTATGGTCCCTAGCTGGATATTTTGGGGAGCAATAGAAACCTTAGGAGGCGGGGCCTCGTCCCGGGAAGTAGGGGCTTGCCCTGGTTCCTGGTCCCATTGTCAGTCTCTGCTTCCTGGCCGCTATGAGGTGAGCCGCTGTGCTCCTCCAAACCCTCTCGGCCACAATGAATGAACTGAAGCTTCTTCCCCTAAATTGTTTAGGGTAGGTATCTCTGATTTTTTTCCTTATTACTGTGTGTGCGTGCATAGATGTGTATAGTGTGTGTGTTTGCCATGGCGTCCATGTGCAGATCAACCTTGGGTGTTTCTCCTCCCCTTCCACACTTAGTTAGGACAGGGTCTCTTCAGGAACTGCTGCTTGTGAGCTTCTGGACTCTGCTCGCTTCACCACCACCCCCTTGCCGTCTGTGCATTGGAATTACAGGTGTATGCACCACTTTGCATCCGGCTGTACATGGGTGCTGGGGAATTGAACTTGGGCAGGCAGGTTTGCACGCAAGCACCTTTAATTGCTGAGCCATCTCCCCAGCCCCTGGGGTGGGTGTTTGTCACCCAGTGATGACAGTCTAATACACACTTCTCCACGCTTGTCCTTCCCTGCAAACTGGCCCTCAGCTCTACAGTGCCCATTACATATCTCTTCCCAGCCTCACCTGTACTCCCTTATGGCTTAGCAATAGTTCTTTATGCCTGCCTTCCCTTGTTCAAGTTATTGCATGGTGTCTGTCTCCTGATTACATCCAGACTGAATCTCCTGCAAAGGTTGTGGCTTTAGGCATTATCCTTGAAGTGTTTCAATTTGCAGTTGGGCAGAAGGGAAGAACAAGAGTGCAGTATGTGCTTGTTCGAGCAGCGGGTCCTTACCAAGTAGCTCTAAATCACGAGGTGATTAGGTCATGTAGGAATCTTTACTAGGCATCTGGTGGGAATTAACTCATTCAGTTCACTGAAGCCCGAAGGTCAGGCACTACTATGGTCTGTGCTTCACAGGCCAGCAGTGAGACCCTGAGAGGGCGGATGAGGGTTCAAGGTCACAGTGAACAAGATAGCGTTCTTGGTAGGATTCAGACCCTGGCTCATTGAGGTAGGACATTTATCCACCCCAGCTACTTCCAAGCATGGGTGCTGAGCTTTTTCTTCACCAGTGATTACTGGAATACCATGCTGTAATAGATAGAGAGAAAAGCGAGAAGATTCAGTGTAGAGAAGATGAGGGTCTGAGAATTTAGAAATAGTTAGTACTCATGGGGAATCTTAATGAAGTGAAGAATATCAAGCCTAGGCAATTCTGTGTGACACGCTATTGATTATACCCAGAGAAAAGGATTCTCCCCAGGGTGTTAGAGACAGTCAGATAGGGCGGCCCTTGTCTGTGAAGGAAAGACGCGCTCTATCCTGTTACTAAGGACAGTTCTGATTTCCAGCACTCAACTCTTCAATGAGTGATTCATAAATCAGGAGCAATGAAGTGATGCATTCGGAAGACACCATTTACTCTAACCCCACTAGAGCTCTGCCAGCGGATTTCTGTTTGGAGAATGAGGCTGGGCCTGGAGGAAAGAGAAAGAAAAAATGCTGGAAATTGCAAGGAGTATGAGTGGTGGAAGGTCAGAGGCCACAGTCCCCCTCATCCCATCACCCGAGGAGGCCATTCCAATATCTCAGACACCCATGAGCTCCCCTAACCAGAAGAAGGTGGGGGCTGGAGACATGACTCGGTGGTTAATGGCGCTTGCTAGCAAGGCCGGCTGATCCAGGTTTGATTCCCCAGTAGCCATGTGAAGCCAGGCGCACAAAGTGGTGCATGTGTTGGAGTGTCTGGAGTTGGTTTGCAGAAAAAGGTGGAAACTCGGACACTCTTCTCATGGGCACACAGAGGTCCCAACCAGCACAGAACTGAAGGTGGGGGTTTCTGGGGATGGAATTCCAAAATCAAAGCGCCATGGCAGTTGGTTCCTTCTGATGACAGGAGCAAGGACCCATTTCATGCCCTTCCCTTATTTCTAGAACTGCCTGCTTTGCAGAACATATCTCTGTGTGTACATGAGTGCTTGTGTGTGTGTGTCTGCATCAAAATTCCTGTTTTTACCTAAGGATATCAGTCATATTGCCTGAGGACCTCCTTAATGGCCTCATTTTATTTTGTTACCTCTGTAAAGACCCTTTCCAAACTTTCATAGGCTGAGGTATGGGTTTCAGGTGTGAGCATAGGAGTTTGGGGATAACATAATTAAATGGGAAGGCAGCAGTGACCCGACTATTATTGCTCATGAACAGAGAGATGCTATGAGGTTTTTATGGCCAAATACAGTGGCCAGCCCCCGTTCAGTGCTAATGTTACTGTGTTTGGAAGCAGGCCTTTTAGGTGGTGAAGGTTAAAAGAGGTGATACAGGTGTGAGGCCCTACCTTGATGGCTTGTGAGAAAAAGAAGGAAGGGAGAGACCAGGAACTGAATAGCTAGTGCCTTAAGCTTGATTTCCAGCTTCCACAACTGTGAGAAATAAATGCTTGAAGTTTACATCTGTAGCATTTTGCTATAGTGGCCCATGCAGACTGAGACAGAGAGGAACAACTTCACAGGAAAGGGGTCTTGCTGGCACTTCAATTAAGAAGAGCAACTCTGGGATCCAAGGAGAGAGGACTTGCCAATTTAATGACAAGGCATAAGTTTTGTTGTTTTTGGTTTTTTGTTGTGTTTCGGTGGGGGTTACTGGAAACTTCTGAGAAAGAGAGTGTAAGAGTGAGAGAAGGGAAGAAGAGAGAAAGTGCCCTGGAGAGGTATATTTTACACTGGAAAGGAGAGCTGGGGGTGCCTTGGAAAATGTTTGCACCTTCCTGAGCTCTGCATGGATTTGTAATTGGCTGCCAGAACACTTGTGCTGCCTGAGAGAGGTCGAGTCCCTGAGCCTTCTCAGCCGCTGCAGGGTGTCCGGCAGAATTACACACCCTGGCCTGGGTGCAAAATGCTGCTGCCACAGAGTGTTCACAGCCATCCACGCCTGCGTCCACCATGCGCATGGGTCGGAGGAGTGGGGGGGCAGTGAAGGCAGAAGAGGCAGTGGAAGGCAGAAGTCTACTTCCAAGCTTGAAGGAGCACAGGCTTCCATTCTGTGCAAATGGCTGGTAAGTACTTCCATGTGTGAATATTTGCTTATAAACTAAGTACATTTTCTACTGTGCTGAGTATAGGGTACATATTATAAAACACAATAGTAATGTTTAGAGAGTGAGATGAAAATAAATAAGGAGGGAAGGTCAAACATTGACATTCCAGAGAGCTGCTGTAAACTTCCAGAGCCACACTGCTGTCCACTTTGGAGATTGCTAAGTTTTTTTAAGTATTTATTTATTTATTTGCAAAGAGAGAGAGTGAGAAAGGGAAAGAGAGAGAAGGGGCATGCCAGGGCCTCTTGCCACTGCAAACAAAGTCCAGATGCATGCACCACCTTGTGCATCTGGTTTTATGTAGGTCCTGGGGAACTGAACCTGGGCCATCAGGTTTTGCAAGATGTGCCTTAATTGATGGGCCATCTCTTCAGCTTTTCCCTGCTTTTTTTCAAATTTTCTTTTTTTATTATTGACAACTTCCATAATTATAGACAAAAAAACATGATAACTACCCCCCCGGCCACTTTCCCCTTCACAACTCCACTCTCCATCATATCCCTTCCCCCTCTCAATCAGTCTCTTTTATTTTGATGTCATCATCTTTTCCTCCTATTATGATGTTCCTCTGTAGGCAGTGCCAAGCACTGTGAGGTCATGGATATCCAGACCATGAGATTGCTAATTTATTTATTTATTTCAGAGAGAGAGGGAGAAAGAGGCAGATAGAGAAAGAGAGAGAATAGGCATGTCAGGGCCTTCAGCCATTGCAACCAAACTCTAGAAGCATGTGCCACCTTAGGCATCTGGCTTATGTGGGTTCTGGGGAATTGAGGGGTTCTTTGGCTTTGCAGGCTAGCATCTTAACCACTAAGTCTTCTCTTCAGCCCAAGATTGCCAAGTTTTAAGATGCACTAATTGCACTGCAAACTCCAAGGTCAGTGAGCTGTTTCGCATGCTCATGGGTGTCCTTGAGATACTACAGGAAGCCAACTTCTACCTCTTATTGAGGGACTAAGTTGCACACCCACCTTGGAGCTCCTGGGATTAGAAGGTTGGTGAGGAAGTTCCCAAATCACAATCTTGGGCAGTCTCCTACCATTATGCTTGCCTCACAGGGTTTTGTGAAGATCAAATAAGATAATGCTCGTAAGCCCCTTAAAGGAATAATTATTTTGAATAAATAGTGGGCTGTCAGGCTATGAACTAGTGCTAAACCCTAAAGAAGGAACATCATCCTACCTCCTGCTCTTGTATCTGACCTGACTTGAATTATAAGCTGCAGAGTGGGATTCAGGGGTACCAAAAATGCCTACAGTTTTGGACAGCTGAGATTCCAGGAAAGGCATCCTTGGGAATACTTCAAGTTCCAAGGGCAGTCTAAGGCAGTGAACTGAACTCCTCTATCACATCTTCCCTTCTTTCTTTCTTTTAGGTCTTTACAAAGGGCAGCTGGACACATGTCATCTGAGTTATAAACTACATTTCCCAGACTGCACTGCAGTTCAGTGTACTTGGCTAAATTCTGGCTCATGGATGACAAGAAGTGGTGTGTACACATTACAGACAGTTTCCACAGGGAGACTCCTTATCTTATATTTATTCTCCTTCTTGTTTCACATGGACTGGAGTGCAGATAGGATGCCATGATACAAAGTCAACCTTCCAGGAACAGGAGACGCTCTCAGGGACAAGAAGGCCTTGCGGACCCCGAGTCCCCAGTGACCCAGTGGGGCAGGGCCTCCTTTATAGAGGCATCGCCTCCATCCTGTCCAGTGCCTACCCCACTACTGAGAAGTAGTTGAGAAGGGGAGAAGTGGAGCAAGGCAGCTCTCAATGTGGAGCCAGAACATGGAGACTCCCACGAGGGGAGGGCTGGAGGGCAAGATCGTGCTCTGATGGAAAACTGGGGTCAGTGAGCTGGATGGAGAAGCTGAAGGTAACTAGTAGGGGCCTGGTGGCAGTTAGACCTCCCTAAGGCCATGGAAACCAACTAAGCCAGAAGCTGCACATCACCACACAGTAGCTGCTCCGAGTTTTACCTCTTTTAGGTAGATCGCAACTTCACCAAGTTTCACGTGGGCTCAGTCTAACCTCCCAGGCCATGTGTGTGACAGGCTACGTGATGGCCTGCGGATATGAGCAGAAGAGATGCCCTGCCTCCTGAGCGGGCTCTATTTTATTCTTTTTAAAAGAAGGATTGCCGGAGGGCAGGCATGGACCAGTCTGAGGGAGCAAAACTTTAGGGGACCCCAGTCTCAGGAGGGCACTCAGGTCCATATAGTCCCATATAGGGGAGACAATTCCCTTGTGACTGTATTTCCAGCAGGAGGCTGGAAAAGAATCATTGTGAAAAGTCATTGTTGCTGGTTTTGAGAGAGATGGAGCCTTTCTCAGCTCTGGTTGGGCTTAGGGGTTAGAGAGCTGGCCACTCAATGATTACTGGAACTCTGCAAGACAGTGAGCAACTCCATCAAGTCAGTTGTCTTTCAACCCACAAAGACTTGACGGGTGTAGACAAAGTAAAGACAAGCGAAGCGAAGCTTCGTTTTTAGAAAGCAAAGCGAAAGTGCAGCAGCTAGGAAGCGCCCTGATCAGGGAACCCACGTAGTAACTGGTATTAAGTAGGTATCAGGTCAGGGTGGGTTGCATTGGTTGCCTTGAGTGTGTATGGGGGTTCCACCCTTGAGGATGAAAATTAAGCATCAGGTCAGGGCAGACTGGATTGGCTATTTTGAATGTATATTGAGCTCTTTATACAAAAGAAATTAAGGCACAAGGGCTGGTGGTCAGCTGACATCCTCGTGAATCACAGTAAGTCAGGGCTTTGGGGGATTCAGCCTTTGGATTCTGTTCTCTGGACTTGTCATTAGTGACAATCTTTTGGGGTCAACCCTGGCTAACTGCCTACAAAATGGGGACTTAATCCTAATTCCTATCACCATCAGCTTTCTTAACAAGTTTTGCCCCCAGTTAATTGAGTTTACCTGCAAGACTTCATTAGAACCTTACTGACCCGGGGGAAGGGAACAGCTGATGCCAGTCCTCCTGAGCAGAACCACTGATAAGTGTGTGTGAAGTTCACAGGTTCACAGAGACACTGAAACACAAGACACTCCGACTCTCTCCACACTACCATCATGCAACCAAAAGCCTAGTCACAGAGGTTGCTTTTACCCGAGAACACCATGTCCACGTCCAGTGGTCACAATAAAAACTCAACAACAACAAAAACACCAATGTGATGGTTTAAATGTAAACGTCCCCCATGGCCTCAAGTGTTTCTGTTTAATCTTCCTCCTTAGCTCCCAGGAGGTGGAGCCCTGCTGGAGGAAGCATGTTCCTGGGAGCAGACCTTGAGTTCACACCACTGAATGCTGAGAGTCAGCTTACTCTTGTTCTTTCTCTCTCCTTCCCTCCCTCCTCACTAAGGATGTGCGATGATGTGAGCCAGCTTCTTCTGCCAGGATGAAGTTTCCCCTCAAAACTCTAAGCCAGACTTCTGGCTTTCCTTTCCTCCCATAAACTGCTTTTGGTCAGGTGTTTTGTCCCAGCAACAAGAAGCTGTGTTTTTTTGTTGTTGTTTGTTTGTTTGTTTTTTAAGTACCTAGAAGTGAGGTAGTTACTGCAATGAACCTGCTATGATGATTTGACCATATGGCTTTTGTTCTTTTGGAACATGCTTGGGGGAGGAATAGGGTACTTTGAGTTACAGAAGCCTTGCAGTGCTATAAACAGAGTTTGAGGGGCCATTCTGGGGAGAATTTGAAAATCCTAAGTGCAGGGAGAACTGTGGACTGTGAAGGCTTGAGATTTTCAGAGGTGAAGAAAGAACGACCAGTGTTGGGACTGGGCTAATGGCACAGAAGCTACATTCCCCCCATGTCCTGAGAATTTGAGCAAAGTTGAATTTAAAAGTAATAGACTCGGGCTGGAGGAATGGCTTAGTGGTTACGGCATTTGCCTTCGAAGTCAAAGGATCCTGGTTCGATTCTCCAGGACCCACGTAAGCTAGATGCACAAGGGGCACATGCATCTGGAGTTGGTTTGCAGTGGCTAGAGGCCCTGGCATGCCCATTCTCTCTGTCTGCTGCTCTTCTCTCTCTCTGCTTGCAAATAAATAAATAAAAATTTAAAAAATAAAAAATAAAAGTAATAGACTGGCAAAAATAAAATAAAATAAAATAAAATAAAATAAAATAAAATAAAAGTAATGGACTGGGGTAGGGACTCCAGACCTGATCACACTCCCAGCCCTGGTCACTGAGTAGATGGCTCAGGGTCCAGTGAACACTCCCTCCCCATACGGGAGTTCCCACTCACTGGATTGGAGCTGACCTCAGCCCCCCCCCGGCCTGCCCACTTGCCCTGCTGGAATAGGCTCCAGAGTTGGCCAGAATCCACAGCCTGGACACTGAGTAGGACAGGCCAACTGGGGTCTATCCAGACCTTCCTGATGACTGCACACTCAAGGAGGCGCTCAGCCTCCAGGGTGCCCAGCCTGAGCCAGTGAACAGACTGCCATCCCACACCCACATGGAGCAATGCTGACCAGGCCACTCAACAACAGGCTCCACAAAAGCTGTTGTTGCTCCATTCCCAGCAAGACAAAAGGACTATCTCCAGATGGGCAAATGCAATGCAAAATGAATAACACAAGAAAACAAGGCAAGATCCCCCCACCAAGAATGCCTAGTCCCATCTTGGACCTCCAGACATACAATTTCAAAATGCAACTACAGCAAACTTAATGATGCCATAAACAAATAGCTGAATGAAACAACAAAAAGAATTCAATGGGTAGCTGAATAAAATGGAAGAGGATCAAAAAGAACTCAAGGAGCTGAAGAGATTTCTCAGCGGTTAAGGCATTTGCCTGCAAAGCCTAATGACCCAGGTTTGTTTCTCAGGACCCATGTAAAGCTAGATGCACAAAGTGGCACATGCATCTGGAGTTCATTTGTAGCAGCTGGAAGACCTGGCATGCCCATTCATTCATTATCTCTTTCTCATTCTCTCTCCTTGGAAATAAATTTTTAAAAAAGAATTCAATAGGTGGCTGAATTAAATGGATGAGAAAAACTACAAAAAAGGAACTCAAGGTCAGTGGAATGAACTCAGTAAGGTCATGATCACATGCAGGAATGAATCCAAGAGACATAAGAGTCAAACCAAGAAATGAAAATGGGCCAGCCTGGAATGACAGAGTGAGTCCCAGGTCAGCCTGGACCAGAGTGAGACCCTACCTTGAAAAAAAAAAAAAAAAAACCCAAAAAAGGAAATGAAAATGGAATTCAATAAAGATATGGAGACACTGAAGAAAAATGATACTAATGGAAAACAAAAATGAAATAACACATTTAAAAGTTTCACAAGAAAGCCTCATCAGCAGAATAGATCAAGTGGGGACAGACTATCAGGGCTTAAGGACAAAACAGAGGAAATAGATTGGGAGGCCAAAATCAATGGCATGTTCAGGAAAACATATGAACAGAACATGAGGTGAACGTGGGATGTCTTAAAATGACCAAACATTTGAATCATGGGCATACCAAGGGCATAGAGAATATCATCAGATAATAGAAGAAAAGTTTCCAAATCTTACCAAAAAAAGGCCCATCCAAGTCCCAGAGGCACGGAGAACACCACATGGAAGGACATGTACATATCACATGTCAAAGCACAAGGACGGTCCCTTTCTGAGTTTCAATCATGTCAGCTCACAGCCAGTCTTACTTGTCTAGATAAGCCACACCTGCCCCCAATAATTTTGATATAAATCTCATTTTATCTGTGCCTTAATCTGTAACTCTAAATGATAAAAGTATCTTTAAAAATATAATAAAACTGCTGGGCGTGGTGGCTCACACCTTTAATCCCAGCACTCGGGAGGCAGAGGTAGGAGAATCACAGTGAGTTCAAGGCCACCCTGAGACTACATAGTGAATTCCAGGTCAGTGTGAGCTAGAGTGAGACCCTACCTCAAAAAACCAAAAAAAGAAAAAATATATAATAAAATTATAATAAAAAAATCATAGCTGAGCGTGGTGGCACACGCCTTTAATCCCAGCACTCAGGAGGCAGAGGTAGGAGGATCACCATGAGTTCAAGGCCACCCTGAGAATACATAGTGAATTACAGGTCAGCCTGGACCAGAGTGAAACCCTACCTTGAAAAAAAAAAAAAATTATCATACCTCAAAACAACATTAATTCAGGACAAGGTTACAGAGGCCCACATTTGATGTGCATTTAAATGTTACAAATCCAGTCGATGCCTTCTTAAACACCCCATTCTCCCACTTAGACTTCAGGCTGATTTTCAATGTTAAATCATTAGCTTCTCAGAGTTCCACACTTGAACATGTGAGCCAGAGACCAGCGTGCCCCTTTCTTCCCGTTCCTCATGCCTTCCCCTTGCACACACACATGCAGGTCTGAGCTACGCACAAAACCTCTAAGGAGAAAGGACCCTAGAAACGACGGTGGGGCCATTTGGTAGAGAAGTCCAATTCTGCAGTCTAGGAGGGAGGGGCTGGCTGCATGTCACTTTACCCTGTGAGGTTTCTGTCCCAAAGCAAAGGCAGTGCTGGGGCTGGAAAGATGGCTTAGGGGTTAAGGCGCCTGCCTCCTAAGCCTAAGAACACTGGTTCAATCTCCAGCGGTTCCAATCTCCAGGTCCCACGTTTAGCCAGATGCAAAGTGACACAAGGGCACAATGCCGCACTTGACCACAAGGGGGCGCACGCATCTGGATTTCGTTCGCAGCAGCTGAGACACTGCTGCCGCGCCCATTTCTGTCTTCCTCTCCCTCTCTGTCTGTCTCTCTCTGTGTCTCTCGCCAAAAAAAAAAAAAAAAAGGCAGTGCTGAAGTCAAGTCTGAGCCGGGTCTGCTCTTTACCCAATCCCCAAGGCAGCCCTGACAGGGAAATCGAGCCCGCCTCTACCATCTCCTGCACATCTGCAGCACTGTGTAACTACAGGCACAGGCACAGAGACTTGATACGCTGTGGTTGGGAGTGAGAGGGGAGGGACAGGACCTATTATCACATGACTAGTTCGGTAGGAGCCCAAGCACCAGTGGTCACAATAAACCCAATAAGCAGAAAGCAAGTGCAAGAAGAGTTTCCTATTGCTTTAAGTAGGTTCTGCCAAAGGACACTAATAGGCTTCAATTTGTATCAAGCAATGTTAACACAGTCTCCAAGATAGACCAAAATAAAGCAAAGTGCACCTAACAAAACAGTCCCACTTCAGGTTGCTGAAAGAACATTCTAGAACCTTTAAGGAGTACCACTAAAGGACTACGTCTTTTGCAACACATAAATGTGCTTATGTGCTGGTCCCCTGGAAAGGGAGGCAAGTGTCCCCTAAGCTCAGGAAGGTGTGATTTTTTTTTCTGCCCTGGACCATTTGTTCAAAGTGGTACCATCAGCTGCCTAAATTCACACTGCTCCGTATTCTTCACTTTTAGAATCTGCTTCATCTTCTTCAGCTCCATTTTCCATCCACTCTTATCAGAGGTCGGAGTGGTTCTACGGGGTACTGCAAATTGCCGGCTCTCCACAGAAGCAACATGTCCTTGGCTGTCGGAGAGAGCGGCCACGGGCTCTTCCCATGACTGATTAGGGGAGAGATCAAAGGCTGCGTCCAGAGAGGAGGAGGTATCAGGAAAACAAGAGTCTGCAAGGAGAGCCAGGCCAAACCCAAAACAGCTTATATTTCTTTTCTGTGGCGAAAAAAAGAAGTGCATTGTCACCTCTGTCCCACAGACATAGTCCCTTGGACAATGCTGTGAGTAGTGGCCACTTGGTGGTGTGGTGTGTGGGGCTGCAATTAAGGGAAGAAGCCATGAGTCATCTAAGTTCCACTTCCTGTTTTAATGTAAATACTGACATACTATAGGAGCGAGGCAGATAGCCAGAAAGGTCCTTTGGTAGATGGCTATATTCTAACCCAAGATGGTGAAGGGGCTGACTTCACTTCCTCCTTATTTCTGGCCTCAGTGAGTTTTCCTGCAGCGGGCTGGCTTGGTGGGCTTTCTGGGCCTGTGCAGTACTGGATGCGTCATGCACCAACCAGCGTCTTAACCTTCATGTAAGCTGACTAATCATAAGACTCTGGAGGGGAGGGCTCCCCCAGTCAACAAAAGTTCAGTTCCAATTGGGACTGTGGATGTCTGTCTTCTGGAAATAACTATAAATAATAAACTATATATTTTTTCAAACTTTTTTCCTACCCTTTAATTCTTTAATTGGCAGCGAAAATAAACCCATTACCCCAGCTGGTATTAATACTTTAACACTGTTGTGGTTTGAATGTAAAATGACACCAACAAGCTCATGGGTTTGAGTACTTGCCTTCCAGCTGGTGCCACTGTTTTGGAAGACTGTGGAACCTTTTGGACATGGAAACCAGGTGGTCAATCTAGGCCCAAGGGGTGGGTTTGAGGGCTGTAGGCTGTTCCACACCTGGCCTGAGCTCTGTCCTTGCTGGACAGCTGCCATGAAGTGAGTGACCAGCTTCCTCACACTCTAGTTGCCATGTGTTTCCCATCCTAAAGCTGAGCTAAAATAAACCTCTCTTCCTTAAGTTGCTTCTGTCAAGAACTTTGCCACAGTTATAAAAAAGTAAGTAAAACAAACATGTTTATTATTTTCAAACTCTCATAGGTTTTCCTTATCAAAACAATGTGCTGGGGCGGGAGAGATGGCTTAGGGGTTAAGGCGCCTGCCTCCTAACCCTCAGAACACTGGTTCCAATCTCCAGCTGTTCCAATCTCCAGGTCCCACGTTTAGCCAGATGCAAAGTGACGCAATGGGCGCAATGCTGCACTTGACCACAAGGGGGCGCACATCTGGATTTCGTTCTCTCAGCAGCTGAGACACTGCCCATCTCTGCCCTCCCATCTCTGTCTTCCTCTCTCCCCCTCTCTCCTCTCTCTCTCTCCCTCTCTCTCTCTGTGTGTGTGTGTGTGTGTGTGTGTGTGTCTCCCCTGTCTCTCTGTGTCTCTCTCCAAAAAAAAAAAATAAGATAAAAAAAAAAAAAAAAAAAACAATGTGCTGCAGGCTGATTTTCAATGTTAAATCATTAGCTTCTCAGAGTTCCACACTTGAGCATGCGAGCCAGAGACCAGCGTGCCCCTTTCTTCCCGTTCCTCATGCCTTCCCCTTGCACACACACATGCAGGTCTGAGCTACGCACAAAACCTCTAAGGAGAAAGGACCCTAGAAACGACGGTGGGGCCATTTGGTAGAGAAGTCCAATTCTGCAGTCTAGGAGGGAGGGGCTGGCTGCATGTCACTTTACCCTGTGAGGTTTCTGTCCCAAAGCAAAGGCAGTGCTGGGGCTGGAAAGATGGCTTAGGGGTTAAGGCGCCTGCCTCCTAAGCCTAAGAACACTGGTTCAATCTCCAGCAGTTCCAATCTCCAGGTCCCACGTTTAGCCAGATGCAAAGTGACACAAGGGCGCAATGCCGCACTTGACCACAAGGGGGCGCACGCATCTGGATTTCGTTCGCAGCAGCTGAGACACTGCTGCCGCTCCCATTTCTGTCTTCCTCTCCCTCTCTGTCTGTCTCTCTCTGTGTCTCTTGCCAAAAAAAAAAAAAAAAAAAGGCAGTGCTGAAGTCAAGTCTGAGCCGGGTCTGCTCTTTACCCAATCCCCAAGGCAGCCCTGACAGGGAAATCGAGCCCGCCTCTACCATCTCCTGCACATCTGCAGCACTGTGTAACTACAGGCACACGCACTGAGACTTGATACGCTGTGGTTGGGAGTGAGAGGGGAGGGACAGGACCTATTATCACATAACTAGTTCAGTAGGAGCCCAAGCACCAGTGGTCACAATAAACCCAATAAGCAGAAAGCAAGTGCAAGAAGAGTTTCCTATTGCTTTAAGTAGGTTCTGCCAAAGGACACTAATAGGCTTCAATTTGTATCAAGCAATGTTAACACAGTCTCCAAGATAGACCAAAATAAAGCAAAGTGCACCTAACAAAACAGTCCCACTTCAGGTTGCTGAAAGAACATTCTAGAACCTTTAAGGAGTACCACTAAAGGACTACGTCTTTTGCAACACATAAATGTGCTTATGTGCTGGTCCTCCCCTGGAAAGGGAGGCAAGTGTTCCCTAAGCTCAGGAAGGTGTGATTTTTTTTCTGCCCTGGACCATTTGTTCAAAGTGGTACCATCAGCTGCCTAAATTCACACTGCTCCGTATTCTTCACTTTTAGAATCTGCTTCATCTTCTTCAGCTCCATTTTCCATCCACTCTTATCAGAGGTCGGAGTGGTTCTACGGGGTACTGCAAATTGCCGGCTCTCCACAGAAGCAACATGTCCTTGGCTGTCGGAGAGAGCGGCCACGGGCTCTTCCCATGACTGATTAGGGGAGAGATCAAAGGCTGCGTCCAGAGAGGAGGAGGTATCAGGAAAACAAGAGTCTGCAAGGAGAGCCAGGCCAAACCCAAAACAGCTTATATTTCTTTTCTGTGGCGAAAAAAGAAGTGCATTGTCACCTCTGTCCCACAGACATAGTCCCTTGGACAATGCTGTGAGTAGTGGCCACTTGGTGGTGTGGTGTGTGGGGCTGCAATTAGGGAAGAAGCCATGAGTCATCTAAGTTCCACTTCCTGTTTTAATGTAAATACTGACATACTATAGGAGCTAGGCAGATAGCCAGAAAGGTCCTTTGGTAGATGGCTATATTCTAACCCAAGATGGTGAAGGGGCTGACTTCACTTCCTCCTTATTTCTGGCCTCAGTGAGTTTTCCTGCAGCGGGGCTGGCTTGGTGGGCTTTCTGGGCCTGTGCAGTACTGGATGCGTCATGCACCAACCAGCGTCTTAACCTTCATGTAAGCTGACTAATCATAAGACTCTGGAGGAGGGCTCCCCATTCAACAAAAGTTCAGTTCCAATTGGGACTGTGGATGTCTGTCTTCTGGAAATAACTATAAATAATAAACTATATATTTTTTCAAACTTTTTTCCTGCCCTTTAATTCTTTAATTGGCAGAGAAAATAAACCCATTACCCCAGCTGGTATTAACACTTTAACACTGTTGTGGTTTGAATGTAAAATGACACCAACAAGCTCATGGGTTTGAGTACTTGCCTTCCAGCTGGTGCCACTGTTTTGGAAGACTGTGGAACCTTTTGGACATGGAAACCAGGTGGCCAATCTAGGCCCAAGGGGTGGGTTTGAGGGCTGTAGGCTGTTCCACACCTGGCCTGAGCTCTGTCCTTGCTGGACAGCTGCCATGAAGTGAGTGACCAGCTTCCTCACACTCTAGTTGCCATGTGTTTCCCATCCTAAAGCTGAGCTAAAATAAACCTCTCTTCCTTAAGTTGCTTCTGTCAAGAACTTTGCCACAGTTATAAAAAAGTAAGTAATACAAACATGTTTATTATTTTCAAACTCTCATAGGTTTTCCTTATCAAAACAATGTGCTGGGGCGGGAGAGATGGCTTAGGGGTTAAGGTGCCTGCCTCCTAACCCTCAGAACACTGGTTCCAATCTCCAGCTGTTCCAATCTCCAGGTCCCACGTTTAGCCAGATGCAAAGTGACGCAAGGGCGCAATGCTGCACTTGGCCACAAGGGGGCGCGCACATCTGGATTTCGTTCTCAGCAGCTGAGACACTGCTGCCCGCCCATCTCTGTCTTCCTCTCCCCCCCCTCTCTCTCTCTCTGTGTGTGTGTGTGTGTGTGTGTGTGTGTGTGTGTGTGTGTGTGTGTCTCCCTGTCTCTCTCTGTGTCTCTCTCCAAAAAAAAATAAGATAAAAAGTTAAAAAAAAAAAAAAAACAATGTGCTGACAAACTCACTAAACACTGTCTCTTAAAAATTCCCACCTAGCTGGTGGAGCACGCCTCTAATCCCATCACTCGGAGGCAGAGGCAGGAGGATTGCTGTGAGTTCGAGGCCACCCTGAGAGCACATAGTGAATTCCAGGTCAGCCTGGACTAGAGTGAAACTCTACCTCGAAAAAAAAAAAAAAAAATCCCCACCTAGGGCTGGAGAGATGGCTTAGTGGTTAAGGCACTGGCCCATGAAACCTAAGGACCCTGGTTCAACTCCCCAGAACCCACATGATGGTGCATGAGTCTGGTGTTCATTTTCAGTGGCAGGAGGGCCTGGTGTGTCCATTCTTGCCCTCTTTCTTTCTCTCCCCTCTCTCTCTCTCTCTCTCTCACACACACATAAATAAATAAAAAATAAAACATTAAAATTTTTTTTTTAATTGCCACCTAAACTTGCTCTCTTTTTGAAGCTCAGAAATATCAGAAACAACACTCATTCTGTATCTCCTGCTATGCGAAGAACTTCTCTAATGAACAGGGGAAACAAAAGCCTTGCGCATGGGCTCTTCGTCCTTGGTTTTCTCTTCTTTCTTTTGCATAATTAAAAATCTACCTAAGCACAGAGCAGCCAGCCACCACTGCCCGCTTCTTCCCGGAGCTGTCCAATCAGGAACGCAGCTCACCTTGTTACCACGGGCAACTGCCACTTGTCCCTCTGCTCTTAGAGGCCTTCTCACAAACATAGCCTCCGATGTTGAAAGGATGTTCTTTGTGGAAGGAGAGTGCCCCTCCTCATACCTTGGACTTTGTGCCCAAAGCTCGGGCCCACCTGCTTTCCCGAAGCTTATTTTGCACAGAACAGCTGGTAAATGCACAGGGCTCAGCAGTTTCCTCCGAGGTGGCAAGCCAAGGTCATACCACAGGGCTGCTCAGCCGGGAAGTTAATGATGTCATTTGTAGAAGCAATTTGGTTTACATAAGACAGCCAGGGGAAAACTCCCGAGTTCTCCAAAGACGATATCACAAACCAATCTCAGTCTCCAATGTTTTTATCTGGAGATGTGATTCTTAGAAACACGTTCAGACAAGCCACCTGTTAGTCGTCTACATGACAGTCGTTCTCCCCGCCGGTTCTTACCTGTGGCCTCGTGCTCAGCGCCAGAGGATGGATCGTGGCCGTCCCCTTCCTGCCTTTCCAAGAGCTCTTGCTAGAGGGCTAGCCACACGATCCATTTATTCCCAGTGAGTCCTAAAGGGAAGCGGGTCAGAAAAACTTCTGTGAAAACGTTCGGTTTTCTTACTAGATCGGACTGCCGCTTTGGATGGGTGAGAGATGTGGCTAGGTTGACGCCCGCCCTCCACCCCTTCTGACCTGGGTGCGTACACGGTATCTGGAACTAGTGCATCTATTTTTGGAACCATAAGGCAAAGGAAAGGTTTGCAAAGTCGTAGTCCACTTGGGCTACTTAACAAACACCATCGGCTGGCGGGTTACAAACAATGTGATTGTTCTCTTACAGCTCTGTAACCTGGGAAGGTGAAGATCAAGGTGTCTGCAGCTTTGGTATCTAGCAAGGCCCCACTTTCCGGTTCACAGCCAGCCATCTTCCAGCTGTGTCTTCATGTAATGGAAGGTGCGAGGGTCTTGTATTTTTTACGAGGGCTCGAATCTCACTCATAGTGCTAGACTCTCCAAAAGGCTGAGGCGCCGGCCCCTCCCCTTACACCAGGTTCGGAAGCTGCTTTTCCCTTCACTTCGGATCCCATCATTTTCTCCTGGTATTAAATAAAATCTTCATCCCAAGAAACTGTGTCTGGGCCCTCTAGCTCTTGAACCCAAACCTCACATAAGTGGTGCCATGACTCCATCTGTGACCCCCAACACACCTTTCTCCTCCACCTGTGCCATGGCCTCTCCACACTGAGCATGCGCATTCCTTCCCCAGCTGCTGCTCTGCGCATTCTGCCATGTGCCCTCTCCACTGAACATGCGCATTCCGCCATGTGCCCTCTCCACTGAGCATGCGCATTCCTTCCAAGCTGCTCTGCCACGAGTCCTCTCCAGTGAGCATGCGCATTCCGCCATGCGTCCTCTCCACTGAGCATGCGCATTCCTTCCCGCTGCCTGACCTCTCCACTGAGCATGCGCATTCCGCCATGCGTCCTCTCCACTGAGCATGCGCATTCCTTCTCCGCTGCTCTTCTGCCACGCGTCCTCTCCACTGAGCATGCGCATTCCGCCATGTGTCCTCTCCACTGCTCGAGGCTCACGGTTTCAGAGTTCCGCTCTTCTGCAGTTGTCTGCGCAAAGCACACTTCCAGACTGCGGCTTCCCAGAAAGGCCTCAGCCCATTCTGGTTCTCTTTTGTGCCTCCAGAGCTGGTCCGGCTCCATGGTTTCCTGAGACTCACTTTCCCAGGGGCCTTTGCCTCTCCCCTAGGCTTATAAAAGGTCTCTTGCTTCCTTCTCTAAGGCTTCCTCTGTTGGCAATAAGGCAAGACATGGAGAACATTGTACTTTCTTTCTTGGATTATTCTTCTATGTGCCTGCGTGCCAGGACTTCTTGGCCCTCACCACCATTCTTTGAGAGCCAGAGCGCCCTCCACCCTCTGCCCTGTAGCCCCACATATCCCATGTAAAGTTCTACCCTGTCCCCCCACCCCCAAGCCCCTTAAACCTGCCCCTTCTCTGACTCAGGACTCAAAACCTTTTTTTTCCCTTTCACCTACGGTCCCACCATTTTCTCCTGGCATTAAATAAAAATCTTGGGCATAAGACGCTTTCTCAGTACTCTAATTTTTGAACCCAAACCTTGCACGTAAAGGGCTGCACGGCTAATATCTAATCGTCTCTCAAAGGACCTACCTTCAGACACTACTGCATTGCCTATGTCTCAACACATAGATCTGGGGCAGAGGCACGGAATATAAATATACTATCTATAGATAGTTGTAACCGTTTCCTTCTTGTTGCTAGGACAAAATGCCAAACCAGAAGCAGCTTATGCGAGGAAACGGTTTATTTGACCTTATAGTCCCCAAGAGAAGTTCTGCATGGAGGAAAAGGCACGGCAAGAGCAGGAAGCCGACTTACATGGTCACATATCAGCAAGGAGGTAGCAGAGAAAGTGAGCTGAGCCAGCACTGGCAAGCTGAACTGCCCAAGTGTCCCCCCAGTCACATACCCCTCCTCCAGCAAGGCCCTATCTCCACAAAGGTTCAATCAGCTGAGGATGAATTGTGGGGCTTAATTAAACACAGGGGTCTGTGGGGGACGTTTTACATTCAAACCACCACAATAGTCAACCACAATATCATCTTTTCCCAGTGGCTTGTTCAGCATTAATTTCAGAGCTGGGAAGAAAATGACCTGGAATTTATATGGTACAAACATACCCAAGTATTACGGGGTTTGATAAAAATTCAGACAGTGATAGCCTGGCATCATTCTTGATTCCTCTTAATTGACCTTTTTTTAAAAATGCATGTGTGTGTGTGTGTGTGTGTGTGCGCGCGCAAACACGCACACGCGCGCGTACACACACACATGCTTATGCTCATGCACATGCATGCCAGGGTCTTCCTGCTGCAAATTATAAACCCTTTCAGCTTTACGTGGGCGCCTTGGGAATTGACCGGATGACAAGCTTTGCAAAAGAGTACTTTTAATTGACCTCTTTGAACCAAGGCTGCCGGGTCTCTTGGCTCAGCGAGTACTACTGGCAGGTTTCTTCTTGTCCTAGGACATTCACAACCCGCCTGCCTGCACACTTGAGGATGCTGACTGGATCGGACTTCAGTGGGCTGGATCACTGTTATAAATGATGTGACAGCCTTTCCTCTGCCACAGTGCCCCAAGAGCCAGCCAAGCCCAGCATCCCCAGGACACAGCTTGTTCCCTCTGCTCTCTTTCTACATGCCACCTTGAGCACTCTGATTGCATCTACTTTCCCAACGGGGTGATATGACAAGATAAGATATATGGGGGGCTGGGAGGTAGGTCAACTTGACTGGCCACCAAGTGATCAGTTTAAGCTTTCTTCTGTCTGGTGTGTGTCTGTCTGAGAGGACCTTTGAGGATGACGTTAGTGAATTGGTGCACTGAGAAAGAAATGCCTTTCCCCAGGGTGGGTGATCGGCATTGCATCCAGGGGGGTCTACAAGAAGTGGACAAAGGAAGAACTTGTTTCTTTTTGCTTCCTTTGCCTCTCTGCTTCAGCTAGGATCTCTCATCTCATCCAGTGAGGGGAATAGTAAGTGAAGGAGGAAAAGGTAGGGAAGTTTGCACTTGCTAGATATCAAACATGACCCGACTTCTCTTGCCTAACTCCCTAGATCTGATTTTCAAACAACCAAGACCCTGCCTGGGAGGGAGGTGTTTCATAGGATTTAAACACTGTGGTTGGTCAAGTTCAGCCCAGGAACTTGATGGCAGGGCTAACCTCTTCCTGAGACAGCCCCTAGCCCTCACCAACTAGCTGTCCCTCTGGTTCATCTGTACTGAAAGACAGCCCACCACCATAAGGGCATAAACACCTTTGCAAGGGGGTGGCAGGCCCTGTGACCACTTGGGAACTTCCAGCTGTGGGTGAGTTTTTCCCGCCGCTGGGTCTGGGCTGGCTCAGCCCAGGCCAATGCCCAAGCCCAGCTGGGAGGCCCCTAGCCCTTACACTCCACATGGGCTCTTTTACCCACTCCAGCTCCCCACATGGCAGGAGCTCCTTGAACTTTCTTTTCTCTCTTTTCTTTCCACGGTTTTTCCAGGCCCTCCATGTGGGATCTCCAGCCACATGGGTGCCTTTCCTTGACTCTGTACCTCCCTCAATAAATATAATAATTGTCCTTCTCAATCTTCTTTTATATTCAATTCTTTGATCAAAATTAGAAACGAACCTAGGGTTCAAGACTTTCCTGAACCCCTAACCCCATTACAATCCCTTCTTCCCTTGAACTGAGCCTTTTATCATTATGAGGTACTCACAATGGGGTAACAAGGCCCCAAAGGAGTGTCCTTGAACCTATAGGGAGGAACCTGTTTTTTTCCCCCCCCCCTGGAACCTCACTGGAAGATGCACATAAGAGTACTAGGATCGCATTCTTCTTTATCTCTTTCCTAGGAATGTAAATTTGATTATTCCCTCTCCTGGAAACTTGGTAGGGCCTGACACCTAGTGTGGGGTAAATTCCCATAAAAGACTGCAATCAGGTAACCCAGTGGGCTTCCCATTTCTGACCCCCTTCCCCCGCCTGCTTACACAGGAGCTCTGCCTTTCCTTCTCTTAAATTCTGTGTTTCTAAATTTCACCCTGTATGGTCCGTGTTTATCAACATTCCTAAGACAAGAACCTGGCGGCCACTGACTCAGTGAAAGTTGTGGGTGTCCATGACCATCCAGCACACTAATGCTGGAGTTACAGCCCAACCAAGAACAGAGAAAAGTCCTGTCACTCTAAAGCCATCCCAAGCTCCTGTATCAATTGGCCCTCCTGGTTTTCAGGCCTTCAGGCTCTCCTGGGCCTTCAATGTGCAGAAAAGTTTGGAGGACTTGTCAGCCTGCAGAGTCAAGTTAGCTAATGGTCAGCATAAGTCTACCCCCCGCCCCCATGTGTGTGTGTGTGTGTGTGGGTGTGTGTGTGTCTCGCACACACACACGCTCTGGACATTCCTGGTTAATGCTCTTGCTGTCCAAGGTGCAAGCTGCTGGGCAGGCAGAAGGGGTGTCTGTGTGGTACTGCTCTTTGGGAAGTGGTATTCTGCAGACTGTGGAGCCGGCTGCAGGAGGCCCAGGGCTGAGGAGGCCGAGCGTGCCCTCCTTAGAGCCCCTGACCTTTCTGTCTTGTGCTGCTGCTCAGGGTAGAGAACAGAAAGGACGGCTGGACACCCAGATCAAGGGTGTTCCTGCTGTAGCCTTTCTGCTTAGCTTGCAGATGTCTGCCTTGTTCCTGAGTTCTCAGATGGCCAGGGGCAGAGAAAGGGAAAACAGAGAGCGTGCTAGGACAGGATACGGCCTCGAAGACCACCACCCTGCAGTGAGATCCGTCCCCCAGCTACTACTTTTCACCACCTCCCCATCGTGACATCATGTTAGGAATCCATCTACTCATGGTATCAAAGTGCTCATGAGGTGCTGACTTCTGGACGCCCCTCACAGACACACCCGGGAGGGAAACATCCTGCGCTAGCCTGTGCCTCTAAAATGGAAACTACCCTCGCCAGGAACCTGGGCTGCCCCAGGAAGAGCTCTGTCCTCTTACCATGGTCTGACTCCTCATGGTCTCTCACTCCTGCCTGCTCAGTGGACCTCACTGGAAGTGGGGTCCCTTGTCTGCTGTGACCCTTGGGAGCACTGCTGGCTAGAAGAGGTTGACCAGCTCCATAGCCAACGCACGGCCATGCATTTCTGAGCTCCCTTTACCCGTGACATTGTTGACGTCAGTCCCCTGTCTATGGATGGTGTGATGGCTCACATTGCTTATCAACTTGACAGGACCTGGAGTCACCCAGGAGACAACTTTTTCAGCTTCTTGACAGGCTGTACTATGACCAGTTGCCTCACCCCCCCTGCCACCATGCCTTCCCCACCACGGACTGTACCCCTTCTAGTTGTTTTTGCCAGGTATCTTGTCATAGTAACAAGAAGTAACTAATGGAGATGGAATATTATGTCCCCCAGTTCATGTGCTGTAACCTCACCCTCAAGGATGTAGATGTAGGGCTGTGGCCTGTGGGAGATGATTTGGCCCCAAGGGCCAGCCCTCCCTGAATGGCCTTTCCACTCTTGGAAGGGCAAAGAGACAATTCTCCTCTTGTACTATATGAAGACAGAGTCAAGACTGCCAGCTGTCCAAAGCAGCGCCTCCACACAACCCCACAACGCTGTCACGTTGACCCTGGATAGCCTTCAGAACTGTGGGATATAAATGCCTATCACGTGTAAGCCACCAATCAAATGTACTTTGTCACAGCAGCCCACACTAATTAACACCAGATTCCTAACCCACATGTTCAGCAGGCCTGTTGGCAGCCCACCCAATGGGAAGCCCAACCTCAGAACTTCAACCTCTGGTCAGAAAGTGCTTGTCACAGATGGCAGTCACATCTGTCTGCATCCAGATGGTGTCACTGTTGCTGTGTTTCAGCACTGGAAAGAACACTGCACGCGTGGTTCACGGTTAATCCCCACACACCAGGAAGCACTGGTGACGTTGGCAAGCGGACGCCCAGGCTGTGCAAGGGCTCTAGAAGGAGAAGGGAGATCTAGTTCTTCACCCATCACCCAATCAGAAGGCAAAGCGGCCATTTCCCCACGCTTCTCTTCCACAAACAGCGGTCAGAACAGCAGACACCCTGAAACTTCAGGAGGCCAGAAACCCTTTGCAAAACACTGAGCTCTGAGAACACATATGAAATAAATAAAACCCCAAAGCTGCCACTGCAACATTGCTGCACCCCGAAGGACGAGAGCAGCAGATTCTTCAAGGGAAGAAGCAGCTCAGAGCCCTTCACAGGAGCCCAGGCACCCACTTTCTAGAAGCTCTGAGCAGACTCAGCAGCTCCCTGCCAGCTTCATGGGAGGATAGGCTGCAAGTCAACGTCAAGGCCATTTCTTTTTTTCTTTTCTTTTCTTTTCTCTTCTCTTCTCTTTTCTCTCTCTCCCTCTCTCTCTCTCTCTCTCTCTCTCTCTCTTTCTTTCTCTTTTTTGGTTTTTCAAGGTAGGGTCTCACTCTAGCTCAGGCTGACCTGGAATTCACTATGTAGTTTCAGGGTGGCCTTGAACTCACGGCGATCCTCCTACCTCTGCCTCTCAAGTGCTGGGATTAAAGGCATGGGCCACCATGCTCAGCTTATTTATTTATTTATTTCAGCGAGAGAGAGAAGACACAGAGAGAGAGATGGACGGATGGAAAGGGAATGGGCATGCCAGGGCCTCTAGCTACTGCAAATGAACTCCAGATGCAAACACTACCTTGTGCATCTGGCTTATGTGGGTCCTGGGGAATCGAACCTGAGTCCTTAGGCTTTGCATGCAAGTGCATTATCCTCTAAGCTATCTCTCCAGCCCCAAGACCATTTCTTGGTAAACAAAATGTAGCTTCACTAAAGAGCTACTAGGCTCCCATACCTTCCCCTGAGGAGAGCAAAGATGGGCAACCCTGTCTGGGCCCGGTTGCACTCAACATTCAAGTGTCAAGTTCAGTGACCTGAGTGCTTTCAGGGGCTCTGTCTTCAATAACATTCAAGGGGAATGTTTCATAATGGACTTTCTAGTGCCACAAGCTGCTTTCTCTCTTGAGAGCTGACTACAAAGAGCTCACAGGCCCTCAACATACAAAAACCTCTTTTCAGCAACTGAATTAGACATCTGATGCCAACCTCTGGCCTCTACACACACTGTGTGCACCCACATGCACGTGAACACACATACACACATACCACATGTACACACAGAAAAGCTATTTTCCCTGTGGACTGTAAATGGACACTGTGTAAAGATTTACAAGAAAGGCTTAGATGCGGGGCAGAATGAATAGGCTTTCTTTAATCCCCTGCTAAACCTTCACAGGACAGGGAATACAGCCAGTGCCCCCTTATCTTGCCCAGGGCTGTGTGTTAAAGGTGTGTCTGGGTTTGCTTCAGGGAGAACCTGCCACAGAACTAGAGTTGAGCTGGCACTGTGAAGGAGTTTGACTTTTCTTGTCTTTCCATTGTCTGCAATCATACCTCTCTCGAATCAGGAGCCCAACATACTGTGTCCGGGCTGCGGGGGATGTAGCTCTGTGGTGGATGTAGCTCTGTGGTGAGCATTGTCTCATGTCTATAAGGCCTTGAATTCCATCTCCAGTGTTGCAGTGGAAGCTGCTCGATAAATGGGAATTTCTGCTTCAACTGTTTGGGGGGGGGTGGGGAGAAAGATAGGGCAGGGTGAGAATTAGCCTATCAGAATTCCCCTGAGGGAGGGCGGTGTGGCTAAGTGGTAGAGTACTTGCCAAGCACGTTAATTCCTGGATCTAGCAAACAAGCCAGGCTAGCTTCCTGAACGCTCTCATGTGGGGGGCTATGCTAGGGAAGGAGAGGTATGTGATTCAGGGGAGAGGGAGGAAGGGAGACTGAGGAGCCCTGGGCATCCCGTACAACTATCTTCAGCAAGGCCCGTTAGAGGACAGGTCTATCCCTCTCCATCTGATAAAGATATGGAGCAGAGTTCAGAAATGAAACATGACCTTTTGAAAAAATAACATTACAGAGGACTGCTCTGAAACCATAGGAATCTTGTCATCTCAGGACACCTCTGGTTTTTGTCTGGGTGACTGCCATATGGACCACGCAAATGCAGTAGACTGCAGGACTCTCACTATGCCTTTGTAGGTGACAGAGAAAATTCAGGTTCCTGGCACTTTTTTTTTTTTTTTTTTTTTATCATTTAATTTATTTTTTGGAGAGACACACAGAGAGAGAGAGAGAGAGACAGAGGGGGAGAGAGAGAGACAGATAGAGATGGGCGCGCCAGCAGTGTCTCAGCTGCTGTGAACGAAATCCAGATGTGCGCGCCCCCTTGTGGGCAAGTGCGGCATTGCGCCCTTGCGTCACTTTGCATCTGGCTAAACGTGGGACCTGGAGATTGGAACTGCTGGAGATTGGAACCAGCATTCTTAGGCTTAGCAGGCAGGCGCCTTAACCACTAAGCCATCTCTCCAGCTCCCTGGCATCTTTTGCCACATCAAACTAGTATAAATAAACTAATTTTTTTTTTTTTGGTTTGGTTTTTTTTTTTTTTTTCAAGGTAGGGTATCACCCTAATTCAGGCTGACCTGGAATTCACTCTGTAGTTTCAGGGTGGCCTCAAACTCATGGCAATCCTTCTACCTCTACCTCCCAAGTACTGAGATTAAAGGCGTGCACCACCATGCCCAGCTAAACTAATCCCTTTTGCCATGAGCGCCACTTTTTGTGAATAAACTTTCCTTCTTCCTAAGGGAACTCACATGTTTGCTTGCCTCAGTTTATCCAACATGACGTCAAGCATTCTCTATTTAGCACTCACAGCCCTGCTTTGTCATTTTATGGATGAACACACGGAGGCTCAGAGAGAACACATAGCTAGCCATGATCCAGTCAACTCCAGAGCTTTGCGCTCCTTGTTTGGCTTGCTGAGCTAGACCCGTCGAAGCCCTGAAGGCAAATGAAAAATCCTAAGGCAGGCTGGAGAGATGGCTTATTGGTTAAGGCACCTGCCTGCGAAGCCTAAGAATGCCCTTTCAAACCTCCAGGTCCCATGGTTAGCCAGACGCAAAACTGATGCAAACATGCAATGTCACACATGTGCACAAGGGGGTGCACATGTCTGGAATTCATTCACAGTGGCTGAAAGGCCCTGGCGTGCCCATTCTCTCTCTGCCTCTTCCTCTCTCTCTCTCTCTCAAATAAAAAATATAAAAAAGAATAGGACGTCACTCTCAGGGGCCAACCAGGCTCCTCCCATGCCAGGGCTCTGTTTCTGTCCAGAATAGCTCCTTTGTCACCCACTTTCCAGGGTCAGAGACCAAGGGTTGTGGTGTTTTACCTACTTCTGTAGAGTTTGACAACCAGCTCAGACGACTTTCTAAAGAATGTGACTACTTAGGGATGAAGAGGGCACGCAGGGCTAACTACTGTCAGTAACAGCATAAGTGCCCAGAAAGTGAGTGCCAGACTGCCAGAGGCGGGGGCTTTGCAATAACTCAGAGCCTGGTGGGACTTCATGAGTTCCCATCCCTTGTGAAGGGCTTTAACAGGGCATCCAGCCCCCATATGCAATGTGCAGATCCTTAAAGCTGATTATTTACTACTGTTGCAGTCAGGTTCACATTGCTGGCAGAAAACACTGACCAAGAGCAGCTTATGCGGGGGGGAGGGTTATTTTGGCTTATAGACTTAAGGGGAAGCTCCAGGATGGCAGGAAAATTGATGGCATGAGCAGAGGGTGGACATGACCTCCTGGCCAACAACATGCGGACAACAGCAAGAGGAGAGTGTGCCAAACACTGGCAAGGAGACAGTGGCTATAATACCCATAAGCCCACCCCCAACAATACACTGCCTCCATGAGGTGTTAATTTAGCAAAGCTCCATCAGCTGCGGACCTAGCGCTCAGAACACCTAAGCTCATGGGAGACAGCTGAACCAAACCACCACAACTACTATATGGAAACAAAAACAGACAAACAACCTTGTCGTTCCCCTAGACTGAAAAATAGCAAGTTTGGGAAGTTTTTTTTTTCGTCTTTACTTCCTCTTATGTTGTCCATTAATAGCTTTAAGGAGAAAATAATACCACAGTGATTTAGAGGGACACAATTTGTCAGAACTTGATTTATGTCTCAAGAGAAGGTGGGCAACAAGGATCTACCTTAAAAAAACTCCAATTAGAAGTAATTACCATTATTACCCAAATTACTGTTTTTAAGACTGAAGCCCTCTACTGGAGAACACTTCAGAAAGGAAGAGGAAAGAAACATACCACATGAGCAGCACGGCTAGAGAGTAAGAGCCAAACACTGCAAACTCACCTGCTTCATGGCGCCGAGGCCCCTGCTTTCTTACGGGCTGCACCATTCCTGAGCGGTGCCATGCTCAAAAAGGGTTTCAAAGACCTGCGGGCCCTTCATCCGGATGGAAGGGACATGAGTGGAGGCACACACAGTGCCAACAGGCAGAGATTTTACCTTCCAACTTCTTGGGAGCCTCTCCAAACACAGGTTCCTGATGCCTGGACGTGAGGCAGGGTCAGGAGTGCATTTCTCTTCAGCAGAAACATGGGTCTGAGAAGCCACACTCACTCAACAAAATAACATAACAGGTGTATAAAGAAATGGTCAAAGGTCAGGATGACTGCCACATGGGTTTAGCCTGCTGGAAGTCAGGTAGTAGGAGTTTGGGATAATCTCTGTGCTCTGAGCCTGATGTTAGTGGAAACATTAACTTATAAAGAGAAGGACCAACTTGTATAATTTTCAGCATATTGCAGATGGATTGTTTTAAATATTCTAAAGCTTAATTTCAAGGAATGTGAAAGTAATAAAACAAAGAAATGCAAACCTTATTATTAGGTTCAAACAACATATAAAAGTTTCTAAAAAGCCTGCTGCTAATTTCTGCTCTCACCTCATTACAGATGGTTAACAAGTTGTTCTATGAATGGCCCCTGCCTGAAAGTCACACTCTGAGTAGCTCTGGTTTCGGAGAGCATGCCTCTAAGTTGTCACTCCCAAGAGGATTATCAGAAAATAGGTCTAATGATTAAATAAGGTGTGAAAAGTGTGACATATTTTGGGGGGCATGTGTAATACATGGCAGTAAATTCTAGTTGCTGGGAAATCCTGTTTTATTTAAAAAAAAAAAAAAAAAAGTCTGGGCCGGATGTGGTGGTGCATGCCTCTAATACCAGAAATTGAGAGGCAGAGGTAGGAAGACTGTCATGAGTTTGAGGCCATCCTGAGACTACATAGTGAATTCTAGGTCAGCCTGAGCTAGAGCGAAACCCTACCTCAAAACACACACACACACACACACACACACACACAGAGAGAGAGAGAGAGAGAGAGAGAGAACTTGCTTACCTTATATTGAGATCAGTCTCTCAAAGAAGTTCACACTTCTGCAGAAAGAATGTGAGTGCGGACAGGCGTGGTGGTGCATGCCTTTAATCCCAGCACTCGGGAGGCAGAGGTAGGAGGATTACCGTGAGTTCAAGGCCACCCTGAGAATACAGAGTGAATTCCAGGTCAGCCTGAACTACAGTGAGACCCTACCTTGAAAAACAAACAAAAACAAACAAACAAACAAACAAACAAACAAAAAGGAATGTGAGTGCTGGAGGGCAGGGAGGAGACCTCTGCAAAGCTGTGCTTTGGACATGAAGTGGCCATTGATTCATGACTCATTGTGACAGTCACTCCCTACACAAGACGTACACAATATTTAGTTCACCAACATCCTGTCCTAGACAATACAGGAGGACCAAGAAGCAAAGACATCAAAATAGGAGAGAAGCTGGCAGGGAAGGAGAGGGAGTCAGTGGAGGGCAGATGAGGAAGGGGACAAAAGAAGTCATGGAAGGGGTTATGTTTATGTGTGACAGTCACACTTAAAATCGACACTTCTCTTTCCTTTTTCAGCTTCGCTTGTTTGAGGTACTGGGGAGCAAACCCAGGGCCTTATACACACTAGGCAAGTGCTCTACCACTGAGCTATTCCCCCAGTCACTTATTTTACCCACCACCTGCCACATTCATAGACTGCATGCTGCTAGTCAGCCGAGGAAAGGCTTCCCGAGTGCCTACCCCCAAGGCACCTCTGCACAGCCTAACAGGAGGTCAGTGAAGCCAGGACTCAGAGTGGAAAATTCCCCAGTGTGGGTGGAGCTTTGTCAACCTGGGTCCACGCTGAAATGGTGAAGCTGACATCTTTGTGCAGATCACATGGGAGATGCAGAGACTGGCTTCCACTCGAGCTTAGACTCTTAGAGTATTCAGCAGCAGAGAATAAGAAGTCAGCTGCTTGTACTTTCCGTCTTGGTACTTGCCTAGCACTTTGGGCCCTTGTGAAAGATGTGTGAGGAGTCAACTCAATCCAGTCTAAGGAGACTGGGCTGTATGAGGTGGCTTCAGTCTGACAGCTAGTGACACTGCTTGCCCTTCTCTGGCCCCTTCAAGCTAGTCCCCACAACAGATTTCTCTCATTAGCTGCTATGAGGTGGAATCAATTCTTTACAGGAGGCCGTTGAATACTGCTTGGAAGTACATTTGAATTCATTAAATGTCCTGATTCCCCTGTAACAACACAATTAGATATATAGCCCAATTTTTGTACAAGGAACCCCAAGTGCCCTTCACAGTGCGATAACTCGAGTGGGAGGTCTGGATGTGCTTGGCGCACCTTCACAACACTCTTAGAGGCAACTGGAGACAGGTCAGACCGGAAGGCCACTGCCTTGCACAGACTTACATTTCCTTCAGTTATAATTCCATACCAAATGCAAATGAAAGTCAAGGCCACATTTCTTCCTGTTCACTGCTCAATCTCCTTATGAAATTTTGTGCCTCTGGGGGCTTGCCACTTCACATTCTCCTCTGATGCATGCCATCCCAAGGCACAGGAAAAAGTGGGAGTTTCTGAGGTGAGCAAACAGATGGACTGTTTAGTGTGAGAAAATGTGGCTATTTGTCTTCATGCTACACCATCCCTCCACACAGCACAGGTTGGCAGCCAGGGCAGGCATCAAGAGAATTTCCACTGACACGGGGCACAATTAGGAAGATCTCAGACCATGTCTCGGGTTTCTGTGGCATATAAAACATGCCAATAAAGTCTTTGATATACCTCCCAGGAGAAGGTGGAGTCTGACTCCTCAGCCCTTGAAGTTGGGCCAGTGGTGGGCAAATGTTTCTGACAAGCAAGGGCAGCAGGGGGATGGCTGCCTGTCTTTCAGGCTGGCTTAGAAAAGGGATGCAGAAAGCCAGGCGTGGTGGCACTCACCTTTAATCCCAGCACTTGGGAGGCAGAGGTAGGTGGATTGCTGTGAGTTTGAGAATACCTTGAGACTACATAGTGAATTCCAGGTCAGTCTGAGGTACAGTGAGACCCTACCTCGAATACCACCCCCCAAAAAAAGGGGATGAGGGATACAGATGGCTTTGAGGTTCCTCTCTAGGATGCACAGCTTGAAACCCCGAGTCATTAGATAGAAGTGTCACTATCTTGGGCTGGTGAGATGGCTTGGCAGTTAAGGCCACTGGCCTGCAAAACCTAATGACCCAGGTTTGATTCCCCAGTACCTGCATAAGCCAGATGCACAAGATGGCACATGCATCCGGAGTTCTTTTGCATCACACACATTCTTTCTCTATATCTGCGTCTATCTTTAATAAATAAATGAAATAATTTTTTTTTAAAAAAAGAGGTATCACTATCTTGAAGACGCCATGCTATAAACAAACAACAAAAGCAGAGCCCTACCCCCAAGATCAAAGCCCAAGGATAAGGATCTTCAGGGGTCCCAGCTCCAGTCCAAGTGCTGACTTGAGACTGAAGGAAACCTTGGTCTCCTGCCCAAGGCTCATGAAGCTAAGGATTATAAGACCGAAACTATGATGGCTGGCTTGGGGCACTAAGTTTTGGGGTGATTTGTTACTTGGCAGCAGATAAGTGAACAATACACTTATTCATGGGGTAAACAGGAGTCCCTTTCTTCTTCCCTTTTTCTCAGCAAACAGGCCTCTGGGACTTTCGCATCCAGCAAAGTACACTCAGGAACGAACATGAGCCCATCTGGCCTCACACTCTCCCTAGAACCATCTGTTACTCCTTTACAGCTGACTTCATTCTGCCCACCCTCCTGTTGCTAACTCTGGTCTTCCATTTTCAGAATCGTCTTGTTATGGAGGCTGCAAATACTACCTGATCATTGGACACAACTCATACCTGGGCACTTAGGGCTTGACTTCTACCATCACAGGCCAAACTCACTCTCAGACCAGGTCCTAGAAGCGCACACATACTCCCATACCTGATCATCAGCTTGTCACGTGCTCCAGCAGCATCCAGCAGCTTGATGATCCCCCGATGCTCGGGACAAGAAAGGACAGAACTCACATCTACATTAAGAGTGTAAGGAGCAGCTGGGCGTGGTGGCGCACGCCTCTAATCCCAACACTGGGAGGCAGAGGCAGGTGGATCACTGTGAGTTCGAGGCCACCCTGAGACTACATAGTGAATTCCAGGTCAGTCTGGACTAGAGGGAGACTCTACCTAAAAAACAAAACAAAACAACAACAAAAAAACCCCGGAAATTGTGCTCTTAGAACAGAAAGATACAGGTCAGGTTGGTCTTCGCTGGTGCTGCGTGAGGCCTGCCAGGGCCAGGAAAAGCTACAGCTGCAGATTTCCTTGTGTCTGAAATGGAGAAGATGTGCATGCCGTGGTCAAGATTCAACACTTTGCATCGTACCGGACCCTTCCTACCTAGGATGCCCTTGTTTTCTCTGTTCAGGATAGCCACCACAGTCATTCCCTGCACCTCTCATCTGCATCATCCCAGTTAAATACGTGTTATCCTGGAAACTGTTCAACCAACCAAACCCCCAAACCCAAACACCTGGATTTACATGCCACATCCAACCCACAGCATGCTTCAGGATGCACTCCAGTTGACCTCATTCCTCACTCTCTGACCCTGCCCAACACACCATCAACTCATTTCATCAATAGCTATGGTCTGCTCACACATTTACATGCTGCCACCTACTACGCTGGCATCTCTTTAACCAGTGGATTAAAGACTTAGGGGGCTTGTGGTAGAAGTCACACCAATGTTTTGCTAAAATTCCTCCCATCTTTCTTACACTAAAGTCAACTATGCCTTGTGGTCAAATGGCCTAGCAGTCTGGTTCTATTTTGAACCTCCTCTATTTCCTGCCCCATGCTCTGTTTAGGCCCTGTTATGGTTTGGACATGAAATGTTCCTACAGGCTCACATATTAGTGTTTGGTTGCCAGCTGAGGGTTTGGGGAAGTGATTGAATCATGAAGGCTGGACCTGGATTGATTTGATGATAGATTCATAAATTGATGGTGATGGTGAGTTGCTGGAAATATTAGGCAGCAGGGCCTAGTTGGAGGAAGTAGGGTACTGGGAGCATGCCATGGAAAGCTGTCTCTTAGCTCCTGTTTGCTTTTCTTTCTGCCTCCTGTCGACCATGAGATGAGCCACAATCTCCCAGCCACAACATTCTGCCTCACCAGACTGAGATGTAACAGGACTCAAGGAACTTACACTGAAACCTCTGAAACTGTGAGCCAAAACAAATCTTTCCTCCCTGTTTGTCAGGCACTCGGCCACAGCGACAACACTCTAACATAACCCTCCTGGCTTCTATTCTTCCTGCACAGGCACTTTCCTGCCTCAGAACAGGTGGGCTTCCTATTCCTTCTGCCCAGAGGCTTTAGTCGAGTCTCTGGAGTCAAAGAGAGCCACAAGCTTCACTGGATAACCAAGCAACCAGCTCGGATCCCATGAAAGCAGTTTCTTTCTCCCCTCCGAAGGTAACGAGGTGGATGCTCCAGAAAACAGCCATACATAACTAATGCATTTTGGGGTGACACCCATGCTTCAAATACAATAGCTTTTTCTTACTGCTTCTCTTTGCTATTATTCCTGTATTCATCTTACAAGTGTTGGTGAGCACTCATCTTCTCAGGGGGTCCCCTGCACACCCTTTTTCTCTCAGCTCCCTACCTCATGTTGCTCTATGTGGCTGAAGGTGGTGCTCAGGGGCCTTCAAGGCAGGAAATGCGGGTGGCTGCTGTCAGAGAGATGATCAATACAAATGTTCTCCTTGGGGAAGTGGAAATATTCAAATCTGCTGGCCATCTTGGACATTTTGTAACCTCAAAAATGACTTCAGTGACCTGTGCTCAAGTGGACTTAAAAAATTCCTAAGGAGAAAGCCGTGGGGGCGGAGGAGAGCAATGACTGAAGATTGACTGGAGCCCTAGGTTCTGTGGGGACAAGCTTGTTGGTGCCGGCACTTCCAAATGGCACAAGGCCCAGGCATAGCAGGTGGCATAGACACAGACTTAATTGATAGCTTAATTAAGGAATTAGGTAGGTTATAACTTCCAACCCACAGCTTGGTTAAGCTAAATTTCATTATCTCCCTTTCCTGTAGAAACACACTCAGAGAAGTAAACAAGGAGTGGGTGTTGTCCACTTAAAAACTGTCCTTAAATTAGTTTGGCCCAACTGTATGGAAGGTAGGAAGAGAATGGTGTGTCGATAGATACTTACTTCCTGGACTTGCTGGGAGCTGCTCCAAGAATCCCCCCAAGGTAACTATTTACCCTATTTCCTCAAGAGCTTGCTGAATTTGCTTCTGAAGAGAAGCGTCAGTCCCAACAGCCAGATTACAACCAGTCCCCAGCCTTTGAACCAGCTTGGTCACATGTGTCAATCTATGGTCACACACTATTAAGCCTTGAGTTTTGTTGCACTTCTTTCCCTCCTGATAACAGGGCCAAGTACCATTTCTTGAATGTTCATCCCAGGCTGAGTGCTTGGTTGGTTTTCCTTCTGTCTTCCTTTCTTCTCTGGTTCTCAGGCCGGGGCTCTCAGAGGTGAGCAGGGGCAAGTTGTGTAGTGTCCATTTCCTCCGCTGATTTGCTGATTTGATTCTACTTGGAGACGAAACAGGACATAGTGTTACGATTTCAATGTACAATGTCCCTGGCAGGCTCGTGTGTTTGAACAGTTGCTCCGCAGCTGGTGGCTGTGTGTGTGTGTGTGTGTGTGTGTGTGTGTGTGTATGTGTGTGTGCGTGTGCACGGGGGTGGGGTGGGGTATGAAACCTTTAGGTGGAGCCTAACTGAAGGAAGTGCATTCCTGGGGTGCCAACCTGGAGAGCCAGGGCTTTCGCTCCTTTCTGGTCTTCCAAGATGTGAGGTCCCAGCCACATGCTCCCACTGCCATGGCTCTGCTGCCATCTCTACTCTGATGGACTGTACCCTCTAAAGTCATACCCCAAAAGAAGTCCTACCTTCCTAAACGGCTTCTCTCGGGAATTGTCACTGCAATGAGAACAGTAATACTGTTCATTGAGTAAGTCACTCCACAGTTCCAGGGCCTGTTTCTTCATCCATAAAATGAGTCACCACCTGAGCAAGTTTTAAGGATTACCTAGTTGGAGACCACTACAAATCTGAACCAAGCCTAATGGCATTGGGTATGAACTGAGGTGTCTTGAGGGGCCCTGGCACAGCTTTTTAGCTGTGGGACACTTGCTCAATGTAAGGGCAGTTTCCCTGTGGCCTCTTTTTCCTCACAAATTGCCTCCAATAGCTGACTAAATTCTGTATAAGCACGTGGCCCTGCTGCCCACCGGCAAACTCTACCCTAAAAGAACTTCTAGTTTCTTTGTATTGGCCCAAGTTTCTTACAATCGGTGCCAAATCAGTTCTTACTTCCTTTTCTTAGTTTATATCAGACCTAATTCATAGTTCACATGAGATTGTTAAGAAAAAAATACACTCATTTCAGGCCTCTGATTATACTCACATACTCCATCTGTTTTTTCAAAAGCGGCTTCAAGCCTGGATTTCTTCTCTAAAGTTATTTCCAAAATCCTATCCATAAATTAGTAGTTATGGTATGTTTATTAGTCTCTAGGACTTCAAATATTATATTGATTCTGGGCAGAAGCTTGGTATCTGGCTTGGCTAAAGAATTTAATTTTCTATAAACCACACATTCCAATCAGATTGCTTGGGACACACATCGGTTCAGGGGCTCCTTAGTGCTGGCATGTGTGGATCATGCTGACCCATACGGGCTTTAAGTAGTCTGTAAAGAAGGTTTAAACAAACAAACAAACAAACAAACAAACAAACAAAAAAAACCCCAAACCAAAGCTCAATATAGAGGATATTTCTTTCTTTCTTTTTCCTTCTTTTGAGATAGTGTCTTAGGTATCCCAGGCTGGCCTAGAAGTATGTATTTGAGGAGGACCATGAACTTTTAACATTTATTTTGGTGTGATGTGTGTGTGTACAGAAGTATGTGCCTCATGTCTAGCCGCATTTCCCTGAGACGGTCTTACTGAACTGGGAAGTCCCTGGTTTTGGGGTTAGACTGGCTGACTGGGGAGCCCCAGCAATTATTCTGTCTCTGACTCCTCAGACTAGGATTATAGGATAGAGTTCAGGTCCTCATGCTTGTTCAGCAAGCACTCTTACCTGTAAGCCATTTTCCCAGCCCTTAACCTTGACTTCTGGTTCTCCTACCTCCCCTCGCAGTGTGCTGGGATTACAGGCAGGCACCACCACATCTAGTTTATATGGTGCTCGGGGATGGATCCTGAGGCTTTGTGCATGCTAGACAAGCGCTGTAGTGAGCAACACACCAGCTCTGGAGGAGTTTAAAAGCTAAATATGGGGGCTGAGGAGATGGCTCAGTCACTAAAGTGCTTGCATGAGGATCTAAGTTCACAATCCAGCTCCTACATAAAGCCAGGCAAGTCCCAGCGCTGCCTCCTCTCATGCAGCCATGCTCAGCCTAGGTCTGGGATGTTGGGGACACCCCGTTAAGGTAATGGAGTACCCTGGACTACGAAGAGGGACTGCTATCTTCCCCCAATTCCCACCTAGTCACACCATGCACGGCCCCTGCCTCACATGGCCTTTCCTTCTACTCCTATAACCTGTAAAATTCCCTCTTCTCTATCTACCCAGGGTTCCAGAGCTCACCTTTATTTCTCTTGCTCCCGTGTCCCCCCTTTATCATTACAGATACCGCCAGTTTCTCCTGGTGTTAAGTAAGTCTTAGGATCAAGAGACAGCTTGTTTCCAGTTTCTCTATCCCAAACCCAGAACCTGACATATGCTGTAGGGCCAAAGCAGGGCAGGTGGAGACAGGAGGCTCCACGGAGTCTGCTCGCCAGTTCAGTGAAGAGAACATGTCTCACGCCAGCTGGATAGCAACTGAGGAGTACACGCAACATGGACTCCTGGCCTCCACTAGCAG
The DNA here is from genome assembly GCA_036365145.1 of Orientallactaga sibirica. Taxonomy (NCBI): domain Eukaryota; kingdom Metazoa; phylum Chordata; class Mammalia; order Rodentia; family Dipodidae; genus Orientallactaga; species Orientallactaga sibirica. The sequence goes on from JAEOAD010001030.1 coordinate 7,843,870, forward strand.
CACATGCACACATGTGCATCCATACACATATGAAACATGTACACATGCATGCATCAAACACACATGCGCAAACATGCTGAGTATGTTCAATTTCAAGGACTGTCAGATTCTGAGTTTCTTGTTGCATGTTATATTCCTTTTCTTTTATGCATACATATTTAACACAATGCAAACAGGTAACCCTGTCTTAGAGACCATCTTGATGATCCAGGAACTTTAATGGACCATCTAGTGATTTAAAAGATAGCACAACCCAGGTTTCTGACCTCCTCCATCTCCTTTCTAGAACCAAATAATGCACTCCTGTTGTTTCTGATGAGGGCCAGCCAGGGCTGAAAAGACTGGCTTTCCAGACACGCTTTTTAAAAAGCAGGCTTTAAGCTGCTTTTAGCACAAAGCGAATATGACACATCTGATCGGAGACACTCTCCATGTTTTAAGTTCGCCCTATTTCTGAGACATTTGCCTTTAAAGCATTACCATCTGTCAATGGACAGCATTTTGACTTTCAGCTTCAATGGTAAAAATACTGACATATCAGGGCTGGAGAGATGGCTTGGCGGTTAAATGCTTGCCTGTGAAACCTGAGGACCCTGGTTCGAGGCTCAATTCCTCAGAACCCATGTAAGCCAGATGTACAAGGTGGTGCATGCATCTGGAGTTGGAGTTCATTGGCAGTGGTCGGAGGCCTCGGTGCGTCAATCTCTCTCTCTCTCGCCTCTTTCTCTGTCTAAATAAATTAAATAAAAATTAAAAATTAAAAAAAATACTCACATATCCTTTCCTGGGCCACACCAGTCTTGGCTGACAAGAAGGCAGCTGACACTTGTTCTAGGGCCTCCAGGATCCCAGGGTCTGTAATCACCTACTTCCTACTGCAAACCTCCTCCAAGGCTGGCTGATTGACAGAACTCCTGTGACTGTGCAGAAGCAATGCTACAGACTGAGAGCCAAGTCATCTTGGCTATCTTTAGCCCCCTTGATAGCCATTTGTTGTCCCCCTCTGTGTCCTACCTAACCTCCTGTGTCTATCAGGTGACAGTGTGAAAGTGCTTTGCAATGTACTAGTAGATCACTAGCTTCCACCAACCCAAAGGCTGAGGACGTCGTCAGTTACCATCTGAACTCTACAGCAGAGATCATTCCCCAACCTGGTGTAACCCTATCTGGTGTTTCCAATGTATTTGAAAAGTTTATAATTTTCTTTTGTTCTGTAACTATAAAAAGACTCATGAAATTGTCAACACGTTTGAACATAGAATGTGAGGTAACCTAAATGTGTTTCCAGTCATGGTCACCCATATTTGGTTGCAGGATAAACCATCCTGTTACCTTTTGACATGAGATCTGTACGTTTTGCATCAACACCTTCCCAAAATTCCCCCTTTCTTCTCCAGATGAAAAACACAGTAAGGGAAGGGAGAACTGTTCCAAGGAGAGACCAGCGCTTCACTAAGGGATGGTTTTGCTGGATTCCCAAATCATGGTCAACGCTCATTTAGGATTAAGCCTACAGGCTGATTCAAGGACATGTGTTCAGCCTCACTGTTACCTCCTCTTAGCACCTGCCTGGGGCACACCTCCCTCCCCCTTTCCTTTTCAGCACCTTTTCTCAAGTGCAGGCCATTTGTTCTACAATTATGTTCAATTTAATAACAGAACTCATGACATTCTTCAAGGCCCATCACCCCCAAGTCCATAGTCAGCAAATCCTACTCTAACGCATGCATAAGCTTTGGCACCATAATGCTTTATGTTGATTGAGGCAAAGCCAGAGTTGGAAGGCCAACAAAAGACCACAAGGAATATAGCTCTGTGGCTTTTCTCTTTACTCTATTGTTTCATGTCAATGCACATGTCTATATTTTTAAATTTAAGACTTTATTCTTCATTTTTGATACAGAGAGAGAGAGAGGGGAAGAGGCAGAGAGAGAGAATGGGTGTGCCAGGGCCATTTCAGCCAGTGTGAACGAACTCCAAAAACGTGCGCCCCCTTGTGTGCATGTGCAACATTGTGCGCCACTTTTGCATCTGGCTATATGTGGGGCCTGGAGATTTGAACAAGCGTTCTTAGGCTTTGCAGGCAGGCACCTTAAGCACTAAGTCATCTCTCCAGCTCAATGCACATATTTTTAAACAGGAAGATTCATTTATATGGATATATTATATTTTAACCTATCATTTACTGATGGATATTTAGGTTCTGTTTTTTTTTTTTTTTTTTTTTTTAATGTGAGAGCACGTGCACAAGACAGGATGTGCCAGGGCCTCCAGCCACTGAAATCAAACTCCAGATGCGTGCCTCACCTGGCTTAAATGGGATTTGAAGAGTTGAACATAAGTCCTTAGACTTCGCAGGCAAGTGTCTTAACTGCTAAGCCATCTCTCCAGCCCATCAGGTTCTGCTTTAAATCTATTACAAAGATTGGTGCGACAAACATTTTTTTTTTTTTGGTTTTTCAAGGTAGGGTCTCACTCTAGTCCAGGCTGACCTGAAATTCATTATGTAGTCTCGTTGTTGCGTTGAACTCACAGCAATCCTCCTACCGCTGCCTCCTGAGTGCTGGGATTGAAGACATGTGCCACCACGCCTGGCTCAAACATTCTTTTACTTACATTTTTTTTCTCTTGTATTTCTGTTCATAAAAATAGCATTGACAAAATTACATCTGTAAATTCTGACATTGAAAATGTATACATTTTTGAAATACAACTTTTCTCTCCTTAACAAGGGTATGAACAATCATCAGTTTGAATTTCTCTAATGACTGAGGATGTGAAGCAGGTTAATAACCTGGTACTTTTTTTATTTATTTATTTATTTATTTTGGTTTTTCAAGGTAGGGTCTCACTCTGGTCCAGGCTGACCTGGGATTAACTATGTAGTCTCAGGGTGGCCTCGAACTCTTGGTGATCCTCCTACCTCTGCCTCCCGAGTGCTGGGATTAAAGGCGTGCACCACCATGCCCAGCTGGTACTTCTTGATCAGTGCCCTTTTGCTATTCTTCTTACCTGTTCTCCATCGGAAGGTATCTGTGCAAACACAGGAGCTCTTTAAATGTGTTGTGAGCCCTTTCTTCCTCCACTTTTGCTAAGTACCCTAAGGTTAGGGCAAGGTATTCTAGCTTCCCCATTTGACTGATGAGCCTGGCTCCAGCCAGGCTGTGGGAAGCTGAAATTCTCCTCCAAGTTTGTTTCTCAGCACATGTTCTTTGCATTACACAACTACACACCTAAAAGTAAAAATCCTCTAATAGGATTTTAAAGTGGTTTCCTAGTAATAACAGGAAAAAGATAAGGGAGCCAGAAGAATAAAGAATTAACTGTGGAGAGACACTTCCCTTTTTCTCCATGGGCCAAGTCACTTTGCTTGTTAACAGCGGTAGGTCATTCAGTTTCTCCTCGAGGGTTTAAAGCCCAAGCATCCCATTTCTTGCAGAATATTCTTATACAATTGCATTACAAGGAACAATTTAGGCTGAAAGGATTAGATTACTGAATCATGAAATGTTGAATCATGAAACGTTGGACTGTATCAGTGATTAACTTAAAAACAAAAGCAAACCTAATTCCTAGGCCCTCCTCTGAGAGGTTTTGACTTAATTGGTCTGGGGTGGGCCTGGGCAGCAGTAGCTTGGGAAGCCTCTAGTCTATGTTCCAGCCAAGAATGAGGTCTATGGTCTTCCCTACTTTTGCCTATCCCACACCTTACAGCAAGGTGAAAAAGGGAATATGACTTGTCCAATGCCATGGCATGAGCAAAAACTCAAGCTACTGTGCAGACTTGGTCCCGCCCTCCCCAAGTCACTGTACGAAACTGACATATGAACAGATCCACATTGACTCCTTTCAGATAATAGCTAAGGGTGCTCTGGGAGGGCACCGAGTTGCTAAGGCTGTCTTTATAATCGTGATGTCAGGTGTTTACAGCCACATCAGCACTGCTTTCTTTGTTCCCAGACTGCAGCCTGGCGGGTGCCTCACCTCTCACGGCTGTAAGCTAGTTTCCTCTTATCATGGCCACATCTGCCGCACTTCCACTTCAAGTGCCATCTTTTCTCAAGAGTCATCTCCGGGCTTGCAGTGACTGCTTAACAGCACTCATGGCTCTGGATGCCACTGAAGTGGGCCAGGGTGTGGTCTAGCTTTGTGGGGGCCACCACTCCCTGCCACCTCGTGCTTAACTTACAGACAAGTCTCCTCTGCCACCAGTGGACACCTCCTACCAGTCATGGCCACAGCTCCTCCAAGTCAAGGCAGTTTAGTGTCTCCATACTGCCTGCTTCATGTTCCAAATATGATTTTCTCCAAGTCAAGCCAAGTCTGAGGTATCACAGCTTTAATAATTGTTTTAATACTCATGAGCACAGGAAGGAACAGAAAATCAAAACCAATGGACGACTTGCAGAGGTCCCTGAGGATGAGGGCAATCAGGTTTCTCATTATCTTTTCCGTCCGAGTACAGGCGGCCTCCTCTCCATCCCTCACTTACCACCTTTCACACCAGCGATTCTTCACTAACTGTCCGTCTCAACTCACCCAAACCTTCTGAGAGCCTCAGCACCTCCCATCTGTGCCAGGGCCACTATGATCTGACTCCAGACGCACGTCTCAGTCTCACATCACTGGGCCTTCTGCATTTACACGGCAGACATTTGCTCTTTCTTGCAGAACCTGATACCATTCCAATCACATGAACTGTGCAAGTTTATTCTCAACTTCATGAAAACAAGGACACATTCCTTCTGGTCACTAATGCCTAGAGCTAGGGTGGCATGTGATGACAGATATCACAACTTACCAGGGCATGACAACACTCTGCCAAGCACTTTGTACAAATTAACTCAATCTTACAAAATAGAAAACACAATCTTCATTGTAAAGATAAGGAGGTGGATCAAAACAGAAGCTCCATGAGGATAGGACCTTGTTATATCCTGATGTCTACCAGGACTAGACTAGAAGCTGGCACAGATGCAAAATTCAAACCCATTCAGCACAACTCCCGTCACTGGGCACTCAGAGACTGAAGAACCAGTCCTTGGCTATCCCCTCTCTCCTGGTACCTCTCACTTGCCCATATTTGAAAGCTGAACACACAGGTCCAGAAAGGACACACCACTAGTGAGACACAAACTTGTGCTACTGTGCATATCTCACAGCCTCCAGTCCACACTACCAAGCTGACAAAGCACACAGCACTGTGGCTCTTCTTCATAGCCACCACTGCTCAAGGCAAGTATTTGCAGCTGACTGCTGGCCTGCCACTGCTTGCTCATCTTTCCCAGGTGAGCACTCTCTGGTGACTTTGTGTCCCTGGTGCTGGCTCTGGATAGCCAGCTGCCTGTCAGATGACACTGTCTGTCAATCCTAAAATCTTACATGTCATAACAGAAGCTGCTCTGCCACTAGACCATAACTGGCTTTCTCCTCAATTCTCCAGCTACCAATACCCTGTGGAACTACAGAAATCAACCTTACCCTTACTCTCCTTTGATAATACAACATAATGTTTCAAGGCACATATTGAAGAAAACAGCCCCATTCACACAATAAAACAGGAATAGATTTAGCAAAAAGTAAAAGACCACAAAGTATTAAAACCAAAAAACACTGCTGAGAGAAATGGGAGAGGCATTCTGTGTTCCCAAATTAGAAAACTCAGTATTAAGATGACAACCTTCCTATCTCTAGGTTCCTAATAATCCCTACACAGTCCCTGTGTATTCTGGAAGCTCAGTAAAATGTTCACTGGTCAAATGAAACATCAGATAGTCAGCATTTTCTCATCTCTTAGGTCAAAAAGCTGGGGCTTTTTAAAAGCATGTCACGAAGGAAAATCTTCAGGCTCTTCTACTAAGTCCTATTGGAAAGGACTGTCCAGACAACAAGGAAAGTTACAGAGTCGTACCACCTTCCATTCAAAGCTATTTAAGTAAGACTAGTAAAAGTTCATCAAAATTATGAGGGCTAGTAAAGGTTTTCTGTGATTGCCCCCCCCCAGTTTTCCTACTATTGCTTTCTGAATTCTGAAACTTTTGACTTATTAATAATTTTTTAAGAGCTGAGGAGCAGTACAGTCAGCGGTAGAGTGCTGCTTGTGCACCATGCGGTGGAACCTGGGTTCAATCCTCACCACTATCTCTTCCTCTCTCCCTCCCTCCATCTTTCTCTCTCTCTCTCTCTACACACACACACACACACACACACACACACACACACACACACACGTGCACACACAAAAACTTATGGCACATGCCTGTAATCTGAGCACCTGGGAGGTATGAGAACTGTTGTAAGTTCAAGGCCAGTCTGGTACTCACAGCAAGTACCTAGAAAGAATTTTTGAGCTATCCCATAATGAGTATATAAGACAAATTTCAGGGGAATTTTCCTTAAAGAGAGCTTCATGATTAAATCTCAATCTATAAGGCAGTACAGTTATTTGATGCCTGGGCTCTATCCAGGATATTATAATTTAAGTGGTCTTGGGGGTCAAACAAGCAGAAAAACAAAATTTAAGTTCACCAGGTAATTCTAAAGAGCAGCATGAGTCATTCTTAAGCAATCTACAGTTACCACACTTAAATGCTTATTATGCTGGGCAAAACTGTCATGAAGACATAATAGCAACATACCACATGTATGCAGCTACACAACAAAATTGGTCTCCCAAGCTTGAATAGCCTTACAAAGTATATTTACATGAATACATTTTAAACCACTTTGTTAATATTTTTATCATTATTTCATCTTCTTTTATTAAAAATAAATTTGAAAGAGTAAAACTGTATGGTGACAAATAATTTCAAATTAAAATTTCCTACTTAAAAACTAACATAGAGAACCACATTTTATAATGGGAAAGACTGAAATCATAATGCCTTATTGCCATTAATGATGTCAATAAATAAAGGAAAGGTGATATAGTTCTAGAAACAGTCTTACTAGAAATGAAAACACATGGTGTAGAATTGCAGCATGAGTATAGCACTGTGGGCAACACTGGCAACATCCACTCAAGAGGAGAAGCAGCCGTGGAAGCACCAGGGATGCAGCACTCGCCATAGGAAGAAAAGCACAGAGAAGACACTGAACAAAATGGACTCATTACTTTTTAGCATGTTAAAACAATCACATCAAAAAAGTATACAGATAAAAAGTCATGATGACATAGGAAAATAGTGTGTGTTATATACATGTATCAATCTACAGTATTCACCACTGTTGACATATGTCTGGAGCAGCACAGGTGCTGCTGTCATAACTAAATTATACAGCCTGATTTACTACAAGTCACAGAATCATATTTTAAACATTGGAATTAATGTTTCCAGCTAAATTTTTATATACATTTATTTCTCAGTTTCCACATGATCTGAATCAAGAGCGCAGTCATTTTTGGGGGTTGTGAGTTTCAGTGTAGTGTTCAGTTTTGATACACTGCATTTGTTTTGCCACTTAATAACATCATTACCATGTTGATTAAAATTACATTAGACTCATATATACATAAAAATATTGTCATATTCACTAGCTAAACAAATGTTACTTTCATTTTAAGACATATTTTTGTACCTCAAAAGCTTAAAGCCCCAACCTGGAATAGGAAGAACCATCATACTTTGTCAACGTTTTGGTAACTGTAGTGTAATAGGATATTGTTTAAGACATCACTGATTTTATTTTTTTACCATGAAACATTACATTTTTCTTAAAAAAGGTCAAATCCTAGATACCTGTTAAGAAACAGGATATTTTTCACAATTTTAATATGGATAATGTATTGGCCCATTAGATAGAGCAATATCCATTGGTTATATTCTTATAAGAAAATGTCAAAAAAAAAAAAAAAAAAAAAGACCATGTAAGCAGTCACTCTGGGGAGTCACTTCCAGGAGACCTCTTTAATTTGAGATGCAGAGTGAGAAGTAACCTTATTTTAACCCTGTTTTCAAATGAAACTCAAAGGGCATTCCTTTCCCTGCCTAAGCACTACATGACTGGTGGGTGCATGATTGATGAGTTGAATTTCTCTTGCAGCCATGTCCTGTGCATCCTGCAAGGAACAGGCAGTTGCTGTGCGAGAGCGCCAGACCAGAGTCAAGGCAGGTAAAGACTGGTCTGGAGGAAGAGGAACTGAGGGCTGCGTCTCTGGCCACAGACTTAGGGTATCTGCCCCAGTTTTAAGCACCACTATGTGGCTAGCCTTCTTCCCCAATGTCTTTACTTTTCAGATGGAAGTAAAATGGCAGTAGTTGAAGAATGACAGACATTCTGTGAGATGCTGGATTAAAAAAATTTAGGGCAAACTTAGTTTCAGTTTAGGACTTCAGTTAAAAACATGAAGTGGTAAAAAGTAAGCTAAAAGACAAGTTAAGAAAAAAAAGAATGTTATAGTTTATGAATCTAGTTTAAAAGTAGTTTTTAAAACTGCTTTTTCAGTTCTGTGTTTGAATCTGTATACACAGATATCGGCACTATTAAAAGACACACTACATGTACCCTTAGCAATCTCTCTTCCACAATGCTTCAGTGCTTTGTAACTTTAGTCAAAATAGAATGGGCCAACAGAGTAAAAACTGTCAAGAGTGGGGAGAAAGCTCTAAATGAAAGCGAGCCAAGAATCACTGGTGTGCGTGCATCCCTAAGTGCTATTGCTATGCTTCCAGGTGAGGTTCTCTTTAGAGGTTTGGGATGATGAATTTAAAATGCTCGTCTTAAGCAGCATGTTCATGGGATGAAAACATGTCCACACCCTCTTGTTACTAACATACATGAGAACTGTGCGAGCTTTTACAATAGTATGAAATACTGCTTTGGCAATTATAAACATAGCAATGTAGGCTTCATATGGTTTCTATTCTCTTGTCTTCAGCGAGTGAACTCTCACAGCAATACTGACTCTTGAACAGAAAGCCCCTCTTGATTTCTGTAGTGATATGCTGGCGGTGAAGGTCTTGTGTATTGATAGCCAGCTGGACCAGCATCTTCTACGACTGGTGAAGTTTTATACCGCACTGGACTATCTACAGAAACTGCTGGGAGGGTATGGTCCTGGAAGGGTGTATGTGGAAAGGCTGCATATTTTGGTAAATTGCTTAAGTGACTACTGTGAGCATCCTGAGTCCATGACTGTCCATGTGTCTCATGTCTGTAAGTATAACTAACTTCTGGCCATTTTCTGTTATCTGGCAAATAATCTACTGGAGGAATGATGAATTTTCCACTTTCTGGTGACCCTGAATTGCCCACGTAGCCCCTGGCACCAATATCAACAGGGAGGACTTCTATACGACTAGATGGTAGAACAATAGGAGTTGGGCGGCTGTAAGATTTCTCTGGAGAAATATTAATTGAAAGAGTAGAACCATGAGGTCTCCTGGAAGGACTAATTTGAGTCCCAGGGCTGACCTGTGCAGACACAAAGCTGGTGTGGGTAGCGGGGATGTGTTTAGAAGAACTTCCATGGTAAAAGGGGGGGTTACTGTAGGAGGGTGGATATGCGGCCCCGTGATCTTCCCCTTCTAACTGAGATGAGTACCTTGCATAGCTAGGAGACTGAACTTTAAAGGTAAACTTGTTTGGTACTTTTGACGGACCTGAACTTGGCTCAGCATGCTTTCTTGGGCTGTTAGGGTAAATGATGCTCCTCGGACTTTGAGAGTAAGCCCTTTCTAGAGCCTCTTCCACCAGGGCTCCATTTTCATTTTCACTGCCAGGCACATTATCATACTGTGATGCATTGGAGCCCCGCTTTCCATCATTGGCATCAAAAACTTTCATCTTCTGCCTTGAGTTTGACATTCGAGAATCAGCAGAACTTTGGGTGGTGATTGTAAGAGTGGGGTGCACAGATCGACTTTTGCTTTCAATGACATACTTGGCAGTTCTTTCAGTAGCTGAAGTATCTGATGGTTTATTCCACTTGGGCATAAATTCCCCCCTGATGTTTGAAATTGCATTGCTATTTTGGTTAGCAGATGCATGGTTATAGTGCCTGGAATTGTCCTGTGGACCTGATGAAGGTTTCCTCTGAAGATCTGCCTCATCTTTCAGATTTTTACTATCCTCGTCCTCCGATTTCCGTCTTAGCTGCTTGACTCTTTCTGGTGTACCCATTCTGCTCTGATGGTGGGGTGAATGCTCATGTTTTTTGTGAGGTGGTGACCCACGTTCTCTTCTGTTGCTTATCTGAGGACTGGGCCTGCCAACACTTCTTTGCCCATTGCTCATGTGATTAATACAACCAGAATTAAGTTCAGGGGGAAGCTGCCCCAAAGGTTTCTTTGGATATTCATCTTCCTTACCTAAAAGGAAAGATAAATTCATAAGTAAAGCAAATACAAGAATAAAAAGGATACAGGGCAAGAGAGATGGCTCAGTGGTTAAGGAGCTTGCCTGAAAAGCCTAACGACACAATTTTGAATCTCTAGTATCCACATAAAGCCAGATGCACAAAATGGTGTATGTGTCTAGAGTTCGTTTGCAATGGATGGAGGCCCTGGTGCACCCATTTTATCTCTCTCTGACTGGCGTGATAGAGAATTCCTTTAATCCCAGCACTCAGGAGACAAAGGTAGGGGGATTGCTGTGAGTTCAAGGCCAGCCTGAGACTGTATAGTGAATTCCAGGTCAGCCTGGGCTAGAGCGAAACCCTACCTCAAAAAACCAAACAAAATCCAGTCAAAGAGATAAATTATAATCACATACTTTTCATATGTGCATTAAAACACACACATATAGACTTTTATATCACAAGATGTCAGTGACTGATGGGAAGTAATTTTTAGACACAATGAAACTAAAATGTACCTAACCTCAAATTTTACTTGCACACTGACTGTGCATTGGGAGGAGCAGTCTGTAACCTTATAGGTATAAGTCCTGCAATTCTCTAACATCGGCTTCTGGAGTATGGGTATGTCACGGCTCTAGCCATGCATGGCTTATGTAGGTTCTGGGAAGTCAAGCTTGGGTCCTTGGGCTTTGTAGGCAAGTGCCTTAACTGCTAAGCCATCTCTCCAGGCCTAACATCTGATCCTTGTAAGCTGTTTCATGCTTTCTCAAGAATATGAAGCTGATTTCTCATTCCTAACCAAATCCTGGGGGACAGTAGTTGAGTGTCTTAACATTATATTACTTTCACTTTAATCTAAATCAACTAGGTGTTTGGAAATCTCAGCTCAACTTTTCCTAACAACTTTAAGCAGGTCTGTAAATTTGAAAGTCAACTGACGGCCTACTGTAGTCAACATCCTCCCCAAATTACTATTATCTTAGCTATCTCCCACAGTATAATTTCTAGATTAAAAGAACAAGTGCTCCCTATCTGAAATTTAGTATTCTAAAAAAGTATACTTGACATGCAAAAAGAGAAAAAAGAGAATGAAGCTCACATTAGACACATACAGTGTTATATTTCCTTTGTTATGTGTGTTTATGTATGACATGCATGTGGTCAGAGACTGACATCATTTGTCTTCAGTCTTCATTATTTCTTTAAAAAATATTTATTTATTTGAGAGAGAGAGAGGAGGAGGGAAGGAGAGGGAGGTTTGGAGGGAGTAAGAGAGAGAATGAATGGGCACACACCAAGTCCTCCTGTCTCTGCAAACAAACTCCAGACACTTGCACCACTTTGTACATCTGGCTTTACATGGGTACTAGGGAATTGAATCTAGGCCATCAGGCTTTGCAAGAAAGCACCAGTAACTGCTGAGCCATCTCATCTCTCCAGCCTCCTTCCTTATTGGTTGAGACAGGGTATCAGGGATACCCTACCTCCACTTCTCTGGCTCCAAGACAGGTATGTGATGCCACACCAGGCTTTTATCTGGGTGTTGGGGTCCAAATTCAGGCTCCCATACTTGCATAGCAAGCACTTTACTGACTGAGCTATGTCCCCAACCCTGGTTTGATATTTTAAATAATTAAAACAGATTCACAAAGATTTGAAAGAAGGGGCAATACACATGCCATTTAGTAAACAGGTTTTTAAAATGATCTATTAAAATATGGGTATCTAATAATATCATTATAGAAATTCCAACATGTGAGCTGAAGAGATGGCTTAGTACTTAAGAACACTTCCTGTTCAAGCATGAGGGCCTTTTGATCCCACATAAACAGTTGGCATAGCCACACACATCTGCAAGCCCAGTCTCACAGGGAGCAGGAACTCAAGAAAAAAAAAAGTAGAGCCGGGCGTGGTGGCGCACGCCTTTAATCCCAGCACTTGGGAGGCAGAGGTAGGAGGATCGGCATGAGTTCAAGGCCACCCTGAGACTCCATAGTGAATTCCAGGTCAGCCTGAGCTAGAGTGAGACCCTACCTCGAAAAACCAAAACAAACAAAAAACAACAAAAAAAGAACCCCCCAAAATCACAAAGTAATAAAAAGGCAAGCTCTGGGATTCTTAAAAGACTCTGGCTCAAATAAGAATGAGTGGAATGGGGCTGGAGAGATAGCTCAGCAGTTAAGGCGCTTGCCTACAAAGCCTAAGGACTGAAGTTCAGTTCCCAAGAACCAATGTGAAGCCAGATGCACAAGGTGACACGTGTCTGGAGTTTGTTTGCAATGACTGGAGGCCCTGGTGAACCCATTCTCTCCCTCCTTCTCCCTCTCTCTGTCTCTCTGACTCTTTATCTCTCTCAAATAAATAAATTAATTAATTAAATATTAATAAAAAAAAGAATGACTGGAAAAGCTATGGAGCAGGACACCCAACATTCCATTCCAGGAGTAAATGGGGTGCTGCATGGGTACATACATGTGCATACACCACACATACCCACATTACACATACATGCAAAAAATATATTCTGAGATGTTTTCACTTGTTATTCCAAAATAAGTTGTCACTTGAAAATAAGGTTTTCTCTCTTCAAATATCTCTAACCAGTATGTTACTGGATATGTTCTGCATTAGGTGCCATGTTAAGCAACAGGTGTGTTAGTAGTGAGCATACAGACATAATCTTTTTTTTTTCCCTTCACATAGCTCACAATGTGATGACAGTCTTATTACCTCTCCAAATATTATAATTTTCTTTAGGACATTTTGGGGAGAATACCACTATTTTATTGTCTTCTGAAAATTTTACTGTGTATATTTTTAAACTAGTACATAATAGTTTTATATACTTCTTTAGGCTATTTTGAAACAAAAATTCATTGTGCTTTTCTGAAGAGGGGGCAAAGAATAAGGAAACAATACTCTTAAAATAAACTACAGCATCAAAACTATGCTAAAAATAACCTCTGTGAAAAGTAGTCTTTTCTTTGTTCCAAATCCAATTTCACATGAAGTCCCACACCACAAGTAAAACAAAGCTGCTCTAGGGAAAGTGGGGGGCTCCTTACTTCCTTTATGCAAAAGTGGGGGGCTCAGTCTCCTCCAAGTCATCCAGGCAGTGCTGTCAAGCCCTCAGGCCGCAGGGGGATGGTTGTCGTGCTTTAGAGGTGCTGCAGCAGGGTCTAGAGCAGTGATCCTGCCTCAGGTCACTGCTGTCTTCTACTGTGTGCTATTCTCATCAGATCCTACAGTAACTTGCCATGGTTTTAAATTGACTTAACTTTTACTAGCAATATTCATACTTCTTTATTTGTACATTTAAAAATGGAAAAGTACCACAAGTGACAGTGAAATTTGTTTGCAAATAAAAATTAAAGCAAGTCCTAGGCCTTAGACCTATTAAGACAGGTGAAATGCCTGTCCTTCTAGAGCTTGACTATCTGGTTGTGCATAGTGACTGAAGACAATTAAGGGAGGCAGGCTGGAGAAGTAGCTCAGAGTACAGCATTTGTGCAGCATGCACAAGGCCCTGGGTACCATCTCTAGCACAATAAAGCAAACAAAACCAAAAAACAAACAAATCAACAAGAACTTTAACTGGTAATTTTTTTTTTTTAAGTTGGGAGTGCAATAGGGTAGAAAGGATAGAGTGCCAGCAAAATCAAGACTCTGAACCAAGGCCCAAGAAGGAGGAAAGCAGAGACGTCCTAGGAGGAGGCCAGACAATGAATACAATCACCTCACACAGGGCACTGACTATGACGAAGACATGGCATTTTGTTCTGAGTTAACTAGAAAATTCTAGAAATCTGAGATATACCAGAGGAAAAAAAAATTAAATTGTTGGTCAAACTTCGATTGTGGTCATAATGAATGATGATGATGATAGTAACAATTTCTAAGATTTACCAAACACTCTTGTATAATAGCTATTAATCAAAATGCAACACATATAATGGTAATATACATCTCATGTAGGTCACTACTTTTTTTTTCATTTCCTATTTCAGAAAACCAAGGCAGAGATTAATTTGCCCAAAGGTTCATAGCTAGTAAGCAGCAGATCCAAGACTCAAATCCAAAGCCATTCCAGGTTCTTCACTCTTCACCCTGTATTCTACTGGCATAGAAGCAGTGAAGAGTTCTTCTTTGGACATATTTTTATGGTGGAATCCATGTGCTTGCTCAACTGGTTAAGATGTGAATTAAGACAGAATGACCAGAGTGAAGGATGTTTGCTGGTTTAATGACAACAGAAAATTACCACTCAGTAACAGTTGATATAGTCAACCTTTTACATATATCATTTTATGATCAAGTTATTTTATAATATATAGAAAAGTAATAACTTTAAATTTTTAGCATGTGAGTTTTCTTTGATTTATAAATGAAGCATTACCAGTTTATCTGCTGACTAGTCAACATATGAAACACATGAAACCAAAAAAATGGACTTAAATGAAGCCAAAGTAAAGAGCATTGGCATGTAATCATTCAGGCCATCAGGTTACAGACTAACAAGCAATAAAAATAAAGTCCACGGGTTGGGGAGATAGTCCAGTTGGTAAAGTGTTTGCCTTGCGAGTGCGAGGACCTAGTTCAATCCCCAGAGCTGGACCTACAGCACTGTCATGCCAGTGCTGGGAAAGTGGAGACAGGTACATACAAGAGGCTCGGTGGCCAGCCAGTCCAGTTTACTTGGTGAGTTCCAGGCCAATGAGAGACCCTGCCTCTAAAAAGGTGGATAGGACCTGAGGAACAGCACCTGAGGTTTTCCTCTGGCTTCCACATGCACATGTGTGTATGCACACTTGCATACATGGTAAACATGCACACAGACATAAATATAATCTATCTAGTATCCCCCAGAGTTTTTTTTCCTTCAAATCAGCTCTACAATAGTAAACTGTTTAGTCTCAGGTAAATACGTAAACATCTTCTTTCCTGTTGGAGAACAGTGACTAGAACAAAGACATCAGATCATCAAGAAGACCAAGACTTCCCTACATATCACAACGCCTGCATGGGGACTTGCCCTTAGTTCTACTCTGACAGTTCCCTAAGAGCCCTGATTGGCTAATGCAATGATAGTTATTATTCCATCAGATAACATTAGCAGCCAGTCACCAAAACACCCTTGTCAGGTGTTGAGTAGGACACTAATGAGTACACACCCACTTAAAACCAAAGGAAAACTGTGGCACTATTTTTTCTACAAATGGTCAAAATTGCACTAGTTTAGAAAAATTATAAATATGCTTAGAGAATTTGTAAAATTATGAAAAAATGTAAAATATGAATTAAGATATGTAATATAAATATGAAGCATTCTATTGCCATGATAATATATTTTTTTAACATGAACCAGTAGTCTAGAAGCAAGTTATAAACAGTATGTATTTATTATGACAGTTATATCCACAAAAGTACTATATGGAATAACCAGGTATAAAAATGTTTTCTCAGACTATTATTTTTGCTTTGCTACTACATTTTCTACAATAAACATGTATTACTTGCATAATATGTAAATAAAAATTTAAAAACTCAGGACAGGCAGGATGATACAAACCTTTAGGGTTTGTTGTTGTTGTTATTGTTTAGTTTTTCGAGGTAGGGTCTCGCTCTAGCCCAGGCTGACCTGGAATTCACTATGTTGTTTCCAGTTGGCCTCGAACTCACAGTGATTCTCCTACCTCTGGCTCCCTAGTGCTGGAATTAAAGGCGTGCGCCACCACGCCTGACTAACCTTTAGTTTTTTGGTTTTTCAAGGTAGGGTCTCATTGTAGCCTAGGCTGACCTGGAATTCACTCTGTAGTCTCAGGGTGGCCTTGAACTCACGGTGATCCTCCTACTTCTGCCTCCCAAGTGCTGGGATTAAAGGCGTGCGCCACCACACCTGGTTAACCTTTACTTTTGATGACCTTTTCTACATGCTCAAAAGTCCATTTTTCAATTAATTTATTTACTGATTCATTTTAATTGATTTTTAAAATTAAAATTAAATTAATAAATTAAATTAAATTTAAACAATTTAAATTTTTTAAATTAAAAAGTTGTAAACTTATATCTCCTCTTCCCTGCCCCAATTCTGCTGAGGGTCTTCCTCAATGGGGTTATTGATATTTACTGTGGGGACCAAGTGACATCAGTTAGTCTCTACAGAGGTGGGGGAAACATGGTGCCTCAGGCTAGTCCCAAGCACCCTGAGGCTCAAGGCCACCCTGAAAACCAGTTTCAGGGAGATGGCAATAGACTCCATCAAATCCCATCAAATCAGAGATCCAGAGGCTATAAAGAACTCAACACTAAATCAGATTCGTATCTCACCTGCCAATGCAAGGGAATATAGCAAAAAGGGGGTAGAAAGATTGTTTAGTGATTCTTGCCCTGATAGAGGTCATTTTCACTGGTCTTGAAAAAGTTGAACTATATTTTTATTATCTCCCTTTAATTCTTGTTTGGTTCTGTAATTTTTCAGAGATGTCTGATAATTACAGTGGTCTCAAATTCACCTTATCAAATGAGGAGACCCAGATTCCGTATTCTAATTACAAAGCTGGTCATAGTCATGCCTTCTTCTCACCTGCCTTCAAGTTCCTCTGAGCAGCATTTGTCCAAATTAGGAAGTAAAACCTAAGTGGAAAACTGCTTCCATATTTCAGTTAGTTCTAAGTGCCTTAAGTCTACCTGGTTCTCTTCATTCAAACACACAATCACTCACTGTAAGTTACATAGCAAGATACAGAAGCAAGACCAAGACGCAGCAAGAAGGCATGAGTGGGAAAGATTCTGAAAAATAAAATAAAATAAAATAAAATAAAATAAAATAAAATAAAATAAAATAAAATAAAATAAAATAAAAACCTTTGAAATTAGGATAGAAGGAAGAAGGTGGGAAAGAAAGTGGACTAAGAAGGGCCAGAAAGATGGCTTAGTGGTTAAGATGCTTGCCTGCAAAGCCAAAAGACTCAGGTTCGATTCCCTAGTACCCCATGTAAGCCAGATGGCACAGGTGGTGCATGCATCTGGAGTTCATTTACAGTGGCTGAAATTCCCCGAGTGCCCATTCTCTCTCTCTCTGCCTCTTTCTTTCAAGTAATAAATAAAAATAAAAAATTAAGAGATGGTAATACCTCTGAGAATTTCCATGATAGACTATCCATAGGCTGCAGTATCCACAAATTTTTATTCTGAAGTCTTTTAAATAAAAGGCATCAGCAAAAACTTAGTATATACAGTAAAATGTAGAATTATGGGCATAAGGTATCTATTTCTCAGGAGAAGAAATCTTAAAAACTGGAAAGTAATGGAGACACACCCAAACGAGAAATTGTACAAAACACAAGGAAATGGAAAGACATCCCATGTTCTTGGATTGGAAGAATCAATATTATGAAAATGTCAATCTTACCGAGAGCAATCTACACATTTAATGCAACCCCCATTAAAACTCCAATGTCATTCTTCACAGAAACAGAAAAAACAATCCTAAAATTCATTTGGAAGCATAAAAAACCTCTGTGATAGATTGAATATATGGCCCCCAATATATTCAATGTTTTATTACTTTATAGTTTGCATCTGCAATCACCTTCCTAGAGGCAATGTCACTGGGGGCTGGTCTTAAGGTGTTAATGGTGAGTTTGAGATTCCATTGTAAAGATATGCAAAGTGTGCCCAGTAGGAGTTCCTGAAGTGTGCTAGGCTTTTGGGCTGTAGTTTTGCTCAGTGTGCTGTGTAGCTGGCGGCTTGGCTTTGCTCTCTCTGCTTGGCCCTGTGAGAGCAGGTCGTTTCTTCTGCCATTATGGAACTTCCCCTGGATCTGTAAGCTTCAATAAATAATATCCCTTCCTCCATAACTGTGCCTGGTCTGGAAGTTCATCTCAGCGAACCTGAAGCTGTCTGCTACAACCTCAAATAGCCAAAACAATTTTGAGCGACAAAAATCAGGTTGGTGGTATCACCATACCTGATTTTAAGCTATATTACAAAGCCACAGTAACAAAAACAGCAAGGTACGGGTACAAAGACAGACATGTAAATCAATGGAACAGAAGAGAGGACCCAGCTACAGCCATCTGGTTTTTGACAAAAATGCCAAAAATATTCATTGAAGAAAAGACAGCCTCTTCAACAAGTGGTGCTGGGAAAACTGGTAATCTATATGTAGAAGGATGAAAATAGATCCTTGTCTTTCTCCATGCACGATAATCAAATCCAAGTGGATCAGGGACCTTAATAACACACCTGAAACTCTGAAACTGCTAGAGGAAACCCTTCAACATATTGGCATAGGCAATGACTTTCTGAATATAACCCCAATTATTCAGGAAATAAAAGCACTGATAACCACTGGGATCTCATGAAATTACAAAGCTTTTGTACAGCAAAGGACACTGAATAGAGCAAAGAGACAACCTATAGAGTGGGAGAAACTCTTTGCCAGCTACATATCTGACAGAGGATTAATATCCAGAATATACTCAAAAAAACCAGAATAAGAAATCAAAAAACCAATTAAAAAATGGGCTATAAAACTAAATAGAGAGTTCTCATCAGCAGAAATACAGATGGCATATAACATCTAAAAAAGTGTTCTGCATCCTTAGCCATCAGGGAAATGCAAATTAAAACTTCTTTGAGATTCCATCTCACTTCTGTCAAAATGGCTACCATCAAGAAAACAAATGACAATAAATGTTGGTGAGGACATAGAAAAGGAGGAACACTTCTACACTGTTGGTGGGAAAGTAATCTGGTACAGCCATTGTGGAAATCAGTGTGGAGGTTCTTGAGACAGTTAAAAATAGATTTACCATATGATCCAGCTATACAGTTGCGAGGCCAGGAGAAGAGACTGTGTAAAAGAAGGGCTGGGGGGGAGGGTAAATCAAAATTCAAGATATTCTGAATAAAACATATGAAAACCTACTTTTTCTTGAGAGAGAGAGAGAGAGAGACACAGAAAGAGAGGGAGAGGAAGACAGACAGAGATGGGCGGCCAGCAGTCTCTCAGCTGCTGGGAACAAAAACCAGATGCATGCGTCCCCTTGTGGTCAAGTGTGGCATTGTGCCCTTGCGTCACTTTGCATCTGGCTAAACATGGGACACGGAGATTGGAACTGCTGGAGATTGGAACCAGCGTTCTTAGGCTTAGGAGGCAGGCGTCTTAACCACTAAGCCATCTCATCAGCCCCCAAAACTACTTTTTTGAATAATGGCACACCTACAAGCAATAGATTGTTACTAGAAAATTTTCAGTGCCAGGGATTGGATACCTTCCAGTGAATTGTTGGCTCGAGAGCTCCCAACATTTGCCTCCAAAACAGTACTGAAACCCATCTCTATCACACCCTCCAAGGCTCAGGGTCCATTGTGGAAGAGGTGGCGAAAAGAATGTAAGAGCCAAATGAAGGGTACCACTGCTTAAAATACAACTGTCTAGGCAGAAATTGGCTTTGATATCCATGACCTCATAGTGCCTAGCAATACCTTCACAAGACCCTCATAGCAGTAGAAAAAGATGATGGTATCAAATTAAAAGACTAATGGAGAAAAGGAGGGGATATGATGAACAATGGAGTTGTGAAGGGGAAAGGGGGGAGGGAATATCATGGTTTCTTGTCTCTAAGTATAGAAGTTGTCAATTAAAAAAAATTTTAAAAACTGGAAAGTAACAGAGACACTGAAGTGGTAACCTCAGAAATGAAAAAAAATGCAAATTTAAATGTCACACATATATGGGTAAGTTAATTTTTCAATATCATAAGTAAAAAAAAGCACTAACCTTATACTTATCACTACTTTATAGTCAGGCAAATACAGAAATTTCTCTAAGAAAGACTGATTAATACTCCATGAATCAATATACAAGAATTAAAGAGAAAAAATTAATGTTTTATTTATTAAATAGATTCGATACCAAAATGGGGAACAACATCTGTGTCTGTTCTAAAGTAGACAGGAAGTAGCCACTTAAAGTTCCTCACAGCAACCCATAGCACATTTCCCCTTTCCCTAGTAGACTAGTGACTTCTCCTTTGTACTCATTCAGAGTATCTAAGATAGTGATAAGGAGATGAGTTAGCAGAGTGATACCTTGTGTACACTGATAGGTCAGAAACCTACAGGTTATAAATATCTATGATCCACATGGCTAAGAAATTAGATATAGCATAGATTAGGGAGGAAATCCAGCAAACAAAACTATATAATATCTACTTAATTCATAAACGACATGACCTCTGTGATTACAATTCCTTTGTGTAGATTAAATACTCAACTTTTACTGAATCAAAGAAACACTGTGTAGACCCCATAAGGACAACAAATGCCATCACTAATAATACTGTCATATGGGAATAAATATTCTCTACTACCCAGAAGATTTTAAAGAAAAAAAACACTGAGCATGGTACAATCTCTTTTAGAGCTCTCTTAACTTGCCTGACTTACTACATACACACAGAAAGCCATACAATAAATACTACTGGATTTGGTTTTTTAGTTTAAATACATTATTTTGCCCCCAAGCAACTATGATTAAAAGAGTCTAACACAGCTGACATTAAAACAGATACAGAGGCCATCAGTATTAATATTTACTATCCACGCATACATGATTTTTTTTTTTTTTTCAGATTTTCAAGGTAGGGTCTCACTCTAGCTCAGGCTTACCTAGAATTCACTATGTAGTCTCAGACTGGCCTCGAACTCTTAGCAATCCTCCTACCTCTGCCTCCCGAGTACTGGGATTAAAGGTGTGTGCTACCACGCCCAGCCATACATGATGTTTTTGTTTACTCCACTAATGTTTCTGCTCAGTTTCACGTCTGAAATTTATTTTTTCCCTTCTTCCTCCACATGAGTCAAAGAATTATGGACCAAAATAAATGTAAAGGAGCCCCATATTCTTTTGTGAAGATACCATACTAGTGATATTTTCACCAGTGTTCAGAGTCATGTAAGTGGTATTTTTATAGCAGTGTTAACTGAGAATAATCTGCTTTTCCCTAAAATAAATATAACTTGATAACTTTTAGAAAGGCATATTTATTTATTTTTTTGTTGTTAGTATTTTTGCCTTTCAAACCTCCTAAGCGTCAACAGTAGAATATTCTAACCTCTCTAAGAAGATAAAAGGGTCCCATTTTAGTCTCCCCAGGCCTGTCCATCTGGTCTTAATCAGATCTCTGTCACCACCCAGTGGTCACCACACTCCATTACAGGGACATAAAATTTCACATTTAAGGATCTAGAAGAGTAAAAGTCAGAAGTAAAGACCAAACAAATGCAAAACACAGCCAGTGCTCCCTGAAGACATGGTCTTTGCTTGAGAAGGAAGACTGAGGGGTTCAGCTAAAGGCCAAGGTGTCTGGACTCTGACAAAACATCAAATGAGTACCAACACGGGGACAACAAAAGGCAAGCAGGTTACCACTAAAAACTCAGAATCCTAGTATATATGTCAACTACATATTCCCTGGATTTATCAACACCTTCAACTCCTGAAGATCTATAGCTATGTATGGAGAAGTTTAAATGGATCAAATATGAATATGATTATTCTGCATGTCTTTGCATTAAAGAGTTTTTTATTCTACATATTTAAGAAAATTTGACCATAGTTGGCTTTGATATACCAATTTAATACATGTAAATGGATTATTGTTTTAAACTTTTGATTGTAAACAAAGATAGTATTGAAACATTTAAGAGATGTAAGATTCAGCATAGTTTTAAATGTGAATTAATTAGAGTTCTAAGTTATTTTGTTTGTTATATTTTTAGTGCTGGACTTACCCACAGGGCCTGAGGATGCTAAGCAAGTACTCTACCACTGAGTTAGTCTCAGCAGTTACGAATTGTTTTAGAACCAGAGAAAAGTTGTTTCCAAGCTGAAAAATGGATGTTTAAAGGAAACTGGATATATTAAATTTATAAATACAATGTTAAAATATTTGTAGACTTTAAAAATAAAATTTAACATTAATTCCTTTAGAAGAGAATGTTAAAACTACATAAAGAATTGGGTCTCATAATTTTCTATTCTAATGTTTTCTATTTTAATAAATCTAATTTTTAAAATGTAAATAAACCACACACAGAAAAATTACCCTTAAAGAACAAAGCAAGACAACAGAGTAAAACAACACAAAAGAAAACAAACGCATCAACAAATATGTATTCTACGGGCTGTGGACATGACCTGGTGGTAAACTGCTTGCCACACAAGCATGAGGACCTGAATTTGGATGTCCAGCACCCATGTAAGAGTCAGGCACAGTGATGAGTGACTGTAATTCCAGTGCTGGTGAGGCACAGACAGGAAGATCTCTGGGGCTTACTAGCTAGCTAGTCTAGCCAATTAAGTTTCAGGTTCAACGAGGGACTCTGTTTCAAAAAGTAAAGTGGATAGTAATTGAGGAAGACACTTAACAATGATCTCCAGCCTCCACGTGGAAACACACCCATAAACATATGCCAAAAAAACAGCAAAAACAAAATTGTATTATATGTCAAAGGGTTAATGGAAAAAACTGAGTTAATAATGAAATATGTCAAACTAAAGATTATGGATTTCCTCCCACATGCACTGCCTTCTTCCTCCCACCTCCCTGGTTCGGTGAGGATGTGGACAATGTAGGAGGTCAGAGCTTCCAGTTTAGCTGATGATGCTCTGAGAAGAACATGTTCACAAGATGTAAGGGCCAAAGCAATGCAGAACTTGGTTACAACTGGACTGTAACTAAGTGGGTTCTAGGAAGTAGAGGCAGCAAGGAGGAGGGATGAAATGACTAAGGGTGAGTGAGTGCTGAGTAGTTTATCATGGCAGGAAAAATACAGAAGTCGGAGAGAACTCAGATAACTCTGTTACAGACATTTGGTTTGTAGTGTCTGATGGGGAAACAGATGACAATGCCTACCTAAGGCAAATTGGCAGACAGGCTAGAACCAGAAATGGCCAGGACAAAGATCTTTTAAAAAACCTGCCTATGAGAAATACGATTATTCAATGTGGAACAGAACAGAATAAGGAAATTTCAACAGTTCATTTTAAAGATGAGCTCAAGAAAAGAAGCAGTGAAGAACACAAGGAAGGAAGGAACTACATTTGAAGCTTTCTCTCTCTTCTTTGTTACGGAAGAAAATCTGCCAAAAAATGTAAGAGTACCACTGAATTTGAAAACCAGTCATTTGCAGCCTCTAAAGAAATATTTGATTTAGGCAAAGCTTTCCAATGGAAGCTAAGTCATCAAGTAGGTTAAAAGGATCACTTGTTCATTATAAAGCTTTTTTTTTTGGGGGGGGGTAGGGTCTCACTATGTAGTCTCAGGTTGGCTTCGAACTCATAGCGATCCTCCTACCTCTTCCTCACAAGTGCTGGGATTAAAGGCGTGCGTCACCACTACACCTGGGACTTTATGCTTCTTCTCTTTTCTTTGTTTGTTTCTTTCCTTTTTATGCTTATTTTATTTATTTGAGAGAGAAGGAATGAGAGAGAGAATGGGTGTGATGGGGCCTTCAGCCACTGCAAACAAACTCCAGATGCATACACCACCTTGTGCATCTGGCTTACATGGGTCCTGGGGAGTCAAACCTGGGTCCTTTAGCTTTGCAGGCAAGTGCCTTAGCCGCTAAGCCATCTCTCTAGCCCCACCTTTTACTTTTTAACGAAGAAAAACAAACCTCTTTTTGTGTGTGTGTGTGTGTGTGTGTGTGTGTGTGTGTGTGTGTGAATGCTGATGCAAAAAAAAAAAAAAAAAAAAAAAAAGCTAAGTAGGAAGGCTGAGCCACAGCCACAAACAATCCCAGCAGTTGAGAAACTGATAGAGGAGGACTGGTGCAAGTTTGAAGCAATATATAGTGAATTCCAAGCTAGTCTTGGCTCCACAGAAAAACCGTTTCAAAAAAAGGGAGGGGGGGAAGGTAGAGAGGGAAAAAGAAAAAAAAAAAACCAAAATAAGCAATCAAACATACAAAAAGGTAGTCTGGGCATAGCTGGAAGCATTCACTATGCAAATGGCATAAAATGAGACCTACCCCTTACTCTCTGTGATGTGGCCATGGTGCTATGGTTAAGACCCTTGCTGAAGACACAGAGTCTGCAACATTTAGAGTAAAATATTCTGGTACCTTTATTTTCACTTTAAAACTGTTCAGTAAGGTGAGTGATGGGTGTGTGCGTTGGGGGGCAGTCATTAGATATATCCCTACTCGAGTGTATATTTGAAGAGTTTTCTAAAGCAGTTCGTAAGTCTGGGGGACTGGAGTAATAGTTCAGTAGTTACAAGTACTTGCTTGCAAATCCTGCTGGCCTAGGTTTAATTCTCCAGTACTCACCATAATGCCAGATGCAAAGTGGTACATGTATCTCTGTAACCCTACCTACAATAATGGGAGGTGGAGTCAGGACAAGGCAAAGCGAGGCGAGCTAGTCTGACAACATTTGCAGTGGCAAGAGACACCATCTCAAAGAAGGTAGAGTCAGACACCTTGAAGATGTCTTCTGACCTTCACATGATTGTAATCCCAGTACTTGGGAGATGGAGGCAGCAGAATCACGAGTTCAAGGCATTCTTAGCTACATAGCAAATTTGAGGCCAGACTGGAAGATGAGAGACCCTGTCTCAACTAAAAGAGCATCATAAATCTTTAAATCAATGCAATGTCAAAGCACTAGAGGATTCTTTTTGGTAGTCTGACTAAATAACACAAAGTAATGAGGGAAAATTAGTTCTAAGAGTGATAAAACTATTTGTGCCAGGCATGGTGGTGCACACCTTTAATCACAGCACTCGGGAGGCAGAGGCAGGAGGATCACCATGAGTTTGAGGTCACCCTGAGAATACATAGTGAATTCCAGGTCAGCCTGGGCTACAGCAAGACCCTACCTCGAAAAATCAAACAAACAAAAAAACTATTTGCAACTGAAAAAGTAAAGACCAACAGAACAGAATAAAACACCAAGCTATAATGTAGTAAATCCTATTAATTTAAATAACAAGCTATTTGGAAAACAAGCAAAGTGAGCAAAAAGTAATTTTAGACAGGATAAGACATAATCATAACCATATCTTTGTAAATTTGCTAAAAACAAATTTTTAATCATTTAGAAATCCAAAAAAATTTTTAAGAGAAATAGGAGGAATATTCATGAAGAAAAATTTACATTAGTCACTAAAGCAACAAGACATAAGGAAACGCTTGCAGGAAAAGATCTGTAACACACAGCAAGCTAGTGAGTGACTTTCCTTAATTTGGCAAGAATTTGCACAGGGGCCATGCTAATCTTCTCTGTATCGTTCCTTTTTGGCAAGAATTTGTATGAATATACCAACAAGCAATGGGCAAAGGGTAAATAGGGACACTCACAGAAAATAAAATTAGAATACCCAATAAATATAAAAGGATAATAGACTAAAAAGGATATAAATCAAAACAACGGGATCTTCTACCTGACCATCAAAAATATTCAAAACTAAACATCATCATGTACTTGTGTATATTCCACCAAACATTTTTAATGGGTATACAAACCACACGGTAAATAAGGAATCAAACACATTAATACATTCATGGATGCTATTATTTTATCATATATGTTTGTTTTGTTTTTTTGAGGTATGGCCTTCTCACTCGAGCCTGGGCTGACCTGGAATTCACTATGTAGTCTTAGGCTGGCCTTGAACTCAAAAAGCCATTCTTCCACCACCGGCTCCTGAGTGCTGGGATTGAAGACATGCAGCAACATGCCTGGCAGAGATTAAGAGAGAGAATGGGCATGCCAGGGCCTCTAGCCACTGCAAATGAACTCCAGATGGGTACTGGGTAATCAAGCCTGGGTCATTAGGCTCTGCAGGCAAGTGCCTTAACTACTGAGCCATCTCTCCAACCCCCCATGTATGCTTTTAAAAGGAAGGATGAAGTTCATTGAATTATATTAGTATTCAATATATAGTTTACAATTTAAAGAGAAAGACAACGGGCAGGTCAAGGGGCAAAAAAATATTCTAAAAATAAATGTTATAATAGTAGAAATACAGAAGAAAGAGAGATTACTACATTAGAAAATTCAGGGCAACCATAACACATTCCATCTGAAGTGTCAGTGTGATGGTGAAACATCTAGTTCAACGTTTCTGGTATTACCTTCCCATTTCTCTCCTTTTATCCCTGGTCCCACTCTCCATCTCTGTTTTCTTAGTGAAAACAACTTACAAACTACTAGTGTGACTACTATGAAATAAGTGTCAGAACTTTTCCTACTTTTTTTTTTAAAGGATTAAATGAGAGAATGGGTATAGTATGCAGCACATAGTATTTTGAAAAATATTACCTATTCACTAAACAGGCTTCGTACTTTAACTTGTATATTTTATCTTAGTATGTATCTTTAAAAAAAATTTTTTTTTAATTTTTTAGAGAGAGTGAGAGACAGACAGGGAGAGAATTGGCATGCCAGGGCCTCAGCCACTGTAATTGCACTCCAGACACTTGTGCCACCTAGTGGGCATGTGAGACCTTGCGCTTGCCTCAGCTTTGTGCATCTGGCTTATGTGGGATCTGGAGAGTAGAACGTGGGTCCTTAGGCTTCCCAGGCAAGCTCCTTATCTGCTAAGCCATCTCTCTAGCCCGTATCTTTTAATAAAACTTGCCTTAAAAACTCTTTTTAGGGCTGGAGAGATGGCTTAGTGGTTAAGGCGCCTGCCTCCTAAGCCTAAGAACGCTGGTTCCAATCTCCAGGTCCCATGTTTAGCCAGATGCAAAGTTATGCAAGGGCGCAATGCCGCATTTGACCACAAGGGGGCGCACACTTCCGGATTTCGTTCGCAGCAGCTGAGAGGCTGCTGGTGCACCCATCTTTATCTGTCTTTCTCTCCCTTTCTCTCTCTCTCTCTCTCAAAAAAACAAAAACAAAAACAAACCTCTTTTTAAATGTGGGCAAGACATTTAAATATAAATGTTACAATACTAAGGGTATAGTAATTGCTGTTCCAAATGCATCTCCAGTTACAGGAAAGATTTAGATTTAGAAGCAAATGTATATCACTTTACTGAACAGGAAGTGTTCACCTCACTTATAAATGCTGAGTTTCACAAGGCCTATGCCCAAACTCAATTACTACTATGAGGAATTATTTTCCAGTCAATCCTGACAACTCTAAAACTTAGAAGTGTTGATTAAACCCTTTCCATTAAGTAAAAGCAAAGCTGGTCTGGTTCTCAATGAAGGGAATATCTGCTCTTCTTTGAGTATAATCCCACTTCCCTTCTTTACAGGCTCATGAGGAATTCCAGTTAGCATAAATAAACAACTTGCAGAAGTTTTTCATCTTACCCATGATCCTCCATTTGCCTAGCCTCATACCACACAACATATTCCAACAAAGTCAAAGAACAAAAATGGTAAAAATAACTTTTGCAGGATACACTGTCAAGAATAGTTGGTCAACTCTTAAAAAATATTCCTACTGCCATCTTTGTCTCTAATCTTTTACTGTCCTTTCTGACCCTCCCTCCATGGATCTTGAACCTAACTCTCTAACTGCTCCACTCACCTGTGCTAATGTTTTTTTTGTGTAAATTCTGTCTCTCCTGTATGTACCCCAAAAGCAAGAACACATTTTTTTCCCTCAAAGCCAAGTCCCTAGCAGAAAACCTAATAGGAGGTACCAGAAAAAGTTTTGAAGTAAGTGCATAAAATATATTTTCTACAGTGTATCCTGAAAGAACCTTGGGTCAGCAATCAGAACAACTAGACTCACATCTTAGGAGTGCTATCTGGTGGTTCTCGAGCTCTGCTACTGTGCACAGTGTCACAAAATGAGGCAGTGACAATAACAGTGTCAGTTGTTATGCTGGTTCAAGTCATACGATGGTTCTTCAAATTAATAGAATCTATCAACTAAATTTATAAATTTGAATGGGAATAATAGTTATTCTACCAGGAAAAGCAGATTTAACCAACACATTTACTTACTTTTTCCTAAAATACAAAAGAAAAGCCATATGCAGCTGGTAAGACACTGATTGACAACACCTCCCTATAAGTATGCATAATGCTTGAGCTTTGAAAGACCATAGCACATTTTAACTGTGCCATGTCTTTCAATCTAGGTGATAATTTGATGTACAGTTTTAGGGCATTGCTTACCAGGTTCTGGGAGATCTAATTTCGCCCGCTTTAGTTCTGCCATAGAAATCTGAAGTTGTTCTATTACAAAATCATCTTCAAAGAAAAAATCCTTTGCTAGAGTCTCCTGAAGAAATTCCACAAGTTCTTCCATAGACAATCTCATTAGATGTTCTAAGAAAAGATTAGAGGAATACAAATGTTGAGTCCACAGTACTATTTAGGTTGAAAAGATAATAAACTCTATTTGGGAGTAGTATGTTTTTAAATGGGACATAAAAAAAGACATATATAACACTTAGGTACGGCACTACGAATATCACTAATACTCAGTAAGACAAAAATATTTTATGACAGTAGTCAGAGGGCAAACTTACTGGAGAGAAAGAAAGATATATACATCCAAATGCTTTCATGTTAGTTTAATGGTAACCATTCTAAACACTAACACTGACATAAAACAGGAAGACATGAGGCTTTTTTCTTTTATTGATGAGCAGCTCTGTTGCATATGCAAATCTAGTTTTAACTCTGTATTTCTTAACTTTTATTTCATAATTTCCATAAAAAGTAATTAACTTTATATCACATTTACTTAGGAAAATTAGTTTTATTAGAAAAAAAAAAAACCCTGAAGCTATAGACACAAAACAGAAAGTAAAATCCACTAAGACTGCACTACCTAGTTCCCTACAAGTAGATGTGTTCGTGTGTGTATATCAGCTTACAAACTAGATTGTAAGTTTCCAAGTTTCTAAGTTGAACATGGTATTTTCCCATTTAAGCGTTTAAATAATCTTTCTCATTTTATACCATCATCGATAGTGATGCAATTGAGTAATGCAAGCATTTACTTCACTTACTCTTCTAATAATTAGCATTTATATAATTTCTGATTTTTCCCATTTACAACCACTGTGTGATGAGCCTCCACTAACACTGTCTCTAAGTATTTTTAAGGCAATCAGAAAGAAATAGAGGAAAAAGATTCTCACAAGGTTCCACTAAGTACTGACTAAAGTGCTAAGAAAGAGATATTTTTTCTTGAGATAGGGTCTCACTCCAGCCCAGGCTGACCTTGAACTCACCTTTGTAGCCCCAGGTTGGCCTTGAACTCATAGTGATCCATCCTCCTACCTCAGCCTTTGAAATGCTGGGATTAAAGGTGTGCACAATCACACTGGGCTTCAGAAAGAGATTTTTATGTTTTGTTCTTTGTTTTTAATTTTTTAATTGAAAATAAGAAACTGTAAAAACTACTGGTGTACCACACAATGTTTTCATATAGGCATACCACTCTAGAATGACTAAACCAATCCAACTGACATATTACCAAACATACTCGTTTTTGTGATGAAACCATTTAAAATCTATTCTCTCAGCAATTTTTCAAGTGTGTTATACATTCCTGTTAATTATGGTCACTACGCTACAGAACGGATCTCCAGAATTTATTCTACTATCCAACTGAAACCTTGTAGCCACTGACCAACATCTGGATTACCTCTTGTCTGTCAACTACCATTCTATCCTGGATGCTTCGTATCATGGTAAAGGAAATTCATTTAAGTCTTTGAATTGTGCTTCCTGAATCAAGAAAAACACAGTAGCAGATATCTTCTCAGCTCATTTAAAGTAATTGCAGTGCTTAAAGTTTACTTACAAAGGTGAGGAAATGTTTGACTTGTCAAAACAAATCAAGGGTCATGTAAGTAAGTAAGAGGGAGAAGAGCACCAGAGAGACAGCATTATGTTTCTACTTTTTCACTGTTTAGGGAACATTAAACTAGTATTTAATAAATTACACTTTTACAAAATATTGTGGTCTATTTACAGTCCATGGAGAAATGGCATAAAGAAAGTAAGGAGCCATGAGTGGTGCTTTCACCTTTAATCCCAGCACTTGGGAGGCAGAGGTAGGAGGATCGCTGTGAGTTCAAGGCCAGCCTGAAACTACATAGTGAATTCCAGGTCAGCCTTGGTTACAGTGAAACGGTACCTCGAAAACCCAAAACCAAAAAAAAAAGGGGGGACGGAAAGGGGGTGGAAAAATGCAAGGAGAAGAGTAGAAGAAAGAAAATGTCATTTCACCTGGTGCTAACAGAACTCTGAGTCTGGAAAGACAATCTGCTGTCTGTGTGTTGAGGAATGCTTGAGTGTAAGGGACATGAAACACAACACTTCTGTAGCCTCTTGAACACAGCAAGTAATATAAAGATACCTTACACTGGGCGTTCTCATTCTTATGAGAAGTATGGTTAACCCAGCCCTCTTGTGTTCACCTTGTCCAAGTAAATGACAAACAATCGACATCAAACATACTTACAGCAAGGCCAAGCACAGCAGAGAGATAAACTGTGAATGTGGCTCCATGCTCTCAAATGGCTTATACTTTAGTTGAGATGCTAAGCACATCAAGAATAATGTGAGAGAGTAGATTATCCAGTAATTGCAAAAGAATGTCCTGGATTACAAGTACTAACTGATGTTCCAAAACTTTCAACAATTCACATCTCTGTATAGTACAAGAGGAGTCACAATGTTTCAGGCTGAGTTGAGACTTTAAAAATGAACATGGGCCGGGCGTGGTGGCACACGCCTTTAATCCCAGCACTCAGGAGGCAGAGGTAGGGGGATCGCCGTGAGTTCAAGGCCACCCTGAGACTACAGAGTGAATTCCAGGTCAGCCTGAGCTACAGTGAGATCCTACTTTGGCGGGGGTGATGACGATGGGTCTCCACATTCATATAGAAAATCCTCATTTCTTGGGGTTTTTTTTTGTTTGTTTGTTTTTCAAGGCAGGGTCACACTCTAGCCCAGGCTGACCTGCAATTCACTATGTAGTCTCAAGGTGACTTTGGAACTCACAGAGATCCTCCTACCTCTGCTTCCTGAGTGCTAGGATTAAAGGCATGTGCCACCATGCCTGGCTTCATTTCTTGATTTTTAAGTAAGGCCAAACAAAACAAATTTCAGAGTCCTTTAAATACTGTAAGTGAAGGTTAAAAAGTGTTCAGGGGCTGAGAAATGGCTTAGCAGTTAAGGCGCTTGCCTGCAAAGCCAAAGGACACAGGTTTGATTCCCCAGGACCCAAGTAATCCAGATGCACAAGGTGGCACATGCACCTCTAGTTCGTTTGCAGTGGCTGGAGGCCCCAGAGCACACATTAAAGAATAAAAAAAGGGTTCAGTTTTGTTTTTACTTGAAAAAAAAACACAAAAAACCTTGTGGGCTGGAGAGATGACTTAGCTTGCCAGTAAAGTCGAAAGATCCAGGTTCAATTCTCCAGTACACACATAAGCCAGATGCACAAGGTGGCACATGTATCTAGAGTTTGCTTGTAGTGGCTAGAGGCCCAGGCATGCCTATTCTCTCCTTCTCTCTCTCAGAATAAAAAAGAAATAAAATAAAATAAAAAGCATACTTATGCAACTAGAGCCACCAAGCGTAATTGCTCCAGAGGCCATGACAGTCAAGCCCCATCTAGAGCTTGGAGGTGGATGCTCTTTTTCCTGGATGAAAGAAACAGTAAAGAAGAAATGTTTTCTCTTTAACCAAGTGGTCTGGTTTCTTTGCTCTTTCTGTTCTCTTATTACAAACGTGAGTTTCAAACTAATAAGAGTAAGGGTTAGTCCCAGTGGAAAGTAACACTTAATACAAACCACATTCTACCATGCAAGTATGGAAGTGAAACTAACATAAGGAGAAAAGAGTCAAAGACCTTTCAATGTAGTATGCTTCTAATCATGAAAGAACCAATGGAAATATATTACCAAATTTAGATAATTTTTCTGCAAATTTTCATTATTCTTTAAAACCACTACTATTAATGAACAATGAATGTAGGTAGAGGATACCTGAGAAATCAGAGTTAAAATAAGCCTTGATTTTTACAGTCTTGATAGTTAAACATTTTCTTACTTTTGTGTAATTTCAAGATGGTGTAAGACATAGCGGTAAGAACTCGCTCTCCTTCAAAGATGTAGATATCCCATATTCTCAGGTTCAGTGTAAAGGGAGTCTGTAATAAGAACAAAGCCAGATAGTGTAAAGTTAACACTTCCCTAACCTTGGAGTTTTAATTTTATGATTGAGTCTTGTAAAAATACTTACCCGATCAAGAAAACACTGAAAAAACCATTTCATTGTATAAAAACTTGTGTAAATTTCTTGAGAATCCTGCAAAAACAAAGCCCTCATAATTTCTGAATTATATTAAAAGAGACATTACAATGTAATACTAAACTTTAGGAGGGTATTAGAGGTAGCTCAGCATTAAGTCATTGCATTACAAATATTTTTCATACTTCCTATTTTTCTATTCTCAATTTTTCTCCTTAACTTTCTCCTTTACTTCTCCTGATCACCTCAAGAATAACACTGTCATGACATGTTACAGCACATTTAGATTTCCATGACTATATTTCACATAAGCGGCAAAGCATATACACATTTCACAAGGAACACTTACAAAGCCTTTTTTGGTTTTGTTTTTTCAAGGTAGGGTCTCACTCTAGCTCAGGCTGACCTGGAATTCACTAGGTAGTCTCAGGGTGGCTTTGAACTCATGGTGAGCCTCCTACCTCTGCCTCTCGAGTGCTGGGATTAAAAGCTTGTGCTACCATGCCTGGCTCTTACAATGCCTTTCGAACAATTTAAAAACCTTCAAAATAACTGACAAACCACCTATCTGTGATGGACCATTAAGTTTTATAAATCTAATGTTCTTTAAATAACTGAGAATTAGACTATACAGTAAGTGAAATGGATAGTACTATAAATTAATATAAAACATGGGGGCTGGAGAGATGGCTTAGCGGTTAAGGCGCCTGCCTCCTAAGCCTAAGAATGCCGGTTCCAATCCCCAGGTCCCACATTTAGCCAGATGCAAAGTGACACAAGGGCGCAATGCCGTACTTGACCACAAGGAGGCGCACGTATCTGGATTTCGTTAGCAGCAGCTGAGAGGCTGCTGGCGTGCCCATC
The DNA here is from genome assembly GCA_036365145.1 of Orientallactaga sibirica. Classification (NCBI taxonomy): domain Eukaryota; kingdom Metazoa; phylum Chordata; class Mammalia; order Rodentia; family Dipodidae; genus Orientallactaga; species Orientallactaga sibirica. Next base: position 7,877,292 of record JAEOAD010001030.1, read on the forward strand.
TCTTGTCTGTCTCCCTCTCCCTCTCTCTCTGTCTGTCTCTGTGTCTCTCTCTAAGAAAATAAAAAATAAAAGTTTTTAAAAAAATGGCATCACAGATGAACTTAATTCCTGGTGTAGGTGGGTTTTATGTCAATGACACAGCTACTTACCAAATGGTGCTTAAGTTTGGATAAAAATTTATTCAGTATTTTTTCATGATGTTCTTGAAACCTCAAGAGTTTAGGAAAACCTTGAACAAAAAAGCCTAGAATGCAAACATAAAAACGGTAATAACTGAATAACACAAATAACAGTAATAACATAAATAACAACCCCTCCACCATCTAAAAATGCAACATTTCATTTGTATCTGACAAAAATAAAAACAAAGACCCACTAGTTATCAGGGTGTTTTTCCTCTCCACCATGGAAATAACTGTACATAAATTGGAGCGATGAAATATCTTGCTATGATTTGTTGGCTAATGTCCACTTTTATTTTTGTAAATTTGCTAAAGATGACAAAATCTTTCTAAATTACAATGAAAATCTATGATCATAAGAGAAAATGGAAACTGAATTCACTTATCAAAGGCTATCTTTTCTTTTAAAGATCTTGCACCACAATTGATTGTTAACAAATGATTGTTAGCAAATTACATATCCTGCTACATTTTCTAAGTTTACATTAACAATTACATTAGTATCATATTTCCAAAGTTCTCGTCACTTTTTTGTTGGTTTGGTTTTTTTTCGAGGTAGAGCCTCAATCTAGCCCAGGCTGACTGACCTGTCACTCTGTCATCCCAGGCTTTTAAAGGATTTTATTTAGTTATTTATTTATTTATTCATTCATTTATTTGAGGAAGGGGGGGATGAACTGTAAACAAACTGCAGACACACATACCACTTTTTGTATCTGACTTATGTGAGTACTGGAGAATCAAACCTGGGTCCTTAGGCTTAGCAGGCAAGTGCCTTAACCACCAAGCAATCTCTCCAGCCTTTCTTAATCCTTTCTATAGGCTACATTTAATATCAGCTAAAGCATGAAGGTACTATATAACCATGATATGCCAAACATTATATTTTGTTGGGGTGGGGAGATAGTTAAGTAGGTGAACTGCTTGCCTTGCAAGCATGAGGATCTCAATTTGAACCTCAGAACCCACTAAAAATACTGGGCATGGGGCTGGAGAGATAGCTTAATGGTTAAGGTGTTTGCCTGCAAAGCCAAAGGATCCCGGTTCGATTCTTCAGGACCCACATAAGCTAGATGCACAAAAAGGCGCATGTATCTAGAGTTCGTTTGCAGTGATTGAGGTCCTGGTGAACCCATTCTCTCTCCCTCTCTCTGCCTCTTTCTCTCTCTCAAATGAATAAATAAATAAATAAATAAATAAATAAATAAACAAATAAATAAATAAACAAATAAATAAATAAAATATGTTTTAAAAAATACTGGGCATGGTGGTGAGAACTGGGAAGAAGAGCAGACAAGAGAATCCCTGGGGCTTATTGACCAGCCAGCCTGGTCTAATGGATGAGGGGCTGGAGAAATGGCTTAGTGGTTAGGTGCTTGCCTGCAAATCCTGAGGACACATGTTTGACTCTCCAGGTCCTATGTAAGCCAGATGCACAAGGTGACACAAACGTGCAAGGTCGCACATACACCCAAGATGGCACACACATCTGGAGCTCGACTGCAGTGGCTTGAGGCCCTGGCATGCCAATTCTCATTCATTCTCTCTCTCTTTCACTCTCATATGGAAAAAAATAAAAATAAAAAAACCAGGCATGGTGGTGCACGCCTTTGATCCCAGCACCTGGTAGGCAGAGGTAGGAGGACTGCCACGAATTCAAGGTCACCCTGAGACTACACAGTGAATTTCAGGTCAGCCTGGGCTAGAATGAGACCCTACCTCGAAAAAAAAAATTAAAATTAAAAAAATAAAAAAGGCCAGTGTGGGCTGGAAAGTGGTTAAGGTGCTTGCCTACAAAGCCTGAGGACCCAGGCTCGACTCCCCATTGCCATGTAAGCCAGATACACATGGTGGCACATGCATCTGGTGTTTGCTTGCAAGAGACCCTGGTGTGCCCAGTCACTCTCTCTGTTGTTCTGCTTCTTTCTGTCTCTCAAATAAATAAATACAACTTTCAAAAAAGGCCTGTCTGTTGAGCTTTCCTCAAAAAAACACAAACAAACAAACAAAATGAAAGAAAAGGAGGGAGGGAAGGAGGAAAAGAAAAAGGTGAATGGGGGCTGGAGAGATGTCTTAGTGGTTAAGACATTTGCCTGTGAAGCCTATGGACCCAAGTTCAATTCCCCAAGACCCATGTATGCCAGATGTACAAGGTGGCATATGCACTGGAGTTTGTTTACTGTATGTATGTATGTATGTATGTATGTATGTATGTATGTATGTAAGCATTTGCACACATGCATGTGTTTATGGTGTGTCATGTTTTCTTGCCACTGTAAACAGAATACCAAACACTTGTGCTACTTTTGCATATAGCTTTATGTGGGCAACTGGGAGTTTAAACCCAAGCCAGTAGGCTTTGCAAGCAAGCATCTTTAATCACTGAACCTATCTCCCCAACTCCTCAATTAATATTATGTAACAAGCAATTATGTATCAAAATATCTAGCCAGGGCTGGGGAGATGGCTCAGTGGTTAAAAGGTACTTGTTTGCAAAGCCTACCAACCCTGGTTCAGTTCTCCAGTATCCATGTAAAGTCATTCACAAAGTAGACCATGCATATGGAGTTCATCTGCATCTGCAAGAAGCCTTGGCATGCCCCTCCCCCAGGCATCTTGTATTTTTCCCAATAATACAGCTTCTCCAAAATTTCTCCAAACTTAATTTCTTTGTTCTGAGGGCAAAATAATTTTAAAATGCCAATAATGTACTTTGATAAAAAGACTAAGAAAACTCTCAGTGTGAACAAAAAAGTTTAGAAAAGTTCAATAAACGAAATGAAAGAAGAAATTAATAAGAAACACTAATAAAGTGAGTAAGGTGTGAGAGCTTACATTTATTCTTCATTTCACCAAGCATCTTTGATTTTGTTTTAATGTGCCTTTTCCCCTTCCCTTCTTTACCACTTAAAATGAGTTTTTCTTACCATGCATGGCATGTTTAGGGCCCGAGAAGAGTTTGACCAGGGCCCAGAAGGCGTCTTCCTCGTTCATGTACATGAGGAGTAGTGCTGTGATCTGACTCATCCCCTGGCAGTACCCAACTTCCTAAGAAGCAGAGGGGGACACAGACTAGGGAACTTAATATCAAATTACACATAAATTAACATTGAGAAAAACATTCAAAACCTTTAAAAATGACAAAAAAAAATCAGGAAATGGCTAGATATACCATTTGGTGGGCAATTCTAGAGAAATATCACAATGCTTGTAGCATAATGGTGCATATTATTTAAAAAAACTGTTCAGCAATAAAAGTGTAGGTATAGCAAAGACTTAAAGAGACTTCTGTCTGATACTACAATACTTTCTCTAAAAAGTGCTAATATTTATACTTTATGTATGTTTCTCAGTTTAGCATTCCTCTTCTTTGTGCAGATGTTGGCACACCTATTGATGTTTCCTTTTATTTCTTTAAGTAGATATTTTTCATGATGCCCACCCAGCTTGTATTTCTCTCCTCATATTTCCTACTTATGATGTGGCCTTTAGGGATTCATGTTTAAGTCATGGCAACCACAATGGAGCAGGTGATGACTTCTGAAAGCAGAGGAGTAATTAACTGGTTGTACAGAGACTTCTCTCTCTAGGAAATCTGAACAAAGCCAGAGAGATTGTAGCTACATGGCATTATGTATTTAAACAATATGGCCACACTGAGTTTGTGGATAAAACTTTAGTCATGGAATAAATAAACAAGGCAAAAGAAACAATTGGAAGAGAGAAAGGCCAGTACAATCAGGTCCCCGAAATGCTGAGACATAATAATGTAGGCCTGGAGTAGCAAAGTGTAGTTACATGTCTCATTCAATGTATTTTCCAGCTCCCAGTTCCAGGAGGACTAGCTACTGTTTCATTTCTGCAGGGAGCTCCTTCAATAAATCTCTGGGGCCTCTAGCTGCTGCAAACAAACTCCAGATGCATGCACCACCTTGTGCATCTGGCTTATGTGGGTCCTGGGGAATTGAATCTGGGTCTTTTGGCTTTGTAAGTAAACACCTTAACCACTAAGCCATCTCTCCAGCCCAATAAATCCCTTTTAAACTTTCCCTAATTTGAAAGAGTTTTTGCTCTTGTAACTTAAAGGTTTTAGTTTCTACTAAATTTATATATCCCAAGGTTCAAAGATTGTCCTCCCTGGAACTTAGTCAAAAAGATTTTAACACCTTTGCTAGCTCTGACTTATCTTTGCTGCTCAGAATGGTAAATGCCTTAGGAGCAGCAAGACTATTAACAAATGATTTAGTTTTACTCTACGCTTGTTAGACCTCACCTAGTAGATAAAAAGGTATTTTGATAGTAACCTAATTTAAGTGTTGTTGGCAGGCAACCAACTTTCTGTCCCATTCTGTCATCCCCAGGTTTATGTATGTAAAAACAAAAATACCACAAAGAGCATAAAATGTAGTAAAACCAAACAATTTGAAGGGAGAGGGAAAAGGTAAGGCTCACTGATATCCTGTGGTTATATCTACGTTTTCACTTTTCCAAATCAGCTCTGCTCTAAGGTGCTAGCATACCTGGGAGCTATATACACATTCCTAGAACTAAAAGAGACTTTGGAGAACATCTAAGATAATGAAATAGACCAAGAAGGGTCTTGTCAGGTAAGTGACATCAAAAACAATTTCTAGTACCTCAGAATGTAACTAAAAGAACTGGGCAGGCATGCTCCAACTTACCGTATTATAAACAGAATATGCAGCAAGAACATGGAATAAAGATTGTTGCCTAGAGAAATAAATATTTACATTAAACACAATTTAATGAGTTCACATCCTTTCAAAAATTATGAACAAAAAATAGGCTTCTATAAATAAATAATCTAGGTAAACTTACTATTGTAATAAAAAAATTATCCCAAGATCAAACTGAAACAAAACTCTAAGCAGTCTAAATTTCAGACTTGGTAACATTCTTCTGATATAAAGACTTTCTGTTAAAAGCACAAAGGTTTCAAAGTTTCTTAAATCTGTTGTCTTCTTTCATTCAGCTCTTACTCTGAACCCATCCCAATAGAAGCCACTAGATTAACAGAATGTGGCATGATCTTTTGAAAACTCAGTTATAGTACCAGCTAACAAGAGGCAGGGCTGGAACAATAAGCTCCAGGAAACTCTGGTGTCTAGTCTTCCAAGCTAGGAAGGAAAAGCCATGAATCACAGGAGGAAACAGGAACATTGTACTCACTACGACCTTAATGATTCACTAGCATGACTTTTGCTTATTGTTCCTCCAACTTTAGTCTGTACTGACTGAAAGATCTTAATTCTGAAAGAAGGAATGCATCTAATCCTGGTCTGGTGACACACACCTGTAACCCCAGCATCTGGGAGGTTGAGGAAGGAGGATCTCAAATTCTAAGCCAGTCTAGGATACACAGTGAGACAATCTCAAAACAACAACAATAACAAACAAACAAAACATAAAAAGGAATGCTTCCAGCAGGAAACACAGCAGTGATTCCATCGAGCTGGAAGCTGAAACTGCCACTGTAACTGTGCCTTATGCCACCATGAGTTCCTGATACCCCAAAAGACACAAGAGATGACTACAGTGGCTATGATGACTGACCCTACTTACTAAGGTGGGAAACTGTTGCCAGTACTCAATGGACATAAGGAGAAGTGTGTCTGGAGCAAAAGACAGCATCTTGGAATTTCTTAGTATATTCCAAAGCTGGTGACTAAAGTCTATGGAGCCATGCATGGTGGTGCATGTCTTCAATGCCAGCACTCAGAAGGCAGAGGTATAGGACTGCTGTGACTTCTGGGCAGTCTGAAACTACATAGTAAATTCCGGGTCAGCCTTGACTATAGCAAGACCCTACTTCAAAAAACTAAAATAATGCCAGGCGTGGTGATGCACGCCTTTAATCCCAGCACTTGGGAGGCAGAAATAGGAGGACTGCCATGAGTTCAAGGCCACCCAGAGACTACATAGTGAATTCCAGGTCAGCCTAGGCTCATGCGAGACCCTACCTCAGAAAAATAAAAATGATAATAATAATAAATAAATAAAGTCTATGAAAAACTACAGCAACCCAATTCAAGGCACACTGCTAACAAGCCAGATTGTTCAGGAGGGAAGGTCTGAGTCACCCTACATGTAAAGAACTAAAATCAGCTGAGGTACTTGCTGATGGCACAGAGAATATGGAAGAAGGTAATTGTAAGTATCGGCTACAGCATGTGGCTAACACAGATAAGACTATAATTATTAGTAGTATTTCTTCCTTATCTTAGTATGAATAGTTGTCTGTATATTAACAATTTTTTCTTTCTCTTATCTCAGATTAAAAGTAGTAATCTGTAATTTTATATCACAACATCTAAGTCATAGGATAGCTGAGCAAAAGGTGCCCATCTGTAGAGAAAGGGTTAGCATGTTTTCAGCTGTCAGTAGAATAGCAGATGCATGTCAGACAGAAGAAAGACTTTGTTGCTGTCTCACTTGGAAATTAAGAATGGTTTAAGGAGATTTGTGTGAGTACCAAGCTGACAAAGGTAGACTGCGATGGTTGGCTAGGCTACAATCTCTTCTTATTCAAACAATGGCCTAGGTGCTGCTATGCAGCAGATTCAGCTCATGCCTGGACATCTAGCCTGCGTTCCTGACGGTCTGCTCTGTGTCATGCCAATACAGACCTCCTTCTGACTTCTGCTTCACTGGTTATATCTTTATTAATAAAGTTGTCATAGTGATCATATGCCAATAGTACTCACAGAACGAATGTCCTGTACCTTCTCATTTCATTCATTTTCATCATGTTTTATTTATGGATGAGGTCAAGGTTAGAGAAATAAATTTATCACTAACAGTCTTTACCACATGTGCATATATGCATGCACACATTCACACACACACACACACACACACACACACACACACACACACACATATACAAGCACTCATTTCTATAATTTTTATTTGAGAAAAATAATTTTTAAGAGATATTGTCTCCCCTAGCTGTCCTCAAACTTGTCTCTTGTTTCAGACTTCCTAGTGTTCATAACATTTAGTAAAATATATATGGTTGTAAGAACTTACAGATCAAAAAATTGTACTTTACCAATTTTATAGCACCTCCTATGTCAAAGTTTTAAAAATTTAAATGACATTAGATCCTAATTTTCACTCAACATGGACTCAAATGATCTGAAAAATCATTTAGGGTTGATTAAAATTATAGTTTACACAAGATATTCTACATACACTTTAGCTTAAAGACTTTGATAAATATTTGTAATGCTTATCACATTTCTTAATATTAATCTTTACTTACTTAACACCATATCTGTCTCTAAACATAATATGGTCCCTAAATGTGCGGTTGACATCAAGGTCTATTTGTCTGATATCAGGTGAACAACCCCGTGCTCTGTGTTTTAATTTCTGAGGAAGAAAAAGAAGGGAAGAAAGCACATTTTTATGAAGATCACTTGTTGAAATTCTATGATAAACAGTAAAATGGTTCTCATTAAAAACATTTTTTGTTTAGGAAAATCATTCCCATGGTTTAAAAAAAATGCAGCAATGTAAAAAGATACACAAAGAAGACTTTCCCTCCCTCTATCCTTCTCTCTTCCCTTACCATTTTCTGTCTTTTCCCTCCCACAGTGTCAACAACTGAGCTTTCCATGTGAAATGGGACTTTTTGGAGTTTGTATTACTAAGACCATGTCAACACTTTTCCATGACAGCCATGCAGTCAATAGGCTTTTTGTCTTCTATTTTTGGCACATTTTTTGTTGTTTTTCTTGGAATTAATTTTTGTCTTGTTGATTGACTTACATAATTTTCTACATCTTTGGATATAATTTGATCCAAATTCAGTGCACATCATATAAACCTCTGGTGACACTCAAACAGAATCTCTACCACCTTCTTGAAGACTCTTCCAGAGCAGCAGGACATGCTCCTGCCTAGGTGGTCTCCTTGGGGTGCAGCCTGGCTCAGACGGTAGGACTACCTGTCACCATCTGCTTGAGCTCCCTTGGCTGGCTCCCAGCTTGACTTCATGGGTTTCTCATCTTCTTCTTGACTTGTGCCCTGGCCCTAGAGGAACACATTCTCCAGTAGCTTCTATGAATGTGTGTGTTGATGAAATTTTGAAACCTCAAATGTCTGACGATTGTGTTAACTGCTCAGCTGCTTTAGAATCCTAAGTTGGAAATCTTTTTGTTCAAAAGGCAAAGCTTTACTGTCTTCTGGCCTCTTGTGTTGCCACTGGAAATCTTTTCTCTTTATATGCAATCTCTTTTTCTTTTCCAGAAACTGGTGGGAACTGTTCTGTCCATGTTTTGATGCCCCACTCAGCAGCACTGGGGCTCCAAGTGTGCAGCGGCCAGCTTTTCAACCGGGTGCTGGTTGACTCAGGTCCTCACGCTTGCACACCACAGGCTTTTATCCACAAAGCCATCTCCCCAGCCCCACCATTGTTTCATCTTACAAATTCATACTCAGGCTTCTCAGCTCTGTGAAACTGTCTTTAATAATTCCTTTGTGATTTCTTTATCCTCCCCTGCCCCATTCCCATTTTTTTTTTTTCTGGAACTCTGATTATTGCAGTATGAGATAGTCCAAGCAATATCTAATTTTCTGTATAGTTCTCTTTACCTTTAAAATTAACTTTCTGGCTGGGCGTGGTGGCTTGTGCCTTTGGTCTCAGCACTTGGGAGGCAGAGGTAGGAGGATTGCAATGAGTTCGAGGCCACTCTGAAACTACATAAATGAATTCCAGGTCAGCCTGGACTAGAGCAAGACCGTATATCAACAATGCCCCACAAAAAAAAAAAAAAATAGATTTTCTAGGAAAAAATTTTCAATTGTTATTTTCAATTAAGTTTCTCATTTCTTTTTTTTTTTTTTTTTTTTTCCTTTTCGAGGTAGGGTCTCACTCTAGCCCAGGCTGACTTGGAACTTACTATGTAGTCTCAGGGTGGCCTCGAACTCATGGCGATCCTCCTACCTCTGCCTCCCAAGTGTTGGGATGAAAGGTCTGGCTCATTTCTTCCAGTTTTATATTCCTAAGTCTTTGTTGTTCCAGGATGTTTCTTTTTATAGCTCCCTATACTTATTTAAAAAAATTTTTAAAAATATTTTATTTTTATTTATTTATTAGAGACAGAGAGAGGAAAAGAGAGAGAAAAGAATGGGCACGCCAGGGCTTCTAGCCACTGCAAACAAACTCCAGACGCATGCGCCCTCTTGTGCATCTGGCTTACGTGGGACCTGGAGAATCGAACTGGGGTCCTTAGGCTTCGCAGGCATGTGCCTTAACCACTAAGCCATCTCTCCAGCCCACCGCTATACTTATTTTATGGATGCATTATCTATTGAATTTTACTGATGACATTAACAACAGGCTTTTATGTTTTCTTCTTGCTCTATAGTCAGTTTTTTTACAACTATATATTTTTACATGAATTTTACATTAATAATAGTAGTGAATCTTCCACCCCTGGGGACAAATAGCAGCTTTATGGACTGTGCAAAACAGAAAGTAATTCATTCAGTGTTGGGCATGGTCATGAAATTCTCTGTACTGAGTTGAAGGGCAGGTAAGAAATCTAACAGGAGGGCTGCAGAGATTTCTCAATGGTTGTGGCACTTGCCTGCAAAGCCTAAGGACCTGGGTTCAATTCCCCAGTATATATGTAAAGCACAAGGTGGCACATGAATCTGAAGTTTGTTTGCAGTGGCTAGAGGCCCTAGCATGCCCATTCTCCTCTTCTCTCTTCTCTTTCCTTCCTTTCCTCTCTCTCTCCATTCCTTTCCCTTCCTCCTCCCCTCAAATAAATATATGTATACATATATTTATAAATATATATACATATATACATATACATATGTGTATATGTATACATATATATGTATACATACATATATACAAAATAAATAAATAAATGAGTAATATATATGTATATATACATATGTATATACATATGTGTATGTGTATATATACATACATATGTAATACATACATATATACATATATATTATTCATTCACTTATTTATTTATTTTGGTTTTTTGAGGTAGGGTTTCACTCTAGTCCAGGCTGACCTGAAATTCACTATGCAGTCTCAGGGTGGCCTCAAACTCACGGTGATCCTCCTACCTCTGCCTCCCGAGTGCTGGGATTAAAGGCGTGCACCACCACACCCGGCACTAAATAGAGTATTTTTAAAAAGAAATTAACAGGAGAAAAGAAAAGGAAAGCATCCTTCTGTTATGATCTAATACTGATCCCTTTGAAACTCATATTGGGGTTTAATTTCCGTTGGGAAGTATTCAGGGGGCATAAATTTAATCAGAATATGGCACTTAAAACGAGGTAGAACCTATGGGACGGTGACACTGACTCCGAGTGCTGTTTACCCAGGAATGATCTGATCTTCAGACACAGGCACACCATGAGCTTTTATTGAGCTTCATTAGCAAAACAAGCCAAGATGGGCTGGACAGATGGCTTATCGGTTAAGGCTTGCCTGCAAAGCCTAATGACCTGGGTTTGATTCCCCATTACCTCCATATAAAGCCAGACACACAAGGAATGCATGTGGAGTTCCTTTGCAATGGCTAGAGGCCCTGGCATGCCCATTCTCTGTCTATCTTCTGTCTCTGCTTGCAAATAAAATATTTGGGAAAAAAAGTTCATGACCAAAAAAATAGTAGTGAAACTTGTCTAGTAATATCAAATTAACCATTACATGAGAGTTCATGCAGAGCACTTAGACAATATTTAAACATAAAGGCATTCAAACAAGGTCCTTCTCCTAAAGGTAAAGCAAATATTTTTCAAATATAGTAATAAGAAGCTTTAAAATAAAACCAATTACTCCCAGACTGGAAGGAGGAGATCAGGAAAGATATATGCAAAATGCCTTAAAAACCCACCGCTCTGGGCTGGAGAGATGGTTTAGGGGTTAAGGTGCCTGCTTCCTAAGCTAAGAATGCCATTTGATTCTCCAGGTCCTACATTTAGCCAGATGCAAAGTGATGCAAGGGTGCAATGCCACACTTGCCCACAAGAGTGCACACACATCTGAAGTTCGTTCACAGCAGCTGAGAAGCTGCTGGTGCGCCCATTATCTGTTCGTCTCTCTCTCTCTCTGTCTCTCTCTCAAAAAAAAAAAAAAAAGCCGGGCGTGGTGGCGCACGCCTTTAATCCCAGCACTCGGGAGGCAGAGGTAGGAGGATCACTGTGAGTTCGAGGCCACCCTGAGACTACATAGTTAATTCCAGGTCAGCCTGGGCCAGAGTGAGACCCTACCTCGAAAAACCAAAAAAAAAAAAAAAAAAAAAAAAAAAAAAAGAAAGAAAGAAAGAAAGAAAGAAAGAAAAGAAAAAAGAAAAAGAAAGAAAAACCACCCCATGCCTCTTTTTCTTTACTAAGAAACAAAGGCCCTCTCAGAGACCTTCTATTCCATCAGGACTTCCTGAACAATAGTTTCTTTTTTTTTTAATTTGAGAGAGAGAGAGAGAGAGAGAGAGAGAGAGAGAGAGAATGGGCATGCCAGCGGCCTCTCAGCTGCTGTGAATGAACTCCAGATAGGTGCACCCCCTTGTGCGCATGTGTGACATTGTGTGCTTGTGTCACTTTTTGCATCTGGTTGTGGGACCTGGAAATTTGAATGGGCATTCTTAGGCTTCGCAGACAGGCACCTTAACCGCTAAGCCATTTCTCCAGCCTTAAAGTAGTTTCTGTTTCTCCTTTCAATTCTGCCAACTTTTTGTTTTACTACTTTTCTATCACACACTAACTAGCATATAAACATTTCTATGTAATCATTTCTCCTCTGACAGCTTAACTTTGTACTTTGTTATCTCTGTGTGCTCCTTAGCACCTCATAGAGTTTTGATCTAAGAAAGGACACATAGATCATCAAGTGAAGGTGAAGGACTGAATGCTCACAATATTCCAGGTTCCACACAATTTCCCCTTGATAAATTGAAAGGAGTCAGATTTACTTCTGCTCAAGACCCAGTTCATGCAGCTGTATGGAGAGTGACACAGGCCACTTTATAGAGAAAGAAAGAGTGGTCAGGAAAGGAAGAGCTGGTTAATTGATGATGCTAGGGAAATTCAGATAGTAAGTGTAATATGGAGTGTTGAAAATTAGAAGCCTGAAAGCACTGATGGTCATAACTTCTATTTATTATCTATCTATCTATCTATCTATCTATCTATCTATCTATCTATCTATCTATCTTGCTATATGCTTTCCCCTAAATAATTCTCTTGTTCTTACTGGACACTGAATGATTTTATTCTCTGCAGAAAAAAGTTAAAATATAACTGGAAACTGTAGTTCTACTATTTGCAGGCATACTAGTTTTTAGAATGTCCCCCACAATCCATGTTCATGCAGCACCTGTGCATGTGTCCTTATTCAGAAGCACAGTCTTTGAAGACGTGATCAAGCTAAGGTGAAGACAGAACATTCAAGCAGCCCCTACAACCCAATGGCTGGCATTCTCATCAGGAAAGAAGTTTCACATAATGGGGGAACAGAAGTGACACAGCTACAACTTCAAGAACACTAAAGGAGTTCTGCTGGGAAGGGGCAAGAAAGAATTCTTTCCTAAAGCCTTGAGCAGCAGCACTGCTCTATAGATACTCTCACTTGCAGCTTCTATCCTCCAGAATGGAGATAGAACAGACTGCTGCCATTGTAAGGCACCTAGATTCAACTACTTCATTATAGCAATACTAGGAAACAAAATGTGGTAGGTAACTAAATATTTTCTATCTTCATTATTTTGTATGTTCATTAACTAAACAGATACTTATTGAGCATCTACTATGTGCAAGGCACACCATACTAAGTTCTGAGGTTATGTTTTATGTATGTTCTCGTAGGTATATTTCATTTTTCATGTGGAATCTGTGGTAGTTTAATTCAGGTGTCCCCCAGAAACTTAGGTATTCTGAATGCTAGTCTCCCCAGCTGATGGAAATTGGAAATTAAAGCTCCTGGAGGCAGAGTATTATTGGGGGTGGGCTTATAGGTTTTACAGCCAATTTCATCTTGCCAGTGTTTGTCACAATCTCCTGTGGCTACTGTCTACCTGATGTTGGCTGGGGATGATGTCCATCCTCTGCTCATGCCATTGTTTTCCCCTGCCATCATGGAGCTTCCCCCTTGAGCCTATAAGCCAAAATAAACCTCTTTTCCTCCCTCAAGCTGTTCTTGGTTGGGTGATTTCTACCAGCAATGTGAACCTGACTGTAACAGAGGCTAAAACTATGACATTAGTAATAAATACCTCATCAGTAGTCTAAAATAATTTGAAACACAAACTCAATCTGTATGAAGCTCACACAGGAAGTAACTAGAAAGGTGTTTACTGGAAGAGGATAGTGGAGAGGAGACAAAAGAAAGTAATGAGAGGAGATTATGCTCAACAGACTGAGACCAGATGAGCCTCGGCTAGAGTGAGATCTACCTCGAAAAACAAAACTCAAAAACTGGGGGATAGGGCTGGAGAGATGGCTTAGCGGTTAAGACGCCTGCCTCCTAATAACGCTGGTTCCAATCTCCAGCAGTTCCAATCTCCAGGTCCCACGTTTAGCCAGATGCAAAGTGACGCAAGGGTGCAATGCTGCACTTGACCACAAGGGGGCGCACGTATCTGGATTTCATTCGCAGCAGCTGAGAGGCTGCTGGCACACCCATCTCTACCTGTCTTCCTCTCCCTTTCTCTCTCTGTGTGTCTCTCTCCAAAAAAAAAAAAAGAAAAGAAAAGAAAAGAAAAGAAAAGCTGGGGATAGAGCTCGGGGCAGAGTATTTGACTGCAAAAACCAAAGGTTAAAAATAACTATTCTATTCTCATAAAATAACTTGTTAACTAGTACTTATTACCTTTCATCTTGACAAAATTTCACCTGAGTGAAAAAAATAAAATATCTAGAGAACCAAAGCACCTTTCTCAATTGGTTGGGTTTAAACCATAAATAATTTTTTCTATTTGGTTTGTCTTAATTTATTCTATTTATATACATTTTCTAAAGAACATATTTCAAAACCATGGGTCTACAAATCACACATGTAATTTCTTACTCCTTTCAAAGGTTAATATAAATAGGCTTAGAAATGATACAGAAATGAGGTGAATTTAATGTACTATGTAATTCAAGGAAAACATTATTGATCATTCAATAAATTTCATAAATAGTAATATTTGGAGATACCTTAATAATTTTATAGGCAAATTCTCCTTTTGTCAGTCTTATAGAAGAAAAGAATCATATATAGGCAGGGTGTTAGACAAATGGAATTGTACTGTTATTTTCACATAAACTCCAAAAATGATATTGCAAATCTGTTTATTAATAGTAAAGTCTTAGTCAATTTTCTTCATAAATATGCCTCAACATAGATGAATCATTTAAGTACTTAAAAAAATTTTTTTTATTTATTTACAAGCAGAGAGAGACAGAGAATGGGCACACCAGGGTCTCTAGCCATTGCAAATGAACTCCAGATGCTTGTGCCACTTTGCACATCTGTCTTTGTGTGGGTACTGGGGAAATGAACCTGGGACATTAGGCTTTGCAGACAAATTCCTCAGCCACTGGGTCATTTCTCCAGCTCCACTTAAGTATTTTGATTGACCATTTATATATTTGAAAAGCAATATTCACTGACTGATATAGATCACATTTTTAATGAAGAATTTGTCTGACGTTCAGACTGCCATCAACAAACAATCTCAGTGAAATATAATTGCAAGTGATGATATGGGTGTCTTGCATCTTTAAAAGCCCAAAGAAATTACTTTGGTTCTTAATTTCAAAGTCATAGTTTAGCTACTTACACTATAAAGGTCTCTGGTTTCTTCTTTCATCTTGGGGATCTCAAGAAGGAGAGCCCAGACTTCACCTCGAAGCTGGAGTGGGATTCCTTTGTAAATTCGTCGATGAAACTGATGAAAGAAAAAGAAAACAGGTTACAAACTGGTGAAAGCTTACAACAGTCCCTTCCATTGATACAATAATTATCTGTTAGCCTTTTATTTTACAATAATTATCTGTTAGCTTGCATGGAGCTTGTGTGCTCAGGGACGGAGAGGTACAGGTGTGTTTGGAGGTTGTGCACTGGGACCGGTTGAGGTGCCAGAGTATGTGGGGCCTGTGCATCCAGACCAGGTGAAATGCCAGCATGTTTAGTGTGAGATGAGGTGAGATATCAACATGTTTGGGGGCCTGTGCACTCAGATTGGAATAGGTGCAGGTGTGATTGGGGCCTGTGTGTTCTGGTAGGTGAGGTAAAGGTGTGTTTGAGACCTATGCGCTGGGACCAGATGAGGTGCTGGTTTGAACTAGGTCAGGGGAGGTTGCCAGCACGGTTAGGGTCTGGCCCACGGTGAGTGTAGAAGGACTTAGTACAGGCGTGTTTGGGAGCCCCCCACACAGGAGGTTCCCACTCCTTCTCCAAGCTTGGAGATAACACATTAGGCTGAAATACCCAAACTGCCAGGCCCGTGGCTGGCAATGCTAGTGCCTAGACACTCTTGGGGCTGACTGCACTTGCAACCTGAGCTTCTGTGGATACACAGTCATCTCTTTACAAGCCAGTTCAAATCCAAAACAGAACTCACAATGAAGATCCTACAAGGGCAAATTCTTGCTTCCTCCTTAATAAAACACTTTTACTCCAAGATGGGCACACCCAATGCAAAAAAAAAAAAAAAAAAAAAAGAAAGAAAGAAAGAAAAACAACAAAATGAGAGATCTCCACAAAGTCTGCACAGTCCCACAATGGAAGTCTCCAATGACAACACAAAGGAGACAACAGAAATAGAATCCGCAAATGAAAGCACAATAAGCTATGGGACCCTGACCAAGAGAATTGTGGAACTGGAAGCAAATCATCAAAAAACCAACAATCATAAACATTAAATCCAATGGAATCTCTTACAGCACACAGCTTTCATCACTAGGTTTAACTTGAGGAAAACCAGAAAGACCTCAAAAGTGAGATAAATGAATTGAAGGTGAGTCAAAAAAAAGTAGAAGCTCTCAATAACCAGCTGATTAAGCTTAAGACATGATTAAATGCAAGAATGAATTCCAGGAAGAATCAAGAGAATCAAACCACGACCTGAATTTGGAACTTGACAAAGGGATGGATGCAATACAGAAAACAAAAATCAAACAGAGCTTGTAAAAGCCCTTCTAGATACGCTAACAGACTTAGTCATGTGGATTACAGAACCACAGATCTGGAAGATAAGACAGAAGAAATTGTTCGGGAGTTCAAAAAGTTTGATACGATAAAAAAAAAAAAAATCATGCAAACAGAAGACTGAGAGAATTGTGGAATACCCTAAAACAACCAAACATCTAGATCATGGGTAAACCAGAAGGGGAAGAAATTCAGGCCAAAGGCATGGAGAACATATTCAACAAAATTATTGTCAAAAACTTTCCAACCTCTCAAAACAGCAAAACAGAGACCCATCCAGATACAAGAAGCTCAAAGAACACCAAAGAGACTGGACCAAAGGAAAAAAACTCTCCAAGGTACATCATAGTTAAAACTTTTTTTTTTTTTTTTTTTTTTTTTTTTTTTTGGTTTTTCAAGGTAGGGTCTCACTCTGGCTCAGGCTGACCTGGAATTTACTATGTTGTCTGAGGGTGGCCTCTAACTCTAGGTGATCCTCCTACCTCTGCCTCCCGAGTGCTGGGATTAAAGGCATGAGCCACCACGCCCGGCCATAGTTAAAACTCTTAACAACAAAAACAAAAAGAGAGTGCTAAAAGCAGCAAGAGAAACAACTCATAAAATACAAAGGCAGTCCTGGAGAGGCAGAATTAATACTGTGAAAATGACAATTCTACCAAAACAATATTTAGATTTAATGCAATGCCAATAAAAATTCCAGCACTATTCTTCACAGAGATAGAAAAATTATATCAAAATTCCTATGGAATGGCAAAAGGCCTGAGGTATCAAAAATATCCTCAGCAAAAGAAATACCTCTAGAAGTATCACCATACCCAATTCTAAAGCTATACTACATACCCATAGTAAGAAAACCAGCATGGTACTGGCATAAAAACAGACAATAGACCAATGGGACAAGTAACTACAGCTACTTGATCTTTGACAAAGGAGCCAGCAATAGACACTGGAGAAAAGACAGTGTCTGCAACAAATGGCACTGGACAGATTGGACAACCACATGTAGAAAACTTATACTAGACCCACTCTTCTCACCATGCACAAAAATCAACTCCAAATGGAGTAAAGACCTCAACATAAGACCTGAAGCCCTTAAACTAGTATAAGGGAAAACATGGTGAACACTCCATGATATTGGAGCGGAGAAAGACTTCCTGAAGAATTCTCTAGCAGCCTAGGAAATTAAACAATCACTCAACCAGACGGATCTCATTAAGCTAAAAAGCTTTTTTTCACAGACAAGCATATCATAAACTGAGCCAACAGACTACCCACAGAATGGGAGAATATCTTCACCAGCTATACCACTGACAGGCCTAATATCTAGAATCTACAAATAACTCAAAAATCTAAGCAATAAAAAATCAAACAATCCACTCAAAAAAAATGGGGCAGAGAATTGAATACGGAATTCTCTAAGAAAGAAATAAAATGGCTAATATTCACCTAAGAAGACATTCAACATCCTTAGCCATCAGGGAAATGCAAATCAAAATAACTATGAGATTCCACCTTACTCCAGTCAGAAGAATGGCAATCATTAAAAATATCAAGTGACAATCAATGTTGGCGAGGATGTGGGGAAAGAGGAAACCTCATTCACTGCTGTCTAAGTGCAAACTTGTACAACCACTATGGAAATCAATATGGAGACTCCTAAAAAAGATGAAAATAAAGCTACCAACTGACCTAGCTATTCCTCTACTGGGCATCTACCCTAAAAGTTCTACTCTTCATTGCAGAGATATTTGCTCAACCATGTTCATAGCTACTCAATTCACATTAGCTAAAAACAGGAATCAACCCAGTTGCCCATCATTTACTAATAATGAAGATGTGGTATATGTACACAATGGACTTCTACTTAGCAGTAAGGAAAAAACTGTAAGAAAACAGTCTGACTTGGAACAGATCATACTAAGCAACTCGCACAAACACAGAAAGACAAACACTACATGTTCTCCCTCATCTGCGGTTCCTAACCTGGAATAATTTGAGTTGCAGGCATATCTGACAGGCAACTCAAGGAACAGATAATACAGAGGGATGGGTTTGGGGGGAGGAGAATGGGAGAGTGGGGGGAGAAACACAGAAAACTAAATCCAAAATAAATTGGTACCATATAAATCTTTCTCCTAGATAAGTAACCCTCAGTAGGAATATGGGGCATAGTCTGGTAAGAAAGGCCCTTGAGAGGGTGGGATAAAGCCTAACCCCAAAACATTTGGCTCTGACTTATAACTCCCAGTACCAGAAATTAGTTACAACCCACATTGAGCTGTTGACTAGGGAGATCTACAAGGTCCCTAAAACAAGACAGGCTTCTGTCAAAGCACTTGAGGTAAAAGGAAAACCCCTATTGCTGAAGACACAACATGCTGCCAACACAGAACAACAATGGATCTGGCTGGAATCTGGAAGAAAGCCAGTTCCCAGACGGTCAGCCCAAATGGTACTGGAAAGTACTACATGAGCTGCTGGGCAAAAATGGCCAAAAACACCGTCGGGGACACTGCTATACAAAAGCAACCAGCCTCACAAGTCATACATACCTGTTGCAATGGTGGCGCCCAGCCTAGGGGATAATCAATGGTTTTCTGACTGCTTTTAAGAGATCTGCTTAATGGAAAGGAACCCAGAGCTGGAACTGGGTACTGGGTAAAAGTTCCATGGAGACCATGATTATGGACTTCACTCTGAGAAGTCCCCTCTAGTATTTGTCTAAAAGAGAGGCTATACCCTTCAAAACTGCTCTAAATTAACAATGCTTATCTCCTTTAACCTGTCTTGATCTCACTCTTCATTGCAGAATCTGTTTTTCTATTTCAGAAGGCAGAGATAATAGAGGGCAACCAAAATCTATCAACAAGACAAAAAAAGATAGGTGACACCCTGGCAGGAGATGAACCACTCCTCACACATCAGCCAGGGCCCAGGTAAAGCAACAGAGAAGTTGGCAAGATGAGCAAGAATGCTGTTTCCATAGCAAGCCTGACAATCTGCACCAGTGTGATGGAGACAGACACTGAGGATACTCAAAACGTACCAAAACAGAAGTCCAGAAGCTGCTGAGAGCTCAACACTAAAGTAGACTTAAAACACACCCACCATGGCTCAAGGAATATCATTTTTGCTGCCAATGAGTAAATTTTTCAGCTAGCAAGTCAGGATCAAATCTGTGGGACTTTCAAACTTGAAGTGTATGCCAAGAAACAAAGTTTGCTCTCTGTACTGTTTTTGTCCATCATTTCTCCCCCTATTTTCCTTCACTGCACCTACTCCTTTGGCTCTGCCCTCAAATAGCATGCATATCCTAAATCGGGACCTAAAACATTTTCTATTATCTACTAAGCCCCACTGCCTTACATAAAACTCTGTTCTATTTCCTCCTGATCTTTAATTGGCAGACATCAAAAGGAAAGGCTTGTATAAAGGACATAACAATTACAGGAGCTCCTGAGTCTGGACACAGAGTCTCTTGCTAATCTGATAAGACACATAGCCTTGAGAAATATATGTTTCATAATGCCTAGATTTTTAGCCAGTAAAATAAAATGCTGGCTAAGACATGGTCTCAAAGGCCCTAAGTTAGGCCCAGCAAAGCAATGCATGTATGTATCTGTAGTAGGTACTCTGCTATGACTACACTGAGACACAGTGGTATCATGACCAATAAATCATAATGCTCTGGACTCAACAGAAATTACTTCACTTAACAAACCCTTTAAAATACAGTCCAGCCAGGTGTAGTGGTGCATACCTGTAATACCAGCTTTAGGGAAGCTGGAGACTAGCCTTGACTACAAACAAAAACAAAGCCAAATTAACAACAATAAAGCCCAATATTCAAAAGGAAGTAGATAATCATGAGAGAACATACAGGTAACACAATACTAATGGAAACTTTTTTTTAGTAAAGCTTCAGTTCTAAAAATCCAGATATTCTCCACCAGAGATATATTTTTAAGATTAAAAAAAAAATTTCTCCGTAAGAAATCTGTGGTGTGAAAACACACCTAACTCCCTTTGGAAGAGACAAAAAGACATATATATACACATACACATATATACATACATTCACAAAACACCCTATGCAATTTTTTTTTTTTGGTTTTTCAAGGTAGGGTTTCACTCTGTTCCAGGCTGACCTGGAATTAACTATGTAGTCTCAGGGTGGTCTAGAACTCATGGTGATCCGCCTACCTCTGCCTCCCAAGTGCTGGGATTAAAGGCATGAGCCACCACGCCCGGCTTTTTTTTTTTTTTTTTTTTTTTTTTTTTACTGTGGTGCAATGTATGAACTGAAAGAAGTAACTCTAGGAGGTGCACTCTGTATCACACTAATTTGGAACCATGTATATCAGAAATGACTATAGCAACATATTTATAGAAGAGTGGTTTAAAATTATACATCAAAGAAATAGTTCTGTCAAGGTCTTTCTTAATGGAAACTGCATTAGCCAGAGCTGCTGTCCGAGTAAGAGGATGGTAGAGCACTCATTTTTACAGACTGACTTTCTTCAATAGATACATGTACAGCAGAGAAGAACATAAAGCCAAAGAATTCTACAAATATTTTATTAAACTAAATATAAGACTAAATTGTGTGAGCAAGGCACTGAAATTTATCCTGTAACGACCACTTGAGCAATCTTTCCACAAAGACATAAGGTAAAGGAGCTGACAACTCCAGGCCAACTTGGAAACAGTGTATTTAATAAACAAGAGCACAGGTGTTGTACCTAATGTTCCCCTTCAAACTAATTTTACTTAAAAACATCTTGCATTCTAAACCCAAAGCTAAAACAAAGAATCAACAAGCCCCAAATAAATTCACTCCTATAAAGTAAGAGCTTGACTTTCAAATAAAGATATTAAGGATGGGGCTGGAAAGATTGCTTAGTGGTTAAGGCACTTGCCTGAAAAGCCAAAGGACCTTGGTTCAATTTCCTAGGACCCACGTAAGCCAGCTGCACAAGATGGCACATACATCTGGAGTTTGTTTGCAGTGGCTGGAGGCCCTGGTGTGCCCATCTCTCTCTCTCTCTTCCTCTGCCTCATTCTCTCAAATAAATAAATAAATAAAATATTTAAAAATAAAGATATTAAGGATGCTCAAAAAGAAAAATATTAATCCTGACCTATAAGGAAATGCTTTCCATGGTTAAATGAGTTTTATATGATATAAGGTCCCTCTTAAAAATTCAAATACATGTTATAATATTAAAGACTAAGGAGTCCTATAGTAAAGAAACCTTGCTTAACGTGGCATGGTTCAGATTTTCCCAGCCTATTAAATCAGAGAGCCCCTTTTTATCTAATAATATGCAACAATAACTATACACTAAGTAGCAGGCCCTAGTCCATTGTTTAGTTGTTAGTTTATTTAATCCTCACAACAATCCTAAAGACTCCTCACTATTGTTATCCTCATGTTACAGATGAGCTGTGATGGTAAAGTAATATTTTTAAAGATGCAGAAAACAAACCCAAGCTCTTATGTGTTTTTTAAGATTTATTTATTTATTTATTTATTTATTTATTTTACTTTATTTTGTTTTGTTTTGTTTGGTTTGGTTTTTCGAGGTAGGGTCTCACTCTAGCCCAGGCTGACCTGGAATTCACTATGTAGTCTCAGGGTGGCCTCGAACTCACAGCGACACTCCTACCTCTGCCTCCTGTGTGCTGGGATTAAAGGCTGGGCCAAGGTTATTTATTTATTTATTTATCTTTCTTTTTCTTTCTTTCTTTCTTTCTTTCTTTCTTTCTTTCTTTCTTTCTTTCTCTCTCTTTCTTTTTCTTTCTTTCTTTCTTTCTTTCTCTTTCTCTCTCTCTCTTTCTTTCTTTCTTTATTTTGTGACAGAGAGAAGGAAAGGGTGGGCAAAGATGTCGGGGGAGGAGAATAGCCACACCAGGACCTGCAGCCACTGCAAAAGAACTCCAGAAACATGCACTACCTTGTGCATCTGGCTTACATGGGTCCTGGGAAATCGAACCTAGGTTCTTAGGCTTCAAAAGCAAGTGCCTTAACTGCTAAGCCATCTCTCCAGCCCCTAAGCTCTCAGTGTAAGATTGGCTAACTTGCAACACAAGCTCAAATCCCAACCTCACAGGCTATCAGAAGTTAAAGTGAGGGCACTGATTGCAAAAGAGTTCAATCCTATAACTTGGGATGGGTATGTGTGAGAAGACCCTGAAGAATCTGGGGACACTGAACTCTCAGATTCTAGAGAAGTTGTTTTGAATGAGAATGTGACCTCCCTGCCCTTAGCATCAGCAGTATCCCCACCCCATGAAGTATTGCACTCTCCACCTACTGAAGGAATACCGTATATCTGTTTCCAGCTGATATTAGTTTAGATGGAATATAATCAGTGTATCTGTAAGAAGTGTAAATGTTCCTAGGACTTCCAGTGAAGCGACAAATGTTGCACTTCCCTCCTCTGAAACTGCAGCAGGGAGATTGCCCTGATGGTAGCCAGCAAGAATTCTGTGACTCTGAGCCTGACCCCTTTGGACAATATATAACTGCCTTATCTCAGGAACAGCTACCTGTACTTAATCTTATTTGACAGAACCCTATATTTATGGATGTAAATCTCTCCCCTCTCCAAGAGCTGGAGAATTCAAAGGATTGTAAAAGGTATTTAAGTCCCGCACAGTCTGAATTCAGGGCCTCTGTCAGTTTTTGGAGTGAGCCAACAGAGGTGTGCACGTGAGTAAAAGCTCTCTCCCTCTTTCTGAAGTGGATTTTGCCTGATTATTCTCATTGACTCATTAATTCCTATATTTATAAGGCCTGAGGGAATTAATCCATTTTTGAGGAACCAGCAATGACCCTCCCTGCAGTTAGGTACTGATACTCCTCAGTGCCCACCTGTCTTTGCCTCTAGGCCTATAACCAGAGGCTAGGCAGGCCCCTAAAGGTGAGATAGAAAGAGTGACACAAGAGGAGGTGAGGTACACCCCTAAAGAACTTCAGGAGTTTTCTAACTTGTATAGGCAGAAAGAAGCATGGGGAATATGTGTGGGAATGAGCTCAAACTGCCTGATATCCCTTGACTTAATGTTAATGAAGGGATTAAAAGAGAACTTGGAATGCTGGAGTGGATTTGCCATGTAAACTCATCTTTGCCCCCACAATGAGAGTGTCCAGAAGATGTGCCCTTCACTAAGATTGTAAGAAACAGATTTGTGAGGGGTGTACCATCATACTTAAGTTTGCCAGTAGTTGCCAAAATATGTAAAGAAGACATCACAGTGGGAACTGCAGTTGCTAGATTAGATGACTTAGATGCAATGGGTCTAAATGGATCTCGGGATAACAAGGGCCATTTTTTTCTGAATCACAAAGGCAAGGATAGCAGATGAGCATGCTTACCTTATTGGACAGCATAGGCAAAACAATGCTCATAATGGTATGACTCTAGTACTGGCTGATTAATCCTGGTGTTCCCAGAAGTGAAATAGGTAAGAAGCCTACTAAGTTCCTGCTTGATCTGTATAAATAGAAAAGTTCCAGGGCAAAGGAACAAAAGGCCACTTTGAATTACAGCAACAGAGAATCAAAGCCTCTTAACTCGTTTCCAGACTTGAGCCAGTTTACAGATCTGAGCCCCTTGATTGAAAAAGTGGCCAGATCCCCTCAAGCAAGGACCCTCCTACAACCCCCAAAAGTTTCAATATTAAGTTTAGTCCTATCCTTCCTCAGAGGGACTATGGCCTTTTTCTAGGGTGACTGTACACTGGGGAAAGGAAATAATCAGACCTTTCAGGGCCTACTGGACATTGGCTCTAAACTGACGTTGATTATAGGAGATCCTAAGTAGCATTGTGGCCCTTCAGTTAAAGTAGGTGCTTACAGAGGTCAGGTGATTAATGGAGTTTTGGCAAATATTAGATAGACAGTGGGTCCAGTGGGTCCCTGAATCCATCCTATGGTTATTTCCACAGTCCCAAGATGCATAATTGGGATAGATATACTTAGGAGTTGGCAGAACCCCCACATTGGTTCCCTGACTTATGGAGTGAGGGCTATTATGGTAGGAAAGGCCAAATAGAAGACATTAGAGCTCTAACTATTGGGGAAAATAGTGAACCAAGACCATTATTATATCCTTGGGGAGACTGCAGAAATTAATGCCACTAGAAAGGACCTGAAGGATGCAGGGGTACTGGTTCCCACCTCATCTCCCTTTATCTCTCCTATTTGGCCTGTTCAGAAGACAGACAGACAGATTCTGAAGGATGACAATGGATTATCAGAAACTTAATCAAGTAGTGACTCCAATGGCAGCTGCTGTACCAGATGTAGTTTCTTTACTTGAGCAGATTAATACATCTCCTGGTACCTGGCATGAAGCTATTGATCTTGGGAATGCTTTCTTCTCCATACCCATTCATAAGGACCACCAGAAACAATTTGCCTTCAGCTGGCAAGGTCAGCAGTTCACCTTTACTGTTCCAGCCCCATGTCATAGTTTAATTCACAAGGATCTTGATTGCCTGTCCCTTCCACAAGGTGTCATGTTGGACCATTATATTGATGATATTATGGTGACTGGATCAGATGAGCAGGAGGTGGTTTAAGGGACTGCATGCACACCTCTATGTGTATGTACATACATGAACACACACATATACATACATGTTTAAGAGCAGAGTTAGCTAGGAACTTTTAGGAAATGAAACTGCTCCTACTTCCAGTAAAGTGTTCAGAGGCCAACTCGGTCTCACTTTTAGCAGTGTGGTGGGGAGCATGAAACTGCTGGTTCTGACCCTAAGGGAAGTCAACCTTCAGATAGCAGATAGTAAAGCACAGAGGAGGTGAGAAAACAAAATCAAAGGCAGCCTAAATGAGCAGCTGAACTCAACTACACCTTACCGCTGTACCATCCAACACAAGTCTTTTAGTTGCTCATCACAATTTGAGTTGGGTATTCTGTTACTTACAACATAAAGACTCCTAAAGCAAGGCATTCTGCTAAATTACATTTCCAAAAATGAACATGGATTTAACATTCCTATAAGTGAAGAAAATCTTAATGGGTAACTCTAATTGAATTTTTATAATTTCATATGGAAATAACATTATTTTCAAATACCTTTTCAGTATTCTTGTATTTTTCCCATCCTTTCAACATTTTCAGCCATTTGGTAGTTCTTTCAATTTCCAGGTGCTTTTGCTAAAATAAAATTCAAATCTATTGTTAATGTTTATTCAAAACTTCACTTATAAATTACAAAAAAATATAAAAAGTTCTTTTAAGAAATTATACTATATTTTAGAGAAAAACCCTAATTTTTTATTTGGATAATATATTAGAATTGTATCACTAGTATCCAAAAGCTTTTCACAGTTTAATGTGGGGAAAATATTGTGAGCAAAAGTGAACAGATGTATTCTGAGACCATGTAGCATTCTAGGGTCCTGACAGAAGTTTCAAGAGCTTTGAGAAATAAATGCCAGGAGTCAAGGCTGCTAAAGTGGGCAAAGGTCTTGTATGTCTCAGGAAAGTAAATATGGGGACAGGGTGAGACAGAAAATGCTTGTTCCTCACTTCTTTGGTTTCCAGGAGGGGAAGTAGTGCTTGCCTAAGTATTTGGGCTGGGGAGTATAACACACATATGAATAAAAAACAATGGACATGGAAGACAACCTAGGAAAGGCAGTAGGTCTGGGGATACATCTTACACTCAAGGATGCATGCTCCCTTCAACCTCATGAGGCAGGTCTGCTCATTTCTATTTTACAAGGGGTTAAGCAACAGCTCTAATAAGGAAGGTAAGAGGGACTCAGAGTAGGCATCTGGGCTGCAGGACCTGCACTCTCAGCCACACCTCTTCTGATTCTAGGGTCTTCTGCTCTAGCAAGCCAATCTCACTTTCTGAAAGAAATCTACAGCTCTTTGCTGACTGGCTTCAATCCAGCCTCAAACAGGCAGGCATTATGTATTCAGATGTTGCACACCCACCACCAATAATTTTAGACCTAAAAGAAGCATAAAACCCCAAAGAAAATCCTAAATTTAGAAAAAAAAAAGTCCTCACCAAAGAGAGTATATTAATAGAATTTTACTGTTAGATATACTCTTAAAACTCTTTAATTACTCATTAAATTTAGTGATGAGTTTTTCATAATAAAAGATGATTACTTATGAGCAAAAGAATTGTAATTTCATTTTTCAAAAGGCTAAGCATAGTCCTCATTATATTATTAGTGATAAAATGTTGCAGATGGCTCCAGAAATGTTTAATTTTAAAACTCAGTGGGGCACTGAAATCTAATTAATGTTTCTGCTAAATGTGACTTTAGAGAAATCCAAGCTGTGGAAAGCTGAGTTATGCTAGGTTCCCATTTATTTATTTTTTGTTCTTCTGCATTTCCTCCCCTGACTTCTTTAAAGCATAATCCCTTTTCCCATGAATAGGAAGACACCAAAAAAATTCAAGCCAACCAAAAATAATAATAACACACACTTTTCTAGGAACAACCCTGTCTAGCAGGTTTTTTGTTGGCTTTGTTTGTTTGTTTTTTTCAATGTACCTCTAGCTACCTTTCACTCTAGTCCAGGCTGACCTGGAATTCACTATGCTGGCCTCAAACTCACAATGCTTCTCCTACATCTGCCTCCTGAGTGCTGGGACTAAAGGCATGCACCACCAGGCCCGGTTTGGCTTTCATTTTTATGAGTATGAATTATCAACAAGTCACTTTAAATAGCCATACTTTGAATTCTATAATTTTAAATGTGATCCAGTTTCACAATGCAAGGAGAAAACATATACATATACACAATTTTAAGAGCCTTTATGTTTTTCTTTTTTAATATATGAAAAGGTTATATCTTGAATAATGTCCCAAGATATAGGGATTTAAAATTATATAGCAGCAGTTCAGTGAAGTTTAAACATTAACTCCATAATGTTGTCATTTCAACTATACAAGACTTGAATGTATGTGAGAATATTTCCCCCTTCAATCAATCTATAATCATAGTTAAAACATATTTTCTTGCCAAGTATACTAAAGTTAACTATTCCATCAATTATTTAAAGCAAGAACAGCCAGGCGTGGTGGCGCACGCCTTTAATCCCAGCACTTGGGAGGCAGAGGTCGGAGGATTGCCATGAGTTCAAGGCCACCCTGAGACTACATAGTTAATTCCAGGTCAGCCTGGACCAGAGTGAAACCCTACCTCGAAAAACCAAAAAAAAAAAAAAAAAAAAGCAAGAACTAAAACCAACTGTGTGACAACTGTGGACTTAAGTGTCCTAGAAAAATGTGAAAATCCATTAACTTGCCATAGATCTACTTACAAGACAAAAAGTATAACAGCATATTAAGATCTTATCTAAAAGTTCAACAGACCCTTTAAACTCAACCAGCTGGAACCCTGAAGATGTTTTGCTCTCCCCTTTATGTTAGTTCACAAACATAAACTACACTCTGCTACTCCTGTTTCTTTTTTCCATCCTGTCCTCTGACCCATTCAAGTAGTTGTTCATGGCAAAAAATAATGGCTCCCCACTGACTTCTCTGCCTTCAACACACTCTCCCCACTGCTACCAACTTTTTGCACATCTCACTTTAAAATCCTTCAGTAACTACTTGTTACCCACCAAGAAACTGAGCACACATGATGGTCCTTCTCATCACAGCCGACCCAGCTTCACTCATCATGAACTATGAGTCATTCCCAACGTAAGTGTTCTGTCAGGGCTCTTGGGCCCAGCTTTGCTATTCATCTGCTGTGATGCTTTTCCTCATCTGTGAGGGTTAGTACTGTCAACTTGACAGGATCAACATCACCTAGAAGACAAACCTGGGGCATGTCTGTGAGGGAGTTCCTAAACTGGGTGAAACTGAGGTGAGAAGATCCACCCTAACTGTGGACAGCTCCTTTTTCTAAGGGATGAGTACTAGCATTCATCACTCTCAGCTTCCTGACTATGGATGCAATGCGGCCAGCTGCTCAAGCTCCTGCTGCCATGGCTGACCCTCGAACCGCAAGCCCAAATAAGCCCTTCCTTCCTTAAGTTGCTTGTTTCCAGATATTTTGTCACAGCAATGAGAAAGCTAAGACATTGTCATTTGGCAAAATTATATGCAACCTCTCAAGATCCAGCTAAAATGTCCAAGGTCAGGAACCTCTCTCAAATGCCTCCCTGTTCCAAGAGAAGTTAACTATTTTGTTAGGATTTATGTCACAGAGTAAGGACCCAGCTGTCCTGGATTCAAATCAGAGGTCTATCTCTTCTACTCTCCTTCATTGGGGGCAAATTATCAAACTCTTCTGTACTTTAATTGTTTCCACCTACAAAATGAACATTATGACCATTATTGTTATAGTACCAACACTTGGAAAAAGTGTCCTAAGTGCCCAAATCCTTTCATTATTAAAGTATAGCCCTTGACCACAAGGACCCAAGTATATGCTTCTCTTTTAATTTCATCATATAAAACAGAGGTTGTTATATAAGAAATTTTAAGTCAGCAGTCATTACTTTAAGAAATTTTATTCTCTTTAATGGAAAGTGATATTTAAAAACTAAGTTCTGGGGTTAGAGAGACAACTCAGTGGATAAAGGAGCTTGCTTGCACAGCCTGATAACCAGGTTCCATTCCTTATCACTCAGGTAAAGCCAGATGCATAAAGCAGTGCATGCATCTGGAGTAGGCTTGTAGTGGCAGAAGGCCCTGGTATGCTATTCTCTCCCTCCCTGTTTCCCCCCACCTTGCTGACAAACAATATTTTTAAAGAAAACTTTAAAAAATATTTTTTATTTATTTATTTGAGAGAGAGAATGGGTGCACCAGGGCCTCCAGCCATTGCAAACAAACTCTAGATGCATGCGCCCCCTTGTTCATCTGGCTTACATAGGTCCTGGAGAATTGAACCGGGATCCTTTGGCTTTGCAGGCAAATGACTTAACTGCTAAACCATCTCTCCAGCCCTAAACAACAATACTTAAAAAATAAAATAAAAACTAGGTTCTGAGTAGTAAATGTGCTCATTGTTGTAATTTATAAAATTGTATGAGCATAAAAAATTTCTACTCTCCTTAAAATGTCAAAACAACACATATCCAAAGAAAATAATATAGAAGTTTTAATCTGCATCTACATTCCATCTGGTGTCTCTCCATTGCCTCAAATGAGTAAAATAATGACACATTGCTTTATATTTGGCTTCCCAGGAACTGTTTTCAGGGAAGAGCTACACTTCTAAGTTC
The DNA here is from genome assembly GCA_036365145.1 of Orientallactaga sibirica. Taxonomy (NCBI): domain Eukaryota; kingdom Metazoa; phylum Chordata; class Mammalia; order Rodentia; family Dipodidae; genus Orientallactaga; species Orientallactaga sibirica. Next base: position 7,906,905 of record JAEOAD010001030.1, read on the forward strand.
ATGATATGATAACCAATTATTTTAAACTGTTGCTAACTGCAAGTAAGAACTGTCCTCTTCTATGAGAGCAAGAAGAGGGTAAGGATTTAAGACTGGAATCATCATCTTCTTTATTATGTCTCACCTTCCAGTGATTTCAGACAACTGTTTTTGCTCTGTGCAAGAATAAAAGAATATTTAACAACTATGTGTTGAATTGCCCACATAGTCTGCCTTCTATCTGGTCCCAAACCTTTGTTCCTTATTGATATGGTTAAGAATTCACATAGTATAAGTTAAATGAGAAGAAATGTATGGATGGATATTAAATAGTCTCAGAATAATACATTTTAGAACTTCACTCAAATCCAAGTCTTCAGATGCTTTTGGCTCTATTTCAATACTAGCAGGGTACTATAAGAAATACATTTTTTAAAAAAGTTTTCCAAGGTAGGGTCTCGCTCTAGCTCAGGCTGACCTGGAATTCACTCTGTAGTCTCAGGGTAGCCTTGAACTCATGGCAATCCTCCTACCTCTGCCTCCCAAGTGCTGGGATTAAAGGCGTGCGCCACCATGCCAGGCCTAAGAAATACATTTTTGGTGTGCCCTCAGTGCCTGGATCTAAAACTTCATAGACTGGGTCAATCATTGACCATGCCTATGCCATAACAGCTCTATTAATAACCCCAGGTTTTAGACAAGTTCCAGGTCTTAGGGTGTTGCACCCAAGGAGTTTATGGAAGCTCTATGTCCCTATACCTTGACCCATACATCTTTCATTTTGCTGTTCCTAAATTATTTCCTTTTGTAATGACTAGGTAACTAAGTAAAGCACATTCTTAAGGGCTTGAGATAATCAGCAAATCATCTGATTTTTTTTTTTTTTTTTTTTTTTTTTTTTTTTTTTTTTTCGAGGTAGGGTCTCACTCTGGCCCAGGTTGACCTGGAATTCACTATGTAGTCTCAGGGTGGCCTTGAACTCACGGCGATCCTCCTACCTCTGCCTCCCGAGTGCTGGGATTATAGGCATGCGCCACCACGCCCGGCTCGAGAGCCTCTGATTTATACACCGCTGGTTAGAATCACAGATGACAACATGGGGCTTTTGATTTTCATTTGATATGGGAGCATTCTGGTGGGACTGGGCCCTTAAACTGTGGTTCTGAACTAACCCTGGTTAATGTCAGAATTGAGTATTCACTGGGGGAACTGCTTGGCATGCTGGTAAAAACTCAAATGCATCTTGGTAACCAGAGGTGTTCCATGCTATGATAAGTATGAGAGTAAAAAGCAATTTGGTTTTCTGCATTTCATAGAACTAGGATGCAAGGGTGAAGATGAAGTTGACTGGAGTCACCCATGCCCAGATCTCACCAGCAGAGGTCAGGAGAGGACAAGAAGCACAGAAGGGAACAGGTCTATTTTTACAAAGCACTTGGACATTGGAAGGTCTCTCAGTGATGTATTCTGAGTAAGAGTCTAAGCCATGTAAAATAAAAAAGAAAAAGCCTTCAATATTCTATATATCATGTAAAATATTACATTATATTGAATAATAACTGAATATATGAAAATGAGAAATTTTATATAACCTTTCCTCCTTATTAAAAACATCAATAAGCTCAAAGAAACAACATAATCCATTATTAATATTGTTTTCTACCAAGTAAATATAACAAATGTTGTTTACTTGCTTAAGTGACTGTTTGTGGGAACCCAAAGCACTTTGAAAGCACCACATTAATCCTCTTATGAGGGAGGATTACTGTCTCTATTTTAAATGGAGAATACCTTATATAAAATAACTTTGGCAAAGCTAAAACCAAAGCCACTATCCCTTAATACACACGGTCTTCCTAAGTGGCAAGAGCACATACTTTAACTGCAGGCATGCTAAGTAGACTGCACACTTCAGAAAGACAATCATTTCTATTCATTTCATGAAAGTTTAAAAGATGTATGTAACATGTACTAGCATTCCATAAAAGGTACAGCTTGGCCATTAGGTTTAGGTGGATACCATACAATACATGAACTTACCACAAGACAGAAAGGCTGGAGGGAAATCTGATAAACTAGAAAGTTTTCAGCCTTGAACTACTTTACATGAGCCCAAGCTCTTGTCCTACTTTAAGGAAGCCCCCCCCCCCAAAAAAAAGCAGGTCATCAACTGCAGTTATATATGAAAGGGTCTTGTGAAAGGAATCTCTAAATGGTAGTCTCAACTCTTTCCTTGCCTCAGTAAAAGACTGACAAATAAATATACAATAATGTCTTACTTTAAACTAAATGATTAAGATATATGTAGGTCATATTTTAAATTTATTTATTAAAGAGAGAAAGAGGCAGATAGAAAGATAATGGGCACGCCAGGGTCTCCAGCCACTGCACATGAACTCCAAATGCATGTGCCCCCTGTGCATCTGTCTTATGTGGGTCCTGGGGAATCAAACCAGAGTCCTTAGGCTTCGCAGGCAAATCCCTTAACTGCTAAGCCATTTCCCCAGCCCATGTAGGTCACATTTTCGTGTGCCTTATTAAACACTTTAAACAGCCAATTAATTACAAGGGTAATTGCATTGGGTAAGAGTTATTTTAGTATATAGCTAAGTCTTATAAAACAAAAATTGAAGAAAATAGCTTTTTTCAAGCATGGACCTTCACTACTTCTGCCTCATATTCTTCTTCATATTTCTTGAATGATCCAAATAACTAGTTTGGAAATTACAAGAGGGAGGAATGAGTTGAAAAAGAGAGTCAATATTGTATTACTAGATTTTTGCTTTGCCAAAACCCACCTTTGGTTTAAAAACCAACAACACTTTTATGTCTTCTTTCTAACCCTCAAGCACAGAACACAGGACACTGTGACAATTAAAAGGACACTGTCTGCCTTTCCACAAATACATACATTTAGTGTTATAAAGAAGGAAGAAGGAGGGGAAGAAGGTTTTATATCCTAGCGAGAAAAACAGACAAAATAAAAAATATGCAAAATAGGGCTGGGCGTGGTGGCACATGCCTTTAATCCCAGCACTTGGGAGGCAGAAGTAGAAGGATTGACATGAGCTCCAGGCCACCCTGAGACTACAGAGTAAATTCCAGGTCAGCTTGGACTATCTTGAAAAACATAGCCGGGCGTGGTGGTGCACGCCTTTAATCCCAGCACTTGGGAGGCAGAAAAAGGAGGATCGACATGAGTTCGAGGCCACCCTGAGACTACATAGTTAATTCCAGGTTAGCCTGGATCAGAGTGAGACCAAAAAAGAAGAAAAAAAGAAAAACAACATATACATATATATACACAAAATACGTAACATGTAAAATAGTGTTATGTACTAAAGAGAAAATAAAGAAGAAAGATGATTAACATTAGGGGGAAGGAAGTTCCCAATTTTAGGTAAGATGACCAGGGATAGTTTTATTTTGTGGGTGACACAAATTCCTGACGGAACTGAAAGGAGTGAGCCTTGGGGAAGAGGGGAGCACCTTGAGAGGAAGCGTCCAGGGAAAAGACTTGAAGAGGACTCTGATCCACATGTTCAAGAGACCTTATGGAGCCAGCAAGAGGAGGTGGCAGGAGAGCAAAGGTTAAAAGAACAAGATCATATAAGGCTTTAATGTGTATGGAACAGGGGAGCACCATAAGGTTCTAATCAGAAAGTGCCATAATTTCACTTACTTGAATAGAATCACTGTGATGGTGTTGGTGAACAAGTGAGGATGGGTGGGAGGGGGGGGAGGGAAGGAGCAGGAAGCTCCAGAAGGAAGAATACAGTGGACCTGGGTAGCAGAAGTAAAGATGGGGAGAAGTCTATACTAGATTCTGAATGCGTTTGGAAGGCACAGCTCAGAGCACTTGTTGACAGATAAGGGGCACGAACGGAAGTCAAAGATAACTTATCAAGTTTTAGAATCAACACCTAGAAGAGCCGAGCTTCTATTACTGCTAATAGGACAGATATGAGCACTGAACCAACTATTGTGAGACCAGGGAAAAGATCAAAATTCAAAATTTGAAATATGACCTTTGTACCTGTAGCAGACAGCTTCAGGTTCGCTGAGATGAACTTCCAGACCAGGCACAGTTATGGAGGAAGGGATATTATTTATTGAAGCTTACAGATCCAGGGGAAGTTCCATAAAGGCAGGGAAAGCAGCCTGCTCTCCACAGGGCCAAGCAGAGAGAGAAAAAGCCAACCAGCCACCATAGCACACAGAGCAAAACTACAGCCAAAAGGTCACACAGCACACTTCAGGAACTCCTGCTAGGCACATTTGCATATATTTACAATGGAATCTCAAACCCACCATTAACACCTTAAGACCGGCCCCCAGTGACATTGCCTTTAGCAAGGTGATTGCAAATGCAAACTATAACTAGTAAAACACTGAATATATTGGGGGACATATATTCAAACTACCACAGTGCCATTGCACAGAGCCAGAGGAAGGAAGAACGTGAAGAAGGGAAGGAGAAGAGAAAGAGGAAGAGAGAGAGAGGGAAAATAAAGGAGAAAACAATACTAAAAACTTGAGTGGAGCCATTGTAAGGAGAAACCACATGTAATGGCCACAATAAATTTTGAGCTGAGAGAGAAGGCAGGAATGTGGGTCCTATGCTGGTATCAGTGGATCAGAAGATTAGTAAAGTCAGAGCACTAGACAAGAGTCAGAGGACAGGAATAATTCTTTATGCCAAACTTAAGAAGACTGATATAAAGTTCAATGAGGCAGAATGCACAATATGCTCACCATAAGTCAGTGCCCTTCTGGTGCATTCTTTAGCTACAAAAAAAATCTGCTTTCCCTACTACTAAAATATCAATTCATTTCACCAACACTAATGCCCCAGACACTACCAATCATTTCCACCCAAATGCCTCAAGTCACCTTCCTCAAGTCACTATAGAGCGAGCTTCTCAAAGGCAGAAACTATGCATTACTCAGTCCTGGAATTCTAAGCAGTACTTAGTCCAGTGCGGGTCATGCAAGTTCCACTTGATGTAGCTGTAAAAAGAAACTCTTTTGCCAAAGCATCCAGGTTCTGATGTTGCCAGAGAACCTGGTACTGTTTCACCTGAAAGAAGTATCCAGAGAGATCTTTATATATGTAAGATGGAAATTCTATCTACATCTTAAAGTTTTACTACAGTTCTAATTTTCATAAAAGTTTGATTTTGAATTTTCTACAGTATTTCCAAATTCTAATTTCACCTCCATTATCTGAAACTCAGCCCCTCCCCTGCAGAATACACATAAGCAAAATACCCCTAACGGACAGCTTAGTTTTCATTTTACAACTCATTTTGGGACAGAAAACTGAAGGAAGGGAAGGAGATTCTGAGTAACTGTCCAGCATTAAATCCCGACTTCTTATGCACACCTAGGTGTGGAACTAGTTTCTCGCTAAGAAGTGAGGAAAGTGACAGGTTTACCATGGCACGCTTGTCTACATCCCCAAAATGCCAACACAGCTGAATACAGAAAATGTTCAATGTTGTTACTTGTGGGAAATTTATTAAAATTTCATGGAATAGCTATTTTCCAAAGAGCTACTGGTCTAGAATGGTGCTTTATTAGTCAGAGGCTGCAAAGAATCCCTTGTGATCTTTTCTGAAAGTGGCCTTTCTGGGTTCCTGCTACAAAGGCTGGTTTCACAGACAGGTGGAGCGTGGCAAAGTTGGGCCTACTATTTCAGAATGCTAGTGTCTTCTACTAATGCTGTAATTCCCTACTTTCATGCAAAGAGCAGATTCATAAATCTTCCTAAAAATCTTTCACCATTAGCTTAATCATTTTTTAGGAGTGATATAATTAGGGTCAAATTCCAATAATGATGGTATTAATACAGCATTCAAAAATCACAAAAGTGGAAGAAGGCAACTGACCAGTAACTACATATAAAGAAGTGTACATACCCGTTCCACAGCAGCATTATGATATGGAAGCTCTTCCTCACTACAGAGAAAAAGAACATATGAGAAACAACTGTAATTTGAGCAGACTTTTTTTTAAAACTAATTCTATACCTATAGGTACAGAGGATATACAATATCTGTCACCACAAGTTACACAAGTTTCCATTCAACTGAAGTCAATAAAAAAATGTAACTATTCTGCAACCACAATATCCTCTATCTTCAACTCTATAGACATACACTGTCCAATACAGTAGTCACTATGCAAGGTGGTAATTTAAGTGTACAACTCACTAGCTACAATCCAAGTGTATGAAAGTCATATAGAACATTTCCATGATGGTTGTGGAAGCATGAATGTATGTCCCTTCATCCACGGACTCAAGTGTATTATGAAATCTTGTAACTTGGATTTCCAGCCATCTGGCTGGAAGAGGTGTCACAGGGGTGGATCTGATTTCAAACCTAAAGGTGTACAGAGAAGTCTAACCTCTGCTTAGGTCCCTGTGGCTGGCTGCTGATTCCCTGCTGTTTTGCTGCCCATTTGTACTTAATTGTGGTGCTGGCTCTTTGGTGATTTCTCTCTGCTTGAATCTGTGAAAGGGGGCCACAGTCTCTTCTACCATTATGGAATATCCCCTAGGTCTCTAAACAGAAACCAACCCTTCCCCCATAAGTTGTGTCTGGTTTGGAGGTTCATCCCAGCAACGTGGAGCTGACTACAATAGAAAATTTGGTACCAGGAGTGGAATCATTGCTGTGTGATGAAACTGACCATATGAACTTTGTTTTTTGGGATCTTTTGTTCCGGAGGAATGGGCATGGACTTGGTGCTTGCAACTGAAGACACCTTCCAGAGTGGTAAGCCAAATTTTGTGGACTACTCTGATAAGACTTTGAAAATGCTAAGAGCGAATTGTATTTGGAGACTTTGCTTATGAACTTTCAAGGGGAAAGGAAAGACCAGAGAGAACTTTGTTGGAACTGGGCTACTGGCTCAAAGGCTGGCTGCATTGTTCTGCCCATGCCCAGAGAGTTTAAGCAAAGTTAAATTTTAAGTCTGGACTGTTGTGCTTGGTGGAAGATATAGAACTGACATATATAAGATTTTAGGTTGAAAAATTCAAGCAAATTCAAAATTACTGGCACTGAGCCTGATTGCTAAAGCTGCTATTGTTAAGGAGATACTATCATGATTAAGGATGGCCCAACTGCTTTACATTGCAACAATGGAAAGAATGCCTGAGCTGATTCCAACCAGGACAGACTGAATGATAAAAATGCAAACTCTTTTGTAAGGAAGGAACCTGCTTTTCAAGGTCACAAGTTTATTTTGTCCCTGGATTAACATCATGGCTTTGTCTTACACAACTGGTATTGATTTTGGAAGCATGAAAATGCACAGAAGTGTGGTCATGAAGTACACATAACTCTAGGAGCCTGTGCTGGGATGAGGGATGGGAAACAGGATATTCCTGTTTTATTTATTTTATTTTTTATTTTTGGAGAGAGACACAGAGAGAGACAGAGAGAGAGAGAGGGAGAGGAAGACAGATAAAGATGGGCGCACCAGCAGCCTCTCAGCTGCTGTGAACGGAATCCAGATGCGTGCGCCCCCTTGTGGTTAAGTGTGGCATTGCGCCCTTGCGTCACTTTGCATCTGGCTAAACGTGGGATCTGGAGATTGGAACCAGAGTTCTTAGACTTAGGAGGCAGGTGCCTTAATCGCTAAGCCATCTCTCCAACCCTATTCCTGTTTTAAAGGCTGAAAAGTCCTGTGTATAGAATTGAAGATGGACCCTAGTTTGCAATGAAGACCCAAAGATGTTTTGGATATATCAGAACTATACAGAGCTACCATGGAGTACTACTGGCTCTGGATGGAAGTTTTCCCTGGCTACTCAGCCCAGCTGGAGGGGCAGAACTGGAACCAGAGACTGTCAGTCACTGAATATTGGACTTGAACTGCAGATGTTTGATGTTTACCTGATGGTTATTGATTTTGCATTTTAATCCCAGCACTCAGTCTCTTCTTATTATGCCTCATAACAATGGAAATATTTACTCTCTGGCATTATGTGTTGAAAGCATATAACTTGTTTGATTTTACAGGACTCACACTTAAAAGACAGTCTTAAATCTCACATGAGACTTGAGACTTTGGAACAATCTTAAATTGGTAACGATTATGGGGACCTTTGAAGTTGGACTAAATACAATTTACAATATGAGATGGTTATGAATCTACTGGGGGCCAGGGGCAGAATGTGGTAGTTTGAATGTATGTTCCTCCATAGACTCAAATGTTTTATTAAATCTTGTAACTTGGATTTTCAGACACATGGCTGGAAGAGGTGTCATAGGGGGCAGATCTGACTTCAAGCCTAAAGGCATATAGAGAGGTCTGAGCTCTGCCTGGGTCCTGCAGCTGGCTGACAGTTTTCTGCTGTTTTGCTGCCCATTTGTGCTTGCTTGTAGTGCTGGCTGTTTGGTGGTGTCTCTCTGCTTGGATCTGTGAAAGGGGGCCAGCCTCTTCCACCATTATGGAATATTCCCTAGATCTGTAAGCTGAAACAAACCCTTCGCCCATACGCTGTGTCTGGTTTGGATGTTCATCTCAGTAACATGGAGCTGACTACAATGGTAGAAACTTCTATTGGAAAACACTTCTCTAGACAAGGACGCAGCAACTCCTGTAATGATGAATATTTAAACAGTAAACACTTTGGACTTTTCCACAACTATTCAATTCTGGTGTTCCCATAAAACTTTGACAAAAGCAGACAGTGAGTTGGATTTGGCCCACAGATCAGTCTGCCAATCTGTGCTCTAAACCTACCTCAACTCTTAAATCCAACTATTGCCTACAATAACTGTTTAAAAGTTAGCATAAAATAAAAATGGAGTTGTGGCACAAGACTCTAACGGCAGCTTCTCAGAAGGCTAAGACAGAAGAATCTCAAGTTAAAAGCCAGCCTGGGCAACTTAGTGAGAACTGTCTCAAAATAAAAGTCAGGTGTGGTGGTTGGTGCACGCCTTTAATCCCAGCACTCAGGAGGCAGAGGTAGGAGAATCACCGAGAGTTCAAGGCCACTCTGAGACTCCATAGTGAATTCCAGGTCAGCCTGAGCCAGAGTGAAACCCTACCTAGAAAAAACAAAATAAATAAATAAATAAATAAATAAATAAATAAATAAATAAATGTAAAAAAGAAGGCTGGTGATGTAACTCAGTGGTAGGGTGCTTGCCTAGCATGTGTGAGGTTTGAGGTTCAATCTTCACCATCAAAACAAACAAACAAACAAATAAGAAAGAAAAAAAGAACAAGTGGCTTCCAATGGAATTACGAATTTAAAAAAACTTCTAATTATGGTCTTTACAATAAAAAATACTCCACTGTCAAAAAGAGATTCTTTTTAATATTTAAAATATCCATTTATCTAGTACAGTATATATATGAGAACAGCTTGTGTTAAAAAAATATATATATTTTTTGGAATTTCTAGGTAGGGTCTCACTCTGGCCCAGGCTGACCTGGAATTCACTATGTAGTCTCAGGGTGGCCTCCAACTCACGGCAATCCTCCTACCTCTGGCTCCTGAGTGCTGGGATTAAGGGTGTGCGCCACCATGCCCGGCTTGTGTTAAAATATTTTAAGATTCATATTAACTGTCAGTAATATATGAATAAAATGTTACATATAACAGTTTCCAGTAGTCTTCTCTATATTATAGATGTTTTTATCAAATATATATATTCTTGCATTAGTTTTCTCTGAAGACTAAGTAGTACCACTTTTAAGAACATATTAGTATTCAAGAGCCCAAAAGCACTCTTTTGCTTCTCTGAAGAGTCCTTAGATGAACCATTCAGCCACAGCAATGGCACTGAGAAAAAGGTGTTAAAGCCAAAAGAGATTTGAGAGAGAGCCCAAATCCCTCACTTCACAGATAAGAAGACTAACATTTTCATTTATTTGCTTAAGCTGACACAGAAATGTTTACCAGTAAATCCAGTGCATTTAAATGATGATCTTCCACTAGTGGCAGAGCATATAAAGAAAGGGACAGGGGCTGAGAAATCCAGTCTCAAGCAGAAAAGAAACTCTAGGGATTGAATATAAAGTCTTCATAACTCGTAAATGGGCTGTCAGAACAAGATTTGGTCAGTTTTTCTATATTTTCATGTCTTGTGTCTTGTACCTAAAACCTTTCATATAGAATCTGCTGTGTGTAAACATTTATTTCCAACACAAAGAACTTTCCCTCTCTGTTTTGATATATGCTGAAATTCACAACCTTCTGAGAAGAACACAAAATGTCACCTTATGAAGAATTCTGTGTGATGTTCAGAACACACAGAGAGACACTGAAGGTGCTTAGTAAATACTGCAGAATGAATATGTGGATGGAAGGATGAATGCATGCCTACTTGCACTGACATATCTTTACCTAACACCTAAATATTCCTCAAGACAAAAGACAGGCAGGGAAGCTGAGGAGATAGCTCACTGGATAAAAGGTTTGCCCCACAAGCATGAGGATCTGAGTTTGAATCTACAGCACCCACAAAAATGCTCACAGCAGCAGAACAAGGCTGTAATCCTAGCACTGCGAGGCAGAGTCAGGAGGATTTCTGGAGCTTGCTGGCTGATGAGCTCTAGGCTCAGTGAGAGACCCTGTCTTAAACAAAAAAAAAAAAAAAAAAATAGGCTGGCGAGATGGCTCAGTTGTTAAGATGCTTACCTGCAAAGCCAAAGAATCAGGTTCGATTCCCCAGTATCCACATAAAGTCAGATGCACAAGTTGGCACATGCATCTGGAGTTCATTTACAGTGTTTAGAGGTCATGGAACACCCCCACTCTTGCCTCTCTCTATATATCTGCCTCTTTCTCAAATAAATAAATAAGTAAGATATTTTTAAAATAATAAGGTGGTCAGAGTGAATTCCAGGTCAGCCTGGGCTAGAGCAAGACCCTACCTCGAAAAATCAAAATACTACTAGTAATAATTAATAATGTGGAGAGTGATTGAGGAAGACACTTGATGTTAGCCAATGTCCTCACAGGTACACTCATGCATAGGCACCTGCACATGCACATCCACCAACACTACACATGTATGTGCACTACACATAAGAGGAAGTGGAAGAGAGGTAAAGGAAGCAGGGAAGGAAGGGAAGAGGAAAAGGAAAGGGACAGTGACAGTCTGCACTACACTGCAGAATATCCTTCGGGTCAGCAGACCATTGCCCCTGGGTCAATCAGGCTTGCTGCCAAGTTTTGTAGTTTGTTTGTTTGTTTATTTATTTGGGGGGGATAATGGGAATACCATGGCCTCTAGCCACTTCAAACCAACTCCAGACGTATGTGCCATCTTATGCATGTGACTTTAGGTGGGTACTGGGGAGTCAAACCTGGTTCCATGGGCTTTGTAGGCAAGCATCTTAATCACTTAGCCATGTCTCCAGCCCTAGTTTTATAGTTTTAATGAAACTGTCATCCTTATTTAGATATTGTCTGTGACTGTTTTCATGCTACAGTAGCAGAGCTGAGTAGGTATGACAGACATAATGGTCCACAAAGCCAAACATTTAGTATCTGGCTCTTTGTAGAAAAGGATTGCCATCCTTTGCTTTAGGGAACAGGATTTTTTTTTTCTTTCTTTCTTTCTTCTTTTTTTTTTTTCCCCAGGTAGGGTCTCACTCTGGTCCAGGCTGACCTGGAATTAACTATGTAGTCTCAGGGTGGCCTTGAACTCACAGCAATCCTCCTACCTCTGCCACCCGAGTGCTGGGATTAAAGGCGTGTGCCACCACGCCCAGCTCGGGAACAGGATTTTTAATACAGTTACCTATATGTGCTGCTCAGAAGAAACACCCAGCTGACAGACATACCTCACACAAACAGTAAGTGAGAGTAACAGCACAATCATCACAGAAAACAGAGACTTTAGCTGAGTACATTTTTCATCTAGTATTAAACTTTACATATATTGCTAATTACAGTATATTTGTCTAATTTCTCAACAGCTCTAGTAGAATATTTATGTAAATGTAAGATAAATTTTCACTTGAAAACTCAATACTTACTAAAATCAGTATGCTAAATATATTGACTAGTCTTTTTTTTAATTTTTTGTTTATTTTTTATTTATTTGAGAGTGACAGAGAGAGAAATAGGCAGATAGATAAGAGAATGGGCGGGCCAGGGCCTCCAGCCACTGCAAACGAACTCCAGATGCGTGCGCCACCTTGTGCATCTGGCTTACATGGGGTCCTGGGGAATTAAACCTCGAACTGGGGTCCTTAGGCTTCACAGGCAAGCGCTTAACCGCTAAGCCATCTCTCCCGGCCCTTGACTAGTCTTTTAAAAAAGTTAATTGAGTGAGAATATGGGCTCATCAGGACCTCTTGCCACTGCAAATGAACTCCAGATGCATATGCCAGGTTGTGCATCTGGCTTTACATGGGTCCTGGGGAACTGAACGTAAGCTGGCAGGTGCTTTTAACCACTGAGCCATCTCCCCAGTCCTAATGACTCAAGTTCAGTGTGTGTTGTGTGTAGTGTATGCATGCATGTGCTCTTGTAGCACCCCATTTGCTTGCCTGTGGCAGGATGTGCTGTTGTAGTTAAAATGAAAAAAATCCTATGTTTTACTCCATCGCTCTTCTGCCTATTTTTGTTTGAGCTGGAATCTCTTACTGATTGCACAGCTTGCCATTTTTTCTGTGAGCTCCAGCAATTCCCAGGTCTCTGCTGCCCTATAAAACTGGGGTTACAGGCACATGTGACCACATCCAGCTTGGGCAGTCTCAGGCTCTCTCAGGCACTAATTACTGCACAGGAAGTGTATTTAACCACTGAGCCATCTCTCCAACTTTGATTTAGAAGTAAATTTTGAAATTCATATATAATATTGGCACAAGGAGTTCAAGTTTTGTAATCAAAACAGATAATCTTGAAAAACAAAAATATCTTTATTCTGGGTCTTACAAATCTACAGAGTCAATGGTAAACAATAGTCTGTTAAATTTTATAAATATACAAATTTGGATAAGTAGATGAACATCTGATGTTAGTGTTAATCTTATTATCTCTAACTTTAATACAATTTCCTTTTAATTCACCTATTAATAACTTGTGATCTAAAAACACTATCTATCATTATCCAAATACCAGGCATTCTTTGTAGGGCAGAGAAGCAGTGGCTATTTCTGATGGGCATGGTGGTGCCCATCTTTAATCCCAGCACTCGGGAAGCAGCAGTAGGAGGATTGCAGTGAGTTTGAGGCCAGTCTGAGACTACATAGTGAATTTCAGGACAGCCTGGGCCAGAGTGAGACCCTACACCTCAAAAAACCAAAATAAATAAATAAACAAATAAATGTATAAAGTTCTCTAATTTCTTAAGCAAGCTCAACTTGTCTATCCTGCAGGTATAACTTCATCACAGGCACTTGGGCTGGGATGGCAGCCCACTGCCGAGAGCTGGACAAAGACACTGGAGGTCCTGTACTGAGCCAGGATGGTTTGGCAGTGGCTTAGTATTTAGCATGAATCTATATTTTTTCTCTGTTAATTATTTTCACTACTTTATATATCATAAAAAGTAATAATTTAAATTTTGAAAATATAGGTAAGAACTTAACAGCTTTCAGCAAGGTTCAAGGTAATTCATTTGTTTTATTATAATGACATTGAGCTTAAAATCCAATTTCATGGCAGAACTAATGAAAAACTTACAAATGAATAAGATAACAGAAGGACATCTCTCTTGATCAAGGTGTGATAGCGAGCAGTATCTAAATGTTTCCATCAAGTGACTTTATTCAGTACAGAAACAAAGTCCCATCTACTGTGGCATACAATAAAAGACACCAGCAGCAATCTCTGGAGAAAGGGTTTTACTGAAATTAAGCATTGTAACAAAAATCAATGACTTGGATTTATGTAAAGTTAGGCTTTATTAAGTTCAATGTATATGCTTCCTTATTCTCATTTGGACTGCCTACTTTAGGACTGCATTGTGGAGTAAATATTAAAAAAAAAGAAAAGAAAGGAGTGTGAGACTGAGTATGAGAACTGGTACCAGTCCGTTCTTCAGAAAAGTGGTGACCTTAGCTATCTTAATACACATCTCAAGAGAGGGGGCCATTTCAAATAGCATCCCTCCTCTTAGACACTCCTACTAGCCCTTTCATCTTCTTTTCCAGTACTCCTCTCACTAAAATGTAAGACAGCAACAAGCAAATACAATATGGCAATTCAGAGCAAGCTCTGCACTGAGACTGCCAAGGCTCACAGCCCAGGTCTGACACTTCAGTGTAACTCAGGCACCTTACTTGACTGCTTGTGCTACAGGTTCATAATCTACAAGCCAAAGGAGACAAAAAAAGAGCATCTTCCACCAAAGACCTTTTGAAGGGAGTAAATAGTTTAATCCTCGTACAGAGCTTACAACAGTGTCTGGAACATACACACTACTCAATGATTACTAACCAGTTAAGTTACTGACTAGCTTCTTTCCCACTAGTCAACCAGACCTCAGACTAAAATAAAAGACAAATACAAAATACCTAATTATAACTTTTGGAAAGGTAAATCCAGGTATGATCTTGGGTAAGACCCTCGTTTCTAAGACCCACCAATTTGTTTCAAGCAACAAGAAAAGTTAAATAATTAAAAGACTTTTGGAAAGCCAAGTTTTTCATATGTACTTTATACTATGTTGGCCTATATAATAATTTTTAAAAGTCTTACAGTAGCTCAATCTAATTAGATATACATATTATGGTCAAAACGAAATGAGTTGTATCCTATTTTCTGAATCAAAATTTTAGTTCAGAACCCAGAAATTTAGTACAGACCCAGAAATCTTTTTTTTCCCCCATCTCACACTGATTTTAATGTACAAACTTGGGACCTACTAATCTCAAGAATCTTAATGCTCAAATTGTTCTTTAAAATTTGACTTATAACTTTGATCTGTGCTTATTCCATACAAATGTGCAATTGTGTCCTGTCACATTTATGACTAAGCTTGATTAAAAGAAGAAAAAGAAATAGAAGTGGGGGTCTAAGGACAGTGTTTTCATGAAGTTTAAAGTCATCTCTCTTAACATACTCAGGAGAAAGCTTCAAATATAAAATGGCATTAGCAAAATAATAGCATATATTTGTTCAGAAATTTATGAGGTACTCTTCATTTCATTTCTTTAAAGCCTTAATGCTCTTAAAATATATATGGCAGTTTCGATTCTTGTTCCCAGATAGAGCATGAAATGGTTAAGGACCAGAAACCACATTTGCTAACTCTTAGAGCTCTTTGTTTTACCCTCAGAAAAACATGCCACAGCAAGATAAATTCTAAACACACAGAATCTAATCATACTATAAAATAAAAATTCCTATTTTTTTCTATCTAAAAAACAAGCTGGCTTGAAAAGAATACATCTGAGTGAAAATTCAGTTAATCCTTATATAGTATAAAACCAAAGTATACAAAGAAGACTAGGGCTGGAGGGATGGGCTTAGCAGTTAAGGCATTTGCCTATAAAGCCAAAGGACCCAGGTTCGATTCCCCAGGACCCACGTTAGCCAGATGCACAAGAGGGTACATGCATCTGGAATTTGTTTGCAGTGGCTAGAGGCCCTGGCCCACCATTCTATTTCTCTCCCTCCCTCCCTCTCTGTCAAATAAATAAATAAACAAATAATTTTTTTTTTTAAAAAGAAGTCCCTTGGGCCTGTAGGGATCTGATTAAGTAACACCAAGACCAGGAAAGCTGAGTCACATGTTTTTGAGAGATATTTTTTTTAAGAGTTAAAATCACTTTAACTGCTTTTTTTTTTTTTTTTTTTTTATAGTGGTCTAGCTCTCTTTCAAGTCTATACTATGAGTATGTTTACAATGATAAGGAAGAGCCAATGGCATTTTTTTTCACTGCTCAATTTTAGGCCACATAACATAAATGTTTTAATTGCTAATTCTTTTAAAATTTCATTTTTAAAGGGTAATTACAGCTGTTCAAGAGCTTTTGTTCAAGAGCTTTTGTTTATATATTTTATTTATTTATTTGAGAGAGAAAGAGAGGGAGATAATGGGCACACCATGGCCTCCAGCCACTACAAACAAACTCCAGATGCATGCTCCCCCTTGTGCATCTTCCGTGGGTCCTGGAGAATTGAACCAGGACCCTTTGGCTTTGAGGGCAAACACCTTAACCACTAAACCATCTCTCCAGCCTTAAAATTCCATTTATTTTGGAGAGAGTCAGAGAGACAGAGAGAGAGAGTGAGAGTAGGGGAGACAGAGACAGAGACAGGAAGAGAATAGGTGCACCAGTGGCTTCTCAGCCGCTGTGAATGAACTCCAGATGCATGCTCCCCCTTGTGGGCAAGTGCAGCATTGTGCCCTTACAACATTGCATCTGGCTAAATGTGGGACCTGGAGAATCAAACATGCGTTCTTAGGCTTAGCAGGCAGGTGCCTTAACCACTAAGCCATCTCTCCAGCCCTAAAGTTTCATTTTTATAAAATTAAATGTTTCATAATTATTTAAAAATATAAACTTATCTATGTGCATTTAATTCTGCTACATTATTGATACAACTCATGTATTATTAATGTTCTTACCAAAATACAAAAATAATTAAGGTTATATTCTTAACTATACTTCAATTTTGATCATAGTGGTTAAAAAAAAACTAGAAATTTAGCACAAAAAAAACCCACTGTAGGATCACTTCTGGAATCTTATGTACAAAATTCCTATTAAAATAAAGACAATCAATGATAGGTGGCCAATGAAATATGATAAAAAATGTTAGCTTCCAATTTCTGTGACTTACTGTAAAAAGCCAAATCTATCCGTGACTTTGTAAACAAGGTAATCAGCATCTTCCCATGGCTCAATCTCTGCACCTTCTCGTCCCTAAAACAGTAGACAAGGGGACTTAGAAAACTGAATACTTATAAAACATCAAACAGACTAAGAAACAAGAACATTTTTTAAACCATCTATTTTTGGGCAATATAATCACTGTCCCTTGCTTACAAAACTTTGGAAGATACTGTACACCAGCAAAAGCTGACACATAGCTTAATTTTTAAGTCCTCTGAGGAAAACCAACGAGAAAAAAAGGGACACTGGAGGGTAAGTGAGTCACAGAGGAACTGAAAACTTCAAAGTTTTCACATGAACGTGTCTTAGAACACACCTCTCATGCACGCTTCTCAGAGAGGCTATGCCCCATGTCTCACTGCTGCTTTGCTTCCCTTCTACATTGGTCCTGACTCTATTCTTGCAAAGGTCAAAAATGACCTTGTAGTTGTTAGGCCCACTGAGCACTCTTTAAGCTTATCTACTGAAAATGTGATGCATGCCTGTCAGTGGCACTCACACTTTCCTCCCATTTCCCACCACACTGTCCTCTGTTCCCCTGCAGTTATCTTCATGCCCTCCAACTCATCTTGATGTGACTTTTCCATGGGTAACTAATTGCTGCCATGCCCAGAGCTCTGTCCTCTATTCACTATTCTATGCACTCTAGCTATCACTTATTCTTGAACTGTTAACTAATAATGATGAGCGTAGAATCGTTAAATGAAACTCTACCAATTCTCAAATTTTAGATTCACATACAACTGTCTTGTAGAAACTGCCACATAATATATAAGGCAGTTCATGTGTTTTCCTCTATGTAGACTATGAACATCCTATGGAAAAGGATGGTCCAAGATTGGTATTATTACACAAAAGGATCCCCAAGTCTTAGCCCATGTTAATTTCATGTGCGGGGAGGGAGGAGTGCAGGGAGGTATGAATGGCGTTAGTTATTTGCTTTATATTAGCTAAACAGTTAAAGAAGTTAACTAAGTTTTTCATGGATCACACAAATATCTAATCACAACAACAGGGAATTCTCAGAGCATAACTGAATACTACCTGTGTGCTCCTGTTACTCACAAATAAGGAAAAATAAAGAGGGACTGGAAAGATGTCTTAGTAGTTAAGGCACGTGCCTGTAAAGCATAAGGACCCAGGTTCAATTCCCCAATACCCACATAAGCCAGGCATCTGGTGGTGTTCATTGGCAGTGGCTGGAGGCCCTGACACACCCATTCTCTCTATTTGCCTCTTTCTTTCTCTCCCTCTCTCTCTCAAATAAATAAATAAAATATTAAAAAAGAACCAGTAACATTTAAAATAAATAAAGATATATAAGTATGTTCAAGTGATACAGAGGTAAAATATATATAAATAACTATGATGTATAATCTCAGGAGGTAGGGTAAATAAGGAGATATGCAAAATGTCAATAGTTGTGACTTTTTTACATCAAAAACCAGAATCCATGCTTACATAAGGGTAAATGCTAATGAAAATATACATGTATAGATACAAAATCTAAGATCCACAGTAAATTGATAAGAGTACAAACTATGTATAAAAAGCTATCTGATTCTACATATTCACTCAAGTGTTTATTTTATAAAATAGTTTTACTTATTTGAGACAGAAGAGAGGCGAAAGGAGAGAAAATAATATGAATGACATGCCAGTGCCTCTTGCCACTACACAGGAACTCTAGACACGTGCCACTTTTTTTTTTTTTTTGGTTTTGCAAGGTAGGGTCTCTCTCTGGTCCAGGCTGACCTGGAATTAACTATGTAGTCTCAGGGTGGCCTTGAACTCTCCGTGATCCTCCTACCTCTGCCTCCCGAGTGCTGGGATTAAAGGCGTGCGCCACCACGCCCGGCCACGTGCCACTTTTTGCATCTGGCTTTATGTGGACACTGGAGAATAGAACTCATAATGGCAGGCTTTGCAAGCAAATGCCTTTAACCACTAAGCCATCTCTCCAGCTCCCTCAAGTGTTACTGATTACCAAAGATTGTTCTAGGTTTTTAGGATATAAGAGTAAATCAAACAAAGTATGATCCTGCTCTAGGAGAGTTCATGTTCCATGAGAGAGCACACAAGGCAATAGAGAAAATGCTAAGGAGGTGAGTATTAGGGTGAATACAAAGGAGATAAAGAGTACCCGGGTAAAAGGAGGGTAATAAACTGGGAGGTCAGTGAGTTCACTGACAAAGTAGTGTCTGCAGAGGCAATGAATGAGATGTTAGGAGACCCAGGGTACAATGGTCCAGGAAGGAAGTGCAAAAAGTCTGAGGCAGATTCAGGTCTGGGAGTTAGAGAACCACAAGAGAGTAGAATGGCAAAGAGAAGGGAAGAGAGAATTTGGAGATGAAGTCAGAGAAAAACAAAACAAAAAAAAAGAACTCAATGTTCCCATGAAATAAACAAACTGCTTCTGTAATTTAAGCCTTCCAAAAAACAAATCCCTTTCTATTTATATATATTTCTAATAAAACTTACTCAAAGAGTAAATATGGATACTTACTCTGTCATATTTAGCAACTATCTCAGCTCGTTCCTGAGCAAGTTTGAGGGCTACATCCTGATCTGAATCTGGGAAGAGATCAAATTAGATGAACTGTTATTCAAAGAATAATAATCATAAAACTAAGACAAAACAAATAAATACAATGTTGTCTAAAATGAAAAAAAAGTAAGAACACACACTTAAAATGATGAGTTAAGTGCAATTTTAGAATATGAACTGATAGATTGCTTCAAAATTATGTACAGATTCCAAAGAAAGCAAATCAATGCAGCCTAAAGTTCAAAACAACAATAAATCTAAGTCCTTATTGTGGTCTGAGTGTGAAACATCCCCATAGATTTATGTGTTTGAACACTTGGTCCTCAGCTAGTGGAGCTGTTTTAGGAAGTTGTAGAACTTTTGGAACACAGTGTTTGACTAGCAAACATGGGCCATGGAGGGGAACGGTATGGGTGGGGACTGGCCTTGAAGGTAGATCCCAGCCCTGGTTTCAGTCTCCCTGTCTGTCTCTGCTTGTTGATCTAATCATTTGAAGTGACCTACCACTGCTAATTAGGTCCTACCTCCTAAAAGCCTGTTGAGCTCAAAATTCAATAGATTAACGCCTGCAAAGCCAAAGGACCCAGGTTCCAGTACTCACATAAAGCCAGATGCACAAGATAGCACATGCATCTGGAGTGCATTTGCAGTACATAGAGGCCCTGGTGTGCCTCTATCTTTCTACCTGCCTCTCTCTCTCTCTCTCTCTTCTTTCTCTCTCTCTCTCGTATATAAGTAAAATATTTTAAAAAGAAAAATCAAAACAGAACTTCAAGTTAAAGATGACAAGATAACATATACTTCAACATCCATTTTTCCTAAAATCCTACCAAAATGATAATTCAGTTTCTCGAAACTCCTTCCTCAAAGAATTATGGCATGGATATGAAGTATCCCCTGAAAAGGCTCACACACTGAAGACTTGGATACCAGCACCACTGTTAAATGACTGGATCATGGACACAATAATCTTATCAAGGGATTAATCTATTGATAAATTTTGAGTTCAACAGGCTTTTAGGAAGTAGGACCTAATTAGAGGTAGTAGGTCACTTCAGGTGTGTTATTTTGTCCTGGAACCCTTCCTCCTCTTCCTCTCTCCATTCTGCCACTGTGAAGTAAACAGCCGTGCTCCAACACAGCCTTCTGTGATGATATTCTACCTTGTACAGATCCACAACAATGAAGCCAGCTGACCAGACTGAAACCTCTGAAGCAGAAAGCCCAATAAATCTTTCTTCCTTCAAAATTGCTTATCTCAGACATTTTCTCACCATGATGGAAAGCCAACTAATATACCCAGGAAATAGGGATTCATGAGAAAGAGGCAAAAGGGAGATTAAAAACAGGGAAAAGGGCTGGAGAAAAGGCTTAGCCTGCGAAGCCAAAGGACCCAGGTTTGATTCCCCACATAAGCCAAATGCACAAGGAGCACATGCATCTGAAATTTGTTTATAGTGGCTAGAAGCCCTGGTATGCCCATTCTCTCTGTGTCTGTCTGTCTTCTATCCCTCTATCTCTGCTTGCAAAAAAATAAAATTAAAATTAAATTAAATTAAATTAAAAACAGGGAACAAAGAATTGAAGGGATATGTATATAGAAGTGAGTGTGGGGTAGAGAACTAAACCTTCACTCTCCACAACAGAAAACCAATCATAACATCCAAACCCAAAAAGCAGGAAGTGGTATCATGGCATATTATCTAGCATGTGGAAGTAAAAAAATGAATAAACCAGTCAGGGTAGTGGAGAGCAGTTATTCCCATAAAGTTGGTGGTGAGGAGTATAGGAGTCAGCTGATTTCAAAACAAGAATGACTGTTAATTCCTTACACTAAATATAGCTCTAACAAAAATAAAATTTAAACTTAAGCAATGGTAAAAATCAGCCTCACTAGTAACTAAAGAAATGTTTTAAAATACCACTTTGCACCTATACTAGACTTATAGCCCCTCACCCCAAGAAAGCATTAATAATACTGACAACACCATGGATACTTTACTGAAGCTAAAAATGCAAATACAAAGCTTTCTGGAAAGTAACTTGCTAATCAAAATAATAAAATAATAATATAAAAAATAAAATTAAAAAAATAATAATAATTAAAAGGTATCAAAAACCTTAAAAGGCTGGGCGTGGTGGCACATGCCTTTAATCCCAGCACTTAGAGGCAGAGGTAGGAGGATTACTGTGAGTTCGAGGCCTGAGACTACATAGTGAATTCCAGGTCAGCCTGGGCTAGAGTGAGACCCTACCTCAAAAAAATGAAAAAAAAAAAAAAAAAAAAAACCTTAAAAGGAGGCATATTCTTTATCCAATATTCCATCTCTAGGGATTTAGGTCAGTGAGATATGCAAACAAGCAGAGAGTTGTTTGTAATTGTAAAAATAGCAAAATGGGAACTGGTAAAAATTTCAAGCTTTTATTTTATTTACTTATTTATTTTGGG
This sequence comes from Orientallactaga sibirica, assembly GCA_036365145.1. Taxonomy (NCBI): domain Eukaryota; kingdom Metazoa; phylum Chordata; class Mammalia; order Rodentia; family Dipodidae; genus Orientallactaga; species Orientallactaga sibirica. The sequence goes on from JAEOAD010001030.1 coordinate 7,928,708, forward strand.
TTTTGAGGCAGGGTCCCACTCTAGTCCAGGCAGACCTGGAATTCACTAATGTAGTTTCGGGGTGGCCTTGAACTCATGGCGATCCTCCTACGTCTGCCTCCCAAGTGCTGGGATTAAAGGCATGTGCCACCACACCCCGCTATTTCAAGCTTTTATTTTCCTTCAGAGAAAAATATTTCAATAACTACTTTTTTCAGAGTTTAAAATGTTAATACACTCTCCTTCAGTGCAACTGTGAATAATAAGTAAATAGAATGGTTTACTGTAATAACCAAATACACTCTTGTTCAGATTTCTACAATGAACTAATACAAAGTCTGAGATAACCATATACATATCAACATCTTATTTTAGATTTTAGAGCCTTTATCAAGGATATACCTTTTGCTCCTCTACTGCACAGTTTTGAAGCAATATCCTTACACTACCACTGAAGGAAGGGGAGGAAAGTTGGTGAACAGAAAGTAAATTCAGGGCTGCAGAGATGGCTTAGTGGTTAAACGCTTGCCTGTGAAGCCTAAGGATCCCGGTTCAAGGCTCGATTCTCTAGGTCCCATGTAAGCCAGATGCACAAGGTAGCACAAGCATCTGGAGTTCATTTCAGTGGGTGGAGGCCCTGGCATACCCATTCTCTCTCTCTACCTGCCTTTCTATATCTTTCTCTCTCTAAAATAAATAAATAAAAATAAAATAATTTTTTTTAAAAAGAAAGTAAATTCAAACTAGGAAACCTGACTATATATCAAGCTGCTTGCACACTACCACAGCTGCTAAACAAATCTCTTTGATTTGGTCAAATTCAATAAAAATATATTTTATACCAAGCCTTTATTCCCGCTACCAGTCCTAGGAGTTTCAACAAAAAAATTTAACATAACAACGAGAAGTTTAAAAGTGTAAAGGCAAAACTGTAAGTACAGAGTTAGGACTGAAAATGTCAAGAATCCCAACAAAACATGGGCAAGCTACCATTTTACCCAGATCACCATCAGGTTAGAGACTTCCACAAAGGAAAACCTGGTCATATGAGAATTGAATGAAATTGTATCCCATTTCCTGAGAGAAAGAGCATGTACTTTAACATGACCAAAATAGTTGATTCTAATCAAATAAATGTTTTTAATCTCTAAATTCCCTTGGAAATTTCTTACCCTTGTGTTTTACTACAGGGAGAAAATTTTAATACTAATCTTTTTTACTGCTTCATTTAGGAACACTGGTAATTCACACTGCCAACCAATCTTTAGTAGAGCAGTATCTTTGTGCAGGGCTCAATATAGTGAAATTATATTTCATTCTTTCTGTTTTATAGTTGCAATGTTTATTAAGAAGCACACTAGAATACTTCCCTTGGATTCATTCTGATTTAGAAATTCCTTTGTTAGAACAAAGAATTTGACCCAAAACACTGATTATAAACACCACCAACAGCTATCTTGTGTCAGTCTGCAAATGCACAAAGTTACAGGCACTTACCAAACAATAGCTGTGTTAGTTGGTGCTTACACATGCCATTATCAAAAACTTAATCCAATCAGAGTGTTAGTTACCCCATCAATTTATACTGTAACTTTATGTTTCCCTTTCATCCTAAGTCTATAAAAATAAATTAGGAAAATTTTAACTTGAAACACAGCACTATTTGATGTGGTAGTTTGAATTAGGTATTACCCATAAACTTATGTGTTCTGAATGTTTGGTTCCCAGTTGATGGCAATTTGGGAGGTGGAGTCTTGTTGGGGGGGTGAGCTTATGGGTGTTGTACACAGCTCCCCCTTGCTAGAATCGGGCTCACTCTCCTGCTGCTGTTGTCCACCTGATGTTGGCAAGGAGGTGATGTCCAGCCTCTGCTCTACCATCTTTACCCTGCCATCATGAAGCTTAGCCTTGAAACTGGAAGCCTGAAATAAACCCTTTCCTCCCATAAGCTGCTTCTGGTCAGGTGTTTGTCCCAGCAACAAGAAGGTATGAGAACTGAAGTGTACCTCAACATGACTGTTACAATGAGTATACCTGAAGAAAAATTTCTTATTCTTTTTTTTTTTTCTTTTTTTGGAAATAGGGTCTTGCTCTAGCTCAGGGTGGCATTTTTTTTGTTTGTTTGTTTTTTGTTTTTTGAGGTAAGGTCTCCCTGGTCCAGGCTGACCTGGAATTAACTATGTCATCTCAGGGTGGCCTCGAACTCTCAGCAATCCTCCTACCTCTGCCTCTGGAGGGCTGGGATTAAAGGCGTGAGCCACCACGCCCGGCCATATTTTTAATATATATTTTTAATTTATTATTTATTTTGAGGGAGAGGGAGGGTTTTGCAAATAAACACACCTCTGCCTCTTTTTGGGGCCATATTTTTAATATATATTTTTAATTTATTATTTATTTGAGAGAGGGAGAGCAAATAAACACATTTTTGGGGGGGTTTTGCAAGGTAGGGTCTCACTCTGGTCCAGGCTGACCTGGAATTAACTATGTAGTCTCAGGGTGGCCTTGAACTCTCGGCAATCCTCCTACCTCTGCCTCCCGAGTGCTGGGATTAAAGGTGTGTGCCACCACACCCGGCTAATTAAGACAATTTTTAAATAGAACATTACCTAAGTTTCACTTTCAATCAAATAAGACAAAACTCACATGGGACCATTTTTTCCTTGCATATACTTTGACAGATGTTAAATATAAAAAACAATATAACATTTAAAAGTACATTACCATTTGCTAGATAATCAGTCTTGCCCTGGGAATTAACAGCTACTTCAGTCCTCATAGAAAAACTTATCAACTCCAAAGTTTCATTACCATGAGAAGCCTGGAGCACACCAAGAGGGTTAAGTGGTGCCTCACATACTCTTCAACTAACTGACATAAAGTGGGAAGGCAGCTCTCTCTACTTTACAACTATTTGTGAAACAAGCACAAGGGAGTAAAAAGGTTTGAGATGCATTCTATCTTTTTCTAAATGATGGTGAAAAAAGCCCTTGCTGTGGTAACATGTACTATAGATACTCAAACAAAGATGGTATTTGTTGAGGGTAAAACATGTCTTTCAGGCTAGATCCTAAGCACAAGCCACAGCAGCCTACACCCAGCATTCCATCCATAACAAACAGGGCTCTAAGCAGACAGCTTCTTAACATGCCTACTTTTGTGCTTTAACATTAGGCACATTCTTAGTACGTTTAACAGTTTGTTCTGGAACAACAAAGAAAAACTTATGTACATCATTATACCAAAGCAAGGCAAATATACCACTCTTTTCAAATACATTTTATATCTAAGGTTAATTTTTAATATGAAAATGTCAGGCCCTGATTCAGACTGTAAACTTGCTACAGTAGCAGTTTGGGCATTTTTAACATATCACCTATCTGTAATGAAGTTTTTATTCTCTTTTATCTATTCTTTCCTTTTTATTGTTCTTCTTAAATGTGTAGAAACTTGGACTTTGAAACACACTGCAAAAATCACAGTCCTGTTGAAGGTAGGCCTAGAAATGCTAATGACATTTCATTAGACACGAATGAATTAGGTTTATGCTTTGTTTAAAGGGGTAATAATATCCAACAAAGGCAAAGATCTGAGAATCACAGAGAAAGGAGGAAATTTCAAGTCATATACCAAGGAATAAGAACCAGACTGGCTTAGCTTATTGGTTGGAAGGTGATGAAGAACAAAATTCTTAAATTTCAAAATTAAAAAAAAAAAAAGATCATGACAACTTTGGAATTTTCTGCCATGTATGAGGAACAACAAATTTAAGAATACATACTTTTAGATATTTCAAGGTAACACATTAAAGGCAAGCATGCTGAATAATGCTTCCACCTTCAAACAACTGATGCTCATATGCTAACCCCAGCACCTGTGACTGTCACCCCACAGGACAAAAAGGGTTTGCACATGTGACTGAATTAAGAGTAGTGAGAAGGGGAGACAGGGTTAAACAGATGAGTCACAAGAATCCTTGGCATGGCAGGCAAGAAGGCCAAAGGAGAAGGAAGGAAGATGTCGGAGTGCTGTGAGGACGCTCACTAGCCAAGGAAAGCAACCAGTTCTAGAAGCTAGACAAGGAAAGGGAACCCTTTCTCTCCTTGTGGCTACAAAAAACCAGCCTTGCTGACAGCTTGACTTTAGCCCAGTGAGACGGATTTCACATTTCCAATATCCAGGACTGTAGGATAATAAATCTGTCCTGAGTACACGATAAAAGCCAGTAAATGGCTGGAGAGATGGCTTAGTGGTTACGGTATTTGCCTGCAAAGCCAAAGGATCCCAGTTCGACTCTCCAGGACCCACATAAAGCCATATGCACAAGGGGGGGGGCATGCATCTGGAGTTTGTTTGCAGTGGCTGAAGGCCCTGGCATGCCCATTCTCTCTCTCTCAAATAAATAATAAAATGTATTTTTTAAAAAGCCAGTAAGTTTGTGGTCATTTGTTTCAGTAATATAAATATGTAAGGATTCAAAGTTTGCTACTGCTATAAAGCTTTGAAAAACAAATGGAGAAGACGCTACAGAAAAACAAAAAAAAAGTACTGATTCTCTCTCCTTCCTCCTTGATCAAACTGTAGCGACTCACAGCCTTTCTGTTTTTTCCCTCAGGAGGCCTGACACCTTGCCCCTGTACTGTCTTCATCCTCTCTGTCCCAGTTATAGAAAGAATCCTGCTGCCTACTCTGTTTGGCACAACCCTTTCCATCACCATCACCCTGATACCAGATCACCCTTCAAATCTGGTCAGACTCCTCATCTCCTTGACAACCCTGCCTGAGTAAGAATCCTGGTATATTGCTTTCTTCTTCCCTGTACCCTTCACCACTCATTTGCCAATATAAATCCCTACTTGCCTTGGCTATATTTGGAACTGAGCCCAATCTAGATTCTCTTCTCTATAGTGACAGTCTTGACATCAACTTTAATACTACTGGAGGCTGGAGAGATAGCTCAGTGGCAGAGGTACTTGCCTACAAAGCCTAATGACCCAGGTTTGATTTCCAAGTACCCACATAAAGCCAGATACACAAAGTGGTGCATGCATCTGGAGTTCATTTACAGCAGCTGGAGACCCTGGTGCACCCATTCTCATTCGCATTCTCTCTCTTTCTCTGCTTGCAAATAAATACATATTTTTTTTAAGTTCTCATTACAGTTGGAGTTACCTTCTCATTGCAGGAGCAAACACCTGACTAGAAGCAGCTTATTGGAGGAAAGGTGTTAATTTCAGGATTAGAAATCCAGGAAAGGCTTCATCATAGTGGAGGAAGCTGGCTCATTTCCTCATACAACCACAGCAGAGAGAACAGCGGCAGCCAAGCAATCAGGAACTGTCTGAACACACAGGGCTGGACTCAACCCCAAGCACTGCCCCTGGTGACATACTTCCTCCAGCAGAAATCTACTCTACACGTGTGTGGTACTAGGAGAGGACTAAGTAGGAAACTTATCAAAAATACCTGAGGCTATAGAGGTATTACATTCAAAACCACAACTGTCTTCTGCAACAAGTACCAGAATAATTTTAACAGACTCAAAAAGAATCCAAGAAGGGCTAGAGAGATGGCTTGGTGGTTAAGGCTCTTGCCTGTGAAGTCTAAGGACCCAGGTTCAATCCCCCATTGCCCACATAAGCCAGATGCACTTGGTGGCACATACATATGGGGTTAGTTTGTGGAGGCTAGAAGTGCTGGCATGCCCATTCTCTGACTCATTCACTCTCTCTTCCTCTATCTTCAATAACTAACTAAATAAATAAATAAATAATTTTTTAAAAGGATCTAAGAAATCACAAGCCACAGATATTTCTAGGTGTTACCTAAGGCTATGGGGACATTATACTCAAAACCACAACTACCTTCTAACAATCTTCCAGAATACTTTTATTAACAGAATCATGGGCTGGAGAGACGACTTGGCAGTTAAAGCACTTGCCTGCAAATCCCAAGGACCCAGGTTCAATTCCCGAGTATTCATGTAAAACTGGATATGCATGGTGGCACATGCATCTGGAGTTTGTTTGCAGTGGCTAGAGGCCCTGGCACGGCCATCCTCTCTCATTACATACATACATATGTACGTATGTACATACATAGATACATACATACATAAATAAAAAAATTTTTTTAAAGAATCCAAGAAATCATAAGCCACAGACAATTCTAAGTGTCAAATGGGTAGCTGCCTATGGAGCAACTATCTACATCAGAAAAGGGAATATAAGATCCTCAGGAAGTACGGTCCATCCAAGTAACCTAAAGAACAATATCAATGGTAGGTACTGTAAAAGTCTACAAACAAAACACCAAAAATGAGGCCACCCTGAGACTACAGAGTGAATTCCAGGTCAGCCTGAGCAAGGGTAAAACCTACCTCGAAAAATAAAAAAACATAAAAATAAATAAAAAAGAAAAGAGGGTACAGGACCGCTAGAACCCTCCGAACAAGCAAAGAACAGTGAGAATGGCCACAGTTCACATATGAGGTACAGAATGAAGGGACATGGCACTGACTTTGATGGCATATAAGAAATGTGTATTTATTTGACTTTGATACCTTCAACAGCAGGATTTTATTTCTTCCACAAACCTCACAATAATAGTTGAGACTAAGGTAAATGATACTGATATTGTTGTGATTGTGTAAGAATGTGTTGCCTATTAATATTCACAATCTATTCTAGATGGTATATAAAACTCAACTCTGATGTGCACAGGCACACATATCCCACCCCAAACCTAAGCCCCCATCCTAGAAGCAGCCATTATTACCAACAGAGACTTTCTACATAACATATAAATAGTCACATGTTTTTATACACATACATATATTCATATTCTTTTTCCTATTTAAAAATTAGAAAAATGTCCTAGAGAGGTGACTTAACGGTTAGGGCGCTTATCTGCAAAGCCTAAGACTTCTAGGGCTCATGACCTCCCCTGTAATAGGTTATAGTACCAGCATGTTCCTTCTCATGGAGCAGGCCTCCAATCTAATTAGTGAAGTTTGGATCCCAGTAGCCATAAGATAGCACATTTGTCTCAAGTTCGTTTGCAGTGGCTAGAGGTCCTACACACCCATTCTATCTTTCTAGCTGCCTCTTTCTCTCTCTCAAATAAATAAAAATAAAATCCTTAAAAAAACTAGAAAAATCCTATTACTAATTCTATACTTCACTTTTTAAAATATTTTTACTTTTTTATTGACAACTTCCATAATTATAGACAATTAACCATGATAATCCTCTTCCCCCCACGTTCCCCTTCACAACTCCTCTCCATCATATCCCTTCCCCCTCTCAATCAATCTCTCTTTTATTTTGATGTCATCATCTTTTCCTTCTATTATGAGGGTCCTACATAGGTAGTACCAGATATTGTGAGGTCATGGATATCCAAGATATTTTGTATCTGGAAGACTGGATTGCAAGCAGCCCTACCCTTCCTTTGGCTCTTACATTCTTTCCGCCACCTGTCCCACAATAGACTCTGAGCCTTGGAGGGTGTGAAAGAGATCTTTAAGTGCTAAACACTCTTCTGTCACTTCTTCTCAGCATTATGGTGCCTTTTGATTCATCCCAGAGGTCCCCACCATCTGAAAAGAAAAGCTTCTCTAACCCAAAAGTGAGAGTAGTAGTATGAGTATAAATGAGTATAAATGTTAAGAGCAGTGCTTACTGGACAGTCTGGTGAGCATAACATATACATTTGCCAGACACCAGCAGACATTACACCCCTAGGGCTCATGACTATCCCTGTCGTAGGTTTTCAGTATCAGGCATGTATTTCCTGCCATGGAGCAGGCCTCCAGTCCAATTAGCGAGCAGTTGGTCTTCCCCATAATAGACATGCCACTATTGCACCCGTTGGCTCCTCTGGCCTGGCTGGACAAACTTAAGGCTTGCAGTGTCCACTGTTGTTTATCTCCACGGATGACTTGTCTCTTTCCTGTAGGAGTGGAGCAGCATAGCTTTTCCCAGCTTTGTCAGCTAGTCTACAGGGAGGAGGTTTTCAGCTCAGCTGCAGCAAGATTTATCAGTGGCCTTGCAGCCCAAGCATATGGAATCTTCAGCAGTAGGATCTTACCATCTACATTCCTGGTGTACACTTTACTTTTTCCACTTAACAGTACATCTTAGAGCTTGTGCATATCAACACCTACAGACCTACTAAGCAGTGTGCTAATAAAGCTTTAGAACCAATTGTGAGAGGAAGAGTTGTAGAAGCAGTCATCTCTAGTTTGTGGTATTTGCTGATTTCCATGTTGTAAATTCTGCTACTATGGTCCCAAGCTACCAAGGAGATAGCAATAAACAGAGCCTAGGCTGGTTCCAGCACACCTGTGAATCTACCTCAACATTTTCACATCCTTGAAGGCTCCTTAAGTAGAAACACAATTTCCATAACCAGTCCTCCCTTAGGAATGCAAATTAGAAGAAATTGAAAGAATGAACTAATTTGCAGTGCGAGTTAAAGGTGAAGCATCACAGGGTAGAGTTTTAACAGGCTATGATGACCAAAGGAAAGTTGAAAATTGAGAAGTAGAAACTACCAGTAAGCACAGCAGAAGTTGCTGTTACAGAAAACAGTGTCTTACATCCGCAGCAAAGCAGTCACACAGAGACCCTTCAGCCTGACAACAATAAAATAGCCTGGCCTGAAGCTACTTTGCACCTCAGCTCCTGATGGCTTTCATGTGCTTATACTGTAAGTTCCTTGATTCTATCTCATCTCCAAAATCAATCGTGCTTGTAAGTTATGGTTTTAGTTGCTTGTGATCACTTCTTATTGTACCATGAATCAAGAATAAAAGACTTGGGGTAGGACGGTAGCCCAGTTGGTAGAGTAACTGCCATGCAATCATGAGGACTTGAGTTCAATCCTCAGAAACCACAGGGGTGCAATGCGGGAAAGGGGCCAAGTGGTACATGCAAGCAGTGGGGAGGAGGAGACAGGCATATCCCTATGATATGCTATCCAGCCAGTCGACTTTAACTAAGTGAGCTTCAAGGCAGTGACTCCCTGTCTCATGAAGGGAGATGAAACCTGAGGAGGAAGTTTAATATTTGAGCTTGTCCTCTAGCTTACACATGTACATATTTATGTACACACAGAGAGAAAGGCAGGGAGGGCTTCAGTGCTCAAAATGTCAACATTTATTTTGTCATGCTCTAAATCCAAGACTGGAATGCCTAAGCAGAGTTAAACAGATCATCAAAGTACAACTGAAAACAAACCAACCAATTAAAGACAGGACTTCATCCACAGAGACCCTAAATGACCACCAACTTTTAACTGGTAATGTTGTGCAAAATGAAATATGACTACATAAAAAGCTACTTATATCTGCCCTCCCCATGAGAAGACTTATTCTGAAATAGCACCCAAGTATATCCCAAACCAGAAAGGGCATCACCAGGATTTCCTCTCGGTTCCTTCAGTCTACTGGGAAGTCACCCCCAATCCAATGCCAGTCTCATCTCTAACTTTCATAACTCTGTTAACCCCACATTACATAAATGTTTTCAAAAAAATGTGCAACTTCAGGAAAAAAAAAAAACATCTATTTCCTTCTTTCTTCTTCAACTAGTGCATTAATATTAGAAAATCATTTGGCTTTTATCCCTCTTTCTTGCATTCACTTTGGGTCAACAACAAAGATCCTAATCAAAACTGCAATTATAAAAACAGTAAAAGCAACCAGGGAAGGGCAGGGAGGCCAGTGAATGCTGGACATATGAAAGAACCAGTGTCATAAACCCAAAGTCCTCAGAAATAAGCACATGACCTCTCCAAAACAACCACATTTCCAACAGACACTATCCATTTTCACATTTCTCTAGCTTAACATACAACGTTGCATGTAACAAAAGAATCCCAAGTATGACTAAATACTCCTTAATATTAACTTTATCAACATATATGATTTATACCTTTCCATTCAAAATATTTCTTCTATTAACTTCAACATTATTATCAGTATTTCTATTATACCATGCTTTGTTTTGAAAATTTTCATTAAATTTGCAAAATACATTTCTTCAAACAAATTCCCACTAGAAGCCCAAGTGCTAAGTAGTTAGGGTTAAGGAGGGGCACAGCAAATTTCTTTCTCCCACAGTGCCTCACAGGCCTGCAGCAGCACAGCCAGGCTCCCGAGAGCAGCAAACAGCCTACATCTGCTCCCTTCCTTGTGTCCCATCAGCATTCAGCTGCCACCACAGCCACCCTTTCACAGAATCCCCACGACTCTCCATGCTGTGTACATAAAAAGATCAACTGATTATAAATGATAGGGTTATGTTGGGCCTAGATTATCTGGGTTTGTTTTTAAGCACACACACTAAAGATCAATAAGAACAGGATAAAATAGTAACTTAAACACACAGCATCTAGCATAGTAATACTTCTTATAAAAATTATAGTTTTAATATCAATTCCTGGGAAGTCTCCTATTACTTGCTGCCTAAAATAATTATCCCATTATTTACTTCCTACAATAATTCCTAAAATTCTAGAAACAGTTGTCAACAAGGACTCAGAGAAGATTTTTTTTTCTCCATGTCAATCTAACGTCTACTTGCAGGCTGTTCTGCCTCACCACTGCCCACACTGGCCAGTGCTTTTAATCCAGATGTTCTACATCTGATACATACAATACTTCACTGAATATATTTGTCTGTATGTCTCTTCCATCAACTATAATCCCCATGAACAAAGGACAGTACCTAATCCAACTTGAACTCTCTAACAGTGCCTAGTATAAGCCAAGTGCTCACCGCATCAAAAAGGTACTCAAGGGGCTGGAGAGATGACTCAGTGGTTAAGAGCACTTCCTGTGCAAGCATGAGGGCCTGAGGGGGCCTGCAAGACCATTTGAGTTCCATCCCCAAGACCCACACAAAGAGCTGGGTGGGGCCACACACATCTGTAACCCCAGTTTTCCAGAGGAGCAGAAACCCAAGAATTGCAAGCTCCAGGATCAATAAGAGATTCCAGAGGAAATAAGAACACATGACAGGGCTGGAAAAATGGCTTAGAGGTTAAAGCGTTTGCCTGTGAAGTCTAAGGATCCAGGTGTGAGTCCCCAGTACCCATGCAAGCCAGATGCACAAGGCAGCACATGCACCTGGAGTTCATTTGCATGGCTGGAAGCCTTGGCATGCTTATTCTCTCTACCACCCACTTCTCTCTCTGTGTCTCTGCCTCTTTCTCAAATAAATTAACCCTTATAAAGAATATTTAAAAATAGAACACAGGGGCTGGGGAAATGGCTTAGAGGTTAAGGCGTTTGCCTGTGAAGCCTAAGGACTCTGGTTCGATTCCCCAGTACCCACGTAAGCCAGATGCACAAGGTGGTGCATGTGTCTGGAGTTCATTTGCAGTGGCTGAAGGCCCTGGAGCGCCCACCCTCTCTTACTCTCTGCCTCTTCCTCTCTCTCTCAAATAAATAAATAAATAAATAAATAAATAAATAAATAAATAAATTTAATTTCAAAAACCCAGAACACACAACAGGGCAGGACACCTGACCATCTAGCCACCACAAGAGAAAGCAACTCACTGTAGGTGAGCACATGGAGCACCCCCATGTTCATATACCACCCCAACTCTCTCACACACAGTTACTCAAAATTAATGATTCAACCAAGTAAATGCAATATATCAATTTATGTTTAAAAGTAGAGTTATCAGCTATTCTCTAGTCATATCTTCACTACAAAAGGTGTATTTTTCTATGTGTAGTATTTGTGGTGATGGCGGTGGGGTCTGTGTGTGTGTGTGTGTGCGCGCGCGCACATGCATGCGCAGATGCACTTGCAGGTGTACAGAGCCAGAAGAGAACAGCAGGTGCCCTTCCTCTACAGCTCACCTGGGTACTTCTCTGACATGGTGTCACTTTGTGAAAGCAGAGCTGTGGTTTTCCTTCATCCAGAGACTTTCTGGTCTCTGCTCCCAGCAGGACTAGGGTATATGGGTGCACAGCCATACCCACAAGATTCCATGGATCCCGAGAACTCTCAGGCCTTCATGCTTGCAGCAAGTGCTCTTACCACCTGAGTTCTCTTATCAGCTGAGCTATCACCCCAAACCCAAAATACACTTTAGCATTCCCTTACATATTATTCAATGTCTTTATTTCCAGGAAGTAGTTAAATTTTTACTTTAAAATTTAGACATGAGAAGTAACAATCTTTTCTTTTCTTTTTTTTTTTTTTTTTTAGCACTTCTGATTATTTTAAGTCCTTCATAAAATAGGGAGCGCTTGGACAATGAAGGACACCTGGGACTTGTCCACTGTATTTGTTCTCCACCTACTCCTCTTCTGCCTCCCTCCTTTGCCCTGATCCTTACACTGGGCTTCTCATTCTCACTTTCTCTATACAAAGACTCAGTTCTCTTGGTTGTGTGTGTTTCCATCAGGCTTCAAGCTCAGAGCTTTTAAAAGTAAGGAGTCTGAAGGAAGCATCTGAGGAAGGTTGCCCACGTCCTGATTTCTCTCTCAGCCAATCTCGGGTGCGTGCCTCTCTACCCTGCTCTGCTCTCTTCTCAAGAAGGCATCTACCTTTTGGGAAGGCCTGAGTGTGTTAGCTGCCCAACGGGTAAATCCATGTAGTCAAGCAGGCTGCAGGAGCTGCAAGCCTAATGTATGTAATGCCCTTTGATCAGCCAAAGGAGATGTTCTGATCTCCATCTGTCAGTTTCCTGTGCCTTACTTCTTAAGAAGAAACAGAACCATGACTGACTTCCTGAACCCTCAAAATCAGACTAGTAACTCCTCCACTTTGTAAGATGACTCACAGAAAAGGGATGTAGTAATGTAACAATATTTAAATAGCATTACTACTGCTGAGAAACATAATTACTAACTGTTGAATATCAGTGTAATTCCCACATTAGGAGGCAGGGTTGAATGACACATTGTCAACGACAGATACTAACAACCTAGACTAACGTAATGAGTCATTTTACTCACTTTATCTTGCCTAAAGATACTGACAAACTTATGATCCAACCTTAACTCATTTTCTAGCAGTATGACTGTTTTAATAGATGGCAAACCTAAACCAACTGTACTCGCAATTCATTTCCATGATTATAGAAAGAACCTGTTGGACCTACTTCATTTACTTACTTTTTCCAAGTCTTTTCTTGGGTTATTCAGATAAATATGTATAGTTATATTCATTGCAATGAAAGTTTGTATCAAATTTGTAGCCAGGTGTGGTGGCACATGCCATTCAGGAAGCAGAGGTAGGAAGAACACTGTGGGTTCAAGGGCACACTCTGAGATGACACAGTGAATTCCAGGTCAGCCTGGGCTAGAGCAAGACCCTACCTCAAAAACCACCCCTTCAATGTTACCTCAGTAGATGTTAATAAAAATAAGCAATTATAGTAGTTTTTAAAAATCTATTTGTTTGGGGTTTTGTTTGCTTTAAGACAGGATCTCATAACTAAAGGCATGCTCACCATACCAGCTACAGTAGATTCTATCTTTTGTATGGGTATGCATGTTTACATGTTGTGTGGGTACAAGTGTGTACAGGTGCATGTGCATGTGTGTATAGGCCTGAAGTCAACACTGGTTGGTAATCAGCAAGCCCCAGAGATTCTCCTGTCTCAGCCTTGCCAGCACTGGGATTACAAGGATGTTCCACCAGTACTGGCTTTTACACAGGTGCTAGGAATCCAAACTCTGATCTTCATGCTTGCATAGCAATTATGTTGCCAACCCACTCATTTCTTTAGCCCCTACAGTAGATTCTTATAAGACAGATACAAGACAAAAGGAACAGAATTCAGACTGCTCACTCTGGGAATAATTCCACAGTTAGTTTGGCAAACCTGGTTTATAATCCAATGTTAAATTTTCTATCTAAATTTAAATTAAAAACATAGTATGTAAAATCCAAACTATGCTAAAATGGACACAAACTACCTACTATAGTTGAGAAGCTTGTGCATTGAGGTATGTAATTATTATTTCACCTGTTTCAAAATGGACCACAATGCCATCAAAAACCAGCAGCCCAATAATAATGAGTGGTCTATAATAAATAAAAGTACTCTGATCATACAGAAAATGTCACACCATTATATATTTTTTTTTTTCTTTTAGAGACAGCAAGAGAGAGAGAGAGAGAGAGGTAGGGAGGGAGGGAGGGACAGCCAGCCAGAGCCTCAGGCCTATAATTGCACTCTAGATGCTTGTGCCACCTAGTGGGCATGTGCTCCCTTGCACTTGCCTCATCTTTGTGTGTCTGACTAACATGGGATCTGGAGGGTCGAAAATGGGTCCTTAGGCTTCGCAGGCAAGCACCTTAACCACTAAGCCATCTCTCCAGCTCTACACTGTATTTTTTTAAAAGCTCCAAGCGAAGCACAAAATTCTGACAACATACAGCTGCTTTCAACACACCTCACCTAATAAATCCCGAGCAACCTTACACGTAAGTATCTCATATATGTATGCATGTATGTTTAATATGAAACTGCATCTCTTACATTCTGTTACTCCTATTGTGCTATACTAATGTGTTTGCTCATAATTACCAAAAGTGTTATACAAATTGATAGTCCCTTGCTAGGAAACGAGATGAGTCAGGCAGCAATAAGGCTGGCTTGTAGACAGCAGCTAGTAAGTACTTGTGCTGGGTGATATAAACTGCACATTATCTATTAAACCTCACACCAAAACTATGGTATTATTACTGTTTATTAAACACACAAGAAAATTATCTGGTAAATTAATGAAAGATCACACAGCTTTTAACTTCTAGCAGCAGCATCCAGACCAATGTACTAAGGATTAGGGTCTTTCTTAATCTGTCAACATGGGTTTGTGAGTAAACAAAACAGCATGAAAACAAGTCAAAGTTTGTCAAGAAAATCTGTAAGCAGATCCTCAAAGCAGCATTAAGTAAAGTCAAGAGGCAAGGAAATACCTTTGAGTCAATAAGAAATAAAAGTATGCACTTCCAAGTTGAAGAGACCAGGAAAGCTGTACAGAAAAATAAAGCTATATAGGATGAACAGCTACTTAGTAACAGCTCACAATAGTTAAACTTTTACTACAGGTCTATACATTCTTGTTTCATATTCAAACAACCCCATTGCCCTTTATATTTTAGAGAAACTGTCAACTATTTGTACATTTTACAGATGATAAAAATGAAACACAAGTAAAGCAACTTGTCTCACAGTGCATTAATGTGGAAGCTTCAATTCAATCATTTTTCTAGAAGACTCCAAAGCATATTTTTATCTACAATGCCAGAAAACTTAAAGAGACAGGAGAAAGAAAGCGAATGTGTTTATATATTTCCAAATTAATAAATTATAAGCCACTAAGAAACAAGTACATCACCAGGAAGTGGCTAGTTGATTTCAGTGATCTCAAACCAACATGCTATGGCTTTATTTTAGCAAGTAACAATCCTTCTCCAGTAAAAGGAAAAGTTGTCCAGGATCTGAAAACAAAGACTACTCAAAATTACTTATTCTTCCACACTTTAAAGATTTGCCTGTTCTCAAGGTTTTGCTAACTTCACTGTTATAAAACTGCTAAAGGGTTTTAAGGATATAAAGTGCACTTTTGTGGAACCTCCTTATTATAAATAAGTAAGCAAGTTTTTCAAACAGTAAGTTGAAGCAGCTCAATACTGTTTGCACATACTATTAAGTATGATAAAACTTTATTTTTAATAATATTTAACTAGTTACCAGCTATAAGATGCTGGGCAGGAAACAAGAAAATATGATATCTTCATAAAGGGCCTTTGTACCCATGTCTCTAATTAATACTCTACTCAGTAGAATCCAGCTCTGCATTTATTTTGTTCAAAATCTTTTCAACACCATCTTTTTGCTTTTTTTCTATATATAACTACATTCTCTGGAGCCAAGATTGATTAACTCTAAAAGAGATCAAACTTTTAAAAATAGTATTTATAACAAATCTATCACTGCTATAATGCTATGCAATGCTTTAGTATTTCCCCTACAAAGAATTTCGTAAAGCAAAATCAACATTGCTCACAAGCTAACGGTGAAGAAGAACAGGAGCAAGACAGCTTTTTTTTTTAAAACAGGTGATCAACCATGGATAAAGGCCCAAAGAGAACACAGGTGCCACCCTGCCTGCCTTGGCAAGACTAGAACCTGCTGAATCTGATCGTCTCACTTAAGACAGCTGCAAGCATCACTCCTAGGCATCAGCTTCCTGTTTCTTCCCCACCTTAGCACACCTGGGTGGGCTGGCCCCTCCTGGGTCAACTCTTGGGTCCAGCAACCAATCTCGTCTCTACCTCACACACCTGAGTCTGATGAGGAGACTCATCCTCATGGGATGTTTGATCCATAGAAAGGAAGCTGATCACACGTGTAACTCTTCGTCGTGGCTCCCTTCATTCTGTGGTTCCACCTGAAAACAAGTGTCTAAGTCTCTTTTTTCTCCTTCCCAGGCTGGCTTGGAAGGGGGAGGACATATGCTTTTTGCCTGGGTGTTTTCCTGCTTGCTTTCTCCCTGCACTTTGTATCTGAGTGTTTTCTAGTTTTACTATATGGGTGGTATCTATCTCTAGCTCTATCTGTCTCTCTCTCAGCCTTTTCTGACCCGAGTGTTAAGATTCAGATGGGATATCTTGGTTTAGGCATTCATGTTTATCTCCCCTCTCCTTTCCAGCTAGGCAAGAAAGAACTCTTTTTTGGCTCAGGTCTCTTAGCTAGCCTTACCCCTGGATCCTAATTCTCCCTAAAAATAAACCTCAGAATTCATAATTTACTTCTCTGGGAGTCCATTTTTTTTTAATTCTTTGCTAATTCAGGTAAGAATCCAAAAGCTGGAGTCCACAAGCCTGTGATCTCCTGCATCTTTATGCAATTTAATCCCTAATCGGACCCAAAATCCTGCACTACATGGACAGGGGGTTTACTGTATTTCTGCCTCAATGGATACACAGCTGCTTCTGATAGCATCCACTTAAAAACTTATTCCTATTCAATTTTAAAATCACTCTAAACATCAACATGCATTATTTAAAAGCAGAGCAGATACATGCAGATTCTTAACTCCTACAAGTAAAAGCATTTTCCAGTTGACTTGGTGCGATACCTGCACTGCCATACTGCCATACAGTCTATTAATACTACTACACCTTCAATAAATGTCTAGGACTAGGGAACAAATCTTCATTTTGGGCATTTTTGTTAGTTACAAGCAGGATAGGAAATAAATAAATAAATAAATTTATAAGAAGACAAAATTTTAAAAATAATTCTAGAAGTGGCCACAATGTAGCTAGTCATTGTGTATCAACAGTATGGATGGAGGCCAGCCATATGCTTAGACCATGCAATGGAGGGAAGCCTGCCCAGGACAGCCACAGGACCTGGACACCAACAGGGAAGACAGGGTTAAGTCTAGAGAACTCCATGCACTGTGCTTCAAGAACCTAAGAAACTGATCCTGGCTGGGGGAGCTGAGAAATAAAGCAAAGACAGGACAACCATTTATTTGACATCTCAGGTTTATCTGACACTTCAAAGTATCTGTAGACTTAAAACTTACTGCCTGAATGTTGCAACTTTCCTTCAGATTTTTTTTTACCTCCCTTGCTATTATCCCCACCCCCTCAGTTCTGTGATACTTCTGCTCAACTCTTTGGATACAAGGGTCTTTGGTGTCATTACATCATCCTTGGCACTTGAAACTTTTACATTCATCAATTTCAACTTTGGAGCAATTCAAAAACACCATAATATGTAACAATGGCTGTTTTCCTGGCTGGGCATTGTACATATCAAAGGAGGTCACTGACCTGGTGAGTGAGCCTCACTGGCCAGGTAGCTTCTGATAAAGCAGCTCTGTCTCCACACATTATCACAGCACACAAAAGCCCAGAGTGGTGGGGAAACAAAAACAAAGCAAAAAAAAAAAAAAACAATATCCTGGAAGTAAATATGACTTGAGGAACTTACTAAAGCAACACATTATAACCTCTCTCTAGATGTGGTGTATAATTCATAAACATGGATTTCACCAGAGCTGAAGATTAATGAATTGCATTGAATAAATTAAATGTGAACAAGTAATACCTCAGAGTAAGAAATCATGTATAATCTTATTTTTATGTATTTTTGTCTAAATTACCAACAGACATATACTACAAAATATATTTTTAGAAATATCAATATTGGTCACATGGACATTATGTTAGAATTAAAAATTTTTCAAACACAATTTAACTTTTTTTTGAGAGAGACAAGACAGAAAGACAGAGAATGGGCACGCCAGTGCCTCTCAGTCACTGTGAATGAACTCCAGACACGTGCACCACCACCTTGTGGGCATGTGCGACATTGCACACTTGCATCACTTTGGCATCTGGCTAAATGTGGGACCTGGAGAATAGAACTGGCATTCTTAGGCTTTGCAAGCAGGCGCCTTAACCACTAAGCCATCTCTCCAGCCCAATTTAAGTTTTGTAACCAAATGTTCTGGTAACTAGAAAGCTAAACTTGCTCCCCAATCTTCTTATTATTAATATTATTAATATTATTAATATTTAGGTATTCTATGAATACCTAAAAAATCAGAACAGCTCTTTTCTTAGAAAAATGAGGGATTGGATTCTCGGGGTGGACTTGAACTCATGGCAATCCTCCTAGTCTGCCTCGGGACTGGGTTTTTAATACACATTCATTAATTCAAAAAATTATTGAGCATCATTTACTGCCATTGTACCTATCAATCATGAATACAAAAATAGATAAAAGCACAGTTCCTCAAAAAAAAAAGGGGGGATGCTGGGGAGATGGCTTAGCAGTTAAGGTGCTTTCCTGCAAAGCCAAAGGACCTAGGTTCGATTCCCCAGGACCCACCTAAGCCAGATGCACAAGGTGGCACATGTGTCTGGAGTTCATTTGCAGTGGCTGGAGGCCCTGGCATACCCATTCGCTCTCTCTGCTTCTCTCTCTCAAATAAATGATAAATAAATAAAAGTATTAAGAAAAGTGTTTAAAAGAAATGGGATCTGAAGGTCTAATTAAAAAAAAAAAAAGCCACAATGTCCTGAAGGAACCAAGACTGCTAACACTGGTAAGGTACTGTACCGTAGTAAGTGGCTTTTAAAATGCTACAGGGCTGGGGGAGGGAGTTGGAGAGATGGCTCAGTGATTAGGGCACTTGCTTGCAAAGCCTGACAGCCTGGGTTCAACTCCCCAGTACCCACATAAAGCTAGATGTATAGAGTGGCTCATGTGTGTGGAGTTTGTTTACAGCAACAGGAGGCTCTGGCATGCTCATACTCACTCACTCTCTTTCTCCCCCTCTCTTTGTGGTATCAATATTAACTCATTTTGTAAGAAATACCATAAAGAAAATGAAAGACAAGGGCTGAAGTGATGGCTTAGCATTTAAGGCACTTGCCTGTGAAGCCTAAGGAATCAAGTTTGAGTCCCTAGTACCCACATAAGCAAGATACATAAGGCGGTGCATGTGTCTGGAGTTCGTTTGCAGTGGTTAAAGGCTCTGGTGCACCCATTCTCTCCCTCTCTCTTTTTTCCCCTCTCTCCTTCCTTCTCTCCCTCATTAAAAAATTAAAAAATGAAAGACAGCACATATTGGGAGAAATATTTATAAAACATACTATCTGATCAAAGGTTTGTATGCAAAATATACAAAGAGTTCTTATAACTCATGTTCAAAAGATAACAGTTCATTTTTAATGGGCAAAAAATTATTTTCAATAGACATATTACAAAAGAAGATATATGAATGGTAAATATTAAAAGATACTAAATATCATTAGTCATTAGAGAAAAGCAAAATATAAAATTCACATTGGGAGAGCATTATGAGTAGTTAGAAAAACTGATTTCAGAACTGGGTACTGACAAGGATGTGGAGTACCTAAGACCTCTCAGACAGTACTAGTGAGAATACAAAATGATATAACCACATTACAAAAGATACTAAACTCTGCCACACTACCCAGCATTTCATTCCCAAATATGTATCCCAGCGAAATAAAAACATATACTTATAAAAATTAAGTGAATGTTCATATAGCACAAAACTGAAAACAACGCAAATGTCAATTTATTGATGAACAGATAGGTCAACTGTGGTTAATTTGTACTTTGGAATGCTGTGCAGAATAAAAGGGAAAAAGCTACTGATAACATCAACACAAATAAAAGTCAACCCGTTTATATGAAATTCTAGATTACACAAAGTTACAGTGACAAAAAGCAGGATCAGTAGTTGTCTGAGCCTGGTGGGCAAGAAAACGAGCATTTCTAAGATTCTTGATGGATTTTTTTTCTACCTCAGGATGTCGTGGTGGTGGCAGTGACTGTGTAACTATATAATTACGAAAACTCTGTCTACATCAAGTGGATAATTTTATTTTATGTAAATTATACTCTATAAATCTGAAAAAATTATACCTCACAATCACTGATCATTTTAAGTTGTTTTATTGAACCCAAATCATTTTCATCAATTTGTATCTATTGCCATGTTTATGCTCTAATGAAAGCCAAACAACTAAACAAAGGTGAACAGCACAATAAACACTCAGCAGATCTTCCCAAGGACCGAGAGCCTCTCCAAACCACATACATGAGCTTCAGGGCACTGACTGTGGCATTTACTTTGAAAGCTACTCGCTTCCTTCAAGGTTTTCAGTGACCATCCATTACAGAACCTGACCTTAGTGCCTAGGGACCAGTCACATTCTATTCCTTCTCTCTGCAACTCTCCGTGTACATGGCTGGATCCCATCACTTTTCCCAATTCAACTAAACAGCCACCTCTGTAGAGAAGTGTCCTGTTTGATGAAATCTTAGTGTTTCTCTTCAAAGAAAACACAAAATTCATAATTACATTGCTTGTTTACTTGCTTGTTTTCAATCTTGAGAGGCACAGATCAGTTTCTGTCACTTTATTTACTACTATAACCAGTGCCTGGCACAGGACCCTGATGCCTAATTGGTGCTTAATAAAATTACTAAATGACTAAATGATTAAGAATTGCCTAATTTAATCCTAATCACAGCCCTGGTGACACAAGACCCACTGAAGACATGAGAAAACTATGAAACTTGATAGGCTAATGGCCCAAGATTACATAGCTGTTAAAGGTGGTACCACCTAATTCTGACATCTCTGACTCCAAGTCCGAGTCAATTAACTATACGTTGATGTCTAAACACAGTGTAGCAACTCAGTTTCTCAATGGATTGTTTTAATTTACTCTGCCAGAATGTTAAATCAGATCCTATCATAAAACCTAAGAACTATTCCCTCCCTGAAATTTTGATTGTTCAGATGTTCTTTGAAATAACTGTGCCAGCTTGATTATTTCACTAACCAGAGTTACTAGCCTGAAAGTACTTCCTAAAATAAGTTAACTGACTACAATCAAATTTCGTGCATTCCTGTTTAAATAAACAATGCAGTACTTAAACATTCACATGACTAATAAGAGTCTGTTGTCTCACTACTATTACATACTACTAACTCTCACGATACTACACTTCCTGCCAAGACTAAGCAGCAAAGTGCCAGCCATCATTTACTGTATTTAGTGGTATGGCATATACAGATCAATTAAAAACAACAACAAAGGTTATATTCAGCAATATGAAACTTTCTACAATAATTCTATTCATTGGTGCAAAATACAGGAAAAAAAGTAGAATGAAAGGGCCTTTGAATGACAGTGAACTTAAACAAGTGAGTCAGAATAATGAGTCATCTTCAAGTGTATGGCTCAAAACGTGAACAGAAACTACTATAAATCCTAATGTGTCAAACTTAATCATCTTCAAAATAAGGAAATAATGCAGCTTTATGCTGAATTTCTGTTTTCAATGTGGTCATAGTTTTGCCACATGCACAGCAACTGAGTGGTTTGAAGACCAGTTCTCAAAATATTGCTTGTGGATAACAGTTGCTGTGGAATATGTAAGAATCCCCCCTCTCCATGACTGACTGCTGCACTTACAACTCGGAATGGAAGGGAAAGTAACTATGTGCTACACAGGCTTGGTGATGTCGTCTCTAAGGTGGGAATAAGAACCAGGAAACTATTTTATTGGTGTAATATAACTCACAGTATGAAGAAATGCAACCCTAATACTGAGGTGGCAGAGCACAAGGCTGGCCAGCCAGTCTAGCCAAGGTTGTCTTCTACCAGAAAAAGAAACAAAAGAAGAGAAAAGAAAAGACCTAAACAATGAAAGAGCACAGTAGACACTTAATATACAAAAAAAAAAAAAAAAAAAAAAAAAAAAAAAAAGTCTAACATACAAATAGAGTCCCAGAAGGGAAGAAAGTTTATTTTTCTAAGCATTCATGGTATCTTTATTTTCATATCCCCAACTAAAGAAAACCCAAATATTACCAAAAGGAGAGGGTTATCTGTACAATGAAAAATTACACAACAATTAAAAGAAACTACTACTACATATGACAGTACTAATAAATCTCAAAAAGGAGAACTGAAAGAAGCCAACTAAAACAAATACAAACTATATGATTCCCTATATATAAAATGCGTAAAGTACAATCTATAACTCTAGAGATTTGTCACTGGTTAAAATTATTGGACTTGGTTGGAGTTGTGGAACTTGGAGCTACAGAGTTTGATATTTGACATATTTGTTTTTAAATCATTTACTGGTTGAAAATTTCTTTGCTATGCCCATTGCCTTCTCTTGTAGTGTGAATGTTTATTCTGTGCCACTATGGTTTTGGTATTATAGCTCAGTTAAAAGACATTGGACTATGAGGATGTTTGAACATCATTGGGATTGATAAAACCTATGGGGACTTTTAAGGTTGGACTGAATGCATTGCATTTTACATCATGGATGGTTATCGGTTTATGGGGACAGGGGTAGAATGTGGTGGTTTGATACAGGTGTCCCCCATAAACTTATGTGTACTGAATGCTAGGTCCCCAGCTGATGACAATTTGGGACTTGGCACCTCCTGGAGGGAGTGTACAATGAGGAGCAGGTTTACGGGTGTTATTGCCAGCTTGCCCTGCCAGTGTTTAGCAAACTCTCCTGCTACTGTTGTCTACATTTTGTTGGCCAGAAGGTAATGTCCACCTTCTGCTCATGCAATGGTTTTCCCATACCATCGCAGAGCTTTCCCTCAAGTCTATAAACCCTTTCCACCCACAAGCTGTTCTTGGCTGGGTGTTTTCTACCATCAATGCACACCTGACTGCAATGCCATGTAAAGCCAGATATACAAAGTGGTACATGCACCTAGAGTGTGTTTGCAGTGGCAAGAGGCCCTGGTGTACCATGCCCCCATTCTCTCTTTCTCTTTGACCACTTGCAAGTAAATAAAATATTAAAGTTATTGAAAATAAGTATACAGCCTTACTCATTTTTAGTACAATAAAACAGCAACTTTAAGATAAAACCCCAGTCTAACTTATATGCTCCAGATACAACACATGCTTTGTCAGCAAAGGTAAAATTACCTTGCTATTATGGGGGGAAAAAAAGAAAATATAAATATTTTAGGGCCAAGAGGCTTTGTTCTTACATAACTTGGACCTAAAACAAATCTACCTCTTTCCTTAGTATCACAGTAGCTTTCTGTAAAAAAGGAAACTGTTTCTAAAAGCATGCCTAAACCGAGCGTGGTGGCGCATGCCTTTAATCCCAGCACCACGGGTAGGAGGATCACCATGTGTTCCAGGCCCTGATACTGAATTCCAGGTCAGCCTGGGCTAGAGAGAGTGATCCTACTGGGGGGGGAGAAGCATGCCTAAATTAAGCAGCACTTCCCTTATCAAACTATGTCAAATAACTAAAGCACAGCTGAGACCCAAAGGTCAACAAAGGGGAAAAGAGATTAAAAAGATAAAAGAAAAAAATTCAAGAAACAATAAAGTTCATCTCTTTATCCATAGACAAGTCTTCACTCAAAACTACTTTGTGAGAGGCTAAATTAGCCACAGGTAGGCAGAATGACCCTTAAGGGAGGACCTTACGTCACACCTTTGCCACATCCATCATCTCAGTTCACCATGCCTGCTTTAGGTGCAGGACTCAACTCACCTAATCAGCTCTTGCTCGAACTCACACCCTGCCCAAGTGTGGGTGGGCTCCTCCTCTGATCCCAGGCTGGTACCCACCCCTTCCTAAGCTCAGACTCTAAAACAGATCTTAGTTGGGCCCACAGAGAAAGCTGCTTCTCCTCCCTTGCCCTTGAGCTGCACACAACTCTGTGCCTGGGTCTTCACACCAGTGAGATTATCTCTCTCACACCCTGACTGCCACGGTGGGAAGGGACTTTTTTTTAATACTGTTTTTATCTTTTAATCTCTTTGGAAGCGCACACTTTTTTAAACCCCTTCTCACATTTTTTTTTTTTTAAATCCAAGGTTCATGTTCATTTACATGAGCTCCTGGGCCACGTGGTGTATTTTTCCTGACCTCTCAAGTCACCTTCCCTTCTTCTTTGGTCCTCGAACCCTCTACCCATCTCCCTCTCTCACATCCCTTCATGTCTGAATAAAGTGTGTTGGTATAAAAATCTTTCTATCCAAGTTGCCAATTCTTTGGTTAATTACAGACAACTTAGGACTTGGAGTTCCAGGAAGCACTCTGGCCTCCCAAATTTGTCCATATCAACTTTCTTCTATTTTCACTGAATGATTTTTAGACAGAATTAAAAGCAAGTTAATGGTTGCATTCATTCTCATGTTAAAGACTAGATATAGAGAAGTAGAAATAGGAAAGAATTATTAGTGGTGGGCACACTAATAATGTGTAAGAAGTAACTGTTTGGGGGCTGGAGAGATTGTTCAGAGGTTAGGGTGCTTGCCTGCAAAGCATACTCATGGGGCGTTCAGTTACCCAGTATCCACATAAGCCAGATGCATGAAGCTGTGCATGCATCTGGGATTTGTTTGCAGTGGCTAGAGGCCCTGGTGCTCTGATAATCATTCGCACTCTCTCTCTGCTTGCAAATAGGTAAATAAAGTCCAAGAAAGAAAGAAAAAGAAAGAAAGAGAGAGAGAAAGAGAGAAAGAGAGAGAGAGAGAGAGAGAAAGAGAGAGAAACAAACAGACAAACAACTGTTGCAGAGTCAGAAAGTAAAGCAAAAAGGCATAAGGAGGAATTAAAAAACCATTTAACCTCGATCTACTTTGGCCATACTCAAGCAGCTATGAGGATCTCATAGGCCCTGAGTCACTAAAAATATACTCTATCTAGGTTATAAGATGCTAAAATAAAATTTTAAGAAATTTCATCAATGATTAAACTGTTTATGCTTCAAACATTCAAATAATTCACATTATAGACTCTTCATCTTCTAGTTGGACAGTTAATACACGCTTGTAAATATTCAAATATAGAAATTTAGCAACAAAAATAAATCTCATTTCCCTTCTCTCTCTTCCCCCTTTCCCAAATGTGCTCCCCAATGTTAACTCCTTTTGTTGTGTTTCCCTAACTCTTTCTCCTTTGTGCATTCTAAACAGATATAATCATACCACAGTCAGTCATAAACCTATGTATACACATACAAGGACATATAAATAGACACACAGAAGTCATACAAAGAACCATACTATGCATATTGTTTTAAAGTTTTTTCTAATTCTCAAATATATCACACAGTTGTTTTTCCATGTGTTCAGACACATTAGGCTTACTGTTTTCCATAGTTGGCTATATTATCTACCACTGTATGGGCATTCCATAATGCATTAACCTTTCTTCTACTGACAGTTTCTAGTGGTATAAACAATGCTTCAGTAAAGAGCACCTATGCTATTCATCTGTGTACACAAAGGAAGGAGCAATATTTCTACAGAATACTGAGCCACAGACTAGAACTTGTAGGCCAGGTGAGTTTTTAATTTTGATTTAAAAAAAATACCAGGGCTAGAGAAATGGCTTAGTGGTTAAAGGTGCTTATTTGCAATGCCTGAAAACCAGGGTTCAATTCTCCAGTACCCACATAAAACCAGATGCACAAAGTGTTGCAGGCATCTGGAGTTCAGTTGCAGCAACAGAAGACCCTAGTGTGCCCATTTTCATATTCTCCCTCCCTCCACCTCTTCTCTCTCAAATAATTTTTAAAAATAAATACCACTGTTTATCAAAAAGTTAACCAGGGCTGGAGAGAGGGCTTAGCGGTTAAGGCGCCTGCCTCCTAAGCCTAAGAACGCTGGTTCCAATATCCAGCGGTTCCAATCTCCGGGTCCCACGTTTAGCCAGATGCAGTGACGCAAGGGCGCAATGCCGCACTTGACCACAAGGGGGCGCACACATCTGGACTTCATTCACAGCAGCTGAGAGGCTGCTGGTACACCCATCTCTATCTGTCTTCCTCTCCCTCTCTCCAAAAAAAAAAAAAAAAAAAAAAGTTAACCAATTTGTCCTCTTACTAATAATATATGATCACATGGACATCATACGTTTTACTTTTAGCCAGTCTTGGGCAAATGCTATTTCGGTAGTGATTATCTAGCCATTTTTACTTTTCTAGCTTTTGTTACACCTGCCAAATATGCACTTGATTGTTTCTTTTTGTAACAGAATTCTACAGGACATGATCACATGAATCATCATGAAGCGTCTCAATTCTCCCAGCACAGTCCACGTAAGTTTTTCCTTCTTTTCAGCCCTATTTCAAATTCCATAATTCCAAATTAATGTTTCACATGATAATTAGAATCCAGGAACAACTGATTCCCCAGTAGATCTATGCACATGCCCACCAACTGAGAGAGAAGAAAGCTGCAAAGAGCCATGATTATCAGGAACAACCATTCTAAAGCAGTGCTTCACTGACATTTTGATGGTTCACTTTACACAAAGATGAAGGCCTTCTCACAATGATTGAAACTTCAGAGAGTAATTCCTAACATTCTTAAATCATAATCTTCATTAGCCTAAGCCAGATTGTCCAGGCTCAGCATCTATTCTGTTTGCTGTTCTGGTAACTTGCAATGATGAAACCAGCAGATGTTCAGGTAATCGTCATTAAAAGCGCTCCAAAACTAAGTAGCATAATGACCTTTATTAATCACTGCATCTGGTGTCTGCCAAATGGGAGGGAGAAAAACGATACTCAAGCAGCCTATTTTTAAAGGGCAGCAAGTTATTTCCATGAAGATGCTTCAGCACATTTGAATACCATTTAAATTATATTATGATAGTGCTACAAACAAACATCTAATTCCAAGGAGCAATCTAAGTAAAATAACTCATTACAAACCTAACTGCTTTCTAGAGAATATACATAATGTCTACTGGGCAGTAGGTTTAAGTAATAGAATAATAGAAAGAATTGACTTTTCTTGGTAATTAAGCAATTGATTAAATTTATCAGTCCTCTATTATTCACATGCATATTCATCGCTGATGATAAGCTACAGAGGATCAAATACCAAGCAAGGCTCATGGATCCCTGCATTCTTCGGAAATAATTTCCTGCAAAATGATGAATACATTGTAGGCCTTGACTTACCAAAAGGCAGAGCACTATAAAAACCTATAGATGATAGATAGATAGATAGATAGATAGATAGACAGACAGATAGATAGATAGATAGAAAGAATGCCTGTTTTTTTTTCCATCATCACAATAGGCAGCATGTATGACATATGTTGGTGACAAAGCAGGCCATATAAAATAAAATAACGAACAGAGTAATTATGGATCTTCACCTGATCCTGTTATGTACTGTCACTCATACTAATAGGAGATATGCTACATCTTAGCATACACATACAAACATCATGCTACAAAAATTAACCCTTACAACCATTTTTTCAAATGGATGCAATAACTAATCAAACCTGGATGTCATTATTACACAAACATTCTAAAACACATTAGTTTTGCTTATTATATTAGATGGCATTCCTGTATTACATTCATATAAGCATTTGAGTATAATCTAGAAAAACACAGAAAGAGCATAACCAAAAACACAGGAGAAAATCAAAAGTGGGAAACCAAGACAGCAATCCTACAAGAATGTGCCTCATCCAGAAGGTACTCACAATGGTGATTAGCACATCACCCACAGGGTTGCAGGGGAGTGAACGGTAAGGGACGAGAAATGCTCCCTTGCTCCTCAACATTGAGACACATACTCAAAAGTAGACAGGTTTTAAAAGTACATTTCTGAGACCCACCATCACAGATGGTGGAATGAGTTTTGCACTCCTGTTACTTCAGAGATTGCTTGAACTACAATAGTTTTCATTTAATAGAAATACTGACTGCCTTTCAAGAGCTAATAGTTCTTTTATTCAATAAACACATGCTGAACCTTTACTATATGCACAGGCAAAATGCTATACATTCTTAGGAAGCTTATGTACCATTTGTAGAGATGAAACCATCACCATGAAGTATTTCTTTAGCTTACTGACAACTTCTATTGATAGCATGATCACAACCTCTTCCCATCCCCTGCCTTTTCCCCTCTGAAATCCCCCCTTCATTGAATCCAATCTTCTTTACAACAAGTCTCTTCTAGTTTGATGTCATCCTTTTTTCTTCCTTTCATGCAGGTCTTGTGTAGGTAATATCAGCCACTTGAGGTTGTGAATATCAAGGCCACTTTGTGTCTGGAAGACAGTACTGTAAGCACTCTTTCCCTTCCTTTGGCTCTTACAACTCTTTCCACCACCTCTTCTGTAATGGTCCCTGAGCCCTGGAAGGTGTGAGAGACATGTCTCAGTACTGAACACACTCCACAGTCACTTCTCAGCACTTCAGTGGGGTCTAAGTCACCCAGTGATCACTGCCATCTGAATTTATAATTTTTTTTATTTTTTGGAGAGAGGCAGAGAGAGAGACAGAGACAGAGACAGAGAGAGAGAGAGAGAGAGAGAGAGAGAAACAGAGATGGGCACGCCAGCAGTGTCTCAGCTGCTGATGCAAAAGCAGGAAAATCCAGCTGTGCTGTGGTGGCCCCTTGTGGGTCAAGTGTTATGGAACTTCCCCATTGCACCCTGCCTGGTCTGGAAGCCACTTTGCATCTAGCTAAACGTGGGACCTGGAGATTGGAACCTGAAGATGCCCTTCTGAGTGGTGGTAAGCCAAGTTTTATGGCTGGAGATTGGAACCAGCAGATAGTTCTTAGGCTTGGCTTCTAAGGGGAAGGAAAGAAGGCAGGAGCCTTGGAAACCTGGCTAAGCCATCTCTCCAGCCCCTGCCATCTGAATTGGACTGAGAGATTTAAGATTTTAAGTTGGAAGAAAAAAAAAAAAAAAAAGGTGGCCAGAAATGCCTATAACCAGAAGTGAGAATAGCATTAATATATGGGTATAGACATGAGTGTTTAGAGGGCAGTTTGGTGGGCATAAAGTATCCATTTAGCCAGACAACATAGCAGTTTCTTCCCTAGGGCTTATTATCTCCCAAAGCTAGTCTCTCTTTGCTTTTTACCAGTTAAAAAGCTTTTCATTTAACTTGTTTGACCAGGCCTCAAGTCCAACTGGAGAACAGTTGGTTTCCCCCATAAAAGACATGCCACCATGGCACCAGCTGGTACATTTGAGATTCCATTGTAAAGATATGCAAATGGCTGACCAGCCAGGTGGCTTAGTTTGTTTTGCTCTGGTTGTGCTGTGCTGTGGTGGCTGGTTGGGTTCTGGCCCACTGCTGCTACTTCTGCCGTTATGGAACTTCCCTGGATACTAATGACTCTTCTCCCCAAAGAGGCTGCATAGCTCTTCCCAGCATCCTGACAGGTAGTCAACAGGGAGGAGGCTTCCATTTCAGCTCCAGCTTGATTTCTTGGTGATCTGCAGCTCTAGCAAGTGGAGTCTTCCAACATCTAATTCGAGTGGACAGCCAAGAGCCTGTAATGTTTGGGGGCCACTAGGGTCCTCCTTAACCAACAACTCTCTAGACAGTATCCCACCCCTGGCACTGAAATTTTTCTAATAACAATCTAGGGCTTCTAGACATAACATTATCTACCTCCACAAGGTACTTCTATCCAAACTTTCTCTTTTCTTTTTTAACATATATATTATTAGCTAGAAAGAAGTAGGTTTCCATATGGCTTAAGCCATTAAATATTTTTTAGAGCTCCCAAAATGCCTGACAAAGGATAGCTCTCCCCCAAATGTGAACACTCATAATAAATTTAAATCTTGAGCATGTGGTCGCATGCATATACATGTGAGGGGGTGTGTGCATGTGTGTACAGGTACGCCAGGGTCTCTTGCCACTGCAAACAAACTCCAGAAGCACAAACCACCTTCTGTTTTGTTTTGTTTTTCAAGGTAGGGTCTCACTCTAGCCCAAGCTGACCTGGAATTCACTTTGTAGTCTCAAGGTGGCCTCAAATTCATGGTGATCCTCCTACAGGCTTTTTTAGCTTTATGTGAGTGCTGGGGAACTGAACCCAAGCCAGCATATCTTACAAGCAAGTACCCTTAATAACTGAGCCATCTCCAGACCATTCTACATTGTGCATAATACAAAAATGAAAAATGCATTCAAGCAGATTGGTGCATATTTGGTATTTTTTTTCCTTAAAAGGGTCAAATGATACCTATAAGGCAGAATAACTCTAAGTATTATATATGTTTGTTTAATTTAGCAAACAGTTTTGCTATATTCCTGGTGCTATTCTGCACACTATACAAATGTTGACTCATTTAATCCACAATTAAACTTATGAGAAAATTTTTCCCTGCTATTAACCCAGCTCCACTCAAGGAAATTGAGGCACAAAGAAATTTAGTAATCTGCCCAAGGTACACGAGCTTGTAAGTAGTGGACTGAAAACCAAACCCAAACAGGTAGTCAGGGAATAACTTCCTACAATGTGGCTACAGAGTACTGGGAATGTGGCCAATACAATCATAGAGCTGATTTTTATTTTGTTTTTCTTAACTTTAAATACCCAAATGTGGCTAGTGGTTACCAAGTTAGAAATGTAAATTACATTCTTATAGCTACATGCCTTACTGACAGAATCAACAGACAGGTGAGTTGCTCAGGTAGTCCATTCCTCAATTTTGAACATAAGGCAATTCAAAGATAACCTTTTAAATAATTTAAGATTTCAAGCTATAACTGACTGTAAAAACTTACTGCCTTACTTCAAAACCTATCTTATTTCAAAAACTCTCTACCATAGTCAAGAAAATGATACACTAGGTCAGTGTGCTTTTAAAATGGACTCATTTTTCTTGAAATAATATTTTTTTAAATGTTAATCATGATTTGAACTAATAGCTTTAATAAAACTGATCAATTAATTCTACCTAAAACATACACATATTTTAATTTCAAATACTACATTTCTAAATTTAAAGAATAAATGCTTTGCCTTAAGTTTTCAAAGTGCAAATAAAATACTGAAGATTAATAATGATCACTATATTATATCTGACTGTCCACAGAACAACATATACTATCCTAGACAAAAAAAGTTATTAGTCACTTAAGAGACCAGGAGTACAACATCACCAACAATGACAAAAACAATACAAAACCAACAAAAATAGTAACAGCAGTTTACATGTCATCCCTACATTATGCCAAGCAGGGCTTGTGAAGTGTGTGTTTGTGCGCACACACATGCAAGCATGTACACATATGCTGTATCATTCAGCACTCATGACACTGTTGTAAAGTTCATACTAGCATTGTCTCTACTTACAGGACCCAATGCACACAGCCAACAGATAAACAATCCAGGCTTGAGAAGGACACCCCCTTCATCTGTTCAGAGCCTATGTTCTTAATCCACCTGCGCTGTTTATCCTCTTCAGTAAATCACTCATATAACTGTGTATTAACTCAGAAGTAAACTAGAAATCTCAAAAAGTATTTCAGTAAAAAACTTTCTAAGACTACTACAAAATAATTTACCAGTGCACATATATGCATATGGAAAAAGTAAACATAGTCAAATGAGTATTATTAATACTGGTACTCAAAGGTACAACCAAAAAACAGGTTTAAGAACATTCTGAACACAAGTGCTATGTGACATCATAGAGAACTAATCATAAAATACATGGAAAACACCATGACACAGAAATCTTCACTGACTTGCCTAAAGTCACATGGTGGTAAAAACAGATCATGGGTCTTCTGACTCCCAAGTCATCAATACCTCCCCACATTACCATGGCCCACCCTATCTGTGTTTCAGGACATGAACTATTCCTCATTAACAATATCCAGTGCCAGCACAGAACAAAGCAGCCTGAAACAGCATGTAAGCTGCATACTGAAAGATTTATTTAAATGACTTTTACTTCTGGTCTTAATGTTTATCACACAGGACAGCATACTAAAGAGGGTTGTTAGCAGTATAAATAACAAACAAAAAAATCTAGAAGGGTTTTTATCTGTCTTAGTATTTCTTCTCCAATGACTTGCTTTTGCTCTCTCTCATGGTCACATTATGGCAGCTATAACGAGAGGAGTTAGTCACATTCACATTACAAGTACCAACGGCTGACACAAAGAAATGCAAACTATCTCAAAACTTTCCCAGAAATTCCAAGCCGGCATTTTTTTTTTTTATATTGTGGGAAATGGAGTTTGTATATATAATATAAAAATGTAATATAATTTTACAATCATAATTTATTAATAAGCAGAGAGAGAGTGTATGTCTGTGTGCACACATGATATAAGCAGACCTGGGCCTTTTGCCTCTACAAATGTACTCCAGATGCATGGAGAACCACCATATGATCCAGTTATGTCATTACTGAGCATACATTGAAAGGAAATAAAGTGAGTATGTCAGAGATATCTGCACTCCCATGTGAATACTGCAGCAATATTCCCAACAGCTCAAAAATGGAAACAACCTAAGTAGCCACCAACCGAAGAACTGACACAAAAAACGTGGTACATATGTGAATATGAACATTAAGTGTAGTGCTTTCAGGACAGTTTGGTGGGAATAATATATACATTTAGCCAGACAAGAGCAGGCTTTATACCCTAAGGCTCATGACCTCCCCCGCCATAGACTTTTGATTAGTTTTTTCAGTACCAGGCGTGTATTCCCTCCCATAGAGAGGGCCTTCAGTCCAATTATGGAGCAGTTGGTTACCCCAAGAGCAGACATGCCACTATTGCACCCGTTCAGACATTGGGTCTGTCCGGACAAACTTGAATTTTCCAGAGTCCACTGTTTTCACTGCTGATGACTTCTGTCTCCCATACGGCTGCATACAGTGCAGCTTTTTCCAGCTTTCAGTTGGCTGGTCTATAGGGAGAAGGTTTTCTGCTCAGCACCAGCTTGCTTCCTCGGTGACCTTGCCTCTCAGGCAAGAGATGTCTTCAGCAATAGGGTCTTACTATCTTTCTCAAGGGAAACCAAGGGCCTTGGCAATAGCCTTTAATGTTCTGGAGGCTACAGGGACCTCCTTTGCCAACAACTCACTGGAAGGTATCCCATCCTAGGCACTGAAGATTTTTTAGTAACAATCTACAGCTTCTGGATGTTCCATTATTCAAAAAAGCAGGTTTACATAAGTCTTATTCAGACTATCTTGAATGCTACTCTTACTTTTGGTTAGAGAAGCTTCTCTTTTCTGATAGCGATGACGCTAGGATGACCCAAAATGCAACATAGTACTGAGAAGAAGGGATGGAAGAGTGTCCAGCACTGAAACATCTCTGTCACACCCTCCAAGGCTCAGGGTCCATTGCGGAAGAGGAGGCGGAAAGAATGTAAGAGCCAAAGGAAGGGTACGACTCCTTACGATGCAACTGGGCAGACAGAAAGTGGCCTCGATATCCATGACCTTACAGTGCCTAACAATACCTTCACAAGACCCTCATAATAGGAGAAAAAGATGATGACATCAAATTAAAAGAGAGACTAATGGAGAGAGGGAGGGGATATGATGGAGAGTGGAGTTCTGAAGGGGAATGGAGGGAGGGGAGGGAAATATCATGGTTCATTGTAAGTATAGAAGTTGTCAATAAAAAAATTTTTTAATGTGGTACATATACACCATGGGATACTATTCAGTCAAAAAATAAAATATGTTAAATGAAATGAGCTAGGCACAGGAAGACAAGTATCACATGACCTCACTCACATATGGAATCTAAAAAAGTTGATCTCGGAGAAGTTGAGAGTAAAATGGCGACAACCAAAGGCTGGGGACAGTGGGAAGGAGAGGACAGGGATCAACTGGCACTAAATCACAGCTGAATAAGAGCAAGAAGCCCTAGGGCATTATTACATAAGTATATATTATTTTGTATTGTACATTTCAAAAAAGCTACAATAAAGGATTTTGTGAGTTTGCATTAGAATTTATAACATTTGCGGAAACAGGTATGCTTAATCTGATTTGAGTATTATACAATGCATATAGCATATCAAATAATATGGAGCAACCTATTAATTTGACAGACATGTCCTTGGAAAGAAAAGACAGACCCGCAGTCACACTTAGTAGACTTCTATTGGACAGCACAGACAAACATGGACTATTCTTAGAAGAATTCTATCCAAATAACATGAGATGAAAAGAGAAACCAGATCCCTGGAGATCCACAGCTCTAGTGACCACATTTTTGTTTTCTGTACATTTGAAAGATTGTAGCTTTATTTCCAGCCTGCTAAGTAGTGAGTGCTCTGCCATCTAGTACAGGCTGGCCCTAGAGACTGACGTAGCTAACGAGGACAGTCAAGAAAAATGGGACGTTGGTTTTCTATCCAGCATAGTGTCATCATCTCATCCATTTCTCTGTCCATGATGATGTAGCAAAATATACAAGCCCATTAGATTATTCTGACTACTAAAATCTTCTTATACAAGACCGCCTTAACAATATATGTTCATTCATCCACTTATTTTCACAATGATTCCAACATAATTCTTTACCCTTGTACCCTGTAATAAGTTTGTTTACTGTCTTGTACCAAAGAAAGCTAACTGATGAAAACTCAAATCATATATAACTATTTCATCCTTAATTTCAGTATTACAGGATAACTTCTTCACATATCAATTTTTCATTCTGTTTACTAATATTAATATAAATACAATATCTAAAATACTGTATTCTTGCTATATTCACCCAAATTCATATTATAAAGGAATTGTAGTTAAATTGTTTTATATTTGTCTATACAACATTGCTTTTCTCAAGAGGACTATCATTTTTTAAATGGCTAATACAACAACAGTATTTTGTAAAACAATAGTAGTAGTAAATAAGTTAACTAAATGATTAAGAACACTACAAGTTTAGTAAAACAAGCTTCTCAGAAAAACAATTCTTTGTATTAGCTTCTTTGGTTTTCATACTTGCAGAAAAGTACATCTGAATCAAATAGCATTTAAATATTTGTTAAATGTTTATTTGCAAGCAGAGAGAGAGAGAGAGCAAGAGAGCGAGAGACAGAGAGAATGGATGTGCCAGGGTCTCTCGCCACTGCAAGCAAACTCCAGATTCATGTGCCACTTTGTGCATCTGGCTTTACGTGGGTGCTGAGGAATTATATACAGGTCATTAGGCATTGCAGGCAAGCGCCTTAACTACTGAGCAATCTCTCCAGCCCTGAATCAAATTTTAAAAATCTAAGAGCAAAAGCCATACCACTACCTTATTATATAATATTGTTTGGTAGTATTCTTTTTTAATATTTTATTTTTATTTATTTGAGGAAGAGAAAGAGAAAGCGAGAAAAATGGGTACACCAGCATCTCTAGCCACTGCAAATGAACTCCATGTGCCTGTGCCACTTTGTGCATCTAGCTTACGTGGGTACTGGGGAATCGAACCTGGGTCTTTAGGTTTTGCAGGCAAGCACCCTAACCGCTAAGCCATCTCTCCAGCCCTGGTAGTACTCTTTCTATAGCCATCTGGTGTTTCCTAACACTTATGAGATACAGATACATACTTTCAAAGAAACATAATATCATTATTTTCCTTGAGAACATTCCAAGTAACTAACTGTAACTAAAAACATAAAATCGAGGGGAAATAGTCCAATAAAAACTTCTGACAAGGGCTAGAAAAATGGCTCAGTGGTTAAGGTGCTTGCCTGCAAAGCCTAATAATCCGGGTTTAATTTCCCAGTACCTATATAAAGCCAGATGCACAAGGTGGCACATGCATCTAGAGTTCATTTGCAGGGGAGCTAGAGGCCCTGGCACCCATTCTCATTCTCTGCCCCCCCCCATTTCTCTTTCTTTCTCTCTCTCCCCCTCTCCTTTCTTCTCTTTCCTCCTTCCCGCCCCTCTCTGCTTACAAATAAATAAATAAATACTTCTGATAGCCAGGCCTGGTGGTACATGCCTTTAATCCCAGCACTCAGGAGGCAGATAGGGAGATCGCTGTGAGTTCAAGGCCAACCTGGGACTACATAGTGAATTCCAGGTCAGCCTAGGCTAAAGTGAGGCCCTTCCTCAGAAAAAAAAAATCTTACTATAAAGGTCCAACTAAGTCAGACATGGATGTGGTGGCTCCTGCCTTTAATCCCAGTACTTGGGAGACAGAGGATCACCATGAGTTCCAGGACAGCCTGAGACTACATAATGAATTCCAGACCAGCCTGAGACTACATAGTGAATTCCAGGTCAGCCTGGGCTAGAGCAAGACTCTATCTTGAAAAAAACAAACAAACAAACAAACAAACAAAAAAAGGTCCAACTATATGAACCTGATATTTTCAAACATATTGGGATTAACTAATTAAATACTCCTGAAATAGTAAAAGTAGCAAGCATTGTTTTTAATACCTAATAATCAGAAGTTACCATTTAGAAATAGGAATGTAGGATACATACCTTCAGAAGCAGAAACAGAAAACAGGAAGTAAATAACTGTTAGTATCCTAACACTATCTCATTTCAAAGGTAAACCATGACTTTCACTGCTTTTTGAGATGCATTTTTGAATAATCATTTAAATAGTATGTTCTTACATAAAATGAATCATATTGCTAAGGTCTCTTTCTGGTCTAACATTTGTGTATGCTTGAGTAACTGTAAATCACAACATTAAATCAAACCATCATCCCATATAACTTTACACAGGACTTAAGAAATCTCATAAGTTTTACTTCAAAATACTAAACAAACCATGTGAAAGGAAAAAAATTTTAAATCTTTATTTAGTATCATCTGAGGTAAATTTCCATTATATAAATTACGTGGACAGAATGATGTGATACAGAATGCATACAGATGAAACATTACATGCTCACAGTGACAAGGCTGGCAAATACGTTTGTCAACTGATTCATTTAAACCACAGATTAAATGAGTGACATTGCCAGTCATCACCTTAGCAAATGGCCTACATTTATCGTAAATCAATGCCTAATTATTATTTTAGAGATTATTTCAACTGTTTAAAAAGTAAAATACACAAGTATTTATTCAAAAGTATATCTACATTAACTGATTTTAAGTAACAAAGGTCATATATAATTTTTAAAAAATTTAATGCATACCAGCATATCCCATGCATGTGCTCTAAGTTTAACAGTTTTTAATATAAACAGTATTAATCATAAACAGAAAACGTGATTATTCATTTTTAAAAAAGGAAAAAAAAACCCTAGCAGTCACTAGCTAAATTCTTTTTGGGGGGGCGGGGGGTTGAGGTAGAGTCTCATCTAGCCCAGGTTGACCTGGGATTCACTATGTAGTCTCAGGGTGGCCTCGACTCATGGCAATCCTCCTACTTCTGCTTCCTGAGTGCTAGGATTTAAAGTGTGGGCCACCATGCCCGGCTTTAAATTCTTATTTACTACTATTATAGTATCATGAACACAAATTAGAACAACTAGTTCTCCTGTTATCCTGTAAGCAAAATCCTAGCTTGCATCATTATTTGTCACGATGATATTTTAAGATTAAAAGAAGAGGATTCTAATAATTATTCTACTACCAACAAAATACATAATGCAAGCAAAATACATAAAGCAAGAGCTTTATAATATGAAAAATAGTGTCACAGTACAATGTCATAACCTTTTACTCTCTGTTCTTTTTAATAAATAATATGCTCCTAATTTTTGGTTTAAAAACAGGAATAATTGTGCTACTCTACCTGATCCTCTTTAGGCTCTAATAAATCAGAAGTGCAGAAGCTACATTTAAAGCAACATTCTTCTTTTACAGCTGTTCTTTAAATGAATACTTATCAGAACCTCTGAGTGCCTTTAAGTACTCCAATTGTTCCTTCTCCTACCTTCCTTCACTGTGGCTGCTTTTGGTCTTGATGGTATCACCAGCTCCTTTACAATCTGCAAGACTTGAATCATTGCTCCTTAACAAGCCAAAGACTCCAGCTGCTTCCACTAGACATCCAACAGGTTTCATCATCGAGGGCTTATTGCATTTCTGCTTTCTGAAAGCTCCAGCGGGAACACGGTTCAACTTCCGAGAAGAAATGCTCTGCCTAGCTATCCATGAAGGCGCAGAAGTGGTCATTAGACACAAGGAAAGGATAGGCTCTGTCTTCCTGAGAGTCCTTTCATCACTTGTGAAAAACCTATCCTCAAAGCCCAAAATGTATTACTTTGCAAAGCATCAAGTAGTTACAGTCAAACAAAATAAAATGCAAGCAATCTGTAAATCACCAAGCAGTGAAAGCACTGTCTCACAGAAACCCGACAGGAAAAACCAGCGCTGCACTATGAATTCTCAAACACAGACCACAGATGCTATGTGCAAGTTTTCAAGAAGAAACCAAAATACCCTGCCGGCACTGTTGAAAGCCTTAATACTTCCTTCCAATTTCTCAAAAACCTCTGATTTGAAACAGAAAAATGTGGATAAAAATAAAACCTATCTTGTTAACGCCAATCTCCCAGATTTGCATAAAAGATATAGCGCCTCACAAATATCCTATAAATTCCTTATCATCCTCCTCACACATCTCTGACTTTTTAGTATATGAATAGAACTCTAAGTTCACATGCACAGAGAAATTCCCTGACAAGTCTGGAAATTTAGTGGTCTCAATCCCACGGGCATGAACT
The DNA here is from genome assembly GCA_036365145.1 of Orientallactaga sibirica. Taxonomy (NCBI): domain Eukaryota; kingdom Metazoa; phylum Chordata; class Mammalia; order Rodentia; family Dipodidae; genus Orientallactaga; species Orientallactaga sibirica. Next base: position 7,967,704 of record JAEOAD010001030.1, read on the forward strand.
ACAGAACTTTATTTATTTATTTATTTATTTATTTATTTATTTATTTATTTAGAGAATGAGAGAAAGAGAGAGAGAGAGAGAGAGGGAGGGAGGGAGCACCAGGGCCTCCAGCCATTGCAAACATGCTCCACTTTGTGCATCTGGCCTATGTGGATCCTGGGGAATCAAACCTGGGTCCTTTGGCTTTGCAGGCAAGTGCCTTAACCGCTAAGCCCTCTCCCCAGCCCCAACTACAGAACTCTTAACAAGTGAAACTGCTGCTTGCTTGGTTTAGCAGCCATATTGCAAAGTGCTCAATGAATACTCAATACATGTTCAACTTATCACATAGCAGTCCTTGTCAAAGTTAGCCTAAGAGAAGAGAGACAGCCAGATTAATATGGCTAAACATTACATAGTAACAATACTCTATACCAGCAACTTATTCCCATTTTATCACCAGCTTTTCCACTTTTTCTTTTTTCCTATCTAATATGTTGATATTTTTAAGATATAAAATAATGGACCCCAGACAAATCAGAGGCAGTTCCTTTGCCTTTGGACAGTTAAAGGTTAGTAATGTCTCTTTTTCAAATGAGGTACACAGTGAATCAACCAAGGTTAGAAAACAAAAATCCTGCTATCTGCCACCAAGGCTCCTCTGTAAAAATGTATAGTTTTAGAATTCTGGGTGAAGTTTTCAGCTCTTGAAAAGAAGTGTTAAAACACGTGCATATATATCCACACAAAATGTATTCACCATATGGGTGTTCATTCTGAAAGATCAGTGCTACAAACCCATCATGAAAGAATACTTATAAGTGAAGGTCAAAATGGGGCAACTATCTTGACTACTTACTGGCTTTACTCTATGAGTCACTCAGTGGTAGAGTACTTGCCTACTGAGCACAAAGTATTAGATTCCATGTGTAAGGGGGAACACACATAAAGAGTTCAGACAATTCAAAGACCAGTTTTTAAATTTCAAAACTGTAATCTTTAACAAAATCCCGAAAGACTGGACATAAACAAGTAAATCAAACTCAAGTTTCTTCAATTCCTTTATCCTCACCCCATTTCCTAGGGCAGTTCTAAAAATGTATTAGGTGTTAAAGACTTAATGTCTTTATTTTTTTTTTCCAGCTGTTTCCAGCACCTCTCTTCTGGAAAAGAGTTTTTTTTTTTTTTTTTTTTTTTTTTTTTTTCGAGGTAGGGTCTCACTCTGATCCAGGCTGACCTGGAAAAGAGTCTCAGGGTGGCCTTGAACTCACGGCGATCCTCCTACCTCTGTCCCAAGTGCTGGGATTAAAGGCATGCGCCACCACGCCCAGCTTGGAAAAGAGTTTTAAGTAGTAACTTACTTACCCTCTGTCCCTCCTGGGAACAAAACCTAAGGCTTTGAAACTTACTAAACAAGTGCTCCACCACTGTGCTACATACTAGCCTTGAAAAGTTTATTCTCTCCCATTATTCTTTCGATACAAGGAAGGGGATGTGCAGTATATTATCCTCGCAATCAACTTAGTATTTAACCAGAGAAGATCTAAATTCATGTCTCCATAAATTTCATTTATGTTGTTGCATCTCACTGGAACTTGTATCGATTCTGACAATGAAAAAAAAAATCATACAGCAATCACTTCTTACTAGTATCAGTCCTTAGTTTCTGCTACACAGCCAACAGCTTCTCATTTCTCTCATTCTCTTCTCATTGTTGTATCATACACTGCATTGGTAAAAATACTCAACCACATATAATGATTTATGTAACTGAGGAGTACTCTTTAAAATATCAAGACCTTCAAAGGCAAAGACAGACTGAAGAAGTGTCTAGATTAAACACAAGCAGTCAGGTTAACTAAATGCAACATATGATTCCAGATTAGACAAACAGACCAGAAAGGGACAAGGGGACTATGAGAATTTGGGGGGCAAAGGGTAAAAATGAATTCAATCTATAGATGATCAGTGTTAATATCCTGACTATAATCAATACTAGTACCACTGTAGTTAGGCAATAAGTCATCCTACATTTTAGCATACATGTACTAAAATGTTATGGGACAGATACATCCACTTATTCTCTATTCAGAAAAAAATATATCAACAAATATACAAAACAAAATGTGGTAACTTAATATTTGGGAAATCTGGGTAAAAATATTTGAGAATTGCCTATGCTATTCTTACATTTTCCTAAGTCTGAAATTATTTCAAAATAAAAGGTCAAATTCTGGGGCTTGGAGATAACTCTGAATGAGAATTTGCTTGAGACAAGCATGGGGACTTGGGTTTTATCCTACGAATTCACTTAAAAATGCTGGGAATGGGCCTGGGGAAATGGCTTAGCGGTTAAGGCATTTGCCTGCGAAACCAAAGGATACTGGTTCGATTCCCCAGGACCCACATAAGCCAGATGCACAAGGGGGCACACGCATCTGGAGTTCATTTGCAGTGGCTGGAGGCCCTGGTGTGCCTATTCTCTCTCTCAAATAAATAAATAAAAATTTTTTTAAATGCTGGGAGTGGTGATATATATATATACATATACAAACATACACACACACATACATACATACATACATATACACACACACACACATACACTAATGCAAGAGAGGGGGGTAGGAGGAGGACCCCTGGGGTTCAGAGCTAGTCAGTCTAGAATCATTGACAAGTTCCCAGCCTATAAAAGATGGATTTTTTTAAAAGGTACATTACATTCTTAAGGCTGTTCCCTTACTTGCACATGCACATGCTTGCATGGGCACATACACACTTAAAAGAAGTGGGGGCTGGAGAGATGGCTCAGTGGTTAAGGCACTTGCCTGCGAAGCCTAAGGACCCATGTTTGACTCCCCACATTCCACATAAGCCAGACACACAAGGTGACACATGTGCAAGATCACACATGCCCACTTGGTGGCTCACATGTCTACAGTTCGACTGCAGTGACTGGAGGCCTTAGCATGCAAATTCTCTACCCCACTCTTGCTCTCTCAGAAAAATGAAAGGGAAATGTCTGAACAGAGAATACTGCTTAAAGGATTCTCTGCTCCTAAAAGGGGAAATTCTTTTTATTTTAATTTAGGGAGAGGGAGAGAATTGGCACACCAAGGCCTCAACCACTGCAATGCAACTTCAGATGCTTAAACCACCTAGTGGGCACATGAGACCTTGCACTTGCCTCACCTTTGTGCATCTGGCTTACATGGGATCTAGAGAGTTGAACATGGGTCCTCAGGAATTGCAGGAAAGCACCTTAACCACTAAGACATCTCTCCCACCTGAAATTTTTTTAACATTTTTATTTATTTGCAAGTAGAGAGAGAGAGATGGGAATGGGTGCAACACAGTCTTTTGCCACTACAAAAACACTCTAGTTACACATGCCACTTTGCATCTAGCTTTATGTGGATACTAGGGAAGGGAACCTGGGCCATCAGGCTTTGCACCACCTCTTCAGCCAAAGTCATATACTTGTCTCTAAAAGATATGTTATATAACTTATATTTATGACATACTGGCTATCTTAAAGGATAAGATAAATAATAGACATGCTATAGACATCACATGAATTTGACTATAATTTATGTAAGTCCTGACAACTGACAGAAAAATCCTTTCCCCTAACACTAGTCAGAAGTGTCCTAGGTATTTAGAGCTCTTTATCTTTCAATTCTGTTGTGGTCTGAATTAGGTGTCCCACGCAGACTCAGAATGCTAAGAATCTAGCTGGTGACAATTTGGGAATTGGACCCTTGCTGGAGAAGGTGTGTTGCTAGGGTAGGCTTTTGGGTGTTAAAGCCAGCTTCCTCTTGCCATTGTCTGGCTCACTCTCCTGCTGCTGTTTGCCACCTGCTATGGCACAGGTGATGTCCAGCCTCTGCACATGCTTCCTTACCCCTGCTATCATGGAGCTTCCCCTTAAGAGTGTAAGCCAAAATAAATAATTTTACTCCAATCAATTGCTTTTGGTTGTGTGCTTCATTCCAGTAATGAGAAGGTAACTACAACATATTCCTTCCAATCAATTTTGGAATCATTGTATCAGCTACTTTCTCCTTGCTATGAACAAGAATACCAAAAAGCAACTTATGGAAGGAAAATGATTTAATTGGGGTAACAGTTGCAAAAGGAAGTTTCATCTTTGTGGGGAAGACATGGTAGGTCAGAGAGAGAAGCAGGAATCACACTACAACAATTAAGAAGAGCATCAAGTGGAATGGGATATAAAACCTCAAAGTTTGCTCCCAGTGACCCACTTCATCCAGCAAAGTTCCATGTTTTAAAAGTTCCACAACCTTCCTAAACTATGCCACTTTACTGGGAACCTATTACTGAAATACATACACATATCGGAGGTATTTTGCATTCAGATGACCACAACCATCTAAAAAATTATGATAAATTTACTGTATCAATTGCATTGTCTTCACTAAGACAAAAGACCTGATCAGAGGAGCTTATGAATTCAGCTTACAGTTTCAAAGAGAAGTCTACCATAGAAGACATACATTCAAACTACCACATTCCATCTCTGGCCTCCAACCGACTCATGACTATCTTATATTGTAAATTACATTTAGTCCAACTTCAAAGGTTCCCCATAATCTTTATCAGGTTAAGACAGTTTCAACGTCCCAAGTCTCATCTGAGATTTAAGATTATCTCTTAACTGTGGATCCTATAAAATCAAGCAAGTTACATATTTCCTACATATAATAGCAGAGTACACATTTCCATTGCTATGAGATATAATAAGGACAGTCCAATATCCATAACCAGTGAGAACTGAACAGTCTCTGGATTTTCCAGTTCCCCCCCTCCATGCTGAAGTAGCCAAGGAAAACTTACACACCAAGCCTCAGTGCTTCATGGTAGCCCTTGCACAGTCCTAGTATATCTAAAACATCTTTGGGTCTCCATGCATACCATAGCACATCCTCCAATGTCTTCACTGGCCTCTTTATCAAGGTCATCACACCCTGCCTCATGTCATGTCTCAATAGCGGCTCTTGAACTACGTGTACGTCATGACCCACTCCATACATTTTCATGCTTCTGAAACCAATACCAGGTGTGCAGGACATGGCCATGCTTTTAATTCAGAGACTAAATAAATCATGACCTTGAAGAACAGGTAGCTTCAGTCATCTCCTTTCTAAAAAGTTTGCATTCCTACCATTCAGTCTTTACACAAGGCGTCCTTCCATTGTTTCAAAGTAAAGTAGTTGGGTTATCTTCTTGAAGATTGCCAATGCATTTGACAACTGTGGCTTCAGTAACCTAAAACCAGGCTCTATGCCTGTAAATTTTAAGCTTGTTGGAATTTTTCCAATTTTAAGCTTACATCTCAGTTCCATATCTTGAGCCAAGCACATCAGTCTATTACAGATTTAACTTTGATCAAACTCACTAGGCATGGGCAGCAGAACACAACCATCCCTTTTGCCAGTAGACCAGTTCTGATGTCTTTCCTTCCCCTTTGAAAGTTCATAAGCAAAGCCTCCAAATACAATTCTCATTCTGCACTTAGCATTTCCAAATTCTCACCAGAATAATCCATAAGATTTGGCTTACCACTCTGGCCATTACTCCAAAGCAAAAGTTCCAAAGGACCAAAACCCACATGGTCAGATTCATTGTGCAACAATAATCCACTCTCTGGTACCAATTTCTGTCATAGTCAGCTCCGTACTGCTGGGATAAACCTCCAAGTTCATGGGAGCAAGGGATATCAGGCATACAGATCCAGGGGAAGTTCTATAATGGTAAAAGAATTTGGCTCCCTCTCACAGATCCAAGTATAGAGAGAAAAAATCACCAGCAGCACAACCAAAAGCTCTACCCAAACAGAACTCAATCAGTCCCTTAGGTCAGAGTCCATCATGGCAGGAAGAGAAAAGCTAGCATCATACTCTCACAACAGCAGGAAAGAAGTAGAGAAGAGAGGTGAACACTGCCCAGCTAGCTTTCTCTTTCTGATACAACCCAAAAAACAATTAGCCTGGGTGCTGTTTCTACCTCAACTAATCTAATCTAGAAAAACCCTCCAAACATGACCAGATTTGTTTCCATGATCATTTTAAATCCTGTCAAGTTGACAACTAGATATTAACCATCACAATGTCTCAATTATCTTAATTGCTTGTTTTGCTAGCTCTCATTATACCTTGCAATTAATAAGCTTTTATAGTTCTAACTATACATGTTAAATATCTGACATTTCACATTAAAATCTAATATGACCCTAAATCTCTAAAACAATTAAAATCAGAATCTTGACATGCTAGTTTAGTCTATTTTCACCTAAAGAAAATTGACCAAGGGGCTGGAGAGACAGCTTAGCATTTAAAGGTGCTTGCTTACAAAACCTGATGGCCTGGTTTCACATCCTGTGTATTCATATAAAGCCAATTGCACAAAGTGGCACATGTATCTGAAGTGGTGGCTGCAGTGGCTGGAGTCCTTGGCATACCCATACTCATTCCCTTTCAATCTGTTCAATAAATAAATTAAAGAGAGAAAATTATCAAGACAAAAAGGCACTAGGGTATAAAAAAAGCTATTTTTAAGTGATGCAATCTTAATTTATTTATGAATAGCTATAAGTGCTTCATTGTACAATAATAGTTAATATGGTTATACTACAAAAACTCAAAAAATTTGCTCAGCAATAGCTTGAAATATTGGTCAACATATTTCAAAGTGGGAATTATGCTAAAAGGAATCCAAATGTCTCCTTTCAAGGTCATCTCACATTCTAGAACTATTTCTGAGTCATTTTGTTTTCAAATCTTTGTAATAAAAGCAAAATAGAAAATTGTAAAGTAGAACAATAAATCCTGCTCTTATGCAAGAGATTTGAATATTTTTAGCTTTCCTTTTTAAACAAGCAAGCATGAGCTAACACATTGTATTTTTATTTAAAAATTTATTTTAAAATTCACAACCTCACACCATCCTCCTTTGTCCCCTCTTCCCCATGGCCCTCCACTGAACCCTCTCTCTTCTAACTATTCCTTCTTCTATTTTTATTTACGTAAATGAATTTATTGACAACTTTACTACATTATACAACCCACTACTCTCCCTTGTTTTTCCTTACTCTACCCCAAATCCACTGAATCTTTTATTTTAATTAAAGAAGGAACAAAAAATGTTTCTGTTTAAGAGCTGTTATACTTACTTTCTTATTGCTGGAACAAAATACCTAACTTTCAAAAGCAGCTACTGTGGAGGAAAGGTTTTGTTCTGGCCTGCAGTCTGGAGGGGAAGCTTCATGATAGCAGGAGAACGCATGGCATGAGCAGAGGCTGGACATCGCCTCTGCCACAGCAGGTGGAAAATTGCAGCGAGAGTGAGGTGATCTCTGGCAAGAAGGGGGGCTGGCTGTAACACCCTTAAGCCCACCCCCAACAACATAGCTCCTCCAACAAAGCTCTACATTCCAAATTACCACCAGCTGAGGACCAAACATAAACACATGAGTTTATGGCAGACATTGATTCAAACCACCAACTAAATGTGAAAGAAATGTAATGACCACCAAGAAGTTTCTTGCTTTTCAAGGCAGCTTCCAGACAGAATGCCCCAAACCAGGCACACAAGTGAGGATGATCTTTAGAGGAATACATTCATTAGAGGAATAATCCACTGGTCTGTCTCTTCAAAATCATCAGTATTATGAAAAACAAATAGCTCAGAAATTGTCCCAAGTAGAGGAGATGAAGGAAGCTTGACAGCCAAATGCAGTGTATGAATGACCCTGAGCTGGATCCTGTACTGAAGAAAGAAAATACCCTATAGGACATTACTGGAAAAACTGTTAACATTGGAATAAAGATATACATTAAGTAAATATAATTTACCATGATTATTGGGAAAATACCCAAATTCTTCAGAAGTATATAATGATGTACAAATGGATAAAGGAGCAAAATATATGCCACCAACTCTCTTATAGTTCAAAAGAAATGACTGATAGTTTTTAAGAAATATATTTCTGGGCTGGGGCTATGGCTCAATGGATAAAGCATTTGCCACAAAAGTGTGCGTACCTGAGCTGGGATGCACAGACCCACATAAAAATCCTGATACAGGGCTACAGAGATGGCTTAGCAGTTAAGGTGCTTGCCTGCAAAGCTTAAGGACCCATGTTCAATCTCCAGATCCCTTGTAAGCCAGATGCACAAAGGTGGGGCAAGCTCAGGTCACACATGCCCACTAAGTGGTGCAAGAGTCTGGAGTTCAATTTCAGTGGCTGAGGCCCTGACGTGCCAATTCCCCTCTCTCTCCTCTCATAAAGGCATGTGTCACCATACCCAGTAAAAAATAAATAAGTTTTTTTTTTTTAAAGTTTTCATTTTCATTTGATTTCCTAACTGGACCACCATCATGATATCCTGTATTTCCATTTTGAAAAACCACTAGTAAGTGGCTTCGTATCTGACACAGAAGGACTCTGGGGAGAGAAGAACTGTGAGCATGTATTCATTCTAGTCCTGTATTCCTAAACCTTTCTAATCTACTTTAAATAAAAGCTACAAAGAATTATCTCCATTGTCACCTTGACTCTCTCCAAAAAAGAAAAAATAATAATTACTAACAAAATACTATTTCGCATTAATTTTGAGGGGGACACAGATCAGTGCTAGAGCATTTGACTGTAGACAAATTTTGAGGAAGGACAGATGCTGGGAAACTTTTAAATAGGAGACATTTCAACAATGGCATCCATCACAGGTTCAAATTCCCTTAGTAGAAATGTCTACTTGTAGTCAATGAAAAAAGTAGTAATATAAAGCTATATATTGTTTTTAAAACATTTTTTTATTTTTCTTCATTTATTTGAGAGAGAGAGAGAGAGAATGGGTGCACCAAGGCCTCTAGCCACTACAAACAAACTCCAGATGCATGCGCCACCTTGTGCATCTGGCTTACGTGGGACCTAGGGAATTGAACCTGGGTCCTTTGGCTTTGTAGACAAATGCTTTAACTGCTAAGTCATCCTTTCAGCCCTATATACTATTTTTTTTTAATCTAAATGTCAATTTTAAGTTTACTCATTACAAACCAAATAACAGATCCTACTTACTAAATTATGCTGTCCCTGTCCTTTCACTAGTAAAATTTTGTTTTGGTTTGGTTTTTCAAGGTAGGGTCTCACTCTAGCCCAGGCTGACCTGGAATTGACTCTGTATTTTCAGGGTGGCCTCAAACTCATGGCAATCCTCTTATCTCTGCCTCCTGAGTGCTGGGATTAAAGGTGTGCGCCACTATGCCCAGCTAAGATTTTGTTTTGTTTTTCCAGGTAGGGTTTCACTCTAGCCCGGCTGACCTGGAATTCACCATGTAGTCTCACACTGGCCTTGAACTCAGCACTTCTACTTATGCCTTCTGAGTGCTGGGATTAAAGGCATACACCAATAAATAAATTCATACACGTAATATTTTCACATGGAGATCCATTTTTAGAGACGTTAATGTAAATGAAAGATTTTTTTTTCCTAATGAGTATACCATTTCTAACACAAATTCAAGTGTAAAACAGGAGGCACAGCTAGTGTTCCAACCCAAGTCTCTGGGACTTGGGGAACCTGAAGAGAACTGCTCACAGCAAAAAATTTAAAAAGAACTGAAAATCATTACAAAGAAGTCATTAGTCTGTGTTATAGCAAAAAATATTTTCATGAAGTTGATTCACATACCAAATTTATATATTATGCCATTCAGAATACCTAAAAGAAAAAATTTAATGGAAGGCCTACAAAAACTCATAAGTGAGCTGGAGAGATGGCTTAGCAGTTAAAGCACTTGCCTGTAAAGCCAAAGGACTCACGTTTGATTCCCCAGTACCCATATAAGCCAGCGGCAAAGGGGGCGAATGCGTCTGGAGTTCGTTTGCAGTGGCTAGAGGCCCTGGCGCCCCATTCTCTCTTTCTGTCTTCTCTCTTTCTCTCTCTCTCTGATTGCAAATAAATAAATAAATAAAATTTTTTGTTTTTGTTTGTTGGGGTCCCCCCTAAGGCCAGCCCAGGAGGGACAGCAGGGTCTTTGCCAAGTTGGGGGTGAGCAGCACAGAATCATGACACAGACTCCGGGAGTTGGGTGGAAGCAACAGAGAGCAAGCTGCCGCAAAACTCGTTTATTGAGGAAGTGTAGGGGGGTTTTAAGGGGCTTGGCTGGCCAATCATTGTATGGGGTGGTCCCCCTTTTTGTGACCAATGACAGCCTGTCTCTGGACAGGTCATCTTGTAGCAGGTTTCTCGCGAGCATGGGACTGTAGCTGTTGTCACGCCAGGCCTGCAAAGAACTCCATGTTCACAGAAGCCACTTCCTGGTTTCTTCTGCCATGCGGTCTGGCTAGGACCAGGCCTGTATTGTGCCATACATACTGTTGTGTTTGTTTTTTTGGGGGGTAGGGTCTCAGAACCAGGCATGGGGGCGCAGGCCTTTGATCCCAGCACTAGGGAGGCAGAGGTAGGAGGATCTCCATGGGTTCGAGGCCACCCTGAGGCTACATAGTGAATTCCAGGCCGACCTGGGCCAGAGTGAGACCCTACCTCAAAAAAAAAAAAAAAAAGAAAGAAAGAAAAAAAAACAGTAGTAAGTAATTTAACTTTTCAGTAATATTATAGCCAATAGTATGTGATAGCTTGCAAATTTAAGATATAACTAGTAAAAATAATTTTAGATGTTTACAAAGCTTATATTACTGTGGTAATTTATATTTATGTTAAAATATACATGGCTTGTAATAAAAGGAAAATAAATTTTCACAAAAACATTGTAATTACAAATCAATTTCTCTTATACAGATGTGTATGAGAGTGACGGGAAGAGAGAAAGAGGGGAGGGAGAAGGAGGGAGATACAAGAGAGGGAGGGAGAGAAAGGAGGAATATAAACAATTGGGTAAATCTGTGTCAAAGATCACTGGGAAATGTAGCTAGTCATTTTTCAACTTTTAAGTTTAAAGAAATTTCCAAAGAAGATACAAAAATATAAACTATCTCCTAAAAAATTTAAATATTATTACTGAATATATTCAAATGCTAAAATAATTTTTCACCATAGTTTCAAATTACTACTCATTTTTCTTTCTATAGCAAGTAATCAAAAATAAATAAATCATCCAAAACCAAAGTGTATCCCATTTAATACAATAAAGTGCTTTAAACTAAGAGAGTGATCACATATATTTTCTGAGAAGCAATTTTTGCTGGCATTCTTTACCACCTTACTCATGGTATGCAGTGTTTCTCAACAAGAATTCCTGTGCACTATACCTACTCCCTGCCTACTAAATGTCAGGTCTTCCTGATAACTTTCAACCACAAAGTCTCCAAACATCTGCAAATTCATCTCTTATAATGTGAATCACTGAGGGCTGAAAATATCAGTTCAGTGGTAGGACATTTGCATACCATAGCAGGCTTAAGGTGCTGGACTTAATCCCAGAACCGCTAAATAAATAAATAAGAATAAACAAGTATCACTGAATCATTCAGTTTAAGAATGTTTGGCTGACACTAGCTACACAAGATCTGCATAACAGGAGGGGGGAAATGATGACATCAAAATAAGAAACGAGTGGGAAATAAAAAGGGATTCAGTGGAGGGTAGATTCCAGAAGGGGGAAAAAAAGAAGGTGCTGGGAGAGGACTATGATGATAGCAGATAAGTATGGAAGTTACCAATAAAAAGGTTGAAAAAATGGCTAGGTGTGGTGATGCATGCCTTTAATACCAGCACTTGGGAGGCAGAGGTAGGAGGATGGTGGTGAGTTCGAGGTGACCCTGAGACTATGAATTCCAGGTCAGCCTGGAGCAGAGTAAGACCCTACCTTGAAAAAACAAACAAACAAAAAAAGTATAAAAAGTGATGTTTGACTTTTAAAATTTAATGTTCCGAAAATCTAAATTTCTCAAATTTAAATGAGTCTTAATAAAGATACCTGTTATACTCTGCTAGGGGATTTCTTTCAACATTTTATTAAATGACAGTACACCAGTATTTAAAATATGATTCAATTTAATTTTTCTTTTCTTTCTTTAACTTCCAGTCAAATTCTGAGGCACACATCTATTTCATAAAGCAGAATACATACCTAGGTAGGCTACTGTTTTAGACAGAAATTTTAGCCAATGTTCAGGGAACTTCTACTACTCACTAACCTAATTTTTCTATTTGCTAAGACCAGAAGAATCCTTGAGCTATCACATATCCAATTATTGTCAACATTATGTGTTCTAACAAATATTAAGCAAACTCCAGTGAAAGATCTTTATTCCTAGTCTACTAGAGAGCCATAAATATCCTACACTGAAATTATTCACTGCCATTCCTTTTCCTCTGATGAATGAAAAATGTTTCCTATTCAGAATGACCTAAAAAAAAATTCCATTATTTAGGCCAAAGGGCAGGATCAAGCACTTCAGTGCAAAAGATTCACTCCTGGATGGCCCAGCCAAAAGAAGAGAACAGAAATCTTTAAAAAACAAAAACAACCGGGCATGGTAGCACACACCTTTAATCCTAGCACTCAGGATCGCCATGAGTTTGAGGCTGCCCTGAGAGTACAGAGTAAATTCCAGGTCAGCCTGAGCTAGAGTGAGACCCTAACTTGAAAAACCAAAAAACCAAACCTCTTAGGAAACATAGTATATAATTAACTACAGAGTAAAACTTTCCTGATGAAAGTAAAACAAAATACAGCAAAGCATAAAAATAGAGAAAATGAGTTTTTAAACTTAAACTTTGAAAAATAAAATTAAGCATACCTTAAGTGGTAGCTTTTCTTTCCTTTTGTTTGTTGGTTTGTGTTTTTGGTAGAGGGGAGAGGTATGTGAGTGTGTGCATGTCTACATAATACCTGTGCACGTGTCTCCTGATGCATGTGCATGCCAGAGGACAATTTTGGGTGTCCTTCCTCTCACATACCGTCCATCCATCTTCCTTCCTTCCTTCCTTCCTTCCTTTCCCTCCCTCCCTCCTTCCCTCTTTCCTTTCCTTCCTTCCTTTCTTCCTCCCTCCCTCCTTCCCTCTTTCCCTTCCTTCCTTCTTTCCTTCCTTCCTTCTTCCCTCCCTCCCTCCCTCCCTTCTTTCCTTCCTTCCTTCCTTCCTTCCTTCCTTCCTTCCTTCCTTCCTTCCTTCCTTCCTTCCTTCCTTCCTTCCTTCCTTCTTTTTGAGACAGGCACTCTCTTTGGCCTGAAACTCACCAAGTAGGCTACACTGGCTGGCTAGCAAGCCCCACAAATTACCTGTCTCTGCTTCCCCAGCACAAGTGCATGATACCACACTCAGCTTTTTTACTGGGTTCTAGAGATTAACTGTCGTCCTGCTTGCAAGACAAGCAATTGAATGACCAAGCCCATTTTGTCTGCTGTTGTTTTAAAAAGAAAGTGATCAAGCACACCTTGAGACTACATAGTGAATTCCAGCTCAGCCTGAGCTAGAGTGAGACCCTACCTCAAAAAAAAAAAAAAAAAAAAAGTGATCAGCTTCAGTTGACTGTAAGCTATAAGCTATAGTAAGCATCAAAACTAGTGACATGTCAACATGAATCAATTCCATAGAATCTTGCTCCTGAATAGCATTCTATAGATATAACCCTCAATAAGGGGGAGTAGGGACTCGAAAAGAAGAGTCCCATAAAAGGTGGAAAAAGCTTAACCCTAAAATCATGGGCTTCGGCTGGTAAAAATTAGCACCAGAATTGGGTTGCCCCATACAGTGAGCTGCTGGTCTGAAAGACAAATGAGGTATCCAAAATAACGCAGGCCATTGCCAAAGCACTTGGGTTATCCGCCAGAACTGAAAGGTAAGACCCTACTGCTAAAGACACCATAGCCTGTAGCCATAGGACATCAAGAGATCATGCTGGATCTGAGAGGGAAACCAGTTCCCTCCTGGCTAGCCCCAATAATACTGGAAAGTGCTATGAGAGCTGCTGTGGAATAATGGTTACCAACAGAGTGACTAAGCAGGAGATCCTGCAAGACACAAAATAAACCAGCTGGGCAGGAAGTACACTCCTGTGTAATAATGGCAGACAGCTGATATGGATAACCAACTGTTCTTGGACTGGACATGAGACCCCCTCAGCAGGGGAGAACTCATATCTAGTACTGGGAAGTAAGCCAGATTTCCAAGGATAGTAAACCAATAAACTCCAGAGAGAACATCCACTGCTCTTTGACTAAGAGTAGGCATACACATCAGAAAGGCTCTCTGATAACTATGCTTATCCCCAAGCTGCTCTCACTTTTGGCTTAAGAATCTGTTTTATCTTAGAGAGGACTGGGGAAATCCAGGATATATTAATGTATCAAGAATAGACAGCTGACCGCCTACCACAAGACAAGTCACCTCCACAGGTGCCCAGCCCAGGAGTGAACGCAGAGGAAGGGCGTCATGAGTACTGCTCTCTCACTGCTGGCCTGAAAAGTGGTTTCAGGGAAATGGCAGAAGACACTATGGCCACTCAAACCTCATCAAAACACAGATGCAGCCAGGCGTGGTGGTGCACGCCTTTAATCCCAGCACTCGGGAGGCAGAGGTAGGAGGATTGCTATGAGTTCGAGGCCACCCTGAGAATACAGAGTGAATTCCAGGTCAGACTGAGCTACAGTGAAACCCTACCTCAAAAAACCAAAAAGAAAGAAAGAAAGAAAGAAAGAAAGGAAGGAAGGAAGGAAGGAAGGAAGGAAGGAAGGAGGAGAGAAGAGAAAAGAAAAGAAACACATCACAGATGCAGAGGCTACAGAGGACTCAAGACTAAATGAGAGCTCTAACATCAGAGGGAGAAGAGGTGGAAAGATTGTAACAGCCTCAGGGTAGAGGTGGGATTAGCCTGAGCCACTGCTCCCACCACAGAGACTGACTGAGGCCTTTAAGACCCTACAATGAATAGCAATAACCTCATCTAGGAGGACCCTCAGTAGAATGGGGGTGGCGGGGAGGGAAAAGGGATATAAGTGTACAACCTTTTTATAAAAAATCAATTAAAGGGCTGGAGAGAATGCTTAGTGGTTAAGGCACTTGCCTGCAAAGCCAAAGGAACCAGGTTTGACTCCCCAGGACCCACGTTAAGCCATGTGCACAAGGTGGTGCAAGAGTCTAATGTTCATTTGCAGTGGCTGGAGGCCCTGGTGCACCCATATATTCTCTCTCTCTCTCTCTCTCTCTCAAATAAATAAATTTTTTAAATTATTTTTTTAAGTATTCTACCAAAATACTCCTTCCTTCTGTATGATATTGCCTCTTATAGCACTTTTCTTACTACACTATCCATTAAAGATCTAAGATACCAGCTTCAAGTTACATCACTGATTGACAGCTTTATGTCATCTGTGTCACCTGATCAAATAAATGAACAGACTGAATAAATGTTAAACACTGCAAAGAAACAAGAACAATTTGAGTCCTGAAAATTAAAACACTTTTTATTGATTGAAGTTAATCCACAATATCATCACACAATCCTGTCAAAATAGCAACAACAATAGCATTATCTTATACATTTTCTTTTTTTTTCCCTGAGGTAAGGTCCCACTCTAACCCACGCTGACCTGGAACTCACTCCATAGTCCCAGGCTGGCCCTGAACTCACAGTGATCCTCTTACCTGTGCCTCCTTAGCTGAGATTAAAGGCATGCACCACCATGCCCATCTCATCTTATACATTTTCCACCAAAAAACAGCCTCAGATTTTGATAGAATATGTATCAACAAAAAATAAAAGCTTGGGCTAGAGAGATGGCTCAACAAATTAAGGCACTTGCCTGTGAAGCCTAAAGACCCAAGTTCAATTGCCTAGTAACTATACAAAACCAGATGCACAAAGATGCATGCATCTGGAGTTCGTTTGTAGAGGCTGGAGGACCTGGCTGCCCAATTCTCTGTCTCCCATCTGTCTGTCTGTCTCTCTCTCTCTCTGCTTGTAAATAAATAAATATTTTTTAAAAGAAGAAAAGCTTAAAATTACCATAAAGCATTCAACAAATTTAGACCTTAGAGTTAGCTGGAGCACCCCAACTACTGTGCCAAGACTGTGTAGGACAGATGTGCAGAGGACCCGTGGCAGGCTGCCCCAAGGTCAAAGTCAGTTACCTCCAAGCTTCCTCCACGTGCCCCATATGCTGTAGTCCAATGGTTACCATATCTTATGTGGAAAGGGTTGGGAAGCCCTGTCAGATGAATCTGTCCACATGTACAAGAATGTGATCTTTCCTTTAATCCAAACAAAACACTCAAGAAACTGTTCTTTAGTCCAGCATTCTTGCCCATATCTAGGGTTGGAAATTCCATCTACATTTGAATGACATAGGATCCTATCCTTTTCACCTTTACTATACTTCCGTAATTTTTTTTCAAATATAAGATTTCTGTTCTTTTTGAAATTATTACACCTCATAGAAACTGCAGCACACGGCAGACTGCTATAACATACTCAAGCCTATCATTATGATAGTCTTTTGCTAGATAAAATGATCAAATTGACAAGAAAAGGAAATAAACTTATGTGATTCACAGGAAACTCAAAAAAAAATCAAAATCTAAGACCAAAGCAAGGAAAGGCAAATACACCAGTGTAACCAACCTTTTTAATTTACACCTAACAAAAGCATTCATTTCTCTGAGTAAGCTTTTCAGAATGAACTCTTAAATCATTCTCATAACAAAAATCCTTTAACAGATGTATAAGTCCCACAGATTAAGTCCAAACTTCTGAAACATAAAGGACTAGAAGCCTGACTTCCTTTCCTCCAGCTTTCTTTCTCACAGCCTCCCCTCCTATACTCCAGAGTGGTCAGTTACTCAGTGACATCTCTGTGGAGTCACCCCTTCCAGTACTCTTTACAGTACTCTATCTGGAATGCAGCATCTTCTGCTACCATCTACACACACACTGTCTTCCCCTGGGAACAGCTTGGATTTCATCTAAAAATATGAATACACAGAAAAGCTATAAAAAACTTAAAGACATTACTCAGGAATGCCTAAATATGTGCAATATTTATTTAATGTCAGGAATAGTGTTTGGTCCTAGGAATAACCATTGTGTTTGCCCTCAAGGAAAACAGAGATTAGAGAGCAGGGACAAACAAGCAGGTGACTTATATAGCGTGACAGGTAAGAGAAAGAGACAAGCTGTGATGAAGCAGTTTAACAGGCTCATAGGCAGGTGAAGTAGCACAAGAACAAAGGGTGCCAGGAACTAAGATGCTATACAAAAGCTGATTTAAAAATTTCTTAAATGTGAAATAAGGAGCTTGACTTCATTTTAATACTGGTAGTTAAATTCAGTGGCATAGTGCTCTCTTTGATGATCTCTTTCTTCATAACACACACATGGAAACAAGTGATATTTTAACAGATAAAATAAAAAGGCAAATAACTAAAATGACATAGCTAAGCCCGAAAACATGTTATACATCCCTGTGGACCAGAAATCTAACAGGAACACAGAGTGTGAGACAAATTGAAGCTACTCTGGGCCCCAGAGCAGGAAAAAGCAGCAGGAAGTTTGACCCTCGGGTAAGTGTAAATAAGTGTTCCACACAAAGCAGGGTCAGGAGCCAGGCTCTTTACTTCAAACCATGGGCCAAAGTTGCACTCATCCTCAATTATAAATACACTGAAAAAAAGAAGTGGCGCTGAGGCTACACTACAGCTTAGAGAAAGCTACTGACCTAATGCCAGCTGACCAGTGACTGAATCTGTGATGTCCCCAATGTCACCATGCGGCCATAGCTCTGATCCAATAATACACAGCTGATTCTGATCTGGAAACACCAACACCAGGCAGAGACAATTACAAATCTGCTGGACCAGTAGAAAAAAACCATGAAACAGAGGAGACGAGACAAAGAAAAACTAAAAACCGAAAGTTCCATTTCATTGTGCCTGCTGAATTACAGAATGTGATTTTAAGAAAAAACACCAACAATATCAACACTTACAATACAAATTCACTGCAGGCAAATTTAAAAATTATTAAATAATCTGATGAAGACTATAATCATATAAAAAATTTTCAAAAAAAATAAAGGCATCACAAAAGAACTATAAAATAAGTATAAAAGAAAAAGAGCCAGGCGTGGTGGCACACACCTTTAATCCCAGCACTTGGGAGGAAGAGGCAGGAGGATCACCATGAGTTCAAGGCCACCCTGAGACTACATAGTGAATTCCAGATCAGCCTAGGCTAGAGTGAGACTCTCGCCTTTAATCCCAGCACTGGGGAGGCAGAGGTAGGAGGATCGCCGTGAGTTCAAGGCCACCCTGAGACTACATAGTTAATTCCAGGTCAGCCTGGGCCAGAGTGAGACCCTACCTTGAAAAACCAAAAAAAAATAATAATAATAAAATAAAATAAAATAAAGAAAGAAAGAAAAAGAAAAAATAGACATAAAAAGAACCAATTTAAAATACTGTAAATGAAGCATAATCATTGTAATTAAAAACAATACATGGGGCTGCAGAGATGGCTCAGTGGTTAGGGTGCTTGCCTGCAAAGCCTGACGACTCTGGTTTGATTCCCTAGTACCCATGTAAAGTCAGATGCACAAAGTGGTACATGCATCTGGAATTGGTTTGTGGCACCTGGAGTCCCTAGTGAACCCATTCTCTCTATCTCTCTCCTGTCACTGCTTGCAAATAAATAAACTAAAATATTAAAAAAAAAAAAACAAGATACATGTTATATTTCTAAGAGCCTAACAAGTCCTGATGTCTGCCTTCAACCTTGCCAGAATGTGACTTTTTAGTGGACAAGATATTGTATCAAACACTGGCACTCAAAAATGATGCAGGTTGCCTGTCCTGAAAAGAAAATCACATATTTAATAGTAACATTTAAAAACACAAAATATAAATTACTTTTCAAAAAATATAAGGACTTTTATTCTTATTGATTTGGGGGGGGCAAAGAGGGAGAGAGAATGGGTGCACCAGGGTCTCCAGCCACTGCAAACGAACTCCAGATGCATGTGCCACCTTGTGCATCTGGCTTACATGGGTACTGGGGAATCAAACCTGGGCCTTCAGGCTTTGCAGCAAGCACCTTAACCACTAAGCCATCCCGCCAGTCCCCCAAAACATAAGGACTTTTACGTTAAAATACTTGACACTTGTATTTCAGGGTTCGTGAACTCATCACCATCTTCAGTAGTTAGTGGTTTATTTTAGATAACCCTTCTCACAAAATGTCACAAATCAAACTGCAATGACAAGAGCGGCTTTTTCCTAATCTGTATTTGAATGTATCTAGCAACTATTTTTTGTTCAAAATATGCCATCCCTTCAAAAAAAAAAAAAATCAGTGAACTCTCAAAAATCAAAGATGATTTCTTGCAGTATCGTTAGTAGTAGAAAGACCCAAAGATTTCACAATACCAATTAATTACATTGATGTGAGAAAAGCTTCCTTAATTAACATGAAGACAAATATAACCAACATAGATAATATACTTAAAAGTTTACACCTAACATCATATTCTAATAAGTAAATGTTCACACCATCTCAAAGTTCTATATCAGAAAAGCTGTCCTTCAAACAGCCATTAGGACCCGAGTTAAGAAAAACCTCAATTCTTCCTCATTCTCAAAAACATAAACCAGGGCTGGAGAGATGGCTTAGTGGTTAAGGCGTTAGCCAATGAAGCCTAAGGACTCATGTTCAATCCTCCAGGTCCCAGGTAAGTCAGACACAATGTGATGTTACACAAGGTCGCACATGTGTACTAGGTGACACATTTATTTGGAGTTTGATTACAATGGCTGGAGGCCCTGTGCCAATTCTCTCTCTCTCTCTCTCTCTCTCTCTCTCTCTATCTCACTTAAAAGAAAACTTTTTTAAAAAAGGCCAGTCTGTTGGGCTTGACTCAAAAAAAAAAAAAAAAAAAGTTAACCATTAACGCAAAATACGAAAATTCAGTTTGGTTCACATGCACAAGTAAATAGAAATGAACAGAAAATATTACACATACAATCCCCTTATAACCAAGAAAACAAAATCTGTATAAAATTTGCTTAAGTCAGGGCTGGAGAATGGCTTAGCAGTTAAGGCACTTGCCTGCAAAGCCAAAGTACTTTGGTTCGATTCCCCAGGACCCACATTAGCAAGATGCACAAAGTGGCGCATGCGTCTAGAGTTCTTTTGCAGTGGCTGGAGGCCCTGGCACACTCATTCTCTGTCTCTCTCAAATAAATAAATAAAAAATAAAATATTTTTTTAAATGTTTGCTTAAGTCTAGGATAGCCTTGGTTCCTTGTTCTAATAAGACATTAAGAGATTTTTGTTTTGCTTTATGTAAATCCATACCCATGTTATTCAATGATTAAACTTTACACAATAAAACCTCTCCTAATTATGGTCCACTGCAATATCCTCTCTTCATATTTCTATTGTCATTTTCCAATGGCTAGCCAAGACAAGCTTTAATAGAACTAAGTCAGCCAATAAGTTAATAACAGGTTTCTTCATCATATCTACTTCTTAAATCAAACATCAAAAAAAGGCATCTCTCAGGGCTGAGATGACTCAGCAATATAAAAGCACTAGCTTGTAAAGCCTACCAGCCTGAACTAGCCCATTTGCTTCCCCAGCACCCGCATAAAGCCAAATGCAAAGTAGCGTGTGCGTCTGGCGTTTGAGAGCCCCTGGCACGTCCATTCATTCTCATTCGTATTCATATTCTCTCTCTCTCCTTCCAAATAATTATTTTTTTAAAAAAGGCATCTCTCCTTGTTTTACGAGACAGATGCACACTATTGGGAAGAATGAAATTATTCTCTGAAAAGGTGATGTGATTCTAATTTTCTAGGGACACATTCTGTTTCTTTCTTCTATTTATTTGTTCATTTGTTTGTTTCTTATTTGAGACAGAGAGGGAAAGAGAAAGAGGGAGAGTGAGAATGGGCACACCAGGGCCTCTAACCACTACAAGCGAACTCCAGACGCATGTACCACCATGTGCATCTGGCTTAAGTGGGGCCTGGAAAATCAAACCAAACCAGGATCCTTAGGCTTCACAGGCACCTTAACAGCTAAGCCATCTCTCCAGTCCTGTTTCTTTCTTTTTCAATGTAATAAAGTGCAAATGTTCCTGAAGCAGCTGAAAGGAAACCAAGCAACACACTTACTCATGGCTGGAAATGTCTCTGCGTGTTGTCCCAATCCAATATTAAGCCAAAATCTACTGTCCAGGGTCTCTCAGAGGAATACATATCCTGTTCTAGAAACAAAGGAAAAAGAAATCACATTTTCTAAAGGGCAATATTTAAAATAAAGTTTCCTAAAAGGAAATAAAGACAGTAGTAATTGCATTTCAATCTTTTCTATCATTAGAAGACTCCCTTGTTATCATTAAATATAAAAGATTACTAATCAAACTTTGTAACATCAAATTCAATTTATACTTCTCTTTCTCTGAAATAAGTAACTTGAGAAATAAATAATACATATAAAGTATCTGCAATATAGATATTTATTAACAGGTGTCTTTGGTCTTCAGTACTTATCCCTCCCCATTTCTAACTAAGTCAAGAAAAAAGCACCCTGCCTAAGGTAAATATAGCATATCACACCTGTCAAATCTACTATAAATTACTCATATAAACCATCAAATGAAGATCATAAAAGCTACTGCTATGAAATTTCTCCACTAATACACATTTCCTACTTATAAACATAATATATGTTCACATTTATCATGGGTACATATCCTTGTAACTTATTTTTTCTAAGTATTTCTAAGCATTTTTAATATATATATTTGACAAGTACATTAAAATTCCTACTTGGGGTCTGGAGAGATGACTCAGCAGTTAAGGCACTTGCTGGCAAAGTCAAAAGACCCAGGTTCGATTCCCCAGTACCCCAGTACCCACATAAAGCCATATGTACAGGTGGCACATGGGTCTAGAATTCTTTTAAAAATAAATAAATAATAAATAAATTTTATACTTAATTATTTTTACTCAAGTGTAACATCACTTTGCAATAGTACTGGTACTAGTACTATACATACAATCTTTTGCTAAGATTAAATTATAAATCCTTCTCTTTTTTATTTATTTTTTTATTTTAGAGAAAGTGAGAAACTTGGCTTGCCAGGGCCGCAGCCACTGAAATTAAACCCCAGACACTTGCACCACCTAGTGGGCATGTGCAACCTTGCATTACCCTCACCTTTGTGCATCTGGCTTACGCGGGATCTGGAGAGTCGAACATGGGTCCTTAAGCTTCACAAGCAATTGCCTTAACCACTAAGCCATCTCTCCAGCCCTAAATCCTCTCTTGATTAACATATTTTAATGAGGCATAGGCACTAATGGTATAATTAAACTTAACTACAGATGCACAAATGTCTGTCTAAATCTAATACTCAAGTTTCCAGCATTGTGACTCAATACTAAATTCATACTGGTGCTACTTCATGTGTAGCTTCCTTCGGAAACTAATAAGCTACTTCTTGAAATCACAAAAGTAACAGCCACTTTGTTTTCTAAATAAATCAAGAAAACAGCAAAGCAGTAAGCCTCTCTTTTTGAAGTCAAAGCTAGGACAACACTTTTTAAAGAAGCAATGCTTGCCCCATATATATACTCTACTCATGTCATGTAATAGACATGAGAAGTATACATTTACAAAATGAAGAGAGATTGCATCAGCATTTGCACGCACAGCATGCTTCATACACTGTAATTAGCAGCGGCATATAATCATAGCCTCTGCCACACAGCCACCTGATCCCAACCCGCATGCTTTCTTCTTGATCTTATACTAGCAAATTATTTCCATTTCCAGATAACCCAATTACCCCAAGAAATGAGAAATTGTACACAAAATCTACAACATATAATCCTCACTTAGTATAGAGAAAAAATTTCTCATGATAAATGCACTTTCTTGAAATCTGATTGAATCTATTGGATCTATTTATCCTCCTCGGAAAGTAAAAGGTAGAACATGCTGACCAGAACATGATGAATGATGACAGGAAAGGAAGTCCCAGGTTACAAAAAGTAGATCCAATGTTCATAAGGCCCCAGAGTCCATTTGCATTATACTTGCAGTGTCTGCTCTTTACCTAGGGACTTGCCTCTCTGGTCATATTTAATCTTTTTATCTTAACAGTTCTAAACAGTAATATCAAAGCACCTTATAGGATGTAACCTTTCCTCCCCATATCATAAAAAGCTGAATAAATGCATAGCATTGAGAGCAATGCTGTTTATAATAGCAAAAAACTGAAATATCTACCAGAAAGGTTAGGAATTATGTCATCTCTTTATAATCAAGTATTATGAAACAGTAAAATTAACCAAAAATATGCATATTAACAAAAAAACTCACAAATATCTTTTATATATATATATATATGTCTGTCTAATGTAAGTACACAGACATATATACTTTGACTTAACGATATCAAGGATACATATCATTTATGTAATTTACAGAATATCAAAATGTGTTTTATAAGGACTTACACATATGTAATATACTATAATGAGAAGCAGAGGAATGTGAGACCCCATTTTGAGGCTGATGGCTTACTCAAAACAACAGCAGGATGGGAATAGGGAGTGCAAACCAGGAAGGGCCTGGTAATGTTCTATCACTTAAGCTAAGGGAGAGGAAGAAATGAACATCATCGTGTTAGTCTTTATGAAATGTTAAAGATAGTGTTATATTTTATATATAAAATATAATATCTTATATTTTACATTATTTTAATGTGAAAAAATAAATTTGCAACAAAATTCAGAAATTATTTTAAATAAAAGTAACACAATATATGTAGCCACATGTAAGAGTTTACATGCAGATACATCTTTAAGCCATAATTAAGAGGCAGAACAATTGCAGCAACTCACTGATTCCTTGAAAAAAATTACGTGATGCCCAGTTCTACTACAAGTTGCAAGACAGCTTTTATGTGAATAGATTTATCATTAAACATTATCTGTGTACACAGCAGTTGGCTACCCAAACAACTGTATCACTTGCGCTTTCTGATTTCAGCTTATCTGACCACTGAAGATTTTGATCTCACCTTCACAACTATACAATCCTAGCTCAATTTCCAGTAGAAATTCCCAGAGCTGGTTTTTCTTAATTGGTACTTGTTGAGATGTCATTCCCTCTCAGAGAAAGAGAGAGGGGGGAAAAAGCTCAAAACAATCTCTTTCATCAAAGTATTAATTATAATAGCAAAAAGTTATAAACAAATATTTAATAATAGAGAGTAAGTGAATGGTCCATTTACATGTATAAGATTCTCTCATGACATTAAGTATGTCTCAGAGTGGGCAAGAGAGTTGGCTCATCAATTAAGTATACTTCCTGCACTAACATGAGGGCCTTAAATCTCCAGAACCTACATAAACAGCTGGGCCCAGCCATGCATGTATGTCACCCCAGTCCCCAGAATCAGTAAGACCCTGTCGCATGGAGAAAACAGACAGGTGAGTGGGAGAGTGGGGACAACCGGTGTCTTCCTTCAGTGGCTACAGACAAGTACATCAGCCCATACACATGCATATACCACACATTAAAAATAAGTCTCAAAGTAACTTAACAACAATGAGTGAATGAACACTGCAATGGGCTATATACAACTATATCACAAAAAAGCAAGAAATGAAGCTTTACCCAATTTAAATTTACTTCCTCAAAGACTTATAAACCAATACTTAAATAATCACTGTTCAGTTTTTAAGTTTAATGCAGGTAACATACAAACTTCCTATGTATTCAGTAAAGACTGAATGAGCAGCTCTCAGGAGCCAGGCAGGATTCTAGGCACAGACAGCTATGAACAAAACAAAGATCCTATCCTTTGCAGAATTTACATTATAATAATTCTAGTACTTTCCCCTTAATTCAGAAAAATCGTTCATCAGTTACACTACAAATGTCAAGGCAGATTCCCAGGTAATATCCTCTAATTCTAGATGAAGAAATAACTTTACTTAATATTAAAGTCATTTTTCATTGACATAGACTGTCTTGCCCCTGTACTTGCACAATTCTTGGGCTTTCTATAAACAATGTTCTTGAGAAATTTATGCTCCCTAAAACATAACGCTACATTCCCACTGCCTGGAATATTTTCCCAGCATAAGTACAGCAAATCTGTCACAGCTACAGTGAAAGGAGGTTTGTTTATTCTGTTCACTAAATCAACAAAATACTTCCTGCTAATAAGATCAAAGCACTAGGTGGACCTAAAAACAAAATGAGAACTCATTCCTTACATGTTTGTTTACACGTGTATGTTAATGAAGCACGAGATAAGAGTAAGGTCAAATTTCTCCTTCCACAGGTAGAATGTGTAAGGTTTCCAGAAGGGCTTGTCAAATCCTACTAGCTTTACACTGGTCAACACATCAACCTGAAGCTATTTAAGAGAACAAATGTCCTTTCCAAATCTTCCTCATTTATACCAGTTATATATAGTCAAGGGCTTTCAAAAGTGGCTTATAATGTTATACTTGCTATATGCACTTGATACATCATATCAGAACCGTACATGGTAGCTGAGCTCTACGATAAAAGCTAAAATGAAGGACACAATATCTCTGCTTTTCAGCAGCCTGACATCATTTAATAAGTCAATTAAAAACTTCAGGCTGGCAAAGATAGTGAACACTACAGCAGACACCACTAGAAATAGTTTTAGAAGTAAACACAGCCGGGAGTAGTGGCACACATTTTTAATCCCAGCACTTGGGAAGCAGAGGAAGGAGGATCACCACGTGTTCAAGGCCACCCTGACAGTACATAGTGAATTCCAGGTCAGCCTGGGCTAAAGCAAGACCATACCTCAAAAAAACAAACAAATAAAAACAGTAGACCCTATAGTCAAGGAATTTGTATTTAGTCTACACACTAAAATGTATTCATCTATTCATTGACTGACTAGTAATCCACTACTACAATATGTAGAGAGAGTCCGCGTGACTTGGATAAAGCAAGACTTGGTCCCAGGCATCCTGAGTTAACCAAATATGTCACAACTGAGTACTAATAGAAACTGGCAGAAGTGGAAGTCAACAACTTCAGTTCATTCTGAGGCACTTTTTTACATGAAAATGAATAAATTTACAAGCCAAAGGATGTAAATACATGTATTTGAAGCAAGATGTCAATAAAATTGGAATTCAGCAAGCTGATGATAGACTATAAAGGCTTATGAGGAAACCACTGAAGCAAGAAATTCCTGGCTTCAAAAGTGTTGCAGCTCCGCACTGCCCCGCTGAGGGACTCAGATCAAGTCACTTCCTCCCAGAGCCTGTCTGTTCATTTGTAAAATCAGAGTGACATTTTCTAGCCTGACTACCACACAGGAGTGTCATAAGATTCTGTGTGAAAGATGCTCTGGTAAGCTACTATCTTATAAACTGACACATGTACTATTAGTGCTGATACATTTTTGGTCTCATAAAGTAAGAAGTTGAAACACATTATCTAATTTCTCTTTCACCACTATATTACTCATGTACTTATATGCATTATATATAAAATTAAGACATCAACCTTAATAGGAAGCTGAGAAATATTTCCATTTCTTTAGTATAAGTAGGTACAATAAATCAATTATCACAGTAATATCTCAGTAAAATAGGTATGAGCTAAATCAAACTAGTCTAAAATGGCATGATTTGGGGGCTAGAGATGGTTTAGCAGTTAAGGTGTTTGCCTGCAAAGACAAAGGACCCAGGTTCAATTACCCAAGACCCACGTTAGCCAGATGCACAAGGGGTGCACACACCTGGAGTTCATGTGCAGTGGCTGGAGGCTCTGGTGTGCCTATTCTCTCTCTCTCCCTTTCTCTGACAAATAATAAATAAAAATTAAATATTAAAAAAATAAAATGGCATGATTTTAAAAGAGGAACAGTTCTAATCGAAACAGTCAAATATAAACCTATGAGAGTCTAGATCACATTCCATTGGAAATCCTTGCTTTTTGTTTCTAGTCAGAAAATTCCTTCCAATCAAGTTTAAGGAATAAACTTATAATTCAAACCGATAATAAAGCACCTATCATAAACAAAGTAATATGATAAGGGGTAGGACCCAAATCTTTTGAAAATTTTTTATAAAATCTAAAATTTCTTTTTCACCATAATTTAATGTACAGTATTGAAACTACTTTGAATACGTATCATAAAATGCTATTCTGAAAACTGGCCCATTACTTCACAATCAGACCCTTCTATCTATTTTCCAGTAACTAAGAATCTAGCTAGAAAAGTAAAAACACAAACACATGAAAGATGAGAAAAAGAACCTGTATTTCAACAAAAGTACTACAGACCGATCTTTCTTAAAGACAAAGAGCTAGCCCCCCAAAAGTGCATTAAGTATAGTTTTAAGGCATTAAAACTATAAGGGAAATAAATAAATAGATGGTTTGCTAAGTAACTGCTAAAAAGCTAACAATATATCTATCCATTAACAACCATGCCATTCCTAGAGATATGTCCAACAAAATACACATATTAGAGTGTTCACAGCAACTGTACCATAATGGGCAATAACTAGGAACAATTCAAATGTCTATTCAAGGTAGAATAGGTAGTAAATTGTGCCACCACCATAGCAGACTGTATTTTCCAATGATGGTCACAGCAGTATGGACCTCTATGCTCTTCTGGAATCCTGTCTCTCCCCTATCAAGAAACCAAGTCCAGGGCTGGAGAGATGGCTTAGCAGTTAAGGCGCCTGCCTGCTAAGCCTAAGAACGCTGGTTCCAATCTCCAGGTCCCACGTTTAGCCAGATGCAAAGTGACGCAAGGGTGCAATGTCGCACTTGACCACAAGGGGGCGCACACATCTGGATTTCGTTCACAGCAGCTGAGACACTGCTGGCGCGCCCATCTCTGTCTTCCTGTCTCTCTCTCTCTGTCTCTCTCCATAAATAAAAATAAAATAGTTTAAAAAAAAACAAAACAAGAAACCAAGTCCAGGGGGCTGCAGGGATGGCTTAGCAGTTAGGGCACTAGCTTGCAAAGCTAAAGGTCCCAGGTTCGATTCCCTAGGACCCACATAAGCCAGATGCACAAGGTGGCACAAATTTCTTAAGTTCATTCGTTGTGGCTGAAGGCCCTGGCGTGCCAATTTTCTCCTTTCCTCCCCCCACCCTCTTTCTCTCTCTTTCTCAATCTCTCTCTGCTTCTTTCTTTCTCAAATATATATAAAATATTTAAAAAAAAAGAAACCAAGTCCATTTTTCCCTCCCTTTAAAAGGTAGACATATGCAGTTGGGTGTGGTACACACCTTTAATCCCAGCACTCAGGAGGCTAAGGCAAGACAATTACCATGAATTTGAGCTTTAACTGGGCTATAGAGTGAGTTCCATGTCAGTTTGGACTAAAGTGAGACCCTGCTTCAAAATAAGTTATAGTCAAAATAAATATTTTATAAACATATTAGAATGGCCTCAAAGAATACAACACAATGTAAATAATACCAAAGACGCTCCGAAGCTAAGTGGCTTCTGTGTGGCTCACTCCCAACTCTTCTATTTCTCTTACTCCTCCCTTTCGAATCCTATCATAAAGGCTCATCATGTGAATGAGACGTTGAAGCTATATTGCAAGGCCACATCTAAGTCTCCTGTCATCAACTCCCAGACATGGGAGTGAGCCTTCAGACAACACTGTAAGCAGGCCTACATGAAAGTGAATGAATTTGAGACAAGCACTATCCAGATTGCAGATATGTGAAGAAAGCAAATACTGTTATTGTTAGCCAAGAGTTTGGAGGCAATTTATAGACAGCCACAATAGTTAGTACAAGTACTAGAATGAAGCAATGAAAAGAAACATAGCTACATGCAACAACATAATGAAATTTACTGATACAACACAATGTTGAACCAATGAAGACAGACACAAAACAGGATACATTCTATGACAACATTTTTATGAAATCTAGAAAATGCAAAACTAATCTACAGTGATAGAAGATTGTACCCTCCTAACTTGATGCAAGAGAGACAATGATATTGAGTGAGAAGGATTGTGATAAACCTTCTGGAATGCCAAATATATTTTCTATGTATTAAACTAAATATCATTTAGTTATTTATAAAGAATTCTCAACATGCATATTTAAGTTTAGTGCATGTCATTCACTGAGTGCATTACACTTTTTAAAAATGTGTAGGGGGAGGAGGATATATACAGGAACTAACAAGTTGGGTTCTTTACTGCAGAAGAAAGATACCTGCCTGATCAAAATAGGCACTTGAGAGGAAAATGTACTTAAGCAGGAAAAGCTACACTTGAAGGCTAGGACCACAAGTGTCAAGAGTTTAAGATCCACCAAGGAGCCATGTTCTGCTTTCAAGTAAGACCTCAAAAAAACAAATCTGTGGGGCTACATAGATGGCTCAGTGGTTAAGACACTTGCCTGCAAAGCCTAAGGACCCAGGTTCAATTCCCCAGTACCCACGTAAGGCCAGATAAACAAAGTGGCTCATGTGTCTGGAGTTCATCTGCAGTGGCTAGAGGCCCTGGCACACCCATTCTCTCCCCTCCTCTCTCTCCACACACACATACGCATATACACACATATAAGTAAATATTTTTAAAAAAAACAAATCTGGGGACTGGAGACATGGTCCAGCTGTTAAGACACTTGCCTGGGGCTAGAAAGATGGCTTAGCAGCTAAGGCATTTGCCTGCAAAGCTGAAGGACCCAGGTTTGATTCCCTAAGACCCACATAAGCCAGATGCACAAGGGGGCACATGCATCTGGACTTCGTTTGCAGTGGCTGGGGGCCCTGACATGCTCATTCTCTTTCTCTCTGCCTCTTTCTCTCTCTCTCAAATAAATAAATTTAATTTAATTTAAAAATTTTAAAAAAAGAAGACACTTGCCTGCAAAGCCTAAAGACTCAGGTTCAATTCACCAGTGCCCACGTAAAGCCATATGCACAAAATGCTGCATGTGTCTAGTTTGTCTGCAGTAGCTAGAGGCCCTGGCACACCTATATTCATTCATTCTTGTTCTCTCTCTCTCTCATCTTGCAAATTAATTTAAAGTTTAAAAAAAATCTGAAGCTAGCTGGGCGTGATGACACACATTTTTAATCCCAGCACTCAGGAGGCAGAGGTAGAAGGATCACCATGAGTTCAAGGCCACCCTGAGACTACATAGTGAATTCCAGGTCAACCTGAGCTAGAGTGAGACCCTACCTCAAAAAAACAACAAACAAACAAAAATCTGAAGCTGGGGAGATAAGCTCAGTTGGTAAAGTGTTTGTCATTCAAATTCCCAGCACCTACATGAAAAAATGCTGGACATGGTGATGCGTACCTGTGACCCCAGTGCTGAGGAGGCAGAGCAGCAGGATATCCCCAGACTCACTGGCTAGCTAGCATAGTCAAATCAGTGAGCTCTGGCTTCAGTGACAGTCCTTGGCTCAAAAAAAGTAAGACAGAAAGCGATTCAGAAAAACATTCAATGGTGACCTCTGGCCTCCACACATACAGAGTACACACATATACACACAAAATTTCAGGGGCTAGAGAATGATTAAAGCTGCTTGCTTTTAAGTCCTGACAGCTCAGGTTCTATTCCCCAGTACCTAGATAAAACAGATGCACAAAGTTGAGCATGCTTCTGGAGTTCTTTGCAGTGGCCAAGAAGTATACACACACACACACACTCACACACACCTCTTAAACAGACAGACAACTAGAAAAATCTCAAAAGAAACAATAACTTGGAAGTTCATGGAAATAAACTAAACCCGTCCAATCATATAAATTCAAAAAATTCTTAGGGGCTGGAGGGATGGCTTAGCAGTTAGGCACTTGCCTGCAAAGCCAGAAGATCCAGGTTCCATTCCCCAGGACCCACGCAAGCCAGATTCACAAGGTGGCCCATGCATCTGGAATTTGTTTGCAGAGATTGGAGGCTCTGGGGGCCCATTTTCTCTGCTTCTGTCTGTCTCTCTCTCAATTAATTAATTAAATTCTCAATCCCAAGTATCTAGCAAAGTAACAAGAAAATATCTTACTAAATCTATAATCACTTCAAGAAATATTTTCCCAACATAATAACCAGAAGACATTCAAAGATGAGCAGGTATACAAGGAGATAAACTCTTTGAGATAGGAAAACGCAAGGGTAAAAAACAACCTATAACACGCACTTCAGGGTAAAGATGCCATGTTTATTTTCTACAATGAGATATGTGCAAACTTTGAAAAAGAAGAAATGTAAGAATGAAAACCTAAAAGAGGAGAAATAAAGATGGAGTAAGAAAATCCAACACGTATAATTGAACTCACAGATGTGATGATGGTTGACAACCTACCCAAACCAATGACAGACATCAAGCCACAGATTCAAAATGTTCTGTATACCCAATTAATAGCCAAAGCAAGGAGGAGAGGAGGAGGAATGGAGGGAGAAGAGAAGAATCAAAAAGAGGAAGGGATGAAGGGAGGGTCTTCTGAAATCCAAAAGCAAAAGGAAAAAAAAAAAATCTTAAAACAATAGCAGGAAAAGCAATAAATTACTAACAAAAAGGAATAAATGGCAGCTCACTGTTGAATAAAAAAAAAAAGTTGAAGCCAAAATACAAATAACCTATAGACATAGCATATCACCAATCTAGAATTCTATGCCCAGCAAAGCACATCTCAAGAATGTAGGTGAGATAAACACATTTTCAAACAAGAGATTTTTTTTTTTTTTTTTTTGGTCAATACTATATCCACTCTGAAAAAAAATACTGAAGAGTAGTTATCAGACAGAAGGAAAATTATTCCACCAGATGGAAGGTCAATAATACAAGACAAAAGGAGGAAAAGAAAATATAGTAAGTCTAACTGAACAGTAATATAAAACAAAACTATAGCTGCTGAGGGCGGGAGAGATGGCTTAGTGGTTAAGACACTTGCCTGTGAAGCCTAAGGACCCAGGTTTGATTCCCCAGGACCCAAGTAAGCCACATGCACAAGGTGGCACATGTGTCTGGATTTCGTTTGCAGTGGCTAGAGGGCCTGGCATGCCCATCTATTCATTTATTCATTCATTCTCTCTCTCTTTATTTCTTGCTCTCTCAAAAATCAAATATTTTAAGATTAAAAAAAAACTGTATCTACTAAGCTTAAAATATATATGGCATTCCAAAACATGACAGTCATGAAACAATGAAAGAAAAATGAACTGATAGTTCTTAGAGAGCTTGCATTGAGCAGAAAGTGGCAGTCTCAATATTATATACTGCTAAATCAACAATATTTATCAGGGACTGGGGAGATGGCTCAGTGGTTAAAGGTACTTGCTTGCTACCAGCCTGCACTCAATTCCCTAGTACCCACTTAAAGCCAGCTGCAAAAAAGTGACACATGCATCCAGTTTTGTTTACAGCAACTAAGGCCCTAGTGTATCCATACACATACACCTACAAATAAATAAATAAATAATTTTTAAAATATATATATATATATATATATTGGAATTTAGGTAATCTCTAAGGAACAGTAAATGAATATGTAATACCAAACTAAAAAGAAAAACTAAGGAAGAAATGGAAAAGTTACCCTTAAAAATATCAAAATGAACCTAGAAAAGAAAATGAATGCATAACAGGTGAGATAAATAAGATTTTTACAGTTTGCCTCCACACCTTTTCAATTTTTCTATTATGACTCAGATTTCAAAATATTATTTCACCTTGTCTTATCTTACTAAGGTATGCTAATAAGCATTAAACTACCCAAAAACCAAATAAAATGAAGCCAGAACAAAATGCAAAAAACCTGAGTTGGCTTGGGAGCCAACTGACTTATAAATTCTACATTCATTCCATATAAAATATTAATTTGCCATCAGTGATAACATGACTAACTGTAAGATACATTAAGCCACTTTAAAATGAGATTCACCTATTTCATGAGAAATAGTACTCTAGTATTTTTTAATTGACTTGCTGATACAGTGAAAGAAAAATTCCAGGATAAAATTATAATTAATGTCAGCAAAACACAGGGGCAAGGTGTATCTCTATCACAAGGTAAGTCAATAATCTCTTTAGGGCCAAAAGCACCTAGCAAGACATAAAACTTCAGAGTCAATCTTGATCTTATTATAAGTAAATGAAAAATGAGAATATTTAGTAAATGTTTTATTTATCCTAGGGTAGACAGCTCCTACAATTTCGTGAGGAATAAGCATTTTAAAATAAGGTAGTCTAAGCTGATGGAAGAAAACATATCAAAATTTTATCCTGATCTGGAATAATTGGTCTCATATCTTTACAGTGGAAGTCAACACAAAAATCCTAATTTGAGGGCTGGAGAGATGGCTTAGCAGTTAAGTTATTTGCCTGCAAAGTCAAAGGATCTTGGTTCGATTCCTGAGGACCCTTGTAAGCCAGATACACAAGATAGCTCGTGCATCTGGAATTTGTTTGCAGTGCCCGGAGGCCTTGGCACACATTCTCTCTCTTTCTCAAATAAATAGAAATAAAATATTTTTAAAAAACTTAATTTTAAAAAAAAATGGCTTCTAGCAGACTTCCATAAAGTGGACTTGGCAAGTGTGAGGGCCTGAGTTCAATTCCCCAGCACCCATATAAACAGTTCCATGGGGAGTACAGATGGGAGAATTGCTGGGACTCAAGAACAGCAGCTCTCGGTTCAGAAATAGACACATCAACAAAATGTTCAGATGAGTGATAGAGGAAGGCACCCTATGTTCTCCTCTGGCCGCCATATGCAAACAAGATATGTGCATCTACACATACACACACAGGTACCACACACTGTGTGTGTGTGTGTGTGTGTGTGTGTGTGTGTGTGTGTGTATTCCTAATATCATTATCTCTGTAAAAATAAATGAGTATTTTATTTAGCACTGAATTCCAGTGTTACAGGTATAGAAACAGGTAAACCAAGAATTACTAAACACTAAAGTGTACAGAAAGTTATTTCCAGGTTTTGTGTGAAGTTCAAAAGGATTAACTATGGATCATAACTAAACCAACTTCATTCAGCTGATCAGAGAATGATGTCAGGGCAATTACTTACATGCTATGTAGGGCACTAATATGTAAACATTCTTATTGAACTTCACAACAATCTCCCTGGCTCTGAGACTCGTGCACACCCTCTCTTCAATCTTAAAAAGTTTCCCAACCCAACTTCTCTTCTCACCCAGGATCTTCTCATCCTTCAGGTCTTAGAAACCACCATTCTAACTCCTCAAAACCAAGTTAGACTTCCTAGGTTTCCAAACCACATCCACTTCTAGAAAACTAGGTACAAACACAAACTCCTGGTTTACATAGAAGGCACTAAAGAAATAGTCACTGAATAAACTAATCTGGATTTGTAATTCTAATTTTACAAAGAAACAAGCTTCTTTTAAAAATTCAGGACCAGGCATGGCGGCACACGCCTTTAATCCCAGCACTCAGGAAGGCAGAGGTAGGAGGATCGCAGTGAATTCAAGGCCACCCTGAGACTACATAGTGAATTAATTCTAGGTCAGCCTAAGCTAGAGTGAGACCTTACCTCGGAAAAAAAAAAAACAACAACAACAAAAAAATCAAGTAACTTGTATGAGTGTATGAGGTGATGCAACCTGTAAATGACATGGAGCAGATGGGAACCCCAGTCCCTGAGACTGATTTCCAAGCTTTCCAATCCCTACATACTCCATGAAAGTGTGCTAGAGTTTTGTGTTGACTTCCACTGTAAAGATGTGAGATGCTTTGTAAAGGGAAAAAATAGGAGTAAATATAATAAGACCCCATCTGTGAATGTAATATGCCCCTCACAGATCGCACTGAAGAGACAAACTAAGTGAAACTGTAAACATAGACCACAAAATACAGTAACTTGTCTCACTGTCTGGACCTGAAGTAGCAGTCCTCAAAGCTTTATTCCAAATCTTTTGCCAGTTTCAAACTGTCTTAACATTCCTCAGTTTTTAACCAGGCATTTTGTTTGTTCTCAATTTGCCACTAACTCAACCTCTCCAGCTTCTTGACTCTTTACTGTCTACAAAATGTAACTAATTTAACAGAGATGGCAAAGACAGGTCAGCGCAAACTTTGCCGGGCACTGGAGGCCCAGATTGGATCTGCTGGTTCCATTAGGATCATAAGTCAACTGAGACCTGGAACCAAATCTACAAAGTCTACTGGCCTGTTTAACCAGGCCAGATGTCCTCACTAGGTGGTATTTGCATGACAAAACAGTTAGCCAAAATTGGTAATGGACTATCCTCACCAGAACCAGG
This sequence comes from Orientallactaga sibirica, assembly GCA_036365145.1. Lineage (NCBI taxonomy): Eukaryota > Metazoa > Chordata > Mammalia > Rodentia > Dipodidae > Orientallactaga > Orientallactaga sibirica. Next base: position 8,002,978 of record JAEOAD010001030.1, read on the forward strand.
TACAACCCAGAGCTGGAGAGCCACCCACGAAGACTCAGGACCCAAACTCAAAGCCTGTCCAATGATGCTACTTCACTGCCTTTGGGCCAAGCCATTAATTCTTTAAATTCACAACCAACAAAAGCATTTCTGTTAGCTGTGGGTATCTGTACTTGCAATTAGATTTGTATTTTTCCTTTAAAATCTAACTTATACTTTTATCAGTATGTTCTTTTCTATTTTGCTTTGTACTTTAATTACCTACGCACAGTACTAGAAACAATATCCATCTTGAGTTGTAAACTACACCATATTTACAATTTCTCTTACACAAAAATGGCAAACGAAAATATTTTTGCTAACTTTAAGTGTGAAAAGCAACTGGGCCAATGTCCATTTGATGCTAGCTTATGAATACTTATTAAGATGACCTTTAAAAAAAAAATCTCATTTCCTTACTGCACACCTGACCAAAACTTTCCAGAGGCTCAATACAGAAAGGAGTTGGCCAGGGTTAACTCGGAAGTCCTGTACAACTTTTCTCAGCTATAAAATATTAGTATTTATCTCAAAGATTTAACTGTAAAAGAAGTGGTACGGGACTGAAAGGATTTTTCTCCAGCAAGCAAAATGCTTAGGAGAGTGTGCCGACTTTTTTTCCTCTCGCAGTACGCGTCGTCGTATTACTCCAAAGACTGGGGACTGCCCCAATTCACCGAGCCTTCCCAGTGCAGGAGGGCAGGCACACCGAAGTGTAGGAGAGCCAGCGTGGAGCCCAGGCCGGGAGGACAGCAGCGCGCAGACACGTCCATCTCTGCGAGCCGCCGGCGCCCGCCCCAGACGCCTCTTCCCGGGCGCGGGCACCTGCGAGCCGCCGCCGCCCGCCCCCTCCCCTCCCCTCCCCTCCGAGCAAACTTAGTTCCGCCGCCGGTCCCGGCCGCAGCGTCCCGAGAGCCGGGCTCGCTCGGGACTCGGCGCAAACTTGCTCCCGGGGCCGCGCTCGGGCGGGCTGAGGCCGGCGCGGAGCCGCCCCCTCCGCCCTCCGTCCCGGCGCCGCGCGGGTCCAGGCCGAGGGCTCCCGGCTCCGGGAATGGCGGCGTCGGGCTGCGGGGCCGGAGCGGCGGGGAGCAGGACCGGGGACGGGGACGGGGAGGAGAAGTTACCTCAGGCCGGCGCCGTCGGCGAGGCTGCGCGCGGGCCCCGGGCAGGTCCGGCGGAGGTGGCGGCGCGGCTACCGCAGTGCCCTCCGCCCCATTGTTTCCTCCCAGGAGGAGCCGGCGAAAGCCGAGCCCGGGAACCAGGAAGTTCCCGGCGCGACACCTCCTGCCGCCGCCGCCGCTATGGAAACGGCCCCCGCCTCCCAGGGCGGCTCGCCCGGGACCCCGCCTCCGCGCCGCCGGCCCCGCCTGCCTCACCGGCCGCCGCCAACCGTCGCCGCTGCGGCCGCGGCCGACGCCATCTTGGCGCGGCCTGAGCAGCCCCCTTCCCGGCGGCACGTGCGCGCCGCCCCGCGCGCCCGCCCCCCGCCGTGCGCGCGCCCGCCGTGCGCGGGGCCGCGCGCCCTGGGGCTGCAGGTGAAGGCCCGCGGGCGAGGTGTGCGAGCCCCTCCGCGGAGGAATGCACGGAGCTCGTGCGCCCGCGGCCCAGCACCCCCATCGCCCCGAAACGACCGAAGGGGTCGACAGGCTGAGACTTGGGGGCCGAGCGCGCACGTTTCATTTGTAGTGTCCGACCCGCCCCACTGCTTCCCGAGCGGCACACCTCGCACACTGCACTTAATGCACTCTATGCCTCCGTAGCTTCATCTGTGAAACGGGACGGTGGTACGACCTGCTTCTGGACAGGTGCATGCACGTAGTAAGTGCAAACTGATCGTCGGGTCAACACAATGGTGCTGTTTCTGGCACAAGTCACACCGTGGATTTTCAGGAACATAGGCCAAGCGTTCAAACCTACTTTAAGTAGGTTACTGTGTACGATCCGACTGCTGCTTAAAGCGTGCCCCGTGTACATCACTGCCCCATCTTTCTCTAGGTCAGCCTTCCTTTTTTTAATGTCATGAAATTGTCAAGAGCTTTAATCTCCACAGTCTTCCATTAAGGGCTGCTGTAAAAAGATGAATGATGTAAACTTTCCAGCACCATAATTAGCTGACAGTCAAATGATTTATTCAACAGAAGCCACGGAAGTTAGAGTGTGCGCATAGCTAAAAGATTTCTGTCCTTGTTTCCAGGAACTAGAATCACTAAGGCTGGCAACTTTGCACTGTCTATTCCCGCTTTCCAAAGCCGTGGAAACTGACACTAGTGACGGGGTGCTGTGGGCAACATGGGACAAAAGGGATGGGAGGCGGAGGCAGGGTCACAGTCCTCAACTTTATCATCTACGAATAATAGGATCGTGTCTCAGATGGCCTCCAAGGCTTCCATCTCAACAAAGTTGAAGTCATCAAACACCTATATAAGATTTGGGAAGGTGAGGTTTACTGGGAATGAAACCTACACACCCTTTTCCAGTGAACCAGACTCCTCGCTTAAACACTTCATAAGAAAGTAGAAATTGATTCTTTATTCATTTAAGCCAGGTGTGTAGAGACTGCTTTTGGTTGGTTCCTTCTATTTGTTCTGTTATGTGCAAAATGGCACAATTGGATCCATGTATGAATTGGTGGAAATCAGATCGGAAGTTGCAAGGACATGGGAAATTTTTTCAACACCCAAATACTTCTCCCAAAGTTACAGAATTTCCAAATTCACAAATCATTGCGACATTAACAATTTCTGAAGTCCCTCCACCCCATAGATACTTAGTGAATTAAATTGTAATATTTGAGCTCCCGTCACTTAAACACACCTTGGGAACTACGGAAAGGCTCAAGAGACACCATTGCAAACATAAACAAGAACTCCAAGTCACTAGTTAATGAGTTAATGGATTTGGGAGGGACAACCTGACCCAGGCTTATTTGGCACAATGAAGCAGCAATTTCAGATGTGTTTTTCCATAAATTATATGAGTAATTCTTTATTCTGACTTAACTATGAGGACAGTGGCTCAACTTCATATTTAGCAGTCTGGCTATAGTATTAACATATCAGAAATCCACACATTTCTCCCCAAGTCAAAACATCAATATCCATTCACTTCCAATATGATATCTATAGTGTTCTTAAGTGTAACTCCAGGGGCTTGCCATAATTTTTATTATTGAGTATCTTAAAAGTGTTATTGAAATATCAGTATGGTTTTGGCTGTGTGTCTCTTGTTTATTATATCTCCAGCATAGTGTGTGACACATGGTAGGCATCATGCCTATGCCTATAGTTCTCAACATGCCTAATCTGTTATCTGTAGAGCAAAATAAATACAGAATTTGGGTCAATGACTATCAAAGAAATAAACATAGGACCATTCTTCCTCTTAAAATGGCAAAACTTTCTTAAAGGGGAAAAACACTAAGAATAAAAGCAGCCATAAACAATATGTACAAGAATAAGGGTGGCTAGATTTCACCAAAACCTTACATAAATAGGTGGACTTGAGCCTTGGTGTATATTTACCAGCCTCTGCCTTTGAAAACTTACATTATATTCACTCCATGATTATAGTCACATGACATGCCATATATCAAAATGCCCTTCAACTTAAAAAATGATAAAAAGTGGCGGAGAAATGACTTAGCAGTTAAGGCACTTACCTACAAAGGCAAAGGACCCAGGTTCAATTCCCTAGGACCCATGTAAGCCAGATGCACAAGGGGGTGCACGCATCTAGAGTTCGTTTGCAGTGGCTGGAGGCTCTGGCACAGCCATTCTCTCTCTCTCTCTCTCTCTCTCTTTCTCTCTCTCTCCTTGTCTAGTTCTCTCCCTCTCTCTCTCAAATAAATAAATAAAATAAATTTTTTTAAATGATAAAAGTTTACTGTCAGTAAAATATCAAAAAGTAAAAAGGAATGAATACACAGTGTGTGTCACCAGTGAAAATATCCCTCAAGTACTGACCATTTAGAACTACCTCTGATATAGCATAATGGAATAAGAGACTGACATTCATATTTCAATTTTTGTGAAAGTTATGTTTTATACTAATGATAATACTTAAAATATTGCCAAAGGTAAAAGTGCATATTTAAATTCTCCCACAAGATATGACCAGAAGTACAATTTGTGGTGAGAACATGAAAATCTAGAACACAAAGAAGAACTTTCAAGGACAAATTCTCTGTTCTTTACTTTCATCTTCAAAGTAGGAATGAGAGGATCAGTTCTTACAGGCTCCCCTAAATTAAGACCGCAGTGGGAATCCATGGCTATATGATCCACATAGTGTTTTGGAAAGGAGGGAGCAGATAGTTTCCTGAAAGTACAGGGCTAGTAAAAACTATGAAAAGCCTTGCACATATTCATCCTGACCAGCTGCAGTAATTTCTGGAATTTCCTAAGAAGCCAAAAAAAGTCAGTTCCAATAACACTGCATATAATTATTCGTTGTGGGTGAGAAAACAATAAACCCAGGCCAAAGAGATGGCTCAGCAGTTAAGGTGCTTGCCTGCAAAGCCTAACAACCCAGGTTTGATTTCCCAGTACCCACATAAATCCAGTTGTACAAACTGGTCCATGCATCTGGAGTTCGTTTGCAGGGGCTAGAAGCCCTGGTACACCCATTCTCTTTCTTTTCTCTCTCTCTCTCTCCTTAGAAATAATTAAAAATTGAAAACAATAAACCAGATCAATCCATGAACCAAATAAAAGTTAAAAGGCCACATCCACCACATAACTCATAATAAAAGTTACCTTAGGCTAGAGAGAAGGCTCAGTAGATAAAGCACCTGCCATGCAAGAGTGGGGACCTAAGTTCATATCCCTGCAACCCCAGTAAAGCCAGAAAAACAGGAGGGCCAGAAAGATGGCCAACCAGCTAGTCTGACAAAAAGAAAAAGGAGAGAGAGAAAAATTTGCCTCAAAACAAGATAGAAGGCACAGACTGACATCTGAAGCTGTCCTCTGACCTCTACATGTGTGCAGGCATATGCATACCTGCACTCACAAACATGAACATGCGCGCGCGCGCACACACACACACACACACACACGAATAAGCCATCCTTCAGTTTAAAAGAGAAGTGTTTTGTAATGAGAATGAACCTGCCTATAAGATTGTGTGTACATTTGTTGCTGTGATCTGAGGCTGTCTTACACAGGGAGATTCTCAGGGCTTTTTAGTCTTCCCATTTTAGAACAGAGATACTGGGCTGAAGAAATGGCTCAATGGTTAAGACACTTGCTTGCAATGCCTGACAGTCCAGGTTTGATTCCCCAATACCCATGGAAAGCCATATGCACAAGTGGCACATGCATCTGGAGTTCCTTTGCAGTGGCAAGAAGCCCTGGTGCGCACATTCTTTCTCTGCCCCTTTCCCTCTCTGTCTCTCCTTCAGTGTTTGCTATTATCTCTATGTTTGCAAATAAATATGTTTAAGTATTTTCATTTATTTTATTTTATTTATCTGAAATAGAAAGAGACAGAAAGATGCAGATAGAGAGAGTGGGCATGTGAGGGCCTCTAACCACCGCAGATGAACTCCAGACACACGCACTACCTTGTGCATCTGGCTTATGTGGGTACTGTGTGTATGGGGGCGGGGGATCAAACTTGGATCCTCAGGCTTCACAGGCAAGCACCTTAACCACTACACCATCTCTCCAGCCCCAAATAAATACTTAAAAAAAAAAAAAGAATATGGATACCATTTGATTTGGAGACCTCATCTATCTGTCTTCTACTACTCTGTTCTTTGGTCCAGTTTGGTTGTGGATAGAATGAGTTTCCTCTAGATAATTGTAGGAGAAATGAAGAAGGAAGGAAGAAATGGACGGAAGAAAGAAAGCTTTAGAAGGAAGGAGCACAAAGACATATAAAGATCAATTCTTTTTCTGGAGAGTAGGGTGGTTTTTCTTTTTTAATGTGTGCATGGAACTCATGCATCTGCACAGACATGCATACACTACATTTAGGCGCGTGCACACACGCGCAGACACACACTGCATACTACTCACAAAAAGGAGAAACACTCTCCAGGGAAAAACCGCTGACATTTCTAACCCTTGGTCTCCTCCTTCGTAAAGCATTCTTGTCTTCCTCTATTTCTTCTTCCTCCTTCATTCCCTATGACAGAGTCTCACTGGAACTGGAGCTCTGTTTGTGTTTTGATTTGTTTTTTTCTGGTTAGGCTGGCTGACTAGGGGTCCTCTCTCTGCCACATTCAGAGAATTCTAGAGACTTTTTCCCCCTGCTGAATTTATAGTTCCCATACTGCAACTTGCCTGTGGTCACCTCTTAGATGCCACTGTTTACTTTCAAGTCTCATCAAGCAGAATTGTATTTTAAAAACAATCAAAGTTACTGAAATTTTTGGTCCAGTTTCATGGTATTATTGTCTCTATTTTAGGATGATAAAAAGTATCTCCATGTACATGATTTTTGAATGGACTTTTAAACTCTTGTATCCATTAAGTTAATATTGGTTATGCTTTTGCTAGTTTTCCCAGGTGGCCTTCCAACGGACCCAGCCTTTCACTATTCACACCATTTTATGTCACCCTCTCTTACTAGGCTGGCCCTGTAGCTCCCTTTTGACCCCAAAAGTGACTAGATGGAAATGATGTTGAGTGACATTTAAGGTGAGAACATAAAAGCCTCCACCTGGGTTCCTGAAATTCTTAGTGTGCTTCCTGTGGGAATTCAGACACTACCTGATGGAAGCCCAGGCCATTTGTAGAAGCCATGGTGGATGCACAATCTCGGCTGAGCCCACAGCCCACTCTTCAGATGCCTGGAGTCTCCACTGGGCCACTCCCTTAGAAGCCTAAGTAAGTGGGAACCTTTCCGGTGAGCTCAGGCTGTAGGCATTGAGTTTAGTATGGTTTGTTTCACACATACAAGAAACTAGGATGAGTTAAGATAAAGTGTTAAAGCTATATTTAGCTCTATTTCACCTAAAATGTTAAACTAAATTATATCATCAAAATCACAGAAGTGTTGTACACAAGGTCAAGCTGCAGAGAAACAGGGAAAACTGTAGCAGATTCTAGGGTATTCAAGGGCATCTTTTGCTGAGAAGATTCTAATTTTGTCTGGCTCTTTCCTTTGAGATGGGATGACACATTACTGGGCTTTGGGAAGCAACACAGTGGCTTTGATCAAACTAAATACATAGTACTTGCAATTACATATGACTTAACACATGAAATCAGATCAGCATACTATGGCTAAAAAGGAAAAGATATAAGGGTCTCAAGCAGCCACACTAAAAAGTCAATGAAAATGAGACTATACATGAAAAAACTATTTTTGATCTATTTAGCTTATTTTTTATAGTTGCTAATAACTAGACTAAATACGCAAAGAAAAAACACTTTTGATCTATTTAGCTTGTGTCTTATATTTGCCAATACTTTATAAAAATTATAGGTTCACACTTCCAATTCTACAATTTTGAAATCCACAAAGTTCCTCAAACAAATACTTTTTTTCTGTAAATTTGAACTTAAAAGTCCTTTAGTAGCAACAGAACTTTTCTCTGGCTACTCATGATTTTTCATTTGTTTGGTTGGTTAGGTTTGGTTTTCTGAGACAGGGTCTCACTGTGTAGCCCAGGTTGATCTCAAACTGGTAGCAAACCTCCTGTCTCAGCCCCTGAGTGCTGGAATTACAGGCATGTGCCATCATGTCCAGTTTTTTTTAAAATCTTGTTTAATATGGACATGCACTTTGCTGCAAGGGTTTTGGCATGTTTACTTACAAAATGTCATCCCAGATCCTATATACACCACCCCGGAAGTTGGATCGTCTCCTTCTAAAGGGGCTGTACCACAGACCTGACATAAACTTCACTGTGCAAAAGGAGCAGAGGGAATATCAGCCACTATTTGAAGTCAGGCCACCTGAGTTCAAATCCTAGCCCTCAGCTACTTGCCAACTCAGATGTGGGTGCCTGTGTGATGCCCTGCCTAAGTTCATTCCTCTGCCAAATGAGGATGGTAATAGAAACTGCCTCATAAGGGTCTTTATAGAGGACTAAATGCAATTATGCCTGCAAAGTGTTTAACAATGGCTGCTTGTTAGACTCAACACTCAGCAAACATTAGCAAGTATGATGTAGTTACCTTCTTGTTGCTGGGACAAAACAAAAGAAGTTGAAGGGAGGAAAGGGTTTATTTTGGCTTACAGTCTCCACTGGAACTCCATGATGTCAGGAAAAAGCATGGCACAAGTACAGGCTGGACATCACCTCTGCACAGCAGGTGGTCAACAGCAGCAAGACAGTGAGCTGATCTCTGGTGAGGGGGAACTGGCTTTAACACCCCTTAGTCCACCCCCCATCAACACATCCCTTCAGCCATCAGCTGACACCAACCAGTCAAAATACATGAGTTGGGCTGAAGATATGGCTTAGCAGTTAAGGCATTTGCCTTCAAAGCCAAAGGACCTTGGTTCAAATCCCCAGGACCCATATAATCCAGATGCACAAGGTGGCGCATGCATCTGAAGTTTGTTTGCAGTGGCTGGAGGCCCTGGTGCTCCCTCCCCCCTTTCTCTCTCTCCCTCTCTCTCACAGATAAACAAATAAAAATAAAATATTTTTTAAAAAAAATTTTACAAAACCACATGAACTTATAGGGAGTAACCAGTTCAAACAACCACATTTGACTATTCTAAATTCAAAGAAAATAGTATTACAGGGAAGATTTTAGTCAGGAAAAATATATCCAACATATTACCAGCAGACATATATGCAACACAAGAACTCAAAGATGTTCAAAGTCTTTGGAAAGTATAAATGGGTGAAGGTTGAAACAAACCAGCACTTTCAAGTGACCCCACACGAGCTATGGTGCCAATGTGAGGAAGTTGCTACACCCAGAGATCAGAAGTTGAAGAAAATGACAGGCCATCACTGTGCGTGTCACAGCTGCCCTACAACTCAGAAGCTGGTGGCTGTCAGGAATGAGCTTTGCAGTCTAGCTAGCTTCACTGCAAAAACTTGTGTCTGTCAAACTGCTCATGTCAGCGGCTACAAGAAAAGTGACATATTTTAATGGCTTCCAAATCCTATAAGGGCAACTTCCTGGCACAGCCTCTGCCTTATCAGAATTGTACTGCCTAGGAACTCTGAGAAATGCAGCTGGAGGGTGTCTGGCCTCAGTGACACATGCATAATAGCCAACACAAAGAGTCACTGAGTGGTAACAGTTCACAGTGATATATGCGATGGTCATTATCAATTATCAACTTGATTGGGTACAGAATTCCCTAGGAGACCAATCTCTGGCCATGTGTGTGAGAGTTTCTAGATCAGGTTATTTGAGTTTGGAAGACCCACACTAACTGTAGGTGACACCCTTTCATGGCCTGGGGCCCTGCTCAGCACCAGCATTCATCACTCTCTGCTTCCTGACTGCAGACTGAACGTGACCAGGTGCTCCATGTTCCTGCCACCACCCTTTCTCCACCATCATGGATTGTGTTCCCTCTAATCACAAGCTTGCTTTATTTTTTGTTTTGTCTTGTTTATTTATTTTTATTTACTTGAGAATGACAGAGACAGAGAGAGAAAGAGGCAGATAGATAAAGAGAGAATGGACATGCCAGGGCCTCCAGCCACTGCAGACAAACTCCAGATGTGTGTACCACCTTGTGTATCTGGCTCACATGGGTCCTGGGGAATTGAGCCTCAAACCAGGGTCCTTAGGCTTCACAGGCAAGAACTTAACCATGTCTCCAGGCCCCGTGTTTTTGTTTTTATTTTTGGAGGTAGGGTCTTGCTCTAGCCCAGGTTGACCCAGAATTCACTATGTAGTCTCAGGGTGGCCTTGAACTCACAGTGATCCTCCTACCTCTGCCTCCCAAGTGCTGGGATTAAAGGCGTGAGCCACAGTGCCTGGCTTCCCTTGCTTTCTTATCAGGTATTTTGTCACAGTGAGAAGGAAAGTACCTCATACAGTATAGCACTTTCTGGCAGTGCTAGGGTTGAACCCAAGGTCTCTTACATGTTAGGCAAACACATGTCCAGGCCCCAGTGTATAGCAAAGCTCTGTGAGTGAGGTAGGCATGAACTGCAGCTCAGAGGAGCTTGCTGATGGGTCCAGGCTACATGGGTAGTGAGAGACTAGGGACCCTATATTCCAAACATGGGGTGTGTTTCTTTATGCTAGGCCCTCGAGTTTAATACTTTGAGTTCTTCTTTTCCCCTCAAATCCTCATAGTATTTTTGTTCTTTTTTAATTTTTATTTGAGACACAGAGAGAGGAAGAATGAGAGAGAGAGAGAGGGAATGGGTGCACCAGGGCCTCTAGCCACTGTAAACGAACTCCAGACACATGTGCCATCTTGTGTATCTGGCTTATGTGGGACCTGGAGAATTGAACCTGGGTCCTCAGGCTTCGTAGGCAAGCACCTTAACCACTAAGGCATCTATCCAGCCACTCATAGTATTTTATATTATCATTTATTTAGTGTTTTTCTTGAAGTTGACTCATATCCATATGTAAATCCAGAGGAAAATTTGCATCAATATCTAAATAATAATGCAGGGCTGGAGAGATGGCTTAGCAGTTAAGGCATTTGCCTGCAAAGCCAAAGGATCCTAGTTCAATTCTCCAGGACCCATGTAAGTCAGATGCACAAGGGGGGCTGCATGCATCTGAAGTTCGTTTGCAGTGGCCGGAGGCCCTGTTGCACCCATTCTCTTTCTCTCTCTCTCTCTCTCTGTCTCTTTCTCCCTCTCAAATAAATAAATAAATAAAATACATTTTAAAAAAAGATCTGAGTTCAGATCCCCAATATCCACATACTTGTAAGCACAGCATTAGAGAGGTAGAAACAAGAGAAGTCCAGGGTCCTGCTAGCAGCTTTTGCGGTTCAATCAATAAGCCCTGCATTCGGTGAGAGGCTCTGTCAAAATAAATAAATAAATAAACTACAGGGAACAAGTGAGAAAAACACCCAACATCAACCTCTGACCTACACACGCATAGTCACACATGCACACATGCATGTATACACACGCATGCACACACGTGCATGTACGCACACGTGTATACATTTCTGGTAGCATAAATGGAAGATAAAAGCAAAAATGAACACACCCAAAATCAACAATAGCAAAACCATATAATAGAGGGCTTTGAACCTGAAGCTAGACTTGCTAACACCAACTGAGCCTCACCCGCTGACATATTTACCAGGACTGAAAAGGTAACAAAAATCCATGAAAACCCAAACTTGCCACTATGTGAGGCAATGATATCTGAAGCTTGCCTATCTTCCCTACCACCAGTAAACCACATTCGACACTAGTGACATTCCTGCCGTATCAGATTTTGAAAGCTTAGGTGAGGATATGAGTATTTATTAATTCAATTTTGGAAACTACTGGGTAACTGAGCATTAAGCGTATGTCAGTATGTTCTTTGCCATTGACTTATTCATGTAAGATTTTGTTATTGTCACGGAGTTGAAATTCACATAACATAAAATCAATTATTTTCAAGTGAACCCCATAACCACTACCAAGTACTTTCATTTCCCTCCCAAATGCAGGCTCCGGCACCCACTAATCTTTGTCTGTATGGATTGAATGCAAATATTTCACATAAATGGAGTCATATAATACGTGACTTTGTGTGCCTATATTCTTTGTGTGCCTATATTCTGAACATGTTTTGGGAGTTCACAAGCTTTCTATCAATACTTACTTTTATGGCTAGATAATATGCTATTGTATGTATACATATAAACACGCACCACAATTAGTTTATTCATGTGTTCATGAACATTTGGGTTTTTTCACTTTGGGGCTATTATGAATAATGCTACTTACTATAAATATGTGTATATGTATTTGTTTAACTGTAATTATTTCAGCTTCATGCTTGGGAATCAAATTTCTGTTTCATGTGGTAATTCTATGTTTAACTTTGTTTTTTACATTTGTGTGGTGTGTGTGTGTGTGTGTGGTATATGCACGTATATGTGCAGATGCATGTACCATTCACTTGAGGTGTACAGGAAGAAATACCCATTTTCTAATCACTGGTGTTGGGTAGAAATGAGTAACTTTCTTCCTTGACACAGGGCATCTCCCTCACCCTGGACCTGCTGTCTTTCATCAGCAAGCCCCAGTGATCCGTTTCCACCCATCCTCCACCCCCTAGGCTAGGGTTACAGATGTATGTGATCATGCTCAGCTTCTTACACTCAGCGTTTTATGTGGATTCTGGAAGAACTGAACTGGAGTGATCTCGGGCCCTCCGGCTTAAGTGGCAAGTGCTCATAGTTGCTGAGCCATCGTCCCAGCCCTGTTCAATGTTTTAAAGAAGCACCAACTGCTTTCACAGTGCCTGAACCATCTTACATCCCCACCAACTGTGCACAAAGGTCCCAATTTTTCCAGATCCTCAGTAAATACTTGTTATTTTCTGTTTTCATGATTATAGCCATCCTTGTGAGTACAAAGTGGCATCTTGTGGTTTGATTTGCATTTCCCTAATAACAAATAATGTTGAGCATCTTTCATGTGTATATTAGCAATTTGCATAAGTTCTTTGGAAAAATGTCTATTCAAGTCCTTTGCTCATTTGTAATTAGGTTGTTTAGACTATTGAGTTATAAAAGTTCTTTGTAGATTCTCTTATCATACATGCAATTTACAAATATTTTCTCCCACTCAACAGTTTACCATTTTACTATATTAATAATGTACTTTGGTATACAGAATTGTATAATTTTTATGAAGTCCAATTTATTTAATGTTTTCCTTTGTTGTGCTTTTAATGTCACTTCTATTTGTCTAGTGGCAAAACATAAATATCCTTATATTCTCTCCTAAGTTTTATCATTTTGGCTCTTATGTTAATGTAAGATTTTTAAGCTGTGTTATCAAATTTCCATATATAAATTAAATCCACTCACCCAGGTTAACCCTGTAACTCCTGGAATTTATCTACCTTTGGCATTCTTTTTTTCTCTCTAACGAATAAGTTTGTAACCGAGACTGTGGACAAATCACTATGCTAGATTCTCCATCAATTTATATTTTATATAAATTTTATATTTTATAAAGCGCTATGAGAAAGTGACAAGGGCACCAAACCACTAGATAATGAGAAGATAGTAGAGCTGTAAATAACACCACCCCCCTCAAGTCTGCCTGAGTAACAAAGAGGATCGCTGTTATACATCGCAGACAGCCTTGCAGGAGATGAGCTTTGTGGGGCACTGACGTGTGTGCACACTTCTTCCTCTGCCTCCACTGCATCAGCTCCACCCACCCAAGACGGCTGCCAACAATTTCCAGGACTGCAGGCCACTTTATCTGATTTAGAGAAAGGGAGCAACTGCCAGCAAATATTTGTCTCTGTCTCAGGCTCTAGTGTGAATTGACTCCCATCCCTGTACCAACATCAATGGCCGGGATGTAGGTTTATGCTAATCGCTCCTTTTCTCATGTATAGCAACAGCCATGCAGGTGGGTTTCTTCCACATGGGGAGATACAATCTCAAGTAGAACAAAGTGACAAAGAGAAGAGGAAAAGATACTGGGAGAGCCAGTATAATGCTCTCCAAGGTCATCTCAATGGGATGACCTGGTCAGAGGGACTTACATGAGATTGGGAAGGTGTATTTTATAAAGATAATACCCATTTTAGCTGGATCACTGGTGTTGGGTAGAAATGAGTAATCCTAGGAGTGGTAACTTGAGAACATATGGTGAAACACTCCGAATACCTGACTAAGGAGTTTGGATTTAGTTCACCAGGCAGAAAGCAGAAAAAGATCATGATTTACTGTCACGAAAAAAGTTCTCTCAAACTGATGAAAGTTTTTTTTGTGTTTTGTTTTTTGTTTGTTGGTTTTTGGTTTTTCCAAGGTAGAGTCTTACTCTAGTTCAGGCTGACCTGGAATTCACTCTGTAGTCTCATGGTGGCCTTGAACTCACAGTGATCCTCCTACCTCTGCCTCCTGAGTGCTGGGATTAAAAGCATGCACCACCACGCCCGGCAGATGATGAAAGTATATACTTTTAAATTTTTGTTTATTTTTATTTATTTATTTGAGAGCAACAGAGAGAGAGAGAGAGAGAGAGGGAGAGAATGGGCACACCAGGGCCTCCAGCCACTACAAACAAGCTCTAAATGCATGCACCACCTTGTGCATCTGGCTTATGTGGGTACTGGGGAATCAAGGCTAGAACCAGGGTCCTTAGGCTTCACAGGCAAGCATTTAACTGCTAAGCCATCTCTCCAGCCCTGAAAGTATTTTTTAAAAAGTAATTTAATTCTAGGTCTTGGGACTATTAACTTATAGAAGTTTGTTAATTTGCTCATCCAATTAACTAGTATTTTTTAAGTACTCACTGAGTGTGAACACCGGCCTGGCAGTAGCTGGTGATTCCGTGGTGAATAAGACAAAGAGGTTGGCCCCTCCCTGAGCATCATACAGCTACGGAGAGCTGCTGCAGCGTCAGAGCCTGATGCTTCGGCCACTTTGAAAACCATTGTTTAAATTCTGGTTTGATGGAGCATCGACTGAACCACTAACGATGACACAGGGTAGGAAAGCCTCCAAACCATACCCAACAATCCTGACCCCTGGCAGCTCAGAGACCAAGGATTTCATCCCTCATGAAACAAGTTTTCTGAGTCCGGTTGATGCTTTCCCACAGAGAAATCACTCGTTAGCCCAAATTGGATGATTAGATATAATGAGCTAACCTAAAGGTTTTATTTACCTCAGACAGCCATTTTAAAAGTAGATGACTTTTACTTTATCCCAATTATAGACTCAAATATTTTCACATTAAAAAATCAAAGCAAGCCGGACATGGTGGTGCACGCCTTTAATCCCAGCACTCGGGAGACAGAGGTAGGAGGATCGCTGAGAGTTTGAGGACACCCTTGAGACTACATAGTGAATTCCAGGTCAGCCTGAGCTACAGTGAGACCCTACCTGGAAAAACAAAAACCAAACAAACAAACAAAAAAAATCAATCAAAGCGAAGACTATATAGTAAACTACCTATAATGTACTTTAAAGTTCCCTATTTCCTATCTTCCCTCTCAACTTTCAACAGCCTCCTAATGATACATAAGAGGCAAAATATAACAGAGCGTGGTGGTACACACCTATAATGCCAGCACTCGGGAGGTTGAAGTAGGAGGATCTCGAGTTCAAGGCCAGCCTGAGCTACATGAAGAGATTCTGTCTCAAAACAAACAAACCAGCAACCAAAAAACAAACAAAAAAAAAATCTGTTAATGATACATCTCATATTAAAGGCTCTTTCCATGATAACATGACCAATGAGTAAAATGCAATAGTTACTTTTCAAAGTTGGCCAACACTCAGAATATGTTAATAATGATATAAGCTGCTATGTGTTGCTGATAGTATAAATTGCCACATATTAATGAAGGGCATTTAACAACATGTATTAGATTTTATAATATAAATACTTTGATTCAGTATTCTAATTCTGAATCAATTCTTTTTGTTTGTTTTTGTTTTTGTTTTTAGATAGTGTTGCAGTCAGGTTTGCATTGCTGGCAGAAATCACCTGACCAAGAGCAGCTTGTGGGGAAAAAAAGGTTTATCTTGCCTTACAGACTCGAGGGGAAGCTCCATGATGGCAGGAGAAACAAGGGCATGAGCAGAGGGTGGACATGATGTCCTCACCAACATTGGATGGACAACAGCAACAGGAGTGTGCCAAATACTGGCAAGGGAAAACTGGCTATAGTACCCATAAGCTCACCCCCAACAATACACTGCCTCCAGAAGGCATTAATTCAAACCTAGCATTTAGAACACCTAAATTTATGGACACCTGAATCAAACCACCACAGATAGTATGTCATGTATCCCAGGCTTGTGTTAAACTCACTATATAGCAGAGGATTACCTTGAGTTTCTGATCTTCCTATCCCTTCCTGAGTGCTGGGTAAATGCTGCCATACCCAGTTTATGTGGTGCTGGGGATGGAGCCCAGGGCTTCAGGTATGCTAGGCAGACTTTTTTTTTTTCTTTTTACCAACTGAGCTGCATTCTCAGCCCATAATTTCTGAAAATGTTTCTTTCTTTTTTGCATGTGCAATACATGGTGGTGGTGTGTGTGTTTGTGTGTGCTGCATGTACTTGTGTATACAGATGCATGTGCCCCGTGCATGCACACGCTGAGGCCAGAGGAGAAGGTTGGGTGTCTTTCTCTATTGCTCATTCATATATTTCCTTGAGACTAAGTCACACTCTGGACCTAAAGCTTTTCAGGAACCCTTTTCATGAACCCCAGCAATTCTCTGTTCCCACTGGGCTGTGGCTACAGGCATGTGTGGCCATACCTAGCTGTTTAGGTGAGTGCTGGGAAGTTGCACTCAGGGAAAATCAGGCGCCCTCAGGTCTCTTGCTTGCATGGCAAGCACTGTTATCCACTGAGCCAACTGCCTAGCCTGGGAATATTTCTCAAAGAGAGAATTTTCAAAAGACATATTCATCTAACAGTCACCACTGCTTTTTAAAATATTAAAAGCTGGAAGCCAAGTAACTGTTAATAAAGGATTGGTTATAGCAAGCAGTCTATCCAATAGAATACTTTTCCATTAAAAAGTTTACCTGTATTGGAGCTGTAAAGCTCAATGGTCGAGTGTACGTTCAGAGAATGCATGAAGCCCGAGGTAGAAAGTAAAAGATAGTAGCAGCAATTACATATCAGCTATTTAACTTTGCTATGATAATTCATGAAATAATGCATTTCCAAATAACCAAAAGAGAAAAAAATAAGTACTGAGGGGAAATACTTGAGTTTTGAACATGCCATACAAGAGAAATTTAAATTCTTAATAATAAAGTCACAGGCTATGCTGACAAGGAAGAAAAAATAGCTATAATCAACTCTCTTTAATAGATTTCAGTGTGACATTATTGTTAATAAACTGAGAAAATGCAATATAGTTGAAGAACTGCTAATTTCAGATATATGTTTGACACCAACATCAAGCCATTTCTCAAGAAATGGAAAAAATGCTCTTCAACAAAGAAAAGTTTGAGGTCTGCTCTTTCTTTCTTTCTTTCTTTCTTTCTTTCTTTCTTTCTTTCTTCCTTCCTTCCTTTCTTTCTTTTTTTCTTTCTTCCTTTCTTCCTTTCTTTCTTTTTTTTGTTTTGTTTTTCGAGGTAGGGTCTCACTCTAGCTCAGGCTGACCTGGAATTCACTATGTAGTCTTAGGGCAGCCTTGAACTCACAGTGATCCTCCTACCTCTGCCTCCCAAGTGCTGGGATTAAAAGTGTGCACCACCATGCCCAGCCCTGCCTTTTCAAATATTGCAAAATCTTGAAGAAAGAAACCAATATAGAAACCCTTATTTCATTTATATTATGTCAATGGATTAAAATATAGCAAAATTTTCTCTGATAGACTTAAAATAGCCATTGATATAATAGATAAGGCTAGTGATAACCTTCACATTGTATTCTTTTTTCTTTTTTTTTTTATGTTTTGGATTTTACAAGATAGGGTCTCACTCTAGCTCAGGCTGAGCTGGAATTAGTCTCAGAGTGGCCTCAAACTCATGACAATCCTCCTATCTCTGCCTCCCGAGTGCTGGAATTAAAAGCATGTACCACCATGCCTGACTCACACTGTATTCTTTTAAAAAAACTTTTTCATTAAAAAACTTTTTCATTGACAGCTTCCATAATTATAGACATAATAATTGTAGACATGATGTAAACCATGATAATTCCCTCCCCATCCCCTTTTCTGCCTCACAAATCCACCATAAGAATTTAAGAGCCAAAGGATGCATGCAGCCATACGGGAGACAGAAGTCATCAGCAGTGAAAACAGTGGACACTGAATACTCAAGTTTGGCCATACAGGCCCAATGACTGAACGGGTGCATTAGTGGCATGTCTACTCTTGGAGTAACCAACTGCTCCATAATTGGACGGAAGGCCCTCTCTACGGGAGGGAATACATACCTGGTACTGAAAAACCTAAGCAAAAGTCTATGGCAGGTGAGGTCATGAGCCTTAGGGGTATAAAGCCTGCTCTTGTCTGACTAAATGTATATATTATTCCCACCAAGCTGCCCTAGGGGCACTACACTTAATGTTCATGTTTACATATTAACGCTACTCTCACTTCTGGTTAGAGAAGCCTCTCTTTTCAGATGGTGATGATCACTGGGATGACCCAAAAGGCAACATAGTGCTGAGAAGAAGGGATGGAGGAGTGCCCAGCACTGAAACATCTCTGTCACACCCTCCAAGGCTCAGGGCCCATTGCGGAAGAGGGGGCGGATAGAATGGAAGAGCCAAAGGAAGGGTATGACTTCTTACAATGCAACTGCCCAGACAGAAATTGGCCTCGATATCCATGACCTTGCAGTGCCTAGCAATACCTTCGCAAGACCCTCAAAATAGAAGAAAAAGATGATCACATCAAATTAAAAGAGAGACTAAGGGAGAGAGGGAGGGGATATGATGGAGACTGGAGTTCTAAAGTCGAATGTGGGGAGGGGAGGGAAATATCATTTTGTATGTAAGTATAGAAGTTGTCAATAAAATAATAATAATAATAATAAAAAGAATGTAAATTACAAAAAAAAAAAAAAAAGAGCCAAAGGAAGGGGAGGACTGCTTACGATGCAATCTTCCAGACAGACACAAAATGGCCTGGATATCCATGACCTCATAGTGCCTGGCACTACCTACACAAGACCCTCATAACAGGAAGAAAAGAGGATCACATTGGATTCTTATGTGAGCATTGCGTAAGCTGCAAGTGACATTAGAATAAAGAGGTTATGTACTAAAGAAAACCCCTAACTATATTGAGGTTACAAAGATGTCCACATTTATTTCAGCAGTGTTGAAGCTTGTGTTTTTATGTTGGAGTTATTGCTATCCTTCCTTAAAATATACAAAATATTGGGCTGGGGAGATGGCTCAGCAGTTAAAGGAACTTGCTTGCACAGCCTGACTGCCCAGGTTTGATTCCCTAGTGCCCACATAAAGCCATTTGCACAGATGGCTTAAGCGTCTGCAGTTCATTTGCAGTAGCAGGAGGCTTTGATATGCCCATGCTTACTCTCTATCTCTCATAAATAAATAAATAAAACCTGTTTTAAAATATAAAAAATATTTCTCTGAAAACTTATTTTAACCCAAACACTTGAACCACAAGTTTTTAAATAAGAAGGAATTTAATTTAAAAAGTATATACTGGGCTGGAGAGATGGCTTAGGGGTTAAGGTGCCTGCCTCCTAAGCCTAAGAACACTGGTTCCAATCTCCAGCGGTTCCAATCTCCAGGTCCCACGTTTAGCCAGATGCAAAGTGACGCAAGGGCACAATGCCGCACTTGACCACAAGGGGGCGGACACATCTGGATTTCATTCGCAGCAGCTGAGACACTGCTGGCGTGCCCATCACTGTCTTCCTCTCCCTCTCTGTCTGTCTCTCTCTGTGTCTCTCTCCAAAAAAAATAATAAAAAAAATTTTTTAAGTATATACTTATACACACACCCAAACCTAAAAGACACTGTGCTCCAAATTTTTCAGAGAAGATTAGCGATGAGAGCAAGACGTGGAGCTTAGGGAACTTGCCTGTGTCGCCTGAATCTCTCTCCCCTTGAGCTTTCCTTCGTGGGTGTGCCCATTATCAGCACTGTTCAGCGACTGCTCCAGATTTCTGCCTTCCAGACAGATGCTAGAACGGCTTGGTGGGCCCCTTGGGTTGGGGATGTCATTGTGGCTTTTGTGTTGTGAACAGAATGTGGCATATGTCACTTCTGTGGAGAACACTGAACTGCTGATGTGAGACTACCCAGACACATCCAGAACACAACGGGCAGTCCTGCTCCAGACGGCGTCCGCTCCATCAGCTCCGATTACCATCTGATGCAGAGCAGAAAATCCCATTTGTCCTATAGTGAAAGTGTCCTGAAATGTAACATAACATAACAAGGACCTAATCTGTTTATTTCTTTATTTATTACAGACAAAAAGATAGAGAGAGATAATGGGTACACCAGGACCTTTAGCCACTGCAAACGTACTCCAGATGCGTGCACCACCATTGCATCTGGCTTACGTGGGTCTTGGATAATTGAACCTGGGTCCTTTGGCTTCACAAGCAAATGCCTTAAGCTAAGCCATCTCTCCAGCCCTCTTTTTTTTAAACCACTAAAATTTAGGTTTGTTTGTTAGGGCAGCAAAAATCTAACCCATCCTGACTGATACGGTAGGATTCTTACAATCGCCAACATCATGATCTGCACTACTAATCTTGCCCACTATCGAGATTCTGAAGGTGATGAAAAATTTCTTAGGTTCCTATTGTCATAGCTGGTAGACACTGGAACTTCAGAAATGACATCAACAGAGCTGGGGAAATGACTCGGTTGTAAAGTGCTTGTCACACAAGCACGAAGACCTGAATTAAAATCTCCAGCACTCACATGAAGGTCGGGCATGGTGGTATGAACTTATAATGGAGCACCGAGGAGCTAAAGCAAGGGGATCCCTAAGGCAGGCTGGCTAGCTAAACTAGCCACGCCAGTGAGCTCTGTGTTCCGCATCTCAATAACTAAAGTGGAGACTGAGCAACACCTGTGGTCTATGCCTTTGCTCCCAGCACTCAGGAGGTGCAGGGAGGACGATGGCTATGAGTTTGAAGCCAGCTTTGTCTGCAGGTTGAGTTATAGGTCAGCCTGGACTACAGTGAGACCCTGCCCCAAAGAGAAAGAAATAGAGAGATGAGGAAGACACCCAATGGCAGACTCTTGTGCACCCATGTTCATGTGCACCTGAATATATATGAACACGCATGCACATGTGCACACACACACACACAGACTTAACAGCCTGGCATGGCAGTACAGGCCTATAACCTGAGCACTTGAGAGATAAAGGAGGATCATGAGTTTGAGACCAGCCTGGGATACCTGGCAAGATCCTATCTCAATACAAGAGTTATGAAAAAATGGCATTAATCAATGCAATGATAAAGAACAAACAGAATGAACAAGAGTCTGATCAACTGGTTCCATCAACACTGGTAATTTTGGACAAGTTCCATCCCCAACCCAAGATGTTTCCTCAACAATGGGGAGAAAGATAATAATAACAGAACCTGACTCACAGAATAAATCTCCATGTCAAAGACACTGTCTCAATGAGCCCTGAACAAACAGCCTGAGACAAAGTGTAGGAACTTTACTAGGGCTCAGAAGAGAGGAGAAAGGGACGGAAAATAGGGACAATGGGAAAACCAAGACAAGATGCTTGAATAAATGGAGCAACCGGTCACTTAGCTCTACAGGTCCACCTAAGAAGTCCTTCAGCACATTCCTCTATGCACAAGAGGACTGGAGATAAAAAGTGGAAGCATGTGTCCATCAGCTCCTGACCTTTACTGGTCAAAGGTTAGCCCCAGAGGGTCCATAAATGTGCACGGAGGGTGTCATCCACAGAGCAACCTCAGATGGGACACAAGATGCAGGTGGTAAGACTGTTTCCCCCAATATCAAGTTGGTCCAAGTGTGCACACAGTTGTTCGTCTTATCTAGGCTGCAATAAGAGGCAGGAAGGCTGGGAGGACATACCTAGCCTATCACCTGTTTGAAAGTGCAAATGCTTCAGGCCGAAATTTCCCATCCTCCTGCCCTGTGTGTTTCCCTGCATCTCACTTTTCACATCTTGGGTTTATTCTGTCTCCTGCTACTAGAAGGTAGAAATTCTACTGATATTAAAATATTTGTTATTTCGGGCTGGAGAGATGGCTTAGCAGTTAAGGCACCTGCCTCCTAAGCCTAAGAACGCTGGTTCCAATCTCCAGTGGTTCCAATCTGCTCCAACTCACAGTGATCCACTTACCTCAGCCTCACCAGTGCTGGGATTAAAGGCGTGCACCACCACACCTGGCTGTTTTCTCTTTAATATTTTTAATCTACAATAGTTCCTTAGCCTTTATCACTTATGACACTGACATTTTTTTTGGAGGATGCAGGTTTATTATTTTTACAGAAAGGTCCTTTAACTTGAATTTGTTTGATACTCTGTCATGAGTAGATTCAGAGGATAAAGAACTTATGAACAAACTATTGTCACTAAACATGGTTGTTTTCCAAGTACTGTGTTCTGATCGCTTTGATAAGTAGCTGCTCTCCAAACTCACAGACCCTTTTCTATCATCTCCCATAATGCACTTGCCTGTGCAGTCTAAGGACCCAGGTTCAATTCCCCAGTAATTGAACATAACCTACAATCTACATAACCTAGATGCACAAGATGGCACATGCATCTGGAGTTCATTTGCAATAGCTAGAGGCGCTGGCACACCCATTCTTTCTCTCTCTCTGTATAAATATGTGCCTCTCATAAATAAATAAATAAATAAATAAATAAATAAATAAATAAATAAACAAACAAATAAATAAATAAATAAATAAATAAATAAAATAAAGTAGGGATGGGTAGGGATATGGTTCAGTGGATAAAGCATTCACCGCTCAAGCCTAGGTACCTGAATTTGATCCTCAGACACCACATAAGAAACTAAAAGCCATGGTGGGCTTCTGTACTCCTAGCATACTGATTGGGAGGTGGAGACAGGGAAATTCCCAAAAGCTCTCAGTGAGTGCAGAAAAAAGAATCATATTAAAGTAAGATCCAAAGAAAATCTGCCTCAAATAAAGTGGGACAGTGAGGACAGACCTGAAAGTTGTCCCCTGACCACCACACACATCCCATGGCATACACACATATGCACATTCATATGCACACAAATAAATAAGCATTTTTATTATTTCTAAAAGTATTTGTTGCTTTTCCTGATTGTAAAAATAATATATTACACATGCTACATCATGGCTGAACCTTAAGTACATTATGCTAAATGAAAATAAAAAGGTTTTTTTCTCTCTGTTTCTCTCAAACAAATTAAAAAAAAAATACTGCTTGACTCCAGTTAGATGAGGTACCTAGTATTTTCAAACTGATAGAAACATAAAGGAGAATATGGGTTTCCAGAGGCTGGGACGGGGGACCACTGTTTAATGGGTATAAAATTTCAGTGTGCAAGATTTAAAAAGTTTCAAAGAGTTTTACATAACAATATGATTATACTTAATATTTCTGTATTGTACACTTAGAAATGGATACATCAGAAAACCTTGCTTGTTGCCATGATTAAGATTTTTAAAATCAGGGCTGGAGAGATGGCTTAGTGGTTAAGGTGCTTGCCTGCAAAGCCAAAGGACCCCAATTCAATTCCCCAGGACCCACATAAGCCAGATGCACATGCATCTGGAGTTTGTCTGCAGTGGCTAGAGGCCCTGGCACACCCATTCTCTCTCTCTCTCCCTCCCTCTCTCTTTCTCTCTCTCTCTCTCTGGTTCTTGCTCTCTCAAATAAATAAAATTTAAAAATAATTTTAAAATAAATTAATAAAGTTTTAAAAAGATGTTTAAAATCAAATTCAAGACCGATATACATCATCCTACTGAGTCTTCTACACATATCCCCATTGCCCCTCCATATCCTTTGCAGATCATTGATCCTTTGCTACATCTCAAATGCTGTGTTCCTTGAGGTTGTGTCCTGGATTCCAAAACTGACTAATCCAGGGACTGGAGTGTTCCAGGATTCTTCCTTTGTGGCCCGCTAGGTCCCAACTTCTTAAACAGGTTGTGATCCATATGGGGTCATATAACTCAGTGTGGGAGTTACAAAACAAAATGTTGGCAACAGGAAAAGGTTTTTGAATGCACAATGATCAAGGTATGTTTCAAAGTAAAATGCCTAATGAACTCTAGATGCTTCTCTGCCAACATTCACCTGTGTCATACGTTGTGACTTCATGCAACCTTGGTTTTTTGCACTCCACATACCTCCTTGCCAAGCAATGCCAACAAACTCTGCCTGAAACACTTCAGCTTAGATTTGAGACTGTTGTATGTTATCAACGGCAGTGTTTTTACTATACATAAAAGCCACTGCTCTTTTAGAAATGTAAAGATTTTTTAAAATTAAATATTCTTTCAAAAAATGTATGTATTTATTTGAGAGAGAAAGAGGCAGAGAGAAAGAGAGAGAAATGGCATACCAGGGCTTCCAGCCACTGCAAACAAACTCCAGATGCAGGACGTGGGTCCTAAGGAATGGAACCTGGGTCCTTTGGCTTTGCAGGCAAGCATCTTAACTGCTAAGCCATCTTTCCAGCCCTAAAAAAATAAAAATAAAAATAAATTTTTTTTTATTTATTTGAGAGAGACAGAGAGAAAGAGGCAGACAGAAAGAGAGTGAGTATGGGCCCACTAAGGCCACTACAAACTCTAGACACCTGCACTGTTTTGTGCATCTGGCTTTACATGGGTACTGGGGATTCAAAGCCTGGCCATCAAGCTTTGCAAGCAAGCACCTTTAACTGCTGAGACATCTCTACAGGCCGAGAAACATAAAGGTTTAATTACAGAAAACAAATACTTGTAATATTTTCCTATTATTCCTCATTATGCATCAAATTAGTATATATTTGGGTTGTATTGTGCTGGAATGTTTGATTTTAAAAACTGCTATTTGAATTGCTGACTTGAGTTTCATAAAAATATCATTGATTACTTTTGGCACATGACTAAGACAGAATTTCCAACAATTTCTGAAATACATTTCTGCAATTTTTCACGATATATTTATGCCAGGCGGCATCCTAGAGCACTGATGATGATAAAAACAAAATATGAAGGAACTCCGAAAAATGTTGAAGCTCTTGCAGTGTCAAATATTCAACCAAAATTCAGTTCTTTGTGTAAAAAGAAACATCTCCAGCTCATGAATATGTAAATTTACTTGAATTTTTAAACAAGTGATATAAGTGTATGCATACTGTTGAAAACAGCTTCGTGTTGCTGGGATGAAACAAGACAGTTTATGGGAGGAAGGGATATATTTTGAGCTAACAGATCCGGGGGAGGTTCCATCAGTGGTGGAAGAAGCTGCTTCCACACATCCAAGCAGAGGGAAACAACCAAACAGCCAGCAAAAAACAAACGCAGCAAGAACAAACCAGCAGCAAGCAAGCAGGGACCCAGGCAGAGCTCACACCTCTGCACACCTCTGGGCTGGAAATCAGATCTGCCCCCAACACACCTTACGGCTGGACCCCGCGATCCACTCCCAGTGACACCTCCTCCAGCCAGGCGGATGGAAACCCAGATTATAAGCTTTAATAAAACACTGAGTCTATGAGGGATATACTACCACATATACGAAGGAGTTCTTTGAAAAATCAACATCTTTCATTTATTACCAGCAAATACTTAACCTGTAGACCTGTTTTATATACCTACATAATTAGGGTCATGTACAAATTTCTCAGGCAAAAAGAGGTGGAAAATATTTGAAAAGCCCTGACCTAGCTCCTCTTCCTCCCTCTTCCCCTCCCTTCTCTCATTCCCCCTTCTTTCTTTCTCCCTTTCTTTCCCTCCTTCCTCTCTCCTCTTCTTCCCCTTTCTCTTTCTCCTTGCTTTTCCTGATATGTTGGCTTTATTCTTTCACATTCGTGTTCTCCATTAAACCACATCCTGAAGTCTAAGTTCTTCTCAGGTTCACAACCCAAAAAATAAAAGAAACAAAGACATCCTTTTTCTATAATTCCATTTTGTTTTTGTTTTTTGAGGTAGGGTCTCACTCTGGCCCAGGCTGACTATGCAGTCTCAGGGTGGCTTCAAACTCACAGCCATCCTCCTATCTCTGCCTCCTAAGTGCTAGGATTAAAGGCGTGCGCCACCATACCCAGCTATAATTCAAATTTTAAAAACTTTTTTATTATTTATTTATTTGAGAGTGACAGACAGACAGAGAAAGAGGCAGATAGTCAGAGAGAGAATGGGCGCACAAGGGCCTCCAGTCACTGCAAAAGAACTCCAGATGCATGCGTCACTTTGTGCATCTGGCTTATGTGGGTCCTGAGGGATCGAGCCTTGAACTGGGGTCCTTAGGCTTCACAGGCAACTGCTTAACCACTAAGCCATCTCTCCAGCCCACCATTAAAACAACAACAACAACAACAAAAAAAAAAAAAACAGAAACAAAACAAGTCCAAAAGAGCTCTCATTGGCTCCATTCAGTTCACATTCTCATAGCAGTGGTCAGGATTTGGGTTCCGTGGTTCAAAGCTTCCCCAGAGCCACAAGGATAGAAGTAGTAGGTAGGACAGTTTCCAAAAAAGGTGAAATTCTTTTTCTTGAGCAAATGAGGGACAGCAGACAGAAAACAAAATGCAGTGATGTTCCTAGGAGATGCTTCTGTTTGTCCGCAGGATATTGTCATAAGGGCTCATTCAGTGGCACAGGTCACATCTCCAGACCCTTCATTTCGAGTCAACCTAGTATCTTCACCATACTAAACTAGGAGCTCAGCTCCCATACAGCCTCACATACCTTACCTGGGTCTGAAACTTTCACCTCCGCCTAATCACATGGCTAAACTGAGTTCATTCTTGAGGTTAGACACTCCTCCTATGCCTCCCCCACAAAACAAAACACAGATACTTCTTTATTGACAATGTGGTAATATCCCAAGAAACTTATTATAAGTTTGAAATACTGTTTAAGTTGAAAAAATATATAATACATCTAATCTACCAAACCCTTCAACCTAACATAGCTTAACCTTAAACACGCTCAGACACTTGCATTAGCCTACAGTTGGTATTGCAGTTATTTTCCCAATGCTAGGATAAACAGCAGACCAGAAACAACTTATGAGAGGAAAGGGACTATTTCAGGCTTACAGAATCCAGGGGAAGTTCCGTCATGGCAGAAGAAGCTGGCTCACTTACATAGATCCATAGAGAGACACCACCGACAGCCAGCAAACACAAACAGCCAGAGTTCAAACTGCTCTCTCTACACCTTAGGGCTGGACTATAAGACCACCCAAGTGACACCTCCTCCAGCAGGCTGCTGGAGACTTAAGTTGCAAACTTAATCAAAAATAACTCAGGCTATAAGGGACATATATTTGTATTCAAACCATCACAGTTGGGCAAAATCATCTGACACAAAGCCAATTTGACAGTAAAGTGTTGTATATGTCACGTAATTCACTGAATATACCACATTATTGAATCCAGTCCCAGTTGCTGATGCCCATGGTCATGTGGCCAACTGCATGCAGCAGCTGGCCATGCCACTCAGCATCATGATAGAGATAGACTATTCTCTCACATACTTCTAGCTGGAAAATACTAGCACAGTTTCTATTGAAGGAGTATTTCTTTGGTATCATTGTAAAAGTTGAAAAGTCACAACTGATACAAGCACACGTTGGGAGCCATTTACCTTTCCTTATAGCACCAACACTGAATTCTTCTTTTCTATTAAACTGTCTCTCACCCTGCCTTTCCTCAATGCCTCCACTTCAGTTTTAAGCCCCACTGAGATAAGAACCAGGGACTGCACGCACCTGCTCCATCAATGTATCTCGTACAAAGCTTGGACAATGAACAACTTTTGACTGAGTGAAGAAGGAATAAGCACATGCCAAAATCAATATCCTTAATGCCATGTGTAACAACTTCAGATATTACTTCACTCCTTCACTTGAAGGACACCGAGGCTCATAAAAATAAATCTTGGGCTGAAGAGATGGTGCAGTGAGCAAAGTGCATGCCAAGCACGAGGGCCTGAAGCCTGATCCCCAGCACCCACATAAAAGTTGGCACAAGCTGTAATCCCAGAGTTGGGGAGGGGAAACAGGAGGATACTTGCATCTTGCTGGTTAATTAGTCCAGCTGAATCAGTGACCTGCAAGTTCAGTGCAATACTCTGTCTCACAAAATAAGGTGAATATGGACTGAAAAGATGGCTTAGCAGTTAAGGCACTTACTCGCCTGTGAAGCCTAGGGACCCAGGTTCAATTCCCCAGATCCCATATAAGCCAGATGCACACAGTGGTGCAAGCATCTGGAGTTCGTTTGCAATAGCTAGAGGCCCTGATGTGCCCATTCTCTCTCTCTCTCTCTAATAAATAAATAAAGTAGAAAGCAATAGAGGAAGACATCCAATATCAGCCTCTGGCCTGCACACACATGTATGTATGTACCCACAAACACATGAATATGTACCACACATGTACACCTACCATATACAAAAATGGGGGAAAAGGCTGGAGAGATGGCTTAGCAGTTAAGGCACTTGCCTGCAAAGCCTAAGGACCCAGGTTAGCCTCCCCAGAACCCATGTCACTCAGATATACAAGGTCATGCACGTGCACAAAGTGGCATACAAGTCAGATTGCAGTGGCCAGAGGCACTGCAGCACCAAGTCTCTCTCATAAAAAAAAAGTAAAAATGGAAAAAAGAAGAGAATTTGGGGTACCATCAGTAGAAATGGTAAAATCAACAGCACTGAGAGAGCTGGCAAAAACCAGAAGAATCAACATTTCTGGAATTCGGAGAGTTAAAAGCTTACAGTAGTCTAGAAGGGTTCATTGAAGAAAAAATGCTGCACTGTGATCAGAAGAGAGTCTTGCAGTGCTTTAACTTTTCCTGGAGCATCATACTCCTCTTGCCAGCTCCCCAAGTAGTCTTAAAACACAACAATCCCCAATTATAGTGAAAGCCAGTGTTCTGAAACCACGGGGGAGGGCAGAAGTGGACTGGAACTCCCTCAAAGCCTCATCACCAGAGAACTGTCACCAATTAACCTGCCTGGGAATTTCCTAGATTATTCCTCTTGCAAAGGTTTTGGTTGACTTGAGTCCACAAAAGTCTTTTTTTTTAGGGGGGGGGTTCGAGGTAGGGTCTCACTCTGGTCCAGGCTGGGTAGCCTCGAATTCACGGCGATCCTCCTACCTCTGCCTCCCGAGTGCTGGGCTCACAAAAGTCTTTTGAGGCTGCTTGAGGTTGAGGGTAACCCCTGGAGGCTAACAACAGGCAATTAATGTCCATAGGGGCTTTGCAAAGTTCTCATAAGTCTTGGGATATGAGAAGTTTATGAGCATGCAATAGGGCTGCAAGTGAATTCAATAAAGACTTCAGAAGACCCTAAACAAACTCCCCAGGATGGACCCAGAGGCTTAACACAAGAAGGAAGTAGATGCTGAAGACATTAGTCAACTGCCTAGTGTGAACATGAGCCCCAACATGCAAACAGCACCCTTTGATAAAGACTGGGAGACTTGGTCATTCTAAGCACTAAGGGAGATTTCTGTACATTCATTAGCTAACTCAGCAGTGACTTCAGTGGCTACATACAACAAAAAACCACGGTCTTTCTGGGATATATTCAGAGATGTCACTAAACCTACAGGCTTTCTGGGATTCATAAATAAAGATGTCACTAAATAATTCAACAACAAAAACCAAACAGCAGCAATAACTTCAGGCAATGTTATGATTTCCAAAAATGCCACATTATATTATTACCAATGTCGTGGTTTTTAAAAAGAAATTACAAAGTGTAGCAGGATGGACCACATATAGAGAAAAAAAATCAATAGAAACTACCCATAAGGAAGCCTATACAAGCCCATCTATTAGTCCTGCTTCACAGAGATTTTAAGTCAGCTGTTGTTTTTGAGACAGGGCACTTCAGATTATACTTGAACTCCTGATCTTCAACCTCCCAAGCATTGGGATTAGAGGCATGTGCCACCATATCAGTTTTTTATTTGTTTACTTTAAGTATTATTTATTCATTCATTTATTTATGTGAGAGAGATAGAAAGAGGCTAAGAGAGAGAGCAAGAGAGAGAAAATGGGTGCACAGGGCCTCTAGCCACTGCAAATGAACTCCAGACACATGCACCACCTTGTGCATCTGGCTTAAATGGGTCCTTAGGCTTCATAGGCAAGTGCCTTAACTGCTAAGCCATATCTCCAGCCCTCAGTTTTTAACCAGTTATTTCAAATGTGTTCAAAGAACAAAAGGCAATCATATGTGAAGAATGAAAGGGGGCTGGGATATAGCTCAATGGCAGAGCACTTGCTGATCATGCACGCGGCTTAGTTCTATCCCCAGTGCCAAAAAGAGGAGAGGAAGAAGGAAACCATGAGAATAATAGCTCACCAAATAAAATAACACAGAAGTACAAAGAATGACCAAAATTTGGAATTGAAAATAACACAAATTACTCTTGAGGAGCTCAAATGGTGATTTTGTTCAGATGAAAGAAAAAAAATTAGCGAACTTGAAGACAGTTCAATGGAGATTATCAAGTTTCAGAAACAGAAAGAATAAGCAATAACAAAGACGGAATCTGGAACCCTGCAACTCTGCCCAACTGCTCAGCTCCGCTCAGCTCTGCTGCTCTGCTGCTCTGCCTACCTCTCTTCATTTGGGCCACAAGGATACATGTGAGTCCAGCTTCCCCTCACCCAGCCTGGGTGGTTGGGGGTGAAGGGAAGAACATAAAACTGTTCCTTGGTTTGGATGGCTTTTCTGCTTGTCTCTGCTTTATAATTTGGGGTAACGTCTCTCTTTGATAGCATGCATGATTTTCCTCTCGTCTCTAAATCCACCATGTGTAGGTTTCTCCTAAGTTTCCCTACACAAGCTCCTAGATTCCTACTTCCTATGTGTTTATGACTGTTCTAAGCTTTCCTTCCTAGATCCCCATCTCCTTTAAATGAACCCCACAATTTGTTATTTCCCCCAAAAATTTAATAATTCATAACTAAACAAAAAGAAGACTGAATTTGTTCACACCTTCAGAGATTTATAAGGTAACATCAAGTAAACAAACATGTCCTATAATTGAAGTCATAGAAGGAAATGAAAGGGAGAAAGGGATAAGAAAAAATATTTAAACAAATAATGCTCCAGGTGTGGTGGCATGCGACTTTAATCCCAGCACTCGGGAGGCAGAGGTAGGAGGATTGCCATGAGTTCAAGGCCACCCTGAGAGTAAATACATAGTGAATTCCAAGTCAGCCTGGGATAGAGTCATTAAAAAGAAAAGAAAAGAAAGGAAACAGAAATAATGGCCAAAAAAATCACTAAATATGAGGAAAACCATTAATCTATACATCCAAGCAATTATTCACACCAAACCCCCCGAAAGATAAATTATTCAAAGCAATTAACAGGCACAGACTACATATTCAATCTGTTGAAAGTCAAAAATAAAGGGAATCTTGAAAGCAGTGCAAGGAAGTGACTTGTCATATACAAGGGATCCTTAATAGATTATCAACTGATTTTTCATATGAAACAATGGATTCCTAAAGAATAAATGGGATGGAATATTCAAAAAGCCAAAACATATCAAAATAAGATATCAAAAACATATCAAAATAGGATACTATGCAGAAATCTATCCTTCAAACCTCAGCAGACATCAAGATATTCCTAGATAAAAAAACTGAATTCATGTTGATGAACTATAAGAAACTCTAAAGAAAGACCATAGCAAAAGTATACTAGATAGTAAGTCAAATCCACATTTTAAAAAAAGATAATCAAAGAATACTGAGAAAATATACAGATTATATTAATATATTTTTATTTGTAACTCTTTTTTTTTCTGACTTTAAATTCAACTGCATAAAACATTAATTTTAAATCTGTGTTGATTGAGGAATGCAATGAATCAAGCTGTAACTTATATGTTGCAGTAACAGAAAGGAAGAAAAAAACAAAAGTACAGAAGAGAAAAGATTTTGAATGTTATTGGAATTAATTTGTTACTAACCTGAACCACGCTGTTCTACATTAAAATGTAATCAAGCCACAGGGTAAGGATTAAGGTCAGTAAAAATAAAATAAAATATATCTATAGTTAACAAATGACAATGAAATTAATACCTGACACTATTAAATAATCATTTAATACAAAAGAAGGCAGTAATGAAAAAATAGGAATAAAAATGCAAATAGACATATAAAATGAGAATCAAAATGATTGAGATAAATCTTACATGACATATAGATACACTAAATGTAAATGAATTAAAATTCTAATTAAAAGGCAAGTAAGAAGCCGGGTGAGGTAGTGCATGGCTTTAATCCCAGCACTCGGGAGGCAGAGGTAGGAGGATTGCCATGAGTTCAAGGCCACTCTGAGACTACATAGTGAATTACAGGTCAGCCTGGGCTAGAGTGAAACCCTACCTTCAAAAAAAAAAAACAAAACAAAACAAAAAGGCAAGTAAGATTGGTAGGATGGCAAAAAAAAAAAAATACAACCAAAATGTATGTAGTCTATAAGAGATGTGCTTTAAACATAAAAAAAGAGACATGTTTTACATTCAAAAACACAAACCAGTTGTAAGTGAAAGGAGGTGCATGCACGTGGAGGCCAGATGTTGACATGAGGTGTCTGCTTTGGTCACTCTTCCCCTCTTGCTGAACCTGGAACTCACCAAGTCAGCTAGAGTAAGTAGCCAGCAAGTCTGTCTCTAGCTCTCCAGTCTGGGATTACAGGTGCATATCCTGCCTGGCTTTTATGTAGATGATGGGGATTCAAACTCAAGTCCTCATGCTAGCATGGTAAGCACTTTGCCCGCTGAGCCATCGTTTCTGCATTTGGTCCTGGTTTAAACAAAACCCACATGTAAATCCTGAAAGACTGCTGGAAGAGTATTCAGGCTTATCAGCCTGTGGCTCCTACATCTTCAAGATGCAATTTCCAAGAGTGTCACACTGTTCTTTTGCCAGCCTGAAGGAAATGGATAAAATCTTAACATGAAACAACAATAATCAATGCTTGTTGGTTTGAAAAGAAAATGAATTCATTGAAAGATCTTGGTGACTCTCAGGATTGCAGGAGGCTCAGACTGGAGACCTCTGGTATAGTCAGGCTGTGCATGGAGAATACAATGGATGTCACCCCTGGTAAGCAGTAGATGATTTTGTTCATGCCACTGGCTGCTGCTGCTGGCACAACCTCTGTCCTTAAACTGGATGTCATTTCAGCCACCACTGCTGCCCTACAAATTCTCAACATCCTTGGTTTTTTGCATCAGTTGCTCCCAATGTAAAGTATAGTGATGAGTCAGGGGGTAGCACTGCCTTGGTTAAGAGCTAATATGGAGCTTCCAAGGTTGTCAAGTTGTTCTGTTTACCCAACATCCATAAGCAAGGGAAGCTAGAATGCTAAGTATTTGCATTTTCTGAAGCATTAAAAGAATCCAGCTTCTAACATGGCCAATAGGACAGGGAAATGCCATAACATAAGGAAAAAAAAGTTAAAATTTTAGACAGAAAAACATTATTGCATCGTGATTATCAACTTTTACAGTCTGTAGATAACCACAGAAAATATACATGAACTTGACCAGAATTTAAACATTAGCACTCACAATGGAAAAATAAAGATGCAGTTGATAGACATTGAAAGAACAGGAAATGAATAGTAAAGAAAAAAGAGCACGAGGCGATATTTCCATCTGTCACAATGACAAACTCTTTTTTCCTTTTTCAAAATTAACTTATTTTTTGACAATTTCATATGTGTATATAATGCATTGTTACCACATTTACCCTCAATACCTGTGGTTATCTCCTTCCCACTGCTGCTAAACCACTTCTTTCCAACAGATTGCCCTCCTGCTTTCATGGTGTTTTTTTTTTTTTTTGGTGGGGGGCGACCCAGTGAGTTTAATTTGGTCTGCCTGCATGAGCACAGATAATTATTTGCCAATGGCTACACCACTGAAGAAAATGTCTCTCCCTCCCCAGCAACCACTGACTACTAATAGCTCTTCAGGGAGGGCTGGGGACCTCAGGAGCCCCTCCTTCACCCATGACAGAGTGTTGACGGGCCTAAGACTGTGCAGGTCTTGTGCAGGTAACCACAGCAACTGTGAGTTCGTGAATGTAATGGCCTTGTCGTATCTGGACAACATTCCACACCCTCCTTCCCATCCTCCAGATCTTATAGTCTTTATACTATGTTTCCTAAGCCTTGGAGGATGTGAAATCAATGCACCACAAAAAGATAACTGGAGGTTTTAGAATCTTTTAAAAATTATTTTTATTTTTGAGAGAGAGAGAGAGACAGAGAGAAAGAGAGAGAGAGAATGGGCATGCTAGGACTCTCCAGCCCTAGTATCTTTTTTTATTATTTGCTTTTGGTTATTTGAGGAAGGGTCTCCTCTAGCTCAGGTTGACTCTGTAGACTCATACTGACCTTCAATTCACAGCAATCCTCCCACCTCTGCCTCCCGAGTGCCAGGATTACAGGTGTGTGCCACCACACACTTTTTCATTTTCAGTTTTAAATGGAAATTAAAGGAGGAACTGGAGATTTTCTGTACTGATCATAAAAGAGTAACATGGGAGGATTTTTTCTTAAATGAAATACTTAGTTATTATATAAAGAAGTTAATAGACAGTGTTGATAAATTAAGAAATAGTCAATTAAAGCTATGAGGATCAGAAGCCACAGAGAAATAGCCAAAGGTGGTTGCTTCTAGAGAACAAAACCAAGGAGATGAGAAGTGATATGAGAAGTCTGTAAGTTCTTATATCGAGACATTTTTAAAGTTCATATAGATATTTTCTTGATCTTTTCAAAAAGCTTCAGAGATTCTTTAGTGGAAATGTTCTTTAAATCTTCTATTCACAGGTTAAAGCCTATATGCATTTAAGTTACTTGTTAAAATTTTTCCTATAAAAATTTTTCATGAGCCGGGCGTGGTGGCACACGCCTTTAATCCCAGCACTCGGGAGGCAGAAGTAGGAGGATCACCGTGAGTTCAAGGCCAACCTGAGACTACAGAGTGAATTCCAGGTCAGCCTGAGCTAGAGTGAGACCCTACCTCAAAAAAACAACAAAAAAAAAATTTTTTTTTCATATTTTTGCAGGCAAACCTCACACCTTGATGGTGTTCTGATTCAAGTTACTGGTTGTCTATTTTATATTGATTTCTTGCATAAACTAAGTTGAAATATCCTGATGAAACTCCAAAATTCTATTTTTGCTTGAGAAAAAGAGTTCTAGAATAATATTCTGCTGCCTCATTCCATGTGTATAAAAATGTGCATGTGTGCACATGTACATATAAGCACATGTATAACCTATATTTAAATACACTGTATCATTCAGAATTGTGGAAATGCCAGCCCTCCCCTAAACTTCACCCCCACCATGCCTTCTCATCTTTCAACTATAGCTGGCATCCAGCATCTTCTTTCTGAGATCCTGCTGGTTGGGCCAACTCTGAAGAACATCCTGTCTACCCTTGGAATGTCACCTGGGGTCTCAGTGCACATGAGACTTTGTGAAACGCTCAATGTTGTTGTTTGTTTTTAACTGGGATCCCTACCTCCAGGTCTACTTTTAGAATCCCCCTTGACCATCTTAGTCAGCTATAAACAACTAACATAGACCAACATAGGAGGCATACAGACAATAGGAAATTATCTCTCATAGTATAGCATCTGAAAGCAAGACTGAGTGCCAGCAACAGTGGGTTCTGCAGAGAAGCCCTCTGTAGCTTACAGATGGTCATCTTCTTGCTATGTCCTCACATACCAAAGAGCACAGAAAGTGGTCTCATAGATCCTTTTTTTTTCCCCAGGTTTTTATATATATTTTTTAATTTAAAAAAATATCTTTTATTATTTATTTATTTGAGAGAAAGAGAGAGAGAGAGAGAGAGAGAGAGGAAGTGGTAAATAGAGAAAAGAGAATGGGCACGCCAGGGCCTCTAGCCACTGCAAATGAGCTCCAGATGCATGCACCCCTTTGTGCATCTGGCTTATGTGGGTCCTGGGAAATTGAACCAGTGTCCTTAGGCTTCACAGGCAAATGCCTTAACCACTAAACCACCTCCTTAGCCTTTTTTTTTTTTTTTTTTTTTTTTTTTTGGTTTTTCAAGACACAGTTTCACTCTAGTCCAAGCTGACCTGGAACTCACTATCTATTCTCAGGGTGGCCTCGAACTCACAGTGATCTTCCTACCTCTGCCTCCCAAGTGCTGGGATTAAAGGCGTGCACCACCACGCCTGGCTCCTCAGCCCTTTTTAATTTTTTAATTGACAATTTCCATAATTGTAGACAATATCCCATGGTAATTCCCTTCCTCCCCCACTTTCCCCTTTGAAACTCCACTCTCCATCATATCCCCTCCCCTTCTCGATCAGTCTCTCTTTTATTTTGATAGGGCACTAATTCCAGTCATGTGGCTATAGCCTGATGATCTAATTCCTCCCAAAGTCTTTATTTCCCAATACCATCTCAGGGTTAGTGTGTCAACATACAAGCTTTTTGGGAGGGAAATATTTCATTCAGAATAACCATTGTATTAGTTGATTCTCTTTCCATCAAGATAGCATTCCTTGGACATTTCTGGGTCTCCTTTGGGTTTGTTAAGGTCTAAGGCAAACACAGTACTTGTGTGCTGTATATATGTTGCTTGATTTCACACGCTTGACTCAGAGCTACTAAGATCATCAAATTACCCAGGAAAGAACTGAGTCTATAGGATCTCAGAGTACAGGAGGAGTCACTGGGGTTAGCTGTTGCCTTGGCATGTACAAACACCGGTCAAAACATTGGCCAGAAACAGGACAAGGAGGACTAAAGCACATGTTAAGTTTAGCTGTGGTGCAGGCTCGGTGACCAAAGCAAGAAGAATGGCCCAAATTGAAGCCATTATAATTGACACATCCCCAGAGAGACACACCAAGGCCCAGGGCAATGCGTGCACTTCAAATGTGTGCACTCAGTGCACCAAAGCCAGTCTGATGGTTCAGCAGTAAGCTGAGATGATTCAACACTATAACCAAGCGTCAGATCTGACAGTCAAGAAGACAATCTTAAGCCAGGCCCAATCCAATGTCTCGTGGCCTCTGGTTTACATACAATACTACTGTTAATTTCAATTCGAGTTAATAAAAGCTTTTTGAAAAGACTATTCTTTATCTGCTATGTGAAAAGGTGTTTTGTTTACATTGGGTATACATTATTAATGAGGAAAGTCCCAGGGGCCCGAGCGGTGATAATAGTCTTCACAGTGGAGAACCCCAAGGGAATAAATGAATAAAAAAAGAAATCGTTTTATGGGAGACTTGTCTCAGTACCTGCCATGGCCCTAACCCCCCAAGCCTTCCTCTGATGCTTTGCAAGCCAAGTGTGGGGTCGTGACTTGTTTCATAAGCAGGGACAATTCCCTGTGATCTCTAAAGGAAACGGAGACCTACATGTTTCAGGCAAGAAATGGAACAGCAACATTGTCAAGAAACCTGTGGGAAATAATGGGGGGATCGGAAGTGGCAAGAATAACTGAGTCACAGTAATGAGTAGGTAGAATAAAGTGACAGAAGCTAGTTACACATTCATCACACCATCTCCTGTTCCCTCTGGACACACAGCTGAGTCACATCTCCAGCCGCTTTGTAGTTACGTGTGGTCAGATAAGTTCTTCTTGAAGTGGTCAAAAGAGATGTGTGCCATGTCCTGTCCAAGCCCAGATAAAGCTCCTACTGGCAATTCTCTATGTTCTTTGTCTATTCAGAGCAACACTGGAAACCAAATATAGAGGATGCCATAGACGAGGGAGCTTAGGTCCCTGGGTCTCAACTGGTCAACATGACAGTGGATTAAGAAACCCCGCATGGACTTTACTTCGTGAAGAATCAAGCTTTGTCATGTGGTGTTCAGCCACTGAGATTTGAGCGCTCATCTCTAGCAGCAGCTTCCATTAGCTCAGAATTACCTTTAGAAGTCCAAAGAACATAGCAAAAAGACGCTTGGAGAAGCCAGGCCACAGAGCCACAGTCATCAAAATGCACGTTGCAAAGTTGCTGTAAGCAACTCCCAGCTGAATGCTATCCCCTTTACCCACCTTATATCTCACCTTCTATTTACGGGCAAACTTCTTGAAACAACAGTGTACGTGTGTCTCCCTCCTTCCTTGTCTCCCACCTCATTCCATACAGTCCACATCATGCCCCACATCCTACTGAAACTACCTACGGCCCTCCCACGGTCAAATTCAACCTGACACTTTCAGTCCACATGGAATGGTTTGTTTTTCTTTTTTTTTTTTTTTAAAGGCATGCACCACCATGCCTGGCTATTTTTATTTATTTATTTGAGACACAGAGAGACAGAGAGGAAGGGAGAGAATGGGTGCACTAGGGTCTCAAGCCACTGCAAATGTATGTGTTACCTTGTGCAGCTGGCTTACATGGGATCTGGAGAATTGAACCTGGGTCCTTAGGCTTTGCAGGCATGTGCCTTAACCACTAAGTCATCTCTTCAGCCCTGGAGTGGTTTTTTTTTTTTTTTTTTTTTTTTTTTTTTTTTTTTTTTTTTTGTTTTTTTTTGTTTTTCGAGGTAGGGTTTCACTCTAGTCCAGGCTGACCTGGAACTCACTATGTAGTCACATGGTGGCCTCAAACTCATAGTGATCCTTCTACCTCTGCCTCCCGAGTGCTGGGATTAAAGGCATGTGCCACCACACCCGGCCCTGGAGTGGTTTTTAATATGCAGTAATAGGTGGAGTTTAAGAGGCATTACATTGTTATCATTCCAAAGAAAGTATCTGATGTGTTCCCTTCCCCAACAGGTAGAGAAGAAATCTAACCTTAGCCATTGGTGGGCTTCTCTTCCCAAGCCCTGGCCATGAAAGACTCAAGATGGTCCCGACTGCATCAAACACTGCAGATGGGGTCTCTGCCTCATAAAATCAGGAGTGACATGCTTCTTGCCCAGCCATACGTTTCTCTTAGGAGCAGGTAGGTCTTCTGTGGTAAGCCTGGCACTGCCTGGTGCTTCCCTGGAGGAACACTGTACCTGCCAGGGGGTGTGAGGGCACTCCATCAGCCTCCATCCATTTCCCTGTCCTTTAGGACATTCTCTGTTGACCAACTGCTATATAATTCCTTTGGAGGTCTTCCTCTGCTCTCAAACAGCTCCGCTCTTGTTGGGTCTCGGAGGGACAACGAAATCCCTGATCCCCAGATTCAAATTCAGTGCTTGGGCTGGGGAAAAGTGTAACTATCTTTCTCCAATGCACTGACTCACGAGTACAAGTCTCCCCAGAGCATCTTCCAGCCTGTCCTTGCCTTTCTAGATCTCTGTGTCTTACAAGCTCCCCTTCTTCGCAAGTCTCTCCTCCTTTGAATTTCATGAATATTCTGAGTTTGTTTTCTTTTATTTTTTAACCACTTTTTCTTGGACCACTACTTTGCCCATCCCTAAGTGAATGGTTTTCTTTTCTTTTTCTTCCTAAAAGCAATTTTGAAAGATTATGAACTCTTCTTGAGCATGTTTCAATGGACACCTAATTTTTTTCTCTAAGGGCAAATAGTTTCAAAGAATAAATGTTTCTAGCATATTGGAACTATTGATTTTTTCACCTTTATTTATTTGTGTGTGTGTGTGTGTGTGTGTGTGTGTGTGTGTGCATGCCATGAAACATGTGTGGAGATCAGAGGACAACTCTAGGATTCCAGTTGCTTCTTCTATCTTGTTTGAAACTCGGCCTTTAAAAATTTTTTTTATTATTTTTTTGAGGTAGGGCCTTACACGAGCCCAGGCTAACCTGGAATTCACTTTGTAGTCTCAGGATAGCCTTGAATTTACAGCAATCCCCTTACCTCGGCCTCTCAAGTGCTGGGATTAAATGCATGTGCCACCATGCCTGGTGGAAATTTGGTCTTTCTTGCTGTTTTGCTGCAAGAAAGACCAGTCTAGCTAGCCCTGTGTTTCAGGATTCTCCTGCTCTGCCTCCCATTGCCATAGGCATGTTGAGATTACAGACATGTGTTTCACTTTGTATCTGGCTTTACGTAGGTGCTATATATTGAACTCAGCTCAGCAGGTTTAAGGAACAGCATCTTTAACCACTGAGCCATCTCCCCAGCCCTGGTGTGCCCATTCTCTCTATCTATCTCTCTCTCCCTCCCTCCCTCTGTCTCAAATAAATAAATAAATAGATTTTAAAAAGAGAACCAACACCACAACTAAAGTTCATGGGCTACAGAGATGGCTCAACAGTTAAAGATGCTTGATTGCCAAGCTTAGTTTGATGCCCCAGTTCCCATCTAAAGCCAAATGCACAAAGTGGTGCATGCATCTGGAGTTCATTTGCAGTGACTAGAGGCTCTGGCATGCCCCATTCTCTCTCTCTCTCTCTCCCTCTCCCTCTCTCTCTTTTTATTTCTCCTTACAAATAAATGAATATATATTTTTAAAGATCAAGATACAGCCCCTAAAGTCCCCTCTTGCCTCTTTTCACACAATCCCCATCCCTAGTCCTTAGCTTTCTTGCAGTATAGTTTTGCCATTAAAAATAAAATTTAATGGGAAGCTCTCTCCATAAGTATATATGTATGCATATAAATAGATTCACATCCCCCCTCTATTTTAGTTATCTGTTAGTAAATATGCTTTTGTTGCTAGAATGAGACCAGTTTCCCATCAATTCTATCCCAATTTTTATTTGTGCATGTATCAACTTTAAGAAATCTTATTCATATAAATAAGTTGACAGGAAAAGAAGTTTTTTGCTTGTTTCATGCAGTGTCTCTCAATTTTTTGAACTTGTGAATTATGCCAAACATCACAAAGTGATCTATAATCACAAACTACTTGTAAGATTTAATGACCGAGTAAGGCCCTACTTGGTTTTGTTGCAGGCAGAGCTAAACACCACTTAGCTGGCAGAGGTCCTGTTCCTTGTCATTGGAGCCACTGACTGTCTCAAAAGCAACCTGAATTTCCCAACAGCTTTTTTGTTTGAATATGCCTTTAGGGTTGGGATAAGGAGACACTATCTCCCATACCCAAGCCCCAGCCCCACCACAGCCATATTTTCAGACCAAACAATTGCAGGTTTATTACAAATGGAAGCTGAGGATCTAGAAATGGGCTCCCTGAAACACCCATGGTTGGGTCTTCAGCACTCGCAGGAATATGTCACCTTTTTAAAGACCTCTGTTTTCAGTGGCGAGCATTAGCTTGGGTTCAGCCCCCCGCCACCCCATCTGCCCAGGGCTGCACATTGTCTGTAACCCACACTGGGGTTCACCCTCATGGAGAGGCTGGGGTGTCCTCTCTCCACTTCAGACTGCTATCCTGAATCCAAGAATTATATATTCAGTCAGGTACTCAAGACCTTCACCTTTCTGACAGAGTAGATGTTTTCTTATATACACACAAAATTAATCTAGATTTGTTGGGGGGGAAACATAAATTGAAATGGGAACAAAGTAGCCAGCACTTTCCTGCCACTTTATATACATAGTTAAACAGGATAAAGTACATGCTGTATACATATGACACTTGCAATAAAAGCTTTTATCGGGCTGGAGAAATGGCTCAGTGGTTAAGGCGTTTGCCTGCAAAGCCAAAGGATCCCGGTTCGATTCTCCAGGACCCACATAAGCCAGATGTGTGAGGGGCACATGCATCTGGAGTTCATTTGCAGTGGCTAGAGGCCCTGGCATTCCCATTCTCTCTCTGTCTGCCTCTCTTCTCTCCCTCCCTCTCTCTCTCTCTCTCTTTGCTTGCAAATAAATAAATAAAAAGTTAAAAAATATTTTTTAAAAAAGCTTTTATCATCTAGATGAGGAAACTAAAATAGATGATGTGAAAGTCTAATTACATTCCAAAAACCATGAGGGGAACAAAAGCTTCATTCCATGCCTTGACTTGATGGACAGAAATTTCTTCTTCTTTTTTACTTATTTATTTATTTTTATTTTTATTTTTTGAGGTAGGGTCTCACTCTAGCCCAGGCTGACCTGGAATTCACTATGTAGTCACAGACTGGCCTCTAACTCACAGTGATCCTCCTACCTCTGCCTCCTGAGTGCTGGGATTAAAGGCGTGCTGCCCTGCAGAATTTTCTGAAATAAAAATGACACAGGGGCCATGGATGTAGCTCAGTGATAGCGTGATTGCCTAGCATGCATAAGGCCCTAAATGCAATCTCCAGCACAACAAAGTAATAACTAAAATGGAATAAAGTAGAGATTAACAAAAACCAAAGTAATTGTCAATGCTATATTTTTCACTAAATTTAATAAAAAGTAGAAGATAATCTACTATATTCCACACTTATAGAAATATGGAAATATTAATAATTAGTTGTCTGGGAAATAGATTAATGAATCCATAGGATCTGAAACAATGTGATTAACTAATCAAGGGCGTGAGGGTTGTTTAGCAGGAACAGGAGGTTAGATATGCAACTTCCTTGGTTTCTTTCCAGCAATTTTATTCTACACAAAAGGAAAAACAGCGAGGTTTTCCCATTCATTCATGGATGTTTTTGACCCAGCTATTCATTGAATGTACATTTCCTCTCCTAAGGGAGACTTCTGAGAGGCATGGGGAGATGGCAGCCCCTCAGGCTCTACACAGCTTCAGTGTTGTCTCCAATGAACTCAAAGCAAAAGGCATGTCAGGAGTGAGCTGAGTTCCTATGTTACCCAAAATGCAAAAAAAAAAAAAATATATATATATATATATATTATCTTTTCCAAATATGACAAGAAAGTGATCAACCAAGTCTTTGAAAATTAATCTCTTTCTCATTCTCTCTCATTCTCGATTTCTTCTCACTGTCTCTCTCTCTCTCTCTCTCTCTCTCCCATGTCTCGGGTTTTGGATCTCACTTAGCATTTGCTGGGGCATCTGTATTTGTTCATTGTTTCACCTTTACACATAAATGAAAACATTCGGTCTCCTCAGATGCATTTCTCACTGGCATTTCAAATCCACTGTTAGCACAGTTTTAGGAACCAGGCTGCCTAACTTCCAGATTTGTTGGTTGGTAATGAATGAAGCCTATTTTATTGTTTATTTTTATTGATTTATTTATTTGAGAGTGACAGACAAAGAGGCAGATAGATAGAGAATGGCCACTGCAAACGAACTCCAGATGCATGCGCCACCTTGTGCATCTGGCTTACGTGGGTCCTGTGGAATTGAGCCTCAAACCAGGGTCCTTAGGCTTCACAGGCAAGCGCTTAACCACTAAGCCATCTCTCCAGCCCAAATGAAGCCTATTTTACTACCACCCATTCTACCTGACAAACATACCAGGTAAAAACACAGCCTATGACAGGGGAGGTGGCTTTGGGTAAGCAAATGGATGCATTCTAGGTGAGCTCATTTAAAAGCTTATTCCCTGATTCCGCGTTTACACCAGAAACTGGTGAGCAGCATGTTAAAGCACAAGTTCAATTTTAAAGGAGCCAAAGGCAACTGAGGGTCTCTGAGACCTTCAGGGTCCAGGTTCCCTCCCTGAACTTAG
The DNA here is from genome assembly GCA_036365145.1 of Orientallactaga sibirica. NCBI lineage: Eukaryota > Metazoa > Chordata > Mammalia > Rodentia > Dipodidae > Orientallactaga > Orientallactaga sibirica. Next base: position 8,046,236 of record JAEOAD010001030.1, read on the forward strand.
AGCTGAGGCTCAAAACGCCAGGTCAGCTTCTGGGAGGTTCACTGTGGGAGCGCAGAGCTCACCCAGCTGGGAGACGGAGGCGAAGGCATGAAGCATTGCCCACACTCACTTCCCCATGTCTGCTGTTTGACAACAGTGCCGTGGCCTGGCTCTGAACTCTATTTTATCAAACCTACAACAGAAACCACCTGTTCTTGTTCCTATCTCCTGCATGTTACATAAGATCATGGCAACCTCAGTGGCACCAAGAGGACACATGACATTGTCAGTGGTACTGAATGTAACAATTTAGAGCACTTTGTAATTATGTAAAAATGTATTCAAACAATACGGTAGTGTAAAGAATGAAAAACCAAAGTACTACTTGACACAGCTTCTTTCCCCATAAGAACCCACTGTTGAGAGTTTGAGGTAAACCATCCCATACTATTCACACACACACACACACACACACACACACACACACACAGTGTACATTGATTTTTAAGAACTCAAATGGCTTACCCTTATTCTATGACTTAAATAATTATCCTTTACAGTTAACCCTGTGTCGTTGCATATAAATTAATTTCATTTTTAGGAGCTGCATAGTATTCTGGATGCAACATAATTGACTTCTAGTATTCTGTATTAGCAACCATGTAGGTATTTGCGTTACATCGATATTGCTAACAAAAGAAACCTTTTTGTACTTAATGTTTTGCTTTTAACCCATGAGAGAAAATCCTAAGTGTTGCAAACAGGAAGGACTAGTGCCATGGCTGGGGGAAGCCTTTGGCTTTGGATAAAAAACAAAATTTCTATGAGCTGGTCTGTGCCTCTCACTGCAGGACAGTTGGAACCCTGGACTCTGCCCGTTAAAACCCAGGCGCATGTTGTACCAGTTGTCTATTGCTAGGGACAAATCACGCCGCACCGAGCACATTAAACAAGGAACATTTGTTACCCTTCCTTCAGCCGGCCAGGGCAGGGCTTAGTGAGCGGGCCAGGTTCAAGGCTCTCATGAGCCCACACCTGAAGAGCTAGCTGGTCGCCAGTCATCTGAAGCTTGGCAGGTTTCACAAGTTCTCCCATGCTCACAGGAAGCTGCAGTTCTCTGAACAGGGGTCTCTCATGATCTGCTGTCCATAAAGCCCTCCACAGAGCAGTGGCTGAATGGGTGGCACAGAGACCAGCCCTGGAGCAGAAATCCTTTCAGACCTGCCTGTCAGAAGCAGCAAGCCTTTGGCTTCTGCTGCGTCCTGTTGGCCATGTGGCCCAACCCTGGTGCCTTATTACAGGAGGGTCTTGAGATTCAACACGAGGCCCACTGACAGCCATGGTGGAAGCTGGCTACCAGGTACAGCCACTAGGAGAACAATATCCCACCCGTGCTTCCAGTGCGCTCTCTCTCTCCGAGGTAGAAGAATCACACCACTTTACAGTGAGGAAACTGAAACCTAAACAGGGGTTCAGGTCATCAAACCCACATCCCCCCACAGTAGCCCCCCCATGGGTACTTCCTCTGGGTGAATGCACTGTGAACATGTGCTGTGTCTTATCTGTACTCAGGAAAAAGGATATTATAACCGCCATCTATTTAAGTTAGCATTTGAGTTTTGGCCCATGTCTACACATTTCCGTATTTCCTCATGCTGGGTAAGTTTACGGCTTAAAATCTTGCTCTAGATTTCCTCCAGTGTAGTTAAGACTATGCCCAGTGCTATACTTTTTTCCCTTAATATTCTCCAAACATTATTTATTACTTAATTAACTATTTACACCTTCAGGTATGACAAAGAACTGCAATTGTGCACAGAGCTCTTTAATGTGTAGATGTGGGAGTGTGTGAAGAAAGGTAACAACAGGACTGGAGAGGTGGCTTAGTGGTTGAGGCAATTGCCTGCAAAGCCTAAGGACCCTGGTTTGATTCTCCAGGTCCCACATAAGTCAAATGCACATGGTGGCGCATATATCTGGAGTTCATTTGCAGCGGCCGGAGGCCCTGGCACACCCATTCTCTCTCTCTCTCTTTCTCCCTCTCTCTGTCTCTAATAAATAAGTAAATGAATAAATAAAATAATAACAAAAAAAGAAAGGAAACAATGTGTACTCCCAGGCTGGATATCCCTAACACAAAAATCCAAAATCCCAAAGTTTTTGTTTGTTAGTTGGGATTTATTTATCCATTCATTCATGCATTTTTAAAATTTATTTAGAGATAGTATCTCCTTGTAGGCAAGGCTGACCCAGAAATCTATTTATTTATTTAAGAGCAAGAGAAAGAGAATGGATAAAATCTCAAACTTTTTAAGCCCTGATGTGATGCCACAAGTAGAAAATTCTCATGTCACAAAACACTGGTGACACTCAATACTTTTTTGTATTTTTATTTATTTGTAAGCAGAGAGAGAGAGAGAAAAGGGCACACTGGGGACTCTAGCTGCTGCAAGCTCCAAACACATGCACCACTTAGCACATCTGGCTTTAGGCGGGTACTGGAAAATAGAATCCAGGTCATTAGGATTGGTGTACAATATTTAAAGAAAATATTTAAGATACTTTATACTGTATTGTAGAGTATGTATGAAATGGAGAGGAAATTTTGTGTACAGACTTGGGTCCCATACCAAAAATATTTCATTATCTATATACAAATATCCCAAAATCTAGGGGGGGTGTGATCTGAAACACTTCAGGATCTAGGCCCATAGAAGAAATGCATGTGTTCTGATAACCAAGGTCTCTGGGCTTCCTCATTGTCTTGCTGAGTCCCCAGCGCAATCTGGTTGGGCTGGGCACTCTCATTCCTTATTTTCTGTTTTTTGAGAGAGAGAGAATTGGTGCACCAGGGCCTCAGCTACTGCAATTGAACTCCAGATGCTTGTGTCACCTCGTGGGCTTGTGCTACCTTACACTCGCATCACCTTTGTGCATTGGCTAACGTGGGATCTGGAGGATTGAGCATGGGTCCTTAGGCTTCACAGGCAAGCACCTTAACCACTAAGCCATCTCTCCAGCCCTGTCATTTCTTATTACTAGGTGAGGAAGCTTGTGCTCAAAAGATCAAGTAATAGTAGAGCCAGGACAAAGGCAAGGGGTAGGGGATGTGAAACTCGGCATGGCTCCCAAGCACACAGTTAGGCCTGAATACTACAAACACCACCAAAGGGAACAAATGGAAACCAGTCATCTTAGAAGGGTTAAAGCAAGAAGCTCCAAAAGGGGGGAATCCTTTCATCACCACTGACTATGGACCAAAGAGTTCCCAAATTGACCATGAACTTATAAGAAAGGTGCCACTATGAATATTGCTATGTTCACTGGAGCGTTTGGGGCAAGAGGATGCTATCCACACATATAGGATTCAGTATCAAATGCATGCCAACCATTCGGAACCAACACTAAGTACCATGACTATGTAAAGTCTGAGTGTGCTGATGGCAAAGTCCCACCCTTTGCTCAGTAGGTCCAATCCAATCCACTCTCACCTGCTTCAAGTCTCTGAGAACTCACTGCCTAATCTATTGGAGTTTTAAGCTGTGATCACTGATCACCAGCTGTGAGCCAGGCACAGTGATAGGCATTTTTACCTCATTTCCTTGTTGTCTGAACTGCCTACAGACAGGAAGCAAGAAATTAACTTTCCATTGTCAAGGCTGGTAAGGAGATGAAGTTCAGAGGTTTGGCTCCAAACCTGTGCTTTCTTCCACATCACCTTGCTGTCGAGAGGGAAAGTTCTTTACACAGCATGGACCCCTGATTTTAAGCCAAGGTGATTTAGCCTATTTCTTTTTCTTCTCCCCATTTTCTGTGCCCTCTACCTTACAACTTTATTTGGCTATAGCCTTTAGTTCATTTCATTATGTTTTTAAGACTTTGTGGGGCTGGAGAGTTGGCTGTGGAATTAAAAGTGCTTGCTTGCAGGCTGGAGAAATGGCTTAGCAGTTAAGGCATCTGCCTGCAAAGCCTAAGGACCCCGGTTCAATTCCCCAGGACCCATATAAGCCATATGTGCAAGGGGGCACATGCATTTGGAGTTCGTTTGCAGCCGCTGGAGGCCCTGGCATGCCGATTCTCTCTATATATCTTCTTCTCTCTCTCTCTCTCTCTCTCTCTCTCTCAAATAAATAAAATAAAATAAATAAAAGTGATTGCTTGCAAAGCCTGTCAAACTGGCTTCAATTCCCCAGCACCCACATAAAGCTGGATCCAAAGTCACACATGCATCTGATGTTCGTTTGCAGCAGCCAGAGACCACTGTACTCCTATACACACAAAAAGAAGCTTTCAAAGAAGGTGGGGTGCTGGAGAGATAGCTCAGCAGTTGTGGTGCTTGTCTACAAAGCCTAACAATCTGAGTTTGATTCCCAGTACCCATGTAAAACCAGATGCACAAAGTGGTGCATGCCTCTAGAGGCCATTTGCAGCAGTTGAAGGACCTGGCATGCCTATTTTCTCTGTCTTCCATCTCTCTCTGCTGACAAATAAATAATATTAAAAAAAGAAGAAGAAGAATTTGTGGGCAGGGACTAGGGAGATAGCTCTGTTGGTAAAGTGCTTGTCTTGCAAGCACGAGGACCTAAATTCTCTCCTCAGTACCACATAAAAATGGTTGGTGTGGTAGTGAATTTCTCTAATCCCAGCTCTGGGGAGGCAGAGACAGGAGGATCCTTGGGCGCTGCTGGCTGACAGTCTAGCCTGATTGGTGATCTCCAGGCCAATGAGAAACCCTATGTTTAAAAGAAAGGTAAAAGAAAAAAAAAGGTGGGGGGAATGGAGAGATGGCTCAGAGGTTAAAGGCACTTGCTTGCAAAGCCTGAAAGCCGGGATTCCATTCCCACATAAAGCCAGATGCCCAAAATGGTGCATGCATTTGGAGTTCGTTTGCAGTGGCAGGAGGTCTTCACATGCTCATTCCCTCCTCTCTCATTCTCTCTTGCTCTCTTCTCTATCTGCTTGAAAAAATAAATAAATAAATAAATAAATAAATAAATAAATAAATAAATATTTTTGAAAAGGCAGGGCCAGAGAGATGGCTCAGTGACTAAAGGCACTTGATTGTAAAGCCTGCTGGCTTAGATTCTATTCCCCAACACCCATGTAAAAACAAATGCAAAAAAGTACTCCACTTGGGAGACAGAGGTAGGAGGATTGCTACAAGTTTGAGGCCAGCCAGGAACTATAGACTGGGTTCCAGGTCAACCTGGGCTAAAGTGAGACCCTGCCTTAAAAAAAACTGCAAAAAAAAGCGCTCCATGTGTCTGGCATTTGTTTGCAGCACCAAGAACCAAGACAGCATGGTGTGCCCATGCACACATGCATGCATGTGTAAGATAAATAAGTAAAATATTTTAAAAGGGAAAAAAACAGGTGAGCAGTGTTCCTGAGGAATGGCATCTGAGGTTATCCTCCAGCTTCCACATCCATATGAATACATGTACATACACACCCACACATGAACACAAACACACTTAGAAAAAAGAATGTGTGAATCATTTGAAGCTTCACATTCTAGTGAAAGTCTAGCCGAACGTCTTCATAGAACTTTGGGAAAAGTGATGAAAAAATAGAGGCATTGAATACAAAACCTGGTGGTCAGGCTGGGGAGATGGCGCAGGGAAAGAGCGCTTCCTGCACAAGTGAGCGTGACTCTCCCTGAGTCTGATTCCCCGGCACCCACACAAAAGCTGCAGGCTGTCACATACCTGTCACCCCAGTTCTGTGGGGTGTTCAGACCAGAGCATCACTGGGGTGATAAAAACAGCAGCTCTGGGTTCAGAGAGAGACTCTCCAAGGAACCATACAGATGAGCAATAGAGCCACATTCTCCTCTGGTCTCTGCACGTGTGTGCACAGAGCATGTGTATTTGTGCACACTCACCACACACACTGCCACACATACCACATATGCTCACACACAAATGCCCGTGGCAGTGCAGTGTAGGACTCTCAGAAAAGCATGTCTCAGCATTTGGCTCTGTATTTGCATCACAAGTGAATGTGATGTAGGAATCCCATTGTGATAGCACACACCAGCTTGCAACTGAGCATTTATGTTGACATAATGAAATATTTTTAAAGTTCTGCCATCGTATTTGGCATTCATATTAGATCGCTATTATATTATAAAAGACAGATAGGAAATAGACAATTAACTTTGTGAAAAAGGAAAACTACCAACAGAGATTGTGATGGACCTTGTGCTCAAAATCAAGATAATCAAACCAAGCCATTTTCTCCTGTTAACACCAACAGCGACACCAGCTGCTCCACTGAATGCTAATTTCTATTTTATGAGTTTTGAGATTTTCCTAGCGCTGAGTATGTTCTCATTTATAATTTTATAAGGTGGCAATGACTTTATGTCCGGTTTTAAATATCTGAATACACGTGTTGTCAGAAATGTTTTGGTTATAAATGACTCAAAGCAATCTAGATGTGTTCATCGCTCATGGCTCTCGTGTCCTGCTCTAGTCAGTTTCCTAACCCAAAGCTTGACAGCCATCTCTCTCCATTCATACCTCACACTGCCCAGCATTTGGACCGTGGTCCTCTTTCTTCTTCCTTTGTACATTTTCATTAGAGGGGGGCGATGGTTCATGCATCCACTCAGATGTAATTAGTGTGAAATTATAACCAGAGTTTTTAGAGCAAGGTCTGTGTCCTGGCAATCCCAGCAAGCTAGGCATGGCCCAGCTAAGAAACAAGCAATGGGGCCTGGGGATAAAATTCAGTTGGTAAAGTGCTTGCCTATCACACACAAAGCATGTTGCTACCAAATGCTGCAAAAATGGCAATTCTAATTCTATCTATCCTCTGTCTACATTCACTGGCTGGCATCCTTTGTAAAGAGGGTCTACCTTCTCTGCATGCATACTTTTTGGAACATGAAGTATTCATTTATTTATTTGCAAGCAGAAAGAGGGGGTAGAGAACGGGCATGGCAGGGCCTCTAGCCACTGCAAACAAACTCCACATGCATGCGACACTTTGGCATTGGGAATTGAACTCAGGTCATTGGGCTTTGCAGGCAAGTGCCTTAACCGCTGAGCCATCACTCCAGCCCTGCATGCATTCTTTTATATAGCATTACTACATAGTGTCTACAGTGATGGAGCTTTGCTATAGTACATCACTGGAAACAAATGATTCCATTGTTATTCATGTTTCAGAATCCATTGCAATTGCTCTCAAATAGTCCCAGAATTAATCAGAGCAGCTCCTTCAACCTGGCCACTCTGAACCTTTTTTAAAAGATATTTTATTTATTTATTTGAGATCAAGGGAGAGACCGAAAGAGGCAGATAGACAGAAAGAGAGAGGGTGCACCAGGGCCTCCAGTCACTGCGAACAAACTCCAGACACATGTGCCACCTTGTGCATCTGGCTTACGTGGGTTCTGGGAAATCAAACCTGGGTCCTTTGGCTTTGCAGGCAAACACCTTATCTGCTGAGCCATCTCTCTAGCCCTGAACTTTTTCTATTATCATGAATTTTAATTAAAATTTCATAAAATGATTTACACTTTGTATTATGTCCTAGTTTGTTTTTTTATTTTATATTTTCAAGGTAGAGTCTCACTCTAGGCCAGGCTGACCTGGAATTCACTATGTAGTCTCAGGCTTCGAACTCATAGCGACCTTCCTAACTCTGCCTCCCAAGTGCTGGGATTAAAGATGTGCGCTACCACACCCGGCTTCTAGTTTGTTTTGACAATGTTGGGATGGCATACTAAGATGAACTGATAACTATAGCAATTCATCCTTCTCTCCCACCAAGTCGCCTCTATCTTGTCTTCCAAAAACAGAAACTTAGCCAGCAGTGGTGGTGTGGTACAAGCCCTAATCCAGTAAACCCAACATTTGGGAAGTGGAAGCAGGATTCAAAGTTTAAAACCGGCATGCACAGCAAGACTCAATCAAAAGAAAATTTCTCATTGCTTTAGCAATCCTCATTAATTTGCCTTTTTAAAACTACACTTATTGTATATTATTTCCATAAGTATGTGTATATATGCATATGGTGTGTGAGGCGAACATGACAAGCACTACACTACGGAAATGTATGATGTGTATATGTATGGGTGCACATGTGCCATGGCGTGCATGTGGAGGTCAGAAGACAATGTTGGGATGTTTCCCCTCTCGTTCTTTCTGGAGACAGCCTCTCTTACCACAGCTGCTTGGGAGCTTTCATGTGCTCCTGGCCCCACCTCCCTTTGCCATAGGTGTATAGAGATTACAGACCTGTGCTTCACTTTGTGTCTGGCTTTATGTGGGCACTGAGACTCAAACTCAGGCAGTTGGCAGGTCACAAGTAAGTGCCTTTAACCACTGAGTCATCTTCCCAAGCTCCTAATTTGCCTTTTTTTTAAAAAAAATAAAAATTTATTTATTTAATTTATTTGACAGAGAGAATGGGCATACCAGGGCCTTTAGCTGCTGCAAATGAACTCCAGATGTATGTGCCACTGTGCATCTGGCTTACATGAGTCCTGGGGAATTGAACTTGGGTCCTTTGGCTTTTAAGGCAAGTGCCTTAACCACCAAGCCATCCTTCTAGCCCCTAATTAGCCTTTTGACTAGGGTTGGGTGGAGGTTTCTCCTTGCAATATATATAGGAAAAATCTAAGCAGATTAAGAGAGCAGCCTCTGAACTTTTAGTGCATCTCCCATTATCAGGGTCAGCCTCATTGGCAAGGAATTCACACCAGACCCTGTGCTGAGGAAAGCCTGCTACCTCATCTAATGCTCTGCTTTGCTGGCTTGAAATTCTTAGTCATTTTTCTTTTTTAAAAAAATTATTTATTTGAGAGAGATAGAGATAGAAAGAAAACAGAGAGAGAAAGAGATAGACAGAATGGGCATGACAGTGCCTCTAGCCACTGCAAATGAACTCCAGACATACATGCCACCTTGTGCATCTGGCTTACATGGGTCCTGGGGAATTGAACCTGGGTCCTTAGACTTCAGGCAAATGCTTTAACAGCTAAGCCATCTCTCCAGCCCATTTTTTAAACTATTTTTATTTATTTATTTATTTATTTAGGAGAGAGAGATAGAAGCAGAGAAAGAGAGAGAATGGACCTGCTTAATCATTTTCAACAAGGGACCCTGCACTTCCATTTGGCTAGATTCTGTGCCTTGTACTGCTGTATGCCCACTGCCCCTGGTCTGGAAACAGCTGGTACATCCAAGAAGACATGTGCTTCTTCTGAGGGAAATGCTACTTAGAATCCAGCATCTGAACATCAGATATGATCGGTCTCCTGGAGCAACACTGTTTCCAGATGCTTTCCTCAGGTGGAGCTGGGGAGCCATGAGTTCATAGAGGAACACAGCATTCCTCAGGTCCACATCGCTCCTTCCTACAGGGAGAGCCTCAGGGCCCCACACAGTCAACATACTCACTCATTGGCTGCAGCCTGCAGGGTGCACACCACAGTGTCAGCATTGCGACAGTAACATCACGGTCACTGATAAGCCTGGTTCCTAAGCTCTGTGCAGGTCTTCTTTTCCCTGGCATACATCCCACCAGCAAAAGCATGGTGGTCCTTCTCTCAGAGCTGTTGTGCTATCCCCAGCTAACGGCTGAGATGAATTCACTTCTATTTGCATTCAGCCTAACAGCTGGGTTTTAAAACCCCCTTTAATCTTGGAATATGTGACATGTTTACATGTAGTACAGGACACACTCAGAAGCGTGCCTGTCACTAACATCCTGGTTTTCCCCACTCTTTTCATACTTACCTTCAAGAGGTAATCTTTTTTATTGATTTTGTGTGATTCTTTTTTAAATTTTAATTAATTAATTTATTTATTAGAGGGAGAGAAAGGGCACGCCAAGGCCTTGAGCCACTGCAGATGAACTCCAGATGCATGCGCTACCATATGCATCTCGCTTATGTGGGTTCTGTGGACTCAAACGTGGGTCCTTAGGCTTCATAGGCATGCACCGTAACTGCTAAGCCATTGCTCCAGCCCTTGTGTGATTCTTATAGAAACAAATAAACCCAGGGCTGGGGAGATGACTCAGCACTAGCTTGCAAAGCCTGTCAACTCAGGTTCAATTTTGCAGCCTCCAGATACAAAATCTGCACATGTATCTGTGATCCCAAAGTGCCTGTGATGATGGGAGACAGAGCCAGAAGAATCCAAAGCTCACAGGCTAGTCAGTCTGATGCGTTGCCATCTGGCAGTTTGTTTGGAGGGCGAGAGATCCAGTGTGAAAGAAAGTGGAACACAGACGCCTCCGGGTTGTCCTTTGACCTCCACACATGCACCATGGTGCGATGCCCATAAGTCTCCCACATACACCATAAACCCTGTAAGTTCTTGCTCTCTCTCCCTCCCTTCTATTCTCCCTTCCCAGCCTTCCTTTTCACACCAACTATAGCATGCTTTATTGCCTTTTCACCTTATATATTGTTTGACTGAACAGTATTCCCTAGAAATCAATTCCTCCATATAAACCCACAGAAACACCCTTTGTTCTTTTTATTGTTGCATTATCTGCCTGTCTAAATGACTGATGCAACCAGTCTTTTGAGGATGGGAATTCTGATTGTTTATAAGATTTTTCTGTTACACATGTCACTTCAATGGCCCTTTTCAGATCTTATTCGGCATTGGGGAAGCAGTTCTTCACTGCCACTGGACAGCTGGATCAATGGGAAGGCAGCCCTGCCAACGCCTTTTGCTGTTCCATTCACAACACATTCTCCTCCCCAGAAGTTGCATCCAACTGCACTGTGCTAAGCCATGCATGGAAGCACCTTTTACAGCTGTGTAAACACAGAGAAACACCTGCACCAGCGCTCAACCTTGCTTTGTTTCCATGGGCAGGGTCCATGGCCAGAAGGATGTCTCAGTGCCATCTACTGCGCAGAGGAGTGCACTCCCCTTTCAGCATCCTCAAGGGACCTTGGTAAAGATATGCTTTATTTTCAAAACTATTGTATGCTTTTTAATATATATATTTAAAACAGAGAAAGAGGCAGAGACAGAGAATGGGAATGCCAGGGCCTCCAGCCACTGCAAACGAACTCCAGATGCATGCGCCCCCTTGTGCATCTGGCTTACGTGGGTCCTGGAAAATTGAACTGGGATCCTTTGGCTTTGCAGGCAAGCACCTTAACTTCTAAGCCATCTCTCCAGCCCCTATTGTATGCTTTTAATGTTGGAACAAAATCTGTTACACTAGGGTGTGAGGTAGGCAGAGTTAAAGCACCCCCCCCCTCCAAAAAAAGTCTCTAAACACATAGTCTATGCTCAGAAGTGGCCTGGCAGCACTGGTCTCTCAAAGTAGACCAAAAAGATGTTGTGCAAAATAAAAGACCCATGGGTGAAGGGACCAGAACAAAGATAAAAATGAATCTTGTGCTGGGGAGTTAGCTCAGTTGGTAAAGTCCTTGCCTCACCAGATCCCCAGTACCCAAGGAAATACCAGACATCATGGGCAAGCCTGTAATCCCAGCGTTGGGAGATGAAAACAGGGGGTCCTGGGAGCTCACGGACTAACTAGTCTCACCTTATTGGTGAGCTCCAGGCCAGTCACAAAAAAGAGGTGTGCAGGGGCTGGAGAGATGGCTCAGCAGTTAAGGCACTTGCCCACAAAGCCTAAGGACCAAGGTTCAGTTCCTCAGTACCCATATAAGCCAGATGCACAAGGGGGCACATGCATCTGAAGTTCTTTTGCAGTGGCTAGATGCCCTGCCATAACCATTTTCTCTCTCTCTATTGCCTCTCTCGTGTTCACTTTCTCTCTCAAAATAAATAATAATAGGGCTGGAGGGATGGCTAACCAGTTAAGATGTTTGCCTGCAAAGCCAAAGGACCCAGGTTCGATTCCCCAGGACCCACATTAGCCAGATGCACAAGAGGCACATGCATCTGGAGTTCGTTTGCAGTGGCTGGAGGCCCTGGTGCACCCATTCTCTCTCTCTCTCTCTCTCTCTCTCTCAAATAAATAAAAATAAAATATTTAAAATAAATAAATAATAATAATAAGAGGTAGGCAGTGTATCTAAGGATAATATCCAAGGTTGTCCTCTGGCCTCTATAATACACACATACACACATATGCACATGCACTTGCACATATAAATGCATGCCACATTTACATGTAAAAAGGGACTCTCACAAACACTGTAACACTTAAAGCAAGCGTAAAGCCTAACTCCTGATGTAGCTGACCTGTTCCATTCAGCTGCTGTGAGGAAATCAATGGTTTAATCAAAGCTGCCATCAGTGAAGCTTACAGATTTAACTGTAAATACAGTGTTGAAAGTCATTATAAAGAATAAGATACTTGTAATCCAACATCTAGCTAATTTCCCCATAACTCACAAAACTCATGAGTATTTGTTTCCTATGGCTCCTGTACAAATTACCACAAATGCAGTGGTTTAAGACAACAAATCTCACTGGATTTCACTGGACTAAAACTAAGATGGCAGAAGGGCTACATTCCTCCCTCCTGTTCTGACTTCTCCTAAGGGCCTCATGAATGCTAAGCAAACACTCTACCATTGAGCTATATACCCAACCCTTTTCTCCCTGTTTTATTATTTTTTTTATTATTCATTTGAGAGTGAGAAAGATGCAGGCAGAGGAAGAGAATGGGTGCACTAAGACCTCCAGCTACTACTGCAAATGAACTCCAGATGCATGCGCCACCTGTGCATCTGGCTTACGTGGGTCCTAGAGAATCAAACCAAGGTCTTTGGCTTTGCAGACAGCACCTTAACTGCTAAGCCATCTCTCCAGCCCTCCTTTCTCACCTTTTAAATTTTAGGTCAGGTGTGGTGGTGCATGCCTTTAATGCTGGCACTCAGGAGACTGAAGTGTGAGGATCTTCATGAGTTCAAGGCCAGCTTGGGCTACAGAGTGAGTTCCAGGTCAGCCTTGGCTAGACTGAGATCCTGCCTCAAAAAATAAAAAATAAACAAATCTTTGGACAAGGTCTTGCTAAGTTGCCCAGACTGGCTTTGAACTTATGTTGTAACACAGGTAAGCCCTGAACTTCTGATCCTCCTGCCTTGGCCCCCTGAGAAGCTGGGATTATAGACCTGTGCCACCAGGCCCAGCTTTCTTCACTAGATTTGAGTCTGCCATCATCCCTGGTTGCCTACTGTCCAAGAGCCCCTTGACTGACCCAGCTCCCTCTTCCCTGTTTAAGTCATCTCACCAGGCCAAACCAGGGACAATCTTATCTCAACCAAGATGCCTAATTCTACAGGTTCTGAGATTAAAACTAAACTTCTTTGAGGTGCTACTGTCCTGCCCATCATATTTAGTACTATTGAATCTTCTTCCTCGTCATGTTCAGAGCACTGCATTTAAAGTACACAAATGTCTTGCAAATAAAGTATGCTTTTACTAAAGATCCCTTGGGAAACTATGAAGGGAGTATTAGTTCTTCATGCACTAGGTCCCTTTGAGTGATCTCTTCCAGAGATTTCTTCCCAGCATGCCTCATAACAACTATCAAAACTTTCTTTTCATTCACTTTTTTTCTGTCCTCCTTCCAGGACTATTTTTCTTCCTGAGAATCTCCCACATCCTACCTGTCTCAGTTTCCTCATTTTCTGTCTCTACTAACCTCACATAAGTGGAAGGTGGTTTGCTCCTCCAGATCCAGCCTCCTGCCTTTCCCAGCTGTACTGGGCTCAGCCTTAAACCTTACACCTTGCGGGGTTGGAGAGATGGCTCAGTGGTTAACGGTGCTTGCTGACAAGCATAAAGGCCCAGGTTTGATTCTCTAGTACCCAAAGTGGCACATGAATCTGGGAGTTTGCAGTGGTAAGAGGCCTTGGCAGCCCATTTCCTCTCTCCCTCCTTCCCTCCTCCCTCCCTCCCTCTCACTCCCTCCCTCTTGCTCTTTCTCTCATAAACAAATAAATATTCAAAAACCTTACACTTTGCTAAGGGTCCTTCCATGGAGTTACTTCATATCCATATTAAGTGTATCACATGTGAGCAGCAGGAACTGTGACAATAAAGTGAGGAAAGGCAATGCAAGTACTTAAATTGGCAAATGCCACACCATGGATGAACCTTGAAGGGTTTCTATTAGTCAGCCAGGCATGGTAGCAAGTTGTCTGCAATCAGGGAAGCAAAGACAGGAGGATTGCCACAACTTCTAGATCAGCCAGGGCTGCAGAGCAGGACTTAATCTCAAGAAAACGATGCCAAGGGAAATAAGCCAGTCACAAAAGACATGTGTGATTCCACTTGTTTCTGAGATCCACTGAGTAAATTATCAAGAACGCAGTGGCCCGGGTGAAGGGGAGGGAAGGAAACATGGGGTCTAGTTTAACAGGTACAGTTTGAGTTAGAGGCGATAAAAAAGTTTCTATAAATGAAGAGTTGCACAGAAATATGTACGTACTTACTAAACTGAGCACTTAAAATGGTTATCAAGGGGTCATAAGCTCAAGCCCCAGAACCCATGTTTTTAAAAGGCACTTGCCTGTATTCTCCCTACTAGGAAGGTGAAGATAGGCAGATCCCCGGGGTCTACTGGACAGCCAGTCTAGCCTGCTTGGAAAGCTCCAGGCCAATGAGAGACCTTCCTCTCAAAAAAAAATATGCACACACATGCCTATACACACACAAGATAGCTAAAATGCAGTTTAATTATTTTTTTTATTTATCTGCAGAGAGAAAGACAGACAGGCTGATAGAATAGGCATGTCAGGGCCTCTTGCCACTACAAAGGAATTTCAGATGCAGGTTTTTTTTTTTTTTTGGTTTGTCGAGGTAGGGTCTTGCTCTAGCTCCCGCTAACCTGGAATTCACTATGTCGTCTCAGGGTGGCCTCCCACTCACAGTGATCCTCCTACCTCTGCCTCCCAAGTGCTGGGATTAAAGGCATGTGCCACTGTGCCTGGCTGCATGTGCCACTGTTTTCATTTACTTTATATGGTGCTAGGGAATCAAACCAGCACTACAGGCTTTGCCTTTAACCATTTAGTCAACTCTCCAGCCCTAAGATGGCACTTTTATGTATATAAACATATATGCAGTATTTATTTATTTGAGAGAGAGAGAGAGAAAATGGGTGCACCAGGGCCTCTAACCACTGCAAACAAACTCCAGATGCATGCACCACCTTGTGCATCTGGCTTACATGCATATTGAGGAATCAAACCTGGGTCCTTAGGCTTCACAGGCAAGCACCTTAATTGCTAAGCCATCTCTCCAACCCTTATTTATATATATTTTAGCAGAATAAAAAAAGGAAAAGAGGGCTGGAGAGATGGCTTTGCAGTTAAGGCTCTTGCCCACAAAGCCTAAGGACCTGAGTTCAATTCCCCAGTACCCATGTAAAGCCAGATGTACAAGGTAGCACATGCATCTGGAGTTCGATTGCAATGTCTAGAGGACCTGATGCACCTATTCTCTGTCTCTCTCTTTCTCTCTCTCTCTCTCTCTCTCTCTATCACTCTGCCTCTTTCACTCTCCCATACCCCTTCAAATAAATAAATAAATAAATAAATATTTTTTTAAAAGGAAAAGAAAACCCCTTTCAAATTGCTGTCACACAATCTTGAGTAAAGACTATGGTCACATCCTATGATGGGACATTACAGACAGGTCTGGGAAAATGGTGGAGTGCCCTCATAAGGTCTGTATTAAAAGATGCCTGAAGCCAGGTATGGTGGTACACACCTTTAATCCTAGTCCTCAGGAGGCAGAGTTAGGAGGGTCGTCATGAGTTCCAGGCCAGCCTGAGACTACATAGTGAATTCCAGGTCAGCCTGGGCTAGAGTGAAACTCTACCTCAAAAGGGGGGGGCTGGAGAGATGGCTTAGCAGTTAAGGCATTTGCCTACGAAGCCCAAGGACCCATGTTCAATCTCTCTTCAGGTCCCACGTAAGCCAGACGCACAAAGGTGAGGCAAGCGCAAGGTCACATGTGCCCGTGTCTGGAGTTTGATTGCAGTGACTGAGGCCCTGGCATGCCAATTCTCACTCTCGCTCGCTCTCTTAAAAAAAAAAAAAAAAGATGGCTAATAACTTATTTTAAAAAACAACAACTCCCACGGCTCTCAAATGCTGCACAGGCTCATGTTTTGAACACAGCCTTGGCTTGTGTTGCTAGTTGAAGACTAGAACCTTTACAAGGTAGGATCTCGCTGTGAAAGCATGTTACTAGGGACAGGCTTTTGGGCTTCTAAATATTTTTATTTATTTATTTGCAAGCAGAGAAGAGAGACCGACAGAGAAAATGTGTGTACCAGGGCTTCCAGCTGCTGCAAACGAACTCCAGAAACACGTGCCACTTTGTCTACCTGGCTTTACGTGGAAATGGGGAATTCAACCTGGGTTGTTAGGCTTTGCAGGCAAGTGCCTTAACCATTGAGCCATCTCTCCAGCCCGAGGGACAGGCTTGTGAAGGTTGTCCCACCACTGGTTCTAGCCTACCTGCTCTGCTTCATGTCTGCGACCACGTAGACAAGCCACTGCCTCATGCTCCTGCTGCCATAGACCAAGTCAGCTGTGCCTTCCCCACCATGATGGATTGTCTGAAACCGTGAGCCAAAACAAATCCTTCCCTAAGTTGCTTCTCTCAGCTGCTTTTGTCATAGCAAAGAGAAAAGAAATAATAGACCAGGTCACACACCCAAGCACATTTGAAGTTGTCACAGCCACGTCTGCAATTATAAGTATGCAACAGGTAATGCCTCTTATGCCAAGGCAGGTCTGTGTCACCTGGCCACAGTTTAGCCCCTCCCACCACCCTGCCTGTCACAGCTGCTGATTCACTGTGTGAGTGACTGGAGGAATTCTGAGTAAGCATTCTGGTTGGAATCTTATGTTTGGGTGTTAGAATGACAGAAAGCTGTAAATAAAACAACTGTTGATGCATATCTATAAAACTTCAGGGACGTAACGGGCACCACTTTTCAACATGGAGAGGCTGTTACAGGAAGGAGCGACTCTGGGCATCTTGGAATTCACAGTAGTGCTTTCCCTGGCTATGCAGCACACTCTACCTTTGATTTCATTTTTCCACCCCACCTACACACGGCCAAAGTCAGCCCTCCTGGAGCTTTCAAATGCCCTTTATGAGGCTGGAGAGATGGCTCAGTTAGTAAAGGGCTTACCATGCAAGTATGAGGACCTTAATTTGGATGCCCAGCACCCATGTAAAAGCCAGGTGTGGTGACACACATCTGTACTCCCAGCCCTAGGGAGGCAGAGACAACTGTTACTGCTGTCAGATTATAATCTGCTTTACAATGAGCACTGCACTGTCAGGTTAAGGGAGAATAAATGAATAGTATCCAAGACATCATTTTCTTGGTTGCTTCACCATGCAAACCCTACCCAGTCTCTAGGCTTCTGTGCATGCCGGCTCTTCCTTTATCTTATTAGGCCATGAAGCTTCAATGTTAGTTTCTCCCATCAATGTCTTGAGTCTTTTCCTCTTCTGACTTGATAATACCAGTTTACTTGAAAAAGACAGCTCAGAAAAAAAGAAAGACAGCTCAGGGAGCTGGTGGTGGGAGGAGCTCAGTAAGCATAAGGGCATGAATTTGATTCCTAGTACCCATATATGCCAAGCCTGGTGGCACATGCTGGTGATCTTAGTCCATCCCTGGAACTCCCTGGCCAGCCAGTCTAGCCTAATTAGTGAGCTCTAGGCCAATGAAAGACCTTGTCTTAAAAAGAGGTGGATTGAGCTGGAGAAATTGCTCAATGGTTAAGATGCTTGCCTGCAAAGCCTAACAACCCGGGTTCAATTCCCCAGTAACCATGTAAAGCTGTATGCACAAAGTAGCCCATGTGTCTGGAGTTCATTTGCAGTGGCTGGAGGCCCTGACATGCCCATTCTATCTCTCTTCTCTCTATCTTTCTCTGCTTGCAAATACATAAATAAAAATATTTAAGGGCTGGTGAGATGGCTTAGTGGTTAAGGTGCTTGCCTGTGAAACCTAAGGACCCATGTTCAACTCTCCAGATCCCATATAAGCCAGACACACAAAGGTGAGGCACATGCCTACTAAGTGGCACAAGTGCCTGGAGTTCAGTTTCAGTGGCTGAGGCCCTGGCATTCCAATTCTCTCTCTCTCTCTCTCTCTCTCTCTCTCTAAAAATAAATATATACATATATATATACATATTTAAAAAGAGGTGGATGGTATGTCTGAAGTTGTCTTCTGGCCTCTACCCCAATGTGCACACTTATGCACATTTACCTACACATACATGTCCACCCACAAACATACAAACACCCACATGCACATCGCCCACAAGTGCACAAAAGAGAGAATAAAGGAAAAGCCAACTCAGTCTAGCTCTTGCCTCTTACCTTCAATCATTCAAATTCCAATAAGGAAGTCACTTCCCTCTATCTTCCCTTCTGCACCAAGACAGGAACTGAGATCCTCAGGCCTAAAAACAACCCACTGGGTATTGTGTCCAAACAGAGTGAGCTTTCCACTGGAAGCCTAGAGGACAGGACAAAGAAGGGGACAAGGAGAGGGTCCCTTAGCAGGGAGCATTACGGTTGTCATGGAAAGACTTTTCTAGATTGGGCTTCTCTTGAATTCTAGACAGCTTGTCTTTTCTCCTCCAAGGTGTATCTGGGATTCAACACTCCTTTTGGACGAAGGTTGTACATTATATTTCTTTTAGAAAAAGTTTATTTACTTGTGCGCACATGCATGGGCATGCCAGCCAGGGTCTCTTGCTGCTGCACACACATGTGTGCCACTCTTTGCATCTGGCTTTATGTAGGTGGCTGGGGAATTGAACCCAGGCCAGCAGGCTTTACAAGGTCTTTAATTGCTAAGCCATCTTCCCAGCCCCTTGTATATTATATTTCAATTATCACATACATGACATGTGACTCCTGTCCTAACCCCTATCTGTACCACTGGGCACATGAAATCTCTGGGAATCAGCAACAAAAAGGCTTGTGGTACAGACATATGCTCCAGCAACCTTGAAGACATTAGGCTAAGTGAAAGAAGCCAGAGGCAATCTTTGTTATTATTGTTGTTGTTTTTCGAGGGAGGGTTTCGCTCTAGCCAGGCTGACCTGGAATTCACTATGTAGTCTCAGGATGGTCTCAAACTCATGGCAATCTCCTACCTCTGCCTCCTGAGTGCAGGTATTAAAGGCGTGTACCACCATGCCCGGCCAGACACAATCTTACATGAGGCAATTTATATTTGACATCTCCAGAGTAGGCAGGTCCATACAGAGAGAAAATAAACTAGTGGTTGCCAGGAGCAAAGGAATGAGGAGGGATGGAAGAATGATGGTTAATGGATACAGAATGTTTTGGGAGGATGAGAAAAATGTTCAGACATTGATTTGTGATAGCTGCTCAACCTTGTAAAGATACTAAAGAATCCACTAGATCATATACTTCAAGTGGGTGAGTTGTACAGTATCTGAGTTATATCTCAATGAAACTGTCACATACACAAACTGACTCTAGTCGAATGAACAGTAAAATTCAGAGAAAGCATAGAAAGAGGCTTTTTCTTTTTTAAGAGCAAAGGGAAGAATCTTCTTGTAAAACAAAGACCTTTTAACCTTATGTCTGTCTCTAAAGTATGTTCTAGAAACTGCAGGAACCAACAGGAGGGAAGGGGAGACGCTGGATCAACGCTGCCAAAGTGGAAAGCAGAGAAAGGGCAAAGCAAGAAAGCAAGGCAGCAAAGGAACAGCAGAGCGAAACCACCGCGGGCACGCCGGGGCCGGAAGATCGTTTGGAAATGAAAATTAGATGGGGCAAGGGAACCCACTTTCCACTGGCCTCTTCTCTCCGCCCCTACCCCTCCCTACCTATTCTTCCCCCTCCCATTTCGGCTCCCCCAATGTTAGCTAATTATACAGGCACTGGCAGCCTTGGAGACCACTGAGGACCCTTCTCTG
The DNA here is from genome assembly GCA_036365145.1 of Orientallactaga sibirica. Taxonomy (NCBI): domain Eukaryota; kingdom Metazoa; phylum Chordata; class Mammalia; order Rodentia; family Dipodidae; genus Orientallactaga; species Orientallactaga sibirica. The sequence continues at coordinate 8,066,115 of JAEOAD010001030.1, forward strand.
GTCAGCTCTGAACCTCACCTGCCCCCACCTTTCCCTAGGTGTCCTTTGTTGAGGGGAATTACTTCCTCCTGGTCAAAAGAAGACTTTGAGTTTTACCTCTGCATGGCATTACCACAACTACCCCAAACACAAGAGAATGATCTCCTCCCTTAAGAGTTAATCCAAGTGGGCCTGCCAACAGCTTGGTGAAGGAGCAGCCCTCGCCTGCAAAGCCGCCCATGGGGTGGGAGCGGGCCGGTCCTCTGGAGAAGCTGCTCTTGAGCCTGGCACAGAAGCCCCTCCCTCACGGAGTGCTCAGCCTGCCGGCTTTTCTGCGTTCCAACTCAAGAAATGTAACTTTCTTCCCTCCCTTTCAACCTCGTCTTTGGATCCTGGCCCAAATCCTGGGCGTGCTTGCCCAGACACTGAGTTTTCTCACTGCTTCTCTGGAGACTCCCACAGCGTCCCCGTCCGAGTGGACAGGGGCCTCGGGTGCGGACCCCGCCTGCTTTCTTGACCCTTGACCACAAGGCACGACTTTCTCTCTTCCGACGCCGAGCTCCTCCTGCCAGCACACACAGCTTGAACAGCTTGCCTGCCTCATGGTTTTTCTCCCCAACTCTAAGAAAATCGGCCTCCAGCTTCCTCCTAACTCCTTTTTCGTTGTTTTCTTTGGAGACAGGATCTGACTCTTGCCCAGGCTGCCCTGGAACTTACTCTGCAGCCCCAGGCTGACCTCCAACACACTGCGCTTCTGCCACCTCTGCCTCCCAAGTGCTGGGATTAAAAGTGTGTGCCACCATGCCCGGCTTGTTTCTAAATTCTTCTAGTGAGACCCATAAAGGGGAGCCCTAGCTCCACGCCCCCACGCCCCTTTCTGGAGCTCCCACCCCAGGTGTGTGCACCAAGTTCCAGCAGGGGTCTGTTATCCACCACAGAGCTCCGTTTGGAAAGCCCGCCTGCTTGCACTAGAGGTCTCAGCCTCAGGAACAAGCTCTCTGGACAGCCGAGGCCGCCCTGGGGAAGCAGCCTGTCTGTGCTCCTCCACGGTAGGTAGCTAACATGGACTTCCTTCCTCATGGAGCAAACCGGGAAGAAACTAACTTCACACAGCATCTGGGAAAAACTGCGAGATAGAGATCACTGAGCGGCTGCAAGAGCAGTGTGTCCCCTGCCCTCAGCTTCTTCCCTGACGCTCATCTGGTCCAGGCCCTAAACTATGAGGCAGGAAGTCTCAAGTCCTCTCTAAAAATTTGAAATATTTGGCCTGGGGCAAATCCTTTAACTCCACTTCTCATGAAGCAATTTCTTTTTCTTCCCCGTTGCCCAAGGGTCAACAACACTGGCGTGATTCCTATCTTACCGCTTTAAATCTTGAACAGGGAAACCACAGAATGTGTCCTTCTCTCCAAGGTCTAGCAGTTACAAAGTGAGTCACTGTGTCAAGATAGAGTCACAGCTTACGTCTCAAGACAACCTTTTCAAATAGATCCAAGACAATTATTAGGTGAAAAGAAGTAACCTATTTTTAACCATACTAAGAGAATTCTAAATCATATAAATTTACTATTTAAAAAGAAAAAACTGGGGTTAGAGAGATGGCTTAGTAGGTATGGCATGCCTGCAAAACCTGAGGACCTAGGTTCCTTAGTACCAAACACCCATGTAACCCAGATGCACAAGGTGGCACATGTGTCCGGAGTTCGTCTGCAGCAACTGGAGGTACTGGTGCACCCATATTCTCTCTCTCCCTCTCTCTCTATTTGCCTCTTTCTCTCTCTCAAAAAAAAATTTATATGTGTGTGTGTGTGTGTGTGTATTGCTGTGTAGTTGTTAAGAACTATGGCAAGGAATCTCAGGCCAATGATGTCATCAGAGTACTGCAAATGCAAGAAATAAATAAAAATGTGGTGCATTATCAAACAAAAAACAAAAAAGAAAAGAAAAAAGAGAGACTTCCAGTTAAGTTGGCAGTGTAGTAGCCACACAAAAGCAGCCTGGGGGGGGGGAATAAGTAGAAAAACACCACATTACACATTACACTCTTCCACTGAAAAGTGAAGGTGTGCAAGGAATTATCAACCACAGCAGACAAGCAGGAGAGACCCAGCGCCTCTAGCAACCATGCAACCAGCCAGAATCAGCTCCTGCCAAGGTCCCAGTCTCTGCAAGGAGCTACCTTGGTCTTCAGGGAAGACTCGATGCCCAGCCCTGCCTTAGCTGCAGGAGCAGAACCCAGGTGAAGGGACTCTCCACTCACACCAGCCTCCTAGCAAAGTCAAAAACCTGAAGAAGAAGACAGCAGGACCAGCTGAGCAGCTCCTGAAGTTGAAGACAAAGGGACCAGCTATGTGGCTCTGGTACAACTTCAAGGACTCTCCACAGCCTCTCCTCCCCCAACCATCAGTGCCTGCATGCACTGGAGATCTGGGGAAGAGAACTCAGCCACACAGCATCCAGCCTAGCCAATTGGAACAGCAGATCCACCCACACAGCCAGCCTACCTGAGTCCACAGCACAACAAAGAGGGACCCAGGAAGGCACACAACACATGGAGACTGGAAGCCATCCTAAAAGGCAATGGCCTACTTACATTGGCTCAATACCTGCCCGGAAGCCAAGTATATAGGCCTGCCGTGGAAGTGCTAACACATATCTCATGTCAAGGGAGGTTATGTTATGTGTTGGACCTGATTGAGGGTCAGCTTTGCCATTCTTTTTTTTTTTTTTTTTTTTTTTTGAGAGAGAGAGACAGAGAAAGAGAGAGAGAGAGAGAATGGGCGTGCCAGCGGTCTCTCAGCTGCTGTGAATTAACTCCAGACACGTGCGCCCTCTTGTGGGCAAATGCAGCACTGTGCCCTTGTGTCACTTTTTGCGTCTGGATAAACGTGGGACCTGGAGAATCTAACGGGCATTCTTACTTCTTAGGCTTGGGAGGCAGGCGCCTTAACTGCTAAGCCATCTCTCCCGCCCTGCCATTCTTAAATAAGCTGTATTTGGAGGTTGATTTTTGTGCCTTTTGATGTTTCCTGATTTATAGTGCCTTTGTCTTCTTCTTTCGTCATTCTTGGGACAGGGTCTCACTCGGTCCCAGGCTGACCTGGAACCCATTACAAACCAGAAATCTCAGCCTCCCAGTTGACAGAATTGAGAGTGTGGGGCAACACACACTAGGGACTTTGATTTTGTTAGATTATCTGTTTGTTTAAATCTCCACTACTACATAAATACTCCATGCTGGTTTTAATTGAGTGTATATATTGCTCAGTTGAATTTTAGAATTTGTCTGTATATTTCTTCACACAGGCTACTGGGATACTTGCATAACAGGCAAACCCAACACCTAGGGTCACTTCTACTGCTGCTCTGGGAGCCACACCTGACACCTTAAGCTCTACCCTGAAAATATGTACTGCCAGATATACATATCTAAGAATATTGCAGATAATTAGAAAACCCAAGCATCCAACTAACTCAATATGCAAAAATCTCTACACTATAATACAACAAACACAAAAAATAAAGACTATAATTCCACCAAAAATTATTAATCCATCAGAAATGACCTTGTGAGACTGTTTAAGAAGAAATTCCTGTCAAAGATTTCAAAAAAAAAAAAAAAGATTATTATATCTATGCTCAAAGAAATCAAAGGAAACTAAACAGTACATTACTGAATGGGTCATTGAAGAAATCAAAAAGCACATCAAAAAATCATAGACTCAAATTATGATAACACAACATACCAAGACTTTTGGGACACAATGAAGACAGTTCTAAGAGGAAGATTTATAGCTTTAAATGCCGACATTAAGAAATTAGAAAGGTCACAAGTAAACAACTTAATGCTTCACCTTAAGGCCTTGAAAAATTAAGAAGGCAAACAAAAAATCAGTATATGGGAAGAAATAGTAAAGATGAGGACAAAAATTAAAGAAATATAAAAAAAAAAAAATACAAAGAATCAATGAAACAAAGAATTGGTTCTTTGAAAGGATAAACAAGATTGATAAACCCTTAGCAAATCTGACCAAAAGAAATAGAGAAAAAACACAAATTAATAAAATTAGATATGAAAAAGTCACCATTACAACAGATACCAAAGAAATTCAAAAAATCATAAGGACATACTTTAAGAATACATATGCCACTAAGTTTGAAAATCTGAAAGAAATGGATGATTTCCTACATTTATATGACCTACCAAAATTAAATCAAGATAAGATAAACCATTTCAACAGACCTATAACAAATACAGAGATCAAAGCAGTTACAAAAAACTCCCAAGCCAGGCGTGGTGGCACACGCCTTTAATCCCAGCACTTGGGAGGCAGAGGTAGGAGGATCGCTGTGAGTTCGAGGCCACCCTGAGAATAGTGAATTCCAGGTTAGCCTGGGCTACAGTGAGATCCTACCTTGAAAAACAAAAAACAAAAACAGGGGCTGGAGAGATGGCTTAGTGGTTAAGGTGCCTGCCTGCTAAGCCTAAGAACGCTGGTTCCAATCTCCAGCGGTTCCAATCTCCAGGTCCCACGTTTAGCTAGATGCAAAGTGACGCAAGGGCGCAATGCCACACTTGCCCACAAGGGGCGCACACATCTGGATTTCGTTCACAGCAGCTGAGAGACTGCTGGCGCACCCATCTCTGTCTCCCTCTCCCTCTCTGTCTGTCTCTCTCTGTGTCTCTCTCCAAAAATAAATAAAAAATAATTTAAAAAATTAAAAAAAAAACAGCAACAACAAAAAAAAATCTTCCAACTAAAAAAAGTCCAGGCCCAGATGGATTCCCTGGTGAGTTTTACCATATCTTCATAGATGAACTAACAACGATTTTCAAACTTTTCCATAAAATAGAAGAGGAAGGAATCTTACCAAACTCCTTCTATGAAGCCAGCATCACCCTGATATCAAAACCAGACAAAGACAGAACAAAAAAAAAAAAAAAAAAAAAAAAGGAAAGTACAGACCAATGTCCAGCATAGAAGCAAAAATTTTCAACAAAATACTGGCAAACAGAATACAAAAATATATCAAAAAGATCATTCATGAGCTGGAGAGATGGCTTAGCGGTTAAGGCACCTGCCTCCTAAGCCTAAGAATACCAGTTCCAATCTCCAGCGGTTCCACGTTTAGCCAGATGCAAAGTGACGCAAGGGCGCAATGCCACACCTGACCACAAGGGGGTGAACGCATCTGGATTTCATTCACAGTGGCTGAGAGGCTGCTGGCACACCCATCTGGATGTCTGTCTTCCTCTTCCTCTCTCTCTGTCTCTCTCTGTGTCTCTCTCCAAAAAAAAAAAAAAAAAAAAAAAGATCATTCACCCTGACCAAGTAGACTTTATCCCACAGATGCAGGGATACTTCAATACACACAAATCAATAAATGTAATAAACTATATATATGGACTGAAGGACAAAAATCACATGTTCATCTCAATAGATGCAGAAAAGGCATTTGACAAAATAGATCCTTATCACTCTTCGTGATCAAGAATCAAGTCCAGATGAATCAAAGAACTCAGACCTAAAACTCTGAGACTGCTAGAGGAAAATTATGGGAAACACTTCAACTTATTGGCATAGGCAAGGACTTTCTGAATATAAACCCATTTGCTCAGGAAATAAAACCACTAATCAACCACTGGGACCTCATGATATTACAAAGCTTTTGTACAGCAAAGGACACTGTGAATAGAGCAAAGAGGCAGTCTACAGAGTGGGAGAAAAATCTTTGCCAGCTAGGCATATGACAGATATACAAAGGATATTCAAAGAACTCAAAAAGCTAAATAATAAGAAATCAAACCACCCAATTAAAAATGGGCTATCAAACTAAATAGAGAGTTCTCAAAAGAAGAAATACAGATGGCCTATAAACATCTTTAAAAAGTGTTCTACAAAGGCTGGAGAGATAGCTTAGCGGTTAAGGTGCTTGCCTGCAAAGCCAAAGGACCTTGGTTCTATTCCCCAGTACCCACATAAGCCAGATGCACAAGGTGTTGCATGCATCTGGAGTTCCTTTGTAGTGGCTGGAAGCTCTGGCGCACCCACTCTCTCTCTCTCTCTCTCTCTCTCTCTCTCTCTCTTTCACTCTGCCTCTTTCCCTCTCTCAAATAAATAAATAAAAATAAAATATTTTTTAAAAGTGTTCTACATCCTTAGCCATCAGGGAAATGTAAATTAAAACTACTTTGAGATTCCATCTCACTCCTGTCATCAAGAAAACAAATGACAATAAATGCTGGTGAGAATGCAGGAAAAGAGGAACCCTTCTACACTGTTGGAGGAGGGAATGTAATCTGGTCCAGTCATTGTGGAAATCAGTGTGGAGGTTCCTGAGACAGCTAAAAATAGATCTACCATATGTCCCAGTTATATCATCATAGGCATGAATCCCTAAGGACTCTTCTCACTACCTTAGAGATTCTTGCACATCCATGTTTGTTGCCGCTCTAGTCACAATAGCTAGAAAATGGAACCAGCCTAGATGTCTCTCAACTAATGAATGGATAATGAAGATGGGGTACATTTATACAATGGAGTTCTATTTGGCCGTAAATAAAAATGAAATTATGAAATTTGCAGGGAAATGGATGAATCTGGAAAGGATTATACTATGTGAAGTAACCTAGGCCCAGAACGCCAAATGTCACATGTTCTCTCTCATATGTGGATCCTAGCTACAAATGTTTAGACTTGTATGTGAGTTGGAGTTAAAATCAGTAGCAGAGGCCTGTAAGCTAGAAAAGGGATATAAGGGAGGGAGGAGAGGGGAGGACTTAAGGGGATGGTATTGTGTATGTATAAGTAGAAGAACAGATTACTGGGGGTGGAATGGTATAAGTGAGGTCAAGGGAAGAGATTGAGTGAAGGAAGGGGGTAATCAAAATTAAGATGGCATGAATAAGTCATAAGCAAACCTACATTTTTGGATAATGGCACATCCAGAAGTCATAGATTATTACTAGTAAAATTTCAGTGCCAGGGATAAGATACTTTCCAGTGAGTTGTTGGCCAGGGAGGACCCTGATGCCACCCAAACATTTCAGGCCATTGTCAAGGCTCTTGTTTTCCCACCAGAAATAAATGGTAAGATGCGATTGCTGAAGACTCCACATGCTTGAGCTGCAAGGTCCCTGAAAAATCAAGCTGGAGCAGAGCTGAAAACCTCCTCCCTGTAGACCAGCTGACAGAAAGGTGGAAAAAGCTTCACTGCAGCTGGGCATAGTGGTACACGCCTTTAATCCCAGCATTGGAGAGCTAAGAGGATTGCTGTGAGTTTGAGAACACCTTGAGACGATAAAGGGAATTCCAGGTCATCCTGGGGTAAAGCAAGACAACTACCTCAAACAAACAACAACAACAAAAAAAAACCTGTGCTGCATGCACATCGGCGGTGACAAACTATAGCGGACACTGCAAGCCTTAAGTTTGGCCAGCCAGGCCATATGAGCCCAACAGGTGCAGTAGTGTCGTATCTGTTATGAGAGAAACCATCTGCTTTCTAATTGGACTGGAGGCCCACTCCATGGGAGAGAATACATGCCTGGTACTGAAAACCTACTCAAAAGCCTATGGCAGAGGAGGTCATGAGCCCTAGGCATGTAACACTCGCTCTTGTCTGGCTGAATGCATATATTATGCTCACCAAACTGCCCTGTAAGCACTTTTCTTAACATTCACACCCATATATTAATGCTACACTCACTTTTGGTTAGAGAAGCTTCTCTTTTCAGATAGTGGTGACCACTGGGATGACTCAAAAGGCACCACAGTGCTGAGAAGTGACTGACAGAGGCATGTCCAACATCAAGACATCTCTATCACACCTTCCAAGGCACAAGATCCACTGTGGAAGAGGTGGTAGGAAGAATGTAAGAGCCAAAGGAAGGGGAGGACTGCTTACAATGTGCTCTTCCAGACCAAAAATGGCCTGGATATTCATGACCTCCAATGCCTGACACTACCTACGCAAGACCCTCATCAAAGGAGGAAAAGATGATGACATCAAAATAAAAGAGAGACTGATAGAGAGAGGGGGGGATATGATGGAGAGTGGATCTGTGAAGGGGAAAGTGAGGGAGGGGAGGAAATTATCATGGTTTATTGTCTATAATTATGGAAGTTGTCAATTAAAAAGTTTTTTAAATAATGTAATAAAGTAATAAGAATAATTTTTTCAAAAAAAAAGAAAGATCTGGGACAGACATGGTTGTGCATATCTTTAATCCCAGCACTCTGGAGGCCAAGGTAGGAGGATCACTGTGAGTTGGAGACCAACCCTAGACTACATAGTGAATTCCAGGTCAAACCTACCTCAAAAAAACAAGAAAGAAGAAAAGAAAAGCCTAGGACACAAACCAATGTGCCTTGATAATATAAAGACTTTCAAGGACCTGGGAGGCCTAGGGCTGGGGAGACAGCCTCCACTCCTAAGGTTTGCTCTGGTGCAGGCTGAGAAGCTACCCAAGCACTTCTATAATGACTCAATGCCAAGGATGTGGTGACCGCGCTCAGATTTGGCTCCAATATCGTTAGGGGGTTGAGAGCTGTGGCCATGCCTCCACGGGCTCTGGGTGAGCTTAGAACTCCCCGTGCCAATGGCTTTCAAGCTTGAATGCTTTTGTCTTATGATTAGCAAAGAGTTGAAAAATGTAGTCATGAAGAGGGAAAAATTATGAAATATTTATTTTAAGAGAAAACAGAAATAAGAGAGACTAGCAATAAAGCAGACAAGCTGAGAGGGTCCCTACCAAGCTGGGAGGGTTCCAACAGGGAAAATCTAGGAAACATTCCACATGGCACTATGGAGCAGGTCTTTTTGTTTTTGATTTATTTATCTGAGAGAGAGAGAGAGGGAGGGAGAGAATGGGCGCGCCAGGGCCTCCAGACACTACAAACAAACTCCAGATGCGTGTGCCCCCTTATACATCTGGCTTACATGGGTTCTGGAGAATCGAGCCTTGAACTGGGGTCCTTAGGCTTCACAGGCAAGTGTTTAACTGCTAAGTCATCTCTCCAACCACTCTCCAGGTCTTTTTATAAATTAGGCATCTGATCAGGATGTGCCTTATTACCAAGTTCAAATGTATATGAAAGATCTTGATTGGTTGGTGGGCCAAGGGGGAGAGTGCAGATCAGAAAGGGCCTGCTGATGGTAGGGGAACAGGGAGAGACCCTGAAAATTAGGGAGGAAGAGTCACAAAGCTGCTCCTTATTGCCATCTTGAATCATAGCGGAGTCTTGGCAGCCCAGGACATCATCCATGTTCTCCTGGGATTGTGTCTCTGAGAGGGAATTAGTCCTGTAGCTTTATTTGGAAGTAGCCACTCAGGAGAAGGCCCAAAGAGATGTCACAGTGCTTGCTTCAGTAGAACCAAAATTCAGCCTCATCCAATCAGCTTTCTCTCACCCCCTACTCAGGTGCGCCGACCTCTTTCAGAGTCAGCCCCTTCAGCCCAGACCACCTGAGGGTAAGGCCCACCATAATAAGATTATAAATAGGTCCTTACCAGGTGGGCACAGCATCTTTTTGGCTCCTGTGCTGATAAGCACCCCTTGTCTCAGCCTGGCTAGGCTGACATGGGGGAGGAGGGACCCCTGCTCTCGCGTGAGCTCTCTACCACTCCTGCCTTCCACATGGCCGGAGCTCTCTGTACTTCCTTCTGTTAATCTAACAAAGTCTCTCTAAGTCTTGTTCGTGGATTTTAATGCTTTACGTTCATAGGACAAGCATCTGAAGGGCTGGAGAAATGGCATAACAGTTAAGGCACTTGCTTGCAAAGCCTAAGGACCGAGGTTTGATTCTCCATGTCCCATGTAAGCCAGATGCACAAAGTGGCACATGTGTCTGGAGTTTGTTTGCAAAGGCTAGAGGCCCTGGTGCATCCATTCTCTCTTTCTGACTCAAATAAAATATATAAATACATTTTAAAAGGAATCTGCAGATACCCCAAATTTATTGGTGTTGGCATATACTGGCATATTGGCAAGGAACCTCAACACTCTCATTTCATTCCCGGTTGACTGCAAAAAAGTGAATTTGTTCCTAACCTCCATCAACATGAGCAAGGAAACTCTTATAAGTATGATTTGCATCGTCAGAACTGTATGAAATCAGACCCTCTAATGTATCATACACACAAAAAAAATTGGAAATTTGATCACTGGAAAAAAAAATTCAAGCCAGAGTGGTGGCACGTGCCTTTAATCCCAGCACTCAGGAAGCTGAGGCAGAAGCATTATCATGAGGTTGAGAACATCCTGGGACTAGAGTGGGTTCCAAGTCAGCTGGACTAGAGTGAGACCCTACCTAGAAGAGACAAAACACCAAATTAAACTAAACAATCCTACTTGTGTTCCATTCACTTTCCACCAAATTCAAGGGATTCGTCCCAGAAAGTAAATATCTATATAATTTCCTGCCGTATTTTATCACTAGGAAGCATTTGTTAGGTATCTAATTGCTTATGGTACTAGGCTAATCATTACACCGAGAGAACTGCAGAGAACAGGTGCTGTCCTCTCCCTCTCTGCTTTCAAGACTTTACCGTGTAAGGCAGACAACACACCTGGACAAACAGGTTCAGGACAAAACGACAGCCATGGGAACCTAAGGCACCCAGGTGAGTAGACTTCAAGTGGGCAGGGTCACTGCATCCGGGGGTGGGGAGCCCGAGGTCACACCCAGCGTGCGTAGCTGTTGGGTTCCATGGTTTGAGAGCATCCCACCGCGCCCAGCCTCTGCTGATCTGGTGGGCAGAGCTGCTGCTTGGGAATAGGTCGCGGACAGAGGGATGAAGGGTGTGGGATAAACAAAGGGGCTGGAGTGGGAGGAGGCGGAGCAAGCGATCGAGGCGTGTCCCACAGAGAACAGTTCCAGGAGGAGACAGACCCTAGAGCAGCTGCGACCGGCGCACGCCCTCCCTCCCACCCCTGCCTCCAGCCTGAAGGGCTTTCTCGAGCCTTCTGAAGTGTCCAGCGCCCTAGCAGACCTCCAAGACCTGTGGTGGGTGGGAGTGGGGAAGCAAAGGATTTAGGGAATAGCTAAAAGGAGCCCATTGTAGAACAGAAACCAGGTGCGCAGAGCCAACGCACACTTGGATCCGTCCTGTAGAAGGATTTGGGTGTCATCCAGCCTCCAAAGAAATGAGAATTCTGTCCTGACAAAGGATCATAAAGGCGATAACCCTCCCTGGATCTGGACGAGGAGTCGGGTCACAGAGCAAGAGGCAACCCAGGAACTGAGGGGGCTGACACGTACAGGGACTTGCTAAGTGCCCTCGCAGGCACCCGGTAGCAGAAGTCGGATCCTTGAGCTGACCCACGTATGGCTGGAAGCTCAGTGTGGACAAGCGTGCAAGTAGAACTATCCAGCGACCCAGTCACTTGTGTGAGTTACTTCCTGGAGTGTGACCACATTCTCACAATGAGATTGGAAAAGAGTCTCTCTTGTGCTGTTGCAAATAGGGGAAAGGAACTATTAAGAAATATACCAGAGCATTGTTTTGTTAATAAGGCCTGCCCCTAGAAGAATCAGTCTTCTTTCCTTCCTTCTGTCTCTCTGTCTCTTTCCTTCTTTACTTCTTCTTTTGAGACTGTCTCTTGTTATATAGCTCGGCTGCCTTGAACTCATGTCAATGCTCCCGAGGAGAAGCTGTTTTACCTCACCCAAACCTGCCTGAACCTTCTCAAAGACTATGGTATCTGGTGACTGGAAATACCCAACTCCACTGGCCTCTTACTAAAGGAGAAATAGGAGTTAGATAGTTGTTTGCAGGTAGTTTGGGACAGAAGCACAAAGAGGGAATAAGGAGATGCCACTCTGCCCATCCTAGCAAAACTGGAACTTGCATCTGATCCTGTCTCCTCCAAGGTGGCTGCCAGCAACACTGCCCTGGATTAGCCTCTACAGTCTGTGAAACAATCAGGTCTCTCCTTACACACCGAGTCTGATCACACGTCTGATCACACGCCAACTGAAGGTCTGATCCATGTAAAGGGGGCGGAGCACACTGGTCGACTCTTTCCTGCGATCCCGCTTTAATGTGCACGCAAGTGTGCCTGTCTGCTTCCCGGCGCTTCTCTAGGCCTGGTCTGCTCCTGCTTGTCTTCAAAGTGGACATGCATCTTGCTTTGGGGTGCTTTCTCATTCTCATTAAATGTATGATTTGCCTTTGATCTGTGAGTCCTGCACAGGACGAGAGAATGGATGTGCCAGGGCTTCTAGCCTCTTCAAACAAACTCCAGATGCATACACCACTTTGTGCATCTGGCTTTACTTGGGTATTGGGAAATTGAACCTGAGTCTTTAGGCTTTGCAGGCAAGTGCCTTAACCACTGAACCATCTCTCCAGTCCCTTCACTATTTCTTAATCCTCCCTGGTCTTTTTTTTTTTTTTTTTTTTTTTTTGAGGTAGGGTCTTGGCTGTAGTCCATACTGTCCTGGAATTTACACTGTAGTCTCAAGGTGGCCTCAAACTCACATCAATCCTCCTACCTGTGCCTCCTGAGTGGTGGGATTAAAGTTGTGGGCCACCACACCCTGCTCCTCCCTGGTCTTTTATGTGAAGGGGATTTTTTTGGTTCTTATGCTTTACCTTCAATATGCTGGTGTATGTGTCTCCTCCAGAGCCCTTTTACCTCCTGAGATTTCTCTGTGATGGTAATTCTGTCTCCCCTCTCCCTTTCAAAAAAAAAAAAGTCAATGCTGAGTTTTAAAAAATATCCCAACTCCATCTTTATCTTTATTTATTATTAAGAATACCTTTGAAGTTTCTTTTAACAAGCATGTATATGTGCCAGGCATGGTGGCATATGCCTTTAATTCCAGATCTCGGGTTGCTGAGGTGTAATCACCATGAGTTTGAGGCCAGCCTGAACTACAGAGTGAGCTTCCTGGTCAGTCTGGGCTAGAATGAGACCCTACCTCAAAAAAAGAATGAAAGAAAGAAAGAAAAGAGAGAGAGAGAGAGAGAGAGAGAAAGAAAGAAAGAAAGAAAGAAAGAGGAAAGGAAAGAAGAGAAAAGAAAAGAAAAGAAAAGAAAAGAAAAGAAAAGAAAAGAAAAGAAAAGAGAAAAACAGGCTCATAAAAATCCTAACTCATGTTTATCAAAAAGTGAACAAGTAGTTCATCTCTACATACACATTGTTGGTACGCTGCCATCACATTTTTTGTTTTGCTTTCTGGATGACAATTTGGCAGTACCTACTCTAAGCCCATGCTTTCCAACCAGCTGATGATGCAGGATTGGGGCCCTGAGAGGGTTTAGATCTCTATAAAGATGCAGAAGACCCCCAGGCTCATGAACCCCAACTTCAGGTCCTTGTTCAAGTTATCAAAAAACTGAAAAGTGCAGGCACAGGCCAGGTGTGGTGGTGCACGCCTTTAATCCTAGCACACAGGAGGAGGAGGTAAGAGGATCATCATGAGTTCAAGGCCACCCTGAAACTACATAGTGAGTTCCAGGTCAGCCTGAGCTAGAGTGAGACCCTACCTCGTAAAAGCAAAAAAATAAAAAATAAAAGTGCAGGCACAGAGAAGAACAGGTCACAAGAATTGATTATGCATAATGTGAAAATGGGGGAGCAGACAAAAGGGAGGTAAAGGAATTCCTTGCCTCTCCCAGAATTGCTGAGGGGGAGAGGCCAAGATTAGGGGAGCTGGCCCTCACCCGGAGAACAGAACTCTCAGAAGCAACTGGAGGCAAGAAAGAGGACATCTCCCATGCGTGCTCAGGTCTGTGTCTCTGAACTGTACATCCAATGAGAATGAGCCTCATCACCAGAGCCAGTCGTGCAGGAAGGCATATGATTGGTTGGTGGGCCCAGGGAAACCTCTGATTCAGGAAGGAATGGCCGCAGGTGCTAAGACCACAAAATTGGGAAGAAACAGGAGCCTGTCACTTTTGCTGAGGAAGGCTTAGGAGGTTGTTGCTGACAGTCGACTTGTTTGAGACTGCATCAGGTCTGAGTTCCAGTCTCGCCTGGGCAGACAACACAGCATCCATATTTCTAAGGGCCAGTCCCCAGCTGAGTGCCTAGGGAAGAAGGCACTTGCTCCTAAGCTGTACCACATCCATTCCCTGCCAGCTGCCTGTCTCAGTTTCCGTGAGTCTTAGCCAATTATCCAAGTGTGTGCCCAAAGCAGCAAAGACTGTTTACTACAAAGCCATTTAAAATAGAACCAAAATGGCCGAAGGGACGGAAAAGGCAAGGAATCCACTCTCTCAAGTCCTTTCATAAGGTCTCCAAGTTTGCCCTCCGGGAACTAAAACCCCTCCTTAGGGACTATCTCAATGCCATTGTACTGACTAGTAAGTTTGAACATGCACACAATAATAATAATTAAAGAGAAACACTGCCTATCTGTATAGTTTTTTTTTTTTTTTTTACAATGAGAATGCATTCATGTGTGAATTATACAATTAAAAAACTGAATTTTGGGCTGGAGGGATGGCTTAGCGGTTAAGGCATTTGCCTGCAAAGCCAAAAGACCCAGGTTTGATTCCCTAGGACCCATGTTAGCCAGATGCTCGAGGGGGCAAATGCATCTGGAGTTCATTTGCAGTGTCTGGAGGCCTGGCACACACATTCTCTCTCCCTATCCTTCTCTCTTTCCCTCTTTCAAGTAAGTAAGTAAATAAAATTTAAAAAACTGAATTTTAAGAGAATGGACAAACAGGAACATAACATCTGTCTTCATGAGCCAGACAAACACTTTAGATATAACAGACTGAGAAATTGGGGATTGGGAAGGATGAGACTGTTTCCCCAAGGAAATGGAAACACAGCGGTCCCCCAAAACAATGCAGGCCTTTGCCAAAGCACTTGGTTTGCCATTTGAACTACATGATAAGACCTTATTGCTAAAGACACCACAGGCTGTGGTCTCAGGACACTGAGAAATCAATCTGGAACTGAGATGGAAGCCAGCTCTCCTCTGGCTAGCTATCATAGTGCTGGAAAGTGCTGTGCAAGCGGCTTGAGAGATAAAATCCCCAACAGCGTGAACAAGAAGTGAATCCTACAAGCTACAAAATCAACCAGCCATGCAAGATGGACCCTCTGGTGCAATAGCGGCACATTAAGTTATGGGGGTGATCAACTTCTCTCTGATTGGACATGAGGCCCACTCAGAGGGAAGGAACTCATATCTGGTACTGAGAACCAAGTCAGCAGCCCATGTCTCAGAAGGTCACAGACACTACAGGGAAAGCTGTTCTTTGGCTAAATGGAGAAGTTATGCCCATCAAAAATCTTCTAAATGCATATGTTTAACCCCTTTGATCAATGCTGCTCTCACATTTGATTAGAGAATCTGCCTTTTTATAGATGGCGGTGAATATTGGGGAGATCCAAGACCCATCAGTATAAAAACAGCTGATTGCCTAGCATATGAGTCATCTCTCTCACGCCCTCTGGGGCCCAGGAGACATTACAAAGGAAGTAGCAGATTAAATGTGAGTACTTCTCTCACTATAAGCCAGAGAATCTTCTTCCGGGAGAGAGTGGCAGACACTGAGGAGACTCAAAATTGATCAAAGCAGAAATCAGAGGCTGCAGAGAGCTCAACACTAGAGGAGACTTCTAACACGCTGTCCAAAGCCCAGGGAACATTGCAGAAGAGGAGCAAAAGAATGCAAGAGCCACAGGGTGAGTAAGCATACTGTGAGGTACTGTCCTGCCCACAGGAACTGAGTGGTGCATCCTGACCCCACAGTACTTACTGACACGCCCACTGAGGAGAGTCTCAGTAGAACAGGCTTGGCGGAGAAGGGACATAAGAGGTTAACTCAATGTTCATATTTTAAAGTCCCTAATAAAAATTATTATATAAAGGCTGGAGAGATGGCTTAGTGGTTAAGATGCTTACCAGCAAAGCCAAAGGATCCGGTTCGATTCCCCAGGATCCACATAAAGCCAGATGCACAAGGTATTGCATTCATTTGGAGTTCATTTCCAGTGGCTACAGGCCCTGGCGTGCCCACTCTATCTGCCTCTCTCTACATATCTAATAAGTAATACATTTAGAAAATTATTATAAAAAATCAGGCTCACTATGCAGGCTTTCCCATTCTGGAAACCCCCTTCTGGACAGGTGATCTGCCTTTCCCTGCCCCTCTTTTTTTTTTTTTTTTTTTTTTTTTTTTTTTTTTTGGAGAGAGACAGAGAGAGAGGGAGAGGAAGACAGACAGATATGGACACGCCAGCAGTCTCTCAGCTGCTGTGAATGAAATCCAGATGTATATGCCCCCTTGTGGTCAAGTGAGGCATTGTGCCCTTGCATCACTTTGCATCTGGCTAAATGTGGGACCTGGAGATTGGAACCTCTGGAGATTGGAACCAGCATTCTAAAGTTTAATTGGCATGCGCCTTAACAGCTAAGCCATCTCTCCAGCCCTCCCTGCCCCTCTTTTAAGCCCTATAAACTCTGTAATAAAATTTTTCTGAACTTAAAAAAACAAAAAAAAACATACTTTTCTTCATGCCCTCCAGTTCCAGAATGGATTCTACATTTGAGTGCAATCTCTCTTTGCTGGTGTCCCCAATTTATTTCAAAACACATGGTCTGCCGCTATCCCTATGCCCTCTCCCTCTGAATGAACACTACACAGCCTAGAGAGAATTATTCTGGGACAACTGTACCATTTGTGTAAATGTCTTCACAAAATGATGCATTTCTCTGTATAAAGAGAACCTTGCTGGAACGTGATGCTCCACAGTCAGTGGCTCAACTTCGGATCATTTACCTTGGCCTCATTTGGGGGACTTGTGGGGTCATTATGCACAGAATACAAGGCGCTTCATTATTTTGCAGCTGAACTTCCATGAGTCCATGTCATCTAGGGTTTCAAAACATACTCTGGAATGGTCTGAATTTATTAAATTGGCATTTTAACAAGTCCTCTGTGAGAGCATTTGTGAGTAACAAGGATGGTGAGAATATAGCATCATTCTAGCCCTAGAAGTGACAGACACAGAAAGTAACACGAGGTCAGAATGGCAAACAAATGAAGCTGGTATCCAGGGACAGGAAGCAAAATGGCAATAAGAAATGACTACATGTGTCATTTCCTCAAGGGTCTCCCCATCATGCTTCACCTGTCGCCTGTTTGTTTTCTTCAGCTGAGGGGTTAAAAGGGTGAAGCATGAAAGAGCCCTTCACACATGGAGAATATTTACCACATAAGCTTTGTTTTTCTTTTGAAGGAGCACAGTAGTGCTCTTCTCAGCCTGGCTACCATGAACATTTAAAGTGGTTTGCTGGCAATGGTTACAGATGTTCTGATGCAGGTATTACACTCACTCCATCATTAACTTAGTGAATGGTGACTTCATACAGAGGGTCATATGCAAAGACCAAATATACTGAAAAATGGAATTGGTCTCGATTCTGTTAAGATTATAATGAGGAAAATATGGTCAGACACTGAATCCCTGACCTTACTGTAACAATTGTATGTATGTATGTACGTATGTGTGTGTGTGTGTATGTATGTATGTATGTATGTATGTATGTATGAATGATACCTACTGTGACTCACCAGTTGTAGTTCTTGGTAAACTGAACAAAGATAACCCAGTTAAGGGGCTGAGGAGATAGCTTAGTTAGTAAAGTGCTTGTCTCACAAGCATGAGGATCTGAGTTCAATGCCCACAACGCACATCAAAATGCTGGGCAGAGTGAAGTGCGTCTTTAGTCCTAGTTGAGGAGCCAGCCTAGCCTAATCAGTAAACTTCAGACCAGGCAGCACCCTCATCTCAAAACAGGTGGGCAGCATTCCTCAGGAGTGTTGTCTTCTGGCCTTTACATACAAGTACACACATGTTCATGTATCCCATACATACATATACATTCTGCAGTTTCAGTTGTTCAATCTAGGTCACACACATTGATGCATTATAATGTCATATTACATGTTGTTATGGGTTTGGAATTTTCATTAAAAAATTCTGTTGCTTCTTTCAAAATTTCCTCCAGGTGTTCCTTTACAGTCACCCTGCTCAGACTTCACTGGCCACGGTAACAAATCCCAGCAGGCTCCACGTGCAGTGTGGGCTGTGTAGAGCAGCCACACGACTTGTCTCCAGCAAAGCTTCCACCTTGCTACTCCTCTGTCACGCCTCACCTCAAAGGCCAAAACTTGGGCTGGAGAGATGGCTCAGTGGTTAAGCGCTTGCTTGTGAAGCTTAAGGACCCAGTTGGAGGCTCGATTCCCCCAGGACCCATGTAAGCCAGATGCACAAGGGGGCGCACGCATCTGGAGTTCGTTTGCAGTAGTTGGAGGCCCTGGTGCCCCCATTCTCTCTCTCTACCTCTCTCTCTCTCTCTGTCGCTCTCAAATAAATAAATAAAAATAAACCAAAAAAAAAAAATAGGAGCCGGGTGTGGTGGTGCACGCCTTTAATCCCAGCACTTGGAAGGCAGAGGTAGGAGGATCACCATGAGTTTGAGGACAGCCTGAGACTACATAATGAATTCCAGGTCAGCCTGAGCTAGAGTGAGACCTTTCCTCGAAAAACCAAAATAAATAAATAAACAAACATTTTTTTTTAAAAGCCAAAACTTCTGTGTCTGGCTTGCCCGGTTCTCAGGACCCAGACTCTTGTCTCCGTATGGCTCTCCATGACCTGTGGGCTGGCCTTGTCCACACACTGTGTTGTCTCCTGACACCTCTACCTATGGAACATATTACCAGCAATGTGCTTCTCTATGGCCTTCACTTGTCTAAACTTGACCTCTTTGATCCTCATCCTAAATCTTGCTTCTTTCCTTCATTCCCATCTTTAGCAGCTGAAGTCAGAACCATAGCACCTGCTCTTAATGCAAGTGGAACATCTCGTCCAGGGCGGGTGAGGAGAGAAGCTGTGTCCTCAATGATTCTCACTCAGCTACTTAAGAACCAAGAAACAGGGCTGGGGAGACAGCTCAGCAGGTAAGAGCACTTGCCACAAGCATGAGGGCAGAGAGGACCTGAGACCACCCAAGATGGATTCCCCAGGACCCCTGTGAACAGCTGGGCATGGCCACTCACGCTTGTAACCCCAGTCCCGTGAGGAACAGAGACTGAAGAGCTGGGGCTCTCAGAGAATCACAGCTGTGCATTTAGAGACAGACATAAACACATGCATGTACCTACCACACACATGTGCACACACACACACTCACACTACTACACATACTACATACAAAGCAAAAAAGAAAAAAAAAGGCAACAGAACCAACTGACCAATCTTGCCAGCTTAATTTCTTTTTTTCTTAATTATTTTATTTACTCTGTGAGAGCATTTGTGAGTAACAAGGATGGTGAGAATATAGCATCATTCTAGCCCTAGAAGTGACAGACACAGAAAGTAACACGAGGTCAGAATGGCAAACAAATGAAGCTGGTATCCAGGGACAGGAAGCAAAATGGCAATAAGAAATGACTACATGTGTCATTTCCTCAAGGGTCTCCTCATCATGCTTCACCTGTCGCCTGTTTGTTTTTTCAGCTGAGGGGTTAAAAGGTGAAGCATGAAAGAGCCCTTCACACATGGAGAATATTTACCACATAAGCTTTGTTTTTCTTTTGAAGGAGCACAGTAGTGCTCTTTCTCAGCCTGGCTACCATGAACATTTAAAGTGGTTTGCTGGCAATGGTTACAGATGTTCTGATGCAGGTATTACACTACTCCATCATTAACTTAGTGAATGGTGACTTCATACAGAGGGTCATATGCAAAGACCAAATATACTGAAAAATGGAATTGGTCTCTGATTCTGTTAAGATTATAATGAGGAAAATATGGTCAGACACTGAATCCCTGACCTTACTGTAACAATTGTATGTATGTATGTACGTATGTGTGTGTGTGTATGTATGTATGTATGTATGTATGTATGTATGAATGATACTACTGTGACTCACCAGTTGTAGTTCTTGGTAAACTGAACAAAGATAACCCAGTTAAGGGGCTGAGGAGATAGCTTAGTTAGTAAAGTGCTTGTCTCACAAGCATGAGGATCTGAGTTCAATGCCCACAACGCACATCAAAATGCTGGGCAGAGTGAAGTGCCCTTTAGTCCTAGTTGGGAGGAGCCAGCCTAGCCTAATCAGTAAACTTCAGACCAGGCAGCACCCTCATCTCAAAACAGGTGGGCAGCATTCCTCAGGAGTGTTGTCTTCTGGCCTTTACATACAAGTACACACATGTTCATGTATCCCATACATACATATACATTCTGCAGTTTCAGTTGTTCAATCTAGGTCACACACATTGATGCATTATAATGTCATATTACATGTTGTTATGGGTTTGGAATTTTCATTAAAAATTTGTTGCTTCTTTTCAAAATTTCTCCAGGTGTTCCTTTACAGTCACCCTGCTCAGACTTCACTGGCCACGGTAACAAATCCCAGCAGGCTCCACGTGCAGTGTGGGCTGTGTAGAGCAGCCACACGACTTGTCTCCAGCAAAGCTTCCACCTTGCTACTCCTCTGTCACGCCTCACCTCAAAGGCCAAAACTTGGGCTGGAGAGATGGCTCAGTGGTTAAGCGCTTGCTTTGAAGCTTAAGGACCCAGTTGAGGCCCGATTTCCCAGGACCCATGTAAGCCAGATGCACAAGGGGGCGCACGATCTGGAGTTGGTTTGCAGTAGTGGAGGCCCTGGTGCCCCATTCTCTCTCTCTCTACCTCTCTCTCTCTCTCTGTCGCCTCAAATAAATAAATAAAAATAAACCAAAAAAAAAAATAGGAGCCGGGGTGTGGTGGTGCACGCCTTTAATCCCAGCACTTGGAAGGCAGAGGTAGGAGGATCACATGAGTTTGAGGACAGCCTGAGACTACATAATGAATTCCAGGTCAGCCTGAGCTAGAGTGAGACCTCTTCCTCGAAAAAACCAAAATAAATAAATAAACAAACATTTTTTTTTAAAAGCCAAAACTTCTGTGTCTGGCTTGCCCGGTTCTCAGGACCCAGACTCTTGTCTCCGCATGGCTCTCCATGACCTGTGGGCTGGCCTTGTCCACACACTGTGTTGTCTCCTGACACCTCTACCTATGGAACATATTACCAGCAATGTGCTTTCTATGGCCTTCACTTGTCTAAACTTGACCTCTTTGATCCTCATCCTAAATCTTGCTTCTTTCCTTCATTCCCATCTTTAGCAGCTGAAGTCAGAACCGTAGCACCTGCTCTAATGCAAGTGGAACATCTCGTCCAGGGCGGGTGAGGAGAGAAGCTGTGTCCTCAATGATTCTCACTCAGCTACTTAAGAACCAAGAAACAGGGCTGGGGAGACAGCTCAGCAGGTAAGAGCACTTGCCACAAGCATGAGGGCAGAGAGGACCTGAGACCACCCAAGATGGATTCCCCAGGACCCCTGTGAACAGCTGGGCATGGCCACTCACGCTTGTAACCCCAGTCCCGTGAGGAACAGAGACTGAAGAGCTGGGGCTCAGAGAATCACAGCTGTGCATTTAGAGACAGACATAAACACATGCATGTACCTACCACACACATGTGCACACACACACACTCACACTACTACACATACTACATACAAAGCAAAAAGGAAAAAAGGCAACAGAACCAACTGACCAATCTTGCCAGCTTAATTTCTTTTTTTTCTTAATTATTTTATTTATTTTTTGGAGAGAGACACAGAGAAAGACAGACAGAGAGAGAGGGAGAAGGAGACAGACAGAGAATGGACATGCCAGCAGTCTCAGCTGCTGTGAATGAAATCCAGATGTGTCTACTGCCTGATGGGCAAGTGCAGCATTGCGCCCTTGCGTCACTTTGTATCTGGCTAAACGTGGGACCTGGAGATTGGAACCCAGTTCTTAGGCTTAGCAGGCCGGCGCCTTAACCACTAAGCCATCTCTCCAGCCCCTTAATTTCTTTTTTTAATTTTTTATTTATTTATTTATTACAAGCAGAGAGAAATAGAGAGAGAGACAGACAGAAAGAATGGGCACGCCAAGGCCTCCAGTCACGGCAAATGAACTCCAGATGCATGCACTACATTGTGCATCTGGCTTTATATGGTACTGGGGAATAGAACCTGGGTCGTTAGGCTTTGCAGACAAGTGCCTTAACCACAAAGCTATCTCTCCATCTTCTTTAACCTTAAAAAAATATATATTATTGAAGCTAGGCATTGTGGCACACACCTTGAATCTCAGCACTCAGGGTAATTTCTCTCTTTTTTGCATGTATGTATGTAGCATGTATGTGGTGTGTGTGTAGGGGTATTATAGTGGATGCACATGCATGTACAGATGTGCATGCCCCATGCATACATGTGTAGAGGCCAGAGGTAAGCATCGGGTGTCCTCCATTGTGCTTCTGCTTTCTGTCCTTGAGATGGAGACTGTCACTGAAACCGGAGCTGCCAGTTGTCTTGTTTGTTTCTTGTTTGTGTGTCACTCTCTTCCCAGCACACTGGCTGACAAAGGCTCCACAGGGATTCTCTGGTCTCTGCCCCAAACTCCCAGGACTGGGCTTTCAGGTGTGCTTGGCCATGCCCAGCTTGTATGTGGGTCCTAGAGACTGAACTCAAGCCATCAGGCCCTCATGCTTGCCCGGCAGGTGCTTTTATCCACTGAGCCATCTCCCATGCCCAAGTGATCAGTTTCAATGTGATGACGCTTCGGAAGGTGTAGGCGCTGGTTGCTTTTCTTATCGCTGACAGAAGCAACTTAGGGAATGATTTATTTAGTCATCATGCTGTCAGGAATTTCAGTCCACCAGAGTGAGAAAGGCAAATGAGCTGGGCAGCTGGTGCATGTGGTAGAGACTCCTCATGTCTTGGTAGTTCAAAAAGCAGAGAATAAGCTGGGTGTGGTGGCACAAGCCTTTAATCCCCCACTTGGGAGGCAGAGGTAAGAGGATCACTGTGAGTTCAAGGCTACCCTCAGACTAGTAAATTCCAGGTCAGCCTGGGCTATGGCGAAATAACCAAAAAAAAAAAAAAAAAAAAAAAAGCAGACAGTGGGACTGGAAGAGCTATGCGACAACTCTGAAAGGCCACCTAGCCCCAAGCCTCAGAGGCTCTATAACCTCCCCAAACACCACCACCACCTGGAGACCAAGTGCTCAAACACATGATCCTGCGGGGACTTTACACAGTCCAACCCTAACAGCATACGATGGTAAAGTCACCAAAAAGTATGCTTCCACCATATCCCAGGCACTTAGGCTGTATCAATAAAATAAAACCTCAGACTGAGAGATGGCGCAGTTAAGGTGCTTACCTGCAAAGCCTACCAACTCGGTTCTATTCCCTTGTGCCCATGTAAAGCCAGATAGACGCCCAAAGTGGCTCATGCATCTGGACTTTGTTTGCAGTGGCTAGAGGCCCTGATGTGCTCATTTTCTCTTCTCTTCTCTCTCTTACAAATAAATAAATAAATAATTTTAAAAATCTCTCTTAAGTGTGGATCCTAGCCTCAAATATTTATAATTGTATGTGAGTTGGAACAAAAGTCAGTGGTAGAGACCAGGAAGCCGGAGAAAGGGGTTTGTAGTGGTAAGAGGCCCTGGTATACCATTAATTTCCTCGCTTTCTCTCTCTCTCTTTCTGTCTCTCTCTCTCTGTGTATATCTCTCCCTCCCTTCCTCCCCGCTTGCAAATAAATAAATAATCTTTTTAAAAATACAACCCTTTGTAGAATTTACATTCTAGTACTTCAGTGGGGTACAACAAACAAGTCAAATGCAAAACTAGTATATTTATTGTGTATTGGAAGATGACAATCTATTTAAAAATAAGGGGCTGGGAAAATAGCTCAGCACTTAAAGGCACTTCCTTGCAAAGCCTAGGTTCAATTCCCCAGGCACCCATGTAAAGATGGATGGCATTGGTTTGTAGTGACAAAGAGATCCTGGTATGTGTGTGTTCATACACACATTCACACATGCCTATCTCTAAATTTAAATTAAAAAATGTTAAAGTATCAGGGATAAGTAGAAAGGTTCAAGGCTATTCAATGGTGAAAGCCAGAGAGTGATCAGGGTGGAGGGTGTGGATTGCAGTTTGGAATATCATGGTCAGAGAGGCTTCATCACAAAAGTGGTGTTTGGAAAGACATGAAGGAGCTAAGCTAAGTGGCCAGAGTATCCAGGGAAACAGGTTCCAGACAGCCACACAGAGGGAACCTATGCAGGATGAGGCCAATGTGTCTCTTCTGTTCTTTTTTATAATCTCAGTGTGGACTCTTCAGTCCTCATAGCAGAGAACAATAAGGTCGCTAACTGGTTTCCTTTTTCTTCCTGACACGCCTCATTTCAGTTGGACCTGCCTTTCCAGCTACAACACTGTCCTGAAGTACACATGACAAGTATCTAGAAAATATTACTCAATTAGGGAACGCAGGAAAAGCTCCATTTTACTAGCTCTCCAGGGTGGCCAATATGAACAAAGTGTTTAGCTCCACTTTAGATTTGCTTCCGTTGATTGTATGTGGTGTCATATTTGCTACTTGTCTGATCACTGTGACCAAATCCTCAAAAGAAGCAACTTCAAGAAGGAAAGGTTTGGGCTGGGAGATGGCTCAGTGGGTAAAGAGGTTACTTTCTGCATGCGGACCTGAGTTCAACCCCCTAAACGCACCTACAAGACTGGGTGTGGTGGTACTTACCTATCATCCTGGTGCTGCTGTGGGAGATAGGAGGATTCTCAGAGTTCATTGGCTAGTCGTTCTAGCCTAACTGGTGAGTTCCAGGCCAGTGAGAGGCCTTGTCTCAAAGAGGTGAGCAGAGCTGGGTGTGGTGGTGCATGTCTTTATTCCCAGCACTCAAGAGGCAGAGGTAGGAGGATCGCTGTGAGTCTGAGGCCACCCTGAGACTACAGAGTGAATTCCAGATCTGCTTGACCTAGAGTGAGACACTACCTCCAAAAACCAAAGGAAAATTAAAAAAAAAAAAAAAAAAAGAGGTGGGCAGCATTCCTGAGGAAAACACCCAAGCTTGTCCCTTGGTCTCCACAGGTATGTGCACACATAACCTCATCTGCCCACCACGTGTATGCCCACACATACAAAAATGCATACAAGAGGATTAATATCCAGGATATACAAAGAACTCAAAAAACTAAATAATAAGAAATCAAACAACCCAATTAAAAAAATGGGCTATGACCTTGGTTTCCCACCAGGAATCGATGGTAAGACCCTATTGCTGAAGACTCCACATGCTTGGACTACAGGGTCACTGAGAAATCCTGCTGGAGCTGAGCTGAAAGCCTCCTCCATGTAGACCAGCTGACAGGAAGTTGGAAAAAGCTACACTACGTGCAGTTCAATGGAAGAGAGAAAACACCAGTGAAGATACTCAACAGTGGACACTGCAAGCTTTAAATTTGGCCAGCCAGGCCAAATGAGCCAACGGGTACAATAGTGGCATGTCTGCTATGGGGGAAACCAACTGCTCTCTAATTGGACTGGAGGCCCATTCTATGGGAGGGAATATATCCATGATACTGAAAACCTACAACAGGGGTAGTCATGAGCCCTAGGGGTGTAATGTTTTCTGATGTCTGGCTAAATGTATATACTATGCTCACCAAACTGCTCAGTAAGCACTTCTCTTAATGTCCACACCTATATATTAATGCTACTCTCACTTTTGGTTAGAGAAGCTTCTCTTAGCCAGTCAGCCTGAGCTAGAGTGAGACCCTACTTCGAAAAACCAAAAAAAAGAAGAAGCTTCTCTTTTCAGATGGTGGCAACCTTGGGATGACTCAGAAGGCACCATGGTGCTGAGAAGAAGGGACAGAGGAGGGCTCAGCACTGAAACATCTCTAACATACCTTCCAAGGCTCAGGGTCCATTGTGGAAGAGGGGGCGGAAAAAATGTAAGAACCAAATGAAGGGTAGGGCTCCTTACAACAAGCTCCACCAGACACAAAATGACCTGGATCTCCATGACCTCACAGTGCCTGACACTACCGACATAAGACCATCATAATAAGAGGAAAAGATGATGACATCAAACTGAAAAGAGAGACTGATTGAGAGGGGGAGGGGATATGATGGAGAGTGGAGTTTAAAAGGGGAAAGTGGGGGGAGGGAGGGAAGTACCATGGGAGATTGTCTACAATTAAGGAATTTGTCAATAAAAAAGAAAAAAAGAAAAAAAGGGGGGGGGCTATAAGCCAGGTGTGGTGGTGCACGCCTTTAATCCCAGCTCTTGGGAGGCAGAGGTAGGAGGATTGATGTGAGTTCGAGGCTCGATTCCCCAGGACCCACGTAAGCCAGATGCACAAGGTGGCGCATACATATGGCACTCATTTGCAATGGCTGGAGGCACTAGTGCACCCATTCTCTCTCTCTCTCACTGTGCCTCTTTCTCTCTCTGTCTGTCACTCTCAAATAAATAAATTTAAAATAAAATTATAAAAAATGTTCTAAGCTGGGTGTGGTGGCACACGCCTTTAATCCCAGAAGTTGGGAGGCAGAGGTAAGGAGGATTGCTATGAGTTCGAGGCCACCCTGAAACTACATAGTGAATTCCAGGTAAGCCTGAGCTACAGTGAAACCCTACCTCAAATAACAAAACAAACAAAAAAAAGTTCTACATCCTTAACCATCAGGGAAATTCAAATTAAAACTACTTTGAGATTCCATTTCACTCCTGTCAGAATGGCTACCATCATAAAAACAAATGTCAATAAATGCTGGCGAGGACGCGGAAAAAGAGGAACACTTCTACACTGTTGGTGGGAATGTAATCTGTTCCAGCCATTGTGGAAATCAGTGTGAAAGTTCCTGAGACAGCTAAAAATAGATTTACCATATGATCCAGCTATAGCACTCCTAGGCATATATCCTAAGGACTTGTCTCACTACCTTAGAGATACTTGCTCAACCATGTTTATTGCCGCTTTAGTCACAATAGCTAAGAAATAGAAGCAGCCTAGATGTCCCTCAACTGATGAGGGGATAATGAAGATGTGGCACATTTATACAATGGAGTTCTATTCAGCGCTAAAGAAAATGAAATTATGAAATTTGCAGGAAAATGGATGGATCTGGAAAAGATTTTACTTAGTGAGGTAACCCAGGCCCAGAAAGCCAAACATTGCATGTTCTCTCTCATATGGGGATCCTAGCTATAAATGTTTGGACTTCTATGTGAGTTGAGATAAAACTTAGTAGCAGGGGCCAGTAAGCTACAAAGGGGATAGAAAGGGAATAGAAAGGGAAAAAGGGGGGGACTTAAGCGGATGGTATTGTATATATGTAAGTAGAAGAACAGATTACTGGGGGGTGAAAAGGCCTAAATGAGGTCAGAGAAGAGATTGAATAAAGGAAAGGTGGAGGAAGGGCTAATCAAAATCTAAGAGTATGAATAAGTCATATAAAAACCTACTTTTTTGGACAATGGAACACTCAGAAGCCACAGATTGTTACTAGAAAATTTTCAGTGTCAGGTATGGGATAAATTCCAGTGAGTTGTTGGCCAGGGAGGGCCCTGATGCCCCCAAAACATTATAGGCCATTGTCAAGGCTCTTGGTTTCCCACCAGGAATAGATTGCTGAAGACTCCACATGGTTGGGCTGCAAGGTCACTGAGAAATCCTGTTGGAGCTGAGCTGAAAACCTCCTCCATGTGGACCAGCTGACAGAAAGCTGGAAAAAGCTACACTGCATGAAGTTCCATGGGAGAGAGAAATCACCAGTGGAAAGAAACAACAGTGAACACTGCAATCCTTAAATTTGGCCAGCCAGGCCAAATGAGCCAAAGGGTGCAATAGTGGCATGTCTGTTATGGAGGCAACCAACTGCTCTCTAATTGGACTGGAGGCTCGCTCCATGGGAGGGAATACATCCCTGATACTGAAAACCTACAACAGGAGTAGTCATGAGCCCTAGGGGTGTAATGTTTGCTTGTGTCTGGCTAAATGTGTATACAAACTGCCCCATGAGCACTTTTCTTAATGCTCATACTCATATATTAATGCTACTCTCACTTTTGGTTAGAGAAGCTTCTCTTTTCAGATGGTGGTGAACTTGGGATGACTCAGAAGGCACCATAGTCCTAAGAAGAAGTGACAGAGGAGTGCTCAGCACTGAAACATCTCAAACACACCTCCCAAGGCTCAGGGTCCATTGCGGAAGAGGTGGCAGAAAGAATAAGAGCCAAAGGAAGTGTAGGACTCCTTATAACGTGCTGCTCCAGACACAAAATGGCCTGGATATCCATGACCTCACAGTGCCTGACACTACCTGCACAAGACCATCATAATAGGAGGAAAAGATGATGACATCAAAATGAACGACAGACTGATTGGGGGGGAGATGATGGTGAGTGGAGTTGCAAAGGGAAAGTGGGAGGGATTACCATGGTTTATTGTCTATAATTATGGAAGCTGTCAATAAAAAATAAAAAATGCATACATACACACACATTTAAAAATAAAGAGGAAAAACTGGGCATGGTGGTGCACACCTTTAAACTTGGGCGGCAGAGGTAGAATTGCCATGAGTTTGGGGCTACTCTGAGATTACATAGTTAATTGTAGGTCAGCCTGGGCTAGAGCAAAACACTACCTTGAAAAAGCCAAAAATAAAAATAAAAATAAATTAAAAATAAAGAGGAGAGGGTTTGTTGTTGTTGTTTGTGCGTGTGATTGATTTTGGCTCTCATTTCAGCAGCTGCCATCCATCATGGCAGATGGACCTGGTGGCAGGAGCATGAATTGGCTGGTTGCATTGTATCTGCAGTCAGGAAGCAGAGGTGAATGCTGCTACTCAGCTTGCATCCTCCTTTCCTGCTCATTTAGTCTGGGACCACAGGCCTTGGGATGGTAGTGCCCACATTCAGGTTGGGTCTTCACTTCCTCCATTAAGCCTCTTTGGAAACACCCTCACAAACCCACCCACATCTGTGTCTCCCAGGTGATTCCAATTCCAGTCAAGTTGACAGTGAGTAAATAGAACTTAGTGCATTAAAGGGAAAGGAAAGAAATAACCATTCAAAATTCTGATGGAAACTGGCTTAGCCCAGGTGTGTGTGGGAAGACAGAAGAAAAGAACAAAGGAAGAGCAGGAGAGATGTTCTAGCAGTTAAGGTGCTTGCCTGCAAAGCCTAAGAACCGTGTTCAACTCTCCAGATCCCAGGTTAGCCAGATGCACAAAGGTGAGGCAAGTGCAAGGTCACACATGTCCACTAGGTGGCGTAAGCATCTGAAGTTCAGTTTCAGTGGCTGAGGCTCTGGTGCACCAATTCTCTCTCTCTCTCTAAAATAAATAAATAAAAATTTTAAAAAAGAACAAAGGGGGATGGTGTGAGGCCTTCAGAGCCAATGCTGGAGTATGTCCATGGGACACTTGGTGAATAGTGAGTCCAGCTTCATTTTGCCCAGTGTTCAGGGTGGCCTCCGCTCTTAAGGATAACCTGATTAATATGATGTCTGCAAAGTGAAAAATCATAAAGTATACCAGAGAGCTGCAATTTGTACCCTTTAACTCAAAAACACAAGCTATAAATCATGTTTATCACCATATGGAAGTCATTATGGAAAGTAGGAGACAGATAAACGTGAAGGAGTAAAAATCAGGATTTCATCTGCCCAGAGTTTAGTCATTTATTATCACCCAGCTGTCATACACTTTAAAAACCATGACAAGCAAAACTACACAAGGAGAAATGTGTTTCTGCCTTAATAAGATGGAATTTTATTTTATCCATATCAGAGAAATAGTAAGTTTTCTAACTGGAGGAAGAGGAAACCTATATTTTTCTTTAGGATTTGGCTTTCTTGACAGGCAGGTGTTTTGTTGTCATTCTTGGTGGTGGTGTTTGTGTTTGGTGAGGTGGGGTGTCTCATTCTGTCAATGTGCCTGTCTTCGGTAGAATATATTCCAGTGTA
This sequence comes from Orientallactaga sibirica, assembly GCA_036365145.1. Lineage (NCBI taxonomy): Eukaryota > Metazoa > Chordata > Mammalia > Rodentia > Dipodidae > Orientallactaga > Orientallactaga sibirica. Next base: position 8,095,961 of record JAEOAD010001030.1, read on the forward strand.
ACTAGCCAAAAGCCCAGGGACCCATTTGCTTAGTCATCTGTCCACTCATGGCCCTGTCATATATGTTGTGACAGTAACATAAGATAATGGCTAGGAATATGGTTCAGTGGTGGAGCACTTGCCTAGCATATGTAAGGTCCTGAATTCCATTCCTAGCACCACCAACAAAACATGCAAAAAAAATAAATAAATAAAAAATAATTTAAAAATAAAAACCACACACACAAGAGGGTTGGAGAAATGGCTTTGAAGCTAAGGTGCTTGTCTGCAAAGCCTAAGAATTCGTGTTCATTTGTTTGTTTGTTTGTTTTGGTTTTTAAAAAATATTTTATTTATTTATTTGAGAGAGAGAGAATTTGGGTGTGCCAGAGCCTCCAGCCACTGTAACCAAACTCAAGACTTGTGCATCTGGCTTATGTGGGTACTGGGGAATTGAACCTGCATCCTTAGGCTTCACAGGCAAACACCTTAACCTCTAAGCCGCCTCTCCAGCCCTTGTTTTGGTTTTTTAAGGTAAGGTTTTGCTCTAGTCCAGGCTGACCTGGAATTCACGATTAGTCATCTCAAGGTGACCTTGAATTCATGGCGATCCTTCTACCTCTGCCTCCCAAGTGCTGGGACTAAAGGTGTGTGCCACCACGCCCACAGCCAGAACTCATGTTCAAATCTCCAGGTCCCACGTAGCCAGATGCACAGTGATATAAGCATGCAATATCACACATGCGCACAGGGGGTGTACACGTCCGGAGTTTGTTTGCAGCAGGCTGAAGGCCCAGGTATACCCATTCTCTCTGTCTCTGTCTCTGTCTCTCTCTCTCTCTCATTCTCTCTCTCTCTCTCTCTCTCTGCCTCTTTCTCTCTCCCTCTTTTTCTCTCTCAAAATAAAAATAAATAAATTAAATAAATAAATAAATAAATACACCATAGTGAACAAGACAGTCATGGCCCCTTCCCTCAGGAAACCAATAGTCTAGGGAAGGACGTAGTAAGAAAGTCATTTTACAAGTAAACATTGAAATAACAGTTATGCTAAGTAGGGCAGAAGCTTAGAAGTTCTCTGTGTGGGGCCTGTGCAAGGGTACAGCGAGGTCAAGCGATCTTAAGGCAAGGCTGGTTCAGCAAAGCCTCAGTGGTGGAGCAGCGGGATTTAGTTTGTATAGGAAGGAGGTTCAGCATGACCTCACAGCAGGAAGGGGCTTAGTGATGACATGGTACTGAAAAGCCAGTTATATGCTAGGGAAATTAGTGAGGTAGACGATGATATCAGTCAGTATTTCCCAAAGAAATAGCACCTGTAGAATGTGTTAAAGAGAGAAAGGTGGTCATTATAAGGAACTGGCTCCCACAAGTATGAAGGCTAAGTCCCGAGGGTCTGCAGGTGAGTCAGCAAGCTGGAGAGCCGAGGGCTTAGGCCCAAGAACCAGGAGATACAATGATGTGGTTTCCATCTCAAAAGCAGAAAGCTTGAGCTCAAGTCTGAAGGCAGGAAAAAACCACGGTCTCCACTTGAAGGCAACGAGGGAGAGGAAGGAGCTCCTGCCAACACAGTCTGACTACTGGCTCCACGTGACCTTTTATCTGGTTAGACAGGGCCTGCCTATCTTAGGACAAGTAATCTGCTTTGCTTGATCCACTGACTTAAATATTAATCACATCCAAAAATACACTCATGGGAACACAATGTGTGATCAATTATCTGGTCGCCTTGTCCCAGTCAAGTTAACACATGAAATTAACTATGAAAAAATAAGGCTGGAAGACTTGGCACAAGGCAGATGCACAGAGGCCTTTCAGCAGTGCTAGCAGTTTTTATCTGTCTTCTAGCACAATGGACAGCCATAGAAAAACTTTTAAAAAGAGAGAGAGAGAGGGAAAGGAATACTCCAGTGAACAGTGGAGCAAGATTGCATTAGGTGTCTGTGTGGGGAATAGAAAGATAGGGGAAACTCAAGGAAATCGTCATAGAAGTGACATTGAAGGTAGGTCTCAAATGTTGAACAGAATGTGGACCTTTGGAAGGGAGTAAAGGGCATTTCAAATGAAGAGAGTGCCATTGGCAAAGGGATCAGGATTGAAGCTGAGGGTATTCCATGAGTAAGTCATATCGACAATGGGAAATGTGGAGCGATAAGAAATGAACACAGCAAGTGGTTGGGGTCGAGTAATCACAGCAAGCCTTCAGGAGCCTGCAGCTTTACTCTAATGGTTAATGAGGAGAACTCAATGGTAAATCTGAGAGGAAATAACACATCAAGTCTGTTTTAGAAAGATGGCTGGGGACTGGAGAGATGGCTTAGCGGTTAAGTGCTTGCCTGTGAAGCCTAAGGATCCCAGTTCGAGGCCCAATTCCCAGTACGTACCCAAGTCAGATGCACAAGGTGGCATAAGCATCTGGAGTTTTGCTTGCAGTGTCCAGAGGGCCCTGGTGTCCCATTTCTCTCTCCCTCCCTCTTTCTCTCTCAGTCTGTTGATCTCAAATAAATAAAATAAACAAATAAAAGAAAAAGATGACTGGGGCTGGGGATGTGGCTTAGTGGGTAGAGTACTTGCCCAGCATACATGAAGCCCTGGGTTCAATCTTCAGCACTGTCTAAACTACATAACCTGGACATGGTGGTGCATGCCTGTGATCATAGCACTCAGGAGGTGGAGGCAGAAGGAGATGAAGTTTAAGGTTGGGGCTGCTTAAACACTTGCCTGCTAAGTCTAAGGACCCAGGTTCAATTCCCAGTCCCATAAGCCAGATGCACAAAGTGGTGTATGTGTCTGGAGTTCACTTTACAATGGCTGGAGGCCCCGGCACACCTATTATTCTCCTTCTCTCTTTTTTTTTCTCACTATCTGCATATTTCTCTCCCTATCAAATAAATGAATAAATAAATAATGTAAAACAAACAAAAGTTCAAGGTCATGTTCAGCTACATAGTGAGCTAAAAGCCCTGTGAATGTGAGACATGAGACCCTGCCTCAAAGAAAGAGAGAAGGAGTGTGGATGACAGTGGACAGGTGGCTGGCTGGAGCAGAGAATACAGGAGTGGAGCCTGTTGCGGACTGAAAGGGGAAGAGGAGGAAGGGATACAAAGGAGGGAAAAAATTGGAAGACTTATCTGAGGTTAAATAAACAGAACTTAAGGAGTGATCAGATATGAAGAATGAAGAAAAGGAAGGAATGAAACGTCACCCCTAGTTTCCACCTCAGCAATCAAGTGCAAAACCACACCCTTGACCAGAGAACAGGGAAAGAGGAGGAGGAGGACAGGCAGGAGAGATGGACAAAGAGAAAGGAGATGAAACAGTTCCAGCTAGACACATTGAGCTGGAGATGTTTAGAGCACATCTATGTAAGGTGGTTAACCTTCATGGGTCTAGAAGCCCTGGGAGACATTGTGTTTAGAAATACAGACCTGGAAAACCTCAGTACCAGGGGATGGTCAGTACAGCCACGCCACGACACACACAATAAGTTGTTGGTCAATGAGGCTTATGAGGCCCTAAAACAACACGGGGCTTCTGCCAACGCTCTGGCTGCCCACCAGAACTAGATGTACCAAACCCTGTCACTGAAAACGTCACACACATCAGTCACAGAACACTGAGAAATTAAGCTGGAACTGATCTGGAAGCTTCCTCCTTGCAGCTAGCTAACAGTGCTGGAAAGTGCTCTGCAGGCTGTTGGGGAGAAAGTCATCAACACTCTAACTAGCATCAGTTCCTGCAAGCTGCATGACAAGCCAGCCTGGCAAGATGTGCTCATTGGTGCCATAGTGGCACGACAGTCATGGAGGTAACCAACTGTTCCACGGTTGGATTTGCCCACTCGCGTGGAGAGGAATGCATGCTTGGTACTGGTAACTGAGTCGTTTTGCGGCTTAGAGAGTCACGGTCATATGCAGGAAGCTACCACTGTTCTTGGATAAATGGATACATACATTGTGCCGATCCACTGCCCAGTAGTTAGATTTATGCCACTAGATCACAGCTGTTCTCACTTTTGGATAGAGAAGCTTCTCTTTACAGATGACAGTGAATACCAGGAAGACCCAAGACTCAAGGTAGAAAGAAGAGCCAGTGCAGTGCACAACACACACCGGCCAGGGCTCAGGAACATGGGGGGGGAGGTAAAAGAATGAGTGCTGCCGGACTGTTAGCCAGAGGGGAGCTCATCGAGACGCACAGACACTGAGGAGACTCAAAACTCATCAGAGTCCAGAAAGAATGGAGCTCAGCACTAAATGAAGCATCTCATCACGCCCAGCTCAGGATCACTGCCAAAGGGAAGGTGGAAAGAATGCAAAAGCCCTAGAGTGGTAAAGAGTACTTTGGGGCACTGCTCACTGGAAATGAACTGATCAGTGCATGACTTCACAGTGGATGTCATTGCCCACACAGAATCTGCACAGTATTGGCCCACATTTTGACATAAAAAAGACAGCTGAGGACAAAAAAAAAAAGAAAAAGAAAAAAGAGATATTAGAACAATGTATGTATGATACCTACTGTGACTCACCAGTTGTAGTTCTTGGTAAACTGAACAAAGACAACCCAGTTAAGGGGCTGAGGAGATAGCTTAGTTAGTAAAGTGCTTGTCTCACAAGCATGAGGATCTGAGTTCAATGCCCACAACACACATCAAAATGCTGGGCATAGTGAAGTGCGTCTTTAGTCCTAGTTGAGGAGCCAGCCTAGCCTAATCAGTAAACTTCAGACCAGGCAGCACCCTCATCTCAAAACAGGTGGGCAGCATTCCTCAGGAGTATTGTCTTCTGGCCTTTACATACAAGTACACACATGTTCATGTATCCCATACATACATATACATTCTGCAGTTTCAGTTGTTCAATCTAGGTCACACACATGGATGCATTATAATGTCATATTACATGTTGTTATGGGTTTGGAATTTTCATTAAAAAATTCTGTTGCTTCTTTCAAAATTTCCTCCAGGTGTTCCTTTACAGTCACCTTGCTCAGACTTCATTGGCCATGGTAACAAATCCCAGCAGGCTCCACGTGCAGTGTGGGCTGTGTAGAGCAGCCACACGACTTGTCTCCAGCAAAGCTTCCACCTTGCTACTCCTCTGTCACGCCTCACCTCAAAGGCCAAAACTTGGGCTGGAGAGATGGCTCAGTGGTTAAGCGCTTGCTTGTGAAGCTTAAGGACCCAGTTGGAGGCTCGATTCCCCAGGACCCATGTAAGCCAGATGCACAAGGGGGCGCATGCATCTGGAGTTCGCTTTGCAGTAGTTGGAGGCCCTGGTGCCCCATCTCTCTCTCTCTCTCTCTCTCTCTCTCTCTCTCTCTCTGTCGCTCTCAAATAAATAAATAAAAATAAACCAAAAAAAATTAGGAGCCGGGTGTGGTGGTGCACGCCTTTAATCCCAGCACTTGGAAGGCAGAGGTAGGAGGATCACCATGAGTTTGAGGACAGCCTGAGACTACATAATGAATTCCAGGTCAGCCTGAGCTAGAGTGAGACCTTTCCTCGAAAAACCAAAATAAATAAATAAACAAACATTTTTTTTAAAAGCCAAAACTTCTGTGTCTGGCTTGCCCGGTTCTCAGGACCCAGACTCTTGTCTCCGTATGGCTCTCCATGACCTGTGGGCTGGCCTTGTCCACACACTGTGTTGTCTCCTGACACCTCTACCTATGGAACATATTACCAGCAATGTGCTTCTCTATGGCCTTCACTTGTCTAAACTTGACCTCTTTGATCCTCATCCTAAATCTTGCTTCTTTCCTTCATTCCCATCTTTAGCAGCTGAAGTCAGAACCATAGCACCTGCTCTTAATGCAAGTGGAACATCTCGTCCAGGGCGGGTGAGGAGAGAAGCTGTGTCCTCAATGATTCTCACTCAGCTACTTAAGAACCAAGAAACAGGGCTGGGGAGACAGCTCAGCAGGTAAGAGCACTTGCCACAAGCATGAGGGCAGAGAGGACCTGAGACCACCCAAGCTGGATTCCCCAGGACCCCTGTGAACAGCTGGGCATGGCCACTCACGCTTGTAACCCCAGTCCCGTGAGGAACAGAGACTGAAGAGCTGGGGCTCTCAGAGAATCACAGCTGTGCATTTAGAGACAGACATATACACATGCATGTACCTACCACACACATGTGCACACACACACACTCACACTACTACACATACTACATACAAAGCAAAAAGGAAAAAAGGCAACAGAACCAACTGACCAATCTTGCTAGCTTAATTTCTTTTTTTTTCTTAATTATTTTATTTATTTTTTGGAGAGAGACACAGAGAAAGACAGACAGAGAGAGAGGGAGAAGGAGACAGATAGAGAATGGACATGCCAGCAGTCTCTCAGCTGCTGTGAATGAAATCCAGATGTGTGCGGCCCCTGATGGGCAAGTGCAGCATTGCGCCCTTGCATCACTTTGCATCTGGCTAAACGTGGGACCTGGAGATTGGAACCCAGTTCTTAGGCTTAGCAGGCCAGCGCCTTAACCACTAAGTCATCTCTCCAGCCCCTTAATTTCTTTTTTTAATTAATTATTTATTTATTTATTACAAGCAGAGAGAAATAGAGAGAGAGACAGACAGAAAGAATGGGCACGCCAAGGCCTCCAGTCACTGCAAATGAACTCCAGATGCATGCACTACATTGTGCATCTGGCTTTATATGGGTACTGGGGAATAGAACCTGGGTCGTTAGGCTTTGCAGACAAGTGCCTTAACCACAAAGCTATCTCTCCATCTTCTTTAACCTTAAAAAAAAAATATTATTGAAGCTAGGCATTGTGGCACACACCTTGAATCTCAGCACTCAGGGTAATTTCTCTCTTTTTTGCATGTATGTATGTAGCATGTATGTGGTGTGTGTGTATGTGTATTATAGTGGATGCACATGCATGTACAGATGTGCATGCCCCATGCATACATGTGTAGAGGCCAGAGGTAAGCATCGGGTGTCCTCCATTGTGCTTCTGCTTTCTGTCCTTGAGATGGAGACTGTCACTGAAACCGGAGCTGCCAGTTGTCTTGTTTGTTTCTTGTTTGTGTGTCACTCTCTTCCCAGCACACTGGCTGACCAAGGCTCCACAGGGATTCTCTGGTCTCTGCCCCAAACTCCCAGGACTGGGCTTTCAGGTGTGCTTGGCCATGCCCAGCTTGTATGTGGGTCCTAGAGACTGAACTCAAGCCATCAGGCCCTCATGCTTGCCCGGCAGGTGCTTTTATCCACTGAGCCATCTCCCATGCCCAAGTGATCAGTTTCAATGTGATGACGCTTCAGAAGGTGTAGGCGCTGCTTGCTTTTCTTATCGCTGACAGAAGCAACTTAAGGAATGATTTATTTAGTCATCACGCTGTCGGGAATTTCAGTCCACCAGAGTGAGAAAGGCAAATGGGCTGGGCAGCTGGTGCATGTGGTAGAGACTCCTCATGTCTTGGTAGTTCAAAAAGCAGAGAATAAGCCGGGCGTGGTGGCACAAGCCTTTAATCCCCCACTTGGGAGGCAGAGGTAAGAGGGTCACTGTGAGTTCAAGGCTACCCTCAGACTAGTAAATTCCAGGTCAGCCTGGGCTATGGCGAAATCCTAACTCAAAAAAAAAAAAAAAAAAAAAAGCAGACAGTGGGACTGGAAGAGCTATGCGACAACTCTGAAAGGCCACCTAGCCCCAAGCCCCAGAGGCTCTATAACCTCCCCAAACACCACCACCACCTGGAGACCAAGTGCTCAAACACATGATCCTGCGGGGACTTTACACAGTCCAACCCTAACAGCATATGATGGTAAAGTCACCAAAAAGTATGCTTCCACCATATCCCAGGCACTTAGGCTGTATCAATAAAATAAAAACCTCAGACTGGAGAGATGGCTAAGCAGTTAAGGTGCTTACCTGCAAAGCCTACCAACTCGGGTTCTATTCCCTTGTGCCCATGTAAAGCCAGATAGACGCCCAAAGTGGCTCATGCATCTGGACTTTGTTTGCAGTGGCTAGAGGCCCTGATGTGCTCATTTTCTCTTCTCTTCTCTTCTCTTCTCTTCTCTTCTCTTCTCTTCTCTCTCTTACAAATAAATAAATAAATAATTTTAAAAATCTCTCTTAAATGTGGATCCTAGCCTCAAATATTTATAATTGTATGTGAGTTGGAACAAAAGTCAGTAGTAGAGACCAGGAAGCCGGAGAAAGGGGTTTGTAGTGGTAAGAGGCCCTGGTATACCATTAATTTCCTCGCTTTCTCTCTCTCTCTTTCTGTCTCTCTCTCTCTGTGTATATCTCTCCCTCTCTTCCTCCCCCCCCCCCCGCTTGCAAATAAATAAATAATCTTTTTAAAAATACAACCCTTTGTAGAATTTACATTCTAGTACTTCAGTGGGGTACAACAAACAAGTCAAATGCAAAACTAGTATATTTATTGTGTATTGGAAGATGACAATCTATTTAAAAATAAGGGGCTGGGAAAATAGCTCAGCACTTAAAGGCACTTCCTTGCAAAGCCTAGGTTCAATTCCCCAGGCACCCATGTAAAGATGGATGGCATTGGTTTGTAGTGACAAAGAGATCCTGGTATGTGTGTGTTCATACACACATTCACACATGCCTATCTCTAAATTTAAATAAAAAAATGTTAAAGTATCAGGGATAAGTAGAAAGGTTCAAGGCTATTCAATGGTGAAAGCCAGAGAGTGATCAGGGTGGAGGGTGTGGATTGCAGTTTGGAATATCATGGTCAGAGAGGCTTCATCACAAAAGTGGTGTTTGGAAAGACATGAAGGAGCTAAGCTAAGTGGCCAGAGTATCCAGGGAAACAGGTTCCAGACAGCCACACAGAGGGAACCTATGCAGGATGAGGCCAATGTGTCTCTTCTGTTCTTTTTTATAATCTCAGTGTGGACTCTTCAGTCCTCATAGCAGAGAACAATAAGGTCGCTAACTGGTTTCCTTTTTCTTCCTGACACGCCTCATTTCAGTTGGACCTGCCTTTCCAGCTACAACACTGTCCTGAAGTACACATGACAAGTATCTAGAAAATATTACTCAATTAGGGAACGCAGGAAAAGCTCCATTTTACTAGCTCTCCAGGGTGGCCAATATGAACAAAGTGTTTAGCTCCACTTTAGATTTGCTTCCGTTGATTGTATGTGGTGTCATATTTGCTACTTGTCTGATCACTGTGACCAAATCCTCGAAAGAAGCAACTTCAAGAAGGAAAGGTTTGGGCTGGGGAGATGGCTCAGTGGGTAAAGAGGTTACTTTCAAGCATGCGGACCTGAGTTCAATCCCCTAAACGCACCTACAAGACTGGGTGTGGTGGTACTTACCTATCATCCTGGTGCTGCTGTGGGAGATAGGAGGATTCTCAGAGTTCATTGGCTAGTCGTTCTAGCCTAACTGGTGAGTTCCAGGCCAGTGAGAGGCCTTGTCTCAAAAAGAGGTGAGCAGAGCTGAGTGTGGTGGTGCATGTCTTTATTCCCAGCACTCAAGAGGCAGAGGTAGGAGGATCGCTGTGAGTTTGAGGCCACCCTGAGACTACAAAGTGAATTCCAGATCTGCTTGACCTAGAGTGAGACACTACCTCCAAAAACCAAAGGAAAATTTAAAAAAAAAAAAAAAAAGAGGTGGGCAGCATTCCTGAGGAAAACACCCAAGCTTGTCCCTTGGTCTCCACAGGTATGTGCACACATAACCTCATCTGCCCACCACGTGTATGCCCACACATACAAAAATGCATACAAGAGGATTAATATCCAGGATATACAAAGAACTCAAAAAACTAAATAATAAGAAATCAAACAACCCAATTAAAAAATGGGCTATGACCTTGGTTTCCCACCAGGAATTGATGGTAAGACCCTATTGCTGAAGACTCCACATGCTTGGACTGCAGGGTCACTGAGAAATCCTGCTGGAGCTGAGCTGAAAACCTCCTCCATGTGGACCAGCTGACAGAAAGCTGGAAAAAGCTACACTGCATGAAGTTCCATGGGAGAGAGAAATCACCAGTGGAAAGAAACAACAGTGAACACTGCAATCCTTAAATTTGGCCAGCCAGGCCAAATGAGCCAAAGGGTGCAATAGTGGCATGTCTGTTATGGAGGCAACCAACTGCTCTATAATTGGACTGGAGGCTCGCTCCATGGGAGGGAATACATCCCTGATACTGAAAACCTACAAAGGGGTAGTCATGAGACCTAGGGGTGTAATGTTTGCTGGTGTCTGGCTAAATGCATATACAAACTGCCCCATGAGCACTTTTCTTAATGCTCATACTCATATAGTAATGCTACTCTCACTTTTGGTTAGAGAAGCTTCTCTTTTCAGATGGTGGTGAACTTGGGATGACTCAGAAGGCACCATGGTACTAAGAAGAAGTGACAGAGGAGTGCTCAGCACTGAAACATCTCAAACACACCTCCCAAGGCTCAGGGTCCATTGCGGAAGAGGTGGCAGAAAGAATAAGAGCCAAAGGAAGTGTAGGACTTCTTACAACGTGCTGCTCCAGACACAAAATGGCCTGGATATCCATGACCTCACAGTGCCTGACACTACCTGCACAAGACCATCATAATAGGAGGAAAAGATGATGACATGAAAATGAACGACAGACTGATTGGGGGGGGGGATATGATGGTGAGTGGAGTTGCAAAGGGAAAGTGGGAGGGATTACCATGGTTTATTGTCTATAATTATGGAAGCTGTCAATAAAAAATAAAAAATGCATACATACACACACATTTAAAAATAAAGAGGAAAAACTGGGCATGGTGGTGCACACCTTTAAACTTAGGTGGCAGAGGTAGGAGAATTGCCATGAGTTTGGGGCTACTCTGAGATTACATAGTTAATTCTAGGTCAGCCTGGGCTAGAGCAAAACACTACCTTGAAAAAGCCAAAAAAAATAAAAATAAATTAAAAATAAAGAGGAGAGGGTTTGTTGTTGTTGTTTGTGCGTGTGATTGATTTTGGCTCTCATTTCAGCAGCTGCCATCCATCATGGCAGATGGACCTGGTGGCAGGAACATGAATTGGCTGGTTGCGTTGTATCTGCAGTCAGGAAGCAGAGGTGAATGCTGCTACTCAGCTTGCATCCTCCTTTCCTGCTCATTTAGTCTGGGACCACAGGCCTTGGGATGGTAGTGCCCACATTCAGGTTGGGTCTTCACTTCCTCCATTAAGCCTCTTTGGAAACACCCTCACAAACCCACCCACATCTGTGTCTCCCAGGTGATTCCAAATCCAGTCAAGTTGACAGTGAGTAAATAGAACTTAGTGCATTAAAGGGAAAGGAAAGAAATAACCATTCAAAATTCTGATGGAAACTGGCTTAGCCCAGGTGTGTGTGAGAAGACAGAAGAAAAGAACAAAGGAAGAGCAGGAGAGATGTTCTAGCAGTTAAGGTGCTTGCCTGCAAAGCCTAAGAACCTTGTTCAACTCTCCAGATCCCAGGTTAGCCAGATGCACAAAGGTGAGGCAAGTGCAAGGTCACACATGTCCACTAGGTGGCATAAGCATCTGAAGTTCAGTTTCAGTGGCTGAGGCTCTGGTGCACCAATTCTCTCTCTCTCTCTAAAATAACTAAATAAAAATTTTAAAAAAGAACAAAGGGGGATGGTGTGAGGCCTTCAGAGCCAATGCTGGAGTATGTCCATGGGACACTTGGTGAATAGTGAGTCCAGCTTCATTTTGCCCAGTGTTCAGGGTGGCCTCCGCTCTTAAGGATAACCTGATAAATATGATGTCTGCAAAGTGAAAAATCATAAAGTATACCAGAGAGCTGCAATTTGTACCCTTTAACTCAAAAACACAAGCTATAAATCATGTTTATCACCATATGGAAGTCATTATGGAAAGTAGGAGACAGATAAACGTGAAGGAGTAAAAATTAGGGTTTCATCTGCCCAGAGTTTAGTCATTTATTATCACCCAGCTGTGCATACACTTTAAAACCATGACAAGCAAAACTACACAACTAGAAATGTGTTTCTGCCTTAATAAGATGGAATTTTATTTTATCCATATCAGAGAAATAGTAAGTTTTCTAACTGGAGGAAGAGGAAACCTATATTTTTCTTTAGGATTTGGCTTTCTTGACAGGCAGGTGTTTTGTTGTCATTCTTGGTGGTGGTGTTTGTGTTTGGTGAGGTGGGGTGTCTCATTCTGTCAATGTGCCTGTCTTCGGTAGAATATATTCCAGTGTAACTAGCCAAAAGCCCAGGGACCCATTTGCTTAGTCATCTGTCCACTCATGGCCCTGTCATATATGTTGTGACAGTAACATAAGATAATGGCTAGGAATATGGTTCAGTGGTGGAGCACTTGCCTAGCATATGTAAGATCCTGAATTCCATTCCTAGCACCACCAACAAAACATGCAAAAATAAATAAATAAATAAATAATAATTTAAAAATAAAAACCACACACACAAGAGGGTTGGAGAAATGGCTTTGAAGCTAAGGTGCTTGTCTGCAAAGCCTAAGAATTTGTGTTCATTTGTTTGTTTGTTTTGGTTTTTAAAAAATATTTTTTTTATTTATTTGAGAGAGAGAGAATATGGGTGTGCCAGAGCCTCCAGCCACTGTAACCAAACTCAAGACTTGTGCATCTGGCTTATGTGGGTACTGGGGAATTGAACCTGCATCCTTAGGCTTCACAGGCAAACACCTTAACCTCTAAGCCACCTCTCCAGCCCTTGTTTTGGTTTTTTAAGGTAAGGTTTTGCTCTAGTCCAGGCTGACCTGGAATTCACGATTAGTCATCTCAGGGTGACCTTGAATTCATGGCGATCCTTCTACCTCTGCCTCCCAAGTGCTGGGACTAAAGGTGTGTGCCACCACGCCCACAGCCAGAACTCATGTTCAAATCTCCAGGTCCCACGTAGCCAGATGCACAGTGATATAAGCATGCAATATATAAGTGATATAAGCATGTGTGATCACATGCGCACAGGGGGTGTACACGTCCGGAGTTTGTTTGCAGCAGGCTGAAGGCCCAGGTATACCCATTCTCTCTGTCTCTGTCTCTCTCTCTCTCTCTCTCTCTCTCTCTCTCTCTCTCTCTGCCTCTTTCTCTCTCCCTCTTTTTCTCTCTCAAAATAAAAATAAATAAATTAAATAAATAAATAAATAAATACACCATAGTGAACAAGACAGTCATGGCCCCTTCCCTCAGGAAACCAATAGTCTAGGGAAGGACGTAGTAAGAAAGTCATTTTACAAGTAAACATTGAAATAACAGTTATGCTAAGTAGGGCAGAAGCTTAGAAGTTCTCTGTGTGGGGCCTGTGCAAGGGTACAGCGAGGTCAAGCGATCTTAAGGCAAGGGTGGTTCAGCAAAGCCTCAGTGGTGGAGCAGCGGGATTTAGTTTGTATAGGAAGGAGGTTCAGCATGACCTCACAGCAGGAAGGGGCTTAGTGATGACATGGTACTGAAAAGCCAGTTATATGCTAGGGAAATTAGTGAGGTAGACGATGATATCAGTCCCAAAGAAATAGCACCTGTAGAATGTGTTAAAGAGAGAAAGGTGGTCATTATAAGGAACTGGCTCCCACAAGTATGAAGGCTAAGTCCCGAGGGTCTGCAGGTGAGTCAGCAAGCTGGAGAGCCGAGGGCTTAGGCCCAAGAACCAGGAGATACAATGATGTGGTTTCCATCTCAAAAGCAGAAAGCTTGAGCTCAAGTCTGAAGGCAGGAAAAAACCATGGTCTCCACTTGAAGGCAACGAGGGAGAGGAAGGAGCTCCCGCCAACACAGTCTGACTACTGGCTCCACGTGACCTTTTATCTGGTTAGACAGGGCCTGCCTATCTTAGGACAAGTAATCTGCTTTGCTTGATCCACTGACTTAAATATTAATCACATCCAAAAATACACTCATGGGAACACAATGTGTGATCAATTATCTGGTCGCCTTGTCCCAGTCAAGTTAACACATGAAATTAACTATGAAAAAATAAGGCTGGAAGACTTGGCACAAGGCAGATGCACAGAGGCCTTTCAGCAGTGCTAGCAGTTTTTATCTGTCTTCTAGCACAATGGACAGCCATAGGAAAACTTTTAAAAAGAGAGAGAGAGAGAGGGAAAGGAATACTCCAGTGAACAGTGGAGCAAGATTGCATTAGGTGTCTGTGTGGGGAATAGAAAGATAGGGGAAACTCAAGGAAATCGTCATAGAAGTGACATTGAAGGTAGGTCTCAAATGTTGAACAGAATGTGGACCTTTGGAAGGGAGTAAAGAGCATTTCAAATGAAGAGAGTGCCATTGGCAAAGGGATCAGGATTGAAGCTGAGGGTATTCCATGAGTAAGTCATATCGACAATGGGAAATGTGAGCGATAAGAAATGAACACAGCAAGTGGTTGGGGGTCGAGCAATCACAGCAAGCCTTCAGGAGCCTGCAGCTTTACTTAATGGTTAATGAGGAGAACTCAATGGTAAATCTGAGTGAGGAAATAACACATCAAGTCTGTTTTAGAAAGATGGCTGGGGGACTGGAGAGATGGGTTAGCGGTTAAGTGCTTGCCTGTGAAGCCTAAGGATCCCAGTTCGAGGCTCAATTCCCCAGTACCCATGTAAGCCAGATGCACAAGGTGGCATAAGCATCTGGAGTTCGTTTGCAGTGTCCAGAGGCCCTGGTGCTCCCATTCTCTCTCTCCCTCCCTCCTTCTCTCTCAGTCTGTTGATCTCAAATAAATAAAAATAAACACATAAAAAAAGAAAGATGACTGGGGCTGGGGATGTGGCTTAGTGGGTAGAGTACTTGCCCAGCATACATGAAGCCCTGGGTTCAATCTTCAGCACTGTCTAAACTACATAACCTGGACATGGTGGTGCATGCCTGTGATCATAGCACTCAGGAGGTGGAGGCAGAAGGAGATGAAGTTTAAGGTTGGGGCTGCTTAAACACTTGCCTGCTAAGTCTAAGGACCCAGGTGCAATTCCCCAGTCCCCATATAAGCCAGATGCACAAAGTGGTGTATGTGTCTGGAGTTCGTTTACAATGGCTGGAGGCCCCGGCACACTTATTCTCTCCTTCTCTCTCTTTTTCTCTCACTATCTGCATATTTCTCTCTCTCCCTATCAAATAAATGAATAAATAAATAATGTAAAACAAACAAAAGTTCAAGGTCATGTTCAGCTACATAGTGAGCTAAAAGCCCCTGTGAATGTGAGACATGAGACCCTGCCTCAAAGAAAGAGAAGGAGTGTGGATGACAATGGACAGGTGGCTGGCTGGAGCAGAGAATACAGGAGTGGAGCCTGTTGCGGACTGAAAGGGGAAGAGGAGGAAGGGATACAAAGGAGGGAAAAAAATTGGAAGACTTATCTGAGGTTAAATAAACAGAACTTGGCGAGTGATCAGATATGAAGAATGAAGAAAAGGAAGGAATGAAATGTCACCCTAGTTGCCACCCTCAGTAATCAAGTGCAAAACCACACCCTTGACCAGAGAACAGGGGAAAGAGGAGGAGGAGGACAGGCAGGAGAGATGGACAAAGAGAAAGGAGATGAAACAGTTCCAGCTGGACACATTGATCTGGAGATGTTTAGAGCACATCTATGTAAGGTGGTTAACCTTCATGGGTCTAGAAGCCCTGGGGAGACATTGTGTTTAGAAATACAGACCTGGGGACAATGAACCTGAAGGGAGGATCAGCTAACCACACCTCACCAGCTGAAACCATAGAAAAACGCAGGGGAAGGGCAAGAATACAGCGCTCAAGGCGATCACAACACCAGAAAAAGGCTGAAGGAGATAAATACAGAGAACATCCAACTCCAGTCATTAGCCAGATATCCAGAGACACAGAGGCTCCCAAAACCTCATCAAGGAAGCAGAACTAAAATGACCCCAATGTGGCTCAGGGAAACTCGCGGAAGAGGGGGCGGAAAGATTGTTAGAGTCACAAGTTGGGGCATTATGCACAGAGACTGGGGCCTATCCACCAGAACTCTTGAACAAACTCACAATGCATGATAAACATTCCCCATTGATGAGGGCCCCTTTGAAAGTGGGAGGAAGGGGAGGAGGACAATGGAACCAATACTATGAATGTAAAATCAGAATAATATAAATAAAAAATATATATTGATAAAAAAAAAAAAAAAGAAAAGAAATACAGACCTGGAAAAACCTCAGTACCAGGGATGGGTCACCCCCAGCCACGCCCGACACACACAATAAGTTGTTGGTCAATGAGGCTTATGAGGCCCCTAAAACAACACGGGCTTCTGCCAACGCTCTTGGCTGCCCACCAGAACTAGATGGTAAACCCTGTCGCTGAAAACGTCACACACATCAGTCACAGAACACTGAGAAATTAAGCTGGAGCTGATCTGGAAGCTTCCTCCTTGCAGCTAGCTAACAGTGCTGGAAAGTGCTCTGCAGGCTGTTGGGGAGGAAAGTCATCAACACTCTTAACTAGCATCAGTTCCTGCAAGCTGCATGACAAGCCAGCCTGGCAAGATGTGCTCATTGGTGCCATAGTGGCACGACAGTCATGGAGGTAACCAACTGTTCCACGGTTGGATTTAAGCCCACTCCGTGGAGAGGAATGCATGCTTGGTACTGGTAACTGAGTCAAAAGCTTATGGCTTAGAGAGTCACGGGCCATATGCAGGAAGCTACCACTGTTCTTTGGATAAATGGATACATACATTGTGCCCATCCACTTGCCCTCTAAGTAGTTAGATTTATGCCACTAGATCACAGCTGTTCTCACTTTTGGATAGAGAAGCTTCTCTTTACAGATGACAGTGAATACCAGGAAGACCCAAGACTCCTCAAGGTAGAAAGAAGAGCCAGTGCAGTGCACAACACACCGGCCAGGGCTCAGGGAACATGGGGGAGGAGGGGCGTAAAGAATGAGTGCTGCTCGGACGGCTAGCCAGAGGAGCTTCTCTACCGAGACGCAACAGACACTGAGGAGACTCAAAACTCATCAGAGTCCAGAAAAGAATGGAGCTCAGCACTAAATGAAGCATCTCTATCACGCCCTCCAGCTCAGGGATCACTGCCAAAGGGAAGGTGGAAAGAATGCAAAAGCCCTAGAGTGGTAAAGAGTACTTTGGGGCACTGCTCACTGGAAATGAACTGATCAGTGCATGACTTCACAGTGGATGTCATTGCCCACACAGAATCTGCACAGTATTGGGCCCACATTTTGACATAAAAGACAGCTGAGGACAAAAAAAAAAAAAAAAAGAAAGAAAAAGAGATATCAGAACAGAAAAGCTACTTGGAAAGAGGACTGGGGTGAGGGAGGGGGGACAAAGGAGGGGAATATGATCAAATTACCATATGTGCCTGTATTAAAATTTTCAATGAAAAGATATAGACCTAGCCGGGCGTGGTGGCGCACACCTTTAATCCCAGCACTTGGGAGGCAGGGGTAGGAGGATTGCTGAGAGTTCGAGGCCACCCTGAGACTACATAGTTAATTCCAGGTCAGCCTGGACCAGAGTGAGACCCTACCACGCAAAAAAACAAAAAAAAAAAAAAAAAAAAAACAGACCTGCGAGTCCAAATTATTAGTATAGTGTTCTCAGTGCTTTGGATCTTTAAATTGAGTAAAAAGTTTGAAAACAGCAGTTAACATGGTTAGCATTCACTTTGTTAAATACTGACATCTTCTTTTCTCAGCACTTTGCAAAGGACCAGGCACTGTAATTCCAAAAATCAACATGGCAGCCCACATCTCAAAGTAGAAGGGCTCCCTTTTGCTTTATTGCGCATATATGTGTGTGTGGTGCATGTGTATAGTGTTCATATACGTGTGGGCGTACGTGTGTGGGTGCTTGTGCACATGTATGTGTGTGTTTATGGAGGCCAGATGACAACCCAAAATATCTTCCTCAGGTATAGTCCATTTCTTTTGCAGACAGGACCTCTCAGTGGCCTGGAGCTGAGCAGTTAGGCTAGACAAGCTGGGCAGTGAGTTCTAGGGATGCGCCGGTCTCACCTCCCCAGTATTAACATTACGAGTGTCTGCCACTATGCCAAGTATTTATGTGGGCTCTGGGGACTGAACACAGGTCCCCATGCTTGAAAGCAAACTCTTCACTGACTATTGTCTCCCCAGCCCAAAAAGGGAGGGGCCTTGAAAGCTGAGTAAACTCAGAACCTGGGAGGTTTTTGTTTTGTTTTGTTTTGTTGTGTGTGTGTGTGTGTGTGTGTGTGTGTGTGTGTGTGTGTGTGTGTGTGTATGTGAGTGGCATATGCAAATATATGTGCTCAGCAGCATCCCATACATTCACCTGTGGCCATGGAGGAGGGTGGGGGGCTTGCTTGCAGTGTCTGGGGCAGAACTTCCGGTGTCCAGCCCCATTGCTATTCCGCAAGTGGCTGACACTGGAGTTCGCTGCTGTTCACAAGCCCTGGTGCTTCCCTGCTCTCTGCTCCCCTTTTTGGGACTCCCCAGCTATTTATGTGGGCACTGGAGATTCAAACTGGGCAGTTTCAGGCTCCCTCCCACCCTCAGCTTGTGCAGGAAGCGCTCTTAACTACTAAGCCATCACCTCCCCAGTTCAGTGTAAACTTAAAAATTTTTTTTATTTGAAAAATTGAAAAATTGAGCCGAGCATGGTGGCACACGCCTTTAATCCCAGCACTTGGGAGGCAGAGATAAGAGGATCACTGTGAGTTCAAGGCCACCCTGAGACTACATAGTTAATTCCAGATCTGCCTGGGCCAGGAGTGAGCCCCTACCTCAAAAAAAAAAAAAAAAAGAATTGAAAAAATTTTTTTAATTTTTTAATTTACTTATTTTTTGAGGTGCTGGGGGAATCAAATCTAGGGCCTCATTTATTAAAGGCTGTACCAGTGAGGTACATCCCAGCCCTGTAGTCTAAAATATTTTTCTTTCCGGCCCTTTCCAGAAAGTTTGCTAACGCTTAAACTGTACAATATAGGGAAGGGACGGACACAATAGACTCCAGAAAAATCCAGGCCAGGTGAGCTGTAGACGATCGGCCCTCTCCACCCTCAACTGGAACTGGGATTGCACCGGGAACCTGGGCGGGAAACACACAGCTCCCCCAGCAGGCATGCGCTGTTCAGAGGCCCAAAGAATGGCACAGTATGAGAGTAAGTGGGTACTTTACATACTGATCACCCCCATTTAGGTTTTTAGTAACTGCTGTTATTTTATGTTTGAAAATGTTGTTTTAAATCTATTTTGCCCCCTGATCGCTGGAGCAGAGTGACATTTTTCAGACAGTGCTGGCTCATTACTGTGCTCTTGGAATTGTAAATTTAACGATCAAATAGCAGAGCCTTACTGCAAAGGGTAGGGGAGCACCCAGAGGTGCCCCACAACAAAGGAAAAAAATAATTTCAAAACCACATCACATAATCCGGGCCTGTTGCAGAACAGATGGGTCTCTGGATTGTTCAATTCTCTCTGCAGAACAGAGGAAGGAAATATTTTCGAATGAGATTATGTGCTCTTTCCCCAGTTCTTATTATGAGACCTTCCTGAAATGAACTTTAAATATCACAGCCCCTTTCATAGCAGTGAATGAGATTCAGCAGGCAGGAGCACTGCGGGGAAGTGGTTTCCTTGTGGGAAGTATGAGAGGCAGAGGTTGGATAAATAGTGAATCCTTGCAGGGCCCTTTGGCTGGGTGAAGAATGGGGCTCAGAAGCTCAGCTGTGTGGGTTAAGAAGGGATGGGCGTTTTACAACGCTATTGTGTCACATAAACACATTAATTAAGGGTTTTTTTTTCTTCCAAAGACATTCTTTGAAATGAAAGCCTTCTGCATTCTTTGCCCTCAATGAGAAAATGATTGACAATTTGTTATTGTATACAGAAGAAAAATTATCCTAGAAATGATGAAAATCTCTTCAAAATAAAGTCATGCAAGAATTTTTTATAATACTAGACTTTTTTCCCTCCGCAGAATTTTCCAAAGGAAGTGATCTGTATCATTTAGTCCCCAACACTGAACTAACAACAGTGACAACAGTACTAAAGAAGTCTATTTGCTACCCATTGTAGTTTGACTCTGAAATGCCCCCACCTCCTGGGTTCATGTGTTTGAACTCACAGTCCCCAGGAAGTGCCGCTGTTGGGGGAGGTTGTAAAACCTTTAGGAGGTGAGGGTTAGCTGGCAGAAGAGGTCTCTGGGAGCATGTTTCAGTTACTTTCTCGTTACTGGTACAAAATACCGAACCAGAAGCAGCTTATAGAAAGAAAAGTGTTGACTTCCAGTTTTGAGGGGAAGAGTCATCCTGGCAGGGGAGACCTGGCAGTCCTGAGCAGGAAGTTGGTATCACATCTCACCAAACTCAAGAAGCTGAGAGTGAATTGGACTTGGAGCTGGACTATCACACCTCAAGGACCACCCCTATGTTGACCCACTTCCTCCAGCAACCTTCCCTAACAGCACCACCAGCTGGAAATTAAGTATTCAAACACATGAGCCCCAGGGGTGGGGAGACATTTAACATTCAAACCTCTACAAAACAATCTTTGAAGATAATTTTTTGTTGTTTTAAAATATTTTATAAATGTATTTATTTATTAGCGAGAAGGGGGCAGATCAAGAGAGGGAGAATAGACACGCCAAGGCCTCTAGCCACTGCAAATAAACCCCAGACACATGCGACACCTTGTGCATCTGGCTTATGTGGGCACTGGAGAATCAAACCAGGGTGCTTTGGCTCTTACAGGCAAATGCCTTAACCTCTAAGCCATCTCTCCAGCCCTGAAGATTATTCTTGCTAATGGTTCTAGCCTGTTTGTTCTGCTTCCTGGTCTGCTACCATGTGGTAGTTTTCGCCACATGTTCTAATGTCTTCCCTGACATAATTGACTGAAATCTCTCTGAAACTGAACCCAAAATAAGCCTCTCTCCCTTTTTGATATCACATATCTTTTAAAATATTTTATTTATTTACTTATTTGAGAGAGAGAGAAAGGCAGATAGGGAGGGAGAGAATGAGTGTGCCAGGGCCTTTAGCCACTATAAATGAATGCCAGACGCATGAGCCACCTTGTTCATCTGGCTTATGTGGGCACTGGGGAATCAAACCTGGGTCCTTAGGCTTTGCAGACAAGCACCTTAAGTGCTAAGCCATCTCTACAGTATTTTTTTTTTTTTAGTCACAGCAACATAAAAGTAACTAATTCCCAAGCTATGATAGTTCAGCTTGTCAACTATATGGGATTTAGAATCACCATGGATACAAATCTCTGGGCATGTCTGTGAGCATGGGTCTTCCTACCTCAATTAACTTAATTTAGAAATTCCAAAGGCTGGAGTCCTGGACTGGGTAAAAAGGAGAAAGCAAGGTGAATGC
The DNA here is from genome assembly GCA_036365145.1 of Orientallactaga sibirica. NCBI lineage: Eukaryota > Metazoa > Chordata > Mammalia > Rodentia > Dipodidae > Orientallactaga > Orientallactaga sibirica. The sequence continues at coordinate 8,117,231 of JAEOAD010001030.1, forward strand.
CAGCATTCATCTCTCTCTCTGCTTCCTGACCGGGTAGAAGTGAGCAGCTGCTTCATGCTCCTGCCATTCTGCATACTGTGCCACGATGAATCCTATCCCCTCTAGCTGTAAGTCAAAGGAAACCCTTCCTCCTGACATTATTTGTGTCAAGTACTTTGTCATAGAAACAAGAAAAGTGAGATGGCCAAGCACTAGAGTTGTTCATGTGTCCCACTTGGATGGGTGCCCCCCACTCTCATTCTCAACATTGGGGTTCCTCAAGATCCTCTGAGGAGAAAATCGCATATACAGCTACTCATGGAGGGACAAAGAAAAACTTGACCAATGTTTGACTAATGTGACTCCATTTTGTGTACTCCACCATTTTGTGCTTAACCCCTCACCCAGCCCCAGTTCCAAGAAAAAACATAAACATTTCTCCTTGAGCTGGAGAACAAACAACTCTTGGCTCCTGATAAAAACAAACTTTGAAGTTTGTTGGTGTCATAGGACTGCAAAAACATGGGGCTTCCACCAATCACGTTAAAGGTCACTCTGTTCTCCCTAGGTGGACTGTCCTTGCAGATGTTTCCTGGTATGTAAACATCTTTTCAGCTGTTTGTGGTTTTTCCCTTTAAAAACCCTGCACCTCTGCCCTTCAGTGTGGCAGTTCAGTTCCTGAGTCTGACTGATTCCCTGATCGATCAGTATTGGTTTATTGGTTTATTGATTTCCCACAGCTTTAATAAAATTTTATAAGCTTGAGCTCAAACCTCCGCTCAGTCTCCATTACTGTGTAATTCTTGGATCCTAACATTCACCTGACTTTGCTATGAAGAAGTCCCACAATTCCACTCCTTGCCATCTCGGTAAGTGCTATCTTCACCCATCTGCTCACCATGGCAAGCTAGAACTTGGGACTCCTCCGCAGTTCTACCCTTTCTCCTAACCCTTACATCTAACTCACCAGCAAATTCTGAGGATGGGGCCATTCAATGATATTACAACCTATCTATTTCTCTGTGTGATCGTTGCTCTATCCTAGGCCTTACAGCCAGTGCTGTGTCATGGTCTATCCCCCAAACCATCCTAAAAACAAGTCAGACCATGTCGTGGCTCTGCTGAAGATTGTCAGTGACTTCCTGGACTTAGTCCCAGTCACAGACCATGTTGTATCTAGACAAACTTCCATGTGGGGATGGTCCCTGGCCACCTCTGCTTCCTAGCTCCATTGTCCTGTAATTACTTATTTATGGGTTAGTTTCTCAGGAACTAAGGATGGACACCAGGAGAAGAAAGACTGGAAGGAAAAAGTATTGTGGGGACAGTCATTGTATATAACTTTGAGATTTTGTTTGTTTGTTTTTCGAGGTAGGGACTCACTTTAGCCCAGGCTGACCTAGAACTATGTAGTCTCCAACTGGCCTCAAACTCATAGTGATCCTCCGACCTCTGCCTCCTGAGCTGGGATCAAAGGCCCGGCTGAGATGTTTTTATTAGCGCCTTCCACCAGTTAAGGGATGGCACATGTTGGAAATGGAACCTCTGCTATAGTGGAACTTGTAACTTCAAGAAAGCCAGACATCAGAACTCAAGTGGGACTGCCCACACATGGAAGCCCTAGTTCTAGAGATTTCCACCTCTCCCTAGCCTCAGCTAGGGGCTATGAAGCCAAGGGAAGAGTCTATCCTCACAGAGAAGTCATGGGACTGTGGGAGACTTTTCTTTTTGAAGAAAATAGTATCTGTCATAGACTGGCCAGGACTTCAGGATTAAATAGTTCAATCCATGCAATGTTAACTTTGACTTCTCAGTAATAGAATGGGCCCTCAGACATTCAATTTAGATTTGTTTTAAAACTAGTACACATAAATTTGCAGAGTCTCTTCTCCACAGAGATTGAAGCAATCCACATATAATGCATATGTGTTGTGCAGGAATTTTTGAGAAAGTGCTTTAAGTGCTACTTACAATCCACAAACTGTCTAGCTCTGCCGTCTCACACTAGCATTTACATTCTTCACAAGGGTGATATTTAAGCTTGAAAGGCTGCAGAGCACAAGAAGAAAGCCCTTACATGTAGCCAGGCAGCCTGTAGGCTATATCTAACCTGCTGGGATTGAGGACAGCAGGAAACAGTTATTAATATGTAAGTCACAACCCAGCTAAAACAGGCACTGTCCCTGCACAGAGCCTGGCTCTAATCCCCTCCCTCCCCATTCTAAAGGACTCTGAGGGCCAGAGGACCGACCAAGGAGCTGGCTTCAGTCATTGCTAGTAAGATGCTAGAGCGTGGGGCCTAGATGGGGAGGTGTGTAGACGGATCAGTGGAGGAACATCGCACAGTGAATTATTCAAGAACCGCAAGGAGCCCACCAAGTTCCACACGTTACTCCTAATTACGAACTACAGTGTCCTTTAGCTGTCACTTTCTTTCAGAGAAGCTTTGGTTTTTACCAGGAGCTTCTATTTAGCTGTCCAATGGAGGGGGAGAGGGTCTAGTGGGACCCAGCCCATGCCACAGAATCCCGCCTCTAAAAGAATATTAAACGGTGCATTCATTCACTCACTCCTCACATACACACGGAAGCAGGAGTGTGGATGTCACCCCTCCTGGGCGCAGTCTGTGTTGTACCCAGTTGGTGTTTCAGTAGGTGTCTGTTTGGTAAATGAAGAAGCAGATGGCAGTGTACAGAAAAGCAGAAATGGCAACCACCTCCAGAAGAGGAATGTGAGCCTCAGTTCTCCTTTAACATGTGAATTTGTTCTGCCTGATGGGTCCCTACCTTGCTCAGTGAGTTCTGGAAACACTGAGGCAAGAACTGAGAAGTTGGGGACAGGGTCTGAGAAGGGTGAGCGGGAGACAGGCAATTTAAGATCCCAGGACACCGAGTGCCCTTGCTCTGGAATGGGGATGAGGGAGGAAGTAAATCCTGTTTGGCATTCATCTTCTCTATGTCCTCTATTCCTAACTCCCAGAGGTGCCCAGCTGCGGAGAAAGAGCCCCTTGCTTCATCACACAGCATGCTTGGAATAAGAAGAGAGGCTGGCAAGATGACTCAGTAGATGACCTACTTGCAGGGCAAGCATGAGGAGCTGAGTTCGGATCCCCAGCACCCACGCAAATGCTTGGCAAGTGTGGCAATCCACCTGTAATCTTGCGCTCAGGAGGGAGAGACAGGTTCCTATGGGTAAGCCGGCTAGCTGAACTAGCCAGACTGGTAAGCTCTGGGCTTCACGGGAGACCCTGTCTCAATAATTAAGGTGGAGAGTGGTCAAGGAAGGAATCAGCTTCTGGCCTACACACACACACACACACACACACACACACACACACACACACGTATCCACAAACATGTGAACATGCATACGCACAGGCACAAGCACCATGCCCACATACATGCACATGCAAAAACATAAAAAGGAAGAAGGAAAAGAACCTACTGTTCACATTCTTTTGATCTCTGCTTGACAGGAGATCTAAACCGGACCTTCTTCAGGTTATAGGAAGGCTGGGCTTAGGAACCCCAAGGCATCCCAGCCTCTCTGGCACAAGGAACTTCCCAGCAGATATACAGATCAGTGCTCCTTTGTTTTCTTGTGTAGCAGAAGCCCATGTCAAACGCCGTTCTGGCTGCTCCTGTGGGAAGTGAGAGAAGATACATTGTATCTGGATGAGCCAGCTACCTTAGTCCTTAACATCCTAACAGACCCTCTTGTTGAGCGTGTTCCCTGTCAAGTGGTTCTGGACTTCCAAGCTCCTGCTTTCCCAAGGTCCTCAGACTCTCCTTGGAAGGCTCCAAGGCTTGGGTCAAGACTCATGTTCCGAGTTTCCACTTCCAGACAGGACCCACTCAAAAACACCAATGGCCGGGCGTGGTGGCGCACGCCTTTAATGCCAGCACTTGAGAAGCAGAGGTAGGAGGATCGCTGTGAGTTCAAGGCTACCCTGAGAATACATAGGGAATTCCAGGTCAGCCTGGGCTAGAGCGAGACCCTACCTCAAAAAACAAAAACAAACAAACAAAAATAACTCAAGGTGTATCTGGGGAGATGGCTCAGTAGATAACATTCTTGCCATAAACCTGAGGATCTGTGTTTGGATCCCTAGAACCCACATAATACTAGGCATAGTGGTGTGTGTCTGTAATCCCAACACTGGAGAGACAGAGACAAGAGGATCCAAGGGCTTACTGCCAGCTGAATAGTCTTGCTGAATTGATGAGTTCCTGGGGCAATGAGAGACCCTGACTCACAAAAATAAGCTGGAGTGGAGAGTAACTGAGGAAGACATCTGAAGTCAACCTGTGACCTTTGCAGTTGTACAACTGCACATGTGTGTCATATACATATCAAAATGCATGTGCATACATATTCACACCACACACACATACATACACACTCACACATTTTTTAAAAAGCACCAGGGCTGGGTGTGGTGGTGCATTCAGGAGGCTGAGGTAGAAGATCCTACCTCAACAAGATCCTACCTCAAAAAACAAACAACAACAAAAAAAAAGGCACGTGGGATGTGTTTATTTTCATAGCTCTATTTTTTTAAATACATTTTATTTATTTATTTGGGGGGGGAGAGAGAATGGGCATGTCAGGGCTTTTAGCCACTACAAATGAATTCCAGATGTATGCACCACCACGCACATCCGGCTTATGTGGGTCCTGGAGAATGGAACCTGGGTCCTTTGGTTTTATCGGCAAGTGGCAAGTGCCTTAACTGCTAAGTCATCTCTCCAGTCCCAATCAGCTCTATTTTTAAAGATCTCTAGGAAGGCAGTTTGTGAGTGCTCTATAAGGTGGGCTGTGAACATATATCCTGGGTTCATTTGTCCTGGGCTGGAAACAATGGAACAGCTCAACCTGTTCTCACTGCACCACCCGCAGCAGCAAACAGCGCCTCCGACTGTAATTACCTCTGCTCGTTGGACTGGTTGAGGGCTGTGCGGCTCCCTACAGCTGGGAGGCCTGCCAGACCCAGGTCTCTTGGGACCGCCTTGAACATCTTGGTCTGGCTTCCAACGCACTTCATTTGCTTCGTGAGTCCAATTAAAAGAAAAGTGACCAAGGAAAAGAATTGAAGGAAAAGCCTGGAAAGCAAGCATTTAGGTTCCAGGCATGCCTGACCCTAAAAGATGTGTCACAAAATCTCAGCGTATAATCCCTGAATCGTCAAGAACAGAGGCAATCCTATGTGCAGAATTTGCGAATGTGAGTGATTTCATTTTATCAAAGACAGAAAAATGTCCTTCTGGTTTCTACTGACTTTTAAAAAGGAATAACTTGTCAGAAACCTGATTTATATACCCCTTGTCTGGTGTAAAGCAGGCTGCACTTGCATTCTGAAACCAGCTGCATAAGTGCAAAAAATACTAAATGCTTCTGTAACACGAGATAAGAAGAAGTGCTCGTTTGGCATGAAAAACATGGACCATAAACACCAGTTCATCAAAGGACTTCTTCAAACGTTTGTAAAACGGAAAGAAAACAATACAGCCCAAGAGTCAAACATTAGAACAAACCTAACTCGTGGAAGTCTCTGGTCAGCAGGCAGCAGCTGCGGGATGTGAAGGCCATTGGGGTGCTGCTGTGGGCTCCTTTCTCTGAAGCGATGGAACAAGGTGAAGGGCTGGGGGCTCAGGCCACCGTGGTTTACTACTGGGTGGATCTTATTTCTCAGCCATTTTATTGGGATATGAGTGATACATAAAAAATCTACACACATTTTGGGCTGGGGAGATTTAGGGGTTAAGGCATTTGCCTACAAAGCCAAAGGGCCTGGGTTTGAGTCCCCAGTACCCAAGTAAGCCAGATGCACAAGGTGGCGCATGCGTCTGGAGTTCATTTGCAGTGGCTGGAGGTCCTGCTGTGTCCCCTCTCTCTCTCTCTCTCTCGTTCTTTCTCTCACTCTCTCAAATAAATAAAATTAAGTATTAAAAAAACTACACACATTTACTATCTATGTCACATGATTTGGGGGATAAATATGCACTCATGAAACAATCTAGGCCATGAATATATTCATCATAGCCTAAAGTGTCCTCCTTACCCTTGACTATTATTTGTGTGTGTGTGTGTGTGTGTGTGTGTGTGTGTGTGTAAGTGTGTAAGGTACTGAGCATAAGGCCTCCCCTCTGAGGAATTATAAGTATACAGTACAGTATATGCCCCCTTTTAATTATAGCTTTAATTTCCTGTTTTAGTGACCTGTAATCTACTATAGTCTGAGAATATTAAATGGAAGATTCCAGAAAGAAAAGAAAGAACTAAGTTTTTAATAACTATTTTATAGTATATTGTTATAATTGTTCTACTTTATTATTTTAGTTATTGTTAAATCTCAGTGTGGGTAATTTATAAATTGAACTTTATCACTGATTTATATGTAAAATGGAAAAAAATGTTATAGGAAAAAACGTTATAGTATATTTAGGGTCTGTTTTTATCTGGAGTTTCAGCATCCACTGGAGGTCTTGAAATGTGTCCCCTGCAGATAACTCCTATGTGATTAGCTCTAGGCACTGTGCTATATAGAAAAATTCTAGAATGTATTTCTGTTATACAATCCAGACTTTGTGCAATTTAGCCATCACTTCCTCATTTTCCATCCCCCCCCCAAGTGATCTCCGCTCAGTTCTCTGGGTCTCTGCACTTGAGTATCTTAGATTTCACAAGCAGGTGAGGTGCTCTCTCTCTCTGTATGTGTGTGTCTACCCATGTGCATGTATTACATGTATGTGTGTTGCTATATGTGAGATGCTGGTCCTGTCCTTCCACCTTGTTGGACAGGGCCTCTGATAGTTTTGCTGCTGCAGACACCAGACTGGCCCATGAGCTTCAGGATTCCTCTGACTCTGCCTCTCCACTGCCTTACGCACATTGGGATTACACACGTGTGCACCACTGCAACTTTACATGGGTTCTGGGGACCCAAACTCTGGTCATCACACATGCACAGCAAGTGTTTTTAACCATTTCCCAGCCATTTAAACCAGCCCCAATATGCCGGTGCAGCCTTGTTTAGATCCTACATTTAAAACCAGGTCTAGGCTTGGCCTGGGTCCAAGAAGAAGTGCATAGTGTCCTCATGGCCCCTGGTTCCTTGCGCCCTCCTCTTTTCTATGCCTGACCAAAGCTGGACCTGCTCAGGGCCACATTATAGAAAAAGTGACCTCAGCTTCTTCAGCTTGTCCTTCCTGAGCTCTGGCTCAGCCTTTCCTTCCACCACAGGCCCTCATGCAGTCTGGGACCTCCATTCACCTGCTCTCCACTCCCCTGCGTATCCGTGACGGATTGAGGCCAGCAATGCTAGTACCTCTCTGAGCCGTTCCTCTATTTCATAGGCTAACAACGCCTCCAGAAAAAGAATATACTCCAACTGGGATCTGGGATGTCAAAGGGACGACGAAATGTCACCAAGGGGAGAAGTGAAGAGGTCACAGGTGAGGGGGTGCTACCAAGGTGAGCCAGGCCAGGTTGGGGTTCAGGGGAAACCTTGCTCAACACACAGCTCTCCCTCTTAACCTCTGTGGCTTGACTGTTTAACCAGAGGATGAGTGACCCTGACCTCAGATGGCTCCTCTAAGGCGGCCTCAGGCATACTGTAGGTTAGGAGGAAGAGTACTCTGGTTCCTAGTAGGGAAGGACTTGCCTTACAAAGGATCCAGGGCTGGACGGATGGCTTAGTGGTTAAGGCGCTTGCATGCAAAGCCAAAGAACCCAGGTTCGATTCCCCAGGATCCAAGGAAGCCAGATACACAAGATCGCGCATGCATCTGGAGTTCATTTACAGTGGCTAGAGGCACTGGCATGCCTGTTATCTGTCTCTCTCTCTCTCAAATAAATAAATATAAAAATTAAAAAAATAAAAATAAAAAGAGATCCAAACACAGGTTTGGGAGAAGTCCCTGGGTAGAAAATAGCATTCGTGGGAGTTTAACTAAGCCAATGTCAGTTTCTCTACCTTACTGCCCTATGGGTATTTTGGGATCATGGTATTCATAGCTCACTGCTGACCTCATCCCCAGCCTTGCTCAGAGAACTGGTTTCACCTGTCCACTACCTCCACATGCAGCCTACTACAGCCCTGCTCGGTGACAGGCCCAGGAACAACCTCAGTGAGGCCCAATTCCAGAGCCAGACACCTCCCTTCACAGCCAGACAGAAGCCTTACAAATACTTCCTCCTGGGTGGAGAAAGAGAACAAGATGGTAATTGTTGGACTAGTCTCTTCAGTACCCTCCCCCCAGCATTGCTCACAAAGTCATTCCTAACATTATGGGCCCAACCAGCTGAGACTCGGCAGCCAAACCACACCACAGGCCTGTTCCCACCTTCAAGCACAAGGGCAGCCTTTGAACCAGCCAGTCCTTGGCTGCAGACAGTGGCAATGCTGAAGCTGCATAGCTTCCTGGCAGAGCTGTGAGCAGCCAGCACAGCCTGTTCAAGAGGACTTGGGGAAACCAACAGTGTCTATTACAGCACTGAATACGGCAGGAATTGGAATTTACTTCTGGTCTATCAGGTTCTTTTCCAGAAGGGTTTCTTCATCTATCTGCCTGCATCTTCTCTTCCTTCTTTCCTTCTTCCCTTCCTTCCTTTCTTCTTCCTTCCTTCCTTCCTTCCTTCCTTCCTTCCTCCCTCCCTCCCTCCCTTCCTGCCCCTGAACCCTTTATTTTTACATTTTCCCTGCTGTCCCAACCTTCTATCTGTCTTAAAAAATAGCTGAATTCCCTCTCGGACATACTTCACTCCATATCTGCGCCCTTTTCATGGCTCCGCTTATGAGCAACAGTTTGTCGACAGTGGCTTCGCAGTTGAATCTTTTCTGGACCTGGTCACTTGATGGGGAGCCAAAGGGAGCGTTTCTGCAGGAATGAGGCTGTGGCCTTTCCAGAGAGAGCTGCACTTGGCCTCCTGCCCTGAGGTTCTGTGAGACTCCTCGTTCTAGATCTCTCTCTACTTGTTAAGGATGTTCTTTTTGGAAAAACAAAATTAGACATGTGTGCCAAATCTTCCAGTCATGTCTCCAAATGTGTGGAGCTCTGAAAAATAAAGATTCTGGGCTGCAGAGATGGCTTAGTGGTTAAGGCGCCTGCCTCCTAAGCCTAAGAACCCGGTTCCAATCTCCAGGTCCCACGTTTAGCCAGATGCAGAGTGACGCAAGGGCGCAATGCCACACTTGACCACAAGGGGGCACATGCATCTGGATTTTGTTCGCAGGAGCTGAGAGGCTGCTGGCGTGCCCATCTCTGTCTTCCTCTCCCTCTCTCTGTCTCTCTCTGTGTCTCTCTCCAAAAAATAAATAAATAAATAAATAAAAATTTAAAAAATAAAGATTCTGAGAGCTAGGGGCAAGGTAAGCAGGAGATTCGTCCTCATCGGTGTCCTGTCAAAACTGTCTAGACTGCCTCATTCAGTCCAAACCAGAGCACCCACGAGAGCCCTCGGGCTTTTATGGATTATTTCGTAGTCCTGACTTGGGGAGGGGTGGAAGGATTGTCTCTTCCTGGAGAAACCATCACGGTCCCCCGTTTATAGCATGAGCTTGCATTCCTTTGCATGTCTCATCCCTAAGAGGTTGTGCTGGGTTTTTTTTTTTTGGGGGGGGGTGTTGTTGTTTTTCTGGACATGACCACATTTTGTCGACTTCATTAGAGTTTGAGGAGTGAGAGAGTTGTGGCTTGTGCTTTACTTGCTCTTGAGAAAAATGTAGGCCTGTGAATTCGAAACCAGTGTTTCAGAGTCAGGGTGTGGACAGCAGCCCAGGGCAGCAGGCAGTGGCATTGCATCAGCATTCTGAAAGACTGGCCCAGCGTCATGCGTGCATGGCCTTGGTCAGCCTCACCCCTCCCACCTGGAGGTGGACTTGATCTTAACCCTCTCAACCAGAAACAAGAAGACACAGATCCATGTTTCCAGTGGAAGTGACATCTGAGGAAAACAAAGCTTCTCCTATCTTGTAGAGGCCTCCACCCTCCACACTAACCTGCACACAGCTCACAGCAAGGACTCCGCTGGCCAGCAACTCTGAGTGACCACATAAATGACCCATATTACCCGGTCCCTCTGTCATTCCTTCTCCATGTCTGTCTTCCCCCAAAGAGGATGTAGTGACTGTCAGAAGTCCAAACCAGAGGTTCTGGGACCAGTTTGTTGGTATACAAGAGATCATTTATTATTTATTATTAATGACTCAGAGCAGGGTGGGACAGGAGGGGGAGGGGCAAGGAACTGGGAGAGCCTTGAGTACAGTGGCTGGGACCAGTGAGGGCCCAGAATGGCACTCTGAAGCTGAGGGAGAGGAAGAGAAAGAATGAGAGAAGGTGTGTGTACAGAGACAGGCAGATGAGAGGCAGAAAAAAACAGAGATAAAGAGATATAGAGATCAGAGAATATACACCTTACTTCAGGAAAGAGGGCCAGAAAAAAAGAGAAAGAGAATGGTGTCTGAGGGTCCTTGGGACATGGTGATTTGCCTCGTGGAGGGAGAAGCTTCGAGTCACGTGGTCCTTCTCCTGTGCAGGTGGATAGAGAAGAGGGTGGGTGGAGCTCTAGACTCTGACAGTAACCACCAATTTGGGCACGTAGGGCGAAGACTATGAAAAGTACCCCAGAGCCGTGGGTGCACATGTCTAGCATAGTGTTGTGTGACTTTTCCTGGGGAGATGTGAACAAAATTGCCTCAGGATAGGGCACCAATAACAGACCAAAGAAATCATTCCACCATCTAGCTTGGTGAACCAGTGCGTTTAATTGGGAGTACTTACAAATTATAAGGGCTATTTAAATGAACATGGACAACTTAGAGGCAGGTACACACTAAAAAGGTCTCTCCCTCCAGCAATAATTAGCCACTTATGTATATCCTCAGAGAGGAGCTGGGCCTCCTGTATCTAGTACAGTCTCCAGATCTCTCCCCCAACATCCACAAGGGAATGACTTTGGGCTCGATCTTGTAAGGCTCCTGTGCAGATAATCACAGCTGCTCTGATTTTTAAAAATATTTAATATTTATTTATTTATTTGACAGAGAAAGAGGAAGAGAGAGAGAGAGAGAGAGAATGGGTGCACCAGGGCCTTCAGCCACTGCAAATGAATTCCAGACGCATGTGCCCCCTTGTGCATCTGGCTAACAAGAGTCCTGGGAAATCGAACCTGGGTCCTTTGGCTTTGCAGGCAAACGCCTTAACCACTAAGCCATCCCTCCAGCCCAGCTGCTCTGATTTTAAGACAGCTATAGCCATGTCATGCACAAGGACAGAATTCCACAACGCTTGAGGACAGTGGCCCTTCCATAAACAAAGTCCCTTCCTTGTACCCTAACATCCAAGACAGCTGACATGGGGTCTGGGTTCCCTTTCTACCCAGCCAGGGAGCTCCAGTGGACATAAAGGAGAGGAGAGGAGCTGATTGATGCCGAGTTTCTTCAGGAGCTCCCAGCCTACAAGTTCATATGATCTTTTAACATCGTTCTTTCAAAATGTTGCATGCTCTAAGATGTGGGTGAGGGATGTCTTTCCAGGAAGACTTCTGCTTCTCCAGATGCCCTTGGACTGGTCCCAGCCTGCTGGGCCTTGGTTCCCCCCTTGGAGCCGTTATACATTCAAGGCTGTAGGCTGGTTGGGTGGGAGGAAATGATTTGTCACTCCTCCTGTGTATCTGCCATGGAGGAATCCCTCCCTTGACTCATGGCTGGTGATGGTCGTATAACAAGAAGTAACTCCTCCACATGGCAGCCCCAGGGAGCCATCTGGCTCTGCGTGTGGGGGTGGGCAGAGCTGTGCAGGGAGGGAACCAGGGTAGGCCACGGCCCCCCACCCACGTTCACATCCTCAATGAGGAGAGGAGCAGGGACACCACACTGCGTTCTACCACCCCATCTCTGCTTTATTTGGAGCAGTGGGATTCTTGCATTGCAGGCTCTGTTTGAGAGCTGGTCACAGTAACAGAGATGTGTACAATCTCCACTTTCAAAAGCGGCTGCCAGCCACGGACCACTCTGCGTTCGTCTCTTGGGGTGGGGACAGGAGGAAGCGCTGCACATATGGTCCCCTCCTTTTTGTGTTCACCGTTCGTCACTCAGACCCTGTCACTTAGAGCTAACGGGAAATCCACTTACCTTCTTGGTGGGACCTTCCCTCTCAAGAGGTCTTCGCTGTCGAAGCTGAGCAAACCTCAAGTCTCGGGAACCTTGGCTTCCCGCGTGGTGTGCATGAGTGCTGGGGAGGAACACATGCGTGCAGATGGGGCGGAAACCTGAGCTTGGCATGGGGCAAGACTTCTCGGTTCCTCGCCACCTGATTCTTCGAGACAGGATCTGTCCCTAAACCTCGTGCACACCAATTCAGCTGGGCTGGCTAGCCAGGGAGCCACAGGGATCCTCTTGCCTCTGCAGCCCTAGTGCTGGGATTACAGGTGTGCCCCAAGCCTAGCATTTGACCTGGGTGCTGGGGACACAAACTCAGGTTCTTGTGTTTGCACAGGAAGCACTTTACCCACTGAACCATCCCCCCCCCGAGTCTTCATTTCTTTCTTTTTATTTTTAATTTTATGAGAGAGACAGACACAGAGAGGAAGTGGCAGAGAGAGAGAGAGAGAGAGAGAGAGAGAGAGAGAGAGAGAATGGGCGGGGCAGCAGCCTCGCAGCCACTGTAAACTAACACCACACACATGCTCCCCCTTGTGGGCAAGAGCGGCATTGCATCCTTGCATCACTTTTTGCATCTGGCTAAAGGTGGCACCTGGAGAATGGAACCGGTGTTCTTACGCTTGGCAGGCAGGCGCCTTAACTGCTAAGCCATCTCTCCAGCCCCTAAGTCTTTATTTCTTGCTGCAGGAAAGGGGTCATTCCCACAAATTCTCCCAGTAGTCTTTTCCCACCAACTGCAATGCCAAGGTTGCTTGGGTTGTGGAAGGCACAGCACATGCTGCTGCCTAGCCCTGACTGCACCAAACCTGTGTGTTCTCATTTGTTAGTTTCCTGGCGCTACCAAAATAAATGACCAGCAGCTGGGTGACTTAAGGCAACAGAAGTTGATTCTTCCACTGTGTTGGAAGTCAGAAGGGCGGAATGAGGTGTGGCAGGGGGTGGTTTACCTTGGAGGCTGTGAGAGAATCTGTTCCCTGCTGCTAGCCGTCCTTGGTGCTCCCTGGCTTGCGGCCCTATGATTCCAGCTCCTCCCTTCTTCACAGGTCCCCTGTGTTTTTCCTCCCTGTCTTATGAGGACAATTGCCACTGGGTTTAGGGCCCACTCGTTTAATCCAGAATGCTCTCACCTCAACCTCTCTAACTCAATTCTGTCTAGGAAGCAGACCCAGGGGCTTAAACAACTGCCATTTATTCCTTCACAGTTCTTCAGGCTGAAATTCCAAGAACAAGTATTCTCCAGGCTGGTGTCTGGAGAGACCCTCTCCCCATCTTCCAGCTGTCACCTCTCCTTGCATCCTCACATGCTTCTTCCTATGTGGGCACAATCCCTGCTGTCCCTCTTCTTGTTTATTTATATTTATTTTATTTGAGAGCAACAGACAAAGAGAGAAAGAGGCAGAGAGAGAGAGAATGGGCGTACCAGGGCCTCCATCCACTGTAGACGAACTCCAGATGCATGCGCCACCTTGTGCATCTGGCTTACGTGGGTCCTGGGGAATTGAGCCTCGAACCAGGGTCCTTGGGCTTCACAAGCAAGTGCTTAACTACTAAGCCATCTCTCCAGGCCCTGTCCCTCTTCTTTTAAGGACATGATAGCATCAGCACCCATCCTAACGCTCGCACTTACCACTACTCATCTCTTCAAAGGCCCTGTATCCAATACAGTCGACTGGGAGGAACTACATACAAATGGAAGGGGTTGCAATCCATGTCATAGCAATGAGTAGAGCTAGGGAGGGTGGCACCCACCTGAAATCCCAGCACCAGGGAGGCTGAGGCAAGCAGATTAAGAGTTATGGGGTACACACTCAGGCCCTGTCTCAAAATAAACAACAGAAAAGTAAAAAAATCAAATAAAATAAAAAGAGCCATTGAAGCTCCTGTCTTTGATGATCCCTTCCTCTCTAGAATCCCTAGGACCTTGTCCTTTGAGTGCTTCTTAGGTCAAGAACAATGTCTGGGCTGGAAAGATGGCTTAGTGGTTAAGTTGCTTGTCTGTGAAGCCTAAAGACCCTGGTTCGATTCCCCAGAACCTATGTAAGCCAGCTGCACATGGTGGTGCTTGCATCTGGGATTTGTTTGCAGTGGCTGGAAGCCCTGGAACACCCATTTTCTCCCTCTTCCTCCCTTCCTCCCTTTCTAATAAAAATAAAAAATTTTAAAATATAGGGCTGAGCCGGGCATGGTGGTGCACTCCTTTAATTCCAGCACTCAGGAGGCAGAGATAGGAGAATCACCATGAGTTCAAGGCCACCCTGAGACTACATGGTGAATTCCAGGTCAGCCTGAGCTAGAGTGAGACCCTCTATGGCTGGAGAGATGGCTTAGCAGTTCAGGCACCGTTCGATTCTCCAGGTCCCATGTTTAGCCAGACACAAAAGTGACGTAAGCATGCAATGTCACACATGCGCACGGGGGGGGCACATGTGTCTGGAGTTTGTTCACAGTGGCTGAGAGGCCGCTGGCACATCCATTTTTTCTCTCTCTCTCTCAAATTTATGTATATAACACACACACACACACACACACACACACAGAACAACATCTATGTGTTGGTTACTTTCAATGTCTCCAGGCAACTTTCACGTGAGCTTCGTTTATCCAACTGCTAACTTAAGCTGCCCATTTTGACCTATAAATGTCTCAAAATCACCATGCCCAAACTGAACTCCTCACCTCATCCCACAAAGCTTGCTCTGCTCCCAACCTTACTTGTCTGTTACGGGCCCTTCATCCTTCCATTTGTTCAAGTTCAAAGTCTTGGGGCAAATTTGATTCCTTTCTTCCTTACCTTGCGTCCAATTAATTGGCAAAGTCTATCTGTGATATCTACATGTCACCTTGTGACATCTACACATCACCTGACCACATCTGCCACCTCCGCTAGCAGCAGCTTCTCACTAAGGTCCTAGCTCACACTTCCATTATTCCTCACCTGGACATTCTGTTTTATTTCAATGTCTTTTTATTGCAGAAAACATAAGTAACAGGGTTGGGGAGCTGGCTTGGTTGGTAAAGTGCATGGGGACCTGAGTGTAAATACTGAGAATACATGTAAAAGCCAGGCAAGGGCATATACATCTATAATACCAGCTCGGGGGAGGTCGAGACAGAAGGATCTCTGGGGCTTACTAACTAGTTGTCTAGCAGAATCAATGAGCTCTAGATTTGGTGAGTGACCCTGTCTCAAAAATGAAGGTGAGGGCTGGAGACATGGCTTAGCAGTTAAGGTGCCTACCTACCAAGCCTAAGAATGCCTGTTTGATTCTCCAGGTCCCACGTTTAGCCAGATGCAAAGTGATGCAAGGATGCAATGTCACACTTTCCCCCAAGGGGGTGCATGCATCTGGAGTTTGTTCACAGCTGCTGAGAGGCTGCTGGGGCGCCCATTCTCTCTCTCTAAAATAAAATGAAATAAAATGAAATGAAATGATGAAATGAAATGAAATAAATAAATAAAATAAAATAAACAAAACAAAACAAAACAAAATAAAATAAAAAAGATAGCCAGGTGTGGTGGCACAAGCTTTTAGAGGCAGAAGTAAGAGGATCATTGTAAGTTCAAGGCCAGCTTGGAACTACAGAGTGAGTTCCAGGTCAGACCAGACTAGAATGAGACCCTACCTCAAAAAAATATTAAGGTGGAGAGCAACTTGATGACACCCAACATCACACACATACAAACATGCCTATACACATGCATACCACATATACACATAAAAATATGAGTACAGAGAAAGAGACCCTACCTCAAAAAAAAAAAAAAAAAAAAAATGAGTACATACATTTTACCACTTTAATAATTTCTTAAATGTATAATTTAGTGACATTAAGAGACATTCACAGCACTGTACAAATGTCACCACTGTTTCCAGAGCTTTTCCATCTTCCCAAACAAAAACTCTCTGTTCCTGGCTGAGGAGTTGGCTAAGTGGTTAAAGTGGATTCAATTCCCCAGGACCCACATAAAGCCAGACACACAAAGTGGCACATGCATCTGGAGTTCATGTGCAGTGGTAAGAGGCCCTGGGGCTCTCTCTCTTTCTTTCTTTCTTTCTTTCTTTCTTTCTTTCTTTCTCTCTCTCTCTCTCTCTCTTCTCTCTCTCTCTCTCTCTCTCTCTCTCATAATAAAAATATGTGCTCTAGGGCTGGAAGGATGGCTTAGCAGTTAAGGCATTTGCCTGCAAAAGCCAAAGGACCCAGGTTCAATTCCCCAGGACCCATGTTAGCCAGATGCACAAGGAGGCACACACGTCTGGAATTTGTTTGCAGTGGCTGGCGGCCCTGACGTGCCCATTCTCTCTCTCTCTCTTTCTCTGTCAAATGTGTTGTGTGTGTGTGTGTGTGTGTGTGTGTGTGTGTGTTCTTTTTGCTGGATGTTCATCTCTCTTGAACTTTCAGGTACTGGGAAGCCTCCCTCCCCTCTACACCCCCCTCCTGATACCTACTCTCACATGGGCTCTCTACCTGTTCCTGCCCTCCGCATGGCAAGAGCTCTCTGCACTTCTCTTTATTCTCTAAATCCCTTTTTGTATTTTATGCCCATGCTCACTTCCCACGTGGTTCTTGGGCCACATGAGTGTATCCATTTTCCTTTCCTCTCTCTCATATCCCTGATATTTTTGAATCAAATGTAATGTTTTATTAAAAAATTTAAAAATATGTTTAAAAAGAAACTCTGCATTCATTAAGCAGTAACTCCCATCCTCTCCACCACTAGCCCCGGATAACCACTCTTCAACTTTCTGTCCTGTGAATTTGCCTATCCTTGGTACCTTGTGCAAAGGGAATTGTACAATATGTATCCTTTTGTGTCTGGCTTTTACCATTAGCATAACATATAAGGTCCATGACTGGTCTCTCAGCCTTCACTCTCGTCCTCCTGCCTGCAATAAAACCACCTACTGAAATGTAGGTCTGACCTCCTCATTTCAGAACTCAACTTTTGCCTGTGAGGCCTGACACAGCGAGAACCCCACTTACGTCTTGATCCTACTCATCCACCACGTGTCCCCTGCTCACCCACCATGCCCCATCCACAATAGCCTCTGTGCCTGGCTTAAACGTGTGGGACACACGCTCACCTCCAGACTTCACACTGGCTTCTTCTCTAGATAACCACGTGACTTAAACCTCACCTCCCAAATCTGCTCAGATGCCACTTCAATGAATCCTTCCCCAGTCATCCTATGTGAAGTCTCAATACCTCACTTATACACTACTTCCTAATTTCTCCCACCTAATTCTTCCGAAGCACCCATTATGTAGTAAATGTATAGCATGCTGGGCTGGACAGATGGCTAAGCATTTAAAACGCCTGCCTGCAAAGCCTAAGAATGCTGGTTCAAATCTCCAGGTCCCACGTTTAGCCAGATGCAAAAGTGCCACAAGCACACAATGTCACACACGCGCACAAGGGGGCACACGCGTCTGGAGTTCATTCACGTGGCTGAAAAGGCCCTGGTACTCCCATTCTCTCTCTGCCTCTTCCTCTCTGTCTCTCTGTGTCTCTCTCAAATTAAAAAAAAGAAAAAAGAAAATATATAGCATGCTACACAATGCACTAATGATTTTGTTTATTGACTATCTTTGTATTTTAGTGGAGGGTCCATAAAGGCATGGATTTTGATATATTCACTGCTCTAAACTTAGAGCCAAAAGACCATGTCTGGCTGAAGCAGACACTCAGGGTTTGCTGGACAAGTAATTGAACACAAGAGAAGCAGTCAGTGTACCTGCAGGTGAGCAGTTCTTACCCTAGCTGTGTAGCACAGTCACCCAGGGAGTTTCTTAAAATATGAATTTCCTAGCCGGGCGTGGTGGTGCACGCCTTTAATCCTAGCACTTGGGAGGCAGAGGTAGGAGGATCACCACAAGTTCGAGGCCAGCCTGACATTACAGAGTGAATTCCAGGTCAGCCTTGACTAGAGTGAGACCCTACCTTGAAAAGCCAAAATAAATAAAGAAATAAAAATAAATAAAATATGAGTTTCCTGATCTCTCATGAGAACAGCAACAACAGAAAGAATATCCGGTGGGCTCTCTGTGTGTTTCCTTGAAACCTCTCAGGTTATTCCAATACACAGCATTGTTAAAAACCAACATCTGATACCAGCCCATCCCACAACGATAGACACAAATCTTCAGGAATAATTGTCTTAAGCCCACAAAGAGCAAAGTGACATTTTCCTAAATGACCTCAGGATTTCCAGTACTGTCTCTCCTGAGGGAATAGTTCACATTATCACCATCTTGTCAAGCCAAAAAGTTGCTCGTTTCCCCACTTCTGATAAAAATAACTGCATTAAATATAGCCAAACTGAAATTATCTTCTAAAGCCTTAAAAATACTTCTATGTACTACTTGGATTAACATGAGAGTCAATGGCCATATTCCATCCAAGCTTCTGTCCACAGGGGAAATAAGCAGGGACATTGTTGTTTATTAAGACAAGTTCCATCAGGCAGGCCTTGACTTCAATATGTAATCAAGGATGACCTTGAACTTCTAATTCTACCTTCATGCCCCATTGTATACAGTGCTGGAGATCAAGCCCAGGGTTTCATGCATGCTCCTCAAGCACTCTATCAACTGAACTACATCCCAGCCCTGCTTATTGATTTATTTTACTTTTGTGGGACTGGGGATTGAACCCAGGACTTAATGCATGCTAGGCAAGTGCTTTTCCACTGAACTGCATCCCTAACTTTTTTGGTTTTATTTATTTGTTTTGGTTTTGTTTTGGTTTTTGAAGCAGGGTCTCATATAGCTCAAGCTGGCTGAGAATGACCTTCAGTGCCTAATCCTCCTGCCTCCACCTCCCAAGTGTTCAGCTTATAAGTGTGTACCACCTTGTCTGACTTTCTCCAGCCTATTTTAGTTTTTCTTCTCTTTTCTTTTCTTTTTTTTTTTTGGGGTGGGGGGACAGACAGAAAGAGAATGGGCGTGCCAGCGGCCTCTCAGCCGCTGTGAACAAACTCCAAACACATGCGAACCCCTTGTGGGCAAGTGTGACATTGTGCGCTTGCATCACTTTTGTGTCTGGCTAAACCTGGGACCTGGAGACATAACAGGCATACTTAGGCTTCGCAGGTGGACACCTTCACTGCTAAGCCATCTCTCCAGCCCCTCGTTTTTCTTTTGAGAGATGGTCTTGTTAGGTTGCCCAGGCAGGCCTCAAACTTGCAATTGTCCTACCTCAGCCTACTGAGTAGCTGAAGTCACAGGCATATACCACTACATCCAGCTATTTTATTCTTATGTTAATTTAATCCTTAAAATCACTCTGTCAAGTAGGTATGTGGTCACAATTTCCTGATAGAGCAACAAAAGCTCAGAGGGGTAAACTCGCCAAGACCACACAGCTGCTAAGTTTGGGACTACACATGTTAACTTGGACTACTGAACTGCAAAGCTTGTTCTATTTTGACCACATGTCCTTGGTCCCGGGGACAATGGACAGCATATGATTGGGTGCCCAGAAGCCAACGCGAAGCGGCATAAATGCTCCTAGTGACTGGAGACCAGATAAACCGTTTGGCTTTGTCCCTTGTCTCCGGGAAGTCCTTGTTTGCTGAGAAGTCCAAGCTGTAGTCAGGAAGACACAGGGCTGAGGCAACAGATGGGGAATTTCACTTTCAAGTCTTAAGTTTCAAGAATGAGACACCATCCAAAATGGCCAGAAGCAAACTAGGAGTGAAGAGAGAAGATCGAAACGCGATAAGCTATTCTGACCTGGATTGAAACTTCCCAGAGTTAACACAAAGTCCTCAAAGTGTGCATGTATTGGGAGATAGGGTTTAAAGAGGCAGTGAAGTTAAAATGAGGCCCATCAGGATGAGTCCTGACCCAATATGCCTGGTATGTGACAGGAGGAGGGGCTGAGCCCAGAGAAAAGATCACATGAGCTCACAGGGAGAAGATGGTCACCCTCAAGCCAAGGATGGAGCCTCAGAGCTCAGCCCCACCAACACCTTGATCTTGGACTTCCCACCATGAGACATCGCATCACAGATGGTAATTTTCTCTGTGAGGTAGATGCTATCTCATATCCATCCCTCATTTCTAAGGAAGGAAACCAAGGCCCAGAGAAGCAAAACAACTCCCAAAAGATGGCCCAGGGGAAGGAGCCGACTGTGAACTCTTGGAGCCAGGCAGGCTGGCTCCAGGCTCTGTCCTATAACCATGATACCATGCTGGGGAGGATGGAGGAGGATAACCGGTGAGTCAGCGACACACCCATTTTCTAAGTCTGTAGGTGGAGTGGGCAGGTTTCTTTGAAATAGGAAGTCATTAGTGGAAATCTAACCCAAGCTTTCACAACCTGTCTGACAGACGGCACTTGCCAGGGCCGCCGTGCTGAGTTCAAATGAGAGGCTTGCTCTACTCTTTGGTTCCAGGATCGACAGCTCCTGGGACCTTTGGAACAAAGTTTCTTCTTTTCTCTCTAGCATGCTTAGGCCACAGAAGTGACGGAAATCTGCCTTTGCCATTGGGAAGTGGGGGAATGGCGACAGTGATAGCCATCCTGACCTAATTAACCTAGTCTAATTGACAAGTTCCAGGCCAATGAGAGATTCTGGGTCAGATGAAAGGAGGGTGGTGTTCCTGAGGCTTGACACCCAAAGCAGTCCTCAGCCTACATACACACACACACACACACACACACAGTTTGGAGAGTAAGACTGTTGGCATTCCAAGCAAGCAT
The DNA here is from genome assembly GCA_036365145.1 of Orientallactaga sibirica. Classification (NCBI taxonomy): domain Eukaryota; kingdom Metazoa; phylum Chordata; class Mammalia; order Rodentia; family Dipodidae; genus Orientallactaga; species Orientallactaga sibirica. The sequence continues at coordinate 8,138,080 of JAEOAD010001030.1, forward strand.
GTTACCCTATGAAATAAATGTTCCTCCAAAGTCTTCTGCACTTGAGGGAGCGTCTGCTTGCTTCCCCAAAATGCAAGGCTGTTCAATGTGACTGCTACCCACCCCCAGGGTCTCATCTCACTAGAATAGGAGTGGGGTGACAGGAAGTGATACCAGCTGACTCATGAGCACCGCTCTGACCTCCCCAGGGACGGTGAGAGAGCTTTGTCCTTACTTCAGAACAGTTCAGGCTTCATGCTCTGAAAATCCTGCCTTTGAAAGAAGAGAGTGATGGGTGGGTGGGGTACCATCTTCCTGACTCAAGGCTAAGCTTGTCTCCCCCACAGTGCCGAACAAATAGCAATTGGTCAGTAAATGTGCGTGGCTATGAGGCCCCAGTGAGTACATGGCTTCTTCATCGAAGTCATCATATTAATCATTTTCACTTACTGTCACAAAATACCTGAGGCCAGGTAACTTATAAAGAAAAGTGATTTACTTTTGCTTACAGTTCTGCCTCAAGACTGTAGGGGGCTGGGACATCTAATGATGCCCTTCACAAGGACAGCGTCCCAAGGTGGCACAAGGCATTGCATGATCAGAAACAGAGTGTAGGCCTGTGTGTCCCTTCTGGTCTCCTTTGTCTAATAAAACCACCATCATTACCATGAGCACTCGACTCTGATGACCTTGCATACTTCTAATCACCTCCCAGAGCCTACACCTCTGACCATTATGGTTCAATTAAAGATTCTATCCGCCAGGCGTGGTGGCGCAACCTTTAATCCCAGCTACCAGGAGGCAGAGGTAGGAGGATCGCCATGTGTTCAAGGCCACCCTAAGGCTACATAGTGAATTCCAGGTCAGCCTGAGCTAGAGTGAGACCCTACCTTGAACCCCCCCCCCCAAAAAAAGATTCTATCCTCCTAAAACCTAGCAATGGGGTTTAAATTTCAACACCTTGGGTGACACACTCGTGACACACTCAAGCCACATCTGAACCACAGCAGCCATCTTTTGGGATACATTTTTCTGTTTCACCCTCCCTGAAGCAGAATCATTATTTGATTATTTGTAATTAATAATGCTATCTGTATTACATCATTTTCCATTTGATTATTTCCCTGCCTGCCTAAAAATTCCCCCATTTATAATTAGTGCTACTTCCCTTCTTCCTCAACCCCGAGATATGGAAAAGTGATTCCAGGAAATTATGACACATCAGGCACAGTCGAAGGGACCTAGGCGACCACACGGTCAACTCCTGATTTTATTGACCACGCAAATATAGTCTTGTCTCCCAGATGATTAATAACGGTGTGGCCACGATGGATCACAGCCTGTCTCCAGAATCCCTGCCCCGGGCGGGGGAAGGGGTCCTTCTCTGACAGCAAAGCCAGCTCTAGTCCCACATCAGTGACATCAGCCGGAGTGTGGGAAGGGTGTGGGGGAGGGGCTTCCCTGGTCAGGTTTGTTTTCAAAGCACAGTAGAGACTCAAGAAAGCACTTTCAGCCGGGCGTGGTGGCGCACGCCTTTAATCCCAGTACTTGGGAGGCAGAGGTAGGAGGATGGTCATGAGTTCAAGGCCACCCTGAGACTACACAGTGAGTTCCAGGTCAGCCTGGGCTAGAGTGAGACCCTACCTCGGAAAAAAAAAGCACTTTCTCATGCAGGGCCTTGGTGCATGCTACCCCTCACCCTACCCCGCTGCTTGAGACGCTCTGCACCCTCACCCCTGCCCCCAGGAAACCGGCTCCTTCCTCAGATCTTAACGTAGACATCATTTCTTCAGAAAAGCCATTTCTGATTTGTTAGACTAGACGGGATGGAGTGAAAATGTCCTGTCAGTGCCCTGCCTTGCTCCTTCCCCAGCAAGCACAATGAGTGATTCCTGAGGAGCTCCTTGTTGAAAGCGGGTGTTTAGGACTGTCTGCTGCGGGCTCGTAACCTGCATGCAGACAGAAGTCTTTCTCATCTCCTGTTACCAGTTCCTTGCCTGAGCATTCTCACAGTAAGGTAATCAATCGGTCAATACAGCCTGATGTGATGGCTGAGTTAGTAAACCAAGGATTCGAAACAGTTCTGCAATAAAAAAAATCCTATGTAGGGGCTGGAGGGATGGCTTAGCGGTTAAATGCTTGCCTGTGGAGCCTAAGGACCCCAGTTCGAGGCTCGATTCTCCAGGACCCATGTAAGCCAGATGCACAAGGGGGTGCACGCATCTGGAGTTCATTTGCAGTGGCTGGAGGCCCTGGCGCACCCATTCTCTCTCTCGCTCTACCTACCTACCTACCTATTTCTGTATCTCTCTCTCTCTCTCAAATAAATAAATAATAAAATATTTTTAAAAAAAATCCTATGTAGGGCTGGAGGGATGGCTTAGACAGTAAGGCACTTGCCTGCAAAGCCAAAGGACCCATGTTTGATTCCCCATTACCCACATAAGCCAGATACACAAGGTGGCACATGTGTCTGGAGTACATTTGCAGCAGCTGAAGGCCCTGGTGCACCCATTCTCTCTCCCTCTATCTGCCTCTATCTCTCTCTCTAATAAATAACTAAAGTTTCTTAAAAAAAGATTTTTTTAAATCCTATGTAATGTTGTTTGTTGTTGTTGTGTTGTTCTGTTGTTTTATTTTTTTAAATATTTTATTTACTTATTTGCAAAGAGAGAGAGAAAGAGAGGGAGAATGGGCATACCAGGGCCTCTAGCCACTGCAAACAAACTTCAGATGCATGTACCACTTTGTGTATCTGGCTTTACATGGGTATTAGGGAATCAAATCCAGGTTGTTAGACTTTGCAGGCAAGTGTCTTAATTGCAGAGCCATCTCTTCAGCCCCTGTTATTTTATTTTTGTGTGTTTATTGGCTGGCTGGTTTTGGCTTTGTGTTTGGGTTTTGGAGACAAAGTTTCATTTGGCCCAGGCTGGTCTCAAACTCACAATCCTCCTACCTCTGCCTGCCCAGTGTTGGGATTACAGGTGTGTGCCATGACGCCCACATGAATAGCCATTTTTAATGTTGCATATCTCAGATATATTGGCCCATGGGACACTTTTCTTGCAAAATGATCATCTGAGAAACGTCTATCTATAATGATAATGACACACTTTGAGAATTGCTACACTGGACTAGTCACACTTGGCTGGAAAACCAAAACAAAAGAGTAGAAACCACTCCTGGGGCGGGGGAGATGGTCAGTCAGCAAAGTGCTTGCTTTGCAAGCCTGAGGACCGGAGTTCAATTAATTCCTTGAGCCCATGCAGAAAAACAAAAAGACAGGTATGGTGGTGCACTTGAATCCCAACTCTGGGGAGGTTCACTGGCCAGCAAGTCTAGCATAACTGTGACCTCTACATGCTTACACACGGGCACATGCATGCACCTCCACACACACGGCACACACACATACACACGCACACACACACAGAGCACTGATGCTCCTGGCCCTCTGTCTCAGGAGACCTGCATGTGGCTTCAGCCTCACAGCTGAAAACAAGTCCAAATGATGGTCCCCGGGGGCCACCTGAGAAAATAAAGTGCAGGTCCCATCCCCTGACCTCCGAGCATATAGATGTGCAGATTCGAGGACTCTTTAGAATCCCAAGTACTCAGTGAGTTCCTAGGGCAATGGAGAGAGAGGTTTCCAAGTGCCTCTGAATTGGCCACTCTTCCAAAGAGGGTAGATCCTGCCCTCCACTTCTACAGCAAGTGAAATGAGCCTCTACCCAGAGTCTTCAAGGCCACTGCAGGGCCTGACCCTCAGTCAACTGGAGGAGAGAGGTTGATCTTTCAAGCAATTGAAGAAAAGAAGTGGTCACGAAGGGATGATAGAAGGGCACCAGTCACTGCCCAGGGAGATTCCGTCCTGCACAGGAGCAGAACAGTGCTGGCAGCAGAGCCAGTTCTGGGCAAGCCTCCAGCAGTCACCCCAGGAGGAACAAGGAAGGAGGAGAACCAGGATGAATAGAGATCTTCCGGGTGTCTCCTGTGACACGGAGCCAACTGAAGGCTATGAGTGTGCCAGGGAAGTGCCAGTTATGTCCCGGGCTGCAGGTGGCTTGTCTCTGGGCACTTGAGGCAGGGTAGAAAAACAAGGAAAATTATGGGACCGTGAGAAGGGAAAGCAACCTCTCACACAAGTGTCTCGTTGAAGCCTCTCACCAGCTAAGAAGCAGGAATTCCAACGCAATTAACAACATTTGTTTAAGGCCTGTATCACTTCCCAGCTTTAAATCTGTAGCTCTTTAGGACTCACCAGAAACCCCCATTGGAGTAAAAGGTCACGTTCCTAACCCCACTGTCTATAATGTGGCTCCTGGGTTTAGCTTTCCAGGTTGTAACTCAATCCAGCGCCACGCAAAAGCTATTTTATAATCTCACTTATTTAAAAAAGGGGGAGCCAGCTGGGCGCGGTGGCGCACGCCTTTAATCCCAGCACTTGGGAGGATTGCCATGAGTTCGAGGACACCCTGAGACTACAGAGTGAATTCCAGGTCAGCCTGGACTAGAGTGAAAACCTACCTCAAAAAACAAACAAAAAAGTAAAGATGTAACTTAATAGCCACCAAAACTGATATATGAAGTTCTTAAAAGATTAAGGACAATGTGGATCTACACCTCTATCCCTGCTACCGCTGGCACAGTGACTTAACATGCACTAGAAGCAGCAGCCGGAGAAAGAGCAAACACAGCCTGAACCCAAAATGTCACTATATAAAAGGGAAGTTGGGGCTGGAGAGATGGCTTAGCAGTTAAGGCACATGCCAGTGAAGCCTAAGGACCCCGGTTCGATTCTCCAGGTCCTATGTAAGCCAGATGCAAGAGGGGGCACACCCATCTGGAGTTCATTTGGAGTGGCTAGAGGCCCTGGCACGCCCATTCACACTCTCCCTCTCCCTCTTTCCCTCTCTCTGTCTCTAATAAATAAACAAAAATTTAAAAATATTTTTTTAAAAAAGGGAAGTTGTCCCAACAGAAGTGGAAAGTCAACACAGGGCAAAAATCACGCTCAGAGAGAAGTTGATGGAGACCTTGCTCGGTAATAAAGACGCTGTCCATGACCTTTGGCAGAGAGGCCTCTCTGATGCAAAGCACGGAAGCACGATGAGGAAGGGGCAGAGAGGAAGGACCGCTCCATTTCTGGACCCCTCTGCTTGTGAGTCTGTCAGGAAAGGAAGAAGAGAATGTGTAGAAGCCAGAGGGGCAGCAGATCAAGTTCAAATGACTGTGGATCTGCCAGGTTCTCAGGAGTCCTGCAATCTTACCCGAGTACAGGGAGAAGGAACCATCAGTCATTGCATTTAGAGTCCACCCCAAACACGAGATGACCTAGTCACAAAACCCATAGTTCATTTACGTCTATAAAGACCCCATTTCCAAACAAGATCACATTCACAGCTCATGTGGGAAGAAGACTTTGACATTTTGGGAGACATGGACAACCCATTATATAGTCACGAATAATTGTGGGCTGAGGAGATGGCTCAGCAGTTAAAGGTACTTGCTTGCAAAGCCTGCTGGCCCAAGTTCAATTCCCCAGTACCCACATAAAGCCAGATGCACAAAGTGGTGTATGTGTCTGAAGTTCATTTGCAGCAGCAAGAGGCTCTAACATACCCATATCTCTCTCTCTCTCTCTCTCTCTCTTTCTTGCAAATAAATCTATTTTAAAAACATAGTCATGGGCAATTACTTTATCCTTCTGAGTCTTTACAATGTGAAACCTAGCTTGAAAGATCACTGTAGAGGTTGACAAGATTAGTCTACATGTCACAATGTGGATGAACCTCAAGGCCATGACGTTGAGTTAAAGAAGCCAGTCACAAAGAGACAAGAATAACAGGATCCCACTTACCTGAAAGGTTTAACATCACCAAGTTCATTATGAACATCACTTGTTTTGTTCATCACAAAAGGCCCCTTAAGGGCTGGGGAAATTATTGGTGTTCATTTTTGGGATTAACAACCCCACTGGAGAAGCCCGTCAGCAGAATTGGGGTGGAGAAGAGAGGATCTAAGGATACAACCCTTTTATAAAACAGCAACAAATAAATTTTAAAAATAAAATAAATGAAGATCATCTTTCCAGGTGATCCTGAAAATTGCCTATATTTATTTTAAAAATCTGTAGAGATGTCACAGTATATAAGAGAGTTTACTGAATTGAGCATGAGGGCCTCATGGGCTGGAGACCTCCAGGTCTGGCTTCCCAGAACCCACATAAAACTCTGGGTATGGGGCTGAAGAGATGGCTAAGTGGTTAAGGTGCTTGCCTGCAAAACCTAAGGACCCATGTTCCATCTCTCCAGATCCCACATAAACCAGACACACAAAGGTAAGGCAAGTGCAAGGTTGCATATGCCCACTAGGTGGTGCAATCATCTGGAGTTTGATTGCTGTGACTGAGGCCCTGGCACACCAATTCTCTCTCCCTCTCTCTCTTTCTCTCTCTCTCTCTAAATTAAAAAAAAATCTGGGGTTGGAGAGATGGCTTAGTGGTTAAGCATTTGCCTGTGAAGCCTAAGGACCCCAATTCAAGGCTTGATTCCCCAGTACCCACGTAAGCCAGATGCACAAGGTGGCACGTTCATCTGGAGTTTGTTTGCAGGGGCTGGAGGGCTTGGTGAGCCCATTCTCTCTCTCTCTCTCATAAATAAAAACAAACAATTTTTAAAATCTGGCCATGAAGCCAGATGTGGTGGTGCACACCTTTAATCCCAGCACTTGGGAGGCAGAGATAGGAGGATTACCATCAGTTCAAGGCCACCCTGACTACACAGTGAATTCCAGATCAGCCTGGGCTAGAGTGAGAACCTAACTTGAAAAAAAAATCTTGGCATGGGGGCTGAAGAGATGGCTTAGCAGTTAAGGCACTTGCCAGTGAAGCCTAAGGACCCATGTTCTATTCTCCAGATCCCACGTAAGCTGTCTGTACAAGGTGACACAAGTGCGTAAGCACACAAGGTCACACATGCACACAAGATGGCACATGCATCTGAAGTTGAATTGCAGTGCCTGGAGACCCTAATGTGCCAGTTCTTGTTCTCTCTCTCTCTCTCTGTCTCTCTCTCTCGCCCTCTCTGTCTCTGTCTCTCATGCACACATGCACACACACTCTTTCTCATAAAAAAATACAAAAATAATCTGGAATCCTGGTCCACAGTGGGTGGAGGCTGGAGAATCGCTGGGGCTCCCTGAGAGACATAACTCTAGGTTGAGTGAGATCCTGTCTCAAGGAGATACATGGATGAGTGATGAGAGAAGGATGCCCAATGTTGTCCTCTGGATTCCTCATGCCCACTCATGGGGCATGAGCATCTGTATATATGCATGCGCCACACATCACACCAAACACTAACAAATGCACCCCAAAAAAGGCCCGTTAAGTCCCCAAATACCAGTCCTATGTATTTACTCTTTTTAAAAATTTTTAAAATTTCTTTATTATAGACACAGAGAAAGAGTGAGAATGGGTGTGCCAGGACCTCTAGCCACTGCCAACGAATTCCAGACACATGTGCCACCACGTGCATCTGGCTTACGTGGGACCTGGAGGATCGAACCTGGGTCCTTAGGCTTTGCAGGCATGCACATTAACCGCTAAGCCATCTCTCCAGCCCTCTGTGTATTTACTTTGAGAATCATCTGTCACTTGGGGTACCCTCCCCAGCTGCAAGCTGTGGGAGATTTTCCCCTCAGTTTTACCCTCTACAGTGCTGGGTGAAGCTGTCTGTTTCCAGGACTCGCACCCAAGAAGAGATCACTGTCGTGTGAAATCACCATAAACAGAACCAGAACCTGGGCCAGGTGTGGAGGCCCGCTGCCATCATCCCAGAACTCAGGAGGCTGAGACGGCAGCTTGAGGCCTGGGAAGATGGCTGGATGCACAAAGCGTTCACTGCGCAAACACGAGGACTTGGAGCTGGGACGCCCCACACCCACGCAAATGCCAGAAGGGCACGGTGGGTCACCTGGAATCCCAGCCCTCAGGTCAGAGACAGGGAATCCCCAGGGCAAGCTGGCTAGCTCAGCTAGCCAAATTAGGGAGCTCTGGGTTGAAGTGAGAGACCTTGTCTCTGTAGTTAAAGTGGAGCAACTTCTGATCATCACATGCACGGCACATACATGTGTGCCCACACGCATGCAAACACACATACCATATGTATATACTACACACGCACATACACACACACAAATAATTTTTAAAATTTTTAAAATTTATTTATTTATTTATTTATTTATTCATTTATTTATTTATTTAAGAGAGAGAAAGAGAGAGAGAGAATGGGCACGCCAGGGCCTCCAGCCACTGCAAACGAACTCCAGATGCATGTGCCCCCTTGTGCATCTGGCTTACGTGGGTCCTGGGAAACCGAACTGGGGTCCTTTGGCTTTGCAGGCAAGCGCCTTAACCACTAAGCCATCTTCTCCAGCCCACAAGTGATTTTTTTTTTAAATCATTACAGATTCTTTTAAGAAGGCATGAAGCCGGGCGTGGTGGTGCATGCCTTTAATCCCAGCACTCAGGAGGTGGAGGTAGGAGGATTGCCATGAGTTCGAGGCCACCCTGAGAATACAGAGTGAATTCCAGGTCAGCCTGGGCTAGAATGAAACCTACCTCAAAAGACAAAGGAAGAAAGGAAGGAAGGAAGGAAGGAGGGAGGGAGGGAGGGAGGGAGGGAGGGAGGGAGGGAGGGAAGGAAGAAAGAAGAAGGAAGGAAGGGGAGGGAGGGGAGGGAGGGAGGGAAGGAAGGAGGGAGGGAGGGGAGGGAAGGAGGGAGAGGAGGGAGGGAGGGAGGGAGGGAGGGAGGAAAGGAAGGAAGGGGAAGAGAGAAAGAGAAGGAGGGAGGGAGGGAGGAAGGGAGGAAGGAAGGAGAGCTGGAGAGATGGCTTAGTGGCTAAGGCACTTGCCTGTGAAGCCTAAAGACCCATGTTCTACTCTCCAGATCCCACGTAAGCCAGACACACAAAGGTGAGGCAAGCACAAGGTCACACATGCCCACTAGATGGCAGTGTTTGAAGTTCAATTATAGTGGTTGAAGCCCTGGCACGCCAATTCTCTCTCTTTCTCTCTGTCTCTGTCTCTGTCTCTCTCTCTCTCTCTCTCTAAAAGTAAAAAAATAAAATAAAATAAAAACGAAGAAAGGGGAGGGAAGAAGAAGGGAGGGGAAGGGAGGGGAGACGAAAGAATGGAAGAGGGGACAGAGAGAATCTACCCTACTCGAGCTACACCTGCAGGGAAGGAAGGCAGACAATCAGGGTGTGAGCCTGAAATAAGGCTTTGGCACCCCAATTCCGTCTTTTCTCTAAGAGCTATTAGGAACATTTGTGGAAATCACAAATATGTTACACATTTACTATCAGATGCCATATGTTATGGAGAAAGAATGCAAGGACATCTGAAAGGTTTTAAGCTCTTCATTGGAAAAATAAAACCCCTACGTGCTCTGGAGGGGGGTGCACTTTAGTAGGAAGGGTTGTGGAAAGAAAAGAGGCGGATGGTGTGGGGTCTTTCTGCTCCAGTATCTAAAAGGAATGGTGAGGACCTGTTCTTTTCACAGTTACGGCCTGGGAAAACACGGGGATCCTACACAGACGGTTTGGCAAGGAAAGCCTTAGGCCTGACACTGAGCTCCAGTCCCCAAGTAGGAAATGTCAGTGAAAGGACAAAAGTCCAGGCTCTGTTCCTGGTCCCCCATGTAAATTCCCCTTTAAATTCCCCCCAGAGATGGTGACTTGGCACCACAAACAACAAGAAGCCCTTCTGAAAATGGATGGGTGGAGGCTCCACTTGGCCCTGAATGAGGAACTATCCTTTCATACCCAGAGCTGGTACTGAGGGACAAAAGAGGGCCAGAGCACAGCTGGCACAGTAGAACAAGGAGGGCCGTCTACCACCCAGCAAGCATCTGAGAGCGGCTGGAGGAACAGAGGAGCTGTCTTTGTGCCAGGCCTTCCAGCCAAGCCCCACTCTCCTCTGCTGCTCAGAACAAACTGACCAAGAGCCAGAGATCAGCAGGGGCCAGCAGGAAATGACCGTGGAGGTTCCTGGTTCATGCAAATCCAAACCCACAGCAGAAATGCACTCTGCCCTTTGATGCCCAAAGACAAGTTAAATCTGCCTGAGAAAGGGGAGGAGGGCAAAATGAACATACACTAAGAATAACTTTTTCCCATTGGGAACTGATTTAGAAGAATACAAAGAAAATATAGCCGGCCGTAGTAGCTCACGCCTTTAATCCCAGCACTTGGGAGGCAGAGGTAGGAGGATCGCCATGAGTTCGAGGCCACCCTGAGACTACATAGTGAATTCCAGTTCCGCCTGAGCTAGAATGAGACCCTACCTCGAAAAACAAAACAAAACAACAACAACAAAAAAAAAACCCACCAAAATATAATATATAAATAATAAAAAGAATTGGTGTCTAGAAACTAGTGAACAGGCTGAAGGATATGATAATGGCTCCCTAAAAACAAGAGGAGGCATCAGGAGCAGACTACGCAGTCTATAGGTCCCATCAGAGGGCCCAGGAGACCAGAAAAACCACCAAGAGAAAGTGAAAGGAGAGTCAGGGTCAAAACTAAGTGTGGGCCCTGAGCTGAGCCCCATGGGCTTAGGGGAGGAAGCCAGCAAAGGACAAACCAGGGCAAGCCCCACCAAGTGACCCAGCCTGGGAGATGAAGCTTCTCTCTGGAGAGAGCCTGGGCCCCACTAACCCTCCTCCTCCTACCCAAAGCCAGAAGGGAGGTTCCCACTCAAGCTTGGAAACAGGTTCTTACCTGGTTTGAAATCTGAGCCTGGACTGGGCGGTCAGAAGAGGTCAAGGGTCAACTGCTTCCTTCCTCACGGGTCCCCAGGTGCTGTTCATTCTTGGCCTGTCAGCCCAGTGTGGAGCTCATGAATTCAGCACATTTTTTCTGTTTGTTTCTTTATTTTTTTTTTCGAGGGTAGGGTTTCACTCTGGCCCAGGCTGACCTGGAATTATCTATGTAGTCTCAGGGTGGCCTTAAACTCAGCAATCCTCCTACCTCTGCCTCCTGAGTGCTGGGATTAAAAGCGTGCGCCACCACGCCTGGCTAGCACATACTTTTATAACACTGTTCTGTGGTAGTCCATGTCCTGGTGTGATGCTTTCTTAAAGTCTTGTGGGCTGGAGAGATGACTTAGCAATTAAGGTGCTTGCCTGTAAAGCCTAAGGACCCAAGTTCGAATCCTCCACCCACATAAGCCAGATGCACAAGGTGACGCATGTATCTGGAATTCATTTGCAATGGCTAGAAACCCTGATGTATCCATTCTCTCTCTCAAATAAATTAATTAAAAAGTCTTGGGCCAGGTGTGGTGACGCACGCCTTTAATCCCAGCATTTGGGAGGCAGAGGTAGGAGGATTGCCATGAGTTCAAGGCCACTCTGAGACTACATGTTGAATTCCAGGTCAGCTTTGGCTAGAGCAAGACCCTTCCTCAAAAAAAAACAAAGTCTTGGACTGGGAAGATGGCTCAGTAGGTAAACTGCTTGCCACACAAACACAAGTTTAACCCCCAATGCCCACGTAAAAGGCTAGGCATAGTGGAGTCACATCTAAACTCCCACTGGAGATCTATTGGAGGTAGATCCCCTGGGCTCACTGGCCAGTGAGCTCAGCCTATTGATGAGGTAGATCAATGAGAAACTGTGTTTCAAAAAGAGGTGGACATGGGACCTGGAGAGATGGCTTAGTGGTTAGGTGCTTGCCTATGAAGCCTAAGGACCCCGGTTCAAGGCTCGATTCCCCAGGACCCACATAAGCCAGATGCACAAGGTGGTGCATGCATCTGGAGTTCATTTGCAGTGGCTGGAGGCCCTGGCACACCCATTCTGTCTGTCTGCCTCTTTCTCTTTCTGTCACTCTCAAATAAATAAAAAATAAACAACAACAGGGCTGGAGAGATGGCTTAGCGGTTAAGGCACCTGCCTCCTAAGCCTAAGAACGCTGGTTCCAATCTCCAGGTCCCACGTTTAGCCAGATGCAAAGTGAGGCAAGAGCGCAATGCCGAACTTGACCACAAGGGGGCACACACATCTGGATTTCGTTCACAGCAGCTGAGAGACTGCTGGCCCTCCCATCTCTATCTGTCTTTCTCTCCCTCTCTGTCTGTCTCTCTCTGCATCTCTCTCCAAAAATAAATAAAATTTTAAAAAATTAAAAAAAATAAACAACAACAACAACAAAAAACTTTAAAAAGAGAGAGAGAGAGGTAGACATGTTCCTGGGGATGACACCCAAGGTTGTCCTCTGCCCCTCTTTTGCACGCACATACATACATACAGTAAAAGTCTTTCTGAAAGCTACCACCTGACCCCTGACCTGAGCTGCCCCTTTAGCAAAGCAGAGCAAAGCAAAAAAGGCTATGTGAGGGACTGGAGAGATGGCTCAGCAGTTAAGGTGCTTGCCTGCAAAGCCTAAGGACCCAGGTTTGATTCTCCAGCACCCATGTAAGGCCAGATGCACAAGGTAGTACATGCGTCTGGAGTTTGTTTACAATAGCTAGAGGCCTTGGCATGCCCATTCCATCTCTCTATCTGCCTCTTTCTCTCAAATAAATAAATATTTTTTTTAAAAAAAGAAGGCTATGTGAAACTTCAAGAGACACTTCCAAGGAAGGAGAGGGAGTACATGTACCCTGTGGTGACCAATAGGGTTCAGGAGCAAATTCTAAGGGCAGAGTGAGCCAAGGTCATGGTTGGGCTGAGGGACATGGTGACATCCCTGGAGAGGCCTAGAAATACTCAGGAGAAGCCCTCGGGAAAGCAATGTGTCCACCAAAGCGGGTGAAAATGAAGCCGCACTGCAATACCTGTTGTGCTATGCGGTAATGGCACCAGTTGCAGCAATTGAAAGTAGAATCCATTTCCGGATCGTAGAGACGTCCATTCAAAGTGATCGTGATATGCCTGTCGTCGTCAGTCAGTCAGGTCGGATTCCTGCTGCTCCTCTCCACCACGCAAGGACACTGGTGGAGGTGGGGCCACCTTCCATCCTTCCGGCCTCTGCTGAGGTGGCCCTTGCTCTGGCAGAATGACTTCTCCCAGGCTTGCTCCTTCTTGGGCTTTTCCTAGAAATCAAGAGGCAAGTCTTTTCTGTCTCAGCTGTTCCCAAAACTATCTTGATTTTTTTTCCTTTTTAATTCTGTGCATTGGACTTTTTAAATTTGTGAAAAAGAAATTGTGCATGACATAAACTTCACCCCTTGTCCGTGTGTAAGTGCCCAGGTCAGTGGCCTTAAGTACAATTACACTGCTGCACAAGCGTCACCGCCTTCCACAGCACATGTTATCATCATATAAACTGACCGTCTACCCAGGAAACATGCACCCCCACCCTCCACTGCTGCCTCCCACAGCTCCTGGCAACCACAGTCTGCTTTCTGTCTCTGTGCCACAGTTTATATTGACAGGACTTAGAGTCACCTGGGAAGGATTATGTGGATCAAGTTACCCTCTGGACATGTCTGTGAGGGGTCATCTTGATTAGAATAACTAAGGTGGGAAGGCTCACCTGAACCCGTGAGCAGTACTCTCCCACAGGCTGGCATCCTGGATATATAAAAGGGAGAGAAGGGCTGGAGAGATGGCTTAGCAGTTAAGGCGCCTGCCTGCTAAACCTAAGAATGCCTGATTCCAATCTCCAGGTCCCACCTTTAGCCAGATGCAGTGACTCAAGGGTGCAATGCCATGCTTGCCCACAAGGGGGCGAACACATCTGGAGTTCGTTCACAGCAGCTGAGAGGCTGCTGACACGCCCATTCTCTGTCTCCCTCTCTCTCTCTGTCTCTCTGTGTCTCTCTCCAAAAAAAAAGGTGGGGGGGAGAGACGTGGCTGAGCAGCAGTGATCACCCTCTCGACTTCCTCCTGCTGGCATGTGCTTTTTATTCCTGCCACGAGGGGCTCTACCCTCTGGGACTGGGGGCTGAATTAGACCCATTCCCTTCTATAAGTTACTTCTGGTCACGTATTTCTATGCCAGCAATGAGAATGCTCCTGATGCATTCTATGAATCTGACAAGTTGGGCTGCAACAACAAGATTTCAGTGAGGTCACGCTGCTTATTTATCCGTGTCTATGATATCTTCACGCTTCCTCTATGTTGTGGCACCGGGCAGAATTTCTTTCTTCTTTAAAGCTGAGTAATGTTCTGCTGTATATTTGCACCACATTTTTTCCCACTTATATATACATTAGATAGATAGTAGATGATAGATAGATAGATAGATGATAGATAGATAGATAGATAGATAGATAGATGGAGGATGGCTTCCACTTTGGGGACACTACTGCTATGAACAAAGGGGTACACATAATCTTCAGGCTCCCAACTTCTCCCCATCCTCACCAACACTTGCTATTTCTTCTTTTCTTTTTTCTTTGTTTTTTTTTTTTTTTTGAAGTGAGGATCATCCTAATGGGTGTTAAGTAAGTTTTCATTATGGTCTTCCCTTGAATTTAAAAGAAAATTGACTTCTGGGGGGCCTGAGGACATAGCTCAGTTGCAAGAGTGTTTGCCTAGCATACGCAGTGCCCTAGGTTTGATTCCTGGCACCATAAAACTCTGGTGTGGTGGTGCACGCTGCAGTCCTAGCACTCTGAAGGCAGAATTCCTTGACTACATAGGTGTTGTGATCAGCTTCGTGTTGCTGTCAGAAAACACCCAATGAAGAGCAGCTGATGGGAGGAAAGGGTTTATTTTGGCTTACAGACTCAAGAGGAAGCTCCAAGATAGCAAGGGGAAATGATGGCATGAGCAGAGGGTGGACATCACCTCCTGGCCAACATCAGATGGACAACAGCAGCAGGAGAGTGTGCCAAACACTGGCAAGGGGAAACTGTATATAACACCCATAAGTCCATCCCCGCAACAATACGTCACCTCCAGGAGGCTCCAATTCCCAAATTGCCACCAGCTGGGGACCTAGCATTCAGAACATGTAAGTTTATGGAGAACACCTGAATCAAACCAGCACAATAGGGAATTCAAAGCCAGCCTGGGGGGGGGGGCAGAGAAATAGCTTAGCAGTTAAGGCACTTGCCTGCAAAGCCAAAGGATCCCAGTGTGATTCTCCAGGACCCTCATAAGCCAGATGCACAAGGGGGATTTGCATCCAGAGTTCGTTTGTAGTGGCTGGAGGCCTGGTGTGCCCAATTCTCTCTCTGTCTGCCTCTCTTCTATCTCCCTCTCTGCTTATAAATAAATAAAAAAATTTTTTAAAAGCCAGCCTGAGCTTTAAAAGCTTGTCTCGCCAGGTGTGGAGGCACACACCTTTAATTCCAGCACTCGGGAGGCAGAGGTAGGAGGATTGCAGTGAGTTCGAGGCCACTCTGAGACTACACAGTGAATTCCAGGTCAGCCTGGACCAAAGTGAGACCCTACCTCAAAGCCAGGCATGGTGGTGCACACCTTTAATTCCAGCACTCAGGAGGCAGAGGTAGGAGGATCGTCATGAGTTCAAGGCCACCCTGAGAATACAGAGTGAACTCCAGGTCAGCCTGAACTAGAGTGAGACCCTGCCTCGAAAAAACAAAAAACAAAGTGGGAGGGGGGAGCTTGTCTCAAAAAAAAAAAAAAAAAAAAGACTTTTGGTCCTTTCAAGACCCCAGTGGAGAAAGGGCCTTTCCAGCCTGCCCACATCAGAGCACCTCGCCAGCCTCTGCTGTCTCGCAGTATTTCTATGGATCTTTCACGGGAAGCACGCTGTCATGTCACTGGTTCTTCCAGTTCTGCTGTTTATTTCACAGTTCAGGGAGGAAGAATGGAATGAGATGCCCATCCCTTCAGTCCTCAAATGGTCAGCTAAGGCCCAAGGGGAAAGTCCTCCTGGACTGGTGGCCGGTGACGTGACACGGTGTACTGTGCAAATACAGGGTCATCATTTTCTGTGTGCACAAAGGAAGCAGTGGGGAAGCCGGGTCTTCTGGCATCCACTACATTGATTTCTTTGGCCTTTGCCTCTCGGCCTCCCATTTAGGGTTTGGAACTCTAAAAGCCTTTCACTTCTAGAACAGCTCAACTCTTGTAAATGAAAGGGGCCTGGGCTCTGAAAGCAGGAACTCTGCTATGAATTTAAATGTCCTTTTAGAATACAACCAACTGCTTTGTTCTGTCTGGATTATTCTGGGATGTTCTCTTTACATGACATATGCATGTCCCCAAGGCAACAAAGGGCTATAGAACTAATGAGACGGGTGGAGCCATGAGAGCAGTCCTCTGCATCTGTCACCTCATTTTTTCCACCCATACAAGAAGGAAGGCCTTGCCTCCTGGACTGAACAGGAATGTCCTTTGACTCTGAGGCCACTTGCTGGTTTTCTGAGAAGAAAATAAAGAAGCAGACTGAACACTGCCAGCAGATCATCTCGGGCTGGACAAGTGGCTTCCACAGTAAAAGCCTTGCCTGCAAAGCCAAAGGACCCATGTTTGACTCTCCAGATCCCATGTAAGACAGACACACAAGGTTACACAAGTGCAAGGTTGCAAATGCACACAAGGTGGCACATACATCTGGAGTTCGATTACAGCGGCTGGAGGCCCTGGCACACCAATTCTCAATCTCTCTCTCTCATTAAAAAAAAAGTAAAATAATTTTTTTTTAAGTCGGGAAGGGTGGCACACGCCTTTAATCCCAGCACTCGGGAGGCAGAGGTAGGAGGATCACTGTGAGTTCAAGGACACCCTGAGACTACATAGTGAACTCCAGGTCAGCCTGAGCTACAGTGAAACGCTACCTCAAAAAACCAAAAATAAATAAACAAATAAAATAAAAAATGATGAAAGGGGTCATCTGAAAGGCTGGGTGCCACCTGGGGAAAGGAGCCTGTGAGGAGGAAGCTCTCCTCTGATTCACTCCTCTGACAGATGGTGTATGCCATTCCAGGTCAGTGGGGCGTGTCCTCGTGTGTCCCAGTTCCTCTTCTGTAGGGCAGGCATGTGGGGTTGAAATGGTTGAATAATCAGGGCCTCCCTTAGAGAACAAGTGTCCCAGAATGCAGTCAGGAGTGGGGCTGAGGGCTTACCCCTGAGAAGTGGAGCAGATGCTTTGAAGCATGCTGCCTCGGCACTGGCTGGGGACCTGTGCTTAGAGTGCTAGAAGAATCAGCTTCTGAGGAAAGGAAGCGGCGACAGAGTGTAGTACACTTCTGGCGTTCATAAAAGGCCTCTCATCTGGGCACCTATAATCCCAGAAGCTGAGGTCAGAGAATCAAGAGTTTGTCCAGCCTGGGTGGCATAGCAAGTTTAAGGCCACAATAGTGAGACCCTGCCCCCCCCCCCAAAAAAAAACTCTCTTTCCTCGTGCAAAATTCCTTGGAGTTTCTGAGAAGATGACAACGAAGTTTTTGTATTTTTAGGCTGACTCAAAATTCTTTTTTTTTAATTTTTTATTGACAACTTCTTTAATTGTAGACAATAGCCCATGGTACTTCCCTCCATCCCCCCCACCACTTTCCCCTTTGAAACTTCACTTTCCATCATATCCCCTCCCCCTCTCAATCAGTCTCTCTTTTCATTTTGATGTCATGATCTTTTCCTCCTATTATGATGGTCTTGTGTAGGTAGTGTCAGGCACTGTGAGGTCATGGATATCCAGGTCATTTTGTGTCTGGAGGAGCATGTTGTAAGGAGTCCTACTCTTCCTTTGGCTCTTACAGTCTTTCCGCCCCCTCTTCCACAATGAACCCTGAGCCTTGGAAGGTGGGTTTGAGATTTTTCAGTGCTGAGCACCCCTCTGTCCCTTCTTCTCAGCACCATGGTGCCTTCTGAGTCATCCCCAGGTTGCCACCATCTGCAAAGAGAAGCATCTCTAACCAAAAGTGAGAGTAGCATTCATATATGGGTGTGGACATTAACAAAAGTGCTTACTGGGCAGTTTGGTGAGCATAGTATATACATTTAGCATGACACAAGTAGACATTATACCCCTAGGGCTCATGACTATCCCTGTCGTAGGTTTTCAGTATCAGGGATGTATTCATGCCCATGGAGCGGGCCTCCAATCCAATTAGAGAGCGGTTGTTTTCCCCCATAACAGACATGCCATTATTGCACCCGTTGGCTCATTTGGCCTGGCTGGCCAAATTTAAAGCTTTCAGTGTTCACTGTTGAGTACCTTCACTGGTGTTTTCTCTCTCCCATTGAACTGCATGCAGCGAGGTTTTTTCCAGCTTTCTGTCAGCTGGTCCACATGGAGGAAGCTTTCAGCTCAGCCCCAAAAGGATTTTTCAGTGACCTTGCAGCCCAAGTATGTGGAGTCTTCAGGATTAGGGTCTTACTATCTATTCCTGGTGGAAAACCAAGGGCCTCAGCAATGGCCTGTAATGTTTTGGGGGTATCTGTGACCTTCAACAACTCTCTGTAAGGTATCCCATCCCTGGCACTGAAATTTTTCTAGTAACAATCTATTGCTTCTGAGCGTTCCATTGGCTGACTCAAAATTCTAACATGTACTGTGTTGAAGAGCCCTCATATATCTGGTTTAATGATCTTCAATAATGGGCTGCAGTAAGTCAGTAAAATCTATTCTAATTTTGGATAAAACCCAGCACCTTAGACATTTAAGAGTGGACCTGTTTTGGGTGAAGTGACATTTAGGCCTGTCTACAGGACTTGCAGCTCGGGATACTAAACCTTCTATTCGAAAGCCATGAGGCTCCCCAGTAAAAATACCAACTCTCACATTTGATAGGTGGGTAGAAACAGCTAGAGAGGTAAATGGCCAATCCAGATGTCTTGATTTCAGCCTTGATTTTCCCCTTTATACACACTGAGATTGCTGGAAGCCATGGACAGCAGGAATCATAGCAGATGAGTAGGAAGTAAACAATTCAAAGGTGGATATAGCCGGGCGTGGTGGTGCACACCTTTAATCCCAGCACTCGGGAGGCAGAGGTAGGAGAATCGCTGTGAGTTGGAGGCCAACCTGAGGCTACATAGTGAATTCCAGGTCAGCTTAGGGAAAAAAAAATGAATGAAACATGCATTTGTTATTTTTTCATTACTGAGCGAAAATACTGACAGAAACGATTTCGGGGAAGAAATACTTATTTTGACTTAGGGTTTCAGAAGGCCTTAGGCCGCAGGTGCGGTGGAGTTGGTGGCACTGGGAGTGTATAGTGGAGGCTCTGCACATCAAGGAAGATCAAGAAACAGAAGACAGGTGGAACCAGGCACTGGGCTTTAACCTCAAAGACCTGCAAGTAATGACCTTCTTCTATCAGCTCTGCCCCACCTAGCAAAGGTTCCACAGCCTCCTAACAGCACCCCCAGCTGGCAAACATTCCAAACATGAGCCTATGGGACCAGTCAGCCTCAAACGATTACAAGCATTTCTGACCTAAAGAGGTTAGGAACAGCTTCTTCGTATGCAAAAGCAATTCAAACAAAAGGAAAGAGACCTCTGTCCTGAGTTAGAGGAAGGAGGAGGATGACGCTCTGTTTTGTTTTGGGCAAGAAGACAGGATCTCCTTGGTTACAAATGGGACTGGATTACTGACACAGGCATTTTATGAAATGCTGTTTCCTAAGCCAGTGGTACTCTAACGCAACATTCCAATGTTTGAGTCTTGCTCTGGAATTTTCGCTAATTGATCTTCGTAGCTCCTGGGCTGGATAATCAACATGGTAACGCTGTGGTGACCAGGGATTCCCTTGTTGTCATTGTTGTTAATTCTACATGTCCGTTTGATGAGGTGGCACGAGGCGCCTGAGTTCAGCATGATCTCATGGTGTGACTGAAGACTCTTTGTGCATATGGGGCAAGCACTTTACCAACTGAGTCAACTCCCTGGTATGTATGTATGTATATACACACACACATATACATAGGGGGAGTTATTCATTTATTTCGGAGTGAGAGATAGAGAGAGAGAGAATGGGCGTGCCAGGGCTTCCAGCCACTGCAAACGAACTCCAGATGCATGCACCACCAGCTTACATGGGTGCTGGGGACTCGAGCCTCAAACCAGGATACTTAGGCTTCACAGGTAAGCGCTTAACTGCTAAGCCATCTCTCCAGGCCCTTCATATATTTTTTAATGTGAATTTTTAAAAATATTTTATTTTCTTATTTATTTATTTGAGAGAGAGAGAGAAAGAGACAGGCAAACAGAGAGAGAATGGGCATGCCAGAGCCTCTAACCACTGCAAACAAACTCCAGATGCATGTGCTACCTTGTGTATCTGGCTTTATGTAGGTACCGGGGAATAGAACCTGGGTCCTTTGGCTTTGTAGGTAAGCACTTAGCCATAAGCCATCTCTCTACCCTCTCCTTGTATATTTTAATATGTTTTAATGGTCTGTTTCTCTGGGAAATCTTAACTAATAAGCTATCTTTCCCGTTATTGTGAATACAGGGTAAGTCTTCAACATAATCTGAGAAAATGTCCACTCTACAGGGTGAATGTGCATGTGTAGTGTGAGGTATCCAGCGGATATTCTTTTTGTTTAATTTTTTAGTTTATTTTTAATTTATTTATTTGAGAGCAACAGACAGAGAGAGATAGAGGCAGAGAGAGAAGGAATGGGCACAGCAGGGCCTCCAGCCACTTCAAATGAACTCCAGATGCATGCACCACCTTGTGCATCTGGCTTACATGGATACTGGGGAATAGAGCCTTGAACCAGGGTCCTTAGGCTTCACAGGCAAGCACTTAACCACTAAGCCATCTCTCCAGCCCCACTGTGCATTCTAATCCTCATAGAGCAAAGCTAGCCACACCTAGAGGTGATTTCTAAGCCCAATCCAAGGTCACTGCCTATGTCTTAAAAACTCCTGAGTGCTGGAGGGCAATGCTTCTGGAAACAATTTGGCAATAAGTACCAGAAGCTGTCAAGGAGATTCCTCACCTTTGATTTTGCATCTCCATTTCTAAGAATTTAGAGAAATGTCAGCACTGTGTAGCGAGATTCATGAAAAAGCTTATTCACTGTGGCATTATTTATCATACTAAAAGCTAGGGGACTGGAGAGATGGCTTAGTGGTTAAGGCACTTGCCTGAGAAGCCTAAGGACCCATGTACGACTCTCCAGATCCCATGTTAGCCAGATGCACAAAGGTGAGGCAAGCGCAAGGTCACACATGTCTACTAGGTGGTGCAAACATCTGGAGGTCAATTGCAGTAGCTGAGGCCCTGGTGCACCAATTCTCTCTCTCTCTCTCACTCTTTCTAAAAAATATATTAAAAAATTAGGAATGCTTTCAATGTCTGTCAAGAGGAACTGGTTAAATAAATGATGACAAGCCTACATGATAAAATAGAATGGTGTCATTAAGTTGTAATTGTAGGAAAACATTTCATGTCATGGGGATATGTATGATTTATTAGGGGAAAAGATGAAGTTACAGAACATCACACTGTATTTTTCAAAGTTTACATATTATAAAATACATGTTTAAAAACAAAGATATCATATATAGGGTGAGACCTCTCTCTTCCTTAAGATACAGTTACAACTGAATTGATCACCAATTTCATGGTAGTACCAAGGCTTTCCTAAGAGTCTCATGACTCTTTTTTTAAAAAGAACTTTATTTTTATTTATTTAATTATTAGAGACAGAGAGAGGGAGAGAGAGAGAGAGAGAGAATGGGCGTGCCAGGGCCTCTAGCCACTGCAGACAAACTCCAGAAGCATGCACAACCATGTGAATCTGGCTTACATGGGACCTGGACAATCAAACCGGGGTCCTTAGGCTTTGCAGGCATGAGCCTTAACTGCTAAGCCATCTCTCCAGCCCTCATGACTCTTGTGTATAGGGATGAGGGAGAACATACTGATGTCATTACGTATGTGACAAGTTGATCCATGTATGCAACTCAGCCCCATTTATATATTTATTTATTTATAAGCAGAGAGAGAAGAGAGACAGACAGAATGGGTGCACCAGGGCCTCCAGCCACTGCCAATGGACTCCACATACTTATGCCACTCTGTGCATCTGGCTTTACATGAGTACTGGGGAACTGAACTCAGGTCCTTAGGCTCTCCAGGCAAGTGCCTTAACCACTGAGCCATCCCTCCAGCCCCTCAACCCCAGTTTTAATTTATGTGACTATATAATTATGTACAGACACCCACAGAGACAGAGAGACACTGAGAGACATATGCACTAATACAAAACTTTTGGGTAGGTGGAGGGGTGGGGAAAAAGAAGGAGGAGCTGATATATTAACTTTCAAGGTTTTCTTCGATCCTTCCTTCCTTCCTTTTTGCCTCCCCCCTCCTTCCTTCCTTCCTTTCATCCTATTTATTTTTTGAGACAGAGGCTCACCATAGTGTCCAGGCTGATCTCAAATTCATAAACCATTTTAAGTATCTCTACCGACTTCTGTTCCCTACGTGTCTTCAAATTCTACCAGATTCTTCAGTTTCTTCCATTTCAGTTTATTCAAGGTCAATCCAGTTCGTTCAAATATACAGGTCAATTCAAAATTATGAAAGTCCAGGCTGGAGAGATGGCTTAGCGGTTAAACACTTGCCTGTGAAGCCTAAGGACCCAGGTTCGAGGCTTGATTCTCCAGGACCCACGTAAGCCAGATGCACAAGGGGGCGCATGCATCTGGAGTTCGTTTGCAGTGGCTGGAGGGCCTGATGCCCATTCTCTCTCTTCTCTCTACCTGCCTATTTCTGTATCTCTCTCTCTCTCTCTCAAATACATAAATAAAAATAGAAAAATATATTTAAAAATCCCAAATTATAAAAGTCTTTTATAGTAAGATTGTGGAAGGAGCTCAGTTGGTAGAACAATGGCCAAGAATGCACAAACCCTGGGTTCAATCCAAGCACTGCTGAAACCCAGTGTGGTAGTACACGCCTGTAATCCCAGCACTCAGGTGAAATCAGAAGTTCAAGATAATTCTTTTTTTTTGTTTGTTTGTTTGTTTCAAGTAGGGTCTCACTCTAGTCCAGGCTGACCTGGAATTCACTATGTAGTTTCAGGGTGGCCTCAAACTCACGGGGATCCTCCTTTAATCCCAGCACTTGGGAGGCAGAGGTAGGAGGATCCTCTGCCTCCCAAGTGCTGGGATTAAAGGCGTGCGCCACCACGCCCGGCACTAGGTCATTCTTGACTACATAGGGAGTTTAAGACCAATCTGGGATGCATGAGACCTTGTCTCAAAATAAAAAAGAAAGGAAGGAAGGGAAGGAGGACTAGAAGGAAAAAGAAGGCATGGAGAGAGGAAGAAAGGAAGGAAGGAGAGAGAGAAAAGAAAACCTTATAGTAGCCTGAAAAGGTAAAGCCAATTCAAGAGAGCCGCGGAGTGGTAAGTGCAGATGTGGAGAATGGCCCCGGCGTGCAAGCAGCCATTGTGATACAGACACCCTTGTAGTCATTATAGTTCACTCTTTGCACATTTAGAGAAATGGTAGGAAAAGTATTCCATTTAGACCAGGCAACAGAACTGTCACAGTCCATTTTTACATAACTCCCCACATTAACAACGGAAGAGATTTAGGGCTTGGGATGAAGCTCCACAGAAGGCACCTGCCTGGCATGTGAGAGGCCCTGGGTCCCATGCAGAGCCAAAACAACCATCAGCAACACAAACCACAGTTGAAACAAGCTAATGAAAGAGATTTGCCATGGACATACCTGTTATTAAAAGAGAGAAATGGGGCTGGAGAGATGGCTTAGTACTTAAGGCATTTGCCTGTGAAGCCAAAGGACCCAGGTTCAATTCCCCAGGACCCACGTAAGCCAGATGCACAAGGGGGTGCATGCATCTGGAGTTCACCTGCAGTGGTTACAGGCCCTGGCATGCCCATTCTCTGTCTCTCTTCTCTCTCTCTGCTTGCTAAATAATAAATTAATTTTTTAAAAAAAGGGAAATGGGCTTGGGATATAGCTCACTGGGTAGAGCGCTTGCTTAGCATGCAAAAAGCCCTGGGTTTGATTCCCAGCACCAAGGAAACCAGGTGTGGTAGTATATAACTGCAATCCCAGAACTCAGAAGGTGGAGGTAAGAGGATCAGAAGGGCAAGATCATTTTCAACTACATAGCAAGGCCAGCCTGAGCTACATGAGACCCTGCTCAGAAAAAAAAAAAAGGACAGATTGAAGAGATGGCTCAGCAGTTAAGATGCTGGCCTGCTAAGCCTAACAACCCTAGTTGAATTCCCCAGTATCCATGTAAAGCCAGATGCACAGTGTGGCACAGGCATCTGGAGTTCATTTGCAGTGGCTAGAGGCCCTGGTGTGCCCATTCTCTCTGTCTCTCTTCTCTCTGTCTACCTACCTATGCTTGCAAATAAACAAAAACATTTAAAACATAAAAAAATTAAAAGACAAAAAAGCAGTAGTGTTTTCACATGTGTGCTAGGTCTTCAGAGGGCTGGGGAGATGGCCAAGCACTTGCTGCCCAAGCCTGACGACCTGAGTTCAGATCCCCAGAACCCACATCAAGCAGGACATGTAGTGTGGGCACCTGTAACACAGGAAGGAAGACAGAGATAGAAGAGTCCTCAAGTTCAAGGGCAGCTAGACTGGCACATGCAGTGGCAAACAGCAAAGACAGACACTGACCCAAACAAGGTGAAAGGGAAAAAGTGGTGTCCACATGCCACACCCTGGCATGCTCACACCTGCATTCACACACACACACACACACACACACACACACAAACCAAAAGACCTTCAAACAACACAAATAGTTTTTTAAAAATCCAGGGTTCTGATAAGAGAGCTGAAATTTCATGATCTGCTCTTGATTCATATTTTTTTTCTCTCTAAATAGCACTTTCTGAGTGGAAGGAGAAAAGCTCAAGAGGCTGCTGCCCATCCCCCCACACAGCCCCAGCGTTGTCTCCCCCCCACCCCCGCCCCTCAGGCCCACAATCTTAATGTCAGATCCATGGCTTGAATCACGAGGTCCCTTGTTCACAGAAAGCGGGTGTCATGCTCTCTTCTTTTGCCCATTAAATGGTCCTTTACATTTCTTTCCCTGTCACCCACAACAGTCAATGTGATCCATGAGACAGCATTTAAAACGGGCTCCTTACCTTGAAAGCTGCTTAGAAGCTCCTCTTTCTAGTATGGTCTGTGTACCTCTGCTTGAGCAGGCCACCCCCATGTGTCTCTAGAGGGAACTACCATTAAGGTTCTGGGAAATGTCAGGAGCTTCCTGTTTTGAATATATTTTATTTACTTGTTTATTTGAGAGAGAAAGAGGCACAGAGAGAGAGGGAGGGAGGGAGAGAATGGGTGCACCAGGGTCTCCAGCCACTGCAAACAAACTCCAGATGCATGTGCCCCTTGTGCATCGGGTTTTCATGGGTCCTGGAGAATTGAACCAAGATCTTTTGGCTTTGCAGGCAAACGCCTTAATTGCCAAGCCAGCTCTCCAGCCCAGGAGCTTCCTATTTTGAATTAATAATTCATTCTAACTTTTTTTATACTGACAGTGAGCACCTGCTACATCTAAAGCATCAGAAAGCAGATACAAAAGAGGCAAGGGTGTGGACCTTGCCCTCAAGAAACTCACAACATCATAGACAAGAGCATGCACTTGGAAAGAAACTGAAAAAGAGACGGAGCCAGGTGGGTGTAGTGGTGAACACCTGTGATCCCAGCACTCAGGAGATGGAGGCAGAAGGATCAGGAGTTCAAGGTCATCCTCAGCTACCTAGCAAGTTCAAGGCCAGCCTAGGCTACCTGAGACCATGTTGAGAGAGAGAGAGAGGGAGGAGGAGGGACTTCAGGGATATAACATTTGATACGGGCCTTAACACTTGACGGGATATAGGGCCAATCATTTACTCACTCATGCGATATCTTAGACAGTAATCACATCACCCAGGTAGAAAGCTGACCTATAGAAGGGAGAGCTAATTTATGTTTCTGAAGCATGCATCTGTGTGAGCTAATAAAGACTAGAAACAAACTAGGAAGTAGGCTGTTACAGGTTTGTAATCCCAGCACTCAAGAGACAGACAGGGGGAAGATACAGAGGTAAGGCCAGCCTAGGCAGCATAGGCTGGAGATGTAGCTCAGTGGTAGAGCACTTGCTAGGATGTAAAGGTCCTGGGTTCAAACCCCAGCACTAACACACACATACACACACAAATGGAAAGGTGGTCAGGGCTTTGCCTGTCAAACTGAAGAACTTCTGTGTATCTATGTGGGGTAGTTTGAGTCAGATGCCCTCCATATAAACTCATGTGTTTTCAATGCTTGGTCCCTAGCTGGTGGCAGTTTGGGAGGTGGCCCTTGCTGGAGGAGTGTGTTGCTGGGGAAGGACTTTCAGGTGTCACAGCCAGCTCCTCCTTTCCAGAGCTCAGCTCACTCCTGCTGCTCTCTGCCAGCTGCTGCGGCAGAGGTGATGTCCAGCCTCTGCTCTGCCATCCTTTCCCTGCCATCATGAAGCTTCCCTTTGAAACCATAAGCCAAAAACAAAACACAAAACAACAACAACAACAAAAATCCCTTTCCTCTCATCAGCTGGTTTTGGCCTGGGTTTCATCCCAGCACCGAGAAGGCTAACTACAACACTAAGTGACATAATAGAAGCTGGAGAAGTAAGGCTTGTTTTTTTTTAAATTTATTTATTCAACAAATAGTGTGCCTATTGGTGCCAGGTGTAATGAGTTGAGTTTACAGCGGTGAGGAAAACACACACCAGCTTTTCTCATAACTTACTGAAGAATTAAGAAAGAGACAACCAAGAAATACACCTACAGGGCTGGGGAGGGTGCTCAGGGGGTAAAGTGTTATCACACTGAGGCCAGTACATGTAAATACTAGGTGTGATGGCACTCAGCTGAAAGTGCTGGTGATGTGGTGGCAGGGGACCCCAGGGCTGGCAGCTTGCTAGTTCACCTGCATCAGTGAGCTCTAGGTTTAGCAAAAGGCCTCACCCCCAAAAGCAAGGTGGACATAGGGCTGGAGAGATGGCTCAGCTCGCTTGCAAAGCCTGATGGCCAGGTTTGGTTCCCCAGCACCCATGTAAAGCCAAATGCACAAAGTGGTGCATGTGTCTGGCGTTCATTTGCAGCTGCGGGAGGCTCTGCCATGCCTATTCTCTCCCTCTCTCTCTCTCTCTCTCTCTCTCTCTCTCGCTTTTCTCTCTCTCTCAAATAAATAAATACGTATTTTAGAAAAATAAGGTGGAGGGCTGGGGAGATTGCTTAGCTGTTAGGGCACTTGACTGTGAAGCCTAAAGATACAGGTTCAATTCCCCAAGATCCACGTAAGCCAGATGGACAAGGTGGTAAATGCTTCTGGACTTCATTTGCAGTGGCTGGAGACCTTGGTGAGCCCTCTCTCTCTGCTGCCCCCCCCACCCCCGCAATAAATAAATAAATGAAATATTTTTTTAAGTAAGGTGGAGAGGATGTTCATTTGTGCCTGGGAGTCCCCGCAGCCATGGCAACTCAGTCATAGCAGATTTAGCAGCTGCTACAGACAGGAAGGGGGCAACACAGAAGGTGTCTGGGGCCCACAGGTGAAAAAATTCAAAGGCTGAAGCAGACCACAAAAGCAGCCCAGGCTGAGCTTGAACAGTACCGACTGCAGAGGGAGAAAGAGCTCAAGGCCAAGGCAGCTGCAGCACTGAGGCGAAGGAGAAAGATGGCCATCCTCCAGACCTGCTTCCAACAGAACAGGGGTGAAGTCCTGATACCGTCCAGCCAGGAATTCATGGAAACTACCCCATAAACGGACAGAAGAGGGAGGCGCCTATGCCGTGGGGCTAGCATTGAAGAGCGCTTCGCAAAGCTGGAATTCTTATGGAAGACTTAAATTATTTTTCTTCACTGTAGTACATCCCTGCACTTTTTGTCGAGTACCAAGTCTAGCTCTTTACGGACTTAGTACTTATCCAATGAATTCATCTTGTCACCTTGTGTGTCTTGGAAATTTAAGAGTATACGCCATCTGTGTCCCTATGTGTTTTTGCATAGGCAACATGTATCAATGCTTTTTCTTAGTCTAGTAGGAAAAAAAACACAATTCTTCGAAAAAAGAAAGGGATTAGATTTTCCCCTCAGCTTTCTTAAGGGTCAGGGGCTTGATCTATGAAAAAGTAGAAAATAGTTAATTGTAACCTGTGTGAGGCCGCAGCCAGCCTTTAATCTATTTTGGCTGAAGGTTAAAGCAGTAAGCAGTAATATATATATACTTGTTTGGGCTGCTGTTAATTGATCTTATTAAAAATTACTAGATAATGGGACTCAAGAACTTGTCAGCTGTTACTTGGTGTGCTTGTAATCATTGAAGAGTAAAGACTCTGTCTTGTGTTTTCAAAAAATGTATATAATAAGGGCTGGAGAGATGGCTTAGCAGTTAAGGTGCTTGCCTGCGAAACCTAAGAACACATGTTTGAATCTCCAGGTCCCACGTAGCCAGATACACAGTGACATAAATGTGCAATGTTGCACATGCACAAAAGGGGGTGCACACGTCTAAAGTTCATTTGCAGTGGCATATCTATTCTCTCCCTCTCTCTCTCTCTCTCTCTCTGCCTATTCCTCTCTCTGTGTCTCTCTCTTAAAAATAAAATTAAAGGGCTGGAGAAATGGCTTAGTGGTTAAGGCATTTGCCTGCGAAGCCAGAGGATCCCGGTTTGATTCTCCAGGTCCCATGTAAGCCAGATACACAAGTGGCATATGCATACATGCATCTGGAGTTCGTTGGCAGTGGCTAAAGGCCCTGGCATGCCCATTCTCTCTCTATCTGCCTCTCTTCTATCTCTCTCTCTCTGCTTGCAAATAAATAAATACATTTTTAAAAATTAAATAAAAAAATAAGATGGAGAAGTGAAGCACCCAACATCAACCTCTGACCTCCACATGCATGTGCACACACATACATGCATATCCACACGCAGGTGGGCACACATACATGCATATCCACACGCATGTGCGCACACACGCATGCATATCCACACGCGTGTGCACACACATACATGCATATCCACACGCATGTGCACACACATACATGCATATCCACACGCGTGTGCGCACACATACATGCATATCCACACACGTGCACACACATACATGCATATCCACACACGTGCACACACATACATGCATATCCACACACATGCACCCACACACATATGAAATGGGTATGCACACATGCTACACATATGACTATACACACGGAAGGAAGGGAGGGAGGGAGGGAGGGAGGGAGGGAAGGAGGGAGGGAGGGAGGGAGGAGGAGGAGGGAGGGAGGGAAGAGAAGATAAAGAAATAATCCTAAAACACTCCTGGAATTGGGACCTGAAGATTACAAGGCTGGAGGCCAAGTGAGGACTGAGAGATGAACTTTCCACACCCTGGTGAAGATCGTGAGACAGGAAGGTGCTTGTTTTGATGCTCAAACTCCTATGAGCAGAGAGCAGAAGAGTTGTCATTAGGGGTGGGAGATGGAGAGGTAGGAAATAGCCAAAGGGTACAAAGTTCCACCTATGTAGAAGGATGTAAGTTCTGCAGGCCTGATGTAAAGCAAGACAAGCATAGTTAATCTTATTGGAATGCGCACTTTAAATCTGTTAGAGAATAGATCTTCATGTCCTCAGAACACACAAAAAATGGAAAGTATGTGAGGTGACAAATATGCTAATCAGCTTGATTAGCACGACCATCTCACAGTGTACACAAACATCAAGATTATTGAGCTGCAGTTACCCACCAACCAATGAATGGATAATGAAGATGCAGTACATATACACAAAGGAATTCTACTCAGTGGTAAAGAAAACTGAGAGAATGAAATTTGCAGGAAAATGGATGGACTTGGAAACCATCACACTAATGGAGGTCACACAGGCTCAGAAAGACAAATGTCACATGGAATCTCAAATAGGAGGTTCCTAACTGGGATGAATTGGAAATGAGTGCAAATTGGAAGTTAGCAGCAGGAATATTGGTTTAAAACTAAATTGACACCAGGAGAGAAAAGAAATGGGGTGGGAAGAGAGGAGGGGTTGCCGGAGGGGTTTGAGAGAGATGGAATGTCAGGGGTGGGAGGGATGTGGAGGGGTGGGGGTGCAGAGGGTGGGGAGGGAATTACACAAAAGTCAAGACAGGGCCCGAGAGATGGCTTAGGGGTGAAGGCACCATTTATTTTCCAAGTTAATTTTCACCCAACTTGAGGTATGGGTCCTCATAAAGAAATTGAAGTTTGGGGAGGGCATTGGGGTGGTGACTGTTGGATTATAAATAAAATGTAAGGATCAGAAAACACTGGAAGATGTAAGGATTATAAATAAAATGTAAGAATTGCAGCTCTATGAAACCATAAAAGCCTGAAGCCTTTATGGGTGAAAGGCGCTTGGCCCGCCTATGCCTTTGGTTAGGCGGCCGCATGGAGACAGAGTCAGCCAGAGGCCCAGACGATCTTCCCTCACTGGATCTAAGTTCCTGTCTTTCCTTCACCGCGGAACTGTGCCATCCCCATACCTTTTTTTTTTTTTTTTTTTGAGGTAGGGTTTCACTCTAGCCCAGGCTGACCTGGAATTCACTCTGTATTCTCAGGGTGGCCTCGAACTCA
Organism: Orientallactaga sibirica; assembly: GCA_036365145.1. Taxonomy (NCBI): domain Eukaryota; kingdom Metazoa; phylum Chordata; class Mammalia; order Rodentia; family Dipodidae; genus Orientallactaga; species Orientallactaga sibirica. The sequence continues at coordinate 8,168,591 of JAEOAD010001030.1, forward strand.
TGGCAATCCTCCTACCTCCACCTCCCGAGTGCTGGGATTAAAGGTATTCGCCACCACGCCCAGCTTCATGCCTTCTTAAAAGAATCTGTAACGATTTTTAAAAAGGAGTATTAAAAAACACTCCAAAAGAAGCTAAAACTCTGCCCTTCACTTTTCTTTCTCTGCACCCTGAGGTCTAAATCTTCCTTCGCACCACATCAAACGGGCACACGAGGCTTCCTAGAACTATCTCTCGGTTCCGCCAGGAGCCCGTGGGTCTTGAAAGAAAGCAAAGCACGTCTGTGCAGAAAGACACGCGGCACAGGACAGGAGCAGCTAAATCAAAGGCGAGAGACGCCTGCTGGCTACCTGGAAATCAAATTGTGTCTGGGAGAAGGGCCGAGCGGAAAACAGATTAGAAGGGCACCGAACAAGAGAGAAGGAGGACAGGCAGGCCCTCAAAAATTAATGGGCGGCAGAGAAGGCCCAGGGGAAGCAGCCTGAACCCGCGCTGTTTAAGAACGACCTAGCTTTCCAGCAAGTTCTGTCAGCTCCTACCTGCAGAAATGCGATGGCCCCCATCTCCACTTCCTTCTGTGGGTAAAAGTTTCTGGAACTTTCCGATTATCTATGATGCCCAGGCTCTGAGAACTCCCAATTTCATTCTTTCCCCAAACTCCATTTGATGACCCACTTTCCACATCTTTTTTTAAAAAATAATATATTTTATTTATTTGTCAGAGAGAGAGAATGGGTGTGCCAAGGCCTCCAGCCACTGCGAACGAACTCCAGACACGTGAGTCATCACCTTGTGCATCTGGCCTAAGTGGGTACTGGGGACTTGAACCTGGGTGCTAACGCTTTGCAGGCAAGCACCTTAACCGCTGAGCCATCTCTCCAGCCCTGTTTTGTATTTATTTATTCATTTATTTATTATTTATTTACTTACTTACTTGCTTGCTACGTAGCCAGTAAGATCCTGAGAGCGGAGACCATTCTCAGGCCAGCCTCGGCTCTCCAAAGAGCGCTCGAGCCCGTCCCAGCTGACCGCAGCCCGCCGCGACCTGCGAGCGTCCCGCGTGGGGGGCGTGGGCGAGGCCACGTGCCACACAGCTCACGCCACCCGTCACCTGATGACACTGGTTTGCTCCATCTGGCATGTTCCCCGTGTGGGCGCAAGATAAACAAGTCGACCCGGTTCTCCCGCCTTCAACTCTCTCACACACACGCTAAACCAAACAAACCGCCCAACCGGCCGGGAGGTGACTACGCCTCCGCAGGGGCGGGGCCAGGGCTCGGGGGCGTGGTCAGGGCCTGGGCGTGGCCCGGAGGATGAGGGGCGTGGTTAGGGGGCGTATCCGAGGGCGAAGTCGGGGCGTGGCCAAAGTCTTGTGGGCGTGGCCCTGATCCAAGTTGGGGGCGTGAGTCGGGGCGTGGCTAGGACCATGGGACGTGTCCCAGAGGTTTAGGGCGTGGTTGGAGGCGTGGCTATGTCCATAAGTCGGGGCGTGGCTCAGCGGCCCTGGGCGGAGCCCCCCCTTCTAGGGGTCAGAGGGTGCCCGGGGCAGTGCGGCCTAAGAGAGCAGGCTGGACGGTGTCTCGGCGCCCTCTGAGCACCCAGAGCCTGCCGGATCCGGATCCGGTGGTGTCGGCCCCATCGGGCCAGTGTCTGACTGACATGGTCATCGTCGCGGGTCTGCGAGTCTTTGGGTCAAAAGGTCCCAGCTGGCTCCGGTGCGGCCGGTGGGCCCCGCTCTCCGCCGGCTTCTGCAGCCCGGGAGCAGTAGCGACCCCGCGGCAGGAGGCGGAGGCGCCGCGGCCCACCAGCAGCCGGCAGCGGGATGGCATCAGGTCAGCCCGCGGGCCGGGCGAGGGCGCTTTCTGGGGGGCCGGGCGCCAGGACCAGCGGACGGAAGAGGCCCGGGCCCCGCCGCTGTGGGGGTGGGGGTGCTCGCATCTGTCTGTCCTCGCTGCCGCTGACCTCTCAGTCACTGCTCATCTGATAGATTTCATTCCTTTGGCCGTGGACTCCCTGCAGAGTGACTCTGCAGGTGTCCCTTGCTTGTGCACAATTGTGAGTGGAGCTGCCTGGGGTGGACCCAGCACTCCTAAACCCTCCGGGCACCCGAGCCCAGCCGTGTTTGGACCTTCCTGCTGGTGTGGACAGCTCTGCCAGTCCGCCCACAGCGGTTATGGCCTTCTAGAAAGCCCTTCGCAAGGCGTTTTCATGGCCCTCACAAACTTGTGCAGGCTCCAAGGTGAGGGCATAGCTGAGCTGTACCTGAGGGGTCAAGGTGGAGGCAAGTCAACAAATAGGTTAAAGGACACACCTCCCTGAAACAGCAAACCCAAAAGCCTTAAAGGTACATCTCAGCACAGCCTGGAGATGAAGTAATAAAAATACGGTGACTTCTAGCCCCCATCCAAACCTGCCCATTTGCTTGGTCAGGCAAAGATACAAAGAGAGGAATGCTTCCAACTGTACTAATCAAGTTAGAAATCAAGCTGGCTATTGAAGGGCTGGTTTCTCCACCCCAACAAGGATCCCTACCCAAGACCTGGATATCCATGGTAGACTTTTTAATCCTCACCCAGCCTCTGGCCTTTAGCTATTCCCACTTCTTCCCAGCCTCCTCTCATTCCTCTACCCATCCTCACCACTCCTTCCTGCTGCCCTGCATAAGGCTGGGCACCCAGCTCTGCAGACACCCCATCAAATAAATATGTCCTGTCTGTCTCTTCACTCCCTACAGACAAGTGCTCTTGGCCTAGGGGTGCCCACTGCAGAGCCAGAAATTTAAAGGGCTCAGTAAAAGCAGGCCCCACATAGGACCTTTTCTTTTCTTTTCTTTTCTTTTCTTTTCTTTTTCTTTTCTTTTTTAAGCTTTTTCTAGGTAGGGTCTCACTCTAGCCCAGGCTGACCTGGAATTCTACAATTCACTATGTAGTTTTAGGGTGGCCTCAACTCTCAGCAATCCACTTATCTCAGCCTCTGGGAAAGTGCTAGGAAAGGAAGATGCCCAAAGTACACTTGGGCAGTGCACTCAAGTGATATCCAAATGACATCCATCTGTCCTATGTGGAGCTCTGGAGAGACATGATCACCAGGACTAATGACTGGGAGGGAGCCATCAGCACAGGGGAGCAGTTGATTGTCACCACCATTCACAAAGTTGCCTGGAAAGTATGTATGGAGAAACAAGAAGGCCAAGGAAGAGAACTGAAGGTCATGGGCATTTGGGGACTAGCAGAAGGCTAGAAGCCTATAAAAGAAACCAAGAAGGAGCTGGAAGGATGGCTTAGCAGTTAAGGTGTTTGCCTGTGAAGCCTAAGGACTCAGGTTCGACTCCCCAATACCCACGTAAGCTAGATTCACAAGGTGGACCGTGTGTCCGGAGTTGGTTTGCAGTGGCTGGAGCCCTGAGGTGCCCATTTTCTCCTTCCTTCTTTTCCTCCCTCTTTATCTTGCTTAAATAAATGAATATTTTTTAAAAAAGAAATCAAGAAAGGATGACTAGAAAAAAACAGACTACAAAAATATAAAGAAAGACTGTATTTCCAAAGGGGAAAGTGATACAGATGACCAGTTGACCTGGCATTTAGGAGATGACCAGTGGGAAGGGTTTCAGAGCAGTGGTAGGAACAGAAGCCTGTATGGGACTGCAGAGTAAACTAGCAAGTGGGAACAGCCTGACAGTGTGGGATATGTGTGCTGAAAGAATGGAAACGGAAGTAAAGGCATTTGAAGGAATCAGCAGAATTTTGCCCCAGGCCTTAGAATTTAATTTATACACATGTCAACAGAAGAGTGGCGGCTTTTTAGATTTTCCCACCACAAGCACCTCACCATTCTTTCTTTTTTTCTTTCTTTTTTATTCATTGAGAGAGAAAAAGGCAGACAGAGAGAATGGGCACAGGGCCTTCAGCCACTGTAAACAAACTCCACACACATGTGTCACCTTGTGCATCTGGCTTATGTGGGTCCTGAGGAACTGAACCTGGGTCCTTTGGCTTCACAGGCAAACACCTTAACCTCTAAGCCATCTCTCCACCCCACCCCTCACCTCACTATTCTACTGAAAGCTTAGAGGCAGAGTCTTCACTACCACCACTCCCTCAGATAGGGGTTTCAGAGTATCAGTTGATCAGCTACAAGTACATTTTTGTGTGTACACATGTGCATGTGTGTGTGTGGATGATGTATGTGATGTGTGTGGACCTGTGTGTGCAGTTGCACTCACCATGCACATGCATGTGGAAGCCAGAGGAAAACTTCATGTGCCCTTCATATTTCATTTCTTTCTTTCTTTCTTTCTTTCTTTCTTTCTTTCTTTCTTTCTTTCTTTCTTTTTTTTTTTTTTAAGTTTTCAAGGTAGGATCTCACTCTAGCCCAGGCTGACCTGGAATTCAGTACGTAGTCTCAGGGTGGCCTTGAACTCATGGAGATCCTCCTACCTCAGGTTCCCAAGTGCTAGGTGTGCCACCATGTCTGGCTTTTATTCAACTGTATATTTCTTTGAGACTGGGTCTCTCCTCATCCCACAGCTGCTGTCCTCAGTAAGCCCCAGCAATTCTCTAGTCTCAAACCCCTGTGAACTGGGACTACAGACATGCACAGCCACACCCAGCTTTATTTATGTATATAGTACTTTTATACATGTATATATTATTTTTCAGAGAGGCAGAGAGAGAGAGAATGGGCATGCCCGGGCTTCCAGCCGCTGCAAATGGACTCCAGATGCATCTGGCTTATGAGGGTCCTGGGGAATTGAACCTGGGTCCTTTGGCTTTGCAGGCAAGTGCCTTGACCGCTAAGCCATCTGTCCAACCCACACCCAGCTTTTTAATATGGGTTCTATGAAGTAGAACTTGGTGATCTCCGGCCCCAAAGACCCTCATGCTTAAGTGGCAAGCACTCTTAGTCATTGAGCCATCTGCTAGCCTTTCAGGTAGTTGTTATTCTTGGGAGAGAACATATTTATGAGAAACAATGCAACAGCTACCTGAAAGCCACAGCCAGATTAAAACAGCATCCCAAAAACATAGTTACTGTTACTGCACAGAAATACGTTCAGTCATCAAAGCCGTTTTTAAAATGGAAACTTCTTCAGAACGCTATTTATGGAGGATCCAAGTTGACCACATAGCAATTGGAATATCAGATTCAGAAGAGAATGAGAAAGGCCAAAAACATGTGGGTGGAGAATGATAGGAAATATAAAATATATAATAAGGTCTGATGCTTGGCTAAGATTTATTTTTTTATTTTTTATTTTTTTCAAGGTAGGGTCTCACTCTAGCCCCAGCTGACCTCAAATATTCACTATGTAGTCTCAGGATGGCCTTGAACTCACACCGATTCTCCACCTCTGCCTCCAAAGTGCTAGGATTAAAGGCGTGTACCACCACGCTCAACTTAATTTCTTGTTTTTTATGTCAGCAAAAGTCACCTATTTCTAAGTAAGGGGTACGATGACAATGCAGGTTGTTTTATGCAGAATACAGACACTTTAAAATAGCAAACAGACCGAGCATGATGGTGCACGCCTTTAATCCCAGCACCCAGAGGCAGAGGTAGGAAAATCACTGTGAGTTCAAGGCCAGCCTGAGACTATGTAGTGAATTCCAGGTCAGCCTGGGCTAGAGTGAGACCATACCTCAAAAAGCCAAAAAGAGGGTTGGAGGGATGGCTTAGCAGTTAAGGCATTGCCTGCAAAGCCAAAGGACTCAGGTTCAAATCCCCAGGACCCATGTAAGCCAGATGCACAAGGCAGCTCATGCATCTGGAGTTTGTTTGCAGTGGCTGGAGGCCCTGGTATGCCCATTCCCTTTCTGTCTCCCTCCTTCTCTCCCTCTCTCTCTCTCTCTCTCTCTCATATTTAAAAAATTTTAAAAGAAAAACCAAAAAGAAAAAAATAGCAAACAGGCCCAGTAGATGCTAGCTTTTTGAGATAATGTCTTGTCATATGGCTTTGTGCTTTTGTTCTGCCAACAGCAGCTGTGCTCAGACTGTGCAAATTATCTTGCAGAATTACAGGATGTCACTATAAGACATAAATATATGCTGCCATGTATGCATCTTGGCAGCTTGGCCTCAGCTGACTTTTCTTTGGGGTTGGTAAGAGATTTGGGGGCAGCATATTCATTCATGGCTCCTTTCCTAACCTCATTCTCAAGAACAGGCCAGGAAAGAAGTTGGAGAGAGGCCTTGTTTGTCAGCCTCGCCTGGCCCTGCCGCTGCCACACAAAATTCACATCCTCCATGGGAGGAGATGACTCTGGAAAGGCTGTGACTTGCCCCTTCTGTGGAGGTGGCAGTCATGTTTCTGACAGCAAATGTGGAAAGAAGCAGAAACAAATCAAGGGACCAGGCAGAAAAACTAGCCTGCTTTTCAGCTTGTTTTTTTCTTGCTTTGACTAAGCCATCACTCCAGAGGCCGACGGACCCTCTAAATTGGCACTGAGCCCTGGCATTTCTCTTCTCCTGAATTCTAAAATCGCTCCCAAATTAGAAAGGAATTGCAGGGGTCCTCACTTGTTTTGACTGATGCATGACCCAGGGATTGTCAAATGTTTTTCACAGGAACATTGTCTTGAGCAATCCCAAGAAGAGGAATGCGCTGTCACTCGCAATGCTGAAATCTCTCCGAAGTGACATTCTTCATGAAGCTGAAAGCAAAGACCTGAAAGTCATTATAATTTCAGGTATTTTTCTGATATCTATCATCAGTGTTCCAGAGTGCCCAGAAGCGATTTCTTAAAAGTCATTGGTTAACTGAAACATTGCCTCCTTGCCTACCTGAAGAATCACTTTGAGCTACTTTGAAACTTTTGTGTAGCTATTACTATTAATTATGAGTGCTTTTTTTTTTTTTTTTTTTGAGTTTTTGAGGTAGGGTTTCACTCTAGCTCAGGCTGACCTGGAATTCACTATGTAGTCTCAGGGTAGGCTTGAACTCATGGCGATCCTCCTACCTCTGCCTCCCAAGTGCTGGGACTAAAGGCATGCACCACCACGCCCGGCTTAATTATGGGCATTTTTAAAGTTATTTTTTATTTATTTGAAAGAAAGAGGCAGAGAGAGAGAGAGAGAGAATGGGTGCACCAGGGCCTTCAGCCACTGCAAACGAACTCCAGACACATGTACCCCCTTGTGCATCTGGCTAATGAGGCTCCTGGGGAATCGAACCTGAGTCCTTTGGTTTTGCAAGCAAATGCCTTAACCGCTAAGCCATCCCTTCAGCCAAATTGTGAGCATTTTTTAAGAGAGTCCTGCTCAGAAAGAAACATGTCGATTTCTCTTCATTAGATACTAAATATCAATTCACTTTCCTGTACTAATATTCTTGTCAAAATTAGAGAACCAGAGGTGGGATTAGCTCAGTGATAGTGTTAGTGCTGCAAAAATATGTATATATATATTTATTTAAACTTTTATTTATTTGTTTATTTATTTATTTATTTATTTGAGAGAAAAACGAAAAGAGAGCGGGAGGGAGAGAATGGACATGGCAAGGCCTCCAGCCACTACAAATGAACTCCAGATGCGTGTGCCCCCTTGTACATCATCTTATGTGGGTCCTGGAGAATCGAACTGGGGTTCTTTGGCTTTGCAGGCAAACGCCTTAACCACTAAGCCATCTCTCTGGCCCAAGATATGTATATTTTTTAAGGATCAGATAATCCGTTTCTTCACGGATCTTATAAGATGGATTTGATCATTCCTCGTGGTAGGTTGCATAGTCAGGGCCAGGGCTGCTAGAGCATTTAACTGCGCCACCCTTTCTGCTCTGCATGTCACCTTCAATGTTGTCAAAAAGCGTGCCCCTTTCTTCCCTTTTCTCCTTTCTCACTAAGCATTTTTACAGAATTCTCTCTTTATGTGATACTGTGGTGGTATAGATAATAGAATGGGAGCATCTTCGAGCCCTGCAGAAAAATACACCAATGCTGTGACGCACTTTTTGTTGTTGTTGTTGTTGCTATTGTTTTGGGTTTTTTGTTTTGTTTTGTTTCTTGAGGTAGGCCCTCACTCTAGTCCAGGCTGACCTGGAATTCACTCTGTATTCTCAGGGTAGCCTCGACCTCGTAATGATCCTCCTACCTCTGCCTCCTGAGTGCTGGGGTTAAAGGCGTGTACCACCACGCCCTGCTGACGCTTTGTTTATGTGGGGATCCATGTTTCTAGAGGCTAAGACATAGAGCATTACCTTCTTAGCAATGGCCAAGCAGAAGCTTTCAATTGTTTTATATGAGGAAGGAAAAAAATCAAATAGCTTGCAGCAGCCACATGATGTCTAACCAGACTGCAACAAGAGCTGCTAACTTCTGAACTACATAGCTTCCTCACGTGCTTAAAAAAAAAAAAAAAAGAATGCTGCCAAGCATAGTGGGGCATGTATTTAATCCCAGCACTCGGGAGGCAGAGGTAGGAGGATCACCATGAGTTCAAGGCCAGCCTGAGACTACATAATAAATTCCAGGTCAGTCTGGGCTAGAGTGAAACCCTACTTCAAAAAACAGCCGGGCGTGGTGACGCATGCCTTTAATCCCAGCATTCAGGAGGAAGAGGTAGGAAGATCGCCATGAGTTCGAGGCCACCCTAAGACTACAGAGTAAATCCGGGTCAGCCTGGGCTAGAGCAAGACCCTACCTTGAACTCCCCAAAAAAAACCCCCAAAAACAATAAAACAAAAAACAGCAAAAAGGATGCTGACTGCTGAAAGGGAACTATGACAGTGTTTTCCCAGTTTATCAATAGGGTGATATTTTGTTGATGAGGACAATGACAGCAGCCACATCTTCAGCTCCCTTCTCTGTAAAAACAAGAGCTTGAGCCAGGTGGCTCCCAGGTTCTGCTCACACTCTGACCAGTGCTAAATGACTATGGCATGGCTTACGGATGGTGGATTTCAAAGAACCTGCATGAGTCGATATGCTTCGGACAGCTTTAATGCTAGCGCTGGGGAGGCAGAGGTAGGAGAACGGCTGTGAGTTCGAGGCCACCCTGAGAATATAGCATGAATTCCAGGTCAGCCTGAGCTAGAGTGAGACCCTACCTTGAACCCCCCCCAAAAAATATATATATGTATGTATGTATATGTATATACATACATACTTCGGACAGACTGAGTGCAAAAATGAAAGCAGACCAGTGAGACAGCTCTATAAAAAGCACCTTTGCCTGGTCATTGCATATTGTCATCAGTTTCCACGAGGAACTTTAGGATACAAATGCTTTACCCTTTGTTTTCATCACAATATTCTGGATGTTCCAAATGAACTGATTTATTTTTGCCAAAACTGGCTAATTAAGCCAGGCATGGTGGTGCACGCCATTAATCCCAGCATTCAGGAGGCAGAGGTAGGAGGATCGCTGTGAGTTGGAGGCCACCCTGAGACTACAGAGTGAGACCCTACCTTGAAAAACCTAAAAAAAAAAATTGGCTCATTACCTTTCTCTGAGTGCTCAGCATAGATGTGATTGGTTACTAAAGTTGTTTGGTAGATCAGTAAGGGAAGTGCCCACCTCTGGTTGTTGACATCTTTCTCCTTTCTTTCCTCAACTGGAAACATTTGCAGCTGAGGGCCCTGTATTTTCTGCTGGGCATGACTTGAAGGAGCTAACTGATGAGCAAAGCCGTGATTATCATACTGAAGTTTTTCAGACTTGTTCTGAGGTAAGCCGGGACCATGGTCAACAGTGAAAGCGTGAGAACAATGATTGTATTAAATGTGGAGCTAGCCTTCTCGTTTACAGATATGACTGTATCTATGAGGCCTAACCACCATGGAGCTCCCGGAAACTCTGTGCTCATTGCTAAGTCCTTCACCCAAGAAATTATTTGATTTAGACTTTTAAGAAGTGACCATGAATGTTACTGACTTTATGTACCAAAGAAAATAAAATATACAGCTGTACTTGTGACTCACACCTATAATCCCAGCACCATTAGTCTGAGATAAGATTGCTATAACATTGAGGCCAGCCTGGTCTACAGAGTGAGTTCTAGATTACCCTGGGCTAGAGTAAGACCCTGCATCAAAAAACCCAGAAGGGGGGCTGGAGAGATGGCTTAGCAGTTAAGGCGCCTGCCTGCTAAACCTAAGAACCCCGTTCCAATCTCCAGGTCCCACGTTTAGCCAGATGCAAAGTGACACAAGGGCGCAATGCCGCACTTGACCACAAGGGGGTGCACACATCTGGATTTTGTTCTCAGCAGCTGAGACTGCTGGCGCGCCCATTCTCTGTCTCCCTCTCCCTCTCTGTCTCTCTCTGTGTCTTTCTCCAAAAATAAATTAAAAAAATAAAAATAATAAAATCTTTTTTAAAAAACCCAGAAGGGGGGCTGGAGGGATGGCTTAGTGGTTAAGGTGTTTTCCTGCAAAGCTAAAGGATGCAGGTTCAATTCCCCAGGACTCACTTTAGCCAGATGCATAAGGTGGTGCATGCATGTGGAGTTTGTTTGCAGTGGCTGGAGGACTAGGCGCACCTATTCCTGGGCTAGAGTGAGACTTTACCTCGAAAAACCAAAAAAAGAAGAAAGAAGAAAGAAAAAGAATAAAAAGAATAAAAAGAAAAAAAAGAAAAAAAAAAAAAAGTAGATAGAGAGCAGCACCTTAACTTCTAAGCCATCTCTCCAGTCCAATAAAAAAGTTTTAAAAAATGAATGTGGGGGCACCTGTAAAGGGCAAGGTGACTCCAGCCACTGCAAACAAACTCACTCAGATGACCTAGAATTCACTATGTAGTTTCAGGGTGGCCTCAGACTCACAGTGATCCTCCTACTCCCACCGGGATTAAAGGCATGTGCAGCTGGCTTATATGGGTCAATTTTTATTTAAATTTGGGAGAGCTGGGTAGTTAAGGCACTTGCCTGAGAAGCCTTAAGGGCCTAGGTGGCGCATGCATCTGGAGTTTGTTTGCAGTGGCTAGAGGCTCTGCTGTGCCCATATTGTCTCTTTCTCTCTCTGTTACTAATAAATAAAAATAAATTTTAAAAAAAGTAAATGCCAGGTGTGGTGGTGCATGCCTTTAATCCCAGCACTTGGAAGGCAGAGGTAGGAGGATCTCCGAGAGTTCGAGGCCACCCTGAGATTACATAGTGAAATCCAGGTCAGCCTGAGCTAGAGTGAAACCCTACCTAAAAAAAAAAAAAAAAAAAAAAAAAAAACAACAACCTAAAACTTTTTATTGATCATTTTTAGATATCTATGCTCTGTATTTTGATCATATTCCCTCCCATTACCTCCTCTTGTCTCCCTTTCCTCCATCTCCTTTCCCCTGAATCTCTTTCTTCTCCTTTCCAGCTGCTCTCTCCTCTGCTTTGATGTGAGCCTACCTCAATGTTGATAGACTCATCAGATCTGTGCTCTCACCTTTGGAAGACTGTGTTCCAGAGCCTCCTCCCATCCTGTGGCTCTTACATTCGTTCTGCTCCCCTCATGCACAATGCATTCTGAGCCTTGGAGGGGGCAATACAGATGCCTCATTTAGTAACAGTCACTTATTCTTAGCTCTTTGATGAGTTTTGAGTTTCCCCAATAGTGACTGTTAAGCATAAAAAGAACCTTCTTTGACCAGTGATGAGATCAGCACTAATCTTTGGACATAAATATAATGAGAGGCTGGAGAGATGGCTTAGGGGTTAAGGCGCCTGCCTCCTAAGCCTAAGAACACTGGTTCCAATCTCCAGCGGTTTCAATCTCCAGGTCCCACGTTTAGCCAGATGCAAAGTGAGGCAAGGGCGCAATGCTGCACTTGACCACAAGGGGGCACACACATCTGGATTTCATTCACAACGGCTGAGAGGCTGTTGGCGCGCCCATCTCTGTCTTCCTCACCCTCTCTCTCTGTCTATCTATCTATCTATCTATCTATCTATCTATCTATATATATATATATATTAAGAGGGCAATGTGATAGGCACAACTTCTATTTAGCCAAACAACAGTAGCTTCCTTCCTAGGACCCATAACCTCCCAGCCATAAGCTTTTGACTAGATTTTCCTTTTTTCTTTTCTTTTCTTTTTCTCTTTCTTTCTTTCTTTCTTTTTTTTTTTTTTTTGTGGTTTTTGAGCTAGGATCTCGCTCTAGCCCAGGCTGACCTGGAATTCACCATGTAGTCTCAGGGTGGCCTTGAACTCATGGCAATCCTCCTACCTCTGCCTCCTGAGTGCTGGGATTAAAGGCGTGTGGCACCACGCCCAGCTTTGATTAGATTTTCAATACCAGGCATGAGTGAATCCAACCAGAGAGCAGTTGGTGGCCCCCATAACAGTCATACCACAATTGTGCCAGTGAGCTGTCAGTTGTATAGCCCTGGGTTCACTGATAGATAGGATGGTTGATGTGTTGTCCCCCCCCCCAAAAAAAAGCCTGCACAGCACTTTCCAGCACTGGGACAACTAACCAGCAGGGAGGAGACTTCCAGCTCAGTTCCTGCTTGATTTGTCAGCATCCTACACTGACACATTCTTAACCAAAAATTGTTTTCCTTACTCTTCTAAAACCAATAAGCAGATCAGAATTTTGTTTTTCTAACTTTATTGAAGAACAAACAGGAAAAGTGATATATCTTGAAGCTTTATGAGGAGGTAGAAGTAAGTAAAGCTTTTAAAAATTTTTTTGTCTTTTTACTATTTTATATTTATTTATTTATTTATTTATTTATTTATTTATTTATTTATGAGAGAGAACAAGAGAGAGGCAGAAAGAGAGAGGCAGAGAGGGGAAATGGGCATGCCAGGGCCTCCAGCCACTGACGCATGAGCCCCCTTGTGCATCTGGCTTACATTGAGCTCAATGTAGGATGTAGCAGGAACAAGGCCCTGGGCTCATTCTACTACACTGGGAAAAAAAAATCAGTTTTCTACTAATACTCAATATGTTTGGCTAAAATAGAAAGACACAAAGAATCAAAAGAACTCTGATAACCTTCCCTAAAGGGTCTGCGTCTGTTACTGTGCTGTGATGCCAGAGTGAACTGAGCCTGTAGTCAAATGCTCTACCCCTGAGCTATTCCCTTAACTGAGATCTGAACAGGTTAGCAAAACACTGCAAAGAGGGGCTGAATAGATGGCTTAGTGGTTAAGGCGTTTGCCTGCAAAGCCAAAGGACCCAAGTTTGATTCCCTAAGATCTACATAAGCCAGATGAACAAAATGGCTCATGAACCTGGAGTTCATTTGCAGTGGCTGGAGGCCCTGGTGCACCCATTCTCTCCCTGTCTGCCTCTTCCTCTCTCTCTCAAATAAATAAAATTAATTAATTAATTTTTTAAAATTGCACAGAAGCCTGGGTTTCTTCAGAAGATAAAGGCCAGGTTTCTTGGAAGCTTCCAACCCATGGATGCCTATGGCTTCCTGAAAAGACTCAGTACTGAAATAAGACTTAGTCCTAAAAGTAATATAAGAGTGCAAGAATATTAATTTCTTTTTATTTTAAAAAGTATTTATTTATTTGACAGAGAAAAAGGGAGGGAGGGAGGGAGGGAGGGAGGGAGGGAGGGAGGGAGGGAGGGAGGGAATGGGTGTGCCAGAGCCTTCAGCCACTGCAAATGCATGCACTCCCTTGTGCATCTGGCTATCGTGGGTCCTGGGGAACTGAACCTGGATCCTTTGGCTTTGTAGGCAAACGCCTTAACCACTAAGCCATCCCTCCAGCCCATTAATTTCTTTTTAAAAAATATTTTATTTTATTTATTTATTAGACAGAGAGGCACAGAGAGAGAGAGAGAGAGTAAGTGGGCACAACAGAGCCTCATACTACTGCAGAAAACCCCACATGCATGGACCACCTTGGCTTACATGGGTACTAAGGAATTGAACCTGGGTCCTTAGGCATCGCAGGCAAGCGCCTTAACTGCTAAGCCATCTCTCCAGCCCCAGAATATTGATTCCTAAGAAGTTCAAATTGTTGAATGTGTTGATATTGCTCAGAGATAGAGTGTTTGTCTAGCATGTACAAGGTCCAAAGTTCAATCCCTTGTATGTGTTCAATTTTGTAGTAGTGCTACAAAAAAAAATGTCTTGGATGAACATGAGCACCAAGAACTTATGTAAGGTTTCAATTTCCAGGTAAAAACAACAAGCAGATTGGAACAAAATGAGCTAGATATTTCATTGTTTGGTTCATGCTCAAGAAAATTTGATTTTATAAAGTAAGATAAAGATCTCTGCATTAGCTCAGCAGCTACAAACCAGAGCAGATTTGTTACAGACAACACACACACCTTGACAGCTAATTATTTACCAGTCAGGAGCAGGGCAGATTGAACTGGAATGAGAACTCAGTTATGAATGAGACAAAGTGACCTTCTGGGATTGTCATGTGTTGGCCTCCACCAGAGACTTACCTCTTGTTTCTATTCTTATATCATGTTGACAACTGGAGATGGAAACCCTTTCTCAAGAAGATCTTTCTTTCTTCTTATATCCCGCCAATGAAATGACAGTGTGTCACTTGCAAAACTAACATGGAACTGATAGTGACGCTGTTAAATGAGGCGAGGGCAGAGATCCATGTATGTCACGTTTTGGAGCAAGCAGAACCCAAAACAGTGTTTAACTGAGGAAGACCACACAGGTGGTATTTATCCTTGGCTCTCCTGGGTTTGATTATCCTAGCTTGTTTGTTAGCTAGCTTCCCTTTGTCTTTTCTGAACTGCTCTCCAACTTTACTTAAAATATTTTGGGGGCTGGAGAGATGGCTTAGCGGTTAAGGAGTTTGCCTGCAAAGCCAAAGAATCCCACTTCAATTCTCCAGAACCCATGTAAGCCAGATGCACAAAGGGGTGCATGCATCTGGAATTCATTTGCAGTGGCTGGAGGCCCTGGCGCACCCATACTCTCTCTCTCTCTTTCTCTTGTTCTCTTTCTCTCTCTCAAACAAATAAATCAATACATATATATATATTAAAAATATTTTGGAATTATGAAAATAAGTACTTATACAAAATATTTTGAAAAACCTAGAAAAATGCCATGATAATCATACCACCCCCAAAAAAACTGTAAATAATACTTTACTATATCTTTTTAATTTTTATTATTTGTTTTTTTAAATTTATTTATTCATTTATTTGCAAGCAGAGAGAGATTGAGAGAAGAGAAACAGAGAGAGAGAAAATGGGTGCTCCAGTGACTCTAGCCACTGCAAATGAATATCCAGACACATGTGCCCCCTTGTGCATCTGGCTTATGTGGATACTGGGGAATCGAACCTGGGTCCTTTGGCTTCGCAGGCAAGTGCCTTAACCGCTAAGCCATCTCTCCAGCCCACTTTGCTATATTATTTTTTAATAATTTTCCCTAAGTACATACTTGTATGAGTAACTTTTATAGATGTGATTATAGTAGATAGTTTGTATAGTATATTGGATGCTTACTCTGTGCCAGGTAATATTTCATATACTCTAGCTACATTGCTTTATGTAACTGTCATATTCTATTAGATTAGTGCTAATGTTACACCCATCCTGCTGATGTGGACACTGAAGGGCTAGGTGTCTTGTTCAGGTTTAGAGGATGAGTAACTAACAGGCTGGGCAACCAATCCCAGCAGCCTTGCTCTAAAAACTATTAAATAAGCCCTGGAACACAGGCTGGTTTTTACCTTGGGAAATTTCATTTCAATGTGAGTGGCACAGTCTGCTAAATAAATATAATTTAGTTTACATAGCCGTTGTATTTGTCAGCTTGGTATTGCTACAGTGGAATATTTGAGGCAATTAACTTATAAAAAGAAAAGCTAGGGACTGGGGAGATAGCACAGTTGGTACAGCACCTATGACACCAGCATGAGGACTTGATGCAGACCCCCAAGCACCCAGGTAAATGCCAGGTGGATGTGGTGGCCACCGGGGATCTCAGCATGTGGGTGGTGTCGATGGAACTTCCAGGACAAGCTAGCCAGCTAGTCTAGTTGAAGCAGCAAGCGCCAGGCTCAGTAAAATAAAGAGGAGAGTGATTGAGGAAGATACCACTGGCTTCCACAGGAACACATGCATGTGTACCCACACATATGTATGTCCACACGTGTACATACACACATGTACATCACATATACATACATTAACAAAAAAAGAAACAAATTCAGGCATGGTGGCACATGCCTTTAATCCCAGCACTCCAGGAGGCAGAGGACTGGCCATTCCACATGTAGGCTATATGGGAACAGAAAGGACAGACCACTGTGTACCTAGGTTACATGGCATATAGATCGTAAAGCCCACTCCAAACATGCACTCGATAGTGTAGAGATGAGACTGCCCATTCCACCTAGGCTGTGTGGTGTACAGATGTGACAGTCCACTCTACACTTAGACTTTACGATATAGGCGGCAAAGACTGCTCACACCTAGGCAACATGGTATATAGATGGGACACCTGGGTTGGTATATAGCCGGGACATTCAGCTTCACACGGAGGCTTCTTGGTAGATAAGTGAGAGCCTCTACCATACCTAGGCTGCGTGGTGTATAGCTGGCAGGCAAGGCTAGTTCAAGTACAAGCGTGACGCTGCAAGGAAAGACTCTAAACATGAGATGTGTGAGACTGATACCAGTAAACATGGCATACAGTTTTGTTTTTGTTGTTGTTGTTTTGTGGTTTTCTGAGGTAGGGTTTCCCTCTAGCCCAAGCTGACCTGGAACTCACTGTGTAGTCTCAGGGTGGCCTTGAACTCATGGCGATCCTCCTACCTCTGTCTCCCAAGTCCTGGGATTAAAGGCGTGAGCCACCACACCCGGCAACACGGCATACAGTTTTACAGGATCTTTTTAATACGTAAAAGTAGAAGAATACTCTTAAGTAAATCATTTTTTAAAAGCGTATATTCGGGGCCAGAGAGATGGCTTAGCAGTTAAGGTGTTAGCTGCAAAGCCTAAGGACCCAGGTTCAATTCCCCAGTACCTATGTAAAGCCAGCTACACAAGGTGGCACATGCATCTGGAGTTGTTTGCAGTGACTAAACACTCTGATGTGCCCATTCTCTCTCTCTTTCTCTTCTGTCTCTGCTTGCAAATGAATAAATAAATAAAATATTTTTTAAAGCATATATTCAGGCTGGAGAGATTGCTCAGTGGTTAAGGCACTTGCCTGCAAAACCTAATGACCCAGGTTCAATTCCCCAGTACCCACATAAAGCCAGATGCACAAAGTGGCACACATGTCTGGAGTTTGTTTGCAGTGGCTGGAGGCCCTGGCACACCCATTCTCTCTGTCTTCTGTCCCTCTCTGTCTCTGCTTGTAAAATAATAAATCAAAATCACAAGCATATATTCCCAGCTTCTCAGCTGGCTGAGGCAGGAGGTTTACATATTCAAGGCCTGTCTGGGCTTGCAGAGTTTGAAGTCAGCTTTGGCAACTTAGTGAAATCCTGTCTTAAAGTATAATAATAATAATAATAATAATAATAATAATAATAATAATAAGAAGCAGCAGCAGCAGCATGCGGGGGCTAGAGAGATGGCTCAGTGGTTGAAGGCACTTGCTTGCAAAGCCTGGTGTCCCTGGTCAGATTCACTAGGACCCACACAGGGCCAGATGCACAAAGTGGCACATGTGTCTGGAGTTCGTTTGCAGCAACAGGAGACCCTAGCATGCCTATACTCACTCTCTCTCTCTCTTTCAAATTAATAAGTAAGGGCTAGAGAGATAGCTTAGCAGTTAAGGCCCTTGCCTGTAAAGTCAAAGGACCTAGGTTCAATTCTCCAGGACCCATGTAAGCCAGATGCACAAGGTAGTGCATGCATCTGGAGTTTGTTTGTAGTGGCTAGAGGCCCTGGCACATCCATTCTCTCTCTCTCTCTCTCTCTCTCTCTCTCTCTCTCTCTCTCTCTCAAATAAATAAATAAAACAAAAAGAAATAAATGTGATAAGGAAAAAGCATATTACAAAATGAAATGAATAAATAATTTCTTTAAAAAAAATTTAAAAAGGGCTGGGTTGGGCGTGGTATCCCACAGCTTTAATATCAGCCCTTGGGAGGCTGAGATAGGAGGATCGCTGTGAGTTCAAGGTCAGTCTGAGACTACATAGTGAATTCCAGGTCAGCCTGGGCTAGAGTGAGACCCTTCCTCAAAAAACCAAAATAAATAAATAAATAATGGCTCACACTATGGCTCACACCTTTAATCCCAGTGCTCAGGAGGCTGAGATAGGAGGATGGCTTTGAGTTTGAGGCCAGCCTAGGCTATAGAGGTTCTAGGTCACCTAAGGCTAGAGTGAGACCCTGCTTCCCAAAACCAACAAAGAAATTATAGGGGTCTGGGGAGATGGCTAAGGGTTTGAAGGTGCTTGTTTGCAAAGCCTGGTGGCCAGGGTTCAGTTCTCCAATATCCATGTAAAGCCAGATGCACAAAGTGTCACATGTATCTGCAGTTAATTTTCAGTGGCAAGAGGCCTGGTGTGCCAATCCCCCCCCTCTGATTCTCTTTCTGTATTTGTAAATTAATTAAAAATATTTTTTAAAGGGGAATTATAGGGCTAGAGAGATGGCGTAGCAGTTAAGGCACTTGCCTGTGAAGCCTAAGAATGCATATCCAAATATCCAGGTCCCACGCAGCCAGATGCAAAAGTGACACAGTGTGCAATGTCACACATGTGTACGAGGGTGCCCATGCCTCTGAAGTTTGTTCATAGCAGCTAAAGGCCCTGGCATACTCTCTCTCTCTCCCTTTCTCTCTCTCTCTCCCCTATCTCTCTCTCTCTCTCTCTCTGAAAAAAAAAAAAGAATTATAAGAAAGGGTCTGAGGATATGGCTGAATGGTAGAGTGCTTGCCTGTATGCACAAGGTCTTGGGTTCGATGCTAAGCACTGCAAAAATAAGAAATGCAATGGAGTGGATGCATAAAGTAGAAGCACAGTCACTTATGCCATCATTATTCTGCACTGTCCATAATTATGTGTGTGCACTGCCATACAACCAGGCACAGTAGGTTTGTGTGCAACACTATCATGTACCACAATGCACTGTAACGTTACAGTGGCTCTGAGGTCACTTTCTCAGCTCCATCATAATCATATTCCTATAAGATCATCATATTCATGCTGTAGTTGGCAAAAATGCTGTTATGCTATGCCTGACTGTATAATTGGGTATTTTAGGGGAAAAAAAGCTAACAAATATCCAGTGTTTATGAATATAAAAGATAAGTTTCCTAGACAGAATCTTCAAATCTGTGAAGGTCATTTTTCTTTGAATTGCTGCCTTGGGGAAAAAGCCCAGATGTAGTTCCTATCTTCCCTCCTTCCCTCCCTCCCTGCCAAGGTTCAAAGAGCAATAATTTAGAAATCGAAGTTGCTATGGCAACACAATCTGTTTAGAGTTCCGTGAAAAAATAAGCTTCAAAAAATAAGTTCGAGTTCTGGCAGTTTTTAGCAGTAAGGGTCATATGAACACAGTTCTGTCTCCTCTCTGTGCCAAGGGCTCCATTTTAGGAATTTTGCTTATTCTGATGACAGCAGGGTGTCCCCCTCCCCATTTTAATAGAATTGTGGAGTATGCATGCAGTAATTTGAGAAGTAATTACTGAGGAAATTGCCTTCAAGTCCCTTTCCCACCTTAATTTTTCAAGGAAGCACCAAATGCCAATTTCAGACTTTTAACACCAGAGCTTCCCACAGGCATAGGAGAACAGAATGATTTGTAAGGGATTTGTTTGCTCCCCAGGGACAGGCATCCACAGTTATTCAGTGGGGTGCTGGGGAAGCAGGAGGAGAGAATTGTCACCTCACAGAGCTGGGCTTAGACTCCATTGCCACCACAAACCTATCACACAGCCTTGGGCAAGTGACTTCCCTCCTCCCAGCTTCATATCTTCATTACTGAACAGCATTCCTTCCTCATGGGTTTCTAGAAAAACCAAATGGTAGTCTTTTCGAGGCGGGCATTTAATACAAGCTGAGGCTTTTTGCACTTGTTTCTTTTTTTCCTAACCTCTGATGAACTATTCATAGGGAAAGTGCTGTAGACGTGTAAAGTTACGTAAAATGACAGGTATTTACCTGGCTTCTTGCTCTGCCTGCCACTGAAGTGGGTGTGTTTGTCCTGCAGGTGATGATGCTGATCCGGAGCCATCCCGTCCCCATCATTGCTATGGTCAATGGCTTGGCCACAGCTGCTGGCTGCCAGCTGGTTGCAAGCTGCGACATTGCCGTGGCGAGTGACAAATCCTCCTTTGCTACTCCTGGGGTGAATGTCGGCCTCTTCTGCTCCACCCCTGCAGTTGCCCTGGCGAGAGCCGTGCCCAGAAAGGTAACTGAACTTCTTTGTGGTGCTCAGAAGGTTCTAGAATTACCTTGTTAAAAGTATCTTTGCCAGGCGTGGTGGCGCACACCTTTAATCCCAGCACTTGGGAGGCAGAGGTAGGAGGATCGAAGTGAGTTCAAGGCCACCCTGAGACTACATAGTGATTCCAGGTCAGCCTGAGCTAGAGTGAGACCCTACCTCAAAAAAAACAAACAAAAAAAAAGTATCTTCTAGGGTTTGGGAGATGGCTCCGTGGGTAAAGGGTTTGCCACACAAACACACACCTGAGTTCAGACTCCTAGCACCCACATAAAATGCCAGACAAGGTGGTACATGCCTGCAATCGCAGCACGGGGGAGGTGGAGGCAGGCAGGGCTTGCTGGCTAGCCAGTCTAGCCAAACGGGTGAGTTCCAGACTGTGAGAGAACCTGTCTCAAAAAATAAGATGGTGAGCAACTGAGGAAGAGTTAGCTTTGACCTTTACTCACACACACTTGTGCACATGCGCACGCACGCACAAACACACACACTCCAAAAAGGAGACAAAAATTGTTTTGTATTGAAACATTGTGCCCAATGGCTATCTGGCTAGACTTGCCAGGTTCTTTTGTATGTGAGGGCAGAATGAGCTAACTGCCTGTTCCTCTGTAGTTCTCGCGCTAAGTGCCAGCTTGTGAACTCACCACATTGCAATCGTGCACACCCTTCAGAACCACTAGTTGGGTTTTTTGTTTTCATAGAAGCATAGTCATTTGTAAAAATATAATTTATATATATATTATTGACAACTTCCATAATTGTAGACAATATCCCATGGTAATTCCCTCCCTCCCCCCACTTTCCCCTTTGAAACTCCACTCTCCATCATATCCCGTCTCCGATAGTCGTTTTTATAATTGTACCTGAAGTGCCATGAAGGCTTAGGTTTGCTGCCCGTGAGCTACAGTACGACTCTGACGTGATGTCAGCATCCAGAGGCTGGGATTGTGACCCTGGCTAACTACTTCTGACAGTCCTTCTTCCAGGAAGGAATTAAAGTAGCTAATCTCTTTCTTTTCCTTTTTTAGATATTATAACAGATTATACTCTTTTATTCCAATTCCTCTTGGGCCCTCTGGGGGATATGGGATTCACGGTGAGGTCATGAAGACCTCCGTCAGTCCCATGCAGTAGTGAGGAGACCGTGCCCGTATTCCCACCCACTCTGTGGCTCTTAGAGTCTTTCCACTCCCTCTTCCACAGTGTTCCCTGGTCTGTGACACGCCTGTTGGCAGTCTGGTTTAGTGTTGAGTTCTTTGAAGCCTCTGGATTTCTGCTTTGATAGGTTGTGCTTGATCACCATGTCTGCCCCCATGCCCTGGAGCTGAGTGTCAGGCCAGCAGTGAGAGCGGTGTTCATGGTGCTGCTTCCACCGCAGCTTCTCCTGGGCTCTGCCCGCAAGTCTCGTGGTGGGCAGTTGGCGATCATCTTGCCTTATCGATGTAACTGATTTCTTGTGTTAGGTTGACATTGGTTGCATTTCAAGACCAGAAATAGCCCATAGTGTGTTAAATCTGCCCAGGGAGGAGCCCTTCCTGAAACTTCCTGAAACTGCTTGATTCCCTTGGGGTTTCGTTGCTTTTTGTGCCTTAGGTGTGTATGTGAGCAACCACTAAATTTCAGTTGTTGCTATAACAGGTAATACATGCCAGAAAGCATTTCAGTCCAGTACTTGGCACATTGTGATTTCACTCCCCTCCTTTTTTCTTATCCTGTCAACATAGATACTCACCTTAAGTGTGTACAGATTTATTCAGTAAATATTTCCTAGGTCACTGCTTTGTACCAGACATAAATTACAATGTAGTACAAATCTATTGTCAGAGTTTACTAATGAAGTATCTTGTTGCTGCAAATCAAACCGTGAGGTCTTCTGTAGCAAGCTGGAAGACAGAGAGAGAAAGAATGGGCATGCCAGGGCCTCCAGCCACTGCAAATGAACTGCAGATACATGCAACATGCAACACCATGTACATCTGGCTTACATGGGTACTGGGGAATTGAACCTGGGTCCTTACACTTCACAGGCAAGAGTCTTAACCATCTCTCTAGACCCAAATAAAACTATATATATAATGTTTTTATTTATTTGCATGCAGAGAGAAAAAGAGAGCAAAAGAATGGGTATGCCAGGGCCTTTATATTTATTTATAGGAGACAGAGAGAAACAGACAGAATGAGTATGGGCACGCCAGTGCCTCCTGCTACTGCAAAGAACTACAGGTATATATTCCACTTTGTGCATCTGGCTTTTCATGGGTACCGGGGAATAAAAAGAATTCAGTTTGGGCTGGAGAGATGGCTTAGTGGTTAAGGTGTTTGCCTACAAAGCCAAAGGATACTGGTTCGACTCTCCAGGACCCACGTAAGCCAGATGCACAGGGGGGCGCATGCATCTGGAGTTCATTTGCAGTGGCTGGAGGCCCTAGTGTGCCCATTCTCTCCCTCTCTCTCTCTCTCTCTCTGCCTCTTTCTCTCTCACTTTCTCAAGTAAACAAATAAATAAAATTTTTAAAAAAGAATTCAGTTTGAGGTCAACCAATGAGAAGTGGTCATTTGTGATCATCATGCTATTGATAAAGGGGATTTTGTGAGACCCTCGTGTCTCACAAAGAACTAAAGACCTTTCCCTGGTTTTTGTGTCTGCAGAGCTCACCTGTGAGCCGTACTTAGGAGGAAAGCTTGAGATGCATAAAATTCTAAACTTTAGCACAAGCCCCCCCCCTTTTTTTGAGGCAAGCCCAACAGACTGGCCCTTTTTAAAAAAATAAAAATGTATTTTTATTTATTTATTAGCAACAGAGAGAGGAAGAGGCAGATTGAGAGAACAGGCACACCAGGGCCTCCAGCCACTGCAAACGAACTCCAGGTGCATGTGTGACCTTGCATATGCGTCATCTTATGTGTCTGGCTTATGTGGGATCTGGGGAGTCTGATAGTGGTCCTTAGGCTTCACAGGCAAACACCTTAACCACTGAGCCATCTCTCCAGCCCCAGAAGCACTTTAAAAAAATTTTATTTTAATTTAATTAACTTATTTACTAGAGACAGAGAGAGGGAAAGAGAGAGGGAGAGGGAGAATGGGCAAGCCAGGGCCTCTAGCCACTGCAAACGAACTCCAAATGTGTGTACCCCCTTGTGCATCTGGCTCACGTGGGACCTGAAGAATCCAACTGGGGTCCTTAGGCTTCGCAGGCATGTGCCTTAACCGCTTACCCATCCCTTCAGCCCTTTTTAAAAGATTTTATTTATTTGTCCAGAAGCACTTTTGATTGACTGCTCACATACGAACACATTCTGAGCAGGCCCAATCAATGTGGGCATGTGATAGGCATGTGTCCCCATGTTTATCCATAGGGAAGAAAACAGGTGCTTTTGCAAACCAAACTGGCCTAGATAGGAAGTCTCAGCCCTTGTCACATAGGCCCTTGACATATGTTGGGTGTCCATGCCCTCTGCTGGTCACTCTGGCAAACTGCTCAGCTATTCGAAAAAGGGAGGGCTGCCTTTGGTTTACTAGGACAGAAGTGGTAACAGCCCAGCCCACTGAGCCAGAGCCTGAGTGATGATCCTCATTTGCAAAATGCTTCTCTTTTTGCACGACTAAATGCAAAATGACTAAATGCACAGTCATTGTGCTGTATACACACCCCAGGTGGTAGAGCCACTGTTTTAACAACCAGAGCTAGTCTCCTGGAGAAGTCAGAACCAGCGCCACAGGCAGTTGATATCCTTGAAGAGATGCAGAGAAAAAAAAAAAAAAAAACTACTTTTCCCAAACTTTCAGCACAATAGAAATCCTTGCTGCTGGGCTGGAGAGCCCGCATAGTGGTTAAGACGTTTGCCTGCAAAGCCAAAGGATTCCAGTTCAATTCCCCAGGACCCACGTAAGCCAGATGCACAAGGAGAAGTATGCATCTGGAGTTCATTTGCAGTGGCTGGAGGCCCTGAGTGCCCATTCTCTATCTGCCTGTCTCTCTCTTTCAAATAAATCAATAAAAGTATTTTTTAAAAAAAAAGAAAGAAAGAAATCCTTGTTGCTACCTATCTCCCCATTTTAACTTTGTGTATCAGTAGAATTTCCTACTTGTGTAACACAGTAAGATTTCCAAGCTATAGAGTATTGATCCTCACTCAAGACAGCGTGGGCAGAAAGCCTGAGGAAATGCAGCGTCAGGCCAGCCACGCGGTGGAGTTTGGGAAGTGCAGCCTCAGAGAACATGCAACTCAAGAGCACCCTGGACTAGGGAGATGGTTCCATCAGTAAAGCACTTATCCCGCAGGCATGAAGACCTGAGTTTGTTCCCAGAACCCATGTAAAAACAGCAGTGACGCTGGCATGGTGGTGCACGCCTTTAATCCCAGCACTTGAGGGGCAGAGGTAGGAGGATCTCCATGAGTTTGAGTCCACCCTGGTCAGCCTGGGCTTGCACGAGACCCTACCTTGAAAAACCAACCAGTCTAGCCTAATTGACAAGATCCAGGCCAGTGAGAAACTTTGTCTGGTGGCTGGGGGGAGAGGGAGGGAGGGAGGGAGAGAGAAGGAGAGAGAGGAGAGAAAGAGAGAGGGGAGCTCCTGAGGGTGACCCTTGTGATGGTTTATATTGATTGTCGACTTGACTTGATTAGAGTCATCTGCAAGGGATCATCTTGATTAGGTTAACTGAGATGAGGAGACCGTCTTAACTATGGTCAGCACAGTGCTATGGGCCGGGGTCCTGGGCTGCGTAAAGAGGAGAGAGCTGGCTGAGCACCAGCATTCCGCACTCTGCTTCCTTGCTGTGGGCTGACTGTGACCAGCTGCTTCCAGATCCTGCTGCCAGGCCTTCCCTGTCAGGATGGATGGGGCCCCGAACTATAAACCACAGTAAGAGCCTTTCTCCCCTGAACTGATTTTTGTCAGGTAAAATAGAAGTAATGAGAAAGGAGCTAATACAACACCTGACATTGTCCTCTGGCCTCCCCATTCGTGCAAACAAATGTGTTCACCTTTTCTGAGACGGTTTCTCCCGGGCCTGGAGCTTGCCAAGGAGACTAGCTGGCCAGCAAGCTTGAGGGATCCAGCTGTCTGTGCTGCTCCAGGGTTGGAATTACAAGTGCATGCAAACACACACACACACACACACACACACACAGAGAGAGAGAGAGAGAGAGAGAGAGAGATAGATTTAGGGGATCAAACTCAGATCTCATGCTTCTAAGGCAAGCACTTTACCAACTTAACTATTTCTCCAGCCTCTTTTTTTATCTTGAATATTTCTTCATATGTTTATTTATTTGGGTGTATGTGGGGGGTGTATGAATGCACACCCACCACAGCATGTACGTGGACGTCAGAGGACAACCTGGAGGCATCTGTGCTCTTTTTTTTTTTTTTTTCTTTTCCTCTTCTTTGAGACAGAGTCTCTTGTCACTGCAAACAAACTCCAGATCAGTGAGCCTCAGAGCTCTGGGTTTTCCGGACACTGCTTTGCATCTGGCTCAATGTATGAGGAGTAGGTTTTGCCAGCAAGCACTGTTAACTGCTGAGTCAACCCCCTAGACCCTTTTTTGTTATTTTTTAATGAAAGTATCTCTGATTGAAAGAAATGCTAATTTACCACCTTCTTAGGGTAACCAAGGAAACAGCACCCTGAATGGTGACATAAAAACGAGCGGTTAGGACAAGAGCAAAGGTGTTTTTATTCTTTCATCTGAACTTTCTGGGGACGCGCTGTGAAGAGACTTAAATACTAAGGGAGGAATATGCTGACTAGCTGGAAAACGGACAGGCTTCCCTAGGGAATGCCACACTCTAACCTGTCAGATGATCTGTATAAATCAACATGTTGCTTAATAACGTAACCCCATCAGGCAGGTAAGGAAACCAAGGCCCAAAAAAGGGAATGAACTTGGTAGAATGATGGACAAAGCCAAAGACTGGGCCAGAACTCCACTTAAGCTTACTCCAGCCCGGTTTTCCTCGCCTAAGTGGTATTAATCCCATTAAAACCTTGACCTTCCTAGTTGGAGGGGAAGGAGCCAGCATTGTAGAAACAGTCTGTCAGCTGGTTTAGTGTTTTATATCCAAACTGATGGAGGAGGCTGGCACAGCACAGTGCTCGGGGCTGATCTAATTTAGCCTTGCGCGCCCTCCCTCCTATACCCAACACTGTAAGTGTTCTTTCCCCGTTCTGCCCATCCTGCCACTTTGCCATCGGCCTGGGCTCCTCCGCTTTTGTTCTCCACAGCTGACATCCCTGGGGCTCACGCTGGCCACACTGTCTTTGTTCACTGCATAGGTGTGAGTAGGGCGTGCAGAGGTCAGAGTCTGACTCCAGACCCAATACCCAGCAGAGGCCCCCTAATCACAATGTACAGGGCAGACAGGAAGGCTTCCTCTCACCAGCAACGTGGCACAAGGCAGGGGTCAGGAGCTTTTGCCTCCAATGCCTACCCCCTTCACAATAGACTGGTTTATGTGAAATGGAAAATATGGGTAGGTAGATCAAAATAGAACCTACTAATTAATGATTATGATCATTAATTATGTGATAGTAAAAGAAGTTTGTAACAAAAAATAATAGCTGGGCGTGGTGGCACATGCCTTTAATCCCAGCACTTGGGAGGCAGAGGTAGGAGGATTGCCATGAGTTCGAGACCACCCTGAGACTACATAGTGAATTCCAGGTCAGCCTGGACCAGAGTGAGACCCTACCTCGAAACACCAAAAAAAAAAAAAAAGGATAATAAAGACAAGATCATAAGAGACTCGGCCAGAGTATGTGATTTTTTTCAACCATCCTTTGGTAAGGCTGCATATAGAATATTCCAGAAAGAGGAATAACTTTCATCTCTTAAAATAATTCCATGGGAGTTGACCTGTAAGTTCAGTAGTCCTTACACGGTGATAGAAGAGCCTGGGCTGGTGTCTGTCCACATTTTAACTCTTTTTTGTTTGTTTGTTTGTTTTTGTTTTTCGAGGTAGGGTCTTGCTCTAGCTCAGGCTGACCTGGCATTCACTATGTAGTCTCAGGATGGCCTTGAACTCATGGCGATCTTCCTACCTCTGCCTCCCAAATGCTGCGATTAAAGGTGTGCGCCACCACACCTGGCTTTAATTCTTATTTCTGAAGTAGTCTCACTATATAAACCAACTTGGCCCTGAACTTAAGATATGGCTCAGGCTGACCTGGAACTCGCAACCGTCCTGCCTCTCCACCCAAATGCTGAGATGTGTGTGCCACCATGCCTGGCCCAGCACAGCTTTCAGGATTTAACAGAGGCCTTGTGGGTAACTGTGGTGTGACGTGGGAGTCTCTCTCACCCTGGCTGACCCTCCATCCATCTCTCTTTGGATATCCGGCCACCTGTCTTTCTTTGACTGGCTGATTGACAGGCTCACAGGAAATATCTATTCTGTCCAATTAAAATCTCTCATGTTCTAGCTCCAATTTGTTTTTGTTTATTGTTAGGGAGCTCCTACAACAGCATCCAACCCTTCACATAGAAGAGAATTTAAGAGATTGCTGAATCCTTGTTCCTGCTTCAGAGCAGATCCCGCTCTTCCCAACAGATGAGAAACTTCCCTGTATACCATCCTCAGGGATTAGAATCCCACTTTCTCCCAAGGTGACTCAGTTCAGGGATTTATAAAACACACACACACACACACACACACACACACACACACATAATATTCCTGTGTCTTAGTGAGCTCAGGCTGCCAATGAAAAACACCACACACTGGGTAGCATCAAGAACAGATATTTAGGGCTGGAGAAATGGCTTAGCAGTTAAGGCATTTGCCTGCAAAACCTAAGGACCCAGGTTACATTCCCCAGGACCCACATAAGCCAGATGCACAAGGTGGCACCTGCTTCTGAAGTTCCCTGCATGCCCATTCTATCTCAAATAATAATAAGAAGAAGAGAAAGAACAGATATTTACTTCTCCTGGCTTATAGATAGTGCCTTCTCACTGGTGTGTCTTCTTATAAGGACACTAGTTTGAGCATATTGGGACTCCACCCTTATGAGCTCGGCTAGCACTTATTACCTCCTTCTAGTCCCCACCTCTAAAAACCACCACACTGGGGTTAGGGCTTCAGCATATGAACTTACGGTCTGAGACTTTTAATATGGCGGCAATGGAAGCTCTCAAGGAAAAGGTGCCGTGTAAACAAAGGCCAGAAGGAGATGAAGACTCAGCCACAAGAACACCCAGAGATGGCTGGAGAGATGGCTTAGCGGTTAAGGCATTTGCCTGCAAAGCCAAAGCATCCTAGTTCAATTCTCCAGGACTCACGTAAGCCAGATGCACAAGGGGGTGCTCGCATCTAGAGTTCGTTTGCAGTGGCTGGAGGCTCTGACGCACTCATTCTCTCCCTCTCTTTCTCTCTCTCAAATGAATAAATAAATAAAATATTTTTAAAAGAACACCCAGAGAAGCAGAGGAAAAGCAAGGATGAGGCCCCACACTTGGCATGCTTGAGGGACAGCCACCAGAATTGCCACAGTGGAGGGGGAGGACATTGTCCTGCACTGGTATCCACATGTCCCTGAGGACCACTATAAACTACACATGTGTCTGGAGGTGCTGACTTTGTAAAAGTACAGAATGGGGTCCAGCACTGCCAGGCTGTAGAAGACGGGAGCCATGGAGAGATGGTCTCTTGTGTTGCTGAAACCTTGGCTCCTGGGGGAGGGGTAGCACTGTAACCTCGGTATTGCTGGGACTAAACACCCAACCAAAAGCAGCCGACGGGAGGAAACTGGCTTACAGTTCCAAGGGGAAGCGTCATGACGGCAGGGGAAAGATGGTCTTAGAGCAGGGGCTGGGCATCACTCCTTGCAAGAGCAGGTGGAAGAAAGGGCAAAACAGTGAGCAGAGCTCTGGCTATGCCAACACCCCCAAGCCCGCCATCAGCAACACACTTCCTCTAGCAAGCCCCATCTCCAGAATTGCCACCTGCTGGGGACCAAGCATTCAGAACACTTGAGTTGATGGGGGACATCTGGTTCAAGCCACCACAGGTAGTGTTCACATTGACCCATCCCCCCACCATTAGCTGGGCTGCTGCTCTGTGTTTGTCCTCAAAAGAGGTTGACAGAACCCCCCCCCAAACACACACACACTTCAATTAGGCCTACTGATCAAATCTGTGGAGAAGCAAGAGAGAGAATGCACCGAGTTCCTCCCGCCCAGGCCACTTGTTCTTTCTTTGCTCTTGGAAAGATCTGATCTCCTCCCTGGCAGGGGCTAGGGTGTTGACAACATCGGGGGTGACAGATGGCATGTCATTTGAAGAAGCAGATACCTGGGCTGAGCGTAGGTATGCCAGGACAGCAGCCGTCTCGGCATTGAAATAGAGATGGGAGCTGAGGGAGTTGTGGCATATGGGAGTGCCTTCCTGACCTCGTGTGTCCCTCCCTCAGGTCGCCTTGGAGATGCTTTTCACTGGGGAGCCCATTTCTGCCCAGGAGGCCTTGCGCCACGGACTGATCAACAGAGTGGTGTCGGGGGAGCGGCTGGAGGAAGAGACCATGAGAATAGCGAGGAAGATCGCCTCCTTGAGCCGTTCCGTGGTGGCCTTAGGCAAGACCACTTTCTACAAGCAGCTGTCCCAGGACCTGAGGACAGCCTACGCCCTCACCTCGCAGACCATGGTGGACAACCTCGCCCTGCAGGATGGGCAGGAGGGAATCAAGGCTTTCATTCAGAAGAGAAAACCCACCTGGTCTCAGTGAGCCAGCAAGAGGAGTGCTGACTGGTGGGCAGCACCAGAAAGCCCCCAGGCTCCCGCCTCCATCTCCCCTCCCCTCCCCTCCCCACCCGCCCATGCTGCTGCCTCTTGGCTGGGACAGAAGGACAGCCTGCTTTTGTAGCATCGGCTTCACAGCATGTGATCTATATGAAAAGTCTTCATTCCCCAGGGAAAGAAGGAAGAAAGAGTGAATGAATCACTAGCTCTCTGGTAGGTCAGCGTGCATTGGGGTGGGCCAGCTGTGGCACAAGGCCTGGTATCCGACATAGTCCTCCACAGCCCCTTAAGAGAGGGGCTACTTGCACATAGGCAGTGATCAAGTGAGGCGTGAAGGAAGGATGCCAACTCCACTCATTGGCACTGTCCTCCAGAGCAAGGCCATTCTGGTTGCTCGTGACAAGGAAACATTTCAAATCTCCATGAGATCTTTTTCACACTGAACATCTTCTTGATTCTATTGGGAAATAATCATGCCTGTGGCTTTGAAATAATCTTCTGTGATTTGAATAAATTCAATATTTATAGAGATGGGTCATTTTATCTTTCCAACCAGACTGCAAGCTCAGAGAAGGAAAAAAAAGTCAGTTAACGTTCTCTTTGTGTGTCTGCTTTGACCGACGTACATTAAATGCCTCATATTCTCTAATGAATGTCTTTGCCCTGCTAGGCACTGTGAAATCAGAAAATTGAAAACAGTAGGAAAGAGGCTAGAGAGCTATCTTAGTAGGTAAAGCACTTACCTCAGATAGGAGGCCCTGAGGTCAATCTCTAGTACCCACATAAAAATGCTGGGTGTGGGCTGGAGAGAAGGCTTAGCGGTTAAGGCATTTGCCTGCGACCCTTGTTCGATTCTCCAGGTCCCATGTAAGCCAGATGCACAAGGGGGCACATGCATCTAGAGTTTGTTTGCAGTGGCTGGAGGCCCCGGCATGCACATTCTCAATCTCTCTCTCTCTCCCTGTCTCTGTCTCAAATAAATAAATACAAAAATAAATAAAAATGAAATCTTTAAAAAATGCTGGGTGTGCCTGTAGACTCTTAACTGGGAAGGTGAAGACAAGGACTCTGGAGTCAGTGTAGCCTAATGGGTGAGCTCTAGGCCACTTACAGTCTCTGTCTCAAAAAGAGGTGAACATCATTCAGCACTCTTTAAAAAATTTTTTTTAAATTTATTTATTTGAGAGAGATAGAGAATGGGCACACCAGGGCCTGTAGCCACTGCAAACCAAGTCCAGACACATGTGCCACCTTGTGCATCTGGCTTACATGGGTACTGGGGAGTCAAACCTGGGTCCTTTGGCTTTGCAGGCCAAGACCTTAAGTGCTAAGCCATCTCTCCAGCCCAGCATTCAGCACTCTTAAGGATAACACTTGAAGTTGTCCTCTGTCTGCACGAGCATATGTACACAGAGGCATATGTGTTCCCACACACTGCACCCATGCATACAGACACGCATACATACAAGCATGCACACCACACGTGCACGCACGCACGCACAATCCAGGGAGGAGTGAGGGGCAGAGAACAGACACGACCCATTGAGAGTCATCTCCACAGATACCTTCAGAGCTGTGCTCACCTTGTAGGAGACCCAGAATAGTGAGGGCCCCTGAGAGCCCAGATGAGCACATGTTTGGACAAAAACTTATTATTTTTGGCTTATGGTATGAGACTCAAGAAATGTTCCAAATCTCTTTATCTTCAAGCTTACTTATAAAGATGATTTTTAAAATTTTTTTTCATTTTTATTTTCTTTCTTATTTTTGTTTTTCAGTGCTAGGGACTGAACCCAAGGTTTCATGCATACTAGGCAAGCACTCTACTACTGAGCTACACCCCTGTCCCCGATTTTTTGGGGGATGACATAAGAGTAAAGTATGGCCATAATTTGAATTAGTGCCAATTGCCAGAGATTAAAAGGAAAAAAAAAACATACATGGAGCTGGGCATAGTGGCACACCTCCTGTAATTCCAGCTACAGGAGACTGAGGAAGGAGAATCACAAGTTCAAGACCAGCCCGGATAGTGAGACGGATTCAAAACAAAACAAAACAAAAGAAGACAAGCCAGGCATGGTGGTGCATGCCTTTAATCCTAGCACTCAGGAGGCAGAGGTAGGAGGATTGCCATGAGTTCAAGGTCACCCTAAGACTACATAGTGAATTCCAGGTCAGTCTGGGCCAAAGTGAGACTCTACCTCAGAAAAAAACAAAATAAATAAATAAATAAATAAATAAATAAATAAAGACAAGAGTTAAAGTTTCATAGTACAGCACTTGACTAGCAGACATGAAATTTTGGGTTTGACCTTCAGCACCACCAAAGGCAGGGAGCGTGGAGAATGACATGGATCTAGCCCGGGGTTTCCACTCTAATTGCAGGGATAGGGTGTCTTGTGGTGTGGGTGCCTGCAGGTGTTGTCACAGGTTTCTCTTGAGATGGGCAGTTGTTTCCTCACCCAGGTTTAGAAAAGTAGAAAACTGTGTTCTCAATAAGGAAGTGCTGAGGCAGGAGGATCGCCATGAGTTTGAGGCCACCCTGAGACTACATCATGAATTCCAGGTCAACCTGGACTAAAGAGCGACCCTACCTCAAAAAAAAAAAAAATCAAAATACAAACACGGAAGTGTTTTGGGCAGGCCTCATGAGCAGAAAACCATCCAAGCTTCTAACTCCTGGAGTCCCAGAATCTGTTCATTCACTGCTCCCCTGAGCAAGGGACACGCTCAGTCAGTAAGAGGCAGGAGGACCTGAGTCTGAGTCCCGGATATCCACATAACAAAGCCAAGCGTGAGGGCTGGAGAGATGGCTTAGTAGTTAAGGGGCCTGTGAAGCCTAAGGACCCAGGTTTGACTCCCCAGATCCCACGTAAGCCAGATGCACAAGGTGACACATATGCATAAGGTCACGCATGTGCAGAAGGTGTCTAGAGTTCGATTGTGGTGGCTAGAAGCCCTGGCACGCAAATTCTCTGTGTCTCTCATTTAAAAAAGTTAAGTACGTTGGTATGCATGTGTGATCCCAGCACATCCCTGGTCTTGCTGGATGGCTTTTCCAGCCAAATGAGTGAGCCCGGGCTCGGTGAGATCCCATCTCAAAAAATAATGTAGAGAGTCACTGAGGGACACCTGATGTCAGCCTCTGGCCTCCACACGCATGCACACATGTGCCTGTGCACCTGCACATACATGTGTGCCCACACACATATGCACACAATACCATACACATATGCAAAAATGTCAGCAGAGTGGGTCCTCCATGTTGCAGGTGAGTAGTTGACTGTAACATCCTTGTCCAAGGTCAAACAACTAGGACTGGATGGTGAAGATTCCAGACACATGTACCTGGTAGAGCCATAGATGTCTTCTCCCCTGGCCCCATGACCCCGTCCGAAATGTTCCAAAGCGTTAGAATGGAAGCCAGAAAGGAAAGCGTCCAGGCCTGATCCTAATAATCATTGTCCTGGCCCATCAGGTCCCTGATGCTAGTCTAGATTCGTTACTAAGGGCTGAGCAGAGTTTGGCAAAGTACCTAGAGGTGACCTCGATTAGATATGTGTCACTGTCCCCTGGGGTGGTGTGTGCCTGGCCTGGGCTCAAAGAGAGAGAAGTAGCTATCCATTTCTATGGCAAAGTTCCAACCAAGAGCCGGGACCAAGGACTCCTAACTTGCCAGTGCACAGGGGACACCAAATCTGATTACTGGCAGGCCACTGGTGGAGTTTCTGCTGCTAGCCAGCTGGAAGTTCCTCGCTTGTGGAAGATGGGTTTTTGCGGTTCCCCTCCTGTGGGCCCACCGTGAGAGTAACTGCGTGTGTGTGCTGGGCTGCACAGTGTGAAGGAGAGGGTGGCCGAGATTCCCTGGGATTTGGAGAGAGTACAAAGCTTGCTCACGCATTTGACAAATGAAAGCAAACACATCCCACTTCAGTATGAGTATGTACCATTGTGAAATTCTTGGGTCTCTGCTTTGGCTTCCCAGGCTGTAAGCTGATGAGCGCTCAGGGACTAGCTATAACTATTATTAGTCACCTGTGCAGAAAATAATCCAGAATGAAAATGCACTACCTGGCCCTGGGTGTCATATAACTTATCTCAAGGCTAATATCAACTCTGGTTTTGTTTGTATCTCTGCTTCCTTCCACCAGGATGTTGAATAAAAATTCCTGATAATCACACATAATGATTATTGTTAGAAAGCCCACTATATTCATTTTCTTCTCTCTGCATCATTTACCTCTAGGGAGCTGAGGTGAGCTTAGCCCAGCAAGCCATACTCCCAGCAGAGTCAGGGCCTATGAAGTCAGCCAAATGGGTACTCGCATTTGCCCATCCTGAGTGAGACATCATTAAAGGCTGGCTTGGTCCCTGGAGAATATAAATAAATGGGACTAATGGCAGAACATCAGAGACTTTGAAGGCGTCTAAAACCCTGCCAGGCAACACTATGAAGTAGGTCTTATTCTCCCCAATGTTATGCATGAGGCTTAGAGAAGTTAAGGCACTTAACTTAGGGGGCTAAGAAGGGGACAGGGGAGATGGACTCAGTGGGTAAAGTACTTGCCATGTGTAGCAGACAGCTTCAGGTTTGCTGAGATGAACTTCTAGACCAGGCACAGTTATGGAAGAAGGGATTTATTGGAGCTTACAGATCCAGGGGATCTGTAAAGGCAGAAGAAGCTGGACTGCTCTTATAGGACCAGGGAAGGGAGAGAGAAAGCCAAAAGCCAAAAGCCTCATAGCACAGCACACCTCAGGAACTCCAGCTAGGCACACTTTGCATATCTTTAGACTGAAATCTCAAACCCACCACCACACCTTGAGATCCGCCCAGTGACACTGCCTCCAGCCAGGTGGCTGCAGATGCAAACTACAAACTAATAAAACGCTGAATATATTGGAGGCCATAGATTCAAGCTACCACACTGTGCAAGCATGAAGATGTGACTTCATATCCCTAGCACCCATGTAAAAGCTGTAATTCCAGTGCAAAGGAGGTGGAGACAGGATCTCCAGGGCTCACTGGCCAGCCAGTCTATCCAAATCAGTGAGTTCTGGGTTCAATGAGTGATCCTGTTTCAACAAATAAGGTAGAGCATGAACAAGCAATGGATCCTACAAACTACAAAATCCACCAGCCAGGCAAGATATACCCACCTGTGCAATTGTGGCACACAGACTGTGGGGGTGATCAACTTCTCTCTGATTGGACATGAGGCTTGCTCAGTGGGAAGGAACTCGTACCTGGTACTGAGAACCAAGTCAGCAGCCCATGGCTTGGAAGGTCATAGACACTACGGGGAAGCTTCCACTGTGCTTTGGCTAAATGGAGAGGTTATGTCCATTAAAAATCTTCTAGGACTGGAGAAATGGCTCAGCAGTTGAAGGTGCTTGTTTGCAAAGCCTAATGGCCCAAATTTGATTCTCCAGTATCCACATAAAGCCAGGTGCACTTAATGACACATGCATCTGGAGTCCATTTACAGTGGCAGGAGATTCTGCTACACCCGTACTTCTCCCTCCCTCCCTCTTCCTGTCTCAAATAAATAAAATTCCTTTTTCAAAATGCCTTCTAAATGTCTGTTTATCCCCTTTGATACATGCTACTCTCACTCTTGGTTAGAGAAACTGCTTTTTATAGATGGTGTCAAATACCGGAAAGACACAAGACCCATCAGGATTACAAGAAAATAAAGCAACTGCCTAGCATGACATTAGTCATCCCTTTGACATCTGTCAAGGCCCAGGAAACATCTCAGAGGAAGGGGAAGATTGAATGTGAGTGCTCTCCTGAGAACCTCCTCCAGGGAGATGGCAGTAGACATTGAGGAGACTCAAAATTCACCAAGGCTGCTGAGAGCTCAACAACCTCCAAGGCTCAGGGAATATTGAGGAAGAGGGTGCAAAAAGAACGTAAAAACAGGGTGGGCAGGTGTACTCTGAGGCATTGCCCCCCCCAGCTCCCCACCGACACTGATGGGTGCACTCATGACTCCACAGTAATTACCAGTAACGCCACTGAGGAGGCCCTCAGTGGGATGGGGCAGGAGAAAGGGAACACAAGAGATCGACCTGATGGGAATATGATCAATTTGCAATATGTTCATATAATACAATTCTCAATTAAAAATTTAAGGTGGGGCTGGAGAGATGGCCTAGCAGTTAAGGCAGTTGCCTGCAAAGCCAAAGGATCCCGGTTTGATTCCCCAGGACCCACGTAAGCCAGATGCACAAGGGGGCGCATGCATCTGGAGTTTGTTTGCAGTGGCTGGAGGCCCTGGCACGCCCACTATCTTTCTTTCTTTCTCTCTCTCAAATAAATAAATAAAATCTATTTCAAAAAGAAAAAAATTAAGGTGGAGAGTAACTGAGGAGTCCTGATGTTCACCTCTGACCTCCACACACAGGTATACCCATATGCATGCACATCTGTACAAACACACATGCTGGCACACCACACACGTACATACATGCAACAAGAAGAAGCTGAGGTAATTTACCCTTGGCAAAACCAGTAAGTGGCTTTAGATCTGCATGATTCTGAGGGCTGTATTTCCTACTACTGCAATATACTCCCCTGACATACTGAAAAAGATCTTTACCCAGCCTGGACAGACAGACCTGTGACGTGCTCAAAGAGAGGAGTCCTAAGTAACGGAACAGAGGAAACACACATCTGCTTTTTCAAGGAGGTCGAGCAAAACCACCAGGACTACCAAGAGTCCTGAGTGCTGGTCCCTGGGGCATGGGCGTGTGTATGTGAGGCAGCCTGCCATCTCTGCATTTCCCTTCCTAGAAAAGTGCCACCAGTGCTGGGCATGGGGAAGCATGGCTGGAATCCCAGAATTCAGGAAACTGAGGAAGGAGAATGAGAGTCAGAGGTTAGCCTGGGCATGTAGTGAGTTCCAGGCTAAGTTGCACTACATAGTAAGATCCTGTCTCAATAATTAATAGTAATGATAAGTTCTAAAATCACACTAACTTGTCCTTCGAGTTCCCACATTCCTGGATTCCACAATACTTGGGTGTCCAAATAAAACTTGAAATAGATAGTTGTTTTATTTTTAAACTCAAATCACATGCACCTTTGCAATTGCAATTTGCAGTGGCAAACACCAGAAACTCTTTGCTGCATTTGGGAGTGAGAAACGTGCAGAGAATATAAGCGGTTGTGCCATGCCAGAACCTCTGAAGATGTCAGTAGCAAAGCAGATCCCACATGAGGCTGGCCTCCATCACGTTTGCCTATTACTCTCAATTTTGTCTCAGTGCTCCCAGAAGCCCTTCTATTACTCAGCCAGCTTCCTTCCTCTGAAAACCCATTTCGCTAAGAATGGTGGTAATGCCCCCGTGTGACCCATGGATCACCTACATCTTAATACTTACACTGTTAAAAATGCAGATTCCTGGGCTTCCTGGGTTCAAACCAGGCCAGCTGAAGGAGGAATTCTGATTTCTGATGCCCGCTCCCGAATATACCTCGAAGTATTTCCAGATGATTCTACCACACACTAAAAATTTGTGACCACCTGCATTAGGGAGGAAGTGGCAGAGGAAGTTCTTGCAGCTGCATCTTCACTTTAAAAGCTGAAGCAGGGCTGGAGAGATGGCTTAGCAGTTAAGGTGCATGCCTGTGAAGCCTAAGGACCCCAGTTCGATTCTCCAGGTCCCACATAAGCCAGATGCACATGTGGCTAGAGGCCCTGGTGCACCCATTTTTCTCTCTCTCTCTCTGTCTCTAATAAATAAATAAAAATAAAATCTTAAAAAGCTGAAGCAATGCACAGCATTTATGGTGAAATCATGCACAGTTGCAACTGGCCTGGAGTGGAATTTAAAGAGGCCCGAGGGCACCCAGGATCCTTTTTAAATGCGATCACTAGGGCAGGTTTTACCACCTTCATAGACCCAGAGTGCTCTGGCCTCTTGAGGCGCAGCACATCCCATTAAAGATCAGAATACACCCATATGCTATACGCTTCCTTTGTATACTTAAGAGAGACATTAAAGATCAGAATACACCCATATGCTATACGCTTCCTTTGTATACTTAGGAGAGAACATTGAACAATTTGATTTTCAAATTATTTTAAAGATATATGATTAAAGGTGATCATTTCTTGGCAATCAAGTATGTAAGAGTTAAGCTGTTAAATTCTACATTATTGAAGCTGACATGTTGTATTTTGCAGACATTTAAGAAAGTATTTAATATCAATCTTTCAAGGATTTGTCTTTTGTACTTCAGAGCTCAAGAGCTAGTCTTTTCAGGTCCCACTGGGAGGCATGTGGTACTTAAAGTGTCTCTTGGATGGAATGTCTGGCCCACTTTAGCCACCCAGTGTAGGAAGCCGGCCATTCCCCAGGGAAGTAGGGAAAGAAGGTAGCTATGCACTGGGTGAATCATTGCTACAAAAATTCATATTCAGGCTGGAGAGATGGCTTAATGGGTAAGGGCCTGGCCTGTGAAGCCTAAGAAAGCTTGTTCGAATCTCCAGTTCCCAGGTATAGCCAGATGCAAAAGTGATGCAAGGGCGCAATGCCACACTTGCCCACAAGGATGCACATACATTTGGAGTTCATTCACAGCGGCTGAAAGGCCCTGGTGCATCCATTCTCTCTCTCTCTCTCTCTCTCTCTCTCTCTCTCTCTCTCTGCCTCTTTTTCCCTGTTTTAGTCTCCCTCAAAAATAAAATAAAATTAAATTAAAATAAAAATTAAAATAAAAATAAAAATTGACGGGTGTGGTGGTGCATGCCTTTAATTCCAGCACTCGGGAGGCGAGGTAGGAGGATTGCCATGAGTTCGAGGCCACCCTGAGACTACATAGTGAATTCCAGGTCAGCCTGAGCTAGAGTGAAACCCTACCTCAAAAGACCAATAAATAAATAAATAAATAAATAAATAAATAAATAAATAAATTCATGTTCCCCATGGGTCACAATCCTCATGTCCTCACTTATTTTTCAGTGATATTACAGTTTCCTACCCATCTCCCTGTCCTGCCTAAGGATAGTTAAGCACAGACTATTAAAACATGTGCAAGGATTTTTACATATTTAAGAAATCGTTTTCTGGTATTGGATATTTTCAATAGTATCCCTCCCAAATATGCATTTAAATGGTAATTCCCAGAGACTTTAGAGATTTCTGAAATTTTAAGAAGAAATGTATGATCAAACAAGGTGGACCATAATTTAGATCTTACCAGCCCTGGAGTTTATATAGCCATTGTACCGTGACTGGCACTATTTTAAGCATGTTACAGATACCCATATGTTAATATTCACCAGAGCTCTATCAATGCCATTTTACTAAAGCAAAAAGATATCAAATGTCTCGCCCATCATTACCCAGCAAGGAAGGGGCAGGGTTGGTAGTTCTAGCCGAACAGGCTCATAATTGCTTTCTAGCCTTAAAGGGACCACTACCTTCCATCACTGTAGACACTTCCATCAGGCAAGGAGAACACGTAGGCTTGTGTGTCATTCTCCCCACTCTAACATTAACGCAAGTTCTTGCAGGGCCACAGTGACTCCTGATTCACGTTTCAGTTCTCAGAGCCTATCAAGCCCATTGGGCTGCATGTGGCCCAGGATGGCTATGACTGTGGCCCGACATGTTTGTAGAAGACAGTGTCATGTTGCAATGTTGAATACCCCTGGGTTCCCAGAGCAGACTCTCAACATCACCTGCCATATCCAGTCGAATGTTGCCCGAGTGCACTTCCCCCATATGCTGCGCAATACACATGGGTTTTCTAAAATTTCCAGGCCTCATTTTCTAAACCTGTTTTAGAAAGTTAAACAGCTGGTCAGACCATGAATTAAATTGATGTTTTCTTTTTCAATCCAGGAAAGTTGGTAGGTATCTTTTTGTAAATTTAGGTCAGATTCAAGAGTTGTATCACTCTACTTTGATGAAATCAGACACCAGGGAGTTTATATTATAATTTGTTTTCTTAAAGCATACCAGAAGCATATTTTAGCCTCAGATAGTTATGCTTCTTATGATAAAACATTCTTCAGATAGGGAGATAGCAAAATATATAGCTGGTTAGAAAGGAGTCAAGACACCTAACAGATTTGTCTGTGTGTGTATGAACTTGAATGAAGATGATCTCGCTTGTTCTGTTTCAGGCTCTTAAAAAAAAAAATGTAATCAAGGCATTGACAAGGGCTGAAGTCTTACCTGAGGCTTGTCTGGGGAGGGCTCGCTTCAATCTCACGTGATTGTGAGAAGTGGTGAGTTCTTTGAAAACTCCCACACTCACTTCCTCCACGTGTGGCTCTCTGCATTTGGCGGCTCACAGAATGGCAGCTTGTTTCGTCCCAGCCAGCAAGCAAGATTGACGCTATAGGCTTATGCAATGCAAACTTGTGCACAAAGTCAAGTGTACCTCATCATTTTTGTCATATTCTATTCGAAGCAGGTCACGAGTCCTGTCCACCTTCAAGGGGAGGACGTCACACTGGGAATGATCACAGAAGTTTGGAACCGTGAGGGTCACCCAAGAGGCCTTCCTCCATAAAGTAATGTATTCTCTCTTGAGTTTTGGCTCCAAACATTTTGCACCATAAGAGGACCAACTAGAAGGCAAAATTCTCCCTGGTGAATGTGACAGAGTGAGAAGATGGGAAGCGAGGGTTGTGTGATGGGATTGCCATCTCTTTAAAATACCTTTTATTTTTATTTATTTGAGAGCCACAGAAAGAGAAAGAGGCAGATAGAGAGAGAGAGAATGGGTGCACCAGGGCCTCTAGCCACTGCAAACAAATTCCAGATGCATGTGCCACCTTGTGCATCTGTCTTACGTGGGTCCTGGAGAATCGAGACTCAAACCAGGGTCTTTAAGCTTCACAGGCAAGTGTTCAACCACTAAGCCATCTCTTCAGCTTGCCATCTTTATTTATTTATTTATTTTTTGACAGAGAAAGATGGAGAGGGAGAGAGAAAGAATGGGTGTGCCAGGGCCTCTAGCCACTGCAAACGAACTCCAGATGCATGTGCTCTCTTGTGCATCTGGCTTACGTGGGTTCTGGGGAATCAAACCTGGCTCCTTTAGCTTTGCAGGCAAGTGCCTTAGCCACTAAGCCATCTCTCCAGCCCCCTTTTTTTTAAAAAAAAAAAAAAACTTTTTATTGGAAACCTCTACATATGGATAATATACCATGATCGTGGTGCCTTCTCTTCACCCTTCCTCCTTCCCTCCCTGAGTCCTTTCTTCCACTCTGTCCATTGAGTCTCTTGTTCTTTCTAAGTAGTCTCATCTATTTTAATGCCATCATTTTTTCCTCCTCTCATGCAGGTCTTGTGTAGGTAATACCAGCCACTGTGATGTCATGAATATCAAGGCCACTTTGTGTCTGGATGACAGTATTGTAACCAGCCCTCCCCTTCCTTTGGCTCTTACATTCTTTCTGCCACCTCTTCTACAATGGTTCCTGAGCCTTGGAGGGTGTGATAGAGATGTCTTAGTGCTGAACACTTAAATGTCACTTCTCAGCACTTTGGTGAAGAGAAGCTCCTCTAATCAAAAGTGAAAGTAGAATTAACATATGGACATAAATATAAGTATTTATAGGGCAGTTTGGTAACATAACCATTTAGCCAGATAACAGAAGTGACTGCCATCTTATCCTTCTGTTTCATCAGAGGTGAGGCGATGCATCCTTAGTGTTCCAAATTGAGTCTTTTGCATATTCATCCTAAAATACTCTCTATTATATGCCCTTAGTGGAGATAAGAAAATCTTAAATAACTAATGAATTCAAGGTAGATGCCATCTAATACAGAGGTACCCAGTGCTGCCTGAGCCCAGGACAGGAGTTTCCTTCTAACTGTAGAAGGAAAAAAGGGTCCCCCTCATAAGCAGGTAAGTGTGAACCAGGGGAAATTTGGAGCAAGAGAGAAGTGGTGAGAAAAGGTGTCTGGAATTTTAGGTATCTTATGCCCACCAAAACAGACTATAGGGGAAAATTAGGTTGGAGTCAGATTCTCTAGACAAAAATCCAGGAAGGGCTGGAGAGATGACTTAGTGGTTAAGGTGCTTGCCTGTGAAGCCTAAGGACCTAGGTTCGATTCACCAGGACCAACATAAGCCAGATGCACAATGTGGCGCATGTGTCTAGAGTTTGTTGGCAGTGGCTGGATGCCCTGGTGTGCCCATTATCACTTTCTTGCCTTCTCTTGCCCTCTATCTGCCTGCCTCTGCCTTTCTCTCTCTCTCTCAAATAAATAAATAAAAATAAGATATATTTTTTAAAAGCCAGGGAGCTG
This sequence comes from Orientallactaga sibirica, assembly GCA_036365145.1. NCBI lineage: Eukaryota > Metazoa > Chordata > Mammalia > Rodentia > Dipodidae > Orientallactaga > Orientallactaga sibirica. The sequence goes on from JAEOAD010001030.1 coordinate 8,210,886, forward strand.
GAGAGCTGGCTTAGCAGTTAAGGTGATTGCCTGAGAAGCCTAAGGAACCATATTCAACTCTCCAGATCCCATGTGAGCCAGACACACAAAAGTGAGGCAAGTGCAAGGTTGCACATGCCCACTAGGTGGCACAAGCATCTGGAGTTTGATTGCAGTGGTTGAGGCCTTGTTGCGCCAATTCTCTCTCTCTAAAAAAAATAAAAATAGAGCTGAGGGATGGCTTAGCTGTTAAGGCATTTGCCTGCAAAGCCAAAGGACCTAGGTTTGATTCCCCAGGACTCATGTTATCCAGATACACAAGGTGTACATGTCTAAAGTTTGTTTGCAGTGGCTGGAGGCCCTGGCACGCCCATTTTCTCTCTCTCTCTTTCTTTCTCTGTCAAATAAATAAGTACAAATTAAATATTTTAAAAATAAAAATAAATAAATAAAAATATTAAAAAACTATTTTAAAAAAGAAAGAAAAAGAGCTGGGTGTGGCGGCACACACCTTTAATCCCAGCACTCGGGAGGCAGAGGTAGGAGGATTGCTGTGAATTTGAGGCTACCCTGAGAATTCCAGGTCAGCCTGGGCTAGAGTGAGACCCTACCTTGAAAATAAACAAACAAACAAATAAATAAATAAGATTAATTAATTTTTAAAAAGCCAGGGAGCTGTTCAAGGCCAACCTAGGCTACAGACCTGTCTTGTTTAAGAAAAAAAAAAGTTATAATTCTTCAGCCATACAATGTGTCACTTAAGGTATACAATGCAATGGTTCTTAATCATAGCTAGTATCATATAATGCAATTAATTTGAGAACATTAAAAATTTATCGATTTGGGCTGGAGAGATGGCTTAGCGGTTAAGGCATTTGCCTGCAAAGCCAAAGGATCCCAGTTTGATCCCCCAGGACCCACATAAGCCAGATGCACAAGGGGGCACATGCATCTGGAGTTCGTATGCAGTGGCTGGAGGCCCTGGCGTGCCCATTCTCTCTCTCTTTCTCTCTCTCAAACATATAAATAAAATTTTTTTTAAACTTTATTGATTTATTTGCATTATGGGGAGAGGAGCACCAGGGTCTCTTGCCACTGCAGATGAAGCCCATCCAGCTTTACCTGGGTGCGCTCTGCATAGGTAGGGAATTGAACCCAGGCAGACAGGCTTTCCCTTTAACTGATGAGCCATCTCCTCAGCCCCAACTTTAGAACATTTTTATCATCCCCTCTTAGTTACTTTTCTTGTTGCTGTGACCAAATACTTAACAACAAGTAAGGGAGGAAGGGTTGATTTTACCTGACGGTTTGAGAAGATACAGCCTATCATGGTAATGAAGACATGGTAGCAGGAGCCTGAGGTGGCATCCTGCCTGTGAAGACAACGTAAGGACAGGAAATATGAGGACACCAAGAGAGGACAGGAATTGAGGCTAGGCTAAGAAACTTCAAGCCCCTTCACTCCACCCCACCCCCAGCTTCCTTTAGCAAGTCTCTACCTTCTAAAGTTTCCACAACTTTCCAAAAACAATGCCAAGTGTTCACACACGTGAGCCTATGTAGGATATTGACTAGTCAAATCACAACATCCCCCCAAAGACACCTCATAGCCCCTAGCAAGCATTCTCCATTTCCTCTCACACCACCTATCCCTGAGTCTCTGGAAGTTTCTGTAGCCAGGAGCTGTTCAAGGCCAACCTAGGCTACAGACCTGTCTTGTTTAAGAAAAAAAAAGTTATAATTCTTCAGCCATACAATGTGTCACTTAAGGTATACAATGCAATGGTTCTTAATCATAGCTAGTATCATATAATGCAATTAACTTGAGAACATTAAAAATTTATCGATTTGGGCTGGAGAGATGGCTTAGCGGTTAAGGCATTTGCCTGCAAAGCCAAAGGATCCCAGTTTGATCCCCCAGGACCCACATAAGCCAGATGCACAAGGGGGCACATGCATCTGGAGTTCATATGCAGTGGCTGGAGGCCCTGGCGTGCCCATTCTCTCTCTCTTTCTCTCTCTCAAACATATAAATAAAATTTTTTTTAAACTTTATTGATTTATTTGCATTATGGGGAGAGGAGCACCAGGGTCTCTTGCCACTGCAGATGAAGCCCATCCAGCTTTACCTGGGTGCGCTCTGCATAGGTAGGGAATTGAACCCAGGCAGACAGGCTTTCCCTTTAACTGATGAGCCATCTCCTCAGCCCCAACTTTAGAACATTTTTATCATCCCCTCTTAGTTACTTTTCTTGTTGCTGTGACCAAATACTTAACAACAAGTAAGGGAGGAAGGGTTGATTTTACCTGACGGTTTGAGAAGATACAGCCTATCATGGTAATGAAGACATGGTAGCAGGAGCCTGAGGTGGCATCCTGCCTGTGAAGACAACGTAAGGACAGGAAATATGAGGACACCAAGAGAGGACAGGAATTGAGGCTAGGCTAAGAAACTTCAAGCCCCTTCACTCCACCCCAGCTTCCTTTAGCAAGTCTCTACCTTCTAAAGTTTCCACAACTTTCCAAAAACAATGCCAAGTGTTCACACACGTGAGCCTATGTAGGATATTGACTAGTCAAATCACAACATCCCCCCAAAGACACCTCATAGCCCCTAGCAAGCATTCTCCATTTCCTCTCACACCACCTATCCCTGAGTCTCTGGAAGTTTCTGTGACCTGCACTGGCTCATCTCTTCCTTGCTCCTCACATCCCATGTTCACATGACTGCTGCCTGGAATCACTTCCCAAAGACATCTCCCTCATATAAGCCTTGGATTCAGCACAGCCATCAGAGGACTATGACGTGAGAAGCTGACTCATATTCAGGACTCCCTTAGCAAAAAAAAAAAAGAAAGAAAGAAGGAAAGAAAGAAAGAAAGAAAGAAAGAAAGAAAGAAAGAAAGAAAGAAAGAAAGAAAGAAAAAAAAGAAAGAAATAGAGAAAGAAAGAAGGGGAAAGAAAGAAAGGAAGGAAGAAAGAGAGAAGAAAAAAGAAAGAAAGAGAGAGAGAGAGAAAGAAAGGAAGGAAGGAAGGAAGGAAGGAAGGAAGGAAGGAAGGAAGGAAGGAAGGAAGAGAGAGAGAAAGAAAAGAAAAGGAAAGGAAAGGAAAAGAAAAGAAAGTTGAAATCAGCTTTAGCCACAGGTGTGTATGTAACCATGAAGCAATAGGATTGGCTGCTAAATGAACAGCAATAAGCAAGACGGGACAAAGACACATCCATATGGCCCATTAGTGAGCAAAAGACACCATCCTTAGCCAGGCGTGGTAGCGCACACCTTTAATCCCAGCACTCGGGAGGCAGAGGTAGGAGGATCACCAAGAGTTTGAGGCCACCCTGAGACTACATAGTTAATTCCAGGTCAGCCTGGACCAGAGTGAGACCCTACCTAGCAAAACCAAAAAAAAAAAAAAAAAAAAAAAAAAGACACCATCCTTGCAAAGCTTGCAGACCTCACACAGAAAGCACTAAGGGAAGAAGACAGAGACCCAGCTGGTATTACCACTCAAAACAGGATCCCCTAGCCAAAGCTAGATTGGCCTCCCTGGTGACATTCTCCCTAAACTACCCATAAATGCTGTCGACTTTCTGGAAGCTTCTTATCTATGTTTAGGAAAAGACAGAGCAGGTGCACTGCCCCCACCCCCACACACCAAGCTCCCGTCCAGAGTCCCCTTGAGGAGGAATTTATGAGAAGCCGCAGCTCACTCCCTTCCTTGGCATTTATTGGCTTTTTGATGAATGTTAGAGCAATTTTTCTGTCAACAGCTTCTCATTAGGAGCCTGGTGATGTTCGTTCTGACCATTATTTTGCTCAATACCATGCCTGGTCACTGTAAGCACAAGAGGATCCGCTGAGAAGCCATTCATTCATCTTTGCAGCCACAAAGCCTGAGTAACGCTCTTCACACTCCTCCAGGGCGCTGCCAGCAGCCAGGCTGGAAGGAACAGCACATCCTATGGCATTTTGCCTCTCCTGTCCTTTCAAGACTGATCTCAGCTTTGATTCTGTTTCTTTTTAAAATAAATTTTGGAGAAGTTGGTTGTGAAATAGAACTTAACATGTTTTTTTTTTTTTCAAAATGACAAGTTCTTGCAAAAAGCTAGCAGGTGCTAGAAAAGAGTGTCTTGTTTCTTTAATGGGACGTTTGTTTCAGCCCTCAAATGTATCTTTTTATTTTTGTTATTTATTTATTTATTTATTTATTTTTGAGAGAGAGAAAGAGGCACAGAGAGAGAGAGAGAGAGAATAAGCATGCCAGGGCCTCCAGCCACTGCAAACAAATGCATGTGCCCCCTTGTGCATCTGGCTTATGTGGGTCCTGGAGAATCAAACCGGGATCCTTTGGCTTTGCAGGCAAACGCCTTAGCTGCTAAACCATCTGTCCAGCCCAAACGTATCTCTTTAAAATAATTGTGGCGTGGGGAAGCATGGAGGCCTCTCCTGCGGTTTCTCTCTTTTCAGTATCTACTAAAGTATGCCCTCGTCCACCACCAAGACCAGCAGACCCATGAATCTAACCTAGAAGGACATATTTCAAAGTGTTTTCTACAAATAATTTCAAACATATGGTAAATTTGAGAGAAACTGTAATAAATTACTAAACATTCCTTAGCCTGTTTTGTTTTGTTTTGTTGAGGTAGGGTCATGCTTTAGCACAAACTGACCTGGAATTCACTATGTAGTCTCAGGGTGGCCTCAAACTTTCAGTAATCCTCCTACCTCTGCCTCCTGAGTGCTGGGATTAAAGGTGTGCACCACTACACCTGGCCATTAGCCTGTTTTTACAATAATCAATAAATGGCCAATCTCTCCACTCCTATTCCCACCACACCCTAGACTATTCTAAAGCAATCACAGACCACATTTTTATTTTTATTTTATTTATTTATTTGAGAGAGAGAAAGAAAAGGTAGATAGAGAAAGAATGGGCACTTTAGGGTCTCCAGCCATTGCAAACAAACTCCAGATGCATGTGCCACCTTGTGCATCTGCCTTACATGAGTATTAGGGAATCGAACCTGGATTCTTTGGCTTTGTAAGCAAGTGCCTTAACTGCTAAGTCATGTCTCTAGCCCCACATTCTTATTTTTATTAGAAAGTACTAATGGTTTTAACTAGCAGTGGACCCTGCAAGCTTTATGGCTGGCCAGCCAGGCCAAATGTACCCCAGCTGGTACAATGGTGGCATATCTGTTACAGAGGAAACTAACTGCTCTCTAGACTTGAGGCCTGCTCCACAGGAGGGAATTGCTGCTTGATACTGAAATTTCAGCAAAAGCCTATGGCTGGAGAAGTCATAAACCGTAGGGGAAAACTACTACAATTGTCTGGCAAAAATGGATATATTATGCCCACCAAACTGTCCTCTGAATACTTGTTAAAGGAGCTTCTCTTTTCAGATGGTGGTGACCACTAGGGTGACTCAAAACTCACTAACGTGCTGAGAAGTGACAGTGGAAGGTTCAGCACTAAGTGACACATGTCTATCTCACCCTCCAAGGCTCAAGGACCACTGCAGATGTGGCAGAAGAATGGAAGAGCCCAAGTAAGGGGATGACTGCTTACAATGCTGTCTTGCAGACACAAAGTGGCCTTGATATTCACATACTCACAGTGACTGATGTTACCTGAGCAAGACCCACATAATAGAAGAGAAAGGAAAAGAAGGCTAATGGAAGGAAATCAAAATAGAAGAGAGGGCTGGACAGATGGCTCTCTCCAACTGTTCAACTGTTTTTCTTTTCTTATTTTTTTCTTTTTTGTTTGTTTGATTGTTTGTTTGTTATTCGAGGTAGGGTTTTGTTCTAGTCCAGGCTGTCCTGGAATTTACTATGTAGTCTCAGGGTGGCCTCCAACTCACAGGGATCCTTCTACCTCTGCCTCCTGACTGCTGGGATTAGAGGCATGTGTTCCACTACACCCAGCTCCTTTTTCTTTTTTTCTCTTCCTCCTCCTCCTCCTCCTCCTTCTTCTTTTTCAAGGTAGGGCTTCCAGCTGACCTGAAATTCACTATGTATTCTCAGGGTGGCCTTGAACTCACAGCGATCCTCCTACCTCTGCCTCCCGAGTGCTGGGATTAAAGGCGTGCACCACCATGCCCGGCTCCTTTTTCTGTTTTTGAGACATGTCTCCCATTGGCCTGTAATTCACCAATTAGGCTAGACTGAGAGGCCAGTGGGCCTTAGGGATTCATTTATCTCTGCCTCCCTAGGGCTAAGATTGTAATCATACACTGCCATACCCAGTTTTCTAGGTGGTTTCTGGGAATCAAACCCAGGTCTTCTTTAATTTTTTTTTTTTTTTGTTTATATATTTCCAAGCACAAAGAAAGAAAGAGGCAGAGAGAAAGAGGATGCACACACCAGGGCCTCTAGCCACTGCAAACGAACTCCAGGTGCATGCAGCACTTTGTGCACCTGGCTTTATGTGGGAACTGGGGAATTGAACCCAGGCCATTAGGCTTTACAAGCAAGTACCTTAACCACTGAGCCATCTCTCCAGCCCCCAAACCCAGGTCTTCATGCTTGCAACTGAGCTATCTCCCAACCTCCCTAATTCCTTCCTTCCTTCCTTTCTATTTTTGGTTGTTTTGAGGTAGTGTCTCTAGCCCAGGATGACCTAGAACTCACTCTATAGTCCCAGGCTGGCCTTGAATTCACAGTGATCTTCCTATCTCTGCCTCCCAAGTGCTGGGATTATAGGTGTGCACCACCATGCCGGGCCTCCTAATTGCTTAGCTTAATAAACTTTGGGTCTGAAATTCATTTGCAGTGGCAGGCGCTCTGTCATACCTATACTCTCTCTTTCTTTCTCTCTCTCTCATAAATAAATAAAAATATTTTGAAAAAATAAAAAAGGTTAACCATCACAAATCTACCCTTGTCAAGTTGACAGTGAAGCTCATGGCCATCCCATAATGCAAAGTGTATGCAGTCTAACTTTACAAGTCTCTATAGTCTTAACTGTTAAAAATACAAAGTCTCACCTGATGCTCAAGGCACTCGCTTAACCATCTGCCCCTGTGACATTTGTTAAAAAGCTACATACTTCTAACATACGATGACACATTTCAAAAGGAAGGATGGGAGCATAGCAATAAAAGAACAGGGCTGCAGAGATGGCTTAGTGGTTAAGGCACTTGCCTGTGAAGCCTAAGGACCCAGGTTCAATCTCTCTCCAGATCTCACTTAAAGTGTAAGACCAAATCGGGAACTCCCCGGGCTCTGTCTCAGGAAAGGCGACACCCCAAATCACCCCAAGAAACGATCTTGATGCAAATTGCAAGAGGGATTTTTATTCCAGCGCGCTGGGGTCCCCAGTCATACACCACGCAGGGGTAGAGGACTGGAGACCCCGAGGGTAGAATCAGGGAAGTTTTTATTAGGTTCAAACAAAGGAGAGGAGAATTTATAACATGATTGGTTAATAATTAAAAATAATGTACATGTAGTATGCTCATTGGTTATGTGGTTACTATGGCATTTTGAGCCATCTTATCTGTAACTTGAGGATCACAAGTATGTATAACATTTGCTTAGTTTCTTCTGTCTGGCTCATTTCAAGGATTATTTTGGGTACTGGGCAGTCTGGGGTTTTTTCAGTAACTGCAAAAATGCTGTGTCAGTTCAGCCCGGAAATAGAAATTCAGGCCTGTGAATATTCCTAGAGCCTGTCATGGCGTTACTTTAGTTCTTGCTTACATTCTCTATTGTCCTACACCTCTATCTATATACTTTTACATTACAATCTTTCCTTTTATGGTGCAAGCAGTTCACAGAAGCCAGATAAGCAGTTAGTTAGCTCATTTTTTGTTATCTCATTAGGCCAGAGTCACGTACCCAAAAGCCTGTTCTTTTTATTTAGGTTCATGCAGGAAACAGGCTCTGAACCAGCAAGAAGGGTGATCTTCTACCTATTTGCTGGCAGAGAGCCAATTCTGGAATTTGAAGCATTCCTTTCAAAAGCAGACACACAAAAGTGAGACAAGAGCAAGGTTGCACATGTCCACTAGGTGGCGCAAGTGTCTGGAGTTCGATTGCAGTGGCTGAGGCCCTGGCGTGGCAATCCTTTCTCTGTCTCTGTCTCTCTCTCTCTAAAAATAAAAGTAAAAAGATCAGACTGAGGCAAGACCTAAAATCCAGCATGGTAAACACCAAGGCCAATGTTGCACCCCAGGGTGTGGGGCTTGTGGTGGCCACATCCATGCTCCCAGGGCTTGAGTATCCCGCTCCTCGAGCTCATGGCAGGGTCTGCATGGTGGCAGCTCCAGGGCAGTATGAGCATGTGGCAGCTTGCATCTTGATGGACCAGGAAACAGAGAGCCGTGAATGCTGGTGCTCAGTTCACTTCTTCTTCCTTATTCCATCCAAGGCTAAAGCCCTGGGGATGGTGTTACCCACATCCAGGATGGGCCGTTCCCCCCACGGATAATCCTCTCTGCAATGCCCTCACAGACCCAGGAAAAGGTGTGCCTCAGTATCCTAGGGGATTCTAAATCCAGTAAGAGTGGAGGTGAAGATTAACTAGTGTGGCCTGAGGGCATTATTTCTGAAAGAGATTAATAGCTGAGTCACTGAACTGGGTGCACTGGATTTCCCTTCTCAGGATGGGCAAGTCTCACCCATTCCATTACCACCAAGGCCTGAGCAGGACAGAAGCAATGGGGAAGGATCTCTCTAGACCCCATGTTGTTACATTATCCCGCTGATATCTCCAGTTTGCAGATAGCAGATTGTATGACTTCTCTCCCTCCAAATCCAAAGAGCCAATTTCTTATACTAAATCTGTCTCATTCTGTCTCTCCCTCTCTGGGTTAATTTCCGCTCACAGTTCCAGGAGACAGTCCATAGCAGGGAGACATGGTGGCAGGAGCTAACTTAGTCAGGCATGTCCTGAGGTTAACCTAATCTATATGATTCCTCACAGCTGATTCTAGTCCTGTCTCGTGGACAATCAACAGCTGTTGTCCCATGTACATGTGAACACATTCAGACAATTACAGGTCACGGTCAGGGACACACATACAGAGAGGAAGTACACCGGGACGAATAGTTGTGCAAAAACAAGAGAAGGAAACCGGAGCCTTCAGAGGCCAAGATCTAGCTGAGCCCATCCAACTATAAAGCTGAAACAGCCCGTCGGAGCTCTTCTCTCGTGGGCTGAAATGTAAGATCTTCACCCCCTGCCTGCACGTCATGGACGTGGACTTCACAGGGACAGGTATAAGCCTGATCCAGGTGTCTTCTCGTGGCCAGCACAACTTCTGAGGGTGGCAGTTAAAGGCAATAGCTGGACAAAGGTTTGTTTTCCTAGAGAAGGCCTTTGTGTGTCCCTCACAGTAACCGGAAAACACTCATAATAGCATGAAGACAAGAGTAAGATATATTTAGGGAGAAAAAAGCAGGGCATGTTTTTATGTATGACAGACAGAGCAAGCAATGAAACATTTAGGACTGGAGATTGAACCCAGGGCCTGGCACATACTATACAAATGCTATTCTACTGAGCTGTGTCCCTAGACCCCTAATATTTTTTAGTATTTTCACCTTCATAATTCCACAAAAAGTGAAATATAACAAGGAAATATTCCAAAATAGTTGTAGTGGCTTTTGTTTGTTTTAAATATTTTTACTTATTTATTTGAGAGAGAGAGAGAGAACACATGGGCACATCAGGGCATCTTGCCTCTGAAAAGAAATTCCAGGTGTATGCCCCACCACTGTGTGCACTGGCTTTACACGGGAACTGGAGAATTGAACCCAGGCCAACAGACTTTACAAGCAAGTGCCTTTAACCACTGAGCCCCTCAGTCTTGGCTTTGGTTTTTTGAGCTAGAGTCTTGCTGTGTAGCTCAGGCTGGCTACAAACTCATGATCCTCTTACCTCAGCATCCTAAATTCTGGGATTACAGATGTGTACCACCATATATGGCATCAATTATTTTTTTTCTGGAAGTAAAACTGAAGATAATTTTTTCTTTCCTCTTATTTTTTCTGTATTTTCCAAGTTTCTGTTATTTTTAAATAACAAAAAAAAAGTCTTAAAGCAGCCTAGGACCTACTTTTGTGTCTCTATTCTTAAACTCTGATATTTCTGCGTGAATTAATTCTATGCTGATAGAGAAGGAACAAAAAACCGAGATGTGGTGGTGCACGCCTTTAATCCCAGCACTCGTGAGGTTGAGGTGAGAAGCTGCTGTGAGTTCGAGGCCAGCCTGGGACTATAGACAGAGTGAGGTCCAAGTCAGCCTGGGCTAGAGTGAGCCTCAAATCCGCCCGCCTCCAAAAGAGAGAGAGTGAGAGAAGGAACAAAAGCCTTTAAATATAATCAAATATCATATACATTTTTAAGGATACCACCTAAGAAAACAATTGGTTGTATTAAACCAATATATTCCCCACCCTTGGGGACAGCTACATATTCAAAGGGAAAAAGTCAGTGGCACTAGCAAAAAACAAAACACCTTGTGTCTATTCTTTCTCTCCATGCCTAGTGCAGCAATTACAGGCTCTTCCGGCAGAGGGCGATGATTGTTTATCTCTAGATAGAAATCTTAACTAACTTACCACTTGTTACCTGTTACCGGACTGGAAAAATCATCCTGTTGTTTTTCCTTTTGCTTTTGGTGGTACTGGGATTCAAGCTAGCACCATGCGAGACAAGCACTCGACCACACGAGCTATATCCTTAGACCCAGTTTCTTTTTTTTTATTATTTTTTAACATTTATTTGTAAGCAGAGAGAGGTAGATAGAATGGACATGCCAGGCCTCCAGATGCTGTAAATAAACTTCAGATGCACATGCCACTTTATGCATCTGGCTTTAACTGGGCACTGGGAAATCAAACTCTGGTAGTTAGGCTTTGCAGGCAAGTGCCTCAACCACTAAGCCATCTCTCCAGTCCCCTAATTTTTTTTTTTTTTTTGGAGACACAGAAAGAGACAGAGAGAGAAGAGAAGAAGACAGATAGAGATGGACGTGCCAGCAGCCTCTCAGATGCTGCGAATGAAATCCAGATGCGTGCGCCCCCTTGTGGTCAAGTGTGGCATTGTGCCCTTGCATCACTTTGCATCTGGCTAAACGTGGGACCTAGAGATTGGAACCAGCATTCTTAGGCTTAGGAGGCAGGCGCCTTAACCACTAAGCCATCTCTCCAGCCCAGTCCCCTAATTTTTAAAAAATATTTTTATTTGTGTTTGAGAGAGAGAATGAACGATATGGGTGCTCCAGGGCTCCTGCCCCTGCAAATGAACTCCAGACACATATGCCATTTTGCACATCTGGCTTTACATGGGTACTGGGGAAGTGTACCTGAGCCATCAGGTTTTGCAAATGAGTGCCTTTTACTGCTGAACCATCTCCCCAGCCCCCCTTTTATTTTATTTTATTGGGGGGTGGGGTTGAGGTAGGGTCTCACTCTAGTCCAGGCTGACCTGGAATTAACAGTGATCCTCCTACCTCTACCTCTGCAGTTCTGAGATTAAAGGTGTGCACCACCACACCAAGCCCACTTTTATTTTATTTTTATGGGGCGGGGGGTGAGAGGGGATTGGCACACCAGGGCCTCTAGCCACTACAATCAAACTCTAGACACATGTGCAACCTTGTGTGCATGTGCAACCTTGCACATACATCACCTTGTGCATCTGGCTTATGTGGTATCTGGGGAGTCAAACATGGGTCTTTCAGTTTTGTAGGTGAGTACCTAAACCGCTAAGCCATCTCTCCAGCCCCCCATTTTTATTTATTTATTTATTTTTATTTTTATTTATTTTTTTATTTTATTTTTTTTTTTTTTTGAGGTAGAGTCTTGCCCTAGACCAGGCTGACCTGGAATTCACTATGTAGTCTCAGGCTGACCTCACAATAATCCACCTACCTCTGCCTTCTTCATGCTGGGATTAAAGGCATGCACCACTACACCCAGCTCACTTTTATTTTTTACTTGCTTTTTTAAAAAAAATTTATCTTTTTTTTTTTTTTAAAGTAGGGTCTTGCTCTAGTCCAGGCAATCCTGAAATTCACCCTGTAGTCTCAGGGTGGACTCAAACTCCAGGCAATACTACCTAGGCCTCCCAAGTGCTAGGATTTAAGGCGTGCGCCACCACACCTGGCCCACTTTGATTTTTAATCCTGAGAATAAATCACTAATTTAGAAGGTCAGATAGTAGAGTTAGATGGCGGTTCAGCTGAAGAGGAATAAGCCCCTACACATAGCAGTTTGCTTATCTGTCTTTTTTTTTTAAATATATTTTAATTTTTATTTATTTATTTATTTGCAAGCAGAAAGAGAGAGATAGAAGAGAGGCAGACAGAAAGAGAATGGGCACGCTAGGGCCTCTAGGCACTGCAAACGAATTCCAGATGCATGTGCCCCTCCTGCATCTGGCTTACATGGGTCCTGGAGAATTGAACCGGGATCCCTTGGCTTTACAGGCATATGCCTTGACCGCTAAGCCATCTCTCCAGCCCCTTATCTGTCCTTTTAATAGTAGTGGACCAGTGGACTTGCTGCATGCTGTGAATGTGCTTCTAACCCTCACTCCTGGGGTGGGCACTGCAAGGAGGCGCCTGCACTTCTCGCCCACAGCACCATGGGTATTGGAGAGCAGTCCTTGGTGTGGGTGCTGTCCTGCGGCTGGTAACACATGGAGCAGTATTTCTGGCCCTCTCCACTGTTGCTGGTCACTATGCCCTAGAGTAAGTACAATTTCTGCTTTGGGGGGTGTTATGATCCAAAGGCAGCGTTCACTTAGAGCTCCTGGGCTCTGGGCTGAGTTCTCACATCACTGTAAACCCAAGGCCACCTTGGAGCAGAACTCAGCACCTTGCATCTTTCCTGTTATTTTGAGATAGGGTGTCACTCTGTAGCCAGGCGGGCCTCACTTTTAGGATGCTCTTCCTACCTCTAACTCTCTGTTGCTGGAGACAGACCCGAGCCACCACATCCTGCTAAAACCTCCTTCCCTCAAAGAGAGCGCTCTCAGAAAGCTAGAGAGAGAGGTGGGCATACCTGTGTTCTTGAAGATGTCCCGAGAGCAGAAGTGAAGCCTCTTTCTATCTGTCTTGGGGCTGTGGTTTTGACAGCTCTCCCGTGAAGGGCCACATGGTGGAGGCTTCGCCACTGGTCTACAGTGTTACTGGGAAGAGGTGGGGCATAGTGGGAGGAAGTTAAGTCTTTAGGGGCATTCTCGTTTTTTACAATTTTAAAAATTAAATTTAATTAATTTACTTGAGAGAAAGAGAGAAAGAATGGGTGCACCATGGCCTCTAGCCACTGCAAAAGAACTCCAGACACATGTGCCACCATGTGCATCTGGCTTACATGGACACTGGGGAATTTGAACTTGGGTGCCTTAAATGCTCAGCCGTCTCTCCAGCTTCCCTCCCCCCCCCCCTTTTTTTGTGGTTTTTCGAGATAGGGTCTCACTCTAGCCCAGGCTGACCTGGAATTCACTATGTAGTCTCAGACTGACCTTGAACTCACAGCGATCCTCCAACTTCTGCCTCCCAAGTGCTGGGATTAAAGGCATGCACCACCATACCTGGCTCCCTTTCTCATTTTTATGATTACTTTTATTATCATGACCTTTACAGTGTGAAGATTTTGCACATTGGCCATACTCCCATTGTGCTATACTCTCCTGCCTCCTCTCTCCCACCCCCACTCCTCTGAGGGTTGTTAGTATTCACTGTAGGGTCATCAATGCACCTCTCACTCTCAGTGGGTGAGGGACAATGTCTCCAGATACATCTTCCCATCCTATGGCTCTTCCTATCATTGCCTCCTGTTCTGGAATGCTTCCTGAGCCTTCGTGGTTGTGTTATAAGCCCCCTTTAGTGCTGAGTTCTCTGAGGGTTTTGAGTCTCCTCAATGTCTACCACCATCTCCCTGGAGGAGGTTGTCAGGCCAGCAGTGAGAGCAGCACCTGCTTACATTGCCACTTTCTATGTGGTGTCTCCTGGGTAGGGGCATTTGCTTAAAAGAAGTATTGGGGGCTGGAGGGATGGCTTAGAGGTTAAGGAGTTTGTCTGCAAAGCCAAAAGACCCAGGTTCAGTTTCCCAGGACCCACGTTAGCCAGATGCACAAGGGGGCACATGCATCTAAGATTTGTTTGCAGTGGCTGGAGGCCCTGGTGCACCCATTCTCTCTCTTTCTCTCCCCCTCCTTCCCTCTTTCTCTCTGTCAAATATTAATTAATTAATTGAAATTAAAATTAAAAAAGAACTTTTGGGACATCACTCTTGCCTGTCTCTTTGCTTCCTGGCCTCCATGAGTTGAGCAGCTTTCTCCACCACATGTCCTCACTCTGATGTACTGACTGGCTCACCACAGACCCCAAAACAACAAAACTGACCACAACTGAACTTTCTGACACTGTGGACCAAAACAGAAACCTGTCCTGTCCTCTTGACAAGCAGATGGTCTTTGGTGTTTGTCATGCTAACAGAAAGCTAAGACACTTGGACATCGTGACTCCCACATTCCTTTTCCAGGCCTCTAGCCTCTGGGAGGGTGGGGAAGACAATGCCATTTTCAGCTCCAGCTCACCCTGCGCTGCTTGTCACAGACAACTCATTTCCCTAGCACACCGAAACCTGAGAAAATGATCAGTGTTCCCTCAAGCAAGCCGGTTTCGTGATGACAAGGAGGAGTTCTCTCCATTGGTGTGCAGTGTTCATCTCATTTTGCAGATGAGGGTGCTCAGTGATGGACCCCAAATGTCACAGAGAGCAAGTGATGGGAGCAAGATCCAAACTCCAGAAACAATGCTGATCTGTCAAGACAACCTGTCCCTTAGGCACTGAGGGACAATGCTGAGAGTCCATGACACCTCCATGGGCTCACAAAATGCTTTACTAGCCATTTCTTTTTCAATTTTTTAAAAAAATATATTATTTATTTACAACCAGAGAGAGACAGAGATAGAAAGAGAATGGGCACACCAGGGCCTCTAGCTGCTGCAAACAAACTCCAGGTGTATGTACCACTTTGTGCATCTGGCTTTACATGGGTGCTGGGGAATCAAACCCAGGTCTATAGGCTTTTCAGGCAAGTGTCTTAACCACTGACCCATCTTTCCAGCCCACTTTAATATCCATTTCTTTTAAGTTGAAGAGTGCATCCCAGAAATAATTATTTGACTTAATCAAAAAATTAGATTAAAAGCATAAAAATTATATTTATTTTTGTCTTGTGATGTTTTGATACATGTATACATTATCTAATGTTTAAAGCAGGTTAAACCTATCTACCTCCTTAGAAGGTTATCATTTCTTTATGGAGAAAGCAGTCAAAATCAGTTTCTTTCTTTCTTTTATTTTGAGAGAGAGGGAGAGGGAGAGAATGGGTGTGCCAGGGCCTTCAGCTGCTGTGAACGAACTCCAGATGCATGTGCCCTCTTGTAGCACATGTGCAACATTGCCTGTTTGCATCACTGTGTGTCTGGCGACATGGGACCTAGAGATTTGAATATGGGTTTTTAGGCTTCACAGGCAAGTGCCTTAACTGCTAAGCCATCTCTCCAGCCCTCATTCAGCTTTTTAAAATACACAGTACATTATTATTATGTATAGTCACACTACTGAATAGAACTTCTTGTGTGTGTCTATCAGCCATTAATGAACCTCTTTCCCCATTGCCTGGTAACCACCATTCTGCTCCAAATTCTATGACAGCAAATGTTTTAGATTCCATGTAAAAGAGAGATCATGTGATAGTGTCCTTCTATACCTGAATAATTTCATGTAATGCATTTTGCTAAATATTAAAAATAAATTATAATAATTATTAATGTTTTATAGAGGGAAGAGCCCCTGAAGACAAAGGCTTTACCCCTCAGGATCATTAAAGTCACTCTTTAGCCCTGACCATTTTGTCCAGCTCTTTTAAAAAATATTTTTTCATTTCTTTATTTGGAAACATAGAGAGAATGGGTATGCCAGGGCATCCTGCCTCTGCAGACTAACTCCAGACACATGTGCCACTTTGTGCATCTGGCTTGATGTAAATACTGGGGAACCCAACCTAGCCATGAGGCTTTGCAAGCAAGCACCTTTAACCACTTTAACTTTAACCACTCCAGCTGATACAGACTCACTTGACCTAGGCTCCATCTTGGTTGTTTAAACAGAAAGTTAACCCAGAGCTGGAGAGATGGCTTAGCAGTTAAGGCATTTGCCTGCAAAGCCTAATGACCCAAGTTCCATGTAAAACCAGGTGCACAAAGTGATGCATGCATCTGCAGTTTGTTTGCAGTGGCTGGAGGCCCTGGAGCACCCATTCTCTTTGTCTTTCTTCTCTCTCTCTGTTTGCAAATAAATAAATATATATTTTTAAAGTTAATCCCAGGGCTAGAGAGATGGCCTAGCGGTTAAGGTGCATGCCTGTGAAGCCTAAGGACCCAGGTTTGATTCTCCAGGTCCCACATAAGCCAGATGCACATGGTGGCACATGCATCTGGAATTCGTTTGCAGTGGCTAGAGGCCCTGGCACACCCATTCTCTCTCTGTCTCTCTCCCTCTCTCTGTCTTTAATAAATAAATTTTAAAAATAAAACATTAACCCCAATTCTAGAAAGAAAACTTAATTAAAGTACAGCTCTAGTCCATTGTGGGGTCAGTGGCATCATTTTCATACATTCATTGAATAAACATTTCAAATGGCTTGGTATAAATGGAAAACAAAAATTAAGATATATTGCTAAACTTTCAGTTTGATGCACCAAAAGCTTGTTTTTATAGTTTTACTCACACTAGTCCACTGAGGGTTAGTGAAACAATTTATAGCTAGAATATTTTTAGAGCTTTTTTTTTTTTTTCAAGACAGGGTGTCATTCTAGCCCAGGCAGACATGGAATTCACTGTGTAGTCTCAGGGTGGCCTCAAACTCCTGACCATCCTCCTACCTCTGCCTCCCGAGTGCTGGAATTAAAGGCGTGCGCCACCACACCCAGCGAGACAAGCTTTTAAAGCTCAGGCTGGCTTTGAATTCCCTATTATGCTGGTTTGATTCAGGTGTTCTCCATAAACTTACATGTTCTGAATGCTAGGTCCCCAGCTGGTGGCAATTTGGGAATTGGAGCCTCCTGGAGGTGATGTATTGTTGTGGGGATGGGCTTACGGGTGTTATACACAGCTTCCCCTTGCCAGTGTCTGGCACACTCTCCTGCTGCTGTTGTCCATCTGATGTTGGCCAGAAGGTGATGTCCACCCTCTGTTCATGCCATCATTTCCCCCTTGCTATCTTGGAGCTTCCCCTTGAGTCTGTAAGGCAAAACAAACCCTTTCCTCCCATCAGCTGCTCTTCGTTGGGTGTTTTCTGACAGCAACACAAAGCTGACCGCAACACCTATGTATGTAGTCAAGGAATTCTGCCTTCAGAGTGCTAGGACTGCAGTGTGCACCACCACACCAGAGTTATATGGTGCCAGGGATCAAACCTAGGGCACTGCGTATGCTAGGCAAACACTCTTCCAACTTAGCTATGTCCCCAGGCCCCCCAGAAGTCAATTTTCTTTTAAATTCAAGGGAAGACCACGCCTGGCTAGTTTTAGTGTTTAACTGGAATGCTGGTCTAAACAATCAACCGGGAAGGGTGGAGTTCTCTGAGTATTTTTTCCCAAAGCTCACCTTTTCTCTCTGGCCTTTTGCTTGAATTCATGCAGACTATGACAGTGTCCAGCCCTCATGGCACTCTCGTCTCTTGCTGGTGGCATGGCTGAGCAGTAGAGGGTATTTCTGTTTGACTGCTTGGGTTTGGATCCCTTTCTTGGATTGAGCTTGATCACTGTGGCTCTGGTTTTCCCCTTCTTTCCTGAGTCCAGGAAGGAGGAGGATTCCTCATCCGGAAGCTTGGCAAACTGATCAGGCAGGGAAGAGCCGCAGGCTTCCGTCACAGCTCACTGCTCCGTTGAGCCGAGCACTTCTTGGTTGGCCCCGTTTGCTGCTAAGCTGTATTTCTCCACCGTTGACTTTGAAGAACTCATTTTAGCGGAGACATGAATAATGAATACAAATGGGTTTTTAAGAAACACATTGGATGGGGCTGTTTTCCTATTTCTGTTTTGTTTGTTCTGGTGTTAAATTTCTGGTCCCTCCCCTCTGCCTGAATGTCCCTTCTTTGGCAGTTAACATGAATGATTTCTTGATTTCAGAGCTGAGATATTGAATTAGAGATACACTTCCCCGGTCACCCAGGCTGGAGCCGCCTGTTCACCCATCTCAACACCCTATCTGAAGTCTCTTCATAGTGCCGAGAAGGCTGGTGCTCTTTCTTTTTACCTTATCTGTTTTTCTCTTTGCCTTTTCCTTCTTCTCTCCCCTCTTCCTTGTCTGGTTTCTTACATTAGAACATAAGCTGCATAGAACAGGGCCTTGTTCGCTCTTCCCTCTATATGTAAGTGCAAGCCTGGCACAGAGAAGACACGAGACAATTACTTGTGGAAGAGTGAGAAAGGGGGAGGGAAGGAGGGAGAGAGGGAGGGTGGCAGAAAAATGAAAGAATAAAGCAGTCCCCAGTAGCAGTCTTAATTGCACATGGCATGATGTACCTCGTATCTTCCTAAACCCATATACGGATCATCTATACCACCCTTCCCATCATGTGTTCTATATGTCAGGCATGACTCATTCCATCTATGTCCTCCATATGAACTGAAAGTGGGGAAGGTGGCCTTGTCATTGGCGGGTTGCCTGGGGAGCATTATCCGCTGGTGATGGTCAGAATTCCTGTTTCCCTACAAAGGCATGAGCCAGAGTTAGCATTCGAGTGGAGGAGAGGCTGCAGACAAGCAGAGTAAGGGATGCGGGGAGTGATTTGGAAAGAGCCAGGGAAGGAGGGAGGTTGGGCGGTATAATTTGTGAGTTGCACAGCTGTACCTGACTCTGTGTGCATGGAGGGGTGGGTACAACAGTGCAGCCTGATGTTGTAGTGGACTCATCACAGCTGCCCTCACTCCGAGGAAGGAGCATCATGTCCCCCACCACCCCCCAGTCAAGCTGGTCAGGTAATGCTCCATCCAAAAGTTCTGGAGAAGGGAAAACATCTGTAGGGGCTGGAAAGATCAGAGGCAGAACTCTGGAGAGAGAGGAATTGGGAGGTGGGGGGCCTCCTTTCCTTGTGGGGAATCAGGGCTTCTGACCAGGAAGTAAGTGACTTGCTGCAGACTCAGTCTGGCCTGTGCAGTGCAGGCCAGCAATGGTTTGGAGCCCCAGTGGTGGGCTTGAGGGAAGGCAGGACATCGACGGCCTGTGGAAGTCGGAAAAGGGCAGAGGATCAGGGGGAAGCCGACGGTAATGAGAGAAGATGCCCCCAATAATAGTCAAAAGATGAGTGATTAAATCCAATTTTCAAACAGCCCATTTCCTAGTATCAAAGGGATATAGGATCTGAGACCAAAAATCATTTTAATGGGTGGAAAGAACAGAAAGTCTATTAATTTCAGCAAGGAAGGTCTAGCGATTTAATTGGATTATGTTATGTGGAGTGCTAATACTGTACAGCACTGCGACAGCAATTTTGCAGTGAATGGAGAACTACTATGTATTCTCTTTTTACAATTTTGTAGAGGGAGAGCACCGCAAAAACATGAAATGGATTCTGGTACCTCTCGTCTCCTGGCTCAAGAGTTTCCAGGAGTGGGTTTAAGTCCGTGGACTACCCTCTGTCTTTACTTTGCTGACTCAGGTACTGGCCTCTGTGCTGGCCATAATCTCCCTCTGAGACCATTCATACCAGAATCACCTGGAATGTCTCCTGCCAGACCTGCTGAGGCAGAATCTGGATTTGGAGGGACGCTGGCACGGGCATTCTCCGTGCACTGGAGGGACGCTGGCATGGGTATTCTCCATGTACTGGAAGGACACTGGCACGGGTATTCTCCGTGCACTGGAGGGACGCTGGCATGGGTATTCTCCGTGTACTGGAAGGACACTGGCACGGGTATTCTCCGTGCACTGGAGGGACGCTGGCACATGCATTCTCCATACACTGGAGGGACGCTGGCACGGGTATTCTCCATGTACTGGAAGGACACTGGCACGGGTATTCTCCATACACTGGAGGGACGCTGGCACGTGCATTCTCCGTGCACTGGAAGGACGCTGGCATGGGCATTCTCCGTGCAGGCGGGATTCTCCGTGCACTGGAGGGACGCTGCGCGCGGGCATTCTCCGTGCACTGGAGGGGACGCTGGCGCGGGCATTCTCCGTGCACTGGAGGACGCTGGCGCGGGCATTCTCCGTGCACTTGGCGCGGGCATTCTCCGTGCACTGGACTGGGGACGCTGGCGCGGGTATTCTCCGTGCACTGGAGGACGCTGGCATGGGCATTCTCCGTGCACTGGAGGGACGCTGGCACGGGCATTCTCCGTGCACTGGAGGGACGCTGGCGCGGGCATTCTCCGTGCACTGGAGGGACGCTGGCGCGGGCATTCTCCGTGCACTGGAGGGACGCTGGCACGGGCATTCTCCGTGCACTGGAGGGACGCTGGCGCGGGCATTCTCCGTGCACTGGAGGGACGCTGGCACGGGTATTCTCCGTGCACTGGAGGGACGCTGGCGCGGGCATTCTCCGTACACTGGAGGGACGCTGGCGCGGGCATTCTCCGTGCACTGGAGGGACGCTGGCACGGGCATTCTCCGTGCACTGGAGGGATTCTGGTGCATGTATTCTCCGTGTACTCAGGGGTTGACTTTTATTCTCCTGGTGCCAAGGGAACATATTACATACACGAGCTCT
This sequence comes from Orientallactaga sibirica, assembly GCA_036365145.1. Classification (NCBI taxonomy): domain Eukaryota; kingdom Metazoa; phylum Chordata; class Mammalia; order Rodentia; family Dipodidae; genus Orientallactaga; species Orientallactaga sibirica. The sequence goes on from JAEOAD010001030.1 coordinate 8,231,612, forward strand.
CATTTTGCTCTCTGTATCATTTCGTAAAGTGACCAAGTAAACAATTTCCCTCTACAACACAAATTCACATTTAAATAATCCTGTCTACTTCTGTGTTGGTTTGGGCTCATCCCAAAGCTTCTTTTAAGAAAGGAGGAGTAAACCCAACTCACTGTGGTCATTTGTTTGTTATTAAATGATGCTTTGATTCCACAGCCAGCCTGTGTTGATATTGCCCTTGGCCTCCTCCCAGAGAACGCCAGTGCCAATAGAAAAAGATGGGTATCTCCTGCCCTCTTTACTTTACCCTTCAGTTATATGACCCTGATGTCTTAGGGTATTCTACACTTCATTATTGTTATTATTTTTATTTTTTATCTTTTTGGTTTTTCAAGGTAGCGTCTTGATCTGGACTAGGCTGACCTAGAATTCACTATGTAGTCTCAGGCTGGCCTCAAACTCACAGTGATTCTCTTTTCTCTGCCTCCTGAGTGCTGGGATTAAAGGTGTGTGCTCTCACACCCAACTATTTTTATTTTTTATCTTTTTTAAAACGGGGAACACTTGAATCAAACCACCACAGATATTATAGCCAGTGCCCCCTTGCCAGTTATTTATTTAATTAAAAATATTTTATTTATTTGAGAGAGAAAAAGAGGAAGAGAGAGAGAATGGGTGTGCCAGGGCCTTCAGCTGCTGTAAACGAACTCCAGACGCCTGTGCCACTTTGTGCATCTGGCTTAAGTGGGTCCTGGGGAACTGAACCTGGGTCCTTTGGGCTTCGCAGGCAAATGCCTTAACCACTAAGCCATCTATCCAGCCCATTTTTAAAAACTTTATTGTTATTTATTTATTTGAGACAGAGAGAGGGAGAAAGAGAGACAGTGGGTGAGAGTGGGTGCTCCAGGGCCTCTAGCCACTGCAAATGAACTCCAGATGCATGCGCCAACATGTGCATCTGGCTTACATGGGACCTGGAGAATTGAACCGGGGTCCTTAGGCTTTGCTAAGCTAAGCCACCTCTCCAGCCGTATTTTAACATTTTATTGACAGCCTCCATACATATAGATAATGAATCATGATCATAATCTCCTCACACTACCCTTCCTTTTCTCCTTCCCCTACTCCCTCCCCTAAATCACTTCTTCTTTCTAACTAGTCCGTCTTCTATTTTGATATCATGTTTGTTTTCCTCCTATTATTTAGGTTTTGCATAGGTAACAAGCCACTGTGAGGTCATGAATACCATGCCCACTTTGGGGCTGGAAGACATTATTGCAAAGTATGCCTCCCCTTCCTTTGCCTCTTACATTATTTTTTTAAACTTCTTTTTTTAATTTATTTTTATTTATTTTTGGAGAGACACACAGTCAGAGACAGACAGAGAGGGAGAGGGAGACAGATAGAGATGGGCGCACCAGCAGTCTCTCAGCTGCTGTAAATGAAATCCAGATGTGTGTGCCCCTTGTGGTCAAGTGTGGCATTGCGCCCTTGCGTCACTTTGCATCTGGCTAAACGTGGGACCTGGACATTGGAACCAGGTTCTTAGGCTTAGCCGCTAAGCCATCTCTCCAGCCCTCTTACACTATTTTTAAAAATTGTTTTTACTTATTTACAAGCAGAGAGAGACAGACAGACAGACAGACAGAGAGAATGGGCGTACCAGTGCCTCCAGCCACTGCAAATGAACTCCAGGTGCATGTGCCCCTTGTGCATCTGTCTTACATGGGTCCTGGGGAATTGAACCTGGGTCCTTTGGCTTCACAGGCAAACACCTTAACCTCTAAGCCATCTCTCCAGCCCCACCTCTTACATTCTTTTCTGCCACCTCTTCAGCAATGGTCCCTGAGCTTTGGAGGGTGTGATAGAGATGTCTCACTTAGTGCTGAACATCCTGCTCTCATTTTTCTCAGCACTTTGATGAGTTTTGAGTTGCCCAAGTGGTCACTGCTATCTGAAAAAAGAAGCTTGTTGTCCACTTTAGATATCTGCAACTCAAAGGTGCAGGGAGATCCCTGAATTGGAACTCAATAGAGCTAGACTTCAAGGGCAATGAGAGAGCATCAAGTGAGAAGTGGTGTGGAAAGAGGGCTTTCCCAGGGAAGCTGCAAAAGGCACTATCAGTGCTGAGTAGAAGTGACAGTGGACCCTTTGGCACTAAGTGAGACATCTCGATCACACTCTCCAATACTTTAAATTCTGTCCAATTTCAACGGATTGTTTGTTTGCATATGTCTGAAGTTATCAACCAATCATAGACACACAAAAGAGAAGACCAGTAGCAGTAGCCTGGGGCGGCAACCCAGCTCTGTCATTGTCATCTCTGCCTGCTCTGCTGTGTGTGTCCCCAACTTCACCAAAGAGAGTCCACCCCCATTGTTTTACTTTGGGCTTCCACGTGTGAGTTTCCTGGAGAACAGTTCTTAACTACTTTAAATTTTCTTTGAAATGTTTTCTTTGTCTGCCTATCAAACTCTGTAAAGCAAAGTACCTTAGAAGCAGAAAGAGGAATGGCTTGTTGAGAGGTCAAATGGGGGATGGAGAGATGGCTTAGTGGTTAAGATGCTTGCCTGCAAAGCCTAAGAACTCGTGTTTGAATCTCCAGATCCTACATAAGCCAGACACAGGGACGTAAGTGTGCAATGTTGCACAATGTGCACAAAGGGCCCATGCATCTGGAGTTCGTTTGCAGCAGCTGAAGGCCTGGGCATGGCCATTCTCTCTCTCTCTCTCTCTCTCTCTCATAAATTTTTAAAAAGGTCAAATGGTTCATTAATGGCAAATGTAGATTGTACCTTCCTGTTGTTGTTGTGACAAATTACCACAGACTTGTGGCTTAACAATCAAGCATATTCCTAACATTTCTGGAGGCCACAAGTTCAAAATGGGTTTCACTGAGCTAAAATCAAGATGTGGACAGAGCTACATTCCTTCTGGAAGGTGTAGAGGAAAATGTATTTCCTTGTCTCATTCTTGTCCAGCTTTGAGATGCTGCCAACACTCTTTGACTTGAGACTGAACTCGCGATTGCATCATTCCAGCTTCTGCCTTCCCCTCCCACCTTGTCCTTTGATGCTCACTCTCCTGCCTTCCTCTCATAATGATGCTTGAGATTACACTGGACCCATCTGGATAACCCAGAACTGTCTCCCCATCTCAGGAGCCTTAACTGACTCAGGGTTCAAAGCTCCTGGAGCCAGGTAAATTGGCATAAACACGGGTTTGGAGAATTAAGAGATGACATGAAGGTTTATCCTGCCTACCGCACAGAAGCAGAACACAGACATCCCCACAGCTCTCAGGCCCTCACTGTCCCAACCATTCTTCTGGTTCCCAGGGTTCAAGGTCATCTAGAGAGGCTCAGAGGCAACAACAGAGAGTTTCTTTTTGATTACTGCCTTTGGGGTGCATCCCATACCCCCATATTCTCCATATCCCCTCCCCACTGTATTACCTAAGCACATATTAGGGTAGGGTGCATCTTGCTGATACAATCAAAAAGGGTTGGGGGTTAATTCTTTAAAAAAACATTTTTATTCATTTTTTTTTGAGAGAGACAGAAAGAAAGAGGAAAAGGGGGAGATAATGGGTGTGCTAGGGCCTCCAGCCACTGCAAATAAACTCTAGACACATGTACCACCTTGTGCATCTGGTTTACATGGGTACTGGGGAATTGAACCTGGGTCCTTAGGCTTTGCAGACAAGTACCTTAACCACTAAGCTATCTTTCCAGCCCTGGGGGTTAATTCTTTATTGACACCTCTGAAGAACCTGAGTGTGGGGAACTGAAACACCCTAATACCCAGGAGGACCAGGGTGCAACCCAATGGTACCAGCACACCTTGTTCGTGTCAATCAGAAGCCAGCAAAGCAGAGAATCAGGATGAAAGCAAGAAGGGATCGGGAAACAGGCTGAGCTGATGGTGTTGGTGGCTCTGTCTTAGTTAGCTGGCATCAAGGAGGCAAAACTCACAGAGTGAATGGTTGGCAACTGGCACTGCCTGGCAGGTGAGCTACCTCCACCTGTCCTTCAGAGCCCACTAAACCAAGAAGGATTAACTAGAGAGGAAACACATGCCAGGAATTCCTGATCGCTGCTTGGGGATCTTTTATGGCTTTCCTACTCTATCCAGCTGAGTGCAGGAGGTTTGTCAAGCATAGAGGAAAAGCCAGGCTCATGTGAGAGAGGCCATGGCAGGGTGTGTGTTCTACGTTCCCTGAACCAAACCGCACCTGCGTCTCTCCAGCCCTGAACAAACAAGAGAAACCAGGGAACCAAAGTTCAGATCCTCCAGTATCTGAGGAAAGTCTCCCGAGAAACCTAGGAAAGAGGCTTAGTGATAAGGAGCGATGGATGCAGGAGATTCTTCCTGGAAGCACTGGGGAAGGGGATCATCTCACTCAGGCTCTGCAGTCCTATCTCAGGAGACTCACCAGCAGCTTCGCAGCATGTGACCTGCACAGTCAGAAGGGCCTCCTGGTGGGCTTAATGCTCTGCTGTCACCACCCTGATCTTCTCAATCTTTTATTTTATTTTATTTTATTTTATTTTATTTATTTATTTGAGAGGGAGAGGGAAGGAGAGAATGGTGTGTCAGGGCCTTCAGCCACTGCAAGCGAACTTCAAGAAGCATGCACCACCTTGTGCATCTGACATGGGTCCTGGGGAATTGAACCTAGGTCCTTTGGTTTTGCAGGCAAGTACCTTAACCACTAAGCCATCCCTCCAGCCCTTCATAATTTTTTTTTTTTTTTTTTTTTTAGTAAAAGGCCTTACATTTCTATTTTGCGCTGGACCCTGGAAATTATACCCCTGGTTCTTCAGGTATGTCATACAAGTATTTGTGTAGGACTAAGGGCTAAGAAGATAATAAAATATTATCTTTCAATGTACAAGATGTGCTGTATTCAGTAGTTAGCTAAAATTCAATTTCCCCTCATCCACTCATCGTCCCCTACACACCCACATGCATGCAAATGCACACCTCCTTACACAACTGACCACACCAAGTGGAAGTGCAACGGTGATGCACTGGTGGGATCAGGCCATGCCTCTGAGATGCTGAAGAGAATTTGGTTGCATTTTAGGGGAATCATTAGGTCCTCAATTCGTGGGCCCATGAATCAAGGAACTCTGGAGAAGAGTTCAACCTCTGAATGGGTTTGAGCATTTGGAACTCAAGTTCTTACATAATCTTGACCACTGCTGTCAGAATATGATTTTGAAAATGAAAGAAAGAGGAAAGGAAGACATCACCATTTTAAAAAAAAAATCATGAAAAGGGCTCAAGTGTGGTTCAGTGATAAAGTACTTGCCTAGCATGCATGAGGCTCTGGGTTCCAGCCTCAGCACTATCAAAAATTTTAAAGGGGCAGGAGGGATGGCTAGTTTTTAAGGCATTTACCTGCAAAGCCAAAGGACCTTGGTTTGGTCCTCCAGATCCCACATAAGCCAGATGCACAAGGGGGCGCATGTATCTGGAGTTTATTTGCAGTGGCTGGATGCCCTGGTGCACCCATTATCTCTCTCTCAAATAAATAAATAAAATATATTGAAAGAGAGAAAAAGGCGGGGCATGATGGCACACACCTTTAATCCCAGCACTCAGGAGGCAGAGGTAGGAGAATCACTGAGAGTGCAAGGCCACCTTGAGACTACATAGTGAATTCCAGGTCAGCCTGGGCTAGAGTGAGACCCTACCTCGAAAAAAAACCAACCAACCAAAAAAAAAAAAAAAAAGATTAAAAAGGAAAAAAGAAAACGTGATAAGAATTTCCGCATGAGGTGAATGTGGAGACCCACCGCTCCCATTCTGTGGCTGTGATGCTCACGGCTGGCTCGCTGCTCGGCCAGCCAGGACCACATCCTTGGGCTTGCAAAATTTTGGCTTTTTCCTGCTGGTTTTCTAGTGCGTTCTCTAGCTTCCTGTCAGTACTGTGGGGTGTTTCCAGTGGCCACAACCGATCTGCCCCATCTGGCAGCAAAGCGGGTGTTGGTTCTGAGCACCCCTCGCTAAGAAAGCCACTGTCAAAGCTGAGAAGAGCCAACGGTGACCTCCATGAAACTACGGCGGACACCAGTGACCCCCAACGAGCGCAGTGAAGCGGGCGGGGAGAGTATAATCTATGTGAGCCACCATGCCAGGCCACGTCTCTTCTGTTTGCAAACAAACAACAACAACAAAAAACCTGAAGAAGAAGACAGAGTCCAAAACAGAGCGCACAAAAAAAGCCACACGTGCCTGCTGTCCGCCTCAAGCTCTGCTATGCCTGTGAGCTCAGGAGTAACTGGTTTTCAACGCGCTGTCTCCTCTGGCTGGTTTCCAGCGCCCTGGAATGCGTGGGTGCTGTTTCTCGTTTCACTTTGTCCACCCCTAGCCTGGGTTTTATAGTCACACTTGGGGAAGGGAACTTGCTAAGCGTCCAGCTACCATTGTTCTGAGCTGAACTTCTGAAGGACTGTGAAATTTTAAATGCAATGAGGCTGCAGTTTCCCATTAAAAAAAAAAAAATTAATTGAGAGAAAGAGGCAGGTAGAGAGAAAGAATGGGCTCGCCAGGGCCTCCAGCCACTCTGGACGAACTCCAGACACATGCGCCACCTTGTGCATCTGGCTTACGTGGGTCCTGGGGAATCAAACCTGGGTCCTTTGGCTTTGCAGGCAAGCACCGTAACTGCTAAGCCACCTGGCCAGCCCTGTTTTCCTATTTTTCTCAGTTCCCAACACCCCTGCAGTCCTTCATGTGTCTCATTTCAATGATGTGTATTAGCTGATGGAGGGGGGGGGAGCTCATGGTCCTTGGGGGTGGTGCCTAGCCATTGTCCTAAAAGTGGAATGAGATTTTTAAGTACATATACTCCTTCCAGAAACATCTCCTGTACTTAAAGGCCTGTGTGATCCTGTCAGAAGAGAACTAAAGACAAGGTCCTGGTCTTCAAGGACTCTGAAACCCTTTACATATAAAATATGTCCATATCTAATAAAAATTTAAAAAGGGAAATCCTGGGGGGGAGTGAGAGGCAGGCTCATGAAGGACAAGAAATGTTTTTTTGGGCTGGAGGAATGGCTTAGCAGTTAAGGCATTTGCCTGTGAAGCCTTAAGGACCCAGGTTCAATTCTCCAGGTCCCACGTAAGCAGATGCACAAGGTGGCACATGTGTCTGGAGTTCGTTTGTAGTGGTTGGAGGCCCTGGCGAGCCCATTCTCACTCTCTCTGTCTCTGTCTCTCCCTCTTTCTAATAAATAAATACGTAAAAATAAATCTTTTTTTTAAAAAAAGTTTTCATTTTGAGGACACGTTAGGCAGTCTGGAAGACTGCTTTTCAGCTACTAATTGTTACTTAGGAACTTTTCCCTCCAGAGCTAAAATTGCTTCAGTTGGAAAGAATAAATTGGTGCACCCTAAAAATGAGAATTTGGGGTGTTGGGTGATATGGAGTGCTATAGGTCATCTTACTGTTAGTCAAAGAATAGTGAAAAGAGTATTCAGAACCAAGAACCTAGTCCTAGCTCGTAACTACCTAGCAAACCCTCCATTTGTTGTTGCTGTTGTTGTTTGTTTTTCAAGGTAGGGTCTCACTCTAGCCCAGGCTGACCTGGTATTCACTATGTGGTCTCAGGGTGGCCTCGAACTCACAGTGATCCTCCTACTTCAGCTTCCTGAGTGCTGGGATTAAAGGCCTGGCCACCCTCTACCATTTTGAGAAATCACTTTCCCATGTGTAAATAGAGGAGGAAGCAGGGGAAGAGAATAAGCTTTTGTTCAAATTCTCTGTGGTTCTTAGGGAAAAGAAGGTAACTTTTTCCCTATGTTCAGTGTCTAGAACATGTGATCACCTTTGATATGGCCACATACGTGGGGGCAGGGTCACCCAAGGTGCCCCAAGCAGCTATTATTCCTCAGAATGGTTTAAGCACGGTTTCATAATGTTTTACAATTTATTTTAGTATAATGTTTTGAAACCCCAAGGAAAGTTATGAAACTTTATCTGCGGAAAGAAAAGTACATAGTCTTCTACAAACAAAACATTTTGTATAATTGCAGGGAATTCTCACGTCCCTGCAAAACCCAGGCTGAGGTCTCCAGGAGCAAACAATGGACAAGGACCACAAGGAGCCTCAGACGCCGGGATTTAGCTCTGGTTGAGGGCTTCTCCTCTTGTTAAGACAAAGGGGAAGCGTGAAGGTTTGAATTTAAAACTCTATTACGGAAAATGAACACTGTTCATCTTTGAGAAAGGCAGAGTAGAAAAACAGGCAGACTTCTCTCTTAACAGCAGCTCAGGCCCAAAGAAGGAATGGCAAATTAAAGGCATTAATATTTATCATAGCCAAAGAGGGAAAAACTGCAGGAAATGATTAGCAAGGCCACAGCAGCAATTACAACTCAAGACAGGAAGCTGAGCCAGGTTTATCTCATTAGTTAATCGGGAGGATATTCCACCACAAACCTCAAGGGGACTCTAATCCCTCATTAAAAGACTCCTCGGGGACCATCCAAGGCGTTATCGGCCCTCTCCCTTTTGGAACGTGGAGAAGGGTTTCGGCTATGATAAGTGAGCACTTATATGTGAACTCTTGGAATATTTGTACTTGGTATTCATTTTGAAATTAGACTAAACCAGCACACAGAGAAGCAACCACAAGCTAGGGTCCCCATGCATTCGACAGACACAGGGGCTCAAAGCCAGCAGCAAGCATGACCTTCCGCGTTAGAACGAGAGGACCAAGCCCAGTCATCTCAAACAGCCCTGTCGTTCTGCTCCCTTGACGGCTGCTGTGCACACAAACTCTCCCAGCCACTTAGTGGGAAGTGGCATTTACCCTGTGGAAGAGGACAAAATGCAGTGTGTCTGTGTGTACCCATTCAGGTCTGTGCTTTGAAGCCAACAGCCTCGATCCCAAACGTGGAGGGCCATGTCGCAGTAGATACCACCTTGCAAAGAGTGTGTCTCCAAGGCAGGATTTTGATATGTACCCCACGCTGGCCTTGAACTTTTGATCTCGTTTTTTAGCTCTGCCTCCCAAGTGCTGGGATTAAAGGAATGTGCCACCATGCCCAGATAAAGTTATATTTTTAAAAATCTATTTTGGGGGGCTGGAAAGATGGCTTAGTGGTTAAGGTGCTTGCCTATGAAGCCTGAGGACCCAAGTTCAATTCCCCAGTACCCACATAAGACACACAAGGTGGCTCATGCATCTAGAGTTTATTTGCAGTAGCTAGAAACCCTGGAGCACCCATTCTTTCTTTCTCTCTCTCTCTCTCTTTCTCTCTCTTTGCCTCTTTCTCTCTCTCAAATAAATAAATGAAATACTTTTAAAAATAAAATAAATCTTTTTTTTTCCTAAGAGTTATAGTGTTTTCCTTTTTGACAAAGAAGTTATTGGTCCACCCAGAATTGATTTTTTTTTTGTTTTTTTTTTTTGTTTTGTTTTTCGAGGTAGGGTCTCACTGTGTAGTCTCAGGCTGGCCTTGAACTCACGGCAATCCCCTTAACTCTGCCTCACAAGTGCTGGGATTAAATGCTTGTGCCACCACGCCCAGCCAGAATTGATTTTTTGTATGAGTTTTGTGAAGCTAGGACCTATTAGCTCAGGATGGTATTTTATCTCTAATGTCTTTATTTCCTTTTTTTTTTTTTTTTTTTTTTTTTTTGCACACGAGTGTGTGTGTAGTATGTGTGGTGTGCACGTCTCTATTTATATCCATCAGGTTTTCTTAACCAGGGCCCTTTATTCCCTTGTACTAGGGCATTTAATCACCCTCATATCATTTCCACCACCAACACTGACTACAGCTCTATCATAAGTCTTCTTGGGACCAGGTCCCTGAATTCTCCTGTGGAAAAACACAGATCTAGACTATTCTTGGAACTTTTCCTCCTATTTTCAATTTGAGATTCATCTTGTTCAATTTCGAAATAAATACCTGGTAAAACTTTAAAACAAGGGCCAGGCGTGGTGGCGCACGCCTTTAATCCCAGCACTTGAGAGGCAGAAGTAGGAAGATGGCTGAGAGTTCGAGGACACCCTGAGACTACAGAGTGAATTCCAGGTCAGCCTGAGCCAGAGTGAGACCCTACCTGGAAAAATAAAAAAATAAATAATAATAATAAATAAAAAACTTTAAAACAAGAGTTGGTAGAGAGCTTGTTTAGCATGCAGGAGGCCTTAGGTTCATTGCCCAGCACCCAGATGGCTGGTAACAGATGCCTGAAATCCCAGCATTTGGGAGGTGAAAGCAAGGAAGATCGGCCAGGTGTGATGGCACACTCCTTTAGTCCCAGCACTTGGGAGGCAGAGGTTGGAAGACAGCTGTGAGTTTGAGGCCAACCTGAGACTACATAGTAAATTCCAGGTCAGCCTGAGTTAGTTTAGTCCTGTCTAAAAATACATAAGTATCTATATTAAAAGGATTGCTCTTTTTCTTTCTTGCTTTTTGGTATTTATTTATTTATTAGTGAGAGAATGAGGCAGATAGAGAATGGGCATGCCAAGGCCTCTAGCCACTGCAAATGAACTCTAGACCCTGTACATCTGGCTCCACGTGTCCACGTGGGTACTGGGGAATTGAACCTGGGTTCTTTGGCTTTGCGAGCAAGTGTCTTAACCACTAAGCCATCTGTCCAGCCTTGTGTGTGTGTATATATATATATATTTAACACTTCCCTTGTGCTGGAAGTATATCCCATGGGATCTTGTGTGCTAGGCAAGTGCTCTGTCCCTAGCAACACCCCTAAGACCACATAATTTTTGTTTGTTTGTTTATTTTTCAAGGTAGGGTCTCATTCTAGCCCAAGCTGACCTGGAATTCACTACATAGTCTTAGGCTGGCCTTGAACTCACAGCAACCCTCCTACCTCTACCTCCTGAGTGCTAGGATTAAAGGCATGAGCCAGCATGCCCAGCAGCCCATGTGACTTTTTATTTTTAATTGATTTGCAAGGAGAGAGAGAATGAACAAACCAGAGCCTCTTGCCGCTATATATCTGCCACTTTGTGACTTTGTGTGACTGGCTTTACGTGGATACTGAGGGATCAAACTTGGACCATTAGGCTTTACAAGCAAGTGCCTTTAACTGCTAAACTGTGTTTCCAGCCCCCCACATATTTTTTAAAAATATTTCATTTATTTATTATTTGAGAGAGAGAGAGAGGTAGAGAGCTAGAGAAAGAATATGCCAGGGCCTCCAGCCACTGCAAACAAACTCCAGATGCATGTGCCACCTTGTGTATTTGCCTTATGTGGGTACTTGGGAATTGAACCTGAGTCCTTTGGCTTTGCAAGCAAACACCTTAACTGCTAAGCCATCTCTCCAGTGCACCCCTACATAATTTTTGATAACTACCTCATATTCCTTAGAATAGTTGTACCATAATTTATTCACTTATTCTTCATTTTGGTGGACATTCAGGATATTTAAAGTGTTTTTTTGGAGGGAGAGAGAAAAAACTTCAAATGAAATTATATTAACCTTATAGACTAGCTTGATAAGAACTGACCACTTTATATTTAGTCTTGCTTTTCTATTTATTTATTTTAAGAGAGAGAAGCAGAGAGAGAGAGAGATAATGGGCACATCAGGACCTCCTGCTGCTGCAAACAAACTCCAGACACATGTGCCCCCTCTTATGCATCTGACTTATGTGGGTACTGGGGAATCAAACCCGGCTCTTTAGGCTCTGCAGGCAAGTGTCTTAACCATTAAGCCATCTCTCCGGCCTGTCTTGTTTTCTATAATCATGATGTCATTTCCATTTATTCAGGGTTTCTTTAATATCATTATAAAGGAGTTTTACAATTTTATCCATAAAGGTCTTTTACATGTGTGCAAAGTTACAGCAGCCATCTCGGGAGCAGAACTGTAGCCTTGCTCAGGCCTGTGGAATGAGAGTTGATCCCTGGGTACTTGGGCATCTCACTCTATCCTCTCTGTGCACTCTTCACTGAGACAGGCTCTCTGGCCTGGAACTCGCCAAGTAGGCTAGACTGACTGGCCCGTGTGCTTCAGGAACCTCCTGTCTCTGCTTCCCCACCCAGCACTGGCATAACAGGCACAGTACTGAGGATCAAGTACATCCTCAATGTCAAGGATCTAACTAGTTCCCCAATTCCCCTATGATTTATTTTAATATATTTATGTATTTATTTATTTAACAGAGAAAAAGGGAGAGAGAGAGAATGGGTTACCCAGGGCCTCCAGCCACTGCAAACAAACTCCAGATGCATGCACCACCTTGTGCATCTGGCTAATGTGGGTCCTGGGGAATGGAACCTGGGTCCTTTGGCTTTGCAGGCAAATGCCTTAACCGCTAAGCCATCCCTCCAGCCCCGCTTTATTTATTTTAAACTATTTATTTACTTGCATGTATCTGGTGTGTGCATGCCAGCTCTCTTGTCATTGCAAACAGAACACCAGATGTTTGTGGCACTTTTTGCATCTGTCTTTATGTAGGTGGATGGGGAATTGAACCCATACCAGCAGGCTTCACAAGAAAGCACCTTTAACTGCTAAGCAATCTCTCCAGGCCCCTTATTTTTTTCCTTTTTCTTTTTTTTTCTTTTCTTTTTCTTTTCTTGGTTTTCCGAGGTAGAGTCTCACTGTAGCACAGGCTGACCTGGAATTCACTGTGTAGTCTCAGGGTGGCCTTGAACTCACAGCAATCCTCCTACCTCTGCCTCCCAGTGCTGGGATTAGGGATTAAAGGCGTGCACCACCATGGCTGGCCAGCCCCCTTATTTCTATTTTAGTCTTGTCTTTTTTTTTTTTTAATTTGACCCCCAAAATATGGAACACTTCATGAATTTGTGTATCATCCTTGCACAGGGGCCATGCTAATCTTCTCAGTATTGTTCCAATTTTAGTATATGTGCTACTGAAGTGAGCACTTTTTAAATTTTTTATGAGAGAGAAACAGTGGATGTGTGAGAGAGACAGGAAGAGGGAGAGAATTGGCATGCCAAGGCCTCCAGCCACTGCAATCGAATTCCAGATGCTTGCGCCACCTAGTGCTCGTGTGTGACCTTGTGCCCTTAGTCTTGTCTTTTTAAAACTGAGCCTTCTGTCAAGAAATGCAATTGATATTGTACATTGATTCCACATCTAAAAAAGTCACTATCTTATATATTCAGACTCCCTCTATAGTTTATTTTCTTTGTAGACAATGATATCACTCATGAGATGTTAATATTTGCTATGAGAATATTTGACACATGTATTCAGATGATTTATTTGGCGTCTGCAGTGTTTTATTACCTGAAGATTTTCTTCTCCTGAGGAGGGGGCATTACCACGTACAGGGCAGACTATAAATCAGTGACTGCTCTCCATTGCTCAAAATCAAGCAAAAAAAAAAAAAAAAAAAGCTGTGCTGGGGTTATAGCTTACTTGGTACAGTGCTAGCCTCGTATGCAGGTACAAAGACCCAGGTTTCATCACCAACTGCACAAAACCAGGCATGGTGGTACACACCTGTAATCCTAGCACTTGGAAGGTAAAGGAAGGAAGATCAGAAGTTCAAGGCCATCTGTATCAAGTTTGGGACAGACAAGACCCTGTCTCACAAAAATAACTCAAACAGGGCTGGAGAGAGGGCTCAGAGGCTAAAGGCACTTTCTTGCAAAGCCTAACAGCCTGGGTTCGATGCCCCAGTACCCATGTAAAGCCAGATGTACAAAGTGGCTTATGTGTCTGGAATTTTTTTGCAGTGGTCGGAGGCCCTGGTTCTCTCTGTCTCTCTAATAAATAAAACATATTTGCCAGGTGTGGTGGGGCACGCCTTTAATCCCAGCACTCGGGAGGCAGAAGTAGGAGGATGGCCAGGAGTTTGAGGCCACCCTGAGACTACATAGTGAATTCCAGGTCAGTCTGAGATAGAATGAGACCCTACCTCAAAAAAAAAAAAAAAAAAAAAAACAAATATAAAAAATTAATAAATAAATAAAACATATTTACAAAAAAAACCAAAAACAAACTCACACAAACATGAAATACAATATACTACTTATAAACTACTTTCCTGTTCCCCACTATGTAAAAGTATTTCATTATGTGAAAATAATCAAAAGGGAAGACCAAGTGTGTAAGTGATGCAGGCACAAAGCAAGGCAGAGCGTCCAGAGATATCAGTGCTGGTGACTGCGTGCGGTGATCAGTGAGGTTTCCAATCCATTTTCAGAAGGGGTGAGCAGAGGATCCCGTGGGTAGGTGACGTCACGAGGGTACTGTTTATGTTCCTTCTCTGTGCTCTGCCAGCCTTGGAACCAGGCTGACTCTGTAATGATGGAAAGGTGATTGTGAATAGATCCAGGCTCTTCCATGCCAAGAGAAAGAACAAGTGTCTTTAGCACAGAGTTCTGAGCTACCAGAACGGAGGGACGTGGCTCAGCTGGTAGAGTGCCTGCTTCTCATGCCTGAGTACCATGGCTTGATCCTCAGCACCCCATAAACCCATGTGATGGTGCCTGCCTGTAAAGCTAGCATTCAGGAGGTTGAGGCAGGAGGAATCATTAGTTCAAAGTCATTTTCAGCTACCTAAAGAGTTCAAGGTCAGCCTGGGCTCCATAAGACCCTGTCTAAAAAAAAAAAAAAAAAAAAAAAAAAAAAAAGACAAGCTGAGTTATGAGCTAGAGATGTTGAGAGCATCCTGTCAGGACCTACTTGGGTCTATTGCTCACCTGTAAATCAACCACATGCCTAAGGGAATGAACACAATGTGCTAAGTGGCATTGCTGAGCTCAAGTGCTGGCATTGGAAGCTGGGCATAAACACATGCCTCTGGATCCCCAAGTATACCTCAGGATTGATGGAAAGGCAGCAGCGCCTGCTGGAGAGGCACTCGTGAATGTCCACTGTCTTGTTCTATAGGCTGGGTGGCACAAACACTGGGCATTTCTTGAAGTTTCAGACACTGGAAGTCCAAAATCAAGGTGCTAACAGACCCTACATCTGCTGGGGGCTTTCTCCCTAGCTTGCACACATTCGTTTTGTCACCTGTGTCCTCTCATGGCTCAGCAGGGAGAAGAAGCTTTCACGTCTGGTTGTTTTTTTATTTTTTAAATGTTATTGTGTGTGTGTGTGTGTGTGTGTGTGTGTGTGTGTGTTTAGGTGCATGCATGCTAGGGTGTGTGGGTGGAAATGAAAGGGCAGTTTTGGGCGTTTCTCTTCTCCTTCTGCCTTCTTTTCAGACAGGATCTCCCTTCTTGTTTTGCCACTGACACATCAGTCTGTCCCATCAACAGCTTCCAGATTCTCCTAGCTCTGCCTCTCATTGCTGTGGACGCACTGGGATTGCAAACAAGTGCACTCACTACTTTGTGTCCAACTTTATGTGGGTGATGAGGAGGATTGAATTCAGGTCAGCAGGCTTGCAAGCACGTGCCTTTAACAGCTGAGCCATCTCCCATCTCCCCAGCCCCTTATCTCTCTTCCTACAGGAGAACTAATCTCATCATGAGTGTTCTACCCAATGACCTAAACACATCCCAAAGGCCCTTCTTTAAAAAAAAAAAATATTTTATTTATTTATTTCTTTGAGAGAGAGAGAATGGGTGTGCTAGGACATCCAGCCACTGCAAACGAACTCCAGACACACGCGCCCCCTTGTGCATCTGGCTTACGTGGGTCCTGGAGAATCAAACGGAGATCCTTTGGCTTTGCAGGCAAATACCTTAATAGCTAAGCCATCCCTCCAGCTCTCAAAGGCCCTTCTTAAAACCACGATGTTAGGAGTTAGAATTTAAACACATGAACTTAAGAGGGACACAAACATTCAGTCCATAACATCTGCTGTACCCTTACTGTCCAGAGTTGAGACTCCTGTCACCCAGAGGGTGTTTTATGTAGTTGTAGACATATTCTAACAAGCCCAATGTCTGCTATCCTGACATTAAGTGGAAGAGAACTTGAAGCAGACCAGTTGACAAAAACAGGTAATTATACAAAGTAGTCACATGATTTAAAAAACACATGATCATTTAGCCACAGGACAAAAGACCAACACAGTGGCTCACTGGTGGCATCACTGAACCACACCATAGTATGGCAGTGATATTACTATTACTCGGAGGGCTAAAACATTCTCAGCCGTCCAGTTTTGAAGAAGAAAAAAGATGTTTAACAGGCTTTGATGACAATTTCACCAAACATTAAATATTCCAGCCTGAGTTATCAACAACATTACCAAAAAGATAAGTTTCAGTTCACTCTAATGAGGCCAACTAAATTAGCTGCTGTTAGCTATAATTATCAAAATTATAGTGAAACGAGAAGCCATTCTTTGCAGGGTTTCAGGAATTTCTACCTATTATAGACCTGTTATTAAAATAAAATTACAGCAATTTAATAAGTCAAATGAGTATTTTTTTCATAAAAGGCAGTAAGCAGTCCCTTCCATCCTCAACCTCAAAAGTTAAAGGAGGTGGGGGATGGGAACCCCAGGTCATTGTTTCCCCCTTAGATCGGAGCTAGCTAGCTACCCAATACTTACTGAGAACGCGGACAGTTTTTCAAGCTTGGCTCTTCCCGCTAGCACGCTGAGCACTGAAAGAGTGGGCAGCACACCACCCCCTCCCCAGGTTTGCTCACAGGAAATCCACGACGCGGCCTCATGAGAACTCACTTATCAGAGCATTAGGTCCTCTCAACGGTGGACCGTTCACCACTGACCCACCTTTACACTATGCGTGCTGCTGTCGCTGACGTAAGTGAAGATTCCAGAACCAAAAGATCAAGAGCCCACGTCTGAGCCTAAACCAGACACAGGACTCCTTCTGCATTGGCGTCACGTCGTGTTTTTGGTCTTTTATTTCATTTTTAATATTTTTATTTATTTGAGGGGGGGCAGATAGAGAGATTGGATGTTCCAGGGGCTCTGGAGCCACTGCAACTGAACGAACTCCAGACACAGGTGTCACTTTGTGCATCTGGCTTGTGTGTGTGCTGGGGAACGGAACCTGGGTCTTTAGGCTTTGCAGGCAAGCGCCTTAACCACTAAGCCATCTCTCCAGCCCGTTTTTGGTCTTTCAAATCTTCTATCTCTTCAATTAGGGCATCCGAAGCGTAGAAGGAGCAAGTGGCCCACATTGGATACAATCTGGAAGCTGCCTAGGAAGGCCTTTACCCTACATTCTTTCTCTACCACCACCGCGAGGATCCACCAATAGAGACGAGCAAAGAGCAAAGCGTCTCTGTCTTCAGGCTGGGGTTACGGCCAGTGGTAGAGCCCTTGCCTAGCTTGCACAGGGCCCTGCGTTCCACCACTTGCGCTGCTCCAAAGGAGGCGGGAAAGAAGGAAGGAGCAGGGAGAGGAGGAGATGGAGGAGAAGGAAAAGACAAAGAAAACAACTTCCACCTTCTGCAGTCCTCTAATAAATTTGCTATTATTAATCTCTTTTTGCTATGACCAAATCTGCCAGGAAGCGGCTTTAGGAAGAAAAGGGTTTATTTTGGCTTACAGTTCCAGGGCACGGTCCCACATGGCAGGGAAGGCTTGGCAGTAGCAGATGGAGGTCTGCCGGTGGTACTGCACTGGCAGTCAAAAAGCAAGAGGGCAAATGGGAAGTGGGGCTTGGACTGGAAAACTTCAGGGCCCGCCCTCAGTGACTCCACCTCCTGAAGGCTCCCCAGCCTTTCCAGACAGCGCCACCAGTCATCCAGCCAGTGTTCAGACACACCAGCCTATGGGAAACATTGCACACTCACGTCTTAACAGTTGCCTGCATTCCTGAGAAATAGAATCTGATTCTGGGCAACCAAGATCTTAACTGGGGAGAAGCTGGCTGGGTAGCTGTGAAAGGACGGAGCTAGTAATGTGGATTAGGGGAAGTGAAGTGCAGAAAGGCAGCAGACCGGCTTAGCACTTTTACCATAATCCTGTCTTCCTCACAATACTCTATTCACTCAATTTAGTTTAATTACTTTTTGAAAGATCCTCACCATACACAGTGTCTCTGGGGTACTGGGCCTAGAATTCCAACACATGAAATGGGGAAAACAGTTCAACCTATTCCAGTAGCTGACTTCTAAGGCTGTTGACTCCCTTACTGAAACCATGTCCCTCACTCTGCTTCCCCTTTACCTTGTTCAGAGATGGGATTCCTTGAGGTAGAATTTTCTAGTGGAAGTCCCTCTGGAAACCTTTAGGTATGATAGACTTAAATGTCAAGGCTAACCGATCAGATTATACCAAAGTTTCTTTGTTTTATCAGGGAGCGAGGTCCATACCCCCATGGTCCAACAGGCAATGCCTTCATTGCCACCATCAAGTCCAGTTTGTGGATGGATGGCTTCAGAGCTGATATTAATCACAAACTGCCCACCATGGTACCTGGAGGAGTCTTGCCAACATGTACTGAGCGAGCTGTGTGCATGAGCATCCTGAGTAGCACCACGGGCTTCTGCTGAGGCCCGGGCTTGCCTAGACCACAAGTTTGACCTGATGTGTGACAGGCATTCATCGGTACATGGGTGAGGTGTTGGAGGACAAAAACTTTTCTGAGGACCTTGAGAACATAGCTGCCTTAAAGAAGGGCTATGAGAAGGTTAATATGGATTCTGTTGAAGAAGAGGAGGAACATAAATTATTCGTTTCTTTCCACCCTGCATGTGTCATGTCCCCAGAACTTCAGCTTTAACATGAGCCGACAGGCATCAAAGTTTTCTGATCAGATTGTCTTCACTCAGTGACAATCATGCCTGTCTTTTCCATGTGTACTTGTAAGATTTTTACATAACATCTAAAAGTAAAGGCTTTAAGAAAGAAAGAAAAAGAGAAGAAGGAGGAGGAGAGGCTGGAGAGATAGCTCAGCAGTTAAGGCACTTGCTTGCAAAGTCTGATGCCCCAGGTTCAATTCCCCAGTACCCACGTAAAGCCTGATGTACAAAGTGGCACATGCATCTGGAGTTCATTTGCAGTGTCTAGAGGCCCTGGTGTGTTCTCTCTCTCTCTCTCTGTCTCTCTCTCTCTCTGTTTACAAATAAATAAGTAAAATATTTTAAAAAGGAAAGCCAGGTGTGGTGGCGCACGTCTTTAATCCCAGGACTCAGGAGGCAGAGGTTGGAGGATCTCCGTGAGTTCGAGGCCACCCTGAGACTACAGAGTGAATTCCAGGTCAGCCTGGACCAGAGTGAGACCCTACCTCAAAAAAAAAAAAAAAAAAAAAAAAAAAAAAAAAAAGAAGAAAGAAGAGAGGAGAGGAGAGGAGAGGAGAGGGAAAGAAAAGGGGAAAGAGAAGAGAAGGCAGATAGATCTGGGTTTCTAATTGGGAACTTTGAATTACCCACCTTTCGTGACCAGCATGCTATTTTCTCTGAGAAGCTTGAGATCCTGGCAAAGACCTGCCTTCTATCAACAGCTGCCAACCAGTGCAGCTGACTATAAATGAAAGCATTTCATAATTAAAGGAGGGATGGACCACCACCATTGAAATCAAAACTAAAGCCTTCCAAGCACTCAGAAGGTAGAGGCAGGAGGCTCAGGAATCCAAAGCCATCCTTAGCTACATAATGATTTTGTGGCCAGCCTGGGTTACATGAGACCTTGTCCCAAAAAAAAAAAAATAGCTGATTGCTCTCCCACAACACATAAACCACAACCCTTGGGGAATCCCTGCAACTCCACTGAAGAGCCTCCCCAATGGAATGGGGGCAGGGACGAGGGCAAAGGTGAACTAACATGTGCTGTATCCATACAAAACATGTTAATAATAATATACATGTTAAAAATAATAATGGTGAAATAACTGTAAATATATTTCACTATCACCAAGAATATCAACCACCTGTTCAGATGAACCTATTGTAAAATCATGCCATTCAAATCATAAGAGACTATTTTAATTGTCCTGAAATAAAGTTGATTAAAGCTAATTAAAAAAAAAGAAGAAGAAAAAAAAAAGAAAAACACACACACACAAGTACGTCCCTCTTTCTCTTGGTTGAATCCTAGGGAATCTAGAAACCCGCAGCGAGCAGCCACAAGCTGGTTCTCCATTAAGGCCATCCCTCAGGCCCCCCTCCCATTTCATCACCTGGGCTGCATGCCTGCCCAGAAGAATGGCCCCTAGTCAGGGTTTGCGCTACTTATTCATGGCTCTTTTCTCCCACATAGTGCCGGTATTCATGAAGTTGCGTCACTCTGAGGCCCCACTCTGAGGAGCAAAACCAGGTCTTTCAGCCCTTCCTTCCCCACCTATCTGACTTATTCCCTGATAAACACAGATTTTAGCCATTGGTGCTGAAGGGAAGGCTCTAGTCCCCACCCCCTGCCATTCCTCACCCACCACCCTGGGCACTGGGCTCTTCTCAGAGTCCAGAAAGTACAGGGTCAATTATATGCATTAGTACTTTCTTTCAATGGCTATGGTGCTACACAGTGCCTGCAGGGCAGGACTGGACGCTGGTTCCACACACCCCCTGTGAAGCAGTCCATCCTCACGGTTTCCTGTCAACCGTGGGATGTCACAGATATATCTTTAATTAACCCAACAAGGAAATACTCCGATGCTCACTCCTATTCTCCATGAAAGAACGGCGTATGTCATAAGATCTCCTTTTCTGGAAATCCGTCAAAGATCTGAGAGGTTAATCTGTCTGAGCTAGAGGATAAGGTATCCCTGAGAACTGTCTCCTTGGGGCTAGAGAGATGCCTCAGTGGGTAAAAGTGCTTGCTGAGCAAGCATGACGACCTTAGTTTGGATCCCCAGAATCCATGTACAGCCAGACACAGTGGCACGAGTGTCTGTCACGTGAGCATGCCTACAGTGACATGAGAGACGGGAGAGGAAAATCCTCGAAAGCTCATGGGCCAGATAGCCTGGCGCAAACAGAGACAAGCAGTGGAGATCCTGCCTGAAATAGCATGGAAGGGTGAGCACTGACGCCCAAAGTGGTCCTCTGATATCCACATACACCCCACAGAATACCAGTAGCAATGCCTCTACCTCTGACTTGCCAGGAACTACATTCATTAATCGCTATTGCCCTGGATGCATTGAAGTTTTTTTCTATACTCACCTTAAATTATGCTTGAGTTGTTTCAGGAATAAGGGCTTCTAGCTTTTGAATGCATCCCTCAAATGTCCAAGTGTTGTAAATTTAATCCTCAAATGTGTGTGTGTGTGTGTGTGTGTGTGTGTGTGTGTGTGTGTGTGTTTTGAGGTAGGGTCTCACTCTAGCTCAGGCTGACCAGGAATTCACTATGTGTCTCAGGGTGGCCTTGAACTCACAGTGGTCCACCTACCTCTGCCTCCTGAATGTTGGGATTAAAGGCATGTGCCACCACGCCCAGCTTCAAATTCATATATTAATAAAATTTGGATGTGGGGCTTTGGGGAGATAATTAGGATTCTATGAGGTCATGAGAGTAGGAACCTACGATGGCATTAGCACATTTTATTGGGAGATAAAGCAAGACCTCAGCTGTCACGCTTCCTGTTTCTCGTATGTGACCACTCTGCCATGTTATGACAGAGCACGAGGCCTCACCAGACCCTGAGCAGCAGGCAGCGTCATGCTCTTGAAACTCCCAGAACTGTGAGCTGAACGAACTTCATTTCTTTATGTGTCTCCCAGCTTGTGGTAATCAGTTACAACAACAGAAAACAGACTGAGACACTGACCTTGTGCTCTGTTTGCAGTACCCCATTTGCTATGTTATCCTCTCTAAGATGCGAATGCTCTGGGCCATCTGGGGTATTCCCTGAATTTCCAGTGACCTTCTTAAGGTTGTTGTAAGCATTGTTGTATAGCAATGACTCAATTTCAATTTTCTTTCTTTTTTTTTTTTGATTTTCAAGGTAGGGTCTGGCTCTAGCCCAAGCTGACCTGGAATTCACTCTGTAGTCTCAGGCTGACCTTGAACTCACAGAGATCCTCCTACCTCTGTCCTCCCAAGTACTGGGATTAAAGGTGTGTTCACTATGGCTGCCTCAATTTTTATTCTCTATATCTAATCTCCCATCGTATCCTTGCCCATGTTTTCTCCCAGCCATGATTCTTGCTGAAAAATTGTCTTCCCTTAATTGCTGTGGTGGTTTGAATCAGATGCACCCCCAAAACTCATGTGTTTTGAATGCTTGGTTCCCAACTGGTGGCAATTTGGCTGGTGGAGCCTTGCTGGAGGAGGTGTGTTGTTAAGGGTGGGATTATGGATGTCATCACCAGCTTCCCTATGCTAGAATCTGACTCACTCTCTTGCTATTGTCTACCTGATGGTTGCCAGAAGGTGATTTCCATCCTCTGCTCATGCCACACTTTCCCCTGCCATCATGAAGCTTCCCCTCAAGTCTGTAAGTCAAAATAAATACTCTCCTTCCACTAGCTTCTTCTGGTCATGTGCTTTGTTCCAGAAAGGAGAAAGTAACTGCAACTGTAAAATTGCTACCAGGAATGGGGTCTTTGCTGTTAGAAACCTGGCTGTGTGGCTTTTGGCCTTTAGGAACTGATTCACAGGAACAATGTGGAATGATTTGAAACCTTGGCCCAGAGACACCTTGCTGTACTGTAAGCAGAGCTTTTATTATTATTATTCATTCATTCATTTGAGAGAGAGAGAGAGAAAAAGGCAGAGAGAGAGAGAGAGGATGGGTGTGTCAGGGCCTCCAGCCACTGCACATGAACTCCAGACGCATGTGCCACCTTGTGCATCTGGCTTACATGGGTCATGGAGAATCAAACCTGGGTCCTTTGGCTTTGCAGGCAAACACCTTAACTGCTAAGCCATCTCTCCAGCCCTGTAAGCAGAGTTTGATGGACCATTCTGGTCAGAGTTGAAAGATATTGATGCAGAAAGAACTGTAGACTATGAAGTTTGATTTGTTAAAGGAAGAAAGAGCTTTATCCAGGTGGTTAGAAGCCGTTGGTGTGAGAGACTTACTGCATTCTTCCCATGTCCTGAGAACTTGTGCAGGGTTGCACTGCATATAAATAGACTGGTATGAGCAGAGGGCTATGGCACAAAAAGAAATGAAATTTTCAGCCACGTGGTGCGCGCCTTTAATCCCAGCACTTAGGAGGCAGAGGTAGGAGGATCACCAGGAGTCTGAGACCAGCCCAAGACTATATAGTGAATTCCAGGTCAGCCCAGGCTAGAGCGAGACCCTGCCATGAAAGACCAAAAATAAAAATTTAAAAATGCAAATTTCAGGCTGGAGACAGCACCTGTTCAGTTGCAATTGTTTGAGGGATGATCACCATTGAGATTGGGCCAGCTGTTCTGCACTGGGACAGCAGGAAGAATATAGACTCTTTTGAAAGTAAAGGACCTGAATTGAAGGAGTTTTCCTGCCTGTCAGTTTTATTTCTCCCTAGAGTAACAAATTTGGTATCCCATCTGTTACTAAGTGCTGTAAGGGTATAATGCAGGAAAAAAAGGGTCATTGGATTTGCAACATGGTTTGTTCTTTTGAATTGGCCACTGGGTGATGTAAGACAGCCTTGTTGGCATCTGTATGTGGAAGGCCTGGTGAAGCCATGCCATGGATAAACCATGGTTTGCTGTGCAGACCCAAGGATGTTTTGGAGATACCAGGACTATAGGATGGTTACCAAAGAGAGCTCCTGGCTCCCAGGGCTGTGGGCATCCCAGCTGGAGGGGCAGAATTGGAACCCCAAGACTCTGTGGCTGGTTACGGATGTCAGACTTAGAGCCGCAGGATTTGATGTTTGCCCTGTTTGTTTTAGAACTTGCATTGTGAATGCTTGCTCTGGGCCATTATATGTTTTTGGTTTTATAAGTTCACAGTGAATAGACCTGGGGCTATGGAGGTTTTGAACAGCACTAGGATTAAGAAAAGCTATGGGGATTTTTAAAGTTGAAATGAAGGCATTTCATTTTATGTCATAGGTGATCATCAGTTTATGGGGGCCAGGAGTGGAACATGGTTGTTTGAATTAAATGTCCACCTAATGTTTTTCAGGAGGTGACATCCAGCCTCTGCTTTGTTAGCTTTTCCCTGCCATCATAAAGTGCAAACTGGTACAAAATTAATATTTTCTGGGCTGGAGAGATGGCTTGGCAGTTAAGGTGCCTGTCTGCCAAGCCTAAGAACTCCGGTTCCAATCTCCAGGTCCACATTTAGTGAGAACCATAGTGATGCAAGGGCGCAATGCTTCACTTGCCCACAAGGGGGCGCATGCATCTGGCCTTCGTTCACAGCGGCTGAGAGGCTGCTGGAGTCCCTCTTTTCTCTCTCTCTCCTCTCTCTCTCTCTCTCTCTCTCCCAAAAAAAAATTAATACTTTCTTACCATTAGCTGCTTCTGGTCAGGTGCTTTATCCCAGCAATGAGAAAGTAACTACAATAATCACCTTACCACTCTTCTCTGCCTCTCTTCACTAGCTTTCTACATTGCCATGTTGGCCCCAGCAAAAATGAAAATATTTCTTTCCTCCCCCACCCCAAGGATTTGGATGAGACCTCTCTAACAAAAGACATATTAGCAAGAGAAAAATATAACCAAATGTGATATGCTTTATGTGACACACAAACCTTAGAAATGAAGACCGAAAGAAACAAGGAAATCTAGTTTCCCTTTAACAGTCATGCTACCTAGCCCTGGGTGACCTCAAACCCACTCACTATGTAGCGCAGGGATCTTCCTGCCTCTGCCTCTGCCTCTGCCTCTGCCTCTGCCTCTGCCTCTGCCTCTGCCTCTGCCTCTGCCTCTGCCTCTGCCTCTGCCTCCGGAGCGCTGGGATTACTGGTGCCCTTGTTCTCCACGCCTGGCTGAAATCTGTGTCGTGTAAGCACAGCCATGCAGAAGTATGATTGAAGGTCAAAAAAAAGAGTCTGGTTTAATGGTGATAAACCAGGCCTGTGTTAGCAAGGCCTGTGCGTTCCGATTCTTGGCATCCGTGGGTGACATTCCTTTTAGATATACAGGAGGCATCTGTCACTTTGGAAAAGAAAAGAGTGAGGAAGGTTATATCATCTGCCTCCGGGAAGAAAGGGGCAAGGACAGTGAGTGTGACCTTCCTGCTTTGACTGTTCTCTCAAACAGCAGGGTGCATGTTGGAGGTAACCATGTCTTGAAACCCTCAGTCCCTTCTCTACACCCTTCAATTAAGTTTCATTTGTTAATCAGAGAGCCCATCCTATAATCCAGCTGTTACGAAGAACGAGAACATGGCCCCTGGCTTGACAACCATCAAAGAGCTTCTGCTGCCCTGGGGATGCCAGCAAGAGTATGGAGACAACCTGCCACCAGGCAGAACACTGCACATGGGCAGTGTTTAGCTGAACTTCAAAGACCAGTGAGATTTTTACCAGCCCAGGATGAGACCAGTACAAGCAAAGGCCTGGAGGTAGAAAGTACAGGAAACCAGTCACAATGTCTAAAGGTCAGAGTGGGGCTGACATGAAGGGGATCAGCTAGAGGGACCCAGGTCTAGGGAGGCTCAGCTGACGTTGAGCACTTTTGAATGGTGAGAATTCACAAGACACCAGAAACACCTTACCTACTGGTACTTCCTTCCACTTTTCTATTTCTTAGTAAAAAGGAACCAAATTATTAAGACCAGAGCAACTCAACCCCACCCCAAATTCTTACATGCACCCGGAAAGGAAACAGATAATTCGTGGCCACATAACCAGTATATTGACTTCGGAATGTTCACCAGCGTGATCAGAAGCATGCTGAGCCACGGACAAAGGACATGAGAAACAGCCTGCTTTCCTTTGGGGGTGTCCATGTTGTGCTTCTGTGTGTTCATGAAGGTGTGGGAGCACATGTGGGGGGTGCCCATGTGCATAGATGCTAGTAACTAAGCTTGGGTATCATTCCTCAGGCACTTTCCACCATTTTATTTTTTTAAATATTTATTCATTTATTTATTTATTTATTTGAGACAGAGAAAGGGAGAGAGAGAGTAAGAATAGGCATGCCAGGGCCTCTAGCCACTGCAAACGAACTCCAGATACACGTGCCACTATGTGCATCTGGCTTACGTGGGACCTGGAGAATCGAACCAGGGTCCTTGGGCTTCACAGGCATGCACCTTAACCACTAAGCCATCTCTCTAGCCCAACTTTCCACCATTTTAGAGACAGGGTCAGGGAATCTCATTGGCCTGGAACTCGCCAAGTAGCCTAGACTGGCAGGCCAGTGAGCTTCAGGGATCCATCTGTGTCTGCCTCCCCAGAGCTGGTGCCCAGCTTTTTACAAACATAAGTTCTGGGGATGGAACTCAAATCCTCACTTAGCTTCTCCCGCCCCCTTCTTCCCTTCGTAAGTGAACATACACTTTAGAGCGAGGGGGTAGATCATGTCCCTGGCCCTGGCCTACCTTCCTGAAATTCTGCAGCTGCTCCAGCACATTGAAGGATTCTGAGGCTGCCACCTCACCCTCCCCACATCACCAGCTCTCCCCCTGTGACTTAAGAGAAGTGGGTCACCATGGAATCGTCCAGCAAAGGCTGCCAAGAAGGCTCCTTCTCTCTAGCAGTGCACGAGCCGATCCTGGAAGGCAAGCGCGGGTGAAACGGAAGGCCTGTGAGATAGCAAACGCCCACAGGGACGGTGATCCCCAGCAAGGGTGGTCAGCCACGGGCTGGTGCTGAAATGTCACACTGCCTTGGCACATTCCAGTCCTCCTGTTTCAGTTACAAGATACTTTTTCACTTATTTAAAGATATCCAGCCAGTGCTACCCTATACACATCTCTTTGCCAGGCAAGAGGATAAAGCCCATATATTTAAATATATGTTTTTATTCGGTTTTGTCCCAATCAAATGTGGATGGCCTTTTAAAAAAAATGATCTGAAAATTTTTTGTCAAAAGATAATGGTATATTATTCTAGTACCATCTTATTTTAACCAAACAGTTTTCACAACAACCCTACCTGTCAGGCAATGTCCTTAAAAAAGGAAGGCCCCCGGGCTTGGGGGTGCATATCTTTAATCCCAGCACTCGGGAGGCAGAGGTAGGAGGATCACTGTGAGTTCGAGGCCACCCTGAGAATACAGAGTGAATTCCAGGTCAGCCTGGACCAGAGTGAGACCCTACCTTGAAAAAACAAAAAAAACAAAACAAAAAAAAAAAAAAAAAAAGGAAGGCCTTTTGTTGAAGAAAGCCAGACTGAGGTCAAAAACCAGGCCTTTCTCCTGGTTCTCATCGTGGAGCCTCACTTTCTCCCCCTGAAAGTAGCATATAAAATGTCATCTAGCTAATTGAGGAAGTCTGAGAAATATTTCAAGACCCATGAATGAAAACGACTGTAGGCCCAGCGTTATATTATCTATCCTAACAGAAACAAAGTCCCTTTTCAAAGCTATTTGTATTCTGAAGTTTTTTGTTCTTTTTTTCCCCCCAGACATAAATCTCAAATTCTTGGAGTGAAAGCCACCAGAGGTCATTGATGAAACCCCATATGCTGGTAAAGTCATCTTTGTGTGTGTGTGTGTGTGTGTGTGTGTGTGTGTGTGTGTGTGTGTTGCTGAGGTTCACACCCAGAATCTCATGGATACTAGACAAACATTCTCCAGCTAAGCTACCTCCAACCCCTGAATTTTCCTAACACATAAAGGCTTATGACATAAAAATAAAGAAGAATTCTACAACTGAGCTATCCCCAGCCCCTATATTTTCTTAGCACATCAAAAGAGCTCACAATTTAGCAAATGCATTTAAGAAATCAAAAGCTTGGGGGCTGGAGAGATTGCTTAGTGGTTAGGGCACTCGTCTGCAAAGCCAAAGGACCTCGGTTCGATTTCCCGGGACCCACATAAGCCAGATGCACATGGTGGCGCATGCTTCTGGAATTCGTTTGCAGTGGCTGGAAGCCCTGGCATGCCCATTCTCCCTCCCTCTCTCTCTCTCTCTCTCTCACTCTCACTCTGCCTATTTCCCTCTCTCAAAATAAATAAAAATAAAATATAAAAATAATAAATAAGTTTTCAGTGTTTCAAACATTTTAATATAACGTTACCTGGAAATGACCTGTCCTTTAATCTGCCGTAGATTCAGCAAGAGAGCTGACTCCTTCGATCTTGTGCACTCTATTGAGCTCTAGTCAGATCTTAATTGCTCAACCTCTTCAACTTGTGAACCTCGCCAGGCCTGCTCATCTTTGAATCTTCTGAGGGCTTCTTCCTAGGAGAGGAAGGAGAAGGGACACTCAGTGAAAGTTAAATGAGTTAATTCTATTTTTAGCACACTTGAAAGTAGAATAATGGAAGACAAAGCTCAAAGCCTTGCTGGAATTCTGTCTGCATATCTGTTATCCTTGCTGTCCTCAAACACTGCTTGCACACTCGCGTGGTTTACATGAATGGCCCGTCTCTGCAGCTTGTGTTTTGAGCCAGTTTTACCACTAACCTGTGACGTGATGACTTGTGTGCGGCTGGAATTCCAGTGTATGGTTTCTGGTGCTTTGATTTGGCTTGAATGAAGGGCTTTTGTCTGTCTTGGGACAAGATGGGGCTTTGTCTATGTTAACTGTACTCATGAAATTATTCTGTTTCAGATTTTTTTTTTTTTTGAGGCAAACCCAATAGCCTGGCCTTTTATGACAGAGAGAAAGAGAGAGAGAGAGAGAGGGAGAGAGGATTGGCGCACCACTGCAATCGAACTCCAGATATGTGGGACCTGGATGGTCGAACATGGGTCCTTGGGCTTCACAGGCAAGTACCATAACCGCTAAGCCATCTCTCCAGCCCCCTTAAATGTATTTTTGATAAAAGGAAGCATGGAATCTTTTCAACACACCTAACGATACTTTGTGCTTTGTGAGAAAAAAAAATGTTTTGATGCTTTTCACCAAAATCCTAATGGATTTTTAGGGACTGCTCAACCTTTAGCTGGGAGACACGGCTTCTATTTCCTGTTATCCCTCCCTGCTCATCTCCCCTCAGCTGTCACTTCTCAGATGACTATTTAATAAGGTGAAATTTCCCCGCATTTGTAATGAGATTTCCACATTTCTAATGGTTATGACTATTCCTTCATCACTCATAAAGGTTGTGCATGTTCCCAGTACTAATTTAATCATCTTGAAAATAGTCAACAATATAAGTGCTAATATCTTAATTGGCTTTATAGAAAGAAAATGCATGCAGAAATATTGTTGTGCCAGATAACTGCAGCAGTGAAGGGAAAATTACACATTACTCTTCCCTTTGCTGTGACAAAGTGCCTGACCAAAGCGACTCAAGGAAGGAAGGGTTTATTTTGGCTTCCACTTTGAGAGAGTCAGTCCTTCATGTCAAGAAAGGCGCAGTGGCAAGAGCATGAGGTGGCTGTCACACTGTGGCCCTAGGGAAGTGAGAAAGATGCATGCTAGTGCTCAGCTGGCTGCCTCCTTTAGCCCTTTTAATTCAGCCCAAGCCATGGGATGGTGCCTCCCACCTTCCCAGTGAGTCTCCCTCCTCAGTTAAACCTCTCTGGAAATGCCTCCACAGACAGGCCCAAAAGTATGTCTCCTGTGATTGCAAGTCCAGTTAAATCGAGAGGGAACAATCACCATGCCAACAGCTCTGGAAAAAACAGCAAACAGTAGTAGCCTCAGGGTGATGGATCTGCCCCTTGCTACATGAATGGGTGTATGGAAGTGACTGAACCCTCAAACCTTGGCTTTCTCCTCTGTAAAACGGGACTCGTGATACCTTCCAAGACTGTGGTGAGAATTAGATGTGTTTGAATGACTTTTGGAAACTATAAGATGATATGAAACAGGGAGAAGAAGGGCCTGGGGGAGGGTAGAGATAAGGGACAGAGGAAAGGTGGATACACAAAACCAAAGTCCTCAAGAGACCTTCTTCTTTGTTAGTGAATTAAAGGAAATAAATCTTTGATGAAGAGGGGTGAGGATAGTTTTAGTGGAAGTACCCTGCTAGGGTGGAGAAAGCTTTACCCCCAAACCATAAGCTGTTAGCGGTAAATTCCAGTGTCAGAACTGGGTAGCCCCTCACAGTGAGCTGTTGGTTAGGGGGGTCCCAAACAATGCAGACCGTTACCAAAGTGCTTAGTTACCCACCAGAAGTAGATTGTAAGACGCAATTGCTGAAGTCACCACAGGCTGTGGTGGCAGCACGTTGAGAAATCAAGCTGGAGCAGAAATGGAGCCAGCTCCACGCTGAACATGGTGCTGGAAAGTGCAATGCGGGCTGCTGCGGGATGAAAGTTGTCAACAGTGTGAGCAAGCAGTGGGTCCTGTAAGCGACAAAACCAACTAGCCGGACAATAATGGCCCATACATTACGGGGGTAACCAACAGCTCTCTGATTGGATATGACACCTGCTCAGTGGGAGGGAATTCATACCTGCTATGCCCACGGCTTGAAAGGTCATAGGCCCTGGAGGAAAATTTCCACTTTTTTTTTTTTTTTTTTTGGCTAAATAGAGAGGTTATGCCCATCAAAAGTCTTCTAAATGCATACACTCGCCTAGCAAGTTCAAGGTCCTGGGTTCAATCCTCCAGCACTGGAGAGGGTAAATGAAGTAGTCATAAAGGAATATAGAAAACACTCCCCTATTTCTCAAGCACATTCACTTTATTATCGATGCTGTCTTCCCAATCATTATTCCCAGGTTATATTACTCTGCTTGTTCTTCTGGAAGTGACATGATCTGACCCCTCCTTTTTTACCCCAAGAACTGCTAACAGCAGACTAGTGTTACTGAAGCAGCAGAGGGAATCACCACATGATCTGCAAGCACTTCAAGTTGAATGTCACACATTATGACGCTCTTAAAGTCTGCAGTATGTCCCACTGCACAGAGAATACTTAAAATCCAATCTCCCCAGAAGCTGTTGACGTCTATCACATATCTAGCTGGGTCTTCCCTTCCTATTCCTCTGTAGACCATTTTACAAGATCCAAATGCTCACTTAAAAAAAAAAAAACTTGTTAGAATATTTTATTGATTTATTTGACAGAGAGAGAGGCACACAGAGAGAGAATGGGAGCTTCAGGGCCTCCAGCCACTGCAAACGAGTTCCAGACTATGCTCCCCCTTGTGCATCTGGCTTACGTGGGTCCTGGAGAGTTGAACCTGGGTCTTTTAACTTTGCAAGCAACTGCCTTAACCGCTACACCATCTCTCCAGCCCCAAATGCTCATTTTTTTTTAACCCAAGGCAGGGTCTCATGAAGCCCAAGCTAGCCTCGAACTTACTACATAGCTGAGGGTAACCTTGAACTCCTAATCCTCCTGCCTCCACCTCCTGAGTGCTGAGATTACATGCATGCACCACCATGCCACGTTTATGCAGTGCTGGGGATCAAACCCAGGACCCTGTGTATACTAGGTACCATCTGAGCTACCTCCCCAGCCCCCAGTTCTCATCTTGAGATGGCAAGGGTTTGTTCCTCGTGTCTGTAATTCTCCCATCGCTAGCATTCCAAAGAGATAACATTGCCTTTCAAGTCAAATAGGAGTGATGAATGGATCAATAAATCTAATGACTGTGATGCTTAATGGACAGTTTTCAACCAAGCTTCCCAAGCAGAACAAGAATAGGTTTTCAACTTGTTACATGAAAGAAATCATGCCCACCACAAACAGACACACAGATCAATGGAATAAAATAGAAGACACATCTCTAAATCCAAGCACCTACAGCTACCTCATCTCGGACAAAGGGGCCTAAAATACACACTGGAGAAAGCCAGCATCTTCAGCAAATGGTGCTGGAGAAATTGGACAACCACCTGTAGAAGAATGAAATTGGACCCACTTCTCTCATCCTGCACAAAAGTCAACTCTAAATGGATTAAGGACCTCAATATAAGACCTGAAGCTCTAAAATCACTACAAGAAAAAACAAGAACACTCCATGATATAGGTTTAGGGAAAGACTTCCAGAATAAGACTCCAATAGCACAGGAAATTAGATCACCACTCAACCACTGGGACCTCATTCAACTAAAAAGCTACTCTACAGACAAGCAAACCACCAGTAGAGTCAATAGACATCCCACAGATTGGGAGAAAATCCTCACCAGTTATTCCTCTGACAAAGGTCTAATATCTACACTCTACAAAAAAAATGAAAAAACTAAACAATAAAAAAAAATCAAGCATCCCAGTCAAAAAAATGGGGTAGAGATTTGAACAGAGAATTCTCAAAGGGAGAATTACAAATAGCCATTACACACTTAAGGAGATGTTCAACATCTTTAGTCATCAGAGAAATGCAAATCAAAACAACTCTGAGATTCCATCTCACTCCAGTCAGGATGTCATTAAAGAATGTTAGAGCCACAAGTTGGGGCATTATGCACAGAGACTTGGCCTATCCCCCACAACTCTTGACTACCCCCAAATGCATGACCCACATTCCCTCCCTTTGGAAGAGGGAGGACAGGGAGGAGGATAATGGAGTCACCATTATTAATGTAAAATCAGAATACTATAAATAAAAAATAAATTATAAAAAAAAGGTGAATGACAACACATGCTGGCAAGGCTGTGGGGAAAGAGGAACCCTTACCCACTGCTGGTGGGAGTGCAAACTTGTACAACCACCATGGAAATCAGTATGGAGACACCTGAAAAAGATGAAAATAGGTCTGCCATTTGACTCAGCTGTGCCACTCCTGGGCATATACCCTAAGGACGCCACTCTTTACTATAGAGATACTTGCTCAGCCATGTTTGTCACTGCTCTGTTCACCATGGCTAAGAACGGGAATCAGCCCAGATGCCCATCAGCTGATGAATCGATAATGAAGATGTGGTGCATATTCCTGATGGAATTCTACTCAGTGGAAAGGAAAAGTGGAATGATGAAATTTGCAGGAGAAAGGATGGAGTTGGAAAACATCATTCTCAGTGAGGTCACACAGGCACAGAGAGACAAATGTCACATGTCCTCTCTCATCTGCACTTCCTAACTGGGATCAATTGGAGACGAGTGTAAATGGTGGTAGGCTCATAGAAATATGAGCATATAACTAGAATGTGACCAGGAGACAGAAGAAATAGGAGGAGGAGAGGAAGTTACCTGACAGGTTAGGGGAGGGACAGAATATAAGGTAGGAAGAGTTTGGAGGGGTAGAGGGTATGGAAGGTGGGGAGGGAATTACACAAAAGTTAAGACAACATGAATCAGTTTCATGGAAACCCTCGTTCTGGCTAGCATTGTACAAGATATAACCACCAATAAAGAGGGAGGGGCAACAGTTCACAGAAGGGGGAACAAGCTTAATCTTAAAACAATGGACTCTGGCCTATAAGTCCCAGACCCAGAATTGGGTTGCCCCCATAGTAAGCTGTTAACCAGGGAGACCCTTAAGGCTTCCAAAACAATGTAGGCCATTGCCAAAACACTTGATTACCTGTCAAAACTAAAAGGTAAGCTGCAGTCACAGGACATTGGAATATCACACTGGAACTGAAAGGGAAACTAGCTACCTCCTGGCTAGCCCTCATGGTGCTGGAAAACCCACAGGAACTACTGGAGGTCAGTGGTCACCAACAGCACAAATAAGCAAGGGACCCTGCAGACCACTAAATCAACCAGCCGGACAAAATGTACACACTTGAGCAATAGTGGTACACAGCTTCTACAGATAGCCAGCTGTTGTCTGATTGGATATGAGGCCTGCTCGGTGGGAGAGAACTCATACCTGGTATTGGAAACCAAGTCAGAATCCCATGGTCAGGAAACTCAGACTTCAGAGAGAAGCTATCACTGCTCTTTGAAGAAGAGTGATTTTGCACACCACAAAGAAAATCTCTCTAATAACTTTGGGTACCCCCTTTAACTCAAGCTGCTCTCACTCTTGGTTAGAGAATCTGCTTTATTTTATAGATGACAGAGAGCTGGGAATGGTGGCACACACCTTTAATCTCAGCACTGGGGAGGCAGAGGTAGGAGGATTGCCGTGAGTTCAGGGCCACCCTGAGAATACAGAGTGCATTCCAGGTCAGCCTGGACTAGAGTGAGACCCTACCCTGAAAAAACAAAATAAAAAGATGACAGAGAAAATGGAGGAGAACCAAGATCCATTGATAAGACAAGAAGATAGCCTGCCACCCACCACCAGATGCCAGGGCCCAAGAGAAATTGCAGAGGAAGTGGCAACATGAACACTGCTCTTACTGCTAGCCTGACAACCAGCTCCAAGCTGATAGTGACAGACACACTATCTCTGTCTCTCTTCTCTCTTTGCTTGCAAATAAAAAAATATATTTTTTAAAAAAAGACTGGGTTGGAGAGATGGCTTAGTGGTTAAGGCGCCTGCCTGCTAAGCCTAAGAACATTGGTTACAATCTCCAGGTCCCATGTTTAGCCAGATGCAAAGTGATGCAAGGGTGCAATGTCGCACTTGCCCACAAGGGGCGCACACATCTGGATTTCGTTCACAGCAGCTGAGAGACTATGGTGTGCCCATTCTCTGTCTCCCTCTCCCTCTCCCTCTCTCTCTCTCTTTCTGTGTCTCTCTCAAAAAAAAAAAATTTTTTTTTAAACTATCAAGGCAGAAATTCAGAGGCTACAGAGAAATCAACACTAAATCAGACTGCCAACAGGCCTGCCATGGCTCAGAGAACATTGCAAAGAAGGGACGGAAAGATTATAAGAGCCACAGAGTGGATAGGAATACCCTGAAGCATGGTCCCTCCCCTCCCATACCCCACAGGAACTGAGTCCTTTGTGACCCCACAGTGAAGATCATAACCCCACTGAGGAGGGCCTCCAGGGTAACAGGAGCAGGGACAAAGGGATAAAAAAGCATAACCTGTGTGTGAGTGCATATAGATAGATAGATAGATAGATAGATAGATAGATAGATAGATAGATAGATTGATTTATTTGAGAGAATAAGAGAAAGAGAGTGAGAATGACGTGCCAGTGCCTCCAACCACTGCAAATGAATTCCAGACGCATGCACCACCTTGTGCATCTGGCTTACGTGGGTCCTGGGGAATAGAACCTGGGTCCTTTGGCTTTACAGGCAAATGCCTTAATTGCTAAGCCATCTCTCTAGCCTTATATAAGTTTCTACAAAGAAAGAAACATGCCCAGCAGTGGAGATTTTTCAGATCATGGAGGTAATATTTGAGGCCAGGGTGATGAATGTCTTTGCCCCCAAAAGAGCTAGCTCTCTGGATTGTGTGCTGGAGATGCAATTTGGAAAAAATATTCATACTGAGTAGATGATCCAAACTGCCAAGTAAATGAAAATTAGAATGAGACCTAAAAATATAAAGCTTTTGAATAGTTGTGGGAGTAGAAAGCAGCGAGTTGAGGAAATAAATGGAGATAAAATGGTAAATAAAGGTAATAAATATATTTGGCTTGCTGCATCCTCTTGTGAACCATTCTTGTAATAAGAACTTTAAGAAAAAGTCAAGGGGGGAGCTCTCTGTTAGTTATCACTTTATATTTGTAACTGGGGTAACCCAGGACTCTCAAATCTACTAGGGCTATAAAAATGAAATCATTTTATTGCTTTGATATCTGTCTCCAGTGATTTTCCATCAGATCCCCATTTCCCACAGATAGCAACACATCAGTGAACATATTTTTTCTAACATTTTATTATACCAGCCTCAGTTTTGTATTTCAGATTCAGTTTTAAATATTTTTTTAAAGGAAAACAACAAATATCAGCAAGGTTGTGTTGTGTAAAAATTAGCTTTTCATATTGCTGGTGGGAATGTAAGATAGTGAAAAGAAACCACTGGAGGAAATAGTAGGGTGATTCCTCAAAAAGTCAAACATAGAATTACCCTATGAGTCAGCGATTCTACTTCTGGTAGGATACCGAAAGCCATTGAAAGAATGGGCTTTAAAGCTGTTTGCATACCCATGTTTATAGCAGCACTATTCACAATAGCCAAATGAAAGAAATGCTCCAAATGTCCATCATAGATTAATTAATATACAGAGTATAAACTGTGCTGTTATACACAATAGGATATTATTCAGCCTTGAAGAGCTACGGAAATGAAGGTGGGATTCAGGATGTAGTCGCTGCCAGTGGTAGCTTATATTTGTTGGCTATCAGCCCCTGAGAGGATGTGGTGAGCCCCAGGGACTATGTGTGTGTTGGGGGTGGGTATGTGTGGGTGTGCATTGTAGGGGATTGTACCCAGGGACTCACACATGCTGCACAAACATTCCAACACTGAGCCGCAGCCTCAGCCTGCCATCATGACTTCCTGAGTTTAGAACCTAAGAGATGGTGAGTTCTTAGTACTGGTCCTTGGGTTTGGCACTCTCTTAGTTTTAGGACAACAGGAACATGCCACTTAATGAGGGCGCTTTGTGTGATTTGCCTTCAGTTTTCCTGTTGTGATTACTTGTGGGAAGAGTTTGTTTACTGAATCCCATTTACGATTTTAGAAATTAAAACATAATATTTGAAGCGTCACAAACAATTGTCAGTAAGAAGATCCCTTATCCTCTCCTCTGCAACTTGAAAATAAAATTGAGGTCTAGTGTCTGGGAGCCAGGTCACAGTCTATGGGGCCCTGAAGAGAAGGAACAGAGTTGCTGGGTCTGGAAATATGGAGGAAGAGGTGACTCAGAATCCAAGAAATGAAAATCAATATCCTTAAGTTCAGGGTCAGATCAGATAGCAACTGATGTCACATCTGGTGAAATGACAGTCCTTCCACTCAGAAATCTGGAATTAGGAACTATCTTAACTGAAGTAAGATAATGAGAATCCAACTTTGCAGAAAGGTGACCCAAACTATGAATATTAGTGATTCCACTTCCTGTACTCATCTTTCCTTCCCAACACCACATCATGTTTGTCTGTAACCAAAAAGAAGTAGGTGGAGACTGGGTCCCTGCTCTTACCTGGCACTCACCTGGACCTGTTTCCACCTATATTCAAATCTGCTGGAGACAAAATTCGCTCCCAGCACTCTCAGGGGAAACGTAGGTGTTATTAAAGGTTTGATAGCAAGCTGGAGAAGGTTAAGTGATACTTTGCCTGGGAAACTTCCCGTTGCTCTCCTTTAAAAGTCTCTTTTAGAGGCTGGAGAGATAGCTTAGCAGTTAAGGTGCTTGCCTAAGAAGCCTAAGAACCCAGGTTCAATTCCCCAGTATCCACGTAAGCCAGATGCACAAGGTGATACATGCGTCTGGAGTTTGTTTACAGTGGCTACAGGCCCTGATGCACACATTCTCATTCTCTCCGCCTCTCTTCTCTCTCTCCTTGTAAATGCATAAATAAAATTTCAAGTCTTTTTTGGTCTGGGGAAATAGCTCAGAAGTTAAAGGAACTTGCTGCCAAAGTCCACTGGCCTGAGTTCAGCCCATGTTCAAATCCCCAGTACCCATGTAAAGCCAGTTGTACAAAGTGGTGCATGCACTAGAGTGCATTTGCAGCTACCAGAGGTCCTGTTGTCTGGGGCTGGTCAGCTAGTCTGGCCTACTTATCCAGCTCCAAAGAGAAACCCTGTCACACACACACACACAAAGGTGGCCTTGTTCCCAAGAAACAACACAGAACGTTGTCTTCTGGTCTTTACAACAAACATACCTGTGCACACACATTTTTAAAGGTACTCCTTAGCACAACCAGGTGGTGCACATCTGTGATTTAAGACCAGGCAGGGTTATGCAACAAGACCCTATCTCAAAAATAAGCCTACCTTTGCTCAGCTGCTACCAGACTCCCCAGACTCTGAGGGGTTTCGAAGGCATATCCAAGATCCCATCAAACACCACATGAAAACGACAAAGGAGCCAGAGATCAGCGAAAGCAAGGCTATCCCGAGCCACAGCTGACCAGGCTCATGTCCAGCAGCATGTGATTTTCACCTTTTGGTTCCCTTATAGCAGCCTTATGCTCTGCTGTGCCTTGCTGGCATCTAACAGCATCATCATCTGACTCTGCTGGATTACACATTCCATGTAGACAGGGAACTTTCTCTGCTGTCTATGGTTTGTATCTCAGAGGCCTTATGCATAGGAGCATTTAGAACCTAGGCCACAAACCATTTTTTTATTAAAAATGAGTGACCCTAAAATTTACATAAGCATCAGTTGCTTTGGTTTTTGTTGTTGTTTTGAGGTCACTGGAGTTTTTCTGTTTGTTTCTTCAGGCTGCAGACTAAATCTGCTGCAGCCGCAGTTGTCTCGGGGCTGACCACCATTGAGATTGGGCCAGCTGTTCTGCGTTGGGACAGGAAGAGTGCTGACTCTTGAAAGTAGGGCACCAGAATGCTGAAGGAGTTTTCCTGTTCTTCAAAGTTGGCTTTATTTCCCACTATATTAACAAATTTGGTAGCACACCTAGAACTATGG
Organism: Orientallactaga sibirica; assembly: GCA_036365145.1. Taxonomy (NCBI): domain Eukaryota; kingdom Metazoa; phylum Chordata; class Mammalia; order Rodentia; family Dipodidae; genus Orientallactaga; species Orientallactaga sibirica. The sequence goes on from JAEOAD010001030.1 coordinate 8,269,801, forward strand.
GAGCAAAGCAAATTCAAGAAAAAGTGAGTGGTTGGATTTGCAATGCAGTTTATTTATTTATTTATTTATTTATTTTTTATTTATTTATTTTTTTTGGAAATGGCCACTGGGTGATATGAGGTTGGGTTTGGTACAATGGAGCCATGAGAATGAATGATGGGACAACTGCCAAGGAGAGCCACTGGCTGGGGATGATTGTTTCCCTAGACATAAGCGACCCACCTGGAGGGGCAGAATTCGAACCTCAGAATTTTCGTCACTGGTTACAGATGCCAGACTTGGAGCTACGAGATTTGATGTTTGCCCTTTTGTTTTAGATCTTGTATTGGTTCAACCTTTTCTTGAAATGCCATCTTTTGCACTGTGAATGTTTATTCTGAACCATTGTGTGTTTTTGACTTTACAGACTATGGGGACCTTTGAACAGTGTTGGGGTTGATATAAAATTATGAGGACTTTTAAAGTTGGATTGAATACATTGCATTTTACACCATGAATAGCCATCAGTTTATGGAGGTCAGTGGTAAAATGTGGTGGTTTGAATCATATATTCCCCATAAATTCATGTTTTGTATACTTGGTCTGTATACTTGGCAATTTGGGAGGTGAACCCTTGCTGGAGGAGGTGTGTTGTTGCAAGCAGGCTTTGTGGTGTTATGTTCAGCTCCCGCTTGCCAGAATTCAGCTCACACTCTCCTGCTGCTGGGCTCCACCTGCTGGGACAGAGATGATGTCCAGCTTCTGCTCATGACATGCTCACTGCTATCAGGAAACGTCCCCTCAAGACTGTATACCAAAATGAAAAATTTCTCCTGTCAGCTTCTTTTGTTCAGGTGCTTTATCCTAGCAGTGTGAAGGTAACCACAACAGATTCCAATAAAATTCAGATCATTAGGAAATACTTTAAAATTTATATTCCAAAAAGCTGAAAAATCTAGAAAAAAGGATAAATTCCTAGATACATATTACCTCCCAAAAGTAAATGAAGAAGATATAAACAAGTTAAACAGACCCATAACAAGCAATAAGATTGAAAGAGTATTAGAGGGAGCCGGGCGTGATGCCGCATGCCTTTAATCCCAGCACTTGGGGATGGGGGCGGCAGGAATTGGATCGCTGTGAGTTCAAGGCCACCCTGAGACTACATAGTGAATTCCAGGTCAGCCTGGGCTACAGCGAAACACTACCTTGAAAAACAAAAAAAAAAAAAAGAAAAAAGAAGGAAGCAAGGAAAGAAGGAAGGAAGGAAGGAAGGAAGGAAAAAAGGAAGGAAGGAAGGAAGGAAGGAAGGAAGGAAGGAAGGAAGGAAGGAAAGAAGGGAGAGAGTAATAGAGTTTTCACATCAAAGACAAGCTCAGAACTGAATGGAGTCACTGCCAAACTCTACCAAGCCTTAAAGAACAACTAATATCAATGCTTCTCAAATTGTCTCTGAAACACAAAGACAGCCTAATTCTGATAGTCAAACTAGACAACACAACAACAAAGAACCATATATAATATTTGCACTACAAGCCAATAAACAAACAACAATAAAAATCACCCTTAGAATTAGAGGCTGGAGTCGTGACTCAGTAGTAAGCATTTGCCTACCACGCGCTCAGCTCTGGGTTTCATCCTCAGCACCACTAAAAATAAAATTAACTACTTGTTTCTTTACTTAAATGCATCTTGCTGTTTTCCTCTGCTTCTACTTCAAACTAATGACTAGAATTCACACAGGGTAGCACAGCCTGTTTGCTGTGTGTGAGACACCACATCATCTTTTTCTAGCCTTATTCTAAACTTGCCAAAAAAAAAAAAAAAAAAAAAAAAAAACTCTACGTCATGATTTCCCCATCTATAGGAGAATATTTTTTACTGACTAAACCTTTACCAACAAATTAATTTTAAAATGTATCAATCTCCTCTTCTTTCCATCAACTCTTTCCTGAATGTTTGGTATAAGCTAGATTCTATACTATGAATGTTAGCATTTATTAACTCATCTAAAAACACTGAATATAGCTACTTTTTGTTCACTATAAACTATAGAGTTACAGGCTGAAGAGATAGCTTAGTGGTTAAGGCACGTGCCTGCTAAAGACTCAGGTTCGATTCCCCAGGACCCACATAAGCCAGATGCACAAGGTGGTGCATGCATCTGGAGTTTGTTTGCAGTGGCTGGAGGCCCTGGTGCACCCATTTCCTCTCTCTCTCTCTCTCTCTCTCTCTGCCTCTTTCTCTCTCACTGTCTCAAATAAATAAGTGAATTAAATTAAATTTTAAAAAGAAAATTAAAAAATCAAGTGGTGTCTGGCCTGGACTGCATGTGGTTCTGAGTTCAAACCACTGGGGGGGGAGGGGCGGGGGGAGGATTCAAAATGAAATTTTACAAACTTCATGAGTTTTAAAGCAGCTTTAAATCAGTATCAGGGTTGAGTAATTCACAGGCACATCACTTGCCTTAGCACACCAGAGCTCTAGGTTCGATCCCCAAGATTACCAAAGAGAAAAACAGGAACAGAGTAGGACGCAGTGACGCTCACCTGTAATCCCCGCACTCAGGAAGCTGAGATAGCAGGATCGAAAGTTCCAGGCCCTCCTGGGCTACACAGTGTGATTCTTTTCTTTTCTTCCTTCCTTCCTTCCTTTCATTCTTTCATTCGTTAGTTCTTTCTTCTTTCTCAAGATAGGTTCTCACTCTAGCCTAGGCTAACCTGGAACTCACTCTGTAGTCTCCGGCTGGCCTCTAATTTACAGCAATCCTCTTATCTCTGCCTTCCAATTGCTGATATTAAGACCCCTTTATTTATTCTGGGGAGAGAGAGAGAAGAGGGAATATGGGCAGGCCAGGGCCTCCAGATGCTGCAAACAAACTCCAGATGTATGTATGTGCCACCTTGTGCATCTGGTTTATGTGGGTACTGGGAAATCGAACCTGGGTCCTTAGGCTTCACAGACAAGCGCCTTAACTATTAAGCCATCTCTCCAGCCCAAGGCCCTTTCTTAAAATAAACACAACAAAAGGCAGTAAGAGTATTATATAGGAAGACTTTCCCGAGGTTGGTTTGTTTATTTTTGCTTTCCTGGATATGAAGTACTTTTACACATAACCTTTTTCCCCCCTAAGGTAGGGTCACATTCTAGCCCAGGCTGACCAAGAGCTCACTCTAGTCCCAGGCTGGCTCTGAACTCCATTTTGCCTCCTGGGTGCTGGGATTAAAGGTATGAGCCACCACACCTGGCTCTAAACCATTTTTTAATCCACCTCACTTTGTGTCTTTTCTTACCATATAGACCCACTTTATGTGTCCAGTTGGCATAAAGGTGCCTTGACGCGGGGTGCAGGGGAGGCCTGGAAGCAGCCTGTGTTCTGTAGTGAAGCTGGCCCCTAACTCAGTCTGAACCAGCTCACAGGAAAAGGCACCTCATTAATTCCCGCAGAGATTTGGTGTGTGCTAGCAGGGGTGGTCTCATTTCCCCTAACGCCTGCTTCTTGGTGGAAACTTACTTCTCAGTCTCATTTGCTTCCCGGTTTATGTCCTCCCCGCCTCCACCTTTTTGTCTTTTTCTTTCTTTCCCAGTTCCATCATCTTTAAAGTCTTCCTTTTTACTTCACTTCCCAGAAAAGACACACCAAAGGTTTAAAACTATGTCCCAGGCAGGGTGGTGTACGCCTTTGATCCCAGTATGCAGGGGCTGAGGTAGGAGCGCCTCTATGGGTTGGAGCCCTACCTGGGCTACAGAGTGACTTCCAGGTCAGCCTAGGCTAGAGTGAGACCCTGCTTCAAAAAAAATAAAAATAATAATAACAGAAATAATTACATAAATAACAATGATAAAGGAAAAAAAGTTTTTGGAGGCACTTTTCAAAATATCTTTTTCTTTTCTTGATCCGAATTCCTTAATGACAAGGGTTACCTATATTGCTTTCTATCATGTTAATTATTATTATTTAACTCTTAATAAATCGCTTCCCTATAAATACACAGGAGAAAATTTTAAGGGAGGAAAAACACAGAACCAGAAAGCTTGGGTCTTTTATTCACCAAGGATTAGGGACTATATGGATTTGGTTCAGAAAGAAGGGCATAATAATAGTTGCCTAATTAACTAGCATGTTGGGCAGATTAAAGTGCTTTGTAAACATCAATTAAAGATGCAGGGAGTTAGGTGAGGCTAATGTGTTATTAGAGAAAAAAGTTTTCTTCCCTTTAATCAGGTACCTCTTCCTGGGAAAGGCAAAGGCATGACTGAAGGACTAAGGAATTGGGCTCAGCCCTGACAGACTGCCTGTGACTCAGCCATTCTGTGTAACCAGCCACTTCCTTCCCTGGGTTTCTGTGAAATGGGGATAAACACAAACATTTTTGGAGCGCAGGTTTGATGTGATGGTTGTCATCCAAGCAAGTGACAAACCCTACAATTAATGAAATCCCACACCTCTTGCTTTCTCCCTCCCTGGCAAATTGTTACATGGTGTGGAAACACTGGTAACATTAACTTCCACCTACTTACAAAAGCTGCCTCCACAGCTAGCTATTAACTTGAGCAGATAGTGCCAGTGATAGAGTGAAGACAGTGGAGTCAAAAACTAGAGGAGGTTCCTTAGCTCTCCACCTCAGTGTTGCTCCTGAGCGAAATGACAATAAGAAGCCATGGTCTCCAAAAAGCTAGGATTTTTGACTGTTTCACACCAAATGCTATGCATTTAAAAGGATGGCTAAGCTCATCCTGATTTGAACACAGCACAATGTATACATGTATTAAAGGATCACATAGGTACCCCCAAAGTACAATTTTGTATGTCCATTAAAAATGAAATAAGGGGGGCTGGAGAGATGGCTTAGCCGTTAAGGCGCTTGCCTAAGAAGCCTAAGGACTGGTGTTAAGCTCTCCAGGTTCTCCAGGCCAGACATACTAAAGTGACTGGAGTGCACAAGCTCACACATGCGCACAAACGGGCCCACGTATCTGGATTTTGATTTCAGTGGCTGAGGCCCTGGAGTGCCAGTTCTCTCGCTCTCATAAAAAAAAAAAAAAAGCCAGTCTGTTGGGCTTACATTTTTTTTAAAAAAATGAAATACTAGGCTGGAGAGATGGCTTAGCCGTTAAAGAGCTTGCCTGCGAAGCCAAAGGACCTAAGTTCAATTCCCAGGACCCACATAAGCCAGATGCACAAGGGGGCACATGCATCTGGAGTTCGTTTGCAGTGGCTGGTGTGCCCATTCTCTCTCTCTCTCTCCCTGCCTTTCTACCTCTCTCAAATAAATAAGTAAATAAAAATTTTAAAAATGAAATAGAGCAGGGCATAGTGGCTCACGCCTTATCCCAGCACTCGGAAGGCAGAGGTAGGAGGATCGCCGTGAGTTTGAGGCCACCCTGAGACTACAGAGTGAATTCCAGGTCAGCCTGAGCTTTAGTGAGACTCTACCTTGAAAATCAAAAAAAAAAAAAAAAAAAAAAAAAAAAAAAAAACCTACGTGGGGGAAAGAAATCAGAAGGTTGTTTTAAAAATTAAATTTAAAAATAAATGAATGGGAGTCTTTATTATTAAATTAAAATTTTCTCTGCTGCCGAGCGTGTTGTTGGATGCCTGTAACCCCAGCACTGGCAGGTGGATTACGAGTTTGAGGCAGCCTGAGCTGTGTGATGAGACACTGTTTCCAAAGAGCAAACACCCCGGCCGAGTCTCAAAAGTAATGACGGGGTCCAGGGAGAAGTCCCCTCTCCTTCGCAAATCCGGTGGGTAACTGGGAATAATTCACATTGATGGAACCTCACTCAGAATAAGGTTCACTGAAAGAAGGCCACATGGACAGCTAGGGAGCTAGGGGCTGCACGGCCACGTGTGGAGAGGGTCTGGAAGAATCAAGTCCTGGAGCCCGCAGGGAGCGCGGTTGGCAGGAGTGCGCGCGGGAGCGAGCAAGGGGAGGGACGCGCGCGGCAGCGAGCGCGGTGAGGGGTGCGCGCATGGGCGGGGCGGGAGCGCGCGGGGCGGGGAGCGCGCGGGGCGGGCGGGAGCGCGTGCATGGGCAGGGAGGAGTGCGCGCACGGGCAGGGAGGAGCGCGCATAGGCGGGGAGGAGTGCGCGCATAAGAGGGAAGGGGTGCGCGCATGGGCGGGAGGGGTGCGCGCTAGGCGGGACGGGGTGCGCGTCTGGGCGGGGAGGTGCGCGCGGCGGGCGGGAGGGGAGCGCGCGGCGGGCAGGGAGGGGCGCCCCGGACTGTCGCTGAGCGCGCAGGCTGCCTGGCTGGCCGCTCGAGCGCCGCTCGTCGCAGTCCGCGTGGGCACCTGCTGTCCCCAGGAGGGGACTCCTGCTCGGTGAGTGTGGCCCTTCGTCGCCCCGAGCAAGTTTGGAGCAGCTGGAAGCGTCCTTGTCGTGGTGGGGACGCCCGGGACGCGGTGGCGTGCGGAGTCCCGGGCCAGGCGCTGTGGGCTCGGGCGCAGGGTGGGCGGCAGCTGTCCCTCTCCTCCGCGTCGGGTCCCCGCCCCTGAAGTTAGGGAACCCCCCGCCCCTGCGCGCCCCTCCCCAGGCCACCCGCCGCCCCTCACCCCGGGAAGCTGGGCGTCTCCCGCGGGAGACTTCTGGGGCGCTGGGGCAACACGTGTGGCTGTCCCACCGTGGAGTCTTTCTGCGGGCTAGGGCGCAGAGGTTGGTGGCATGTTGTCTACTTTGGCGCCCCACATCTCCGACTGTGCCTAACCCCGAGGCTTCACTCCCGGCGCCCTGGCGAGGGACCGCGGTCCCCTGCGCTGCGGAGACGGGTCTAACCTTGGAGGCGGCCAGAGCCACCTGCTAGACCGAGGTCCTGCGCAAAACCTTCGGCCCCCGGGGTCCCCAGCAGGTAACTGAGTGACGCGGGAACTGTGTAGGATCAGCCCAGAGAACCAGGGCGGGAGGGATTAAAAAGAAGAAAATGTGACTTAATAGGATATAGTTTAACAAAGGCAGTGAAGTGGACTCCGGGATTTCTCCAAGGCTTTGAAAGTTTCCCAGTATTGTTTTACCGAGTCTAAATTTAAGCATCTAGCTTTCCCCCTCCTAACCGCAGGACGAACCTCAGAAAATTTTTAACTCTGCCTTAGCCTCATTGGTCCCATATTTTCCTCACTGGCAAAGCCGAAAACCCTAAGCGAGTAAAGAAAAATGACTGTGCGTGTGTGTTTACCCCTAAAGAGAGTAAAACTTTCAAGTCTTGTCTGTCCACTTTTAATGGAAAACAGCTAAAGACGGGGAAAAGCTTTATCCCTGAAACCATGACTCAGTGTACACTTGAGGGAAATGCTGACCGGAGAAACCTTTATTAAAAACAATTTTCACTTTATTTTTTAAGCACTATCTACTTGGGCTCCGGGATCCACTAAAACTGTGCCCGCACAGTTCCATGCCTGAATGTTCCAGATTGTTTTTCTAGGTGGAGGAGGTATTTTCGTTAGTGCAGCCAATGTGGAAATACAAACAAATGCCCTATTTACTCGGGATTGGGTGGGAAGGGTGGAAGTTGTCTAAAATCTTTCTTGCCAGGCTTGACAGTGTATGTATGGAATCCTGTGTATTTTCTTGCCCAGCTTTTTTTTTTTTTTTTTTTTTTCTGGTACTGAGTTCACCAATTCAGTTAGACCAGCTGGAAAGCAAGATGTAGGGATTCTCCTATGTGCTTCCCAAATGCTGGTTCTGCATGCATACCAGGGATCTGAACTCAAGTCCTCATACTTTTTTTTCTTTATTTGAGAGAGAGAGAAATAGGCCAGGAGGGAGAGAGAGAGAATGGGCGCACCAGGGCCTCCAGCCGCTATAAACGAACTCCAGATGTGTGCACTTCTCTTGTGCATCTGGTTTGCGTCCGGTCCTGGGGAATCGAACCTGAGTCCTTTGGCTTTGTAGGCAAACGCCTTAACCACTAAGTCATTTCTCCAGCCCGGTAAGAGCCATTTTTTTTAAGTGACTGGATCGATTCCTTGCCACAGCACTCCCAAGGAGCTTCTCTTGGCAAATCTGAGATACTGATAACTTAAAAGTAATATATTTTCTCCACTGACAGAAACCAGAAATTCAAAACCAAGTGATCCTTGAGTGAAAGCTAGGAAAAAGAGTAATGCGTTTGAGAAAATTTGATTCTGTTTGACCTAACTCTTCATCCCAGAGGGGATTCACCTTGTTTCAATGCAGGCCTGCCCAGCATGTTCTTTAGTTCATGGATGTACTTGTAGATTGTTTGACTACAATGTGCTGAGTCCTGGCTGGTCATTGGACACACAGGCATGTCTAGATAGGAGCTATATGGCCCAAAACTGATTAAAACCAGACCTGGCAAGCCTTTCTTTGTCAGTGCCTGACCAGACACCTGGCCCTGGTTCCAAAGTTCTCAGACACCTCAGAAACCTATAGTTGGCACCTTGTGTTGACTGGAAGATCAGCTCAGATAACCGAGAGGTAGAGTGGAACCTTGAAACCTGAAGGGTTTGAGTGGAGCAGGGCAAGGCATGGGCAATCCCCTGCAACAGAAAATTGAAGCGCATCTTATCTGCGTTGTTATGGGACGGCCGCCAGTGGCGTCCAGGCCGCTTGGTAGGTGCCAGGGGAATCCTAGGAGCATCCCAGAACGTGAGCTCTTCCTGTGGGTGTTCAAGTGCAGCGTTTTGTTTCAGGTTCCATTGTGCTTCCTGGGGGTGGGTGGTGGCTTAACCTCACCTGTATGCCCTTCTGAGGGTGAGCTTGACACCTCTGTCCCGTCGGACTTTAAATGAGTCTGTGACCAAGCTGGGACTGCTCTCTGTACTGGGGTGGCAGTGTAGTGGCAGTGCAGTGACACTGCCTGTCTTTGCAGAACCGTGGTGAAGCCACATCTCTCAGTAATGCCTTTGATCACCTCTTTTAGTAACAGCACCTTTCTTTCCTTCCTTCTTTCTTCCTCCCTCCCTGTCTCTCTCTCTCTTTCTTTCTTTCAAAACTTTTCTTCAAGGTAGAGTCTTGCTGTAGCCCAGGCTGACTTGGACTTCATTCTGTAGTCTCAGGGTGGCCTTGAACTCACAGCAATCCTCCTACCTCTGCCTCCAGAGTGCTGGGATTAAAGGCATGTGCCACCATGCCCGGCATCAATTTACCATTTTAAAGTGCACAAAAGGATGGCATTAAGTGCATTAGCAGTGTTATGTCGCTATCACTAACCTGTCTAGTTCTAGAACTTTTCTATCACCCTTACCCATTAAGCAGTCACTCCCCTGGCAGCTACTACTCTGCTGTCGGCCTCTGGATTCTCCTGTTGTGGACATTCATACAAATGGAATCTTAAAACATGCAACCTGTGTTTCTTTTGTCAGTTCAACTCATGTTGTGCGTTTATCATCACCACTTCTTCATTCCTTTCTATGGATGCATAACATGCATGGCGTTATATGTCACATTTTATTCATTAGTAGATGACCATTGGATTCTTCCACCTTTAGAGTATTGTGATCGGTGCTGCTATGGACAGTTGTGTATAACTTTTTGTTTAAATATCTGTTTTCAATTCTCTGCAGTCTATACCTAAGAGCAGAATTCGAGAGTCCTGGTCATTAATTCTTTGTTCAACTAGTCAAAGAACTGTTTTCCCCAGCAGCTTCACCATTTTACACTCCCACTAGCAATGTATGAAAGTTTTAATTTCTCTGAGTCCTTGCCAGTACTTGTTATTCTCCTTTCATTGTTGCTTGGGTCCTGGTCATCCTCTGTCGTAGCTCACTGTGGCCTTCATCGGAACTTCTCTAGTAGCTGACAGTGCGGAGCAACACTGCATGTGCTTCGTGGCCATGTATAGTGTCCCACTCGTGTGTGGTTTTGTTTTCTTCAGTTTCATTTGTCCTCAATCAACCATGGCCTGAAAATGCTACTATAGGGCAGTGAGGAATTAGGAAACTTGAAAGTGAGAGAGTAAGAAGTCTTACCCTTATGACAGTTACTGTTGTAATTGTTCGATTTTGTTAGCATCAGCGTCTTACTGAACCTAACTTACCCATGGAACCGTATCATAGGATGTGTGTGTAAGAAAACGTCCTGCATACAGGCTTCGGACCTCTACACAGTTAATGTGTCCATTGGGGCTCTTGGAAAGTGTCCTCTCCAGATGAGGGCAGGAAATGAGTACCAGGGCCTCCATTCTCTCATGAGCTACTTTGTATGGCTGCAACACAGATGCCTGAGAGAACAAGGTGAGGAGGAAAGATGAGTTTGACTCATGGGTTCAGAAGCTTCTGCCCAGTGTTGCCTGGTTGCATGCTGCTCATGGCATCATGGCTGTAGGAGCATGTGATGGAGGGACTTTACCTTGTAGCCAACTTCGGGAAGCAGAGAAAGACAGAAAGTGGCCAGATGCATGTGCATCTGGCTTACGTGGGTCCTGGGCAATCAAGCCTTGAACTGGGGTCCTTAGGCTTCACAGGCAAGCGTTGAACCGCTAGGCTGTCTCTCCAGCCCCCTGTTCTTTTTCCTCCTCCTCCTCCTTCTTTTGTTATTGTTGTTTGGTTGGTTTTCCTGGTGCTGAGGACAAAACGGGGCCTTGCACTTGCTAGGCAAGGGCTCATCTACTGAGCTAAATCCCCAACCCCAACGTTCTCTTTTATAGTCAAGTTTATCATCCAGACCTCCCATGGGGGAGTCATTTTGATAGGGTTTGGCTTGCGTTTCACATTCCTTTTGTCTCTTTGTTCTGTTAGGGTCTCTTGGCTGGTCTCTCTCAGAGGCCAGTAGTCTGACTAGTGAGTGGGAATATTTAATCTGCCTAATTTCATTATCTAAAGCTCTGGGGTGTTCATCAGTTTATTCAGCAATTTCTGTAAAGTATTCTACCATCTACCATGTTCTGAGCCCCCAAAGTAGTCACTGAAAAACAGATACCCAGATACCTACAGAATTCTTTTTTTTTTCTCTTTTTTTGGTTTTTCAAGGTAGGGTCTCACTCCAGCCCAGGCTGACCTGGAATTCACTATGTAGTCTCAGGGTGACCTCCAATTTATTATGGAGATTCTCCGACCTCTGTCTCCTGAGGGCTGGTATTAAAGGCATGTGCTACCACGCCTGGCTATAGAATAAATTTTAATTTAAAAGCTGACGGGTTAATGGAGCATTGTTTTTTTTGTGTGTGTTTGTTGTTTTGTGTGTGTGTGTGTTTTGTTTTTTGTTTTGAGTTTCACCCGCCCATAGAGAAAGAGAATACATCCTACTAGGAGTCAGGGGCTCCGCCTCAGACTTCATCCTCAGAGAGCCATGTGACTCTGGGGTTCCACACTTTACCTTCTGGAACTTGGTTTCCAGGTCTGTAAAGTCTGGGATAGGTTAGTGACCTCTCCAGGCCTTCATAGACCTTGGAACAAAAGCCCTAAATTTCTTGGTTTTCATAATGTGGCTGGTCATAGTGGCAAACGCCTTTAATTCCAGCATTCGGGAGGCCAAGATAGGTGGGTTGCTATGAGTTCAAGGTCAACCTGAAACTACATAGTGAATTCCGGATCAGCCTGGGCTCAAAAAAAAAAAAAAAAATCAAAAGACCAAAATGATAATAATAATGATGATGATGATGATGATGATGATGATGATGTCGGGGAGATTGTGCAGTGGTTAAAGGCACTTGTTTGCGAAGCCTGCTGGCCTGGGTTCAGTTCCCCACTACCCACATAAAGCCTGATGCACAAAGTGACACCTACATCTGGTGTTTTTCTATAGCAGCAAGAGGCCCTGGCATACCCATATTCTCTCTCAAGTAACTAAATAAAAATATTTTTTAAAAAACATAATGAAACCTAATTCTTTGAATGCTAATAAAAATAAATTTTAAAATAGAAGGTATGGTTTCTGCCCTCAAGAAAGTTATAGTTAATAAAGAAGACAAGATATATATCATTATAAGTAAGGATTGATAGACACCCACAGTCTTCGGGGTTCAGAGGAGAGAGGTGTTCTTACTCTCAGAGATATTGGAACCTTCTGGAGACAGTGAGGTTGGAGGTGGGAAACTGAGCTGAAGTGGAAGCACTGGGCTTGGATATTCTTGCTCAGAGAGCTTCACCTTGAACTTGGGTCACTAGCCATTCAAGGGCTTAGGAGTGGGGGGGTGATAACAGATCTTGGTTTACAGTGCAGTGGACTTTTACACAGAATGTTCAAGAATGAGGAAATACAAAGATATAAAGATGAGATTGTACAAATGGGGAAGGCACTTGAAAAATGTCAAATCGTGGTTTTGGTTAAAAGCACTGTGCTGGAGTAGATAGTTAAAAGCAGTTCTGTGGAACTAACTAAATCATGAGAGCCTTGAACTTGCTTCCTTCCTGTCTGTTACAGATAAGTTGTCCTCGGTGTACACAGGTAAGCAGCGAACTGCTCCTGTTAGTGTGAGCAGCTTCTCTGTAAGAATCAAATGGCTTTAAAATGGATGTGGGTCAGGGGATGGAAATGGCTTAGTGGTTAAGGCACTTGACTGTGAAGTCTAAGGACCCAGGGTTTTTTTTTGTTGTTGTTGTTTTGGGTTTTTTTGTTTGTTTGTTTGTTTGTTTTTTGAGGTAGGGTCTCACTCTGGCCCAGGCTGACCTGGAATTCACTCTGTAGTCTCAGGGTGGCCTCGAACTCACAGCGATCCTCCTACCTCTGCCTCCCGAATGCTGGGATTAAAGGCATGCGCCACCATGCCCGGAAGGACCCAGGTTTGATCCCCCAATACCCACATAATCCAGATGCACAAGGTGTGCATGTGCCTGGAGTTCATTTGAAGTGGCCGGAGGCCCTGGCATGCCCATTCTCTCTATTTAAAAAAAGAAAAAAGGGCTGGAGGGATGGCTTAGCGGTTAAGGCATTTACCTGCAAAGCCAAAGGACCCAGGTTCGATTCCCCAGGACCCATGTTAGCCAGATGCACAAGGGGGCGCACATGTCTGGAGTTCGTTTGTAGTGGCTGAAGGGCCTGGTGTGCCCATTCTCTCTCTCTCCCTCTCTCTCTTCCTCTCTCTCTATCAAATAAATAAATAAAAATAAAATAAAATAAAAAGAAAAAAAAAATAGCCAGGCATGGTGGCTTTAATCCCAGCACTCAGGAGGCAGAGGTAGGGGATCACCTTGAGTTCAAGGCCACCCTGAGACTACATCCAGGTCAGCCTGGGCTAGAGTGAGACTCTACCCTTGAAAAACAAAACAAAACAAAACAAAGTACGTGGGTCAGTACACTGTATGTTCATCCCCCCACATTGTCTCCCATTTTGGTTGTGGAGATACTTTCTGTAGAAAAGCTTGTTTCAATGTCACATGATAAAACGACACTGGGCACTGAGTGCTGGCAGACATCAATAATCAATCACAGCCTTGGGAAAACTGAGATGGGAGGATCATGAGCTCCAAGCCAGCCTGGGCTATATAGTGAAACCCTATCTCAAAAAATAGATAAAGGGCTGGAGAGATGGCTTAGTGGTTAAGGCGTTTGCCTGCAAAGCCAAAGGACCTCGGTTTGATTCCCCAGTACCCATGTAAGCCAGATGCACAAGGTGGTGTATGCATCTGGAGTTCTTTTGCAGTGGCTGGAGGCCCTGACGTGCTCATTTTCTCTCTCTCTCTCTCCCTCTTTCTCTCTCGCTCTCTCAAATAAATAAATAAATAAATAAAATTTTAAAAATATTTTTAAAAAATGAGATAAAGTAAAATAAGAGGCTGGCGAGATGGCTTAGCAGTTAAAGTGTTTGCCTGTGAAGCCTAAGGACCTAGGTTCCATTTACCCAGTACCCATTTAAGCCAGATGCATAGGGAGGTGCATGCATCTGGAGTTCATTTGCAGTGGTGGGAGGCCCTGGCATACCCATTCCCTCACTTGCTCTCTCCCTCCCTCTCAAATAAATAAATAAAATAAAACTTTAAAATATATATATATAAGGGGCCGAGGATGTAGTTCAGTTGGTAGAGTGCTCCCCTAGCATGCCTAGAGGCTTGGCTTCAGTCCCCAGCACCACATAAAATCAGGCATGCAATTAATCCTAGCACTTGGGAAGTGGAGGCAGGAGGATCAGAGGTTCAAGGTCACCCTCAGCTATCTAGTGAGTTTGAGGCCAGCCTGGAATAGCATGGGATCCTGTGCCAAAAATAAAATAATACATATTTTTATAAAAGCACTTAGGGTACAGGAGAGATGGCTCAGTGGTTAAAGGCACTTGCTTGCAAAGCCTGATGTCCCTGGGTTCGATTTCCAGTATCCAAGTAAAGCCAGATGCACACAGTTGGAGCATATATCTGGAGTTTGTTTGTGGTGGCAGGAGACCCTGGCATGCCCATATTTTTCCTCTCTCTCATAAATAAATAGATATTTTTAAAAGAGGAAAAATAAACAAGAAATAATGCACTTACGATTTCATGGCAAAGTACACTCCACCCTTTTTACAATGTTAATTACCAATTTAACTATAAAACCATTAGGTTAATTGTCGAAAATTACCGATATTCAACTACATGTAACCTACACAAATGGCACCTGCACGTGAGTCAAGCATTGTGCAGCCAGTTGTTAGACCTTCCCTTTTTATCCACACAAGAATTTAATCAGTGAATTTGAAAGTTCACAGAAAAATTCAAAGGCAGGGCTGAGCACTTGCCTAGCATGTTCAACCCCCCTGCACCACAGAAAAACAAAACATGGCATATATTTAATCCTTGTATCCCTCAGTGGAGTCTCCTCTCTTTAGAATGTTACTGGTGTGCTTATTGTCCAAGGTGGTGGTCAGGTTACAAGCCTGCGTGCTCAGAGGCCAACTGACTTTGCATTGCCTGAGTAGTTGTCAGACTCCCGAGCTTCTTCAAGGTGCTTTGTGTTCTCGCAGAGAGATTGATAGGCAACCCTTGAACTCTGAAAAGAGCAGTATCTGTCAATGGAAATCATCTAGCTCTTTCACTAAACATTTGATTTTCCCCTTTCCTTCACAAAGTGCTAAGAACCCTTGTTTAAAGCAGAGCTGTACGCCCACAGGACAGGATTTCAAGTGAGTGGTGGAGGAATTTGTGGATGGGTTCTCAGGACAGGCAGAGTTGGGAGGAGCCTCTGTGTCCATCCTCCTGTCCCCTTCCCTAAAAAGAGCCAGCAAAGAAGTCTTGAACGATACAGTTTAAAATTCCATGCAAGGGCTGGAGAGATGGCTTAGCGGTTGTTTACCTACAAAGCCAAAGGACCTCGGTTCGATTTCCCCAGGGCCCACGTAAGCCAGATGTGCAATGTTCATTGGCTGGAGGCCCTGGCGTGCCCATTTTCTCCCTGTCTCTCTGCCTGTGTCTTTCTCTCTCACACACAAATAAATAAATAAAAATAAAATATATTTTTAAAAATTCCATTCAAGGGGGCTGTAAAAATGGCTCAGTGGTTAAGGCACGTGCTTGCAGAGCCCAATGACCAGGGTTCGATTCCATAGTGCCCAAAGGGTGGCACATGCATCTGGAGTTTGTTTGCAGTGATGGGAGGCCCTGGCACACCCATATTCTCTCTCTCTCTCTCTCTCTCTCTCTCTCTCTCTCTCTCTGCTTGCAAATAACTAAAATTTTAAATAATGTTTAAAAATTCTGAGCCGGTGGGACTGGAGAGATGGCTTAGCGGTTAAGGTGTTTGCCTGCAAAGCCAAAGGACCCAGGTTCGAATCCCCAGTACCCATGTAAAGTCAGCTGCACAAGGTCTGGACTTGAGTCTTGAGTCTGGACTTCTTTGCAGCGGCTAGAGGCCCTGACATGCCCATTTTCTCTCTCTCAAATAAATAAATAAAAATTTTTTTAAAATTTCAAGCTGGCATAGTGGGGCATGCCTTTAATCCCAGCACTTGGGAGGCAGAGGTAGGAGGATCGCTGTGAGTTCAAGGCCACCCTGAGACTACAGAGTGAATTCCAGGCAGTCTGGGCTAGAGTGAAACCTAACCTCGAACCCCCGCCCCCACAAAAACAATCCATGCAATGGCTGAGTGTAGTTCAGTGGTAGAGCACTTGCCTAGCATGCATAAAGCTCTGGGTTCCCCACCCCCCAGCACCACCAAAAAGAAAAAGTTAAAAGTTGGAAGTAATGGATTGATCTAGCAGGAGGTCTTGCAATGAGTTTTGCTTTCCTCTGGTTTGAATTTAAATCTGTTCTTGTGCGATAAGATATGTAAACTAGATCACCACTTCCAGTCTAACAAGGCGTTCTAAATCCCACTGGTAAACAAACTTCAGCTAAAGCAGCTCTGTCCCCTGCGAGGATGCGTGACAGCTTCTCAGGAACAAAAGGCATTGTCAGTCAGGAATGGAGACAGAAAGGTGTAATTAGACGTGCTACATTTTATCTCACTGAGTAGCGCATAGTGGGTATGCAATACTTTGTACTGAATAAATAAAGAACACAGAATTGCTTCTCAAAAGAAGAACTGCTAAAACTGGGCTGGAGAGATGGCTTAGCGGTAAAGGCACATGATTGTGAAGCCTAAGGACCCAAGTTCGATTCTCCAGCTCCCACGTAAGCCAGATGCACATGGTGGCGCATGCGTCTAGAGTTCGTTTGCAGTGGCTAGAGGGCCTGGCGCACCCATTCTCACTCTCTCTTTCTCTCCCCTACCCCTCTCTCTGTCTCTAATACATAAATAAAAATCTTTTAAAAAAATCGCTAAAACTGGAATTTTCTTCTATTTTTAAAAAGTTTGCCTAACATTCTAAAAATGCAATAGGCAACTTTAAAAAATGAACTGAGGGGCTGGGGATATAGTTAAGTTGGTAGAGTGGTTGTCTAGTATACACAAAATTCGATCCCCAGAACTGCATGGAACGAGACATAGTGGGGCACACCTATAATCCCAGCACGAGGGAGGTGGAGACAGGAGGATCAAAAGCTCAAGGTCATCTTCAGCTGTGTTTCAAGTTCAAGGCCAGCCTGGGCTATGAGACCCTGTCTCAGAAAAAGATGTGAGTTAAGACTTGCAATGTCAGTCTTTGCCAAGATTTCACGAATGGAAGTGTTTTCCCATGTGGGGTTTCCTCTAACTCCTCCGTTTCCTTCTGAGTGATCATTCTGTTCATCACAACTGATTTTCTTCAGGGGAGATTTTTGCTTTAGGAAAATCTGATTTTTATCTGGGCAGTGGAGGTGACAGGAGATTTCTGCCCCCAGGGACTGTTAACCCAGCCTGCTGACTTGAGCCTACCTCATGCACTTGTTTGTTTAGCTAATTGTGTAGGCAAATCCATTACTTTGATTGGTATATGGCCTTAAGTAAATTAATGCCTCCTATTAATCATTGAAATTATTATTAACAGAGACAGTTTGAAGTCGTCTTTGTTTTACTTTTTAAATTTTAATTTATTTGCTAGGGTCTCACAACAGCAAATGATTGCCCATCCAACTTTACAAGGGTTACTGGGGATTGAATCTGAGCCAGTAGGCTTTGCAAGAAAGTACTTTTAACTGCTGTGCCATCTTCCCAGCCCTTCATCTTTGTTTTTCTATATTGCTTAGAAAATTTATTTTATTTTTATTTATTTGCAATGAAAGAGAAAGAGGGAGAGAATGGGAACGCCAGGGCCTCTAGCCACTGCAAACGAACTCCAAATGCATGGGCCTCTTTTTGTACCTGGCTTTATGTGGGTACTGGTAATTGAACCCGGGTTGTTAGGCATTGCAGGCAGACACCTTAACTGCTTAGCCATCCTTTTAGCCCAGAAAGTTTTGTTTTGTTGTTGTTTTTAATCCAAATGAAAGCATGGTCTGCTTCCAGAGGTAAAATTACTAGTCCTTTAAAAATGTTTATTCATTTAATACCTTTGAGTGCCGATTAGCATTTAAGATTCTCAGTTGTTAAGTCAGACATTTCAGAAGTAGGGAAATGGCTGACCCTGGTTATAAAGGTCTATAATCTCAGGTACTAAGAGGCTAAGGCAGGAAGGTCACAAATTCAAGACCTGCCTGAGCTACAGAATGTGCTGAAGGTCAGCCTGGGCTAGAGTGAGAACCAGCTTCCAAAAAAAAAAGATAGGGGCTGGAGAGATGGGTCAGTAGTTAAAAGGGTGCTTGCCTGCAAAGCCCAATTACCCATGTAAAAGCTAGATGCACAGGGTGCCACATGCACCTGGAGTTTGTTTGCAGTGAGTGGCTGGAGGTCCTAGCACACCAATATATCTCTCTCCTTGCAAATAAATAAATAAGAATATATTTTTTAAAAGATCTATTCTTAGGCCAGGCATGATAGCACACACCTTTAATCCCAGCACTTGGGAGGCAGAGGTAGGAGGATTGCCGTAAATTTGAGGCCACCCTGAGACGACATAGTTAATTCCAGGTCAGCCTAGGCCAGAGTGAGACCCTACCTCCAAAAACCAAAAAAATAAGATGGTTTTGGAGTTTTAAAACATGAGTTTTGCCAGGCATGATGGCATATGCCTTTAATTTCAGCACTTGGGAGGCAGAGGTAGGAAGATCACCATGAGTTCGAAGCCACCCTGAGACTACATAGTGAATTCCAGGTCAGCCTGAACTAGAGAGAGACCCTACCTCTGGAAAAAAAAATAATAATAAAAACAATCATGAGTTTGGGGCTGGAGAGATGGCTTAGTGGCTAAGGCGCATGCCTGGGAAGCCTAAGGACCCAGGTTCAATTCTCCAGGTCCCATATAAACCAGATGCACATGGTGGCGCATGCATCTGGAGTTCCTAGGGGCCCTGATGCGTCCATTCTC
The DNA here is from genome assembly GCA_036365145.1 of Orientallactaga sibirica. Taxonomy (NCBI): domain Eukaryota; kingdom Metazoa; phylum Chordata; class Mammalia; order Rodentia; family Dipodidae; genus Orientallactaga; species Orientallactaga sibirica. The sequence continues at coordinate 8,288,470 of JAEOAD010001030.1, forward strand.
TCTCTCTCTCTTTCTTTCTCTCTCTCTTCCCCTCTCTCTGTCTTTAATAAATAAATAAATAAATAGATTTTTTTAAAAACATGAGTTTTGGTAGCTGGGGAGATAGCTCAGTCAGTAAAGTGGATCTGTAGCACACACATAAAAGGCTGAGTGGAGGTGCACTGCGGAGGCAGAGAGAGAGGGCTTGCCAGCTAGCCATTGCAGCCTGAATTGCTGAGTTCCAGGTTCAGCAAGAGACCCTGTCTCAAAAACAAGGTGTGGAGTGTCCTCCACACACATGCACACCAACACAAAAAAGTTTTTGGTTAAAGCCAGGCGTGGTGGCACACGCCTTTAATCCCAGCACTCGGGAGGCAGAGGTAGGAGGATCGCCGAGAGTTCGAGGCCACCCAGAGACTACATAGTGAATTCCAGGTCAGCCTGAGCCAGAGTGAGACCCTACCTCAAAAAAAAAAAAAAAAAAAAAAAAAAAAAAGTTTTTGGTTAAGTAATGAATATTGCTTATAATTTGTAGCAAGTGTCATCCAAAATATTGTGGCAATATGTAAATAAAAAGAATCAGCCTATAAGAAATTTATATTGTAATTGAGGGAAAGGATCGCTTGCATAAACCTGATGTGATCAGTTGTGTCGGAGAGACAAAAGATGGCCCCGCAGAGTTCCCAGTGGTAGGGCATGAGTATCGAGGATGGAGGTGGAGAGGGCAATGGCCAGGAGACAGTCCCGTAGGAAGGCAAGTGGGGCAGGACTGGGGAGTTTTGAGCTGGGTTTAGAAGGTTGGGAAGAGAGCATCGGGGAAGGCTATGGAAGCTCACGGTTGAGTAGCACATTGTGAGACCTGGGCTGAATAAAGGGGTTTGTAATAAAGGTGGAAGAGGTAGGTCAGGCCATATTGAGAGACCCTTGCAAGCCTGTGACCCTACAGACAGGTTCCTTGGCAGTGTGTCTGAGGAAAGTAAAGGTTCTGTCAGTGTGGCAGGCCTGTGGTACCAGGAGTAACCTAAGGTCTTAGAAAGCCTGTTTAAATACTTATTCATTCACTGTTGAATGTTGTGCTGTTTTATTTTATTTTATTTTATTTTATTTTATTTTAATTTTTGACGTTTTGAAGTAGGGTCTTGCTGTAGCCCAGGCTGACCTGCTGCTTTGCTATATTATTGACCTTGTTGTTGTCGTTGTTTTGTTTTCCTAACTTAAGCTGATGCTTGATCCATCACATGTTAGCCTCCTTTTCTGATGTCACAAGCATTAGCTGGACCCCGCAAGCCTTACTATGAACATTTCTGTTACCATTAGACTTAATGATTTTCTAATTTCTGATGCTGTTCCTGAGAGTTATTTAGAACCAGACATTCTTAATGGCCACATATGTTATCTTTATTGATTTGTAATTTAATTGTAGTAAGAGTTTTATTTGTTTGTATAGTCCCAGGCTGGCCTTGAACTCACAACGATCCTCCTACCAATGCTTCCCAAGTACTGGGATTAAAGGCATACGCCACCATGCCCGGCTGTACTATTTTATTTTTAACAAAGTTTTTAAAAGAAATGCTTAGTAAATGAATATCATGAATACCAACTTCTACCTTTCTATGAGGTTGGCCTTGTGTATTCCTGTCTACATGGGCAACTTCAGTTTAATTAGCGGGCAAGAGGATTCAAACTCTGGGCTTCATATAGAACACTACACTAGGTCTTGCTGATGTAGTTACCTGATATCTGTGGTAAGTGCTAACCAGTGTGTTGTGACAACTTAGAGTAAAACTGTTCTGTGGAAGTAGTCTAGAGATGATTTTTAAGGAAATAGTTTGAGAATTTTTTAAAACCATAATTAAGTTAATTAATGGAAAAGAAAGAATGTTGGAATCCAGTTTCCCTTTTAACTCATAAATTGATTTAATGAAAGAGTTGGTATCATTCATAGCTTATTGTAAGACTCGTTTTTTTTAAAACACACATTACTTACATACATATAGGAATTAATACAACTAGATGGAAACTATCAAAGTAGGGCTTCCATCTTTGTGTAAAATCAGAGCCAAGTGCCTGCCGCACAGAGACCATTCGGTGTCTGCGGCCATGAACAAGTGTTGCCAAGGGTCACCAGCACTGAAGCCCACAATGGCTGTTTTGTGTTGACTGGTCTTTATTTTCACCCACTCTTTAATCGTATGAAAAACCCACTCATGATGATCAGCTGTGGTGACTCAGAAACAGTTCCCACTGTGAAACACTTTGATTTTTAATGTTCTTGAAGGTCAAAAGAAGCATATCATTTTAGACAAGATCAGGCGCATTCAGGGTGGTATGGCTCTAGACAATACATCTTATTAAGAGTTGTTTTTAAATCTTTTTTTGTTTGTTTGTTTGTTTTTTAAACGTAGGGTTTCCCTCTAGTGCAGGCTGACCTGGAATTCTGTGCCTCCCGAGTGCTGAGATGCCATGTCCCGCTTGTTAAATCACCTTTTAAGCTGTAATTTTCAAATCCTTTCTGTGCTAGGATTATTTTCCTAGCTTTGGGGAGAAATCGCAAACTTCCTGTGGATGGAAGTAGGGAAGAAGATGCTTGAAGAGCAGTGTGGCTCCCACCCCAGCCAGAGGCTGTGCTCAGGCATTTCAGTCCCATCTCTCTGCTGCTTTGCTGTATTATTGACCTTGTTGTTGTTGTTGTTTTGTTTTCCTAACTTAAGCTGATGCTTGATCCATCACATGTTAGCCTCCTTTTCTGATGTCACAAGCATTAGCTGGACCCCGCAAGCCTTACTATGAACATTTCTGTTACCATTAGACTTAATGATTTTCTAATTTCTGATGCTGTTCCTGAGAGTTATTTAGAACCAGACATTCTTAATGGCCACATATGTTATCTTTATTGATTTGTAATTTAATTGTAGTAAGAGTTTTATTTGTTTGTTTTTATATCAGTCATGTGGACTTTGCTGAGACTTGCTTTTGTGGCCCAGTATGTCACTGGTTCTCATATGTATCTTTGTTAACTGGAAAGAAGGTTGGTTGGTTGGTTGTTGGTTGGTTTTGAGTCAGGATCTGGCTGTGTAGCTCAGGATGACGTCAGCTGCACAATCCCTCTGTCTTGGTCCTCTGAGGACTGACCACAGCTGAGGGAATGTACGTTGTGAGGTTGTTAGGCATGCTGTGCTGTAAATGCTGATTAGATCAAACTGTGTTGTTCAAGTCTTCTCTATTCTGCTTGATTTTGAAGTTTATTGGAAATAGGCTGAAGTTGATTGAAGGTGACATCAGAGTGCTACGTCCAGCTGGGTGTGGTGGCGCATACCTTTAATCCCAGCACTCAGGAAACAGAGGTAGGAGGATGGCTGTGAGTTCGAGGCCACCCTGAGATACATAGTTAATTCCAGGTCAGCCTGGGCCAGAGTGAGACCCTACCTCAAAAAACCAAACAAAAACAAAAACAGAGTGCTATATCCAGGTCGATCCATTGGAAGAATACAGTGAAAATGTAAAGAAGGAGGAGGCTGGAGCTCAGTGGTTAAGTGTGCTTCCTGCATAATCATGAGGGGCTGAAACTGCGCAGCTGGGCATCACATGTGACTGGAACCCCAGTCCCACCAAGTGGAGCAAAAACCAAGGAATAATGGCCCAGGGTTGAAAAAAAAAAAATCAAGTTCTGGTCTCAGTAAGAGACTCCTGCTCAAAGTAAGAACAAGAGGAAAAGTGATGGAACAGGGCACCCAACGTTCCGCTTCAGCCACAGTAGGCGCACCCATGGGGTGCTGAAAGAGCACACGCACGCACACACACACATGCATACACCACACACACGCATACACCACACACACACCACCACCACATCACACACAAACATACATACAAGCAAAAACAAAAGGAAGATGGGGAACCGTGAGAACATGAGACGCCATGGCAGGTGGGGAGCAATCTAGGCACGTGCTACAGAGCCCCTACACTAGGGAGGGAAGCAGGAAGGAAAGGAATCTCCAGGGCCTGTGGGCGGCTGCATGTGAGTGACAGGAAGAGGGAGGAGGCAAGAGTGTCTCCATAGCTTTGGGCCTGCAGGTGGGCCTTTAACCAGCATAGGTCAGCTTCGGGATGCCGCAAACTCAGTTTCAGGTGAACAGTGGAAAGGCAAGAGTCGCGTGGGTCGCTCTGTGCACCTGAGTGAGGCGACTTGACATTGACAAGGGTGATAGTGAAAGGAGGACTGTGTGTGCACCCTCTAGGCCATGCTGGGTCTTTCTGGACAGTCCAGGGGAGGAAGGAGAAAAGGAGATGCATTTCTCTTCAGGCTCCAGCACACTCACTTGCCTCAGAACCACAGCCCTGCAGCTGCCCCAGGACATCCCCTTGGATGCTGTACCCACCAGCTGTGCCAGGCTTGTACACGTGACCAAGAGCACAGCCCATTGGGACCTGGTCCTCATCCTCTTTGCTCAAAGGATAAATTAGATTTTTTAATATATATATATTTTATTTTTATTTATTTAGTTGAGATAGAGAGAGAGAGAGAGAATGAATATGGGTGCGCCAAGGCTTCCTGCCACTGCAAATGAACTCCAAATGCATGCGCCACCTTGTGCATCTGGCTTACGTGGGTCCTGGGGAATCGAACCGAGGTCCTTTAGCTTTGTAGGCAAGTGCCTTAACCGCTAAGCCATCTCTCCAGCCTGGTAAATTAGATTTTACCAGGAGAAAATAGATGTTTCTAATAAAGAATGAGAAATGAATGGTGAAATGTGAAAGACGGGCCATATTTCTGGGCTTGCAAGTGCGTGGCTGGTGAAGTTTTTAGTAAACTTATTCTCCCCCTGGTAGGAGTCAATGTCTTCATGCAAGGGCTGCCTGCGGTTGACCCTAGTCTCACTTATTATTATGTACACTGTTTGTAAACTCAGAGAGTGACCCTGGGCTGGGCAAGGAGAGTGAGTATTTTAAAGTGGTAATGACCCTCATAGAGGTCTAGCTGTGGTCAGTATTGCCCATCCCGTCTGCTTCCTGTCTCATGCTTCCGTCCTTGTCTCAGCATGTTCCTTTCCATGGAGGCGGAGGAGGTTTTCTCTTGGCCCTCCCTTTCAGTAAGTTGGCTCTTCCCCTTGGAAAGCCCATGGAATTGTGTATTTTTAGCTCCTGGGAACCTTGAATTCTTTATTCCTTGAGAGATCAAAGATTGGCATCTTGTGCCTATGAAGGATGAGACATGAAGGTTTTTACTTTCTCTCTTGCCATCCCAACCTTGTGGAAAATCCTGGTGAGCTCTCTTATACTCTTTCAAGAGAATAGTTTACAGAAATCTAAATATTATAGTTTTGTAGCTTTTAAAATTATAGCAACACATGAAAAAGGTATCCGCTGGAAAAATGTGGTAAGTCACCACCCTCCAGCCACACTAGGGCTCCACACGCTGCCTTCACTGCCCAGACCTGGGCACACTTCCAGAATCTTCCCACAGCCTGAGGAGTTCCACCTTGTGCCAGTGAATCAGCACTTCCCACCCGCGCCTCACCTTGCGGGTGGGTGTGGGGAAGACTGGCGCCCCGCTGCCCACACCTTCCATGGAGCTGTGATTCACTCAGGTCAGGCCAGAGTTGTCTGAGTCAGGGGGTGGGATCTGCAGTACCGGAAGAATGAAGAATTCGCCTGCCTTCACTGTCTTCAGTGCTTAGCCTGTGCCACCTTGGCCTGGCTCCAGGGACATCACAGTAACACAGCATCTTCCCTTGCCCAACTTCACACCAGACACTGTTGCCAACACACTTGGCAAGGTCCACAGTGTGTATTTATACTAGATGCATGTTAGACATTTGATTTATGAACTGAATACATTGGAGTTTCACCATGGACAGGTAAATATCTGAGTGATGTAGTAGTAGCCGCTGAGGTACTTACATAACCTGTGTTCTTGCACTAAATTAATTTGAACACTTTTTGACTTTTGTTGTTTTTCTTTCTTTTTTGTTTTTTTGTTTTTATTTGAGACAGAGAAAGAGAGGGAGGGAGAGAGAGAGAAAATGCGCACTCCGGGGTCTTCAGCCACTGCAAATGAACTCCAGAAGCATGTGCCACCTTGTGCATCTGGCTTACATAGGACCTAGAGAATCGAACCTGGATCCTTAGGCCTTGTGGGCAAGTGCTTTAACTGCTAAGCCATTTCTCCAGCCCTGTTTGGTTTTTTTTCAAGATAGGGTCTCATATAACCCAGGCTGGCCTCAAACTCCTGATTATCCTGCCTCTACTTCCTGAGTGCTGGGATTACAAGTGTTTATTGCCATGCTTGGTTTTTGTTGTTGTTTGCGATAAGGTTTTATTACATAGATTGGTATGGCCTTGAACGTGTGGTTCTCCTGCTCCAGTCTCCCAAGTGCTGTGTATGTCACCTTTTTTTGTTGTTGTTTTGTTTTTTGATTTTTGATGTTGGGTTTCTCTGTAGCCCAGGCTGAACTGGAGTTCACAATGTAGTCTCAAGGTGACCTCGAGCTCACAGTGATCCTCCTGCCTCTGCCTCCCGAGTGCTGGGATTAAAGGCGTGCGCCACCACGCCTGGTCAAGTCTTTGTTTTTAGTGCTATTTGGAATAATGAAAACTGACAAAAGTTCAGAATCTTCTGACTTCTTAACCTTGCTCTCAAAATGCCACTTGACCTGGTCTGAGTCACTGAAGAAGGGACGAGAAAACAGGGTGAGGGGTCACTCTTTAAGTCTGTCTTGACAGACGCCTGGAGGATTCCTATAAGGTTGTCACAGTAATTTTTTTGTCTTAAATGAGGCAGTGCCCCTGAAGTTGTCCACATCGCTTGGACTTTCTCCACAAATAGCATGTCTGTTAAATATTAATCAGCAGGAGGCTTGTTCCTGTTAGTCCTTTTTGGTCTCCTAGAATGTTTGACAAACTCAGTTATTCAAGGTCAGAGGACAGCATGAAATTACAGAGCTAGGAGGGGACACTTTTGATAATTTGGTTGGGTTTTTTTTGTTTGTTTGTTTGTTTTTATGTTTTTTGTTTTTTTAATTTTATTTATTTATTTGCAAGCAGAGAGAAGAGACAGAGAGAGAAAGGGCATGCCAGGGCCTCTAGCCACTGCAAACAAACTCCAGACTCATGTGCCACCTTGTGCATCTGGCTTATATGGATACTGGGGAACTGAACCAGGGTCCTTTGGCTTCACAGGCAAATGCCTTAGCCTTAACCACTAAGGCATCTCTCCAGCCACTTGGTTGGTTTTTTTTGTTGTTGTTATTGTTTGTTTGTTTCTTGTTTTTGTTTTTTGGTTTTTGGAGGTGGGTCTCACTCTAGCCCAGGCTGACTTGGAATTCAGTATGGAGTCTTAGGATAGTTTTGAACTCACAGAAATCCTCCTACCTCTGCCTTCTGAGTACTGGGATTAAAGGCGTGTGGCACCGTGCCTGGCGATACCTTTGCTCTTGAAAGCAATACAGACTGCAAATGCCCAATTTAACTAGGGAATTTCACCTTTTATACAGAAGTTGCTGCAGCAGCAGGCTTTGAAATGTTCAGCCTTGGAGATGACAAGTTCCCATCAGTAATGGCTTAGAATTTGCCATCTTTCCCCAGCTCTGACCTATAGTGAGCTGGAGAGGGACCCTGTTTAGTGGCTGAGGCAGAAGAGCCAGAGATAACCTGGGTGTGGTTGTGCAAGTGCATGTACTTGGTGCAAAAGAAGGTGCCAGAAAATTTACCAAATTCCCAGCCCTGGTGCAATTTTTAGTACTCGCAACTTTTCATAGCAATTATTCAGTGTCCCCTGGATGGGTAATGATAGAAATGAGAAATGGAAACCAGTATCCACAACTAAGTTGACTCGGTTTTCTGATTCCTTTGACCTTGATGGTTGGGTCTGTGAGCACAGATGCGCCCAGTGATGCCAACCTCCCGCTTCCTGGAAGGCTTCCTTAAGGCATTCTCAAACATACTTTGTTTTGGTTGGTTGGTTCCTTCCCCCAGCATTCTGCCTGGCCCATCTCCCTGCCCTCCTGTCCCCACATCAACTCTTTCACCCTCTTTGTTCCCCTTCTACTTTCATAGCATATGTTCTCTTTTTCACCCCCTTCCTGGAAAGCCTTTTTCCCCTTCATGGACCCTTTCTAGTTCCACATAAATATGTACACAGAGAACATGCAGTGTTTGTCTTCCTGCGCCTCGATCCCCTCCCTTAAGTCTAATCTTTTCCCGTTCTCTCCATTATCCTACAAATTTCATAATGTGCATATGTACCACATTTTCCTTATCCATTCATCTGTTGATGGGCATCCAGGCTGGTGACACTTGCTGTTGTGAATAGGGTGGCAATGGACGTGGGTGTGCAATGCCCTCTGTGGTAGGTACCGAGTCCTTCGGCCCAAGAGTAGTATAACTGGGTCATATGGTAGATCTGTTTTTAGATTTTTTTTGGGGTGGGGAGGAGTTTCAAGGTAGGGTCTCGCTTTGACCCAGGCTGAACTGAAATCCACTATGTAGTCTCAGGCTGGCCTCGAACTCATAGTGATCCTCTTACTGCTGCCTCCCAAGTGCTGGGATTAAACAAGGCATGTGCCACCACACCTGGTGGTTTTTAAATTTTTTGAGAAACCTCCCTACAGTGAATAAGGATTTGTGTCCTTTTTTTCTTTTTTAAATTAAAAAATTTTTTTGATTTTTCGAGGTAGGGTCTCACCCTAGAGTGGCCTCAAACTCACAGTGATCCACCTACCTCTGCCTCCTGAGTGCTGGGATTAAAGGTGTGCACCACCACACCTGGCTCTTTTTTATTTATTTTTTATTTTTTTATTTTTTTTGGTTTTGCAAGGTAGGGTCTCCCTCTGGTCCAGGCTGACCTGGAATTAACTATGTAGTCTCAGGGTGGCCTCGAACTCTCGGTGATCCTCCTACCTCTGCCTCCTGAGTGCTGGGATTAAAGGCATGCGCCACCACACCCAGCTTTTATTTTTTTTAAATCTATTTATTTCAAAGAGAGAGACAGATAGAGAGATTGGGAGTGCCAGGACCTTCAGCCACTGCAAACAAACTCCAGGCACATGTGCCACCTTGTGCATCTGGTTTACATGGATACTGGGGAATCAAATGGGGATCCTCTCTTTCTCTCTCTTTCTTGGTCTTGCTCTCGCTCTCACTCTCTAAAAAAAAATTTTTTTTAATGACCTGGAGAGATGGCTTAGCGGTTAAGGCACTTGCCTGTGAAGTCTAAGGACCCAGGTTCAATCTCTCTCCAGATCCCACGTAAGCCAGACACACAAAGGAGATGCAAGTGCAAGGTCGCACATGTGCACTAGGTGGCACAAGCATTTGGAGTTCAAAGCCCTGATGCACCAATTCTTTGTCTCACTCTCACGCTCTCTAAAAATAAATAAAAATAAGCCAGGATCCTTTGGCTTTGCAGACAAGCGCCTTAACTACTAAGCCACATCTCCAGCCCACAGTCACTTTGACTGTAGTGAAACAGAATCTCAAAGTAGTGTTAAATTTGCATCGCCCTGATGCCTAAGGATGCTGAATACTTAAAGATATTTATTGCCCATTTGTATTTCTTCTTTTGAGACTTCTCTGTGTGGTTCCATAGGCCATTTTGGGATTGGGTTGTTGATTTCTTGTTGTTTAGTTTTTTGAATTCTGTGTATAGCCTAGATACTAATCCACTGTCAGGCATATAGCTGGCAGAGATATTTTTTCGCTTTCTATATGCTGTGTCTTCACTCAGTTGACAGTTTCCTTTGCTGTACAGAAGATGTATAATCTGGGCTGGAGAAGGTGGCTTAGCAGTTAAGGCATTTGCCTGCAAAGCCAAAGGACCCCGGTTCTATTTCCCAGGACCCACGTAAGCCAGGTGCACATGCATCTGGAGTTCGTTTGCAGTGGCTGGAGGCCCTGGCACACCCATTCTTTCTCTCTCTCACTACCTCTGTCTCTCTCTCTTAAATAATAAATAAGTAAATAAATAAATAAATAAATAAATAAATAAATAAATAAAATATTTGCTTAAAAATTTTTTTAAAAAGAAGCTTTGTAATCTTGTGAGGTCCCATTGTTGATTGCTGGCCTCTTTCCTGAGCAACTAGTCTTATTCAGGAAGTTCTAATCTGTGCCCGTATCTTGAAATGTTTTCCCAGTTTTCTCCTCTAACGGTTTCAGAGTTTCGGGTCTTAGGTTAAGGTCTTTGATCCATTTGGGGATGATTTTTGTACAGGGTGAGAGACAAGGATTTAGTTTCATTCTTCTATATTTGTATATCCAATTTTCCCAGCATCCTTTGTTGAAGATGCTATCTGTTCTCAACTGTGTACTTTTGTAATCTTTGTCCAAGATCAGGTAGCCATAGCTGTGTGGGTTTATATCTGTATCTTCTATTCTGCTGCATTGGTCTACACATCTGTTTTGTGCCAGTATTATGCTGATTCTGTTACTATGGCTCTGAAATAGAACTTGAAGTCAAGTGCTATGATTATTTCTAGCATTACTTTAAAAAAACCCACTCCACTTTTATTTATTTATTTATTTAATAGACAGCAAGAGAGAGAATATATGGGTGTGCCAGAGCCTCCTGTCACTGCAAATGAACTCCAGACACATGCACCACTTTGTGCATCTGGCTTACATGATACTGGAGAGTTGAATCTGAGCTGTCAAGCTTTGCAAGCAAGAGCCTTTAACCACTGACCCATCTCTTGAGCCCCATTACTTTTTTTTTTTTTTTCTGGTAAGGATTGCTTTGGCTGTCTGAGGCTTTTTTCTAATTGCATTTTGTTTTTTCAGCCAGGCTGACCTGGAATTCACTATATAGTCTAGGGTGGCCTCAAACTCACAGCCTCTGCCTCGTGAATGCTGGAATTAAAGGCATGCACCATCATGCCCGGCTCAGTGTTAATTCTTTCAGTTCATGAGGCCAACCTTTCACTCTCTGAGGAATAAGGAACTTTCCTATCCAGGCTTGCTAACCACTGTGCTTCTGTTCTTGATTTCTCTAGACCTCCTTCACCTCAGAATGGGATCTTGGCTTCTGTCCCACTTCCGGTGATCCATCTGGAAATTGGCATTTCTGGGGGGATGCCTATAAACCACCAGAAATCAGACTCTTTGGAGATGGACTCTGACATGTCACCCAGCTGCAGGCTCAATGATTTGAGCAGAGGTGGCAGTCTGGAGAGCCGAAGCAGCAGCTCTCGTTCCAGAAGTTTCACTTTGGTGAGTGATGGTTTCCTTCCCTCCCTCCCTTCCTCCATTCCTTCCCTCCTTCCTTCCTTTCTTCCTCCTTCCCTCCCTCCCTCCTTCCCCCTCTCTGTCTCTCTCTTTCTGCTAATGTGTGCATGCATGTGTGTGTATGTTCACACGAGTGTGGATGTACATGTATGCATGTGTGTACAGGTCAGAGGTTGACACCAGGTGTCTTCCTCGATCACTCTCCACTTTATTAATACAGTAGAGGGCCAGAGAGATGGTTTAGCAGTTAAGGTGCTTACCTGGAAAGCCTAAGGACCCATATTCGACTCTCCAGGTCCCACGTAAGCCAGACACACAAAGGTGAGGCAAGCACAAGGTCACACATGCCCACTAGGTGGCACAAGCATCTGAAGTTTAACTGTGCAGTGGCTGAGGCCCTGGCACATTATTTTTAATCATCTTAAATTTTACATAGTAGTAGAGCAAATCTATGGCCACAGACAATAACTTAGGGCAGCTTAGCCCAGGAAAAATCTATGCCTGCAGGCCGTGACAAGCCAGGCCGAACACTGCTGCCTCTGAGGTCAAATGGCTGAAAGAGGAAACCCAGTCACAGGATAAAGACAGCTCACTTTGAAACAGAGTCTAAGTCCTTTACAAAGCCCTGCCTCTCAGAATCCAAACCTTTACTGTATGGGAAGTTTACAGTCTTTAAGGGTTTGTGTGCTTTTGTTTTTGTTTTGTTTTTTAAGATAGGGTCTTGTGGGCTGGAGACATGGCTTAGCAGTTAAGGCACTTGCCTATGAAGCCTTAGGACTCATGTTCAACTCTCCAGATCCCATGTAAGCCAGATGCACAAGGTGACACAAGTACACAAGGTCGCACATGTGCACAAGACATGCACACATGTCTGGAGTGGCGGGAGGCCCTGGTGTGCCATTTCCCACCCCCATAAAAATACATAAAAAATAGGGTCTTGCTATGTAGCCTAAGCTAACCTCAAATTTGTGACCCTCCTGCCTTAGCCTCCCAAGCCCTGAAATAACAGTTGTCCACCACTATGCCTGGCTTCAGAGTCTTTAGTTTTAAAGTTAAGAGGGGATATTTTGTAGTCCTCCAGCTAATTTTTTAGTTTTCAAAAAATAAAGGTTATATTAAAAGGCCATAGAGTACCATTCTAATGATTAATAGTATGTATTCCCCAAAGTACACTCAGACCTGATGTGACATAGAAGAAAACTTGGTGTGAGGCTGCAGAATGGCTCAGCAGTTGCCGTCAGCTGGCTGGCAAAGTCTCCCCGTCAAGGTTTGCTTCCCCAATACCCATGAAAGCCAGATGCATCTGGAGTTCATTTGCAGTGACAAGAGGCCTTCATATGCCCATACTCACTTGCTTGCTGTCTTTCTCTCTTTCTCCCTGTCTCTCTCTTGTAAATAAATAAACACAAAATTAAATATATAAGTGACAGCAACATGGGCTTTAAAAAAACTTGGTATGAGGGCTGGAGAGATAGCTCAGTGGTTGAGACGCTTGCTTGCATAGCCTGACGGTCTGGGTTTGATCCCCCAATACCCACATAAAGCCAGATGTACAAAGTGGGCCTGGCATCTGGAGGTTTTTTTTTTTTAACAGTAAGGCTCATTTCTCAGTCTCTCTCTCTCTCTCTGTTTCTTTCTCTCTCTCTTTCTCTCTCTCTCTGTCCTTGTAAATAAATAAATAAATAATTTTTTTAAAAATTAATATGACTAACTCATGTACAATAATCTACAAGATTATTTTGGTTATATGGTAAAAGAATAAAATTGAAAGTGTTTGCTAGTCCTAGCACTTGGGAGGCTGAGGCAGAAGTAGGATTGTCACTAATTCAAGGTTTGATGCCAGCTTGGGCTACAGAGTGAGACCCTGCTGAAAAAAAGAAAAGAAAAGAAAAGAAAAGTCACAATTAATTAAAATAATTTTACATGACTATTTTAAAAATCTTTCTTTAAATTTTTAAAAATTTTTATTTATTTGAGAAAGAATAGGAGAGAAAAAGGCAGATAGAGAAAGAGAGCATGGGTGTACCGGGGCCTCCAGCCACTACAACCAAACTCCAGATGCATGTGCCACCTTGTGCATCTGGCTTATGTGGGCACTAGAATTGAACCTGGGTGCTTTGGCTTTGCACGCAAGCAACTTAACCGCTAAGCCATCTCTCCAGCCCTATTTTTAAAAATATTTTTATGTTTATGTGAGTGAGAATTGGTGCAGATAAAGAGAATGGGCATGCCAGGGCCTCTAGCCACTGCAGATGAACTCTAGATGCATGCGTAACTTTGTGCATCTTGTGGCACTAGGGTATTGAACCTGGGTCCTTAAGGTTTGCAGGCAAACACCTTAACCACTGAGCAATCTCTCCAGCCCCTACATGACTGCTTTAATGTGGTAATGACTATGATTAAAGTATGGCATATTCATTATGAAAACGCCACAATTAAACCTGTTATTTTGTACAATTAATATGCACTAATAAAAAAGACACTAAAAATAAAGAAAAATGGCCAGATGGCTTTAATACCAGCACTTAGGAGGCAAAAGAAGGAGGACTGCCATGAGTTCAAGGCCAGCCTGAGATTAGAGTGAGATCCAGGTCAGCCTGGGCTAGAGTGAGACCCTACTGTGAAAAAAAACTTTAAAAAAAAAAAAAGAAAGGAAGGAAATATTTGTCAGATGTCTTTGATATTTAAGTAAACTGGGTATAGTAAATTAGGCACAAACAGATGGCTATTAAGGCCTCTGCTACCTCGTCAATTTGGGTTTGAGTCTTTATTTTATTTATTTATTTACTTACTTGTTTGAAAGAGCAAGAGATGCAGACAGAGAGAGAATGGGCGCACCAAGGCCTCCAGCCACTGCAAATGAACTCCAGATGTATGTTTCCCTTGTGCATCTGGCTTATGTGGGTGCTGGGGAATCAAACCAAGGTCCTTTGGCTTGCAGGCAAACGCCTTAACTGCTAAGCTAAGCCCCTGGTTTTGAGTCTTAATGTGTCATATACAGAGGCAAAAGCTCTTGTTGAAAGGATATCCATATAATTTTGTTCAAAGGCCACAGAGGCGCGGTGGGTGTGGGGGGTGTATTTTAGCTCTTGGTGTTGCACCCGCAGAGGTTTGACTACGGACTGAGTTCAATGTGGGGATCACAGGAGCATTGCCGAGATAAGTGTAACTTCTCTAATTCCAAAGCAAATCCTTATATATATTTTTAAGTTACTTTCTTCTTTACTACTCAGTCAGTTTCCTGACATGATCTCAGAATAGTAAGAAATGGGAGGTGCTGAAGACAAACGCAGCTCTCGGCCAAACTTGTCTGCCTTTGTCACACGGTGGAGGCTCATCACGTCCTGCTTCCTGGATGACAGTCCTCTCTTAAGGGCTGCTGTAGAGATGGAACTCCCACCACGAACCAGTGCCTCAAGCCAAGAGCTTCTTTTCTCTCAGTGTCCCCCGGGCCTCTTGCTCCATCTTGTTCATCTGGCTTATGTGGGTAAGGCAAGTGCCATCTCTCCAGCTCTCGGGCTCTTGATGAACAAAACTCCTCTCCATTCTGCCACCCACTGTCCATGCTTGTTGGCATTTCAGTAATTTTGAGTTATTTCTCTCATCACTTAGGACAAGCTGGTCAAAAGGAGGCACTCTGTATGGTCACTGCTTAACTTACGCCCTACATAGAAGGCAATGCAGAGTTTGTTTCCTCTGAACATTTTCTGTTTACTTATTTGTTTATTTATTTATTTTGGGGTTTTGGTTTTTCAAGGTAGGACCTCGCTGCAGCCCAGGCCGACCTGAAATTCACTAAGTAGTCTCAGGGTGGCCTCCACGGCAATCCTTCTACCTCTGCCTCCCAAGTGCTGGGATTAATGGCATGCCGCACCCGGCCCCTCTGAACACTTTCTAGAAAGCTAAAATTAGAACCATGTGGCCAGATCCCAGAGGATATGTCTGGTTTTGCCCCGTGAACTTGAAGAACAACAGCTTTCCTCCAAATACAGGCCAGCACTTCTCTATGAAGTTGGCGGTGTAGTTGGGGAACTCACTGGACGGTTCAAAAGCCTTTAAAACCCTCACCTGCCTGCCCTGTAGTGCTGCCAAAGCAAACTTGGGATGTTAGCCCACCTGTTTTAATGTTTTGAAGCAGGCGTCTGAGTTATGCCATTTCATAAAACAGCCTGGGTGCCCGCTACGGGGAAAGACCACCTCAAACCAGTGTCTTTTGCATTCTTTCTCTGAATGTGTGACTGGAGCTATTCTGCCAAAAGGCTCACTGGAGCTTCCTCCACGCCAGAGTGTGGATTGTCCACTTGGGCAGGGTAGTCAGCCCTACACACTCACATTTAATTCCTAAGGAATTGAGCTCTAAACTATGGCTGCTTCTTTGAGAACCGGAGGCACACCAATCATATTTACTAGTCATTTCTGTCCATAATTGAGACAAAAACAGTGATCCCAACTCATTGGCAAAGTTTTGAAATTTGATATTCAATGAGCAGTCTCGAACCTCCTTGTTCCCAAAGCTCATGAGTGTTGTGTCCTAAAGTCGCCGAATGAAACAGTTGTCAGCTCCTGAGCTTCCCCTTCCTCACCCAGTAGTCACGGAACGAGGGCACAGAGCAATCAGTGAGAGGTTATGCTCAAGTCCACGTAGAGTCCTGGGAATTTACTCCGGATTTCAATAAGAAGCCACCAGAGGAATGAGAAAGGAGATATAGACCCTGTGCTGGCTTCTTACCCACATCTACACAAAAACTACTAGACAAAACAGACCACTGAAGACATAGCTAAACAGCTTTGTTTAATTCACCAAACATTAGTAAATGCCTACTGTATATAAGAGCCGAATAAAATTCGGTTTTATTTGAGATAATGTCAAGACAGATGTATGACAGCTAGGAGAGTGTGACACAGCCTATGAGGGTCTTAGAGGTGTTTCTATAAGAGATACAGAGGGGAGGGCTGGAGAGATGGCAGTTAAGCACATGCCTGTGAAGCCTAAGGACTCCAGTTCGAGGCTCAATTCCCCAGTACCCACATAAGCCAGATGCACATGGTGGCACATGCATCTGGAGTTCATTTGCAGTGGCTGGAGGCCCTGGTGCACCCATTCTTTCTCTCTCTCTTCCTCTTTCTGTGTGTGTCACTGTCAAATAAATAAATAAAAATTTAAAAAATTTAAAAAAAAGAAAAGGGGGAAAAAGGAAGACATATTAAGGCTGCACTGCCAGTGGAAAGAAGCTGAAGACTGCTGGGGAGCACAGCTGTACTGCTTTGAAGTCCTTCTCCTCCAGTCTGTCACCAAAACTGTACACAGACCTCAGACCTCGCCAGTGTGTTTATGTCCCTTTCCTGCCTGAAGTACAGGTTGAAGTTAGTGAAAAATTACAAGTGTCTACTTGGAAATAAGCATAATGAAGCCCTGGTTGTGCTGTGGGGAAGCATCATGTACACTTAGGCTGCTCAGGTCACCAAAGTCAGCCCAGTGTCTAAGCTCCACATTGTGTGTCTGCCTTTGTTCCATTTTGGCCCTGGGGGCTCCCTCAGCTTCCATCATCAAAGCAGTCAAGCACTGCTTCGGTGTCAGGGAGGTCACTGTGGTTCCTGTAAGACCAGGAGCGTCAAGTCAGACTCGGCTGGGACAGACATCTTCCGTTGTCTGCGGGGGACACAGCACTGAGGAGTTCTGGTGCTTGGCTTGTTGCAAGATGTGTTTTTTTTTTTTTTAAGATTTATTTATTTTTTATTTATTTATTAGAGACAGAGAGAGGGAGGAAGAGAGAGACTGAGAATGGGCGCGCCAGGGCCTCTAGCCACTGCAAACAAACTCCAGATGCATGCGCCACCATGTGTATCTGGCTTACATGGGACCTGAGAATCGAACCTGGGTACTTAGCCTTCACAGGCAAGTGCCTTAACCACTAAGCCATCTCTCCAGCCTGCAAGATTTGTTTTAGGCATCTTGCTTCTGTGTTTGTCTGAGTGCTTTGTTTGAGACAGGGTCCCCCGATGCAGCGCAGGCAGGCCTCAAGCTCAGGAGACCCTCCTACCTCAGCCTTCTAAGTGCTGGGCTTACAGGTGGTGTCACCGTCACCATGCCGGGCCATTGTCATGGTTACCGTGAGGCCCTTTCTGTGTGTGTGTCTTTTCAGCTCCTTTTTGAACCCCACACAGGGAGCTGCTGTGGTTGTTTTCATCTGCAGTTCCACTAAATGTCTTTGTAGAAAAGACAGCAAAAGAAGAAAAAAAACCTCAAGAACATAATTATGGGAGCAGAGTCAGTAGTTTTCTTAAGATAGGAGTGTTTTTTTGTTTGTTTGTTTGTTTTGTTTTTCCAAATAGGGTCTCACTCTGGTTCAGGCTGACCTGGAATTCACTATGTAGTCTCAGGGTGGCCTCAAACTCTTGGTGATCCTCCTACCTCTGCCTCCCAAGTGATGGGATTAAAGGCGTGCGCCACCACGCCCGGCTCAAGATAGGAGTATCTTAATGTGTGTTTTTTAAGCTTTCTTCGGTCTTTCTTTAGTTCAATCAGATAAAGATGTGGGTTCTCTTTTCTCTCTCTTTCTCTTTCTCCCCCCAACCTTGAAAAGAAACCTCTTGTCTTAAATCTGTTCTAATATGACTATATCTGGATTATCGCCTTTAATACCATCACTTGGGAGGCAGAGGTAGGTGGATCTCTGTGAGTTTGAGGCCATCCTGACATGACATAGTGAATTCCAGGTCAGCCTAGGCTAGAGAGCAAGACCCTACCTGGAAAGAAAAAAGTTTACCATTACTTTTTTTTTTTTTTTTTTTTGAGATAGGGTCTCACTGTAGCCCAGGCTGGCCTCAAACTCATGGTGATTCTTCTATCTCAGCCTCTCTAGTGCTAGGATTAAAGGGCATGTCCACCACAGCTGGCCTCCATCAACCTTTAAAAAAAATACTAGTCTGCAGTAATTGTAAAAGATAATGGGCGTTACTGTGATATTTCATGCTGTCACCTGTGGCTTTACCTGGATGCTCCTCTCTCTGACCGGGGCTGGAGAGGCCTGTTTCTGCTGCCTTGCAGGAGTGAACCGAAGGCAGCAGCAGCTACGCCTTATTTTCTCTGTGGGAGGCTTGCAGAGCACACATGCTAATCACCTCAGTGTAGTCAGTGTTTTGAATATTCTGGTTTGAAACTTGGTTCAGAAATTATTTCTTCAATATCATAATATGCATATTAGGGGAAAGGTGAGCTTTACCAATTCTCTTTGTTTTTTTTTGTTTGTTTGTTTGGTTGGTTGGTTTTTTCAAGGTAGGGTCTCACCCTAGCTCAGGCTGACCTGGAATTCACTATGTAGTCTCAGGCTAGCCTTGAACTCATGGTAATCCTCCTACCTCTGCCTTCCAAGTGCTGGGATTAAAGGCATGAGCCGCCACGCCCAGCACAAATTCTTAAAAGCAGTATTTCCCTAGGAAATTTGTCAACCTGAAGTCAAGCATGGTAGTCTAGAAAACTGTGGTATAGTTTTCTGGACAATTCTTCTAGCATCTAAAGATTTGTATTTTTGTTTTTATTTTGATGTGTCTGTAGAGTTTGTGGTATATGTGTGTGTGTGTGTGTGTGTGTGTACATGCACACATATGCAGAAGCCAAAGGAAGACATCTCACTATTCTCTACCACGCATCCACCTTATCACCCTCAGACAGCCTCTCACTGGACCTGGAGCTCCCTGTTTAGACAGGTGGACTCCCCTTCCTCCTCCTCCCCCCCAACACCATGATCCTCATGTCTCCATATGCTTCAGCACTGGGGTTACAGGTATGCCTCACTGTTGTAGACAGCTTCACGTTGCTGGGATGAACATCCAAACCAGGCACAGTTTAGAGGAGGAAGGGATTTCTTTCAAGATTACAGATCCAGGGGAAGTTCCATGCAATGGCGGAAGAAGCTGGCTCCCATTCATAAACCCAAGCAGAGAGGCACCGCCAAAGAGCCAGTACAAGCCAGCACACATGGGCAGCAAAGCAGCAGGAACTGCAACAAGCAGCAGGGACCCCTGGCACATACATTCAGGCTGGAATTCAGATCAGCCCCAAGTGGCACCTTAGGGCTAGACCCCAGGATCTGCCCCCAGTGACACCTCCTCCAGCCATGCAGCTGGACACAAGCTTAAATAAGACACCTGAATCTATTGGGGGACATACATATATTCAAACGACCACACTCACCATGCCCCATAGAGCTTTATGGTGTTAAAGGGCTCCCTTTTACTCCATAATCAAATTGGTATATTAAACATACCATTTCTGGAAAGGGATTTAAAAAAAATCTATTAGCATATTTCCTTCCAAATTAGTAAAGACAAACTTCTGTTTTTTTCTCTTTCCCAAGAAAGCTGCTATGTTCATTTGTTCTTATTTCTGAAATAACTGAATTCTCACACTCTGCTTTCAAACCAGCCAGCCCAGCAAGGAGGCCACGGGGGGCCTCATGGTTCTGTGGGACTACTGCTTCACTGCCTTGCTTTAATTTCAAGCGAAAGATAATTCACATCCCATAATACTCACCCACTGGAAGTGTCCCATTCAACAGCTTCGAGTGAATTTACAGTTGTACCACCATCACCAGTTTGGGAACGTTTTCATCCCATCCTAGGGTCCAGTGTACCCAAATCCATTTACAGATTTACCAGAATCCCTATCAAAGTACTGATAACTTTCTCATAAAACTAGAACAAAAGTTGGGCGTGGTGGCACACGCCTTTAATCCCAGCTCTTGAGAGGCAGAGGTAGGAGGATCGCCATAAATTTGAGACCAGACTGGAACTACAGAGTGAATTCCAGGTCAGCCTGGGTTAGAGTGAGACCCTACCTCGAAAAACCCAAAACAAACAAACCAAAATCTAGAAATGCATGTGGAACCACAAGAAAAAACAATAGCCAAAGCTAGCTTGAGCAAAAAGCATAGGGCAAGCTAGGCATGCTGTTGTACACCTTTAATCCCAGCACTTGGGAGGCTGAGGTGGGAGGAATTTTAAGTTTGAGGCCAGCCTGAGGCTACCGACCTTGTTTCAGGGCAGCCTGGGTTAGAGTGAGACCTTGCCTCAAAAAACAAAACAGCATAGAGCAGAAGACATTATCCTACTTGGCTTTAAAGTAGACTACAAAGTTGTCATCAAACAAGAAAGGCAGCACTGGGGGTGTCGCTCAAATATAGTCTTTCCTTAGAATATGCAAGGTGCTGGACTCACTCATTACCACCCCACCCGCCCGCCCCCGCCCCACGCAGCATAGCGTTAGCATAAATACAGACATACAGAACAGTGGAACACAGTAGAGTTTAGAAGTAAGCTCATGCAGCTCCAGCTGGCTGCCTTGCAACCAAGATGCTAAAAACACACATTGAAGAAGGTGCCAACTTTCCAGTAAATAGTGCTGGGAAATTGGATTGTCTACTTGCAGAAGAATGAATTGGACCCATTTCATTGCCAGTTCAAAAGTCAACTCAAAATGGATTTAAAAAAAAAAAACTTTATTTTAATCGGGCGTGGTGTTGCACGCCTTTAATCCCAGGACTCAGGAAGCAGAGGTAGGAGGATCGCCATGAGTTTGAGGTTACCCTGAGACTACATAGTGAATTCCAGGTCAGCCTGGGCTAGTGAGACACTACCTCAAAACAAACAAACAACAACAACAAAAAAACCCTTTTTATTTATTTGTTTGTTTATTTGAGAGAGAGGCAGGTAGAGAGAGAATGAGCATGCCAGGACCTCTAGCCACTGCAAACAATCTCCAGATGCATGTGCCGCATTTGTGTCTCTGGCTTTATGTGGGTCCTGGGGAATTGAACTTGAGTCCTTAGGCTTCACAGGCAAACGCTTTAACTGCTAAGCCATCTCTCCAGCCCTCACCCCTTTTTTGAGACAAGGTCTCACTATGTAATCCAGTCTGGCTTCAAACTTGCTAAGTAGCTCAAGCTGGCCTGGAACTCATTATGATCCTCCTGCCTCTGAGACCCTACCTCAAAAAAAAAAAAAAAAAAAAAAAAACTACAAAATAGACAGGAGACATAAATGGACATGCCTTAAATGATGTACACATAGCCAACAGATTTATGACGAAATGTACAACATCATGAATCATCAGGGAGATGCAAATCAAGAACACAGTGGGGTGTCACCCCAGTAAGAATGGTAAGAATGTTAAAACACTAAAGATAATGTACTTGTGATGAAAAACAGTAGTGAGTCTTCTAATAAAACAGCTCAAGTTTAGAGATCAGCTATATGGTCCAACAGTTCCATTCACTCCTGGGATTCACTACGTAGTCTCAGGGTGGCCTCGAACTCTTGGCAATCCTCCTACCTCGGATTAAAAGCGTGTGCCACCATGCCCAGCAGTGGCACATACTTGTAATCCCAGTACTCGGGAGGCCGAGGTAGGAGTTCAAGGCCAGCCTGGGAATACAGAGTGAGTTCCAGGGCGGCCTTGGCTAGAGTGACCCTACCTCAGGTGGGGGGAAAAAAGAAAGAAAGAACAAACATTTAGGAGGCTGGGGTGATGGCCCACTGGATAGAGCACTTGCCACTCAATTTTGAGGCCTCAAATTAAATCCCCAAATGCCTTGTAAAAATGGTGGAAGCCATGGCAGTCCCCAAATTCACAATCTTCTCTCCTCTGCCACTCACATATACACATGTGTCATCCCAGCACGCTGAGGGCAAGATGGGAGGCTGAGAGAGAAAAACAGGAGAAAAGGAGAGAGAGGGTGGGAGGGAGATTGAGATTCTGTCTCGAAAGGCAGTGGAAAGCAAGGACCAACCCCCGCCAGTTGTCCTTGAACCTCCACACAGGTGCTGTGGCATGTACATTCACACATGAATGCACACAACAAAAAATGAATGGAGAGAGAGAATGAGCGCACCAGGCCTCTAGCCACTGCAAATGAACCCCAGAAACATGTGCCACTAAGCTAATTGCTTCTGAAAGACACTCCAGCTGGCTCTGCTCTCTTCAGTGTGGCTTTTATTGTGGCTCTTGAAGAACTGAGACCCCCCGTCAGTGCCTGAGCTCCCTCCAGGCCCGAGTTTCCTTGGGTCTTCCGCCTGGACCTCTGCTTCTGACTTCCCTTGCTTTAAGACCCTCGTCTCTTTTCTGAAGACTTTTGTCTTTGCGACTTGTGCCACTTTAGAAGTAAATCTAGCATTTCTAGAGAGAGGATAGGTATGTGAGTTCAATCCAGTATTTATTTAACCAGAAGTCCCCCTTGTTAATATGGACACAACAGTAAGTCTGGCAGCAGAAAGCTGAAAACAGCTTTTCTGAGGAGTGCTTGGAGGAGATGGACTCTGCTGGGTTGATTCACTAGAGCCCACGGGCCAGAGAGCCCATTATTGGCTCTAAGAACTTCTATTTTTAAAATTTTAAAAAACATTTTATTTATTTGAGAGAAAGAGGGAGGGAGAGAGAGAATGGGTGCACCAGGGCCTCCAGCCACTGCCAACGAACTCCAGATGCATGTGCCCCCTTGTGCATCTGGCTTATGTGGGTCTTGGATAATCGAACCAGGATCCTTTGGCTTTGCAGGCAAATGCCTTAACCACTAAGCCATCTCTCCAGCACCAAAACTTCTATTTTTAAAATATTTATTTATTCATTTGTAAGGAGAGAGAGAGAATAGCCACACCCAGGATCCCTTGTCACTGCAAACAAACTTCACATGCATGTGCCACTTTGTGCATCTAGCTTTATGTGTGTACTGGGGAGTCAAACTCATGCTGTCAGGCTTTGCAAGCAATTGCCTTTAACCATTGAGCCATCTCTCCAGTTCAGAACTTCTATTTTCTATGCCTTTCTGACAGCATACTTAATTTTTAAAATTTATTTGCAAGCAGAGAGACAGAGAGAATTAGCATGCCAGGGCCTCTAGCCACTGCAAATGAACTCCAGATACAACTTACCTAGGTGCTGGGGAATCGAATCCAGATCATTAGGCTTTGCAGGCAAGCACTTTAACTGCTGAACCATCTCTCCAGCCCAAAGATTTTCTTTTTCTGGACTGGAGAGATGGCTTAGTGGTTAAGGCACTTGCCTGCAAAGCCTAAGGACCCAGGTTCAATTCTCCAGGTCCCACTTAAGCCAGATGCACAAGTTGGCACCTGTTTCCAGAATTCGTTTGCAGTAGCTAGAGGACCTGGCATGCCCTCTCTCCCTCTTTCCTTTTTTTTTCTCTTTCCCTCTTTCTTTTCCTCTTTCTGTCTCTAATTAAAATTAACTAATTAATTAATTAATTAATTTTTACTTTTTGAGGTAGGGTCTCACTCTAGCTTAGGCTGACCTGGAACTCACTATGTAGTCTTAGGGTGGCCTCAAACTCATGGCAATCCTCCTACCTCTGTCTCCCAAGTGCTGGGATTAAAGGCATGCGCCACCATGCCCGGCTAATTAAAAAAAAAAAAATCTTTTTCTTTTTTCGAGGTAGGGTCTCACTTTAAATCCAGGCTGACCAGGAACTTACTCTGTAGTTCCAGACTGACCTCATACTCACCACACCCAGCACTGGCAGCGTTTTTGTTTTTTTTTTTTTTTTTTTTTTTTTTCCGCCTGAGATAGGGTCTCACTCTAGTGTAGGCTGACCTGAAACTCACTCTATAGTCCCGACTTTGAACTCACAGAGTTCCTCCTACCTCTGCCTCTCAAGTGCTGGGATTAAGGCATACATCACCACACCCGGCTTGTTTTGTTTTGTTTTTAATTCCAGGTGCATGCACCACTTTGTGCATCTGGCTTTATGTGGGTACTGGGGAATCAAACCTAGGTCATTAGGCTTTGGAGGCAAGTGCTTTAACCTCTGAGCTATCTCTCCGCCTAGCGCGCACGTGTGTGTGTGTGTGTGTGTGTGTGTGTGTGTGTGTGTGTGTGTATGTGTACACACATATATACATATAATATATACATATAAACATATATATATATATACACACATATATATTTAATGCAGATAAAACAGTGATGAACTGATACACTTTTTCAGCGAGGTACCTCAAATGTCAGGGACCTTCAAGACTGCAGGAAATTCTAACCTGGACTAGGTATTGATCCTCGTTGTAGCTTTTTCTCTTCCGTGACGTCACTGTTTCTCTCTTCCATTCCCAATCCCCACACCTGTCTTTCAGGACGACGAGAGCCTGAAGCACCTCACGCACGAGGAAAAGGACGTCATTCTCTTCTTTGAAGAGACTCTTGACTCCCTGGAAGATGATTTTGATGAGCCAGCCCTGTGTGATAGCGGCATTCACTGCCACTCGCCCCAGTCTCTGGAAGACAGCCCTTCCAGTCACTCTGAGCCTGAAGATGTCATCGATTTAGTACAGCCAGGACCCACTGCCAAGGAAGCTGAGGGCCTTTCTGACATGCCTCAGGGAGGTGAACAGCAACTCACAGGTGCCCAGACCTTTGGCTTGGTGTGGTGGGGTGCCCAGGGCGTACTGGCACTTCTGCATTTGCTTGTATTTATCAGTATATAAGTTGTGGCATCTTAGCTTCCTGAAGGAAGAAGCACCCTCTTTAGACTGTCCAGCAAGGGAACATCGACAAGGATTAGAGTGAAGAATGAGACCAGCTGGAAGCAAAAAAGACAAGAAATGAGACCAAAGTAGCATATAGATTTTTAAAAAGATTTTATTTTTATTTATTTATTAGAGACAGAGAGGGAAAGGTGGGGGGAGAGAGAATTGGTGCTCCAGGGCCTCTAGCCACTGTAAACAAACTCCAGATACATGCACCCCCTTGTGCAGCTGGCTTACATGGAACCTGGAGAATCAAACTGGGGTCTGTAGGCTTCACAGGCATGCTTCTTAACTGCTAAGCTATTTCTCCAGCCCATATAGATTTTATATTTCTGTGTGTGCGCGTGCACACATGTATAAAGAAAAAAAAATGGAAGTAGCTTCCACACAGCAATTCCACCCTACAAAGAAAATATACAAGGCACTCGTATTGCAGTACAAGATTGTATTACATTTCTAGCACGTGACTTTTCAAGGTAAAAGTGTTTGAATGGAAGCAGCTGGTTCAGGAAAGCAAAGAGCACAGTTCTTGCTGCCACGCACTCTGCACATTCATTCGCTCGGTACTGAGCAGCCTCAAAGGAGAGGTATGGTTTTGTCCATCGAGTCATGGGATCCAACTGGAGGGAAATGGTCAGAGGGAGAATTCATCCAGCTTACTTTTCCTAATTGGAAAGGCTAGTAAAAACAAACCAGGAAGCCAGGTGAGGTGGCACACTCTGTTAATCCCAGAGGTAGGATGATCACTGTGAGTTCAAGGCCAGCCTGAGACGTCATAGCGAATTCCAGGTCAGTGTTGAGCTAGAGTAGGGCAACACTAAACCTTAAAAAAAAAAAAAAAAAAAAAAAAAAAAAGTAGGGGCATTGAACTGGAACAGATAAAGAAAATCAGAGGGAAAATACTTTTGCTCTGGTAGCTGTAAAATACTACAACTTGTCAGAGCCTCTGGGAATGTGTTTTTGTTCTTGTTTTGTTTTTTAGGCAGGGTTTCACTATGTAGCCTGGAACTTGCTACCTAGCTCAGGATGGCCTCAAATTGGCAATCCTGTTGCCTCTGCCTCTCAATTGCTGGGATTATGAGTGAGTGTCACTATGCCTGGTTTATGTATATGTTCTTTCTCATCAAGCTGTGTATTACACAGGAGTTGACATCCTGTCACCGTGAATTCCACACAAAAATAAAGCAGAGTTTGCAGCCAACCCTTCGCAGAAGAGACAACTGAATTTTGCATTTTTATTACACTTCTGCTTTGAAGTGGAGTTCCTAAAGCAGTTTGAACCAGCTGGTTCTTTCAAAAGCTCAGATCATATAATCATGCCAAAGGAAATAGGTTTTGGAAGTGTGCCACTTGCGCCCACTACTCTCTAACTTCCTATGTTCCTAGCACTTTTAAGCACTTGCTGAGGAAGGCCTTGTCTGAGATTCTGAGGATAAGACAGGTAGCAGGAGCAGCTGCGGAGAAGGCTCAGTGACCCATGGTTGATGAGTGCCGAGGGAAAGAGGAGGCTGAGTGTTCCTGCTGAATGCCGGGGCCAGAGGACAGTGGCACCCCGTGTCCTTCTATAAAGTTCTGTTAGAACTGTGTGCCACACAGCTTTGCAGGCTCAGTATCCCCTCTGTCAAGTCCTCTGGCGGGTAGTCAGCGCTTCCCTTTTGGCACAAGCCCCAAAGTAACAGCCTCAGAAGGACACCTTTCCAGGTTGCTTCCTCGGTGAGGCCCATTTCTAAGTTGCAGACCTTCACCTTCGTGTCAGGGTGTCTTTGTTCTTAGGGTGTACCCCTGAGAATGATGGACTGCCTTCTCTCTCCCTGGGAGACCAGGGATGGGCGTTCCGCTAGGGTGTGCTTTTAAGGCCCACCTAAGTTCAGCGGACAGGAATACCGTGCACCTGTCTCTAGGTAGGGTGCAAGCTAACGATGTCTTGTGCATCGCTTTCCAGGGACTGAAGGTGGGAAACAAGCCACCGAGACTCCACCACGGCCAGACCCCAGACTCCCTGAGGCACTCACCCCGCCGCCCTCCCTGCCCAGCACCCCCAGGAAGGAGCTGCCGCCGCCCTCTCTTCCCGCAGAGCACCCCAAGCTGCCCCGCTCCGTGCCCACGCCGCTCGTGATTGCTCAGAAAATATCCGAGAAGTTGGCAGGCAGCGAAGCCCTTTCCCCCACGTCCCCGTCGAAGGAGGGCAGGCCCGGGGACTGGCCTAGGACACCGGCTTCTTTGGCCTCTCGAACGGGGGACCACGTCCCTTGGCACCGAGCCGCGCCCAAGGTGCACCGCTTCCCCAGCAACATCAGCGTGACCAACAGCGCGGGCAAGGACTTCAGCAAGACCATCTCCAGGGCGGCCGTGAACGTGCAGGAGCGCAAAGCCCAGGTCTTGGCCAACATCAACGGCGCGTCCTACCAGGCCCCCGCGCCCGAGCCCCGGGGAGGCTCCCCGGAGGCGGCCGCCCGCGCCCCGAGCAGGCCGGGCCCGCGGCCAGGAGCGCCGGCCTCCTCCGCGCTGCAGTCCCGGGCCGTGCAGACCGAGCAGCTCCCGGCGCCGGCCAACGGCTTCGCGAGCGTGCACGAGGCCCTGAGGAGCGAGGCCAGCCCCTTCGTGCCCACCGGCAAGACCATCACGTTCGGGCCCCGCCACAACGCCAGCCGCAGCAGCCTGCACGAGCCGCGGCCCGACTGCGCCCCGGCCGCCCGCCAGCGCGCCGGCTCCCTGCCCCGGGCCGCGGGCTTCCGCGCGCAGGGCGTCACCGTGCAGTTCTCGGGCCGGGGCTCGTCGGAGGAGGCGCGGCGCGAGGCCCTGCGCAAGCTCGGGCTGCTGAAGGAGAGCCCGTGAGGGCAGCCGAGCCGAGCCGAGCCGAGCCGGGAGGACGGTGGCCCGGGCCGCAGGGTGGCCTCGGGGAAACGACAGCCTGCAAACGCAGGACCGGTTGGCACAGAGATGCGCGTTAAGGGCCTGGAGGGTGGACCCCAACCACTGGCCCTGCGCAGGTGGAGCCCCAGACTCTGGCCTGGGGAGGCAAGGCGAGCACCAAGCCCCGGATCGGTCACCTTCCTTTTTGTTAGGTCGGAGACACAATAACCCGTATGACCTATGGGTTTCCATGACTGCAAATGCCACGTGGCTTTCGCTTTGGAGTCTCTCACCCAGCTTTTTAGCCCACGTGCAGGACATAAAAGCCAGTTGAGCTCTCGTGTTTAGGAATTCTCCTTCCTTCTCTAAGAAAAATAAAAAAAGAAATGCTTGCTAATTATTTACAGTGTCTTTACACGCCTTTTTCTTTGTTTGTTTTTGAAAGGTGAAAGATGGTGCTTTGCGGCTGGGTTTGCGTTTGTTTTTTGATATGATTCGGGTTGACCCGCTTTCTTAAATGGAAATGCAAATGAAGTCTTTAGAGTATGAAATAAGGTGGTTGAGTTTGGGAAAGGAAGTCCCACCACAATCTGTGTTCCTGGAACCTACATGAATGAATCTACTGTGTGTAAGTGTATGTACACAACGTGTTAACACATACAGTTACTGTGTGTTACTACATGGGTATCAACTGCAGATATGAAGGCGTTCTTCATTACATAAGCATGTAACCACAGATATGAGCACTTTCTTTTCTCTTGATAGACACCTGTGATGGGTGGCACAAAAAATCGTTACTTCCTAATATGGAAGTGTTCTAAGGTCACATATCTGTAATGTTTGGATAAATTCACAGTATTTTTTTTCCTTAATAATGTGTTTTTCTCTTCTCAATTAAAGTAATATTTCCTGCTTCCAAAAAAAAGGATAGACCATTTTTTCTTAATTTAAAGAAATTTTAAATTGTTCCTTACCTTGTCACCTCATTACTTTTGTGTGTTCCCAGAAGGAAACAAGACCCTCAAAAGTCCCCGGCTGGTTGTGTTCCATGAGCAACAACTCCGGATTAGTCTGAAAGGGAGAAAACAGCAAAGTAGGTTACAAGCATGAAAAGAACTGGTTTTCTCCCAGACAATGTTTCACATATGAGCTGCAGCCACAAACGTTATTATCAAAACTACTTAAGGCTAGAGTCTTACACCTCTAAAAATAGGTAGGGAAGGGCTATCCTGAGTCATGTCCTTCTTGCTTGAGTTCCAGCCAGCACCACAACAAAGCTTGTTTCTTTCCTGTTGAGTATTGCTAAGATTCAAACTCAAGAATGCTGTTGAAGGCCATTTTCCACCTTCCTTACATAAAATGAATGATTATGTTTATTTCCCCTTTAGAACCACGTCTCATCTTGCTTTTGTTTTCATGAACTGGTCTCATAAATTCTTGATGATCTTAATTTAAATAGGGGTTTTTATCTTGTGCTTTTAAAACTACTGAATCTGAGAGCAGGGTGTGATGTTGCGCGCTTTTAATCCCAGCACTCGGGAGGCAGAGGTAGGAGGATCACCATGAGTTCGAGGCCACCCTGAGACTACATAGTGAATTCCAGGTCAGCCTGGCCTAGAGTGAGAGCCTACTTGAAAAACAAAACAAAACCACAACAACAAAAAAGTGCTTAATCTTACTCCTATTTATGTTGTGAGATGCTGTACAGTGTTTAATTTTTTCTTGAAGATCTTCATCCAGCGAATGTTACTCATACCCTTTATGTATCAAGATCATTTCTTTTTATCTTCTCCCATGATTTTATTGTAAATGGAGTGAGTTTGACTATATGTTAGTATATTCTCATAATGACATTTTTGAAAAACAACTTGAGTTCTATCTGACATATAAGCAACTTTGTTATTACATGATATCCTCAATTATTTTGAAGAATTATATCTTTCCTCGTATTTATTTATAATTTCTTTCTATTTATTCATAATTTATTGACTGTCACTGGCTGTTTTTTTGTACCCAAATTCCTCGTTTCATAAAACAGTTGGACTATCCTGCTAATGATCTAACCTGTCACTGTGGCTATCTATTTACTGAAGGGCATTAGTTTCTTTGCCATAACTATGTGGTGTGACACTCTCAAAGGCCATCTGGTTCCAGGTAATTTGAAGGACCATATTCTTCAGAGCAAGATTGAAATGAAAAGGAAAGATGAATCTGAAGTGCCCAGGTGATATTTGTAAATCAATCTCCATTTTTAGGAAACTATCTTGACATGCTAATCATTTATTTATTTATTTATTTATTTTTATTTTTTATTTTTTTGGTTTTTCGAGGTAGGGTCTCACTCTGGTCCAGGCTGACCTGGAATTAACTGTGTAGTCTCAGGGTGGCCTCGAACTCCCGGCGATCCTCCTACCTCTGCCTCCCGAGTGCTGGGATTAAAGGCATGCGCCACCACGCCCGGCTCATGCTAATCATTTAAAACATCATCAAACAGTTTCCCTAGCTGGGTGTGGTGGTACATGCCTTTAATCCCAGCACTTGGGAGGCAGAGGTAGGAGGATCACCATGAGTTCGAGGCCTCCCTGAGACTGGCTAGTGAATTCCAGGTCAGCCTGGGCTAGAGTGAGACCCTACCTCAAAAAACCAAAAACCAAAACAAAAAACAAACAATAAAAAAATAAAACGGTTTTCCTTTGCTTTTAGAAACACACACATATGTCCACAGTACAGTCTCATCTGGAAACAGTCCTACTTTGTCACCCTGGGAGAAACATGTTTGCTCCCATTCTCTCTTTTTCTTTTTTTTTTCCATTCTTTCTTCTTCATCCTTGGTCTGATGTTTGTGGCCTGGTATGCTTATCTTCACAAAATGACCAGAACTGATTATTGCTCTCTCCTCCCGAAGCCCACATTCTCCAATCGTGCAGCCTGAGGAGAAAAGTGTACAGGAAAGAGCTGGGCTGTGGAACTCCACCTAGTAGGAACAAGAGGTCCCTGCCACACACTGTCAAACACAGCTTAATCACAGAGTCCTCAACAAGAGGGTCCAGGCTGGGCTGCACAGTTCTTTTTTTTTTTTTTTGGTTTTTCAAGGGTTTCACAGTCCAGGCTTAAGTCTCAGGGTCCTCAACTCCTGGCGATCCTCCTACCTCTGCCTCCGGAGTGCTGGGATTACAGGCTGGGCTGCAAAAGTTCATTTCTGACTGTAGGATTTGCTCACACTTCTGGTGGGGAACACTAAAGAATCACATTCAGAACCAGTTTTCAGTGCTTAGTGAATGAGGCCTATGGAACCCTTAGCACTGATTTTATTAAATAAATACATAAACCGGGCCGGAGAGATGACTCAGCTGTTAAAGGTGCTTTATTGAAAAGTCCACTGCCCTGGGTTCCATTCCCTAGTACCCATGTAGAGCCAGATGCACAAAGTGGCACATGTGTCTGGATTTCATATGCAGTGGCATGAGGCCCTGCATGTCCATTCTCTCTCTCTCTCTCTCTCTCTCTCTCTCTCTCTCACACACACACAAATAAATAAATAATAAATAAATAATATTTTTTTAAAAATAGCCAGTCATGGTGGCTTGCACCTTTAATCCCAGCACTCAGCAGGCAGAGGTAGGAGAATCGCCGTGAGTTCAAGGCCACCCTGAGACTACATAATGAACTCCAGGTCAGCGTGGGCTAGAGTGAGATCCTACCTCAAAAAACCAATAATAATAATATTTTTTAAAAAATAAACATTCAGAAATGCATTCTTTTTACACCCCCAGAGCTCTGGCTTTCAGAGGATTCAGTGGTCACTTTTTACAGGTGAAATCAGCCCTTTAATGTTCATCAAAGGAGGAAGAGAGAGAAGATAAGTATGACCATTTTATGTTTTAAAATAAAGTGTCTGCACACTGGTGTTTTCTTAATGGTGGCATGTACACAATGAAGGCATTGTTTCTCGTTGTGCATATTTTCTTATCACTGTGACATGGAAAGATTAATAAACTTTTTTTTTTTTTCTTTTGCCCTAAACGTCTCCCTGTGTTCAACTTCTGTCACCCAACAGTGGTGCTCTGGATGAGCAGTAGCCTCGCTTTTCTATGCCTCTTCTTGTCTTTGTCCTGGTCCCCAGCCAAGGCCGCTGGATGGAAGGAGGAAGGGGAGGAGCTGGGAGTGTTCACCTGTGAGAGGTTTGTGTTCCCAACGAAGTGACAAGTGACCAAACAGGTTTTGTGTCTTCTCTTCCCAACAAAGCTTTTATTTCCCCCTCTGCTTTAAAGTATCCCCATATCCTTTTCTAATCTACTAGTTAGACAAGCTCTGCTTTCAAATATCTGAGAAAAGACAGAGCTGGAAATTGCTGTGCCCTGGGAAAGTCGTAGCTCTTTGAAAAGGAGTTCGACATGGACTCCCAGCCAGCAATCCTGCTCCGCCTGCTGGCCTCCCTCCCCCATGCCCTTGCCCTCCAGAATCACCATTCTGTCTTCTCAGGGCATGAGAGCCCTGGAGGGCAGGCATCCTGCCTGTGAAGAGAGGCCTAAGGCCATCCCCTACTCCTGGCACAGAATCCATCTTTCTGTGTGACAGCTGAAGAACTTTTAAAGATGTCTGTGTTTAGAAAAAGACAGCAAAAGTGCCTGCCCTACACATTCCATGCATGGTGATGCATGCTGTGATCTCAGCACTTGGGAGGTGGAGGCAGGAGGATGGATCAGATGTCCTCCACAGCTATGGCAAGGCCAGCCTGGGCTGTATGAGGCTTTGTTTTGAAAACATAACAAAAAGTCATAAGACTTCAGAAATGCCAATCACTGCCCCAGAGGTGGTGGGCAGCCTCGGACAAGACCCAGGAGGAGGAAGGGGTGCCTTCAGGCTTGCTGTCACGGGAACTACACAAACTCCTGTGTAGTGACCAGCTGAAATAGGGGATAGGATGCGGCTTTCCAGCAAAACCTGGAAGAGTCTGTACAATCCACCTAGTCTCCATGGGGTGCCGTCCACCTCTGGATTTCTTCCTTGTCTCCTATGCTGGTCTTCCCTGGAGCCCCACTTCCGAGTACTTACATGAAACAGGCTCTCACGATCAATGTAGGTTCTGAATCCTGTAAAATCGAAACCAGCTCTTTCCTGACTGGGACCTTCTGAGGTTCAGTTGCATTTGGCAAGTAAAGACCACACACTTTCTGAGGACCCCAGGCCTCTTTTCTGGGTGCTAGAGCTGGAGTGCCAGCCACTTCTAGGTTCAGGGCACCAGTCCTGCCAGCCCACCCCTGGCTTTACCAGCTGTGGAGGTAGACCATGGCTGTCCTACCCGAGCCATGGGTAGAAATGCACATTTGGAAGCCGAGTCTCATGGAACTTAGTCACTGACACATAGGTCACACTTCATAAACTTGAACCACAGAATATTTGTGTATGAAGCCAAGCTGTCAAGGGCACTCACCGAAATGCTAGAAATACCTTCACGGGGTGGGGTTGAATGAACAAAGAACCTATGTGCCAGGCAGACAGCTTGTGTGTGTGTGTGTGTGTGTGTGTGCGTGCACACACACACACACACACACACACACACACACACTATTCTAGGTGACTGGGTTGATTTCAGTCCTTGGCGTCTCTGATCACACAGTCACCATGTTGCTTATTATATGAGTGCACTGCCCTTGAATGTCGCAACATACAACTAGAGGCCTGACCTTGTTAGTAAGGGTGCCTCCAGGTCTCAGTGGCCTTTGCGGAATGACATGCGCCTCATACAAGTGACATCAAGTTGCTCGCTGCAGGCTTGTAGCTGCTGACAGCAAATTACAAGGCTCTCGTCAGCTTCCAGCTAGCTCTGTTGTACGCTTTCCTGGTCCATGAAGTCAAATCAACTGTATCTCTGTTTCTCACCCATTTGCTCGGTGTGTAAGTGTTGGAGTCTGGGGACGGTGGCTCTGCCTGTTGAGGAGTTTCCAGTAAGAAGATGGAAGGAAGGTCTGGCTAAGCCTGGGATGCTACATTAGCTGAGACACCCCTCATCTCCTCCATCTTCCTTACATACTCAGAGCTAAAAGGATACTTAGCTGTGTTCTTTTGGATTCATAATCCACGTGTTGCTGAAACTTTTTTGCTAGGGTCTTTCTTTCTCAATTCACTCATTTGTTTCATTTTAAGAAAAGGTCTTGCTATATAGCCCAGGATGTCCTCAAACTCAATGCCCCTGCCTTAGCTTCTAGACTCCTGGGATCACCAGTGTGTGACACCATTCTCCACCTTCTCAGTTCATTCTTCCAGGACAAAATGATAGAACCAAAACATTGAGCTTGGGACATAGCTCAGTGGAAGAGGATTCATCCAGCATACTCAAGATCCTGGGTTCAATTCCCAGCACTGGGGTGGTGGTAGGGAGAATACTGAGCTGGAGAGATGGCTTAGCAGTTAAGGCACTTGCCTGTGAAGCCTAAGAACTCATGTTCAAATTTTCAGGTCCCACGTAGCCAGACACACACTGATACAAGCATACAATGTCGCACATGAGCACAAAGGGATGCACACATCGAGTTTGGAGCGGCTGAAGGCCCTGGCATGCCCATTCTCTCCCTCCCTCTCTCTCTCAAAATAAATAATAAAAGTTTATAATATAAAACAGTCAGTGGAAGTGAAGGAAAGTTTGAAACTCATTTTCATTTTTGCTTTTTGAGATAGGGTCTCAGTATGTAGCCCATGTTGACACAAATGGACTACAGATATGAATCACCAAGCTCTGCTTAAATTTGTCCTCATGGGCTGGAGAGATGGCTTAGTGGTTAAGGCACTTGCCTGCAAAGCCAAAGGACCTCGGTTTGATTCCCCAAGACCCACGTAAGCCAGATGTACAAGGTGGTACATGCATCTGGAGTTTGTTTGCAGTGGCTGGAGGCCCTGATATGCCCATTCTCTCTATCTGTGTCTGCCTCTTTCTCTCTCATGCTCTCTCAAATAAATAAATAAATAAATACAAATTTAAAATTTGTCCTCTTAATTTTTGAAGCTTGAGAGGTAAGACAAGAAATACCAAATGGGGGATGGAAAAATGGCTTAGCAGTTAAGGCGCTTGCCTGCAAAACCTGAGGACTCAGGTTTGATTCCCTAGGACCCATGTAAGCCAGAAGCACAAAGGGTTGCATGCATCTGGAGTTTGTTTGCAGCAGCCAGAGGCCCTGGTGTGCTCATTCTCTCTCTCTCTCAAATAAATAAAAATAAAATATAAGAAATACCGGGGCTGGAGAGATGGCTTAGGGGTTAAGGCGCCTGCCTCCTAAGCCTAAGAACACTGGTTCCAATCTCCAGCAGTTCCAATCTCCAGGTCCCACGTTTAGCCAGATGCAGTGACGCAAGGGCGCAAGGCCACACTTGACCACAAGGGGGCACACACATCTGGATTTCGTTCGCAGCAGCTGAGACACTGCTGGCGCGCCCATCTCTGTCTTCCTCTCCCTCTCTCTCTCTGTCTCTCTCTGTGTCTCTCTCCAAAAAATAATTAAAAAATTAAAAAAAAGAAAAGAAATACTGAATGGAGGGCTGGAGAGATGGCTTAGCAGTTAAGGCACTTGTGTGCAAAGCCAAAGGACCCTTGTTGGAATCCCCAGGACTCACGTAAGCCAGATGTGCAAGGTGATATATGTGTCTGGAATTCACTTGCAGTGGCTGAAGGCCCTAGCATGTCTGTCCTCTTTCTCTCTATCTACCTCTTTTTCTCTCTCACTCTGTCTCTCTCAAATAAATAAAGAGGGCTGTAGAGATGGCTTATCAGTTAAGGTGCTTGTTTGCAAAGCCAAAGGACCCAGGTTCGATTCCCCAGGACCCATGTAAGCCAGATGCACGAGGTGGAGCATGTGTCTGGACTTTGTTTGCAGGGGCTGGAGGCCCTGGTGCACCCATTCTCTCTCTCTCCCCCTGCCTCTCCATCTCAAATAAATAAATAAAAATAAAATTCAAATAAATAAATTAGTTAAAATTAAAAAATAATAACATATAGTAAGGGGCTGGAGAGATGGCTTAGCAATTAAGTGCTTTCCTGTGAAGCCTAAGGACCCCAGTTAGAGGCTTGATTCCCCAGGACCCACGTAAGCCAGATGCACAAGGTGGTACATGCATCTGGAGTTCATTTGCAGTGGCTGGAGGCCCTGGGATGCCCATTTTCTCCCTGTCTCTCTCCCCCTTTCTCTGTTTCCAATAAGTAAATAAATAAAAATAAAACCTTTTGAACATATATATATATATATATATATATATATATATATATATATATAACTTAAAAATGAAATACCGAATAGGATAGTGCTCCCTCATTCAGCAAAGCATGGTAAATATGGCCTTCTGTAGCTCTGTGATTATCTCCTGGATGTGGCTGTGCCTGCCCAGCGTCATCATCTGGAGGGTGTGTGCTTCCCCTCCTAGTTTCCCCTACAGACCTTCTTTCTCGCCGTGGAGTCACTTCCTGCTTTCTAGAGGGCCCATTCCTGATTTGGAGTTATGGTCCCATGACTTGGGGACTGGGAGCTTGTCAGGATAAATGAGAAAGACAGGTGAAGGCTGGTTTTCCTCAAACCTGGCCTGCAGCAGATACAGAAGTGTCTGTAGGGAGGAAAGGAGGTCGGTGTGTGGCTCCCTCTGCCTCCCTCCCTGCCCTTGGCACTTGGTTCTGGAACCCGGAGTTGCCCTGTGTGCAGGGATACTATGCCAAACACACTGGCATCCCTGAGGCTGGTGGGGTGGGGTGGGACCAGAGAACCCATCAGTCCTCAGATGTCACTGCTGTTACTAGAAAGGGTTAGAAGGAAATGGAGTGAGGAGGTAGGTTTCTAGCCCCATTCTCATGGTGGCACAATTGCAGGGCAAACTGCTGGTCCCTCTCCTGGCACAATTGATGACAACTACTACCGTTACCTGTGGCACCACTGACCTTTCTGTCACATTCTACTAGTATTTTTCTGTATCAAAGACCAGAGTGCCCCAGGGGGTGGTGGCTCAGGCCTTTAATCCCAGCATGTGAGAGGCTGAGGTAAAAGACCTCTGCAAGTTGAGGCCAGCCTGGACTGGATTGAGACCCTGTCTCAAACACAAAAATTTAAAAAAAAAAAAAAAAAAAAAAAAAAGGCCAAGCATGGTGGCACATGCCTCTAATACCAGCACTCTGGAGGCAGTGGTAGGAGTTTGAGGCCAGCCTGAGACGACACAGTGAATTCCAGGTCAGCCTGAGCTAGAGTCAGACCCTATCTCGAATAACATAAAAAAATAAAATAACAGAATGTTTCCTACATTTCAGGCTCTGATAATGTTGCTATCATTTAAATTGTTTTTATAACTATCTTTTGGAAATAACTACTTTCTTCTGTGCCTATTTAGGTCAGGCTGTGGAGCAAAAACGTTTCTTTTCAATTTTTTTGATATTTTTATTTACTGATTTGCAAGCAGAATTGGGGGGGGGGAGCATGGGTGCACCAGGGCATCTTACACTGCAGCTCAACTCCAGATGCATGTGCCACTTTGTGTACCTAGCTCTGTGTTGGGTACTGGGAGATTGAACCAAGACCCGCAGGCTTTGCAAGCAGGTGCCTTTGACCACTGAACCATTTCCTCAGCCACTTTCCATTTTTTTTTTCTCAGTTTAGTTATTCACCTCACAGCCTAGATTCCAAGGGACTATTTGCAGTTTCTGAAAATCAGATCTGGCCAGGTATGGTGGCAAAGCCCTGTAATCCCAGCCCTGGAGAGGTAGAGGAAGGAGGATCAGTAGTTTAGGGTCATCCTCAGCCACATGGTGAGTTGGAGACTAGCCTGGACTATATGAATGAAGGAGTTAATCAAAATGCACCAATCAGGCTGGAGCGATGGCTTAGCGGTTAAAGCACTTGCCTGCAAAGCCTAAAGACACGTTTGAGTCTCCAAATCCCACATTAGCCAGATACGCCAAAGGTGAGGAAATTGCAAGGTCACACATGCCCACTTGGTGGCACAAGCATCTGGAGTTTGATTGCTGAGGCCCTGGCGCACCAATTGTCTGTCTCTCCTCCCTCTCTCTGTCTTGCTGTCTCAAAACAAACAAACAAAAAAAAATCCATCAATCAGGGCTGGAAAGATGGTTCTGTAGCTAAAGGCACTTTCTTTCAAAGCCTGATGACCAGGGTTCAATTCCCTGGTTTCCACATAAAGTTGAATGCACAAAGTGGTACATGCATTGGAGTTGTTTTTTTTTTTCTTCAGTGGCAAGAGACCCTGGTATATCCATATTCTCTCCCCCCCCCCGCTTGCAAATAAATAAGTAAAAATATTTTTTAAAACCCATCAATCAGCCAGGCATGGTGGCACACGCCTTTAATCCCAGCACTCGGGAGGCAGAGGTAGGAGGATCGCCATGAGTTCGAGGCTACCCTGAGACTACATAGTTAATTCCAGGTCAGCCTGGACTAGAGTGAGACCCTATTTGAAAAACCAAAAAAAAAAAAAAAAAAAAACCATCAATCAATCAATTCACCTAATCTTAAAGGGTTATTGTGCCAGGAGTATCCTCCTGGATTTCAGATTGCACACAGCACCCTGCTACCCTCTAATGAGGCCCCAGAGACACTGAAAGGGCATGAAAGACTGGAGAGGGTCTGAACGGCACAAAGGGCTGGCTGCAGCCACAGACATGGTAAGATGGGAGACTGCAACTCTACTGGGAGAACTATGTGGTTATACTGGTTGAATTAGAAAGCGCTCCCACCCCAGTGGAGGCAGTGCCGTGGGACAGGAACTGTCCTCGGCCATCAGTGCTGAGATCCTGCAGTTCAGGTAGAGCAGGCGCTGTCACTGGCCGGGCCTGATTTGCAATCTCCATCCTGTAGTACTCAGTAGGGCACTTGCCCTCTGAGCCTCTATTTCTTCATCTGAAAAAGTGGGGTGACCCAGATGAGCCACACTTCCCTGTCAGGGTCGTCTCTAGGTCTGGGTGAGCTCACATGGGGCCGAGCTCTGCACATGCCTGGGTCACACCTCCAAGGCAACAGTCATTGCTAGCGACACGAAAGTAGCCAGGAATTCCCTCGCTGACCTGAAGACCTAAGGCAAGACGGGCCTCCGGAGCCACACCAAGCGCTCTGGCATCTCACAGAGGTGCCCTTCCAGGGTGCAGCCTGTGGGCCCTGGCTTCCTGCTTTTAGATTTCACGTCAACGGCAGCCTGAGCAACAGGGTTTGCCCACTTTCTAAAAATATGCGTCCAGAGTTTATTTTCCTTCTCTGGGGCTGGGTGAGTCTGGCTTCCTGCTCGGAAGCCCAACCTTGGAAGAAGCCCTCCGTCTGAGCTCACACTTGGTGTCTCTCCTCCCTGCTGTGGGGACTGAGGACTTCTTCCCAGAGCTGGCCTCTTCCTGCACCTCCCTTCTGGGCTGTCTCCGAGAGGCCACACCAGCCCAGTGGAGGATTGAGCTGCCTGGGGCTGGTGAAAAGGAAGTGCTTGTCTTAGTCACTGGGCTGGAGGGCGCCGGCCCTCAGGTGTGCCCCCACACAGCACAGTTTGGCTGTGGGACTTGCCTGGGAGGGAAGCAAGGCCTTCCTTTCCTCCTGGAAAGATACAGACCCTTCCGCGGAGCCTCCAAAATGGGCGATCAGGGTCAGACCTCAAACTCCACACACTTTGGGGTAGGACACCCTCTGGGACTGCCCTACTTTCTTTCTTTTAAAAAAATTATTTATTTATTTATTTATTTATTTATTTATTTATGTATTTATTTGACAGAGGGGTGGGGAGAGAGAGAGAATGGGTGCACCAGGGCCTCCAGCCACTGCAAATGAACTCCAGACGTCTGTGCCCCCTTGTGCACCTGGCTAACATGGGTCCTGGGGAATCGAACCTGGCCCTTTGGCTTTGCAGGCCAATGCCTTAACCACTAAGCCATCCCTCCAGCCCTGGCCCTACTTTCTTTCCCTTGAAGCATCACCTGTCCCGCTGCCTGCCCTCCACCTCCCCAGCCACTTTTTCAGTCCATCCTTCCCCAAGAGAGCACTCTGCTCAGAAGGGACAGAGAGACGCTGTCACCTTATCTTTCAGAAATGACTGCTCCATTCTCCACAGCTTCCTCCACTGAACTTCTTGTTTCCGCTTCCCCAGAGTTCCAGAAGCATCAGACACTGTTGCTCTGCCACCGAGTGCTCTAGCACAGGACAACATTCCATCCGAAGCCCGGAACTTGTCCTCAGTCATTTACACAGGTCGGCAGTTCTGAAAGACAATAAGAGCATGCGCGCCCACGTCGATCTCACAATGATGGTGACCAGCATAGTCTGAGCTTAGGGTCTCACAGTGTGGCACTTGACACACCGAATAAGCATCAACAGGAAATTGGTTAGAGAGACACACTGTCATGTTTTACAGTGAGAGTTCACGACTCTCTTCATTTAGCAGGACTATGCTCTGGTTTGAGACAGAGAGAGCTACACACAGAAAACTGGGGTCATTTTTCTGGAGCTGAACATGACAGTGCCATGGACATGCTCAGTTGGGGTCTTCAACTAGTCAAGGCTGGCCACACTTCCTGCGTCCCTGTTATGTGACCCCTGGGTCTCTCCTGAGTGAATCTTAAGGTTAGATGTTCCTGTGGCTCACCTTTGACAGACTCATCCTACCAGCCACGGAGCCCTATTATCCTGCGGGCTCAGAGCACAGTGGTGAGAGGAGCATTCAGGTGCCTCTGAAGAGGGAAATACAGGGCCGCGGGAGAGAGGTCAGGGAGAATGGCCACACTGAAAAGCAGCCGGGAATCGTGGGGCTAAAGGGGCAAGGAGAGTGTACTCAGGTAGAGAACAGCGGCCATGCAAAGACCCAGAGCAAGTCAGGAGGGGAAAGTGGGTGAAGGGAGGCTGGAGAGATGGCTTAGCATTTAAAGTGCTTGCCTGCAAAGCCTAAGGACCTAGGTTTGGTTCCCCAGTACCCACAGAAGACAAATGCATAACAAATGCATAAGCTGGCACATGCTTCTGGAGTTCATTTGCAGTGGCCGGAGGCTCGGATGTGCCCATTTTCTCTTTCTATCTGCCTCTTTCTCTTCCTCTGAAATAAATTAAATAAATAAATAAATAAATAAATAAATAAATAGTAAATGTAGGTAAGTAGGAAAAATGTGTAAGGGCTGGGAGACTCCTTTGTAATCGGATAAACACCACCAAGTGAGGCAGGGCTGCACAGAAGAGCGACCGTCTCTGCCCACTCAGACTCTACGGTACAGTTTATCAGATATCCAACAACCATTCAGTGCCATTGCGCACACCAGAGGCACTGCGTACTAGAAACCAAAGAGCAAGGCCTTACTCTTGAGCGGTATCCTAACAGTAAAGACGGGGACAAGCGAGACTAGTGATGTGAGTGCACGGATAAGCCAAAGACACAGGCAAAATCCCAGAGCAGAGAAGGCGAAGAAGCCCAGGAGTGGAAGGCCAGTGACTTCACAGGTCATTAGGAGTCAGGAATGTGCACACTCAATTCTCATGTCACCCCACCACTGGTGCTTCGTGACCTCAACCTGATGGTTTCAACATCCCTGTTTGCAATCAAAGAAAATGAAAACGGCCAAATATCAGGGGGAGAAAGACAAAGAGAATACTGCACTTACTGTGCTATTCCACGCTATACATGTTATAGCACACAACACCTACTATGCTATGCTACACTGTGCTAGACCAGACTACGCTAGGCCATGCTACGTCATGCAATGCTCTATCATATTATACCATGCGACCCTCTGCTAATGCTGTGCTATACTCTGCCACACTGCACTATAGTATCCCATGTTATACTGTGTTACTCTGTGCCATGCTATGCAAGGCCATGCTATGCTCTGCCACACTGCA
This sequence comes from Orientallactaga sibirica, assembly GCA_036365145.1. NCBI lineage: Eukaryota > Metazoa > Chordata > Mammalia > Rodentia > Dipodidae > Orientallactaga > Orientallactaga sibirica. The sequence goes on from JAEOAD010001030.1 coordinate 8,329,896, forward strand.
TTATAGCGTGCTACATTAGACCATATTATACTAGAATATGCTATGTTAAGCTATACTGTGCTGTAGCTCTCGTACTGCACTGGCATCTGCCACAGTAGGTACTGCGCTTTACCTATTGTGCACCATGCACAACACACTACATGACTCATGACTTGGCAGCGTGCTACATTGACCAGCCTCATCTCTACCTCATAACCCGCATGTGCAAATGTTTGGGGAACTGAGCTATGACGTCTACAGCAGGGAACAGGAAGCTCTGTTTGTTTGGCTTGTGCCCTGACAGTGTCATTTTCCAAGCTGGTTCTCTGTGTGTCCAAGTACCAAAGCTGGTCCAGGTAAGTGGTGAATGACAGGGCCGGAAGGAGTACCCGTGGGCTAGGCTAAAGATCCTTAATGGGAGATGGAATCCCAGATACTAGCCACACTAGCTGACCCTCTCCTGACACAGGAAGTTTAATGGGTGTGCCTCCTGTGTGGGTTGACTGCCTTCAGAAGCATCATTGTAAGAAGGCCTTAATCAGATTGTTTGAAATGGGGTCTTGAAAACAATCACACTCCATACTGTAATGGTGAAGAAGAATTCAGGTCAAAGACGATCAGTGGGGGTAGAAAGTAGCATATGTCCAGTGAAAATGAAGACAGGGGCTTGGGAGATGGCTCAGTTGGTTACTTGCAAGCATAAGGGCTCGAGTGTCATCTCCAGAAACCATGTTTTTAAAAAGCTGAGTATGCTGGTTCACCCCTGTAATACCTAATGCTGGACAGGCAGAAACAGGCAAATCTTTGAGGCTCAGGAAAACCAGTCTAGCTAACTGGCAGACTCTAGGCCACTGAGAAACCCTGTCTAAAAAAATAAAGGGTAGGGCTGGACAGATGGCTCAGCAGTTAAGACGCTTGCCTGCAAAGCCCAACAACCAGAGTTTGATTCCCAAGTACCCATGTAAAGCCAGATATACAAACTGGTACATGTATCTGGAGTTATTTGCAGTGGCTGCGAGCCTTGGTGCACCCATTCTTTCTCTTTCTCTCTCTGCTTGTAAATAAATAAATAAATAAATAAATAAATAAATAAATAAATAGGCTAGTAAAATGGCTTAGTGGTTAAGGCACTTGCCTGCAAAGCCAAAGGAATCATGTTCGATTCCCCAGGATCCACGTAAGACAAATGCACAAGGTGGCGTGTGTGTCTGGAGTTTATTTGCAGTGGCTGGAGGCCCTGGTGTGCCCATTCTCTCTCTCTCTCTCTCTCTCTCTCTCTCTCTCTCTCTCTCTCTCTCAAATAAATAAATAAAATGTTAAAATAAATTAATTAATAAAGGGTAGCTAGGAGGCTGGGAGGACCAATCTCTTGGCATAGGCCTCCATGTGCCTGAGATTAGCTCCCCCTGCACCCAGCTCAGACAAGAGGAAGCTCCCCTCCTGGAGCCAGGACGACCTGGCTGTTTGGCCCAGGCTCCCAGGAGAGCTTGTGATTGAACAACCCCTCCCCCGTACCCCACCCAGACATGTGTAGGCCACTTACCTGGAGCCAGGAGGACCAGGCCACTCAGCACAGACCCCTGCCCCACCACCACCACAATGGAGTACACTACCTAGAGCAGTCCAGGCCCAGACCCACTGAGCATGCGGTCTAGACATGTCTGTTACTGCAGAAGTCCCAGCCCCAGCCTACCCTGTGGTCCCCAATGAAGCCACTGTGGTTAGGTTCTCAGCAAAACAAAAGAGTTTCTCTCTCCAGATGGGCAAACCCCAAAGCAGAACAAAAGTAGCACAAGAACCTAAGGCGCACTGTCCCCGTCAATACGCCTACCTAGTTCCACAGTTAACTAAGGCGCACTGCCCCCGTCAATACGCCTACCTAGTTCCACGGTTAACTACCTAGTTCCGCCTACCTAGTTAACGGTTAACTAAGGCGCACTGCCCCCGTCAATACGCCTACCTAGTTCCACGGTTAACTAAGGCGCACTGTACCGTCAATACGCCTACCTAGTTCCACAGTTAACTAAGGCGCCAATACGCCTACCTAGTTCGGTTAATAGGCGCACTGTCCCCTAGTTCCACTAGTTAACACGGTTAACTAAGGCGCACTGTCCCCGTCAATACGCCTACCTAGTTCCACAGTTAAGGCACACTGTCCCCGCAATACTGTACCTAGTTCCACGGTTAACTAAGGCGCACTCCGCCAATACGCCTACCTAGTTCCCGGTTAACTAAGGCGCACTGTCCCGTCAATACGCCTACCTAGTTCCACGGTTAACTAAGGCACACTGCCCCGTCAATACGCCTACCTAGTTCCACGGTTAACTAAGGCGCCACTGTTCACGGTTAACTAAGGCATCAATACGCCTACCTAGTTCCACGGTTAACTAAGGCGCACTGTCCCCGTCAATACGCCTACCTAGTTCCACGGTTAACTAAGGCGCACTGTCCCCGTCAATACGCCTACCTAGTTCCACGGTTAACTAAGGCGCACTGTCCCCGTCAATACGCCTACCTAGTTCCACGGTTAACTAAGGCGCACTGTCCCCGTCAATACGCCTACCTAGTTCCACGGTTAACTAAAGGCGCACTGTCCCGTCAATACGCCTACCTAGTTCCACGGTTAACCCCCCGTCAATACGCCTACCTAGTTCCACGGTTAACTAAGGCGCACTGTCCCCCGTCAATACGCCTACCTAGTTCCACGGTTAACTAAGGCGCACTGCCCCCCATCAACTACCTAGTTCCACCCATCAATACGCCTACCTAGTTCCACGGTTAACTAAAGGCACACTGTCCCCGTCAATACGCCTACCTAGTTCCACGGTTAACTAAGGCGCACTGTCCCCTCGGCCAATACGCCTACCTAGTTCCACAGTTAACTAAGGCACACTGTCCCCGTCAATACGCCTACCTAGTTCCACGGTTAACTAAGGCGCACTGCCCCCGTCAATACGCCTACCTAGTTCCACGGTTAACTAAGGCGCACTGTCCCCGCAATACGCCACCTGTTCCCCGTCAATACGCCTACCTAGTTCCACGGTTAACTAAGGCACACTGTCCCGTCAATACGCCTACCTAGTTCCACGGTTAACTAAGGCACACTGCCCCCGTCAATACGCCTACCTAGTTCCACGGTTAACTAAGGCGCACTGTCCCCGCAATACGCCTACCTAGTTCCACGGTTAACTAAAGGCGCACCCGCCAATACGCCTACCTAGTTCCACGGTTAACTAAGGCGCACTGCCCCCGTCAATACGCCTACCTAGTTCCACGGTTAACTAAGGCGCACTGTCCCCGTCAATACGCCTACCTAGTTCCACGGTTAACTAAGGCACACTGTACCGTCAATACGCCTACCTAGTTCCACGGTTAACTAAGGCGCACTGTCCCCGCCTACCTAGTTCCACGGGTAACTAAGGCGCACTGCCCCCGTCAATATGCCTACCTAGTTCCACGGTTAACTAAGGCACACTGCCCCCGTCAATACGCCTACCTAGTTCCACGGGTAACTAAGGCGCACTGTCCCCGTCAATACGCCTACCTAGTTCCACGGGTAACAGGCGCACTGTCAATACGCCTACCTAGTTCCACGGGTAACTAAGGCGCACTGTCCCGTCAATACGCCTACCTAGTTCCACGGGTAACTAAGGCGCACTGTCCCCGTCAATACGCCTACCTAGTTCCACGGGTAACTAAGGCGCACTGTCCCCGTCAATACGCCTACCTAGTTCCACGGTTAACTAAGGCGCACTGTCCCCATCAATACGCCTACCTAGTTCCACGGTTAACTAAGGCACACTGTCCCCATCAATACGCCTACCTAGTTCCACGGTTAACTAAGGCACACTGTCCCCATCAATACGCCTACCTAGTTCCACGGTTAACTAAGGCACACTGTCCCCGTCAATACGCCTACCTAGTTCCACGGGTAACTAAGGCGCACTGTCCCCGTCAATACGCCTACCTAGTTCCACGGTTAACTAAGGCGCACTGTCCCCCGTCAATACGCCTACCTAGTTCCACGGTTAACTAAGGCACACTGTCCCCGTCAATACGCCTACCTAGTTCCACGGGTAACTAAGGCACACTGTCCCCGTCAATACGCCTACCTAGTTCCACGGTTAACTAAGGCACACTGTCCCCGTCAATACGCCTACCTAGTTCCACGGTTAACTAAGGCGCACTGTCCCCGTCAATACGCCTACCTAGTTCCACGGTTAACTAAGGCACACTGTCCCCGTCAATACGCCTACCTAGTTCCACGGTTAACTAAGGCGCACTGTCCCCGTCAATACGCCTACCTAGTTCCACGGGTAACTAAGGCGCACTGTCCCCGTCAATACGCCTACCTAGTTCCACGGTTAACTAAGGCGCACTGTCCCGTCAATGCCTACCTAGTTCCACGGTTAACTAAAGCGCACTGTTACCGTCAACGCCTACCTAGTTCCACAGTTAACAGGCGCACTGCCTACCTAGTTCCACGGTTAACTAAGGCGCACTGCCCCGTCAATACGCCTACCTAGTTCCACGGTTAACTAAGGCGCACTGTCCCCGTCAATACGCCTACCTAGTTCCACGGGTAACTAAGGCGCACTGCCCCGTCAATACGCCTACCTAGTTCCACGGTTAACTAAGGCGCACTGTCCCCGTCAATACGCCTACCTAGTTCCACACGGTTAACTCCACTGTCCCCGTCAATACGCCTACCTAGTTCCACGGTTAACTAAGGCGCACTGTCCCCGTTCAATACGCCTACCTAGTTCCACTAGTTAACTAAGGCGCACTGTCCCCGTCAATATGCCTACCTAGTTCCACGGTTAACTAAGGCACACTGCCCCCGTCAATACGCCTACCTAGTTCCACGGTTAACTAAGGCACACTGTACCGTCAATACGCCTACCTAGTTCCACGGTTAACTAAGGCGCACTGTTACCGTCAATACGCCTACCTAGTTCCACGGTTAACTAAGGCGCACTGTTACCGTCAATACGCCTACCTAGTTCCACGGGTAACTAAGGCGCACTGTTACCGTCAATACGCCTACCTAGTTCCACGGGTAACTAAGGCGCACTGTCCCCGTCAATACGCCTACCTAGTTCCACGGTTAACTAAGGCGCACTGTTACCGTCAATACGCCTACCTAGTTCCACGGTTAACTAAGGCGCACTGTCCCCGTCAATACGCCTACCTAGTTCCACGGGTAACTACAATACGCCTACCTAGTTCCACGGTTAACTAAGGCGCACTGCCCCCGTCAATACGCCTACCTAGTTCCACGGTTAACTAAGGCGCACTGCCCCGTCAATACGCCTACCTAGTTCCACGGTTAACTAAGGCGCACTGTCCCCGTCAATACGCCTACCTAGTTCCACGGTTAACTAAGGCGCACTGTCCCCGTCAATACGCCTACCTAGTTCCACGGTTAAAGGCGCAGTGCGCACTGGTCAATACGCCTACCTAGTTCACGGTTAACTAAGGCGCACTGTCCCCGTCAATACGCCTACCTAGTTCCACGGTTAACTAAGGCGCACTGTCCCCGTCAATACGCCTACCTAGTTCCACGGGTAACTAAGGCGCACTGTCCCCGTCAATACGCCTACCTAGTTCCACGGGTAACTAAGGCGCACTGTCCCCGTCAATACGCCTACCTAGTTCCACGGGTAACTAAGGCGCACTGCCCCCGTCAATACGCCTACCTAGTTCCACGGGTAACCGGTTCCCCTAGTCAATACGCCTACCTAGTTCCACGGGTAACTAAGGCGCACTGCCCCCGTCAATACGCCTACCTAGTTCCACGGTTAACTAAGGCGCACTGCCCCCGTCAATACGCCTACCTAGTTCCACGGTTAACTAAGGCACACTGTCCCCGTCAATACGCCTACCTAGTTCCACGGTTAACTAAGGCGCACTGTCCCGTCAATACGCCTACCTAGTTCCACGGTTAACTAAGGCACACTGCCCCCGTCAATATGCCTACCTAGTTCCACGGTTAACTAAGGCACACTGCCCCCGTCAATATGCCTACCTAGTTCCACGGTTAACTAAGGCGCACTGCCCCCGTCAATATGCCTACCTAGTTCCACGGTTAACTAAGGCACACTGTACCGTCAATACGCCTACCTAGTTCCACGGGTAACTAAGGCGCACTGCCCCCGTCAATACGCCTACCTAGTTCCACGGTTAACTAAGGCGCACTGTCCCCGTCAATACGCCTACCTAGTTCCACGGTTAACTAAGGCGCACTGTCCCCGTCAATACGCCTACCTAGTTCCCGGTAACTAAGGCGCAGGTCAATACGCCTACCTAGTTCCCCGGTTAACTATGCGCACTGTCCCCGTCAATATGCCTACCTAGTTCCACGGTTAACTAAGGCGCACCTACCTAGTTCCCTAAGGCGCACTGTCCCCATTCCTACCTAGTTCCACGGTTAACTAAGGCGCACTGTCCCCCATCAAGTTCCACGGGTAACTAAGGCGCACTCTCCCTACTACCTAGTTCCACGGTTAACAAGGCGCACTGCCCCCGTCAATATGCCTACCTAGTTCCACGGTTAACTAAGGCACACTGCCCCATCAATATGCCTACCTAGTTCCCGGTTAAGTTCCACAATACGCCTACCTAGTTCCACGGTTAACTAAGGCGCACTGTCCCCGTCAATATGCCTACCTAGTTCCACGGTTAACTAAGGCGCACTGCCCCCGTCAAGTATGCCTACCTGGTTCCACGGTTAACTAAGGCACACTGTCCCTATCAATATGCCTACCTAGTTCCACGGTTAACTAAGGCGCACTGTCCCCATCAATATGCCTACCTAGTTCCACGGGTAACTAAGGCGCACTGTCCCCGTCAATATGCCTACCTAGTTCCGCAGTTAAAGCTTCCAACAAGAAGAACTGAGAGGACTCTCCAGGCAAACTCCAAGACGTGATTATGATAAACATATAAGACAAACTGAAAGAGGACACGGAGCCAGCACCCAGGAGACTGAGGTAGGAGGAACACTGTGAGTCTGAGGCCAGCCTGGGCTACAGAGTGAGTTCCAGATCAGTTTGGGCTAGAGTGAGACCCTACTTCCACAAAAGAAAAAAGAAGCCGGGCATGGTGTCGCACTCGGGAGGCAGAGATAGGAGGATGGCCATGAGTTGGAGGCCACCCTGAGACTACTTAGTGAATTCCAGGTCAGCCTGAGCTAGAGTGAGACCCTACCTCAAAAAAAAAAAAAAAAAAAAAAAAAAAAAAGAAAAAGAAAAAAGATAGAAAGATGACATGAACAAATGGCTGAATGAAATGCAAGAAAATCAACTAAAAAAATCAAGCTGGGCATGGTGGCATATGCCTTTAATCCCAGCACTCAGGAAGCAGAGGTAGGAGGATTGCCATGAGTTCAAGGCCACTCTGAGACTATAATAGTGAATTCCAGGACAGCCTGGGCCAGAGCAAGACCCTACCTCAAAAAAATTTTTTTAAATAGACTCAACACTCCAATAAATAGCACAGATTAATAGGATGATCAGAAAACAGGATCAATTCAATAAGAAACCCACCTTTCCATTAAAGATAGATACCACCTTTGAGTGAAAGAATGGAAAAAAGGTATTCTAGAGCAGGAGAGATGGCTTAGTGGATAAGGTGCTTGCCAGCACAGCCAAAGGACCCAGATGCACAAGGGGGCACATGTATCTAGAGTTTGTTTGCCCATTCTCTTTCTCTCTCTCTCTGTCTCTCTCTCTCTCAAATAAATAAATAAATAAATAGTTTTAAAGGGTATTCCAAGTAGACACAAAGAGGAAACAAACAGGTGGGTGTGGCTATACTAATATCTGACAAAATAGACTTTAAACTAAAAGTAATTGACAGCAATAAGGAAGGCCACTTTCGACTCATCAAGGAAACAATTCAGCAAGAGGATGTTACAGTCCTAAATATATGCACCAAACACAGGTGCATCGAGTTTTATAAAGGAAAATCTACTAAACATCAAATCAGACATTCAGACGTTAAATTACAGCATAATAGTTGTAGACTTCAATACCCCACTATCATCAGTAGGCAGATCATCTCAACAGAAAATAAATAAACAAGGGAGCAGACATCCACAGAACATTCCATGCAAACTCTCCAGAGTACACATTCTTCTCAGCAACGCATGGAACCTTCTCTAAAACAGATCACATATTAAAACACAAAGCAAGTCTCCACAAACTCAGGAAAATTAAAATAACTGCTTGTATTATGTCTGACCACCATGCAATAAAACTAGAAATGAACAAGAGAAACAACAGAAAATGCACAAATTCCTAGAGGTTGCACAACATACCATTGAACAACGAATGGGTCATTGAAGAAATCAAGAAAGAAATAAAGAAATAAAGAAATTCCTGGAACTGAATTAAAATGAAAACACAACATACAATAGGCTTTGGCCTATGGAAAACAATAAACGCAGTCCTAAGAGGGAAGTTTGTAACTCAAAATACCCACATTACAAAACAGAAAGATCTCAAATAAATAATTTAATAATCTATCTGAAGGCTTTGCAAAAACAGGAACAATCTAAACCCAAAAAAGTACCAGACAGAAAGAAATAATTAAGATCAGTGCAGAAATAAGGGAATTAGAAATGAAGGAAATAATTTGATGAAACAAAGATTAATAAACCCCTAGCCAAATTAACCAAAAGAAAGAGAGGAGACCCTGATCAATAAGATTAAAGATGAAAATGGAGATATTACAACAGATAACAATGAAATTGAACAATTATAAGGTTATATTTCAAAACTTATATTCTACCAAACTGGAAAATGTGGAAGAAATGGATAAATTCCTTAATACATATGATCTACCAAGTTATGCCCACAAAAGATAAATAATGTAAATAGAAATATAACAAGTAATGAGATTGAAGCAGTAATTAAAAATCTCCCAAAGCCGGGCATGGTGGTATATGCCTTTAATCCCAGAACTCGGGAGGCAGAGGTAGGAGGATCACCATGAGTTTGAGGCCACCCTGAGACTACAAAGTGAATTCCAGGTCAGCCTGGGCTAGAGTGAGACCCTACCTCGAACCCCCCACCCCCCCAAAAATCTTCCAACTCGAGCTGGAGAAATGGTTTATGGTTAAAGCACTTGCCTGTGAAGCCTAAGGACCCAGGTTCGATTCCTCAGAATCCACATAAACCAGATGCACATGGTGGTGTGTAAGTCTGAACTTTGTTTGCAGTGGCTAGAGGCCCTGGTGTGCCCATTAACTGCCCCCCCCGCCTCTCTCTCTCTCTCTCTCTCTCTCTCTGTAATAAATATATAAATAATATATCAAAAAATCTCCCAACTGAAGAAAGCCAAGGCCCAGGGGTTTTTACTGCTGAATTCTACCAGACTTTTATAGAAAAACTGAAATCACTGCTTCTCAAGTTATTTCATAAAATTGAACAAGAGGGAATGCTTCTTTACTCCTATGATGCCAGCATCACACTAATATCAAAACCAAACAGAGACGCAACAAAAAAGAAAATTGTAAGGCTTAATGGTTAAGCACTTGCCTGTGAAGCCTAAGGACCCCAGTTCAAGGCTCAATTCCCCAGTACCCATGTAAGCCAGATACACAGGTAACACATGTGTCTGGAGTTTGTTTGCAATGGCTGGAGGCCCTGGTGCACCCATTCTCTCTCTTTCTCTCTCTTTCTTTGTCTGTTGCTTTCAAATAAATAAATAAATAAAAATAAAAAAATTTTAAAGAAAATTATAGAACAATATCCCTGATGAACAGACACAAAAATTCTCAATAAAATTTTTGCCACTTGTGCCAGGCATGGTGGCACATGCCTTTAATCCCAGTATTTGGGAGGTAGAGGTAGGAGGATCACTATGAGTTTAAGGCCACCCTAAGACTACATAATGAATTCCAGGTCAGCCTGGGCTAGGAGTGAGACCCTACATCAAAAAAAAAAAAAAAAAAAAAGAATATTTTTTGCCAGTGGAATTCAAGAACACACAGAGTATATTATCCACCTGAATCAAGTAAGTTTCATTCCAGGGATGCGGACATGGTTCAATGTATGGAAATCAATAAAATATGATGCGTTATGCATCATAGAAGTAGCCTTAAGGACAGAAATCACATGATCATTTCAATAGAAAACAAAAGAACTTCAACACAACACAACATCCCTTCCTGATAAAAACATTGGAGAGACTAGGAATAGAGAGATCTTATCTCAACATAGTAAAGGCCATGTCAAAAACTGGGGCAGGGAACTGAACAACTAAACAGAGTTCTCAAAGGAAGAAATACAACTGGCCAATAAATATTCTTTTTTAAAAGTTCAACATCTTTAGCCATCAGGGACATGCAAATTAAAACAATTTTGAAATTTATCTCACACCAGTCAGAATAGCTGTCATTAAAAATTCAAATGACAGGCTGGAGAGATGGCTTAGTGGTTAAGGGACTTGCCTATGAAGACTAAGGACTCAGGTTCGGTTCCCTAGTACCCACATAAAGCCAGATGCATAAAGTGGCACATGTGTCTGGAGTTTGTTTACAGTGGCTAGAGGCCCTGGAATGCCCATTCTCATTTTCTCTCTCTCTCTCCCTCTCTCTTTTTCTCTTTGCAAATAAATAAATAATTGTTTTAGAAAATCAAATGACAACCAATGCTGGTGACCGTGTAGGGAAAGAAGAGTCCTTATTCCACATGGGTGGGAGTGCAAACTTGTATAGCCACTGTAAAAATCAGTGTGGAGGTGTCTCAAAAACCTAAAAATAGCCGGGTGTGGTGGCGCTCGCCTTTAATCCCAGCACTCAGGAGGCAGAGGTAGGAGGATCACCGAGAGTTCAAGGCCACCCTGAGACTACATAGTGAATTCCAGGTTAGCCTGGACCAGAGTGAGACCCTACCTCAAAAAACCATAAAAAAATAAATAAAAATAAAAAATAAAATAAAAACCCTAAAAATAGACCTACCGTATAACCCAGCAATACCATTCCTAGGCATGTAGCCCAAAGGCATTACTATCGAGATACCTGCTCAGCCATGTTTGTTGCTGCTCTATTCACAATAGCTAGGAACTGGAATCAGTCCAGAAGTTCGTCAACTGATGAATGGATAACGGAGATGTGGGGCATACATACAAAAGAGTTCTGTTCAGCTATAAAATGAATGAAATTGTGAGAGTCACAGGGAAATGGATGGATCTGGAAAGAATTATACTAAGTGAGGTTACCCAGACTCAGAAAGATAAACACCACATGGTGCTCTCTGATATGCAGATTCTACTTCGGGATAGTTAGATTTGTTTGCAAATTGTAGTAATACTGGTCAGGAAGCTGGAATGAGGCATGGAGAGAGGAGAAGTGAGAGGGACAGTAGACAGGTAAGTGGAGGGACAGAACACAGAGGCTAGAAGGTCTGAGAGGGGACAGGGAAAAAGGAGGAAGGGGAGGGCAAAGGATATACAAACCCAAATGGTATGAATAAGTACTATAGAAGCATATAGAACTTATAAATAATTTTTAAATATGCAGTACTTTACACTGTGAATTCCATATGCCCAGTTGATTCTCACACAATTTGTTTACTGATTTGTGTTAAACTCATTCAGCCATAATTTAACAAAATGATTTGCATCTTAATTGGCTACCTTTTTAATTATCCCTAAACTGATATATGATCTTCTAGTAAACTATTCCTCACCTTTTTATAAATCATATTTGTTAACTGAAATCTCTTTTGGAAAGCCAGGCATGGTGGCACAAGCCTTTAATCCCAGCACTTGGGAGGCAGAGATAGGTGGATTGGTGTAGTTCAAGGCCACCATGAAACTACATAGTGACTCCCAACTTATCCTGGGCTAGAGTGAGACCCTACCTCAAAAAAAAATTTAATTTAATTTTTAAAAAATCTCTTTTGACTTCAGTACTCTATATTTGAAACATTTATTGATGACATGAGCAACCAGGTAATTAGTTTTCAAATCTAGAAAAATATTTCCTGGATTTTTAAAATATTATTCATAGGGTTATGCCTGCAGGCACAATGCACATTTAAGTTTAATCTGCATTGCTAACATGTTCTGTTTTATATCACTTTCTAAAACATAATCTCACCTAAAAAGCAGTAATTTATAACATTTGCCAATTGCAGTGGTCTAAATATGCCCACCTACCTTGGTCCAATTTCCAGTGCTGAACTGAGTTGGGAAGAGAAATGCAGTATAAAGGACTGTATGTTATTTCTGCTATTCAGACAAAAATAGACATTCCTAACATCAGGAACGTAGAAAACGGATTGAAAGGCCCGAGACACCATGACAGGCTTCAGCTGCCTCGCAGGCCTCAGGCTAAACTCAGGTCAGGTTCCCAGAATGTAAGTCAGAACAAACAGTTACTGGAAAGATCTTACTGACCCAAAATAATGGCCAAATTAGACAAAATAAGCAGGTGTTAAACATTCCTGTGTCTTCGTAGTTTGCTAAACGTTCCTCAGATGCCGCATAACCAGTCAAGTAAATTTCCCTCCCTTTGTTTGAACCCAATAAAAGCTTCCCCCCCAACTCAGCTTGAGGCTCTTGTACGAATCCACTGTGTTGGTGAAGTCGAGTCCGTGCTTAAGCCCAAATAAAGCTCTTTGCTTTTGCATACATATCTAGACTCTTTGGTGGTCTCTGGGGGGCGTTGTGAACTGGGCACAACAGAATATAATTGGTGTGGTGGTTTGATTCAGGTGTCCTCATAGTGTTCTGAATACCATGTCCCCAGCTGATGGCAATTTGAGAATTAAACCCTCCTGGAGCCAATGTATTGTTTGGGCAGGCTTATGGGTGTTATAGCCAGCTTCCTCTTGCCAGTGTTTGGCACACTCTCCTTTTGCTGTTGTCCATCTGATGTTGGCAAGGAAGTGATGTCCACCCTCTGCTCATACCATCATTTTCCCCTGCCATCATGGAGCTTCCCTTCAAGTCTATAAGCCAAAAGAAACCCTTTTTGTCCCTCACGCTGCTCTCGGTCAGGTGTTTTCTGCTTCAATGCGAACCTGACTGCAACAGTTGGGAATGAGAGATTTAGAGTGCTAATTCTAGCTGCCTTTAAATTATTTAGTTGTAAATTCATGTCATTGAAAGTGATGGCAGGATTCACAAACAGCTTATAAAATTCCCGAAAGGTTTCCAATCCTCCCGGCCAGCTGGAGCCCACCACCAGGGCCTGTTGAGAGCAGCTGGGGTCTTGCCAGTCGCCACAAAAAGATGCTATGGAGTTGATTCCTCTGGAAAGAGCAAGAAGAATAGTGCTGACTTAGAGTCAAGCCCTGCTGAGTGAAGGAGCATGGAATGACCTGCTGTTTGAAAATGGCTACCCATATATAGCCTACTTTGGCCAGGATAATCCTATTACAGTATGATCTCATTGCCCCCTTTTATTTTTATTTTTTTAATATTATTTATTTATTTGTGAACAGAGAGAGAGAATGGGCACACCAGGGCCTCTAGCCACTGCAAACAAACACCAGACACATGCGCCCCCTTGTGCATCTGGATTATGTGGGTACTGGGGAATTGAACCTGGGTCCTTTGGCTTCACAGGCAAGCGCTTTAACTACTAAGCCATCTCTCCAGCCCCTGTCCTGGGTGGGTGGGTGTGGATGTATGCATGTATGTGTGAGTGTGCCTTCTCTAGCAGCTTCCCTCCCCTCTCTCTGTGAAGGAGAGTCTCTCCATCTCCCCCTCCCCTTTTCCAGCAGGGTAAGGAGGAGAATCCCCTTCTGGCTTGAGTCTTTCAGCTCGATCATAATTCTCTCTAAAATAAACCTTAGAATTCATAATTTACCCTTTTCAGTGTTCTTTTTTTTTTCTTTCAGTTCTTTGCTAATTCTGATAAGAACTCAAAAAGTTGGGGTCCACAGGCCTGGGATCTCCCATATCTTTTGGAACTCAACCTGTCCCTGAGCTGAACAATCCTGCATCAGTGCTGGGGAGGCAGAGATAGGAGAATCCTTAGTGCTTATCGGCTGGTAGTCTTGATGAAGCTGTCGGCTCTAGGTTCAGCCAGGGAACCTATCTCTTTTAAATATTTTAAATTTTTTATTTATTTGTTTGTTTATTTATTTGACAGAGAGACAGAGAGAATGGGCAGGCCAGGGCCTCCAGCCACTGCAAACAAACTCCAGACTTGTGTACTCCCTTGTGCATCTGGCTAACGTGGGTCCTGGGGAAGCGAACCTCGGTCCTTTGGCTTTGCAGGCAAACGCCTTAACCGCTAAGCCATCCCTCCAGCCCAGGGAACCTATCTCAAGTAAGAGGGGGGCAATTGAAGGAGACACCTAAAGTCAACCTCTGGCCTCCATACATACACATGTGCACCCATATAAACATGTGTGTCCACACACAGATGAACATGTACACATACCACACACACATGCAAAAAAAAAAAAAAAAAAACAGAAGAACGGAGAGAGAGCCCATCCAAGTGTTAAGATGGTGACTCAGTCTTTCTGTGTATCTGTGAGTTTATTCATCTTCTGGGGAGGGGCAGCGCTGGGGATTTAAGCCTTGCATATGCCACGAAGTCTGAGTACCAAAACTCATATTGGAGAAATTCATATGAGCCCCAGCTTCGGTCCACATCACCAGACAGAGAATATACACATAGTTTCGGTCCGTGTGTCCCTCTGAGCCCCACACTCAGGGCCTCCACCTCATTTATACTCCTCATATCTAGGACTCCTGTAAGGGTTGAACTGTCAAGGAAACTGAGGTACGGAACTCCCAGGTAACCTCCAGAATGGCCGGAGCTGAGACATGAACCCGTTTGGTCTCACCCTTCGCCATGACACTGAGCCTTCGTCCCTCGAATAGATGCCTTGTGCTTCTCTACTCAGGGATGAGCGGAACCTGGGAGTCCTGCTCTAGGTCCAAGGCAGGCCCAGGTCATGGGCCCAGTAGCTTAAACAACGTCACAGACCTTTATTTGAGATAAAGAGTGCCAAATCGTGACTACAGAGTGCCCCGGCTTTGGAAGTGGCCCAAGCAAGTGAAGAACCCCAAATTGTGAATTTCGGTCTCTTGGAAAATGGGCCCCCACCCATATGATCTCGGAGGCCACATGGGACTGACACTCCCTGATTCTCTGAGCCGGGCTTCCTGGGCCTTTTCTAGTGTGTCTTTCTCCTCTCTGAAAGACGATTATTCCAGCCTGTCAGAGGCTATGAAGGGAAATCCCACAATAGCTGGCCTCACTGCCCACTACTCGGGGAACAAGAAGCTGAGCCGTGGAGCCCCAACGGGCCTGGGTTGCAGGCTGCCTGTGGCTGCGAGTGGCCAAAAAGGCCAGCATTGCTAGCTTTTGGAAAGCAGGAATAACCAGGGGTGGGGGACATGGGAAATTCCCTGGCCAGCTAGAAACTGAAGAAGCAGGACATTTTGACCCATCCGGGGCCAGCATGTGGCCTGAGACCAGCCTTGAGGCATGAGAGAAAGGAAGGCCCCACATCCTCTGGCTCTGTCAGTGCGCAGACAAGGGCCTGTCTGAGGGAGGTATCCCACCCAGGCCATAGCTTGGGTTTCTACATTTTAAAAGCCACAAGCACCACTGACTGGAATATTCCATGACATTAGACACACTCACGGGCCCTTTTTGTGCCCTCTTCCCTAACTGGTCAGCCCATAGGCCTGGAGAAGGACTGGGTGAGGCACAAGTCAGTCTGTGACAGACAGGAGGAGGCCACTGGGGGGGTGAAGGGCAACTAGGAAGTGCCAGTGCCCTGCCTGAGGAAAGCCTGGGTCATGGGCAGTAATGGTCCAGCTTGGAGGAGGTCACTGGGAAGGTGTACAGTACAGAGGAGGGGCATACACAGGATTCTCACAGAGGCAGGAGGTAAGAGGGTAATTCACTACATAGGGTGTGTCTACGAAAGTCAGGATGGGAAGGACAATGGGAGCCATCTCCGATCTGGAAAAGGTTTACAAGCATGAAAAGGAGAAACCCAGGGAGACCCTTTGTTGTGGTGCTGAAATCGGAGAGACTTGAGCTCCAGCTTCAGAGAAATAAGACAAACAGCAGCGTGTGTATCTGCAAGTCCAGGTGTACAGACATACGTCAGCCATGAGGGGAAAGATGCAGTTGCATCCCAGTACCCATGATGCACATCACCCAACAGTGACATCCGGTACCTTTCATTCTCCACTCAGCAGAACTGTGGCTCCTGGGAGCAGATGGGGCTCCTGAATTTGGCAGGAAAACCACAAGTAAGCCTAGAACACATTTGTTCCAGAAAGTAAGGACGTATTCAATGGAGACATTCCAAAAGCACAGCAACTTGAATGGGTTCCCACTGACCAAACCCAGCATCACTTGACCATAAAATAATAAATAAATATATAATGAGAATAAATTGGTTGTAGCCCATTACAACCCATTAAGTAAAATAGGAACCAGTGTGAAGCCAAATATATATTAATTACATTCTTTATAGTCATAGTTCTCTTCATAATTATAGTTATCATTAATTATTAACTATAATTACTTATTTGATGAGTAAGGGGATGTTTACATAGTTTCCAAAGTACCATCCACAAAATACTTACTAAGTACAAAGGAAAAGTAACTTAAGCTCCCTCTTTGAAGCAACTGGAGTTACACTAGGGGTGGAGTGCATGGAAATCGCTCCATGAGCGTGCAGCATCAACCCACAAATAGAACCTGATAACGCCTGAGGAAACATCAGAGAACGCAAACCGAAGGCATCATATCAACAACCAAGCTTGCAATACTCAAAACTTAAGAAGCCAGGGCTGGAGAAATGGCTTAGCGGCTCAGGTCACTTGCCTGCGAAGCCTAAGGACCCATGATCAACTCTCCAGATCCCACGTAAGCCAGACACACAAAGGTGAGGCCAGCGCAAAGTCTCACATGCCCACTAGGTGGTGTGAGCATCTGGAGTTCCGTTGCCATGGCTGAGGCTGTGGCGCACCATTCTCCCTCTTTCTCTCATTCGCTTGCTCTCTCTAAAATAAAAATAAATGTAGCCGGGCATGGTGGCACACACCTTTAATCCCAGCACTCTGGAGGCAGAGGTAGGAGATTCGCCATGAGTTTGAGGCCACCCTGAGACTACACAGTGAATTCCAGGTCAGCCTGGGCTAGAGTGAGACCCTACCTCGAAAACAAAAAACAAAATAAATAAATAAAATAAATAATATTTTTTTAAAAAAAGAGTGAAGAACCTAAGTCAGGGGCTGGAGAGATGGCTAGTGCTTAAGGCACCCCTAGCTGGGGGGGGGGGCGGGGGGCAGGTGGAATTGAAACTCCAGAGACTTGTTGCTGGTTAAAATGATCAGACTAGGAGATTTGTCACTGGCTAGAGTTGTTGGACTTGAAGCTAGAGTTTGATGTTTGCCCTGGTTATTTTAAATCTTGTATTGGTTGAATATTTTTTTGCTCTGCCCAATGCCATCTTTTGCAGTGTGTTTATTCTGTGCCATTATGGGTTTGGGGGGGATTTTTTTTTTGGTATTATGGCTCAGTTAAAAGACCTTGGACTATGAGAATGTTTGAACATCATTGGGATTGATAAAAACTATGGGGGCTTTTAAAGTTGGATGAATGCATTGTATTTTAAATTATGTACCGTTATGCATTTATGGGGACCAGGGGCGGAATGTGCTAGTTTGATTCAGGTGTCCCCCATAAACTTAGGTGTCCTGAATGCTAGGTTTCCAGCTGATGGAGATTTGGGAATTAACGCCTCCTGGAGGCAGTGTATTGTTGGGGGTGGGCTTATGGGTGTTACAGCCAGTGTCCCCTTGCCAGTGTTTGGCACACTCTCCTGTTGCTATTGTCTACCTGATGTTGGCCAGGAAGTAATGTCCACCCTCTGCTCATGCCATCATTTCCCTGCCATCTTGAAGCATCCCCTCGGGCCTGTAAGCCAAAATAAACCCCTTTTTTCCCCACAAGCTGCTCTTGGTTGGGTGATTTCTACCAGCAATGTGAACCTGACTGCAACACACACCAAGCTTTTATGTGGGTTTCTGAGGGTCCAAAGTCAAGTGCTTACATGGTCACTATGACTGAGACATCTCCTTGGGCCAACTTCCAAGTTTTGACACCTATATAGAGAGTGTTCTTGCTGAAAATATATACCAGGTCAGGTGTGTAGAAATTCATTAGGAAAGCTTCTCTAGGAAAGATGAGTTAGAAAGACAAGAGACAGAAAGATATCTGGTTTTTTTAAAAAAATATTTTGTTTACTTATTTGAGAGAGAGAGAGAAAAGAGGCAGAGAGAAAGAGAGAGAATGGGTGCACCAGGGCCTCCAACCGCTGCAGATGAACCTCAGACACATGCGCCACCTTGTGCATCTAGCCTACATGGGTTCTGGGGAATCGAACCTGCGTTCTTTGGCTTTGCAGGCAAACACCTTAACTGCTAAGCCATCTCTGCAGCCTATGGAGACACATGAAGTTTACTTGAGGTTGCTAAGATGAAGACATAGAGGTAAAGAAAGCACGGGCCCTGTGGAAAGCAGTAGAAACGTGCATGAGATCCAAGGACGGTTGGCCTGTTCTGCCCGTGCTCTTGTCCAGAGTGGCCCCAAAAGATCAGCTTGACCCCAACACAGCACAATCCAGAAGAATCCAGGAACTAGAATGCCAAGTTCATTGAAAATGAGGACTAGAGCCTGGCGTGGTGGCACACGCCTTTAATCCCAGCACTTGGGAGGCAGAGGTAAGAGGATCGTCATGAGTTCGAGGCCTCCCTGGGACTACATAGTGAATTACAGGTCAGCCTGGGGCTGGAGTGAAACCCTACCTCACAAAATAAACAAATAAACAAACAAACAAACAAGTAAATAAATAAGGACTAGTGGAAGCTGTCCAGGGCCCCTGGTTGGTCTGTGAGCTCAGCTGGTTCCAGGACTGTGCCTGACCACCCCTCAGGATTCAGACACCAACCTAGGAGTTCTCACATCGACAGCAGCGAAGGGGGTCTCCCTGCTTTTGTTTTTCTCTTAAAGCCAACTGCATTAGACATCAACTCAAAATGGTGGTACTCCTTGGAAATACAATCTGCCATAAACTTCAACAAAAAACAAAATTTCCCCAGCCTCCTGCTCACAGGACAGGGCCTTTTACAGGGAAGGCTACCATTATTGTTTCTGTTATCACAAATGGAGAAGTTGGTCCAGGGCCACTCAGCTTGGTACCGGAAGTGTGTCAGCCACTGTGCGGCCTTTCCTCCCATTCACAGCTTGTCCTCTTCCCGCAAATGTTCTAACCAACAAAAACTTGCTTTTTTATTTTCTAGAAGCACTGATCAAAAAATCCTGCTGCAGGGTCTGGTGGTGCACGCTTTGACTCCCAGCAACTCAAGAGGCAGAGGTAGGAGGATCTCTGTGAGTTCAAGGCCAGCCTGGGATTACATAGTGAATTCCAGGTCAGCCTGAGCTAGAGTGAGACCCTACCTCGAAAAACAAACAAACAAGCCGGGTGTGGTGGCGCACACCTTTAATCCCAGTATTCAAGAGGCAGAAGTAGGAGGGTTGCCGTGAGTTCGAGGCTGCCCTGAGACTACATAGTCAATTCCAGGTCAGCCTGAACTAGAGCAAGACCCTACCTCGAAAAACAAAAAAAAAAAAGAAAAGAAAAGAAAAGAAAAACAAACAAAAATTACTGCCTACAAGTAGTTAAGACTTGACTGACCGGAATGGCTTTCTCTTCCGTTTTCCTACAAATCCACACTGAGATTTACTCCCTGTGAGTCTGGAAAGATGAGTCTGGAATAGGCAAAAACGGTACAACATGGTGGGTTTTTGTTGTTGTTGTTGTTGTTCTTTTGTTTGTTTGTTTCTCGAAGTAGAGTTTTACTCTAGCTCAGGGTGACCTGGAATTCACCCTGTAGTCTCAGGGTGGCCTCGAACTCATGGCAATCCTCCGACCTCTGTCTCCCCAGTGCTGGGATTAAAGGCGTGCGCCACCATGCCCAGCTCCAACATGGTGTTTTGTACATACAAGGATGGTTACAAAATCATCATGTCAATGGGGTGAGTGGCGGGGGCCGGGGGATGGTCTTGGGGAGCCTATCTGAGCTTTGATATGCGTTAGTGGGATATCAGCTTGCCTACAGTGACATGGACCCAAATAATATTGACTTGAGTGTGATAGAAGTTTCTATATGTGTCACAGAATTCAAATGGGTTGGAAGAGCTAGCATTGCAGCTCTGATAGGACCCCTTAACTATTTGCTCTGTCATCTTCGTTATAAGCCACCATCTCGCTGCCTGACACCACTGCTGTAGTTCTCTGTATTCACATCCCAGCCCACAGGAAAGATACACCACTTCCTTTTAAAAATAAGACGCACAATTCACATACACCTGGCTTCCATGTACATTTCACCAACCCAAATTGGTCCTATGTCTACAGCCAGCTTAGGCAGAAACCCAACAACTGTAATGCCAAGTGAAAGGAAGCGAATTGGGCAAATTCTGCCACACAAGCAGTACCTGTTAGCTACTTAAAATTAGCAGGAGTTTCTCTTTTGCTGACCCTAGTGTATTGAGGTCTAAGCTACAGCCAACTCTCTCGGTTCCGACATGTCTGCTGAACCTGAGCCAGACTAGACCAGCGTCTTGGCCGCTTAGGAATTTCTTCTGACATTCCACACTGTATCTGTTGTCTAGTGGACATCCTCTGTGCTGGAGGCTTGGCCTCTGCCCTTCTGCTCCGCTAGGAGGGAGTAAAGCTGAGAACTTTCCCTGCATCTTGAGGACGTGCACCCATCCACTGTTAGATGTGGTCAGGCGGGTGAGGGAATGAGAGAGGAAAGGTGTCCCAGGAGACCCAAACCTCCTTGGGCCAGGGTGTCTTTTCAAGTGGACCCGGTGTGAGCTGCTGTGTTCAGAGGCCAGCCTGGAAAGCTGGCAGCTGCGTCAGTTTGGAGAATTTCTGTGGATGGGGTAAAGAGACATTTGCCCTTCATCCTGGGCATTCAAGTAGCTTTGGTTGAGCTGAGGGTGGAGACACACAGCTCGTAGCTCTGTGGTCTGGCAGGGGCAGGAGAGCCAGTATTAAATACATGGGCTGTGGAGTCAGAATTTCAGCGAGTTACCTGCGTCTTGGTTTCCCATCTATAAAATTGAGCATAATTGTACCTGTGTAATGGGGTTGGTGAGTACCAAAAGGCATGCAGTAAGGCCTTGCTAAACATTAGTTGTGCATTCTCCAAGCCTCATGAATATGAAATAGGGGACTGTTTGTAGGGCATGGGGTAGGACACTGCACGTATAGAAGGTGTGGAAGGTGCTGTGAATGTCCTTGGCTGGGTTAGACTCAGAATGGGTAACCTGGGTTCATATTGATAAAAATTCTACCTTTAATTTCAAAAATCTTACTTAAATAGTTGGGCAATCATATAAATCTTATATAGCAGTCGTCTCTATCAATCTGTCAAGATAACAGATGACCTAAAGCTGGATGGTAGCTCAGTGGTAGAGTGTTTGCCTGGTAGTTGAGAGGCCCTGAGTTTGATTGCCAATGCTGCAAAAAGAATAAATAAATAATAAATAAATAAAGTGTGTGTGTGATGTGTGGTGTATGCAGATGGGTATGGAGGAGAGAGGAGAACATGGGGTGTCCTCCTATTGCCATCTGCATCTTTCTTTTCTCAGCCCAGAGCTGCTGTCAGTGAGCCCCAGAGGTCCCCTGGCCTCTAGCCTCTGTTCTCCCTGCACACAGGGTTCTAGACATGCGTCAACACACCCAGCTTTCCCCTGGAAAGGATTCATGCTCAAGCAGCAAGTGCTTTTAACTGCAGAGCTGTCTCCCCACCCTGAAATAAATATCTTTAAACTTAAAATTTTTTTATTTTATTTTATTTATTTATTGAGAGAGAGAGGTTGAAAATGGGTGTGTCAGGGTCTTCAGCTGCATCTGGCTTATGTGGGTCCTGGGGAATTGAACCTGGGTCCTTTGGCTTTGCAGGCAAATGCCTTCACCAGCAAGCCATCTCTCCATCCCCCATAAATAAAATTTTCTAAATGAACACATGGTCGTCATGTGGTCCCAGGACACTTCTCCAGTCTGTCTGAAGTGATTGTGCATCTCAGTCTTCAAGAAACGGATTTAACTCCTGTGCAGAAAGAGAAGCCTGTGTTGTATTTTCACTCTTGCCTCTTCTTTCCTTCTTTCTCCTCTGTGGCAGGCTTGGTTATTTTTCTTCTTTATGTTTATGTTTATTATAATGGATAATCGTTTTTTCACCCTCTGTTGAAACTGACATTCCAGAAAGGTGAAGTATGTTATACTATGGCTTTGTTTACCACAGGCACATCACCAGGTAACCCCAGGGATTTGTGATCACCGTTTCTGAAGAACAAGGCTATGGCAATCCTGATAAAAAAGAGAAAAGGGGCAAGAAGGTAGGGCATAAAGCACTTAGTTCTTTACCTTATAGTGTAAACGTACCCCTTGCCTAAGGAAAAGGGTTAGGATGAGGGAGAAGCTGGACATGGTGGTTCACAGCTGTGATCCCAGTTCCTGGGCAGGCTGAGGCAGGAGGAGCAAGAGTTTGAGATCCGCCTGGACAACATAGGCAGACCCTGTCGGAAACACAGCCATCAGAAGAGCCACAGAGGGAGGAAGCTGCGGTTGGCAAACTCAACCCTCACCCTGTGGCCCCGTGGCTCTGGGCCCCTGCCAGCCCTGATCTGTGACATCATTGAGCAAGCATTTGTAACACTTATTACACACCTGCTGGCCCTAGAACATTCCATCCTGAGGCCCCTGGCCAGGAGAGCTGCATGCTCTATCAAGTAGGGGAGGGTGAAGCCTCCGGAGATCATGCTCGGCCCTGGCTGGGAGTTCACACCATCAATTATCAGCCTGGCTGTCTCCTGTACAAGACTTTCATCCCCTATCTGCTTCTCCCCAGGCACATTTCACTCCATCTCAGGCCTCGGCCTGGGGGCTTTAGTCTCCACAGGTTCACAGATGAGGTGGCCACGGCCACCCAAGGTCACTTACAGGTCAGGCCAGAAATTGCATGGTGGGGCTGGAGGGATGGCTCAGTGGTTAAGGCATTTGCCTGCAAAGCCAAAGGATCCAGGCTCGATTCCTCAGGACCCACGTAAGCCAGATGCACAAGGTGGTGCATGCATCTGGAGTTTGTTTGCAGTGGCTGGAGGCCCTGGCACACCCATTTCTCTCTCTTTCTTTCTCTGTCAAATAAATAAGTAAAAATAGAATATTTAAATTTATTCTCATGGTAAGTGGTGAAGTGGTTCCATTGTTATCCCCACTGAAGAACCACCTAGCAGCTAACAGTTCTCTGAAGGTCAGGCACTGGAGTCCAGTTTCTAAGCACACAGAGAGAGCAAGTTGCAGAGACAGGGCACAAACCAGTCACCAGACTCCACAGCATCCACCCCCATCTGGACCCTGCACACTGCCTGGCGGGATGTGGATGTCTGGGCCAGATAATGGGCAGTGCCCAAGTTTATTTAGGCTGCCTGGACATACCCAAAGCCAAACGGCGCCATGCACTCTCCTGTCCTCACCCGGCTAGGATGATCATGCAAGAGCTACTTACAAAAGCCAGGTGTGGTGGCTCATGCCTGCAATCCTACTCAAGCAGCTGAGGCAAGAAAAAAAAAAAAAAAAACCATGAGCTTGAGGCCAGCCAGGGCCACAAAGTGAGAATCTGTCTTAAAACAAAACTGTATAACAAAGGTGCTGAGAAGTTACATTCTCCACCCTTGCACCAAAGACCCACTTCACTCATGCGCCCGCAAGGCCTCACCCAGTCCTAAAGCACCCCCTTACACTCCAAGATCATAAGGTAACCCAAAGAACGGGGAACAGATTCTGCATCATTAGGAGAAAGAAAGGCCCTTCTGCCCAGTCATTCTGTTGTCATGTCAGAGTTGACTGTGGAACAAGGGCCTTTGCAGCCACTGACCACATTCTGCAAGTGAACTGCCTTCAACCAGGAGTCAGTGTTTGAAATCAAGCCTACACCCAACCCAGGTCCTGCTGTCACAGGACACAACACTCCCACCTCTGCTCCCCTCCCTGTCCCTGTCCCTGTCCTCAACACTCCTGCCAGTCCCAGCTCTGGCTATGTGGTGCTACTTGAACCAGAGCACAGATTTTCATTTTGTAAAAAGTCTTAAAGAATGGATGCTATTTCTTTCAGCTATGCAGAATGGCCAGGGGGTGGGGGACACCCAAGCTGCCCTGCAAGCCCTTCTGGACTTTCTTCCCCGTTTTCTGAGGGGAGCAATGGCTTTATCACCCTGAGCCAGAAAATAATGAACAAAGGTCACCACACAGCTATAATAAAAATGAACTGATTGTTGCTATATCTTTTTTAAAAAAATTGTTTATTTATTTATTTGCAAGCAGAGATAGAGAGGAAATAGAGAGAGAATGGGCACAGCAGGGCCTCCAGCCACTGCAAACAAACTCCAGATGCATGTGCCCCCCTTGTATATCTGGCTTACGTGGGTACTGGAGAATTGAACCTGGGTCCTTTGGCTTTGCAGGCAAGTGCGAAGCCATCCCTCCAGCCTCTGCTTATTGCTATATCTTGATGTGGCTTCTCCAAATACTACATTCTCCTGATTCCTGTTGGGTGTGACTGTGTTTAAGAGGTCACCGGGACTGGAGAGATTGCTTAGTGGTTAAGACGCTTGCCTGCAAAGCCAAAGGACCCAGGTTCGATTCCCAAGACCCACGTAAGCCAGATGGACAAGGTGGCTCATGCATTGGGAGTTGGTTTGCAGTGGCTGAATGCCCTGGTGCACCCATTCTCTCCTTATCTGCTTCTTTCTCTCTCTTTTTCTCTCAAATAAAAAAATTAAATAAATAAAAATGAATAAAGAAAAATAAAAGTAAATAAAAAAGATGTCAACAACTATTATTACCCCAGCAAGGAAGGTCTTAGGCGTACTTATTTTACTAAAGTTGTATTTGTAGCTCTGAAAGGGATTGCCCAAATTTATTTTTTGATAATGTTTTTCTTGGCTTGATTTTGATTTTGATTTAAGAAATGTAAATAAGAGCTGGAGAGATGGCTTAGCGGTTCAGGCACTTGCCTGCAAAGCCCAAGAACCCAGGTTCAATTCCCCAGGACCCATGTAAGCCAGATGCACAAGGTAGTGTATGCGTCTGGAGTTCATTTGCAGCAACTGGGGGCCCTGGCATGCCCATTCTTTCTCAAATACATTTTAATTAATTAAAAAGAAATGTAAATAAACACACTTTCTAGGAAAAAATAAAGTTCAAATTTTTGGCTATATCAGTACAGAAAGGTCAAAAGTGTGTTGTAGAGCCGTCTTTGTGAGTAGAAGTGCTCCCTGTAGTGGGGACAGACCCATAGCTGGGCTCCACCTCCTCCTTCCCCACCCCAGCCATGGGAACAGCCTCAGTGTGGCAGACCTTGACCCCCAGTGAGGCTCCCTGCAGCTCCTGCCTGCTCGGGCCTGACCTTGCTCACCAAAACTTGGGGCCCCTGTCTGCAAACACAAACAGAAAGGGCCACTTATCTGCATTACCCAACCAAGGTAAACAGCCCTTGCTGGTCCCTGCCCTCACCCCCAAGGTCAAGTACTGAGCCAAAGACAGAACACAGGGATAAATTTTTCCCTGCCTGTTTCCTCCTGGCAAGACTCTGCAGTCAAAACGTTGCAGGTCAGTAGTTCCCCAATGATCGTGACTGAACCCTAAGTCTAGAAGAGTCACTGAGCAGCTATGCGGTGGATTTCCAAACTCCACCAAACGCTTAGCCTTTTTCTTTTCTCTTTTTCCTTTTTGTTCTTTTTTTAAAATTATTGACAACTTCCATAATTATAGCCAATAAAACATGGTAATCCCCTCCCTCCCCCCACTTTCCCTTTTGCAACTCCACTCTCCATCATAACCCCTCCCCCTCTCAATCAGTCTCTCTTTCCAGTTTGATGTCATCATCTTTTCCTCCTATTATGATGGTCTTATGTAGGTAGTGTCAGGCACTGTGAGGACATGGATATCCAGGCCATTTTGTGTCTGGAGCAGCACGTTGTAAGGAGTCCTACCCTTCCTTTGGCTCTTACATTCTTTCTGCCACCTCTTCCGCAATGGACCCTGAGCCTTGGAAGTTGTGATAGAGATGTCTCAGTGCTGAGCACTCCTTTGTCACTTCTTCTTAGCTGCATGGTGTCTTCTGAATCATCCCAAGGTCACTGCCATATGAAAACAGAAGCTTCTCTAACCAAAAGTAAGAGCAGCATTAATATATTAATATTACTACATGAAGAGAAGTGCTTACTGAGCAGTTTGGTGAGCATAGTATATACATTTAGCCAGGCACTTAAACCCCTAGGGCTCATGACCTCCCCTGTCATTGGTTTTCAGCATCAGGCATGTATTCCCTCCTGTGGAGTGGGCCTCCAGTCCAATTAAAGAGCAGTTGGTTTCCCCCATAACAGACATGCCACTATTGCACTCATTGGCTCATTTGGCCTGGCTGGCCAAAATTAAGGATTGCAGTGTCCACTGTTGAGTATCTCTGCTGGTGATTTCTCTCTCTCCCATTGAACTGCATGCATTATAGCTTTTTCCAGCTTTCTGTCAGCTAGTCTATGTGAAGGAGGTTTTCAGCTCAGCTCCAGCAGGATTTCTCAGTGACCTTGCAGCCCAAGTATGTGCAGCCTTCAGCAATAGGGTTTTACCATCTATTTCTGGTGGGAAACCAAGAGCCTCGGCAATGGCCTGTAATGTTTTGGGGGCATCAGGGACCTCCCTGGCCAACAACTCACTGGAAGGTCTCCCACCTCTCAGCCCCTTGTGTTAAGCAGTGGGTAAACTAAGGCTTAGTGAGACTGAGGGATTTGCTCAAGGTCACACAGCTGGCATGGCTTACCTAGAACTGGAAGAGTGAAGTATTCTAGCTGGGCGGTATGAGTGGTGAGGCCTTCCCTAGGCATGCTCTGCAGGAACAAGTCTGCTTCCTGAGAGCCGAGGGGAGCAGGCTCACCATGAAACCCGAAGAATTCTTTGAGCTGGAAACCTCTCCTCTGTTGACTAGCTGTCAGGATGCTGGAAAGGGCTGTGCTGTGTGCAGTCTTTTGGGAGAGAGAGGGCATCGGTGGTGTTAAGCAGCAGTGGACCCTGCAAGCCTTATGACTTGCCAGCCAGGCCAAATGTGTCAACTGGTGCAATAGTGGCATGTCTGTTATGGGGGAAACCATCTGCTCTCTGATTGGATAGTACATGATTGCTACTGTAAACCTAATGAAAAGCCTATGGCCAGGGAGGTTACAAGCCCTAGGGGAGTACCAGCTGCTGTTGTCTGGCTAAATGAATAGATTATGCCCACTAAACTGCCCCTTAAGCACTTTTTTTTTTTTCGAGGTAGGGTCTCACTCTGGCCCAGGCTGACCTGGAATTCACTATGCAATCTCAGGGTGGCCTCGAACTCTCAGTGATCCTCCTACCTCTGCCTCCCAAGTGCTGGGATTAAAGGTGTGCGCCACCATGCCCAGCTCCCTTAAGCACTTTTAATGTTTATCTTTATGCCCATATATTAATGCTGCTCTCACTTTTGGTTAGTGAAGCTTCTCTTTTCAGATGGTGGTGACCACTGGGATGACTCAAAAGTCATCACAGAACTGAGAAGAAGTGACAGTGGCGTGTTCAACCCTAAGTGAGACAACTCTATCACATTCTAAGGCTCAGGGACCATTGAAAAAGAGGTGGCAAAAAGAATGTAAGAGACAAAGAAAGGTGAGGGAGGAGTGTTTACAATATGATACTGTCTTCCACACACAACGGGCCTGCCTTGATATTCCTGACCTCACGGTGCCTGACACTACCTACACAGACCTTCATAATAGACGGAGACAATGATGACATCAAAATAAAAGAGAGACTGACTGGAAAGAAGGGATTCAATGGAGGATGGATTAGGTAGGGGGCTGGAAAATATTGCTCAGGTATTAATAATGTATTATTTGAATAAATTGTAGCATTTGGTATTACACTGTCTTTAGATTATTATAGTTAGATTTTTAAAAATATATTTTATTTATTTATTTGAGAGAGAGAGAATTGGCACAGGGCCTCCAGCCACTGTAAACGAACTCCAGATGCATGCGCCCCTTGTGCATCTGGCTTAAGTGGGTCCTGGAGAATCAAACCGGGATCCTTTGGCTTTGCAGGCAAACACCTTAACCGCTAAGCCATCTCACCAGCCCCCTATACTTAGATTTTTTTATTAAGTAGAAACTTTGCATGGACACATCATGTGTTGGTCCCATCATTTCCTCCTCCCCGCCCCCATTCTGCTGAGAGCCCTCCTCCGTGGGAGTGCTGGTGTTCCCCGTGAGACTGTGGGTTAGGAGATGTGAGAGCAGCAGGCAGTCATTGTGGTGGGGCAATGCCTTTGGACATTCCCTCCCACTCTGTAGCTCTTACAGTCTTTCTCTCCCCACTTCCACAAAATTCCCTGAGCCGTGGTGGGTGTGTTTTAAGTCTACTGTAGTGTTGAGCTCTCAGCAGCATCTGGATTTCTGCTTTGGTACATGTTGAGTGTCCGCAGTGTCTGTGTACAGCACGCTGGCGCAGGTTGTCAGGCTCGCCATGGAAGCAGCGTTCTTGCTCCACTTCCGCTGTGGTTTCGCCTGGGCCCTGGCTGATGTGTGAGGGGTGGCTTATCGCCTCAGTTCTCCCTGCCTTCTGCAAAAGAAAAACAGATTCGCCAATGAAGCATGAGGTCAGCATGAGACAAGCACTGTTAATTAAGAGAGATTTGGATGGGTGTAGCCTCTCTTTAGCCAAAGATTAGGGGAAGCTTCTCGTTGGAGTCCGTAATCTTGGTCTCTCTTTTTTTTTTTCCTGCCCTCTTCTATCACACACACAGTGTGGTAATGGTCCTAATATTACACAGGTTCTATGTAGGTGATGACAGCTGCTGTGAGGTCAGAAATGCAATACAGGTTTTTAAAATTTGTTTTTTTTTCTTAGTTGGCCTCAGACTTCTAGGGTTAAACAATTCTCCTGCCAATAACTTTTTCCTCCTATAACAGAATACCTGAAATTGGGTGGTTGAATTAGAGGCTGGGTGGCTTATGACAGAAAACAAAGTTTAGGCAGGCCTTATTTTACAAAAATCTACTCAATAATCACTCAAGAACTCTGACAAGAGACAGATGGGGACAGGACAGGACGCATGTATTTGGGGGCAGATGGAAAGACAGAAAGGTCTTGCGGTGTGTATATGAAGTGAGCAAAATCCAACCCTCTGGTCAATTCTATGACCTATCAGGTCATTGGAATTCTACTCAGGCCTGAGAGTTTCAGTTCTGGAACCAGTTCCAGTCTTCAGCTGAGCCTGGCATCCTGACTGAGCACCCTCCTGGCTCTGTATGCCGGGAGGCTGAGGCCTGGCATTTCCAGAGCAAGGGGACCACTCTCCCGTGGCCCTGCCCCTCAAGAGCCTCATGCACAGTCCCTTTCCTCAGAGCCTCTGAACACTGATTGGCTTTCCACCAGCAGAGCTCCTTGCCAGAAGCTGCCAGCACAGCAACCTGGTCATTCTCATGTTTTGTTTTGTTTTGTTTTTAACTATTTTATTTATTTATTTATTTATTTAAGAGAGAAAGAGGGAGACCGAATGAGAATGGGCACACCAGGGTCTCAGCTGCTGCAAATCTGTTTCTCCCCATCCTCTCTGCAAGATGTTGGACCTTTTGGCTTTAGGCTCTTCTTCAGACCCTCTTGGGTTTTATTTTTATTTTTATTTTATTTATTTATTTATTTATTTATTTATTTATTTAAATAACTAGCTCAGGCTGACCTGTTCTCTGAATGTTCGAACTCAAGAGTCCCCTCCTTTTCTGAGCGCTGGGACACGCCCGGCTTCCACCTCTAATTCAGCTCCAGTTCGGTCTCCAGGTGTCCCAGGCACCCTCAGATGTGTTGTTTCCACAGCACTTAGCCCATGCCTCCTTTGTCCCAAGCTCACACTGTTCCCTTGATGCACATCCATGTCACTCATCGCGCTCCAACCCTCTGGTCCTTGATACTAACAGATAACTGGAACCAGTTCCAGTCCTTGAGCCCCACTAAACTCTAAAGTTCCTATGGAAAAGCCAGGGTTTCCTAGGCTCTTCTTCACCCAAATAACTCTCCCTGTTCTCTGAATGTTCCACCTTCCCCAGGCATCTGCTCAGAGTGGATGGTAGGTGCACATCCATGCACTCATACACCCCTTGGGTGGGTAAAGTGGCCAGGGTAGTGGATGGTAGGTGGGTGGGTAAGTGGGTAGATGGATAGGTGGGTGGGTAAGTGGGTAGATGGATAGGTGGGTGGGTGGATTTTAAGTCACTGTTCTCCTAGGTGCCCTTGCTCCAGTCTTCCCTTTGAGAAATTTCCAAGCTAATCTTCCTAAGTTGGGTTTGGCTCACTTCATGACCCAAATACCTTCAGAGGTTGTGTGTTGCTTGCCAAATACAGTTCAAACTCTTGAACCTGGATCTGGCTCCTGCCTATTTTTCCAGCTCTTCCCTCCCACTGTTCTCCAGCCAAATCATATCAGATGTACTTTACAATCCGGCTCCTAATACTGTGACCCTTGGGCCTACCATATCAGCTTCATTAAGGAGCTTGTCAGAAATGCAGAATTTTGAGTCAGACATGCTGGCACACCTTTAATCCCAGCACTTGAGAGGCAGAGGTAGGAGGATTGCCATGAGTTCAAGGCTAGCATGTGATTACATAGTGAATTCCAGGCAGCCTGGGCTAGAGTGAGACCCTACCTCAACAAAACAAACAAACAAACAAACAAACAAAAAGAGGTTGTGCATGTAGTCCATTCAGGAGGTAGGAGGATCACTGTGAGTTCGAGGCCAGCCTGGGACTACAGAGTGAGTTCCAGATCAGCCTGGGCTACAATGAGACCCTACCAAAAAAAGGGGGGGCACTGGAGAGATGGCTTAGCGTTTAAGCACTTGCCTGTGAAACCTAAGGACCCTGGTTCAAGGCTTAATTCCCCAGGACCCATGTAAGCCAGATGCACAAGGTGGCGCATGCATCTGGAGTTCGTTTGCAGTGGCTGGAGGCCTTGGAGTGCCCCTTCTCTATCTGCCTCTTTCTCCTCTTTCTCTCTTCTCTCTCTCTCTCTCTCTCTCTCTCTCTCTCTCTCTCTGTTGGTCTCAAATAAATAAATAAACAAAAAAATTTTTTTAATATTTTAAGCCAGGTGTAGTGGCCCATGCCTTTAATCCCAGGATTTAGGAGGCTGAGGTAGGAGGATTGCTGTGAGTTGGAAGCCACCCTGAGACTACATAGTGAATTCTAGGTCAGCTTGGGCTAGAGTGAGATCCTACCTTGAAAGACATTATGTGTGTGTGTGTGTGTGTGTGTGTGTGTGTGTGTGTGTGTGTGTGAGAGAGAGAGAGAGAGAGAGTGTGCCATAGTCTCCTAGCCTTTGCAAATGAACTCTAGACACATGTACCACCTTGTGCATCTGGCTTTATGTGGATACTGGGGAACTGAACCTGTGTCCTTTGGCTTCACAGGCAAGCACCTTAACTGCTAAGCCATCTCTCCAGCCCATGTTTTTGTTTTTTAGGTGTTTTGAGGGGTCTTACTATGTAGCCCTGGCTGGCCTCAAGCTCTCAATTCTATTGTAGGCCTCTCAATGTCAAAACTGGAACTGTGCACATCCACACTCAGCAAAACACCTCTTTCAGGACACAGCTTGACTAAGCCTCTACGTGGAATCTCTCTCTTGCCCTTCCTACCTCCTCCCCATTCCCACCCAAACACAGAGGTGCTATTTCCTTTCTCAGAATGGCCCAGAGCTCCTGTGGCTCCTGAAGTGTGCTGGGACTCATCCTTCTGCTCACGTGATGAGTGTCTAGTGGGGAAGGATTGCGTCATTCTATCTCAGGCCACGCTTGCCTTGCCAGATGCCTTGCTCACACTCATGCTATTCAAATGCATTACCCAAATGCATGACTGGGTTAACGAGGAAGGAAGAGAGGAAACTCGAGGTGTTCACAGGAAGGTCTGCAGGGTTGTCAGTGGTGGCAGCTGCAGTAGATACCTAGAGGGAGTTTCACCTGCTTAGACCTGGTTTTCTTCTTCTTTTTAAAATATTTTATTTTTATATTTATTTATTTGACAGAGAAAGAGGGAGAGAGAAAGACAGAATGGGTGTGCCAGGGCCTTCAGCCACTGCAAACAAACTCCAGACACGTGTACCCACTCCCTTGTGCATCTGCTAACGTGGGTCCTGGGGAATCGAACCTGGGTCGTTTGGCTTTGCAGGCAAATGCCTTAATGCTAAGCCATCCCTGCAGCCCAGTTTCCTTCTTTTGAACAGTGGGAAACACCTCAGTTTGCCAGCTCCTTAGCTGGTCCAAGCTCAGAGTGATGGGGAAGGAGATTGACCCTGGGTCAAAGAAGCCCGAGGGCTGAGGCCATCTGTCATGTCGCTAGAAGGAGAAGAGAGCATCCCCCCTCGCTAGAGGTCACACTGCACAGCCTCGCTAGTCCACCTTCTTCTGTGGGCAAGTCTGTGCACTTCCTGCCCTCGGTGGGCCTATGCCCTCTCCCAGCTCAGTTTAGGGAAGTCTTCCTGGAATGCCCTTGCCTATCCTTCCCTTTCTCTGAGCCCCATACATGGTAGCTATGGGTTTTCTTCGTTTCTATTTCCTCCTAAGACAAGAACAAGGTAAGAACACCTGCTCCCACCACTTCTACTGATCATTGTCGTAGAGATCCCAGCAGTCCAGTCAGGGAAGAAACCAAACAGATGTTCTGATTGGAACACAAGATGTAATCCTGTATGAAGAAAATGCTAGGGGATCCAGAAAACCGCTACTACAGCTAGAGTCCAGCAATGTTACAGGATACAAGCCCAGTGTAAAATTATCATTGCATGCTGGAGAGATGGCTTAGCAATTAAGG
Source organism: Orientallactaga sibirica (assembly GCA_036365145.1). Taxonomy (NCBI): domain Eukaryota; kingdom Metazoa; phylum Chordata; class Mammalia; order Rodentia; family Dipodidae; genus Orientallactaga; species Orientallactaga sibirica. Next base: position 8,362,823 of record JAEOAD010001030.1, read on the forward strand.
TGCTTGCCTACAAAGCCAAAGGACCCAGGTTCAATTCCCCAGGACCCACATATGCCAGATGCACAAGGGAGCACATGCATCTGGAGTTTGTTTTCAGTGGCTGGAGGCCCTGGCACCCATTCTCCCTCCCTCCCTCTCTCTCTGTCTACCTGCCTATTTCTGTATCTCTCTCTCAAATAAATAAATAAAAATAAAATATTAAAGAAATTATCATTTGCATTTCTATAATTGTTAATAACCACTCAACCTCTTTCTGTCTCTCTCAAATAAATAATCCTATATCTAAGTAGTAACTCAGTGATAGATGCTTGCCTGGCATGTTCCAGGCCCTGGATTTGGCCTTCAGAACTGTGTTTAGGTGGGGAGGGGCGCATTCTAGACCTAAACTGCACACTTGATACAAAGCTTATGATGGCTGCCCCATCAGTGGGGATTCCAGGGCTGGTTTCGCCCTTCCCCTTTGGCAGGAAGTAGTGCTGGGTGACCAGGGCCCAGATGACAGTGGAAACCAGGGAGAACCAAGACCCATCAATACAAGAACAAAAGAAGAAGACCAGAGCCAAGCAGGTGAAACTCTGTCTAGGGCTGAAGAGATGCCTTAGCGGTTAAGGCAGTTACCTGCGAGGCTTAAGGGCCCAAGTTCAATTCCCTAGTACCCACCAGATGCACAAGGTGGTGCATGTGTCTGGAGTTTGTTTGTAGTGGCTGGAAGCCCTGATGCACCCATTCTCTCTCTCTCTGTGCCTCTTCCTCTTTCTCTCTTTAAAATAAATAAATAAAATATTTAAGTTGGGTGTGGTGGTGCATGCCTTTAATCTGAGCACTCGGAAGCCAGAGGTAAGATAATCACTGTGAGTTCAAGGCCAGCCTGAGACTACACAGTGAATTCCAGGTCAGCCTGGAATAAGACCCTACCTCAATCCCCCCCCCCAAAGAAAAGAAGAGATAGCTGACCTCCTAGCACCCAGCATAAGATGAGACATCTTTATCTCATTTGCCAGGGCCCAGGAGTCACTACAGAGGACGAAGGAGATTAAACACAGGTGCTGCTCTCACTGCTGGTCTGACAACCTCCTCCAGAGAGATGGTGGCAGACATTGAGAAGACTCAAAACCCATCAAAGAAGAAATTCAGAGGACACAGACAGCTCAATAGTACAGGAGACTTATAAATGTGACTACCAAGGCTCAGGGAGCACTGTGGGACAGGGGACAGAAAGAATGTAAGAGTCACAGGGTAGGGAGGTGTATTCTGTGGCATTGTCCCCCTCCTCCAGAGACTGACCCCATGGGGAATACCAATAACCCTGCTGCGGAGGTCCTCAGTGGTAATGGGGGGGGGAGAGGATTAAGAGTAAAATCCAATGGAGATATGACCAGTATTCAATATGTTCATGCTATACAGTTAAATTAAAAAATTAACTCAGGGGGCTGGGATGATGGCTTAGCAGTTAAGGCATTTGCCTGTGAAGCCTAAGGACCTGGGTTTGATTCTCCAGAGCCCACATAAGCCAGATGCACAAGGAGGCTCATGCATCTGGAGTTTGTTTGCAGTGGCTAGAGGCCCTGGCGCGCCCATTCTCACTCTCTCTCTCTCTCTCTCCCCCTCTCTCTGTCTCTAATAAATAAATAAATCTTTTTTTAAAAATTAACTCAAATTTAGTCACTTAAATACAGAATGCAAGCTGGGCGTGGTGGCGCACGCCTTTAATCCCAGCCCTCGGGAGGCAGAGGTAGGAGGATCGCGGTGAGTTCGAGGCCACCCTGAGACTACATAGCTAATTCCAGGTCAGCCTGGACCAGAGTGAGACCCTACCTCGAAAAACCAAAAAAAAAGAAAAAGAAAAACAAATACAGAATGCAAAACTAAAACTTAGGGGAAAAACAAAGCAGAGAATCTTTGGAACCCAAGACAAGATACCAAATGCGCAATCTGTGAAGAAAAACTTTACCTCAATGAGCTTGGGGCAGCTAGAGGGTGCTAAGTGAGGGTCAGGTATCTGGGAGGGACCGCGGCAGGCTGGGAGTTTTGCTTGATCCAGGTGTGTGACCCACATAGACACTGTCAGCTTGCACTCCTTGGGTTGTGTCTCATGAGCTCCCTTAAAAACAATGCAAAACATGTACTGAGTAAACAAACACAAGTCAAATTAAAGGAAAGAAAAATCCAGGTCAGGCGGAACAGACCGAGGAATCAGCTTACAGCCCTGGCCCTTTTCTCACGCAGTTTCTGTCCCTGCAGGAGACATTCACTTCGCTCCTTGAGCCTCATGCCCTGATCCACGCGTCCCAAGAGAACAGGCGGGGTCTGGTCCACCCACCCAGTGCACCGTAGTTTCACTTGTCCAGAGGCTTTGCCCACTTGCATACTCAGAAATTTCTAGAAACAAGGTCCGTCTGACAATTGTCATCTTCACTGGTAGTCTTTGAGCAAGCTGCGGGGACAGCAGCGGGACGTTTCTGCGCGCTCTCCCCGTCGTGAGAACCACAACTGGAAACTTCGTGTGCTCCAACCATAGTACCTTCTACACTCCGGGGCTCGGGTCGGGAGTGGAGCCCTGTGGACCTTCACTCTGCCCTCCTCCTCCTAATCCTTCAAGGCCGGTGAGCACTATTTGGAGGGTGCATCCTGAATCCGTCTCCTGTCCACCGTCCATCGCCCATGGCCTTGCCATACGTACTCTGCTTCCTGGTTTTCCCAGTTCCATTCACCCTCCTGCCTGCTCGCCACTGGCCAGCCACCACAGTGTTTTAACATCAGGTCAAACTTACTCACACTTAGAAGTCTGAAGTTCTTTTTCTTTTTTGGTTTTCCTGAGGTAGGGTCTTACTCTAGCCCAAGCTGACCTGGAATTCACCATGTAGTCTCAGGGTGGCCTAGAACTCATGACGATCCTCCTACCTCTGCCTCCCAAGTGCTGGGATTAAAGGCATGCGCCACCACGCCTGGTTCAAGTCTGAAGTTCTTGTATGGGTTTATAAAGTCCTCTCGGCCATGGGCCCCGCTCCCAAGTCTCTTCTCCACCTTTTTTTCTCTCCCTGTTTTTCCTACCTCCTCTGACACTCCACACTCATCATTTTCTCTGATTCGGTTTTTCATCTGGAGTGTGTGTCCTGTCTGGGTCTTGCCTCTGCCCTGTCTCGGACAGCTCCCACTCTCTGGCCTAATCTCAGGCACCACTCAGCCAGGGCCACCATCATGAGTCTCAAGAATTTGAATGCCCTCCTCTGGGCCAAGAATGAATGGCCAGATGCTTACAGCCCAGCATTAGTCAGTCTGCATGTGGAAACTTCCCAGGCAGGTCTCTGGCCAAGCGGGCAGAGCTGAAACCATCTCAGGGGCAGGCATCCAAAGGCTACCTGCCAACTGCATTCCTAGCAGCCCCCAGAACCAGTGCTTCTGCAAAGGTGGCTGGGCAGTGAGGCACTGTGCCCATTCCACCTTTGCCCTCTTTGATGGCCGTCCTTATTCTCATTCATGTGCTCCGCCTTCCTAGAACAGAAGCTCCATACAAGCACCTTCTCTTCAGCCTAGCACGCACAGTGCCCGGAAACAGTTCTCTCATTGAATAAATGAGTCCAGAAAGGCTCCAGTTAAGAAGCTTACTCAGGAACTTACTTTGGTAGGTCAAAATTCAGCTCCAACCATGCCTGACTCCACAGCCAGCATTCTTCCTCTACACTTGAACGATGGGAAGGGGAAGTCGGTAGTTGTTGCTCCTGAGTTAAGGCTGAGAATGCACATGACATGTGTGGCTTTGATTCAGATTAGAAATCACTAAGGATGTGTACCGTTCCTCACAGCCTCGAGTTTTATTTGTACATGTGTATGGTGTTTGTGTGTGCACCCAGGCAAGTCAGAGGACAGCCTGTGGGTGTTTTCCTCTCCACATATATAGAATTTTATTATATATATATTACATATATAAACATATATAATTTTAAAAATATTTGCAAGCAGAGAGAGAAGAGCGACAAAGAAATGGGCACACCAGGGCCTCCAGCCGCTGCAAAGAAACTCCTTTGTGCATCTGGCTTTACATGGGTACTGAGGAATCAAACCTGGGTTGTTAGGCATTGCAGCAAGTATCTTAACCACTGAGCCATCTCCCCAGTCCCCTCTTCTCTTTTGAGACAGAGTCTCTGGGGAGTTTCTGCCTCTACCTGTGTGCCAGTCTAGCTGGCCCACACCAGTCGTCTAGCTGGCCCACTAACTTCCGGATTCGGCTGGCTCTGTTTCCATTGCCATAGGTGCATTGGGGCATTCACCACTTTGTGTCCTGCTTTACATGGGTGTTGGGGAATCAAACTTGGAAGCAAACAAGGCATGGTGGTGCACGCCTTTAATCCCAGCACTCAGGAGGCAGAGGTAGGAGAAACGCAGAGAGTTTGCATAGTGAATTCCAGGTCAGCCTGAGCTAGAGTGACCTTACCTCAAAACCTTGAAAAAGCAAAAAAAAAAAAAAAAAAAAAAAGAAAGACGAAGAAAAAAGCTGGGCATGGTGGCACATGCCTTTAATCCCAGCACTAAGGAGGCAGAGGTAGAAAGATCACCATGAGTTCAAGGCCACCCTGAGACTACATAGTGAGTTCCAGGTCAGCCTGGGCTAGAGTGAAATCCTATCTTGAAAAACCAATCAATCAATCAATCAATCAAAATTTGGAAGTACGCACCTTTAGCTGTGGAGCCACCTCTTCAGGTCACTGGCTTGGAAACATCTATATCCTTCTGTGGTGGACACACAAATGGGTGGTCAAAACTGATCAAGGAACACAATCATTACCCTGTTTTGTTTTTTTTTTTTTTTTTTTTTTTTTGGTTTTTCAAGGTAGGGTCTCACTCTAGCTCAGGCTGACCTGGAATTCACTCTGTAGTCTCAGGGTGGTCTTGAACTCATGACGATCCTCATACCTTTGCCTCCCAAGTGCTGGGATTAAAGGTGTGCACCACCATGCCCGGTTCTTCTTCTTTTTTTTTTTTCTTCTTCAAGGTAAGGTCTCACTCTAGCCCAGGCTGACCTAGAACTCTCTGTAGCCCAGGCTGGCCCCAAACTCACAGCAACCCTACCTCAGCCTCCCAAGTAGGGGATTTAAAGCTGCGGGGCATGCGCCACCACATCCTGCTGTGCCTTACTTCTTCTCCATGGCCAACTATCTCACCTTTAGTCTCTAGATGGCCCTGAGGATTTTCCTGGTCCACTCTGTGTATGAGTTTCCAGTATTCTCAACTCTTCCAAGCTGCATTTTGGATTCTGCTAGCCTTGACTGTCAGATATTTTGGGGGTCAGAGAAAGAAGTTGAGATCAGTGTGGGTCAAAAATTAAGGGTACATATTATTTGGCTCCTAGTGGATGATGCTGTAGCTTTAAGACTGTGGAGCTGCACCTCTGTCACTGACCTATTGTCCTGTGACTATTAGTAAATCTTTTAGAATGTACAAACAGACCCCTAGCTTCCACTAACCCGAAAGCTCAGCATGTCATGAGGTCTCATCTGAGGCTCATGGCCCAGGTTCCTCTACTCTGCTGTAACCTGCCTACAGGATGTGCTCGCCAATGTATTTGAAAATGTATTTGAAATTCATGACTTACTTTGTTCTGTTATTGTAAAAACTTCACAAAACAGTGATCACATTGGAACGGGAGGTTTGGAATAACCTAAATCTCCATTCCTGGCCTGTGATCACTCATGTTTGGCTCCAGAATAAACTCTCTCTTATCTCCTTAAAAAAAGACCGGCTGCAGAGATGGCTTAGTGGTTAAGCACTTGCCTATGAAGCCTAAGGAGCCTGATTTGAGGCTCAATCCCCAGGATCCGCTTAAGCCAGATGCACAAAGTAGCGCATGCATCTGGAGTTCGTTTGCAGTAGCTGGAGGCCCTAGCATTGCCCATTTCTCTCTCTCTCTCTCTCTCTCTCTCTCTCTGCCTCAAATAATAAACAAACAAACAAAAGACCATGGGGCTGTGGGGTAGGAAGGGGCACCTGCTGTGCAGGTGTGTAATGCCAGCCAGGGCTGCAGGCTCCATAATGATTAAAGGCACCAGCAGGAAGGGAACCTGCAAGCTTGGAGAGATGTGAAGGGCAGTGGCAGGTGGTTTAGGATGGGGAAGGAAGGAAGGTGACAGAGTCAAAGGGGCAGGGCTTCGATGGCTAGTGCTGAGAAAGGAGTAGGAGGGGGAAGGAGGGGAAGAGAGAGAGAGAAGAGATAAAAAAATAAACACACCTGTTCAGCAGGAAGGGAGGGGACAGAGAGAGGACCAAGCTAGTGATGGCAGGACTGCCAGGGGCAGGAGGTTTGTGGAGGAGCTCCAGAAGCCAGGTTGTCTGGGTCCAACCTGGGCAAGAGGACGAGGGGACCCTTTGGAGGAAGATTTTCGTTTCAGAGTTGAGAGCACGAGTGAGTGTGCATACTCATGTGTGTGGAGTTGAGGGGTTAATGTCCACTGTCTTCTGACTATTATTTCTTTCAGTGTAGGGTCTCACTCTAACTCAGGGTTAGATCCTCCTACCCCTGCCTCCCAAGTGCTGGGATTGAAGGTGTGTGCCACCACGCCCGGCGACCTCATTTTCCGAGTCAGGGTTTCTCATTAGAGTAAACTCATTAAACTCAGTAGAATAGGTGGTCAGCAAGCCTCAGCCTGTCTCTGCCTCCCCAGTGCTAAGATTATGAGCATGTGTCACCATAACTGGATTTTACATGGATGTCGGGGATCTAAACTCAGCTTCTCATGCTTGTGTGGCAAGTCCTTTACCAACTGAGCCATACCCTCAATTCCCAGCAGCCAGTTCTTATCTGGGCACTTTGGAGGGCTCAGAAGCTTCCATGCCACTTTTTGGATACAGAAGTCATGTAAACTGGAAACACCATGTGCTTTTCCTTAATATTCAGGTAACCACCAACCCTTTATTATTGCCTACAGAAAAGTTACAAAAATAAGCCTAGTAGAAAATGAAAGGTTTATATCTGATTTAACGTGCACACTGATCTCCCAGGAAATGAGGACGTCTCTACTTGGCCCGGCTTGGCTTCACCCAAAGGCTGACGCTCTCAATGCCATTCACACATTGCTCTGTGGAGAATAAAAAATAGTTGTAGCTATGCATGTGGCTTTAGCTGTTGGATCCGAATTTGACATTGACTCTGCAAGCTGGAAGGGTTCAAGAACAGAGGCTGCATGGCTCTCTGTGTATTCAGCACTGCACTGGCACATAAGGCAGAGGCAGCACTGGCTAACACTCCTCACAGTGGGGGTTTCTGGAACTCTTTCTATCATACATGCCAGCCACTGCGCTGAGTCTCAGGTCCGTTACCCCACTGATTTCTCAAATGATCCCACTGTCATCTCCATCTTCCAGATGAGAAAATGGAGGCTGCGAGGTCAGTAACTACGAACAAGTTCTGGGGCTGACATTCAATACACATGCAGTGAGTAGGTGACCTTGGCCAGCCAGGCTCTTCTGAATGTAGAAGGTTTTTCAAGAATTTTTTTTTCCTTTAAAAAATACACACATTTAATATTGGTCTGTTTTAATTCTAAGTAAAACGATTCCAAAAATACAAACTGAACATCAGAGCCATGTGAACCACCATGATAAAATAAAACATTCACAATGATTACATCTAAAGACAATTCATCTTGATAGATCGTCTTCCAAGTATGCTAAAGAAAGTGTTACTAAAACACTGCTGGTGTTCAGTTAGAATTAAAGGACTCTGGGGAAATGAAATAATATGATACGGTTGGAGTGAATAAGGTTACACGGGATTTACATTTTCTTTCCTTTTTTTATTGACAACTTCTTTAATTGTAGACAATATTCCATGGTACTTCCCTCCCTCCCCCCACTTTCCCCTTTGAAACTCCATTCTCCATCATATCCCCTCCCCCTCTCAATCAGGCTTTTAATTTTGATGTCATCATTTTTCCTCCTATTATGATGGTCTTGTGTAGGTAGTGTCAGGCACTGTGAGGTCATGGATATCCAGGCCATTTTGTGTCTGAAGGAGCACTTACATTCTTTCTGCCACCTCTTCTGCAGTGGACCCTGAGCCTTGGAAGGTGTGTTAGATATGTTTAAGTGCTGAGCACTCCTCTGTCACCACTTCTCAGCACCATGGTGCCTTCTGAGTCATCCCAAGGTCACTGCCATCTGAAAAGAGAAGCTTTTCTAACCAAAAGTGAGAGTAGCATTAACACAAGGGTATAGACATTAAGAGAAGTGCTTACTGGGCAGTTTGGTGAGCATAGTATATACCTTTAGCCAGACATCAGCAGGTGTTACACCCTTAGGGCTCATGACTAACCCTGTTGTAGGTTTTCAGTATCAGGGATGTATTCCCTCCCATGGAGCAGGCCTCCAGTCCAATTAGAGAGGGGTTGTTTTTCAACTGGCTGGCCAAATTTAAAGCTTGCAGTGTCCACTGTTGAGTATCTTCATTGGTGTTTTCTCTCTCTCCCATGGAACTGCATGCAGCATAGCTTTTTCCAGCTGTCAGGTGGTCCACATGGGGTAGGCTTCCAGCTCAGCTCCACCAGGATTTCTCAGTGACTTTGCAGCCCAAGTATGTGGAGTCTTCTGCAATAGGGTCTAACCATCTACTCCTGGTGGGAAACCAAGGGCCTCAGCAATGGCCTATAATGTTTTGGGAGTATCTGCGACATCCCCCGCACCCCCGGCCAACAACTCACTGGAAGGTATCCCATCCCTGGCACTGAAAATTTTCTAGTAACAATCTATTGCTTCTGAGTGTTTCATTGTCTAGAAAAGTAGGTTTCCATATGACTTATTTATATCCTCTTAGATTTTGATTAGCCTCCCTCCACCTTTCCTTTACTCAATCTCTTCCCCTGACCTCACTTAGGACTTTTCATCCCATTATTCTGTGTTCTACTTACATATGTACAATACCATCCTATAAAGGGACTAGAGAGGGAGGGAGGGAGCGGGGTACTTAATGGGATCAACACAAACTGTGTGTTATTCAAAATATAGCAGCTGCAGGAAAGGCAACTTTAACATAATAGCTAGGGGAAAATCAAGTTTTGGTGGAGGTAAACAGAAGTGATGGTTTTTATTTGCACTTTTGTAAAGCTCATTTATACCAGGTCAACCAAGAAACAAACACAGGACATCGAAGTTTGCTGCTTCTTTTGGCTATACTGTGACATGAAAAGGCTATCTTTTGAATATGTCTGAAGAAATAAAAGCAACTTTCTTTATAAACAGTCAAATAATAAATTAATGGCATAAATAAGTACTAACCCACATTTTTACCACTGTGCAATCACTACACTTTACATAATTTTTCACTTTGATGGCGAATTCCCCAATTTGTAGTCTAAAATCCACCAGTCATTTTTAAAAGTAAAATGAATAGCCACCAAATAAGAATATTCTTTGGTTTACTCTTTGGCTAAGAAAGAAAACAAACAAAAATAAAAGAAGGCAACTCTAACACGTGATAAAGCAAACTTATTTGACATGTAAAATAAAGTTATCAATTTAAATCTTGGTACATTTTATAAAAACAAGAGGGAATGTTATAATAAGACAGCAGTAGCCTCAGCTAGTTTGTTAACCCTGTGCAATAAAATACTTTGTTCATACTACGCTTATTCAAACATGACTAACAATTACCACAAACACTTTGGGAATCTTCACTGGACTCCTGTAGACTTACTGTGAAACCTGAGAGATGTTTACAATCGATGTGCCATGAACACATTACTTCTAGCAGGAGATAATGGTATTATTTGAATTTGTTTTAGGTACTGAACAGCAATGACCTGAGGAGAAAGCAACTTTGCTGACACTGTGATCTTGAATATCCAGCCTTGAGAATGGGGTGAAACACATTTCTATTGCGCAAGCTGCATGATCTGTGGTACTATTATGGTAACAGGAACTGCTTACAATAAAGGTAAAGCTGAGGAGCAGGGAGAATATTTTTGAGAATTCTGATACTTGTTGTCTAAAGGGGTGATGATTTCTGGCCATGGCTTCATACTTAGGGAGCCCCATGATAATCTCTTTTAAGAAAATTCTAGCAGGCATCTTTCACTTGCAATAACACTGAATTCTAGATAACTGAGAGTTTACCCCTGAACATATGAACAATTTAAAACGTTTCAGAAAGGTACCTACATTTTTCTCTGCTTTTACAGTATTTGAGGTTTTTCATGGTGGATGTTATAATTTATGTACCATTGGAATTGTTAAGAAACCTGGGGTCTATCTCTTTACTGTTGCTCTCACTGGGACTATTTCTTTCCTATAATGAAAACATCGAGCCGGGCATGGTGGCGCACGTCTTTAATCCCAGCATTCGGGAGGCAAAGGTAGGAGGATCGCCATGAGTTCGAGGCCACCCTGAGACAACATAGTGAATTCCAGGACAGTCTGGGCTAGAGTGAGAGCCTACCTGGAAAAACCGAAAAATGAAAAAAACAAACAAAAAAAACCATCAATAATTACTGATCATAACAATATAGTTGTGGTAGTGTCAATGCACATTCTGCAAAATGACTGCATCTTTTACTAATCTGTATGTTCTAGGGTTATATTCCAGTGGCTTACTAGCCACCACCTCCCCCACACCTGACACACCCACTTTAGCTTTTGTTGTTTGTGGTTCTGGGGTTCAAACCTAGGGCCTTATGTGTGATAGGCAAGTGCTCTGTCACTGAACTACTTCCCAGGCCCTTACTGGGCTTCTTGACTTTGGTTCCAAGATGTTTCTCTTCAGTCTTCTTCATCTTTAGTTCTCTCATCTTCTCCTTATCCTTTAGTGATACCATGTACAGTCTATGACCTTCCCTCTGGCTGGTTACCTGGTTTTAAGTGGGCCAAATCTGCCACGGCTGGGATGCAAAGGCACAGTACTTAATGGCAGATGAGGCACTGCTGGGAAGTATAGGGACTTACCTTGAGGATGGTCCTTAGGTGGCCCAGCATCCTCAGCTTACCAGTTCCTCAAGGAAAGATCAAGAAAGAACCAGCAGGCTAGAGAGATGGCTTAGCAGTTAAGGCATTTGCCTGCAAAGCCAAAGGACCTAGGTTCAATTCCCCAGGACCCACGTCAGCCAGATGCACAAGGGGGCACACATGTCTGGAGTTTGTTTGCAGTGGCTGGAGGCCCTGGCACACCCATTCTCTTTCTCTCTCTCTCCCTCTTTCTGTCAAATAAATAAATAAATAAAATATTTTTAAAAGAAAGAATGAACCAGGGCTGGAGAGATTGCTTAATGGTTAACACATTTGCCTGCAAAGCCAAAGGATCCTAATTCTATTCTCCAGATGCACAAGGGGGCGTACACAACTTGAGTTCATTTGCAGTGGATGGAGACCCTGGCATGCCCATTCTCTCTCTCAAATAAATAAATAAATAAATAAATAAAATATCTTTTAAAAAAAGAAAGAAAGAACCACTTCAGATAGATCTGATGGAGGAGGGGACTGACAAAGTTATGAAAATCAAAGGATTTTCTGAAATTCAGGTGGTTGGTTCTTTCCTTTTTCTTTTTTCTGTGCTAGAGATGCAATACAGGGTCTTGGATATACTAGGTAAGTGCTCTACTGAACTACAACCCACACAGTTGGTTCTTCTGAGGTGAACTAACTCATTATTTAGCTCAGGCTGGCCTGACTTGGGATCCTCCTGCCTCAGAGTCCTAAGTGCTGAGATTTCAGGCACATGCCACCACATTTAGCTGAGAATATTCTTTTATGAAGCACAAAAGTGACACTCAGTGATACTAATTGGTCCAACCAATAGGTTTCCAAAACCTAAACCAAATGAAATTAAAACACACCAAATCCAAATTACAACACTTTATTGCAGCGTCGGCAAAGGTCAGATTTCTGAAGCTGGTGAAGATTGGGCAGCATTTTTATGTAAAATGTTACAACTTTACAAGTTTTATTTAAATCTACATGCAGAAACTGAAATATGATAAAAGAAAAATGCAAAATAGCTAGAAAAAAAGATGTAATCAAGTCGTAGCACACAGATGTTTTCTTTGAACTAAATCACTAACCCTATTGGAAAGCAAACAAAGACAACTATCCTAATAAATTAACAGATTGTCAGAAACAGACTAAGAACCCTCATTTCTATTTAGTGGGGGAAACAAAACAAAACGAAAGGAAAACAAAAGCAAAGTAAACACTCTACTTGTTTCCATATTTTGTTTAGAGACAGAGGCTGTAAACCCATGAAGGTCAACAAAATATTCTGATCCACTTGTTGTTGTCCTTCGTTCATTCCTGTGACATGCTGACTGGCACATCTGTTTCAGTGATGCTGTGCCCCTGCTCTTAGGCTGGCACCAGGCTTGGTATCGTTACTGCTCCTTGTATACTAACAGTCATCACATGTTTCTTTCACTCTAATAGGCAATTTTATCACTGACTCTGATGGATAAAACAAGGTTTTCTCCCTCATTCCTTCTTCCTCTTGAAACAAATTCCTAAACAAAATCCTTCCTGGTGGATTCTCTGGTATTTAGATATCTTTCATCATTTTGTTGTCCTGCATGTAAGTTTTTACTAGAAGATTTTACTGCTTGCTCTATACTTTTCTACTGTAGTCCTGGAGCCCCCAAATGTATCTTCTTCCAACATGGGATGTTCAATTCAGAGACACTGGAACTCAAACCACGTTTTAAACTCAGGTTCATTTCCCCCATACCATTCCATCACAACCATTTCTTCTCTGGCTCAGCCATCTCATTGACATTCTTCTTGGTGTAACTGCTCAGTAGTCAAGTGAACCATCTTATTTCTTGACTGCCACTCTCAAGAGAAGATTAACCCTCACATGATTTCCATTACAAAAGGCCGTTCTTGCCTTGTCTGGAAGCGTCGCTTGTTCCGGTGTTGGCAGAGGCTGGTGTTTCTGCCACATGGCCCCAGCCTGTCCCAGGTTTAGATTCGCAACTCTCTAGACCGACATGCTGAGATGTGTCCACTGCTCTCATTCAATTGCTGGAGGACTCCACTATCCACAACATCAGATACAGGACCTAATGAAATGACATGTGCTGCTGGATCAACGTCTCCTAAAGGTACAAACAGGGTGACATTAGAAACCTTACAGATGCAGGGCAAAGCTGGGCAAAAAATATCCCTGCACACGACCCACCACCATGCACTGACCCCTCTAAGGTAATGTTTTTTTAAATATCATACATGCTGTTAACTGGACTAAGACAAAACAAGGGAAATTTTGACAATAACTGGAAGGTATGGCTCCTGAACCTTTTCTGCAGCTAATTTCTTTGGTTTTAAGATTTTTTTTTTTTTTTTTTTTTTTTTTTTGGTTTTTCGAGGTAGGGTCTTACTCTGGTCCAGGCTGACCTGGAATTAGCTATGTAGTCTCAGGGTGGCCTCGAACTCATGGCAATCCTCCTACCTCTGCCTCCCGAATGCTGGGATTAAAGGCGTGCACCACCACACCCGGCTAAGATTTTTGTGTGTGTGTGTGTGAAACAGGATCTCAAGTAGTCCATTCACTCAGTATAGCCAAAGAGAACCTTGATCTCTTGATCCTCCTGCTTCCAGCTATAGGCACATACCACCACACTTTGGGTTAACTAACCAGTACTTGAAAAAAAGAAAATATCTAATAAATATTGCAAGCCTGGCGCTGGAGAGACAGCTCAGCAGTTAAGAGCACTCCCTATGTGTGGTGGTTTGATTCAGGTGTCCCCCAAAAACTTATGTGTTCTGAATGCTTATTCCCAGCTGATGGCAATTTGGGAAATGGACCCTTGCTGGAGGTGTTATGGGGGCGGGCGTATGGTTATTATAGCTGGTTTCCCCTTGTCAATGTGTGGCACACTCTCCTGGTGCTATTGTCCACCTGATGTTGGCAGGAAGTGATGTCTACCCTCTGCTCATGCCATCGTTTTCCCCTGCCATCACAGAGCTTCCACTCGAGTCTATAAACCAAAATAAACCCTTTCTGCCCACAAGCTGCTTAGTCGGGTATTTTGTGTCAGGAACTCAAAGCTAAGGTCACACTGTGCAAGTAGGAAAACCCAAGGAGGCCTGTGAGACTACTCGAGTTCAATCCTCAGGAACCACATCAACAGCTAGGCAAAGCTCCACCCATCGGTAACCCCAAGTCTATAGGAAATAGAGACCTAATTATCAAAGAGGTAAAAAAAAATGGCAAGCTCTAGGATCAGTAAGAAATTCTAGGTCAAATAAAAATGGGTGGCAGAGTGATGGAGCAGGACACTTGACATTCTGATCAACCACACAGGTGAGTGTATCCTGCTGCAGGCTAGTGCCTGGAGTGCTTCATGGGCACACACATGTGCATGCATCATACGCACGCCACAAACACATACACACCTCACAAACAGCATAAAAAATAAGTCTGATGGGGTAGTGCTTAGGAAGATGAGATGGGCAGGATTACTTTAGCCAACCTGAGCAACAAAGAAAGACCATCTCAAAATGAAAAGAAAAAACTTTTTGAGGCAGGGTCTCACTCCAGCCCAGGATGACATGAAATTCTCTTTGTAGCTCCAGGCTGGCCTCAAACTTACTGTGATCTTCCTGACTCAGCCTCCCGAGTGCTGAGATTATAAGTAACACCATAACACCCAGTTCCCACACATAGATTTAAAGTTTAAAGACACTAGAGTAATCCATATGAATTAGTGGTATTAAACCATATTAGCACTAATACTTGCCAAAGATGCCAAATTTCACAATATTTTTTCAACACTAATTTGTTCTGTACTACAGAAAACTTTTAAAAATATAGTTTTAAAGCCGGGTGTGATGGCACATGCCTTTAATCCCATCCCTTATGAGGCAGAGGAAGGAGGATCACCCTGAGTTCGAGGCCAGCCTGAGACTATATAGGGAATTACCGGTCAGCCTGGACTAGAGTAAAACCCTACCTTGAAAAACCAACAACAACAAAAAGGTTTGCCTGAAGTGCTACCACTATCTTACCTCAAAGTAAATGCCTACAACTTGCTAGAGGGCAAAAGTTTAAACATACTTTACTATTTCAAGGATCTCTTGATTAGAAAATATAAAAAGCATCATAATTAATGTCCAGGAGCCTATCAAAATCTAGAGGCAAAGGATCCAGTGGGGACCTGAATTCATATGATCCGCCACCCATGTGCAAGGGAGCAAAGACAGGGGAAGAAATTTCATTAAATGGGGGGGGGAGGGAAATATCATACGTTTTTTGTATGTAAGTATAAAGGTTGTCAATAAAAAAATCAATAAATAAAATCACTTAAGGGGAGGGGAGGGAAATATCATTGTTTATTGTCTGTAAGAATAGAAGTTGTCAATAAAAATAAATAAATAACTTTAAAAAAAAAGAAATTTAATTAAATGACTAAACAAAGACTCCAAAAAGTCCCTTAGTTCATTCAATAGATTATTTACTGAGCATCTACTAGATGCCAGGTACTAACAGCCATGGAAGAGGTACAATGGAAAGATGGGAAGACGCACAACAGTCTTTAATCTCTTAGGGGATGGAGACAAGCAGCAGATAAGTAAGCATGAAAGTCTGTGGAAGACATTTCAGTTGCAGCAGCATATCTTCAACTGACTAATATCAATCTTGAGAATGCCAATGTGGGCCCTGAAGAAAAAACAGGAATTAGCCAAGAAAAAGCAGGATACTGCTTTAAGAGAGACGGAACAGTTAAGTAAGAGGTCAGCTTGGGGGGTAGTAAGGAAAAAAACAGGAGATACTAACCAAGCTGAGTAATTCAGACATTGTCCTACAGGCTCCTCAGGAAGGATTGTAAGGAGGAGGGCTCACAATTCAGATGGCGGCCTGCATCTTGGAAAGAACACTAGAGGCTTGTGGGATTTAGCTCAGTGATAGAGGTACAATAAGAGAAAATGCAGTCCAAATTGGTTGGTAACCCAAATGAGAGGTGCTGGCAGACTTGATCTAAATCTTGGCATGAGGTGGGAAGAAATGGGCAAATGTCAGTCATTTGGTAGTAGTCCACAAAGGATTTAGTTTATTGCCTAGATAAAGGAATTGAGGGAATAGAATATGTCAAAATGAAACCTGTTCTAATGTGAGCAATGCGGCAGGCAGTGTTTCCATTAGCTAAGCTGGAAAACAAGAGTAGGAGAAAAGGGGTTGGGACAAGACATTGAGGTTTATCTCACAGTGATTCAAGAAGTTCACATGTGACATTCTGGCTGCAGCTGGAAGCTTTTCTCCTGATGGCTACACTTTCATAGTGCTGGAAGGTGTCATTCAGGCTATTGGGGGAGGAAAGTCATCAATGGTCTTAACCAGCTGTGGACCCTGTGTATTATAATACCAACTTGCCAGGAAAGAGGTACCCACTTGTACAATAGCGGCACAAGTGTTATGGGAATAACCAACCACTTTCTGATAAGATGTGAGGCCCACTCCACAGGAAAGAAGTCATGTCTGGTATTGTAAACTCAGTAAAAGGCCCACTGCTAGGAAGGCCATAGGCCCTAGGGGGCACCCACTACTGCTATCATAAATGGACATGCTGCCAAACTACCTTCTAAATGCTTATGTTTTAGCTAAAGATTAGTGTTGCTCTCAGCTTTGGTCAAAGTAGCATCTTTTTGTAGTGGGAAGTAGATTAGTGCAGACTCATAACTGATCAAAGTGCTGAGAATAAGTGCTTAGGCCTAAAAGGGACATCAGTATTATCTCCAGGGTCAGGGAACATCATGACTAGGCCCGTCAACCATCCATCTCAAGTTACTAAGGAGAGGGGCATTTTCTCCTGTGGTATAACTATTGGTAAGTTGCCCATGCTCCAATAAAGAACCCCCAGCCCGACTCATGTAAGCAACCCTCAATAAGCTCAGTATATCACAAAAAAGATAGGGTTAGGGTTAGAAATTGCTGAAGAGGATGGAGGCAGGAAGATCAGAAGTACAAGGCCAGCCTGGGCTACACATTTAAAAAACAACAGCAACCAAAAAAGATATCACAGTAGGAAAGGGACTGGTTGGGAAGAAGGGGTTCAGTGGAAGTGAGAGGGGGATAAGAATGAGTAATGGGAGGTGACTATGATCAAAATACATTAGATACATATATAAAATTGTCAAAAACTAAAAATAAAAGAGATCTCAAGTGTGAAGTCTAGGCTGGAGTTCTGGATGACAACTGGACCACAGGACAGATTGGACAGAGAGTAGAATAAAAGCCTAAGGAACATAGATCATCTCCAGGTGGTTTATGTGCACAAAGGAGTTGACAGTCAGGTAAGAGAAGGAAAAACCAGAAGCCAAAGGAAGAGGACGTCAATTCAAAAAGGGGCTAGCTGGGCATGGTGGTGGCACATGCCTTTAATCCCAGCACTCCAGGAGGGTCAGTGTGAGTTTGAGGCTAGCCTGGAACTATAGAGTGAGTTCCAGGTCAACCTGGGCTAGATTGAGACCCTTCTAAAACAATAGCTTGGAACAGATCATACTAAGCAAACTCACACAAGCACAGAAAGACAAACACCACATGTTCTCCCTCATCTGTGGGTACTACCTTGGAACAGCCTGAGCTGCAAGCATACCTGACGGGCCACTTGAAAGACATAATAGGGATGGAAGGGTTTGAGGGGAGGGAAATGGAAGCTACTAAACTAAACTCAAAATGAATTGGTGCCATAAAACCTTCCCCCTGGATAGCGGACTAAAAGAACACTCAATAGGAGCAGGGGATCATCTGGTAAGAAGGGCCCAGATGAGGGTGGGATGAAGCCTAAAACATTTGGCTCTGGCTTACAACTGCCAGCATCAGAAAATGGTTACAACCTACATTGAGCTGTTGATTAGAGACACCTATGAGGTCCCCAAAGCAAGACAGGCTCTGTCAAAGCACCTGATTACCTAACTGCCTGAGATAAAAGGTAAGACCCTATTGCTGAAGACACCACAGGCTGCTGACATAGAACATGGAGAGACCTGGTTGGATCCAGAAGGAAGCCAGTTCCCAGGTAGTTAAATCATATAGTGCTGGAAAGCACTACATGAGCTGCTGGGGGAAAATCCAACAAAGTGAGCAAGCAGGAACACTGCTATACAAAAGCAACCAGCCTGGCAAGACTGATACCAGCACAATGGTGGCACCCAGCCTAGGTGGGTAACCAGTGGCTTTCTGATTGGCTAAGAGATCTGCTCAGTGGAAAGGAACCCATACTGGAACTGGGAACCAACTCAGAATCCTATGGAGACCAAGATCATGGACAACAAGAAGCTCTTCTGAGTTTGTGGCCAAAAGAGAGGCTACACCCATCAAAATCTCTCTTAACTAACAATTCTTCTTCCTTTTAACCTATCTTGATCTCACTCTCTGTTAGAGAATCTGTTTTTCTTTTTCAGAAGGCAGCAAGGACCAAGGGCAACCAAAATCTATCAACAAGACAAGAAAAGACACTGAGAAAGCAAGCTGGTACTGAGCAGAAAACCTTCTCCCTGTAGACCAGCCAACAGAAAGCTGGAAAAAAGCTGCACTGCATGCAGCCGTATGGGAGACAGAAGTCATCAGCAGTGAAAACAGTGGATACTGAAATTCAAGTTTGGCCATATACGCCCAATGACTGAACGGGTGCAATAGTGGCATGTCTGCTCTTGGGGTAACCAACTGCTCCATAATTGGACTGAAGGCCCTCTCTACGGGAGGGAATACATGCCTGGTACTGAAAAACCTAAGCAAAAGTCTATGGGCAGGGGAGGTCATGAGCCTTAGGGGTATAAAGCCTGCTCTTGTATAGTTAAATGTATATATTATTCCCACCAAGCTGCGCTGAAAGCACTACGCTTAATGTTCATATTCACATATTAATGCTACTCTCATTTCTAGTTAGAGAAGCTTCTCTTTTCAGATGGTGATGACCACTGGGATGACCCAAAAGGCAACACAATGCTGAGAAGAAGGGATGGAGGAGTGCCCAGCACTGAAACACCTCTGTCACACCCTCCAAGGCTTAGGGAACATTGCAGAAGAGGGGGCGGATAAAATGTAAGAGCCAAAGGAAGAGTAGGACTCCTTACAATGCAACTGCCCAGACAGAAATTGGCCTCGATATCCATGACCTCACAGTGCCTAGCAATACCTTCACAAGACCCTCATAATAGAAGAAAAAGATGATGACATCAAATTAAAAGAGAGACTAATAGAGAGAGGGAAGGGATATGATGGAGATTGGAGCTCTAAAAGGGAATGGGGGGAGGGGAGGGAAATATCATGCATGTTTTGTATGTAAGTATAGCAGTTGTCAATTTAAAAAAAAGACAAGAAAAGATAGCTGATTCCCTAGTAGAAGATGAACAATCAGCCAGGGCCCAGGCGAAACCACAGAGGAATTGGTGAGATGAGCACGAGTGCTGCTTCCACGGTGTGCCTGACAACCTGCACCAGGGTGATGGACACTCAAAACACACCAAAGCAGAAATCCAGAAGCTGCTGAGAGTACAACACTAAAGTGGACTTGAAACACACCCACCAAGGCTCTGGAAATTTTGTGGAAAAGGGGGCGGGAAAGATTGTCAGAGCCACAAGATGGGAAGGAATATCCAGAAGCATTGCCACCCCTACTGCTACTCTCACAACTCATAACTCACTACCCCATGGGGAATACCAGCAACCCACTGAGGAGGGCCCTCAGAGGAATGGGAGCAGAGCGGAGGGGAATGACGGTTGTAGCAACACATGATGTGTCCATACAAAGTTTCTACTTAATAATGAAAAAAAGACTTTTGGATAAACATTTTTAAAAAGTAAAACAAGCCGGGTGTGGTGGCGCACGCCTTTAATCCCAGCACTCGGGAGGCAGAGGTAGGAGTATCACCGAGAGTTCGAGGCCACCCTGAGACTACATAGTTAATTCCAGGTCAGCCTGGATCAGAGTGAGACCCTACCTCGAAAAATCAAAAAAAAAAAAAAAAAAAGTAAAACAGCAAAAAAATTAACATTTTCATTGCCTGCTAAGCTAGTTAATTTGTACCTTTGGCAGCATTACAGCAGGTTTCAATAAAATTAGACTTAAAAAAAAAACCCATATAAATCCCAAATTCTCCCATTTGTTCATACTGACATCACCAAAAAAGCTGCTGGGGAGAAGCAAGCGAAGATAGCCTTACCTCCCACCAGTCTTAAAGATTAGATCTGCATTAGGCGCTCCCTTTGGATGTTGATAACGAGGCCGCCGCTCACGATTGGTATTTGCTGGAGCTGGGCGCTGTGCAAGAGACTGCAACATTTCTGTGGTTAGGTGTGAAAAAGAAGTGCAGTTAGCTATTGTAACTGTGTGCCTTCTATAAATTTACAAAGCAAATAGAACATTAGGGAGATCAAATTTAATATTTTATAAAATTTATTTACTTATTTGAGAGAAAAAGGCAGACAGAGAATGACATACCAGGGCCTCTAGCCACTGCAAATGAATTCCAGACACATGTGCCACCTTGTGTATCTGCCTTATTTGAGTACTGGGGAATTGAATCTGGGTCCTTAGGCTTTGCAGGCAAGCACCTTTAACCGCGAGGCCACCTCTCTAGCCCCAAGATCATATTTATTAGTTCTTCAGGTAGCTTACTTACATATATAAAGATCAAAATAAATGAAATATATTAAATATATGAAATATATTAAAGAGGGGAGAAGGTAAAAAACTAGCTTTGATAACTTTATTTAAAATACTCAAAAAAAAATCAATTTTTTTTCTTTTTTTGTTTCTTTTTGAGGTAGGCTCTCACACTAGCCCAGGCTGACCTGGAATTCACTATATAGTCTCAGGCTGGCCTTAAACTCATAGCAATCCTCCTACCTCTGCTTCCTGATTGCTAGGATTAAAGCAAAATTGTCCACTTTTTAAATAAGTGACTTTTGTTTTGAGACAGGGTCTCACCATGTCGACCAGTTGCAGCAATCTCCTGCCTCAGCTTCCAATGTGCTGGGATTATAGGCCTGTGCCAACCCTTTTCTAGCCTGTAAGTGATTTTATACCTTGATAATCTTCTTGTTCTTGCCGTTCATTGATATCTAACGTGAGCTTTTTCATCCTCATCCTTTCTTCTTGTTCAGCCTGTTGCTGGTTCCAATGATTTGCAGCAAGTTGGGATGACATTGGCACATTAAGAATCTTAAACTGAGAAAATAGTAACAAAGGAATCACAGATCGCCTGGTTAAAAACTAGTAATTTAATAATATCTCTCCTTCACTTAAATTCAATTTATAAGAGCAACTAAGACAGATACTTGGGTTTACCCATCAAGTTTACTTAGGTAGTAGAAAACCACCAAGTTCAACCTTCAAAAACAGCAGTTCTAATGCCAGGCATGGTGGCACACACCTTTAATCCCAGCACACGGGAGGCAGAGGTAGGAGAATCGCTGTGAGTTCAAGGCCACCCTGAGACTGCATAGTGAATTCCAGGTCAGCCTGGGCTAGAGTGAGACCCTACCTCAAAAAACCAAAACCAAAACCAAACAAAAAAAGAAACACAGCAGTTCTAGCCTGGCATGGTAGCACACACCTTTAGTCCCAGCACTCAAGAGGCAGAGGTAGAGGATCACTATGAATTCAAGGCCAGTCTAAATTCCAGGTCAGCCTGGGCTAGAGTGAGACCTTACCTCAAAAAATGAAAGAAAAAAAAAAAACGAAAAACAACCAACCAAACAAACAAAACCAGTTCTTTGGTACAATCTATTTGGAAGCACATATCTAGCACAGAGGACAGACAACCTTTTGTTCTGGAGATCCCACCATATATAGAGAACTATCAGAAAGTCTTTTTATATAGCAAAATGGAAAGTCCACCCTTTTCATTTCTACCTTCTTCCTGAGCTGTATTGGACGTACCTCATCTTTCTTTAGGACTCCCACACTTCATCTTACTAGAAACAGCTTTGACACTGAGGGGGAGAGGTAAGCAACTGACCCAGAGGTCCAGTTCCCAGTTTCAAGGAAGACAGAGTCTTTGTTATGAAACACTTTTGTTTTGAGAAAGATGTTCTTGGCTTGAGAAGGCACACGGCAAACAAGCCTAGATAAAAATCTACATTACCAGTCATGGCTTCCTGGGAAACATGAAGTAAGATATGCTCCCATCTAAGCATAAAACGGGCTGTTTCCTAACTTAAATTCTCAGTTGTATGATAACCTGAAGGCCTCATATGAGAGACCTCATGTGTTACTCTGGACCAAAGTAAGCCTGTGGAAAAGCAGACTTCAGAGAGCTGTGCTCAGACTCCGATTTCGCCGTGCTTCACCCATGCCTCTGAAATGCTGGCCTCCTTGAAAGTATTAGTAAGGTTTATCATTACATAAGATCTCATTTATAGCCGGGTGTGGTGGCGCACGCCTTTAATCCCAGCACTTGGGAGGCAGAGGTAGGAGGATCACCGAGAGTTCGAGGCCTCCCTGAACCAGAGTGAGACACTACCTCGAAAAAAAAAAAATCTCATTCATTTGATCACTTTCTTCTTCTTCTTCTTTTCTTCTTCTTCTTTCTCTCTCTCTCTCTCTCTCTCTCTTTTTTTTTTTTTTTGTCTTTTTTGGCAAGGTCTCACTCTAGCCTAGGCTGACCTAGGACTTACACTAGCCCAGGCTGACCTCAAACTCACAGTGATCCTCGTACCTTAGTCTCCTTAGTGCTGGGATTAAAAGTGTGCACCACCACACCTGGTGAGATCTCATTCATTTGAATCTGACTTGAAATGTGGCTGTTTTTATTATCTTAAATGTTCTTAGGGAGGGGAGGGAAATATCATTGTTTATTGTCTGTAAGTACAGAAGTTGTCAATAAAAAAATTTAAAAAGAAAGTTCTTAGCATTTTATTTTATGATGCACTTCAGTTAATCAGTGTTCCTCTTAGAATATATCTAGAACACTAAACACACAAAACTCAAATATAGTAAGAAAAACATTAAGTTAGATATCCTACTACATATAAACCCACATAACTATATTTTATTTTTATGGCAACAGATAAATAATTCACATGTCAAAATAAAAACATATTAAGGGGGCTGGGGAGATAGCTCAGTGGTTAAAGGAGTTTGCTTGTCAAACCCTGATCACCTGGGTTTGATTTACCAGCACCCGTGTAAAGCCAAACACAAAGTGGCACATGCATCTGGCATTCATTTGCAGCATCAAGCAACCAGGGCAACTGTGCACATGCACACATTCATGCAAATTAATTAATTAATTTAAAAAACATATTAAGGGTTCAGGGTCAGCTCATGCTTGCTGGTGCTGCGGATGTTATAATTAAGTGAACCAGCTGCTTCCACTATGATGAAGCTTTCCCTGGAATTTATAAGCCTGAAATAAAACCTTTCCTCCCATTAAAAAAAAATTATTGATGGCTGGAGAGAATGCTCAGTGGTTAAGGTGCTTGCCTTCAAAGCCTAATGGCCCAGGTTTGAATCTCCAGTACCCACGTAAAGCCAGATGCACAAAGTGGTGCATGCGTCTGGAGCTTGTTTACAATAGCTGGAGATACTGGTGCGCCCATTCCTATTCTCATTCTCTCTCTCTCCTTGCAAATAAATAAATACAAAAAATAAAAATCAACTTATTAAGCTAAAAATTTAAGTTATTTTCTACCCCAAGTCACCTTGAGATGGCAAGGGAAAAGGAAGAGATGAAAATCTGAGTTCTTATTATAATTACAGACTTCAATATTACAGTTCTTAAGTTACTCAGGTGGCTGATTTCAAACACTTGGAAACGTATGCAAATTTATATGGGAGTAGTATATTTCTTCTTTAAAAAATAATAGAGCAAAAAAATAATAGAGCAAGCAATGCAATTAGAAATGTAGGGAGAAAAGAAAAAAAAATAATAAAGCCAGGCATGGTGGCGCACACCTTTAATCCCAGCACTTGGGAGGCAGAGGTAGGAGGATCGCCATGCGTTTGAGGCCACCCTGAGACTACAGAGTGAATTCCAGGTCAGCCTGGGCCAGAGTGAGACCCTATCTCGAAAAAGAAAAAAAAAAATAAATAAATAATAAATAAATAAATAAATAAATAAATAAATAAATAAATAAATGTAGGTAGATATTTATTATTTATTTATTTTTTAAGGTATGATCTCCCTCTTGCCCAGGCAGACCTGGAATTTATTATGTATTCTTAGGGTGGCCTGAAACTCAAGTTGATCCTCCTATCTCTGCTTCCCAAGTACTGGGACTAAAGGTGTGTGCCACCACACCTAGCTATTTATTTATAAAACTAAAAATTTCTAAGCTGGATGTGGTGGTGCAGGCCTTTAATCTTAGCACTTGGGAGGCAGAGATAGGACGACTGATGTGAGTTCAAGGCCAGTCTCGGACTACAGAGAGTGAGTTCCAGGTCAGCCTGGGCTACAGGGAGACGCTACTTCTAAACCCCCTCCCAAAAAAGAACAAAACACATAGGACTAAGTAGAGAAAGATGAAGAGCCAAGTTTTATTGACACTGAATTCACCAAATGCCTTCAGTACAAAGCTGCTGAGCTCCTATTAGAAGAGAGATAATCTTTTTAGTAAATTACATGATAGAAATATTAAAGTCATTCAAACCAAACTTCCTGGAACACGGTAAAAGCAATAGATAATTCAGACTGAAGTATAATCTCATGATAAATGTAGCTGAATTTAAAAAACTATATAAGTATATATAAAAGTTACCATATATACAAATTCTTCAAGTCAAAACATGTAACAAAGCATGATTCCTTATAAATATTAGAGGAATAGTAAAATACATACTATATGCAAATAGAAGGAGGGAATAGTGGGAAGAAAGGTATAACATTCATTACAAAGCAATGATTTGTCTCCAATATTAAGTTACATACAGTTTTCATTTTTTTTCTTTTTTTGGTGTGCATGCACATGCATGTGAAAACCACAGGTCAGTGATAGTTCCTTCCTCAGTTGCTCTCCATTTGTCCTTTAAGATAGTGTCTTGTTAAACTAATAAAATTTACTGTGTGTATTTTATACAGCATTGCATTACAAGTGTTTTTAATTATGTTTTTTTTTTTTTTTTTTTTTTTGCAGTCCTTAAGTGCCATGCCAGTTCTTTTTATATAAAGTTCTCTCAAAGTATTCACCAGCTAATAAGGCCATGAGTGGACAGTTAAGAGTGACTGACATATGGTGTCCTAGGAAATAATTTATTTTGCATAAGCATATGGTCAAGTCATTTTATGTACATGCAGCCTGGATTGGTTACCAAGTATAAAGTGTGTTCAGTGCCAGTACATTTAGTTTAGAAATCTGTTTGGTTTTGGTTTTTGTTACGTACAGTACTGCCTTAGTCACTGTAATGTAATCTTTATTTGTGTAATTTTTATTTATTTATTTATTTGAGAGCAACAGACAGAGAGAAAAAGAGGTAGATAGAGAATGGGTACACCAGGGCCTCCAACCACTGCAAACGAACTCCAGATGCATGCACCACCTTGTGCATCTGGCTTACGTGGGTCCTGGGGAATTGAGCCTTGAGCCAGGGTCCTTAGGCTTCACAGGCAAGTGCTTAACCACTAAGCCATCTCTCCAGGCCCTTGTGTAATTTTTTTAAATTCAAAAGACAGCATCTTGTGCTGGAACTAGCACTCAACTATTCAGCTAGATTAGGGAGTCAATAAGATCCCAGCGCTGGGATTACAGATATGCACCACAACCAATACTTGACATTGTTTTTGGGCCCCAAACAGAGGTCCTCATGCTTGTGTGCCTCATGCTTGTTACTCACTAAGTAATCTCTCCAGCCCTACTTTGCATTTAAAAAATAAACTATGCTTACTTAACTACTACATTTATCATGTTAAAATGTTTAAAATATTTCATTTCAGGATTAGTGGCTTAAGATAGCTTAGTGGTTAAGGCACTTGCCTGTGAAGCCTAAGGACCCAGGTTCAATTCCCCAGGACCCACTTAAGCCAGATGCACAAGGTAGCGCATGCGTCTGGAGTTCGCTTGCAGTAGCTAAAGGCCCTGGCATGCCCACTCTTTCTCTATCTGCCTCTTTCTCTCTCTCTCTCAAATAAATATTAAAAAAATAGCCTGGACCAGAGTGAGACCCTACCTCGGAAAAAAAAAAAAAAAACTTTAGGCGTGGTAGTGCACACCTTTAATCCCAGCACTCAGGAAGCAGAGGTAGGAGGATCGCCATGAGTTCAAGGCCACCCTGAGACTACACAGTAAATTCCAGGTCAGCTTTGGCTAGAGTGAGACCCTACCACAAAAAAACCCAAAAAACAAAACAAAACAAACAAAAAAACCCAACTCACTTTATTTCAATTATTGTAATTCATAAGTATTTAAACCTAGAAATTATCAACAGCATTGTCTTTTGCTTTCTGTTCAACTATTCACTTCACTGATGCATTGTTTTTTCTCTAATGACCACAACAGAAAGTTTATTCTAAACACAAATCTGGTATTCAAAGAGAACTTTCACTGTAGTTCAGGACTAAGCAGTCCTATAAGGCAACACATTTTACACTTGGAGAAAAATCGTTGCACTACAAAGGCCTACACCCAAAAGCCAAATAAATACAAAGCAGAACAAAATACACTTATTTTTCACACCACCAAATACTGTGATGTTTCTTCAAATAATGTCCTTAAAGCTAAACATTTTCCATAATTCCAAATACAGTTTATGAGTTGAAAATTTACTTACTGACCAAGAACTACAAGTTCTTTTTTCAGGGTTTCTAGTATTTTCAAAGTTCAATGAAAATATATCCTTATGCATTAAATTTTACAATTTTAAGAAATAAGACTTTAAAATCATTCTGGTAGTTACATGAAATGCACACTTTATAAGATCTACCCACTTTAAACCAAAAGTCTTATTTTACCCATATGGTTTAGAATTTCAGACTACTAAAGGTAAATTTATTTTGAGATTTTCAAGGTACAACTAATTTTTGAGGAAGTATGTCTTGAAACAGAATCTCCTATGAAGTGTAGGCAGACTTTAAATTCACTATGTAACCCAGGAGATACTTGTGACCCTCTTGTCTCAGCCCCCCAAAATTTCAGGAACGTGCCATCACACTCAGCCTTACTGTGAATATTTATTTATTTTCAAGGTGTACATGGTCTATAAGAATCCAACACAATGTGCAAGTTGACAATAGTGATAAATTTTTTAATATATATTTTTTATTTATATTATTCTGATGATAAATAAATTTTTATGTGGACTCTGTAAGAAGGAAAAGAGGGAAACTATTTATAAACTATTGTATAGTTTAATTTTCAAAAAAGGTATTTCGAAAGCCCCCTTTAGTTAACAAAACCAGGGTTCCAAACCAGATATGGTGGTGCACACCTTTAATCCCAGCACTCGGGAGGCAGAGGTAGGAGGGTCACCATGAGTTTGAGGCCACCCTGAGACTACATAGTGAATTCCAGGTCAGCCTGGGCTAGAGTGAGATCCTACCTCAAAAAAACCAAAAACCAAAAACTTTAAAACCCTAGGGTTCCAGAACTATACGGATGTACTTTAGTAGCTGTGTTGTAATGGGAACCAAGGGATATCTAATTGTGTTGTCATATACTGCCCTTCACCATACACAGCACTGGGTATGCTTTAGGATGGTTTTGGCCCAGACAAGCTATTGGCTGGAGGTGGAGAGTGCAGAAAATCTGAGCACTAACCAAAACAAAAGTGAAGGAGATCAAAACATGTGATGAACAAGACCAAGCTCAAAGACCTCATCATCTGTGTGCGTGTGGTGGGGGAGGGAGGGAGGGAGGCAAAAGCTGGGACCTGAGAATCCTGCTAACAGTAATAAATGAGCAGCTCCAGTGCCCTGAGGGAAAACAGAGGTTAAGTGCCAGAGTCCAACGCTGACAGGAGGTGGAACTTTCCTGAAGGCATAATTAATGACAGCTCCTACCCAAAGAGAGACAGGCGGAGAGGGAGACAGAGATTGACAGAGAGAGAGGAAGGGGAGCAGGAGGTTAACTCTCACTGACACAAGTCATGATGCAAAGTCTCTACCATGATTCTAAACCGACGTATCAAGTGTCCTTGCAGACCAGCAAAATTATGGTCTACTTTAAGATTGTGATCTCTTGTGTAAATATGAAATCCCTGACAAAAGCAGAGATAAACATTCATTTAGGCATCATCTCACTGAGCTTGCCTTGTGGGGAGGGGACAGTCTCTCCCTTCCATCAGGGATGATGCCTCACTGTGTCTTCCTGATCATGTATCTAAAGCAGTGCCCTCCCTCTCACAGCCCCTCCTTATCCCTGGTTTTTCTCAAGTCACATTTCATTTCCCTTCACATTCCCCAAACCTGACATTATGAGTGTCTTTATTATATGCCTCCCAAAACCAGAATGAAAGTTTCCAAGACAGGAGGAACTTGGTTAACTACTATTGTACTTTGCAGAAAGGGCCTGGTATCTAACAGTAAACAAACACATCAAATGATTACGTAAATACATGTGGAAATCAGGTATTAAACTTGTCTGAGATAACTGGCAGCTACCTCATTTGGTAAAATTGAGTAGTTAATTTACTCTAAGATGCTATTTAATATTTAATTATATTTACATATCATTAAAACAGAAAAATGCTGATAATTAGAATATTTAAGCAACTCTACAAATGAAATACTATCAGTATCAGAAATGTTCAAGTGTACAAACAGGACTGATCTATGCACATCCTTGAGTTGTGTCTGAGAGCTAGTCTCTATAGTCTCTAGCTCTGCCACTGCACAGCTTGTTGTCTGCCAATGTACACCTCTCTCAGTAGGATCGAAGATCCATGACATTTCATTGTGTGTGCAACTGTAGCCTCAGGACCTGGAATACTATGGACAAAGACAATGTAATGCTGGGTAAACATCTGAACATGAACATATACATCCCTAAAGCTTATTAGGAGGGGAAATGGTTTTCAGGGACTATGTATAACACCAGGGAAAGGGGTGTATGAAAAGAATGCAGAAGGACAGGGTCAAACTACATGGATTTCCAAATCTATCTGGCTGGCACTTTGAGCATTTTCTTGAAATATTAGTTCTTCTTCTTCTTCCACATGTTAAGCTTCTTTCTGTATCTATTGAACTTAAAACTTAAACATCCTTGGGATGGAGGGATGGCTTGATGGTTAAGGCATTTGCCTGCAAAGCCAAAGGACCCAGGTTTGATTCCCAAGGACCCACGTTAGCCAGGTGCACAAGGGGGCATATGCGCCTGGAGTTCGTTTGCAGTGGCTGAAGGCCCTGACACACCCATTCTCTCTCTCTCTCTCTCTCACTCTTTCTCTGTCAAATAGATAAATAAAAATATTTTTTAAAAACTTAAGCATCCTTTCCATTAAATACAAATCCATTCTATAAAATGTCAATGTGACTGTACACATATAATGGATGAAATTATTTCTATTACTGGATACTTTTAAAGTTTCCATCTCTCTCTCTTTCTTTTTGAGAGAGACAGAGAGAGAGAGAGAGAGAGAGAGAGAGAAAGACAGGTAGAGAATGGGTGTGCCAGCAGCCTCTCAGCCACTGTGAACAAACCCCAGACATGTGCACTCCTTGTGTGCATGTGTGACATTGCATGCTAGCGTCACTTTGTGTTTGGCTAAATGTGGGACCTGGAGAATGGAACTGGTGTTCTTAGGCCTTGCAGGCAGGCGCCTTAACTGCTAAGCCATCTCTCCAGCCCTCCATCTCTTTTTATAGGAAAAAGATAATTTAGAATCTACAAAGCGAAGTTATTTCCTTATACTTAATAACCATAAAATGTAACCACCAGTGGACAGTTTCTTACCTGTTGTTTATTGCCTTTTCTTGTTAACATGACAAATGGCATCGTATCTGCAGACTCTGCCTCTCCTTCCCCACCTCCAAGTGGGGGCCCTTTCCTCAGCTGACTTTTGAGATGCAAAGGAATAGCAACATCAAGTTGGTGCACTTTAACAGATTCTCCACTTCGTTGCTTAAAGACAAAAATTCAAATGTACATAAACATTCCAAGATAAGGTATATGTAAAAATAAACTGCAAACAATTCATTCAGGTGGTATTTCTTTTAAAAAAATATGTATGTATGTATGTATGTATGTATGTATGTATGTATGTATGTTGAACAAAGAGACACAAATAGAGAGAGAATAGGCGTGCCAGGGCCTCTAGCCACTGCAAACGAACTCTGGACACACGCACCACCTTGTGGATCCAGGCTTTACACAGGTATTGGGGAGTCGAACCTAGGTTCTTTGGCTTTGCCAGCAAGGACCTTAATCACTAAGCCATTTCTCCAGCCCTCAATGTGGTATTTCTTTTCTTTTTTCTTTTTCTTATGCACTATTCCTGGAGGTACTGCAAGACCAGGATGATGTGTGGAGTGGATGGAGCAAGCTCCTATTCCAACTCCTAGCTCCAAAAATCCATTTAATATATTGTCCTTGGAGAGCTGATGTATCAGATAATAAACTGAACAGATACTACAACTGATCTTAGCCAAAAGGTCAAGATGCAATTCAATGTGGTATCACACAACAATCACAAGAGCCAGAGACTTTCTGAAACACAGATGAAAATGAACTATTTTTTCACATACTACCTAAAAACCTTTACATATGGGTCTGTTCACTACTCCAGCATCCCTCAAACACACAATCCAGGAGGTCCCATAGAACCTCAGTCATCAAGTCAACCTCACAGCACACACTTTTCCACATAATTATCAGGAAGTCTCACACCAGTGGCACAGTCTTACTCCACCAGATTAGAGGCTCACCACCATATTCCCTTCCCGAGCAGTGCTTCACACACAGTAGGTGCTCAATGCATATCCAAGAAAGAATGGAATGCACAACTAACATTAATTCTTTGGATGATAACATCACTTATTTTTAAATTTATACTGAATTTTTAACCAATTAATTACATGAACCTTCACTGAAGATTTATTGTTTTCAGCCTGGAGATAGTAAGATTAGAAAAGAATAAGACTTATAAATAAATTATACTGTGTCACAGGTGTTTATCACATGTATGCAGGATGGAGTGACCATGTTCCTGGCTAAGAGTAGGTGGGTACAGATATTTCATGATAGAAATGGGACATCTGAGAATGTTAAAAACTTCTTTTAACTAATTCCAAGCAGATGATAAAATAGCAATTTGGGGAATACAGCAGTAAGTTAAAAAGAACAACAGGTGTACAACCACAGACCTGAAATAGTATGGTATGTTTAGGGAGCTGCCAATCTTCCGATCGTATTAACAACTCCTGTCAATGTACTAATGAATGAGCAGACTGATTCCTCACAGCTAGGCAGGTAATGTTGAAGAATTTCAAAACTGATTTTTAAACATTTAAATAGTTTTGGTTTTTTTAAAGTAGGTTCTCTCTATAGCCCAGGCTGACCTGAAATTTAATATGAAGTCTCTGCCTCCCGAGTGCCGGGATTAAAAGCATGCACCACCATACCCAGCTTAAATAAATAAGATTGTTGATACAAGCTTCACATATTAAAGCTTAAAGATCAAACAAAACAGTGTAAGATTCTATTGGTTTTGTCCTTTAAGTGCAAATGTATTAGAATTGACTTAAATACTCAGGTTTATAAGATTTCTAAAGATCTTTTTCTTTAAAAAATATTTTACTTATTTTTTTATTTGAGAGAGAGAAAGAGGCAGAGAGAAAGAATGAGCACACCAGGGCCTCCAGCCACTGCAAACGAACTCCAGACACATGTGCCCCCTTGTGCATCTGGCTTACATGGATCCTGGGGCATCGAACCGGGGTCCTTAGGCTTCACAGGTAAACGCCTGAACTGCTAAGCCATTTCTCCAGCCTAATTTCTAAAGATCTTTTATGTAAACTTCAAAGCACTATGTTAGACAGATCTTGACTTGCAAATATCTTTCATTACTGATTACATAATTAATATATTCTTTCTACAGCACTTAAATAGAAAAACGTATTAGTAAATATCCATTCTAATTCCTCTAGCTGACCTCTCTCTGCCCCACTCTAAGATGAAATAACTGTTACCAATGGAGTATATCATTCTAGATTTTCTCTTACACAAGCAACTACTACTAGACAAATAGTTCCATAATAAGCATGTATACTTCATTCATCTATTCACGGTACTGGGGATTGACTCAGGGCCTTGCATACGTTAGGGAAATGGTCTCTTCCTAAGTGATGTAGCCTCTGCCCTTTGGGTAGTTTCTACTTTTCTGAGGCAGGGTGGAACTTACTAGGTTACTCAGCTAGCCTTGAGCCCACTTTGTAGCCCAGGTAGCCTTAAATTTTCAATTCTTTTGCATCAGCTTCTTGAGTAGCTGGGATTCCAGGCCAGCACCACCAGGCATGGTGTGGATGTTTGTGTTTTTTTTTTTTCTTCTTTTTCTTTTTCGTGGCTTTTTTTTGAGGTAGGGTCTTGCTCTAGCCCACACTGACCTGGAATTCACTATGTAGTCTTAGGGTGGCCTCAAACTCATGTTGATCCTCCTACTTCTGCCTCCTGAGTGCTGGGATTAAAGGCGTGCCACCACGCCTGGCTTGTTTTCCACTTCTTCTTTTTTTTTTTTTAAATTTATTTATTCAAGAGAGAGAAAGACGCAGGCACAAAGAGAGAGGGAGGGAGAGAATGGGTGCACCAGGGCTTCCAGGCACTGCAAATGAACTCCAGACGCATGTGTTACCTTGTGCATCTGGCTTATGTGGGTCCTGGGGAATCAAACCTGGGTCCTTTGGCTTTGCAGGCAAGTGCCTTAACCACTAAGCCATCTCTCCAGCCCCTGTTTTCTTCTTTTTTAATCCTAATTTTGAGCATCTTTGTTTGTGAACACACACACACCCCACAAGGGGGTGTAGAGACAGAAAGAGAGATAAAAACATACATATTACCTTATTGTTTAATTGGTCCTCTATTGATTAAGACTTTAAGACTTTTCTAGTACAAATAATGAGACATCTTTGTACATTCAAGTCAGAAAGGAAACTATTATCTATGTGTAATTTTTTTTTCTGAGTTTAAATTTTTAAGTCAAATAGCAACACTATCTGGCAGGTTTATTCAATTCCCAAACCCCCTAACATGCGGACTCAAATTTGCCAAATAAAAATAAAAATACACTGGAGTTTCACCTTGTAAATCTTTGTATCTTGGGGCTAGAGCAATAGCTCAATGGGTAAGAGCACTTGTGGCACAAATATGAGGACCTGAGAATGATTCCCAGCACCCATGGAAAAAGCCAGGCATGGTCACGCATGCTTGTGACCTCGGCATGGAGGGAGGCAGAAAGAGGAGGACTGCTGGGACTTGCCAGTACAGCAGCAAGAAAGAGAGCGAGAAACCCGTTCAGTGAGAAACCTCAAGAGCAATGGAGGTTACATGACATCCTCCCCCTGGCCTAGGCACATGTGCACATGGGACACACACAATCCACACACATACACAATATATACTACAAACACATACCACCCTAATGAATAAATACATACAAATAAACACAGTATTTGATGGTCTGGTACATGAAAAAGGCAAACTTACTCAGGAGGCAGAGGAAGGAGGACTGCCATGAGTTCGAGGCCAGCCTTAGAGTGAGTTCCAGGACAGCCTGGACAGCAGGGAGACCCTAGCTCAAAAGAACAAAAAAGGAGCAAACTTAATTTCTCATTACTAGTGAATTTTAATGATTTTGCCTATTATTTTCATGCACTAAAAAACTAAGTCATAGGACTGGAGAGATGACTTAGTGGTTAAGCACTTGCCTGTGAAGCCTAAGGACCCTGGTTCAAGGCTCAATTCCCCAGGACCCACATGTAAGCCAGATGCAAAAGGTGGCACATGTGTCTGGAGTTCATTTGTAGTGGCTGGAAGCACTGATGTGCCCATTTACTCTCTCTCTCTCTCTGCCTCTTTCTCTCTGTCTGTCGCTCTCATATAAATAAAAATAAACAAAAATAATTTTAAAAACAGAGTCATATATCTTTTCTCGTTGGTTTGAAGGATCTCATTATTGCATGGGTATTATCCTATTATCCTTCTATTGTATAGGTTATATATTTTCTAACTTGTCATTTTCTTTTTCTTTTTATTATTTGAGAGATACACAGAGAGTGAGAGAGACAGAAGTCATGGGTTAAAGGCTTGGTCTCCTGCTTGAAGTGTCAGTGAAAGGTTATGGACCGTGAGAGCACTGCCTTCATAAACAGATCTACTGATGGAGTCATAATTTGATGGCATTATTGGGAAATGGTTTAAGCTTAGCAAGTGGAACCTTGTCATGGCTTCAATATGAAATGTCCCCCACAGACACGTGCATTAAAAATTTGGTCACCAGTTGATGGCACCACTTTGAGGAGTACGAGAAACTTTATTTTACTTATTTTATGTATTTATTTATTTGGTTTTTCAAGGTAGGGTCTCACACTAGCCCGGGCTGACCTGTAATTCACTAAGTCATTTCAGGGTGGCCTTGAACTCACAGCGATCCTCCAGGTCAGCCTGGGCTAGAGTGAGACCCTACCTTGAAAAACCAAAAAAAAAAAAAAGAGAGAGACTGGTATGCTAGTGCATGCCTTTAATTCCAGCACTCAGGAGGTAGAAGTAGAAGGATCATTGTAAATTCAAGGGCAGCCTGGGATTATAGAGTAAGTTCCAGGTCAGCCTGGGCTAGAGTGATACCCTATCTTGAGAAAACAAAAACAAAAACAAAACAAAACAAAACAAAACAAAACAAAACAAAACAGCCAGTACAGGGCTAGAGAGATGGCTTAGAGGTTAAGGTGCCCGCCTGCGAAGCCTAAGAATGCCTGTTCAATCTCCAGGTTCCACGTTTAGCAATACACAAGTGATGCAAGGGCGCAATGCTGCACTTGCCCACAAGGGGTTGCAGGTGTCTGGAGTTCATTCATAGTGGCTGAGAGGCCGCTTGTGTGCTCATTCTCTCTCTCTGTCTCTCTCTCTCAAAAAAAATGCCAGTATAAATCACGAAGCTGGAAGAAGCACATTGATCTCATAGATCTGTAATGTTAGTCTGTACTTCATAATGACTGAGATTTCCAGATTTGGGGATGGATGGAGAGGATGCTATTTGAACCCTCCAAAAAAAATTCAGGTAAAATGCCATATTTCTTCTCTAAAGGAATGCTCCAACAGCACATAAAAACTTAATATCTCCAGGCGTGGTGGCACACACCTTTAATCCCAGCACTTGGGAGGCAGAGGTAGGAGGATCATTGTGAGCTTGAGGCCACCCTGAGACTACATAGTGAATCCCAGGTCAACCTGGGCCAGAGTGAGACCCTACCTCAAAAAACAAAAAACGAACAAAAGGTGGGAGGGAGGACAAGGGGGGATACAAATTGGGACCCAAAAGGAAAAAATACTACAAAACCCTTTACTCTGAACAACAGGCTAAAACAGTGATCCTTCAGCAGGCCTACAGAGGGAATACTCGAACCACAGGAACCTGGAGAGAACATGATGAAGGCCAACTTTAATCTTGTCCTGCTTCTCTTTCTCTTCTCTCTCTCCCTCTCTATCTCTCTCTCTCCCTCTCCCTCTCCTCTCTATACTCACTTTCTCCTTTACATTATCTATCTTTTTCTTCCCTCACCTTCCTAGGTGCAGACTTATAACTCCCAGTGCCAGCACGGGGTTAACTTCCACAATGAGCTGTTGATCTGAAACACCTACAAGGTTTCCCAAAAAAGACAGACTTCGGTCAGAGTACTTGGTGACCCACCAAAGGTTAATGGTAAGACCCTACTGTCGAAGACAGCATACGTGTGTGAGACCAAACACAGAGAGACATGGCCAGAATCTGGAAGAAGGTCAGTCCCCAGACAGTTAGCTAGTCTAGTACCAGAGGGTACTACACGAGCAACTGGGGGAAAATGTCTGACATTGGTCCAAACAACCTGCAGTCTAAGATACCCAGCAGGGAACAATCTGATGTAATGCTCATACAAGTGCAGTAGTGGCAAACAGCCATGGTGGGTAACCAATTGCTCTTGATTTGGCTAATAAATCCACTCAGTGGAATGGAACTCATTGCTGGAACTGGGAAATAAGTCAAAGCCATGTACAAAAAATGAACTCAGTCTCCAAGATCTAGATGCCACCAAATGTGGGCTAGAAGAGAGCCAATGCATATAAAATTCCCTCCAAAACATATATGGTTATCCCTTCTATCTAGTACTAACTTCTTTCTCCATTGGAGAATTTGCTTATGTTTTTCCAGGTGGACAACGAACCTGAAGGGAGGATCAGCTAACCACACCTCACCAGCTGAAACCATAGAACAACGCAGGGGAAGGGCAAGAATACAGCGTTCAAGGCGATCACAACACCAGAGAAAGGCTGAAGGAGATAAACACAGAGAACATCCAACTCCAACTAAGCCAGATATCCAGAGACACAGAGGCTCCCAAAACCTCATCAAGGAAGCAGAACTAAAATGACCCCATACATTTTTTTTTTTTTTTTTTTGGTGGAGAGAGAGAGGGAGAGGAAGACAGAGAATGGGTGCGCCAGCAGCCTCTCAGATGCTGAGAACGAAATCCAGATGTGTGCGCCCCTGTGGGCAAGTGCAGCATTGCGTCCTTGCGTCACTTTGCATCTGGCTAAACGTGGGACCTGGAGATTGGAACCAGTGTTCTTAGGGTTAGGAGGCAGGCGCCTTAACCCCTAAGCCATCTCTCCAGCCCTATACTATGTTTTTAATCACAGTCTCCTATTACTTTATCATGTCACCATTCTCTTGTCCCTTTCCACTGAACCTTTTCTATTTTCCATTAGTTAGGAATTCTTAAGATGGTCTATTATGAATTAATAGTTAATAATTATTATGAATTAATAGTAAATAAGTGTATTCATAGCATTAATAAGCTAGATTTTTAATCCAAAGTTCCGTCTATCAAGGATGGTTTTTGTTATTGCTATTGTTTAGTTTGGTTGTTTTGATTTTATGATATTGGGAATTAAACCCAGAACCTTGTACATGCTAGCTAGATAGGTTCTTTAGCACCAAACTACAGCCCCAATCCTCTAGCTCTTTTTAAAATGTCACAGTAAATTGGGGTAATTACATTTTTCTGTAGTTGAAGGTAAAATCCTTTATGTTACTTACTTCAGCTCTTCAGTAAAGCTGTTGAACTGTTTGGTAATTTGACAGTACTTTTGTGGGAATGTGGAGTGGGAAGAACAGATCCCATGGAGTGAATTCCGTGGAGAATAGAAGGGAGAGAGTGAAAATATTCAATACAGAAAACTGCCTGGTGTGGTGGAGCTAGTCTTTCATCCCAGCACTTAGGAGGGAGAGGTATGAGGATCATCATGAGCTCAAGGCCACCCTGAGGCTTCATAATAAATTCTAGTTCAGCCTGGGCTAGAGTGAGACCCTACCTTGAGAAAAAGAAAGAAAGAAAAAACTTTGGAGTAGTTTTTAGTAGGAAAAGAGAGATAGTTAAGTACATAGGGCTCATCATAGAGTGAGTGCATTTTATGTCTGTCTGTCTGTCTGTCTGTCTGTCTGTCTGTCTGTCTATCTGTCTGTCTGTCTATCTGTCTGTCTATCTATCTATCTATCTATCTATCTATCTATCTATCTATCTATCTATCATCTATGTCTCTGTCTGTATGTCCATCCATCCATCCATCCATATGTGTGCATCTGTCATAGTGTATTTGTGGAGGTCAGAGAACAACCTCTGACCTTCTTTGAGATAGTATCTCTTGCTACTACAGACCAGCTTTGGATTCTCTACACTGTGTCATTAGGTGCATTGGGGTCACTAATGCATGTGCCACTTTACATCTGACTTTATGTTGGTGCTGTGGAATTGAACCAGGGCTGGCAGTCTTCGTAAGCAAGCACCTTTAACTTCTCGGCTCCCTAGCCTTAGTGTTTAAGACACTTGCCTGCAAAGCCAAAGGTTTGATTCCCCAGAACCCATGTAAGCCATATGCACAAGGAGGCGCATGCATCTGGAATTCATTTGCAGTGGCTGGAGGCCCTGGTGCACCCATTTTCTCTCTCTCTCTCCCTGCCTATTTCTCTTTCTCAAATAAAGAAAAAATATTTTTAAAAAATTTAAAAAAACATAGTATATACAGGTATAAAACTTGTTAATAAAAAAGTATTTCTACCTAAAGCTCCCTCATTATCATCTACAAAATTTGCCTCCAAATC
The DNA here is from genome assembly GCA_036365145.1 of Orientallactaga sibirica. Lineage (NCBI taxonomy): Eukaryota > Metazoa > Chordata > Mammalia > Rodentia > Dipodidae > Orientallactaga > Orientallactaga sibirica. The sequence goes on from JAEOAD010001030.1 coordinate 8,401,006, forward strand.
AAACAGCAAGAAAGGAACATAAATATTGAAAAGATGCAGGAAAGAAAAATTGAGTAACAAAATCACTCAGTTCAATCAAAGTCGTGTTTACTACATTTTCTCCCACTGTACCTCAAAGAACTGTACAAATCAGGAGTCACAAGCTATACAAATTAGGAAAAGATGTTGTAGAGGTAGCTGTACAAATAATAGAAATCTTCATATTAGAATTTTGTGTGCTGCAATGTTTGTGTTGAAAAATTCCTCAAACTAGAGCAATGTTTAATACCTGAAGATTTTCAAGCATCATTTTATCCAGAGCTTGAATGAAGTCCTCATCTTCTACACAAGGAACATGCTTAAGTCCACCTCCTTTAATCATTACCTCCTTATTAAAACAAAAGAAAAAATCAGAACAGAAAATTCAACTATCATGCTTCATATAACAGAGTATTTTTATACTGATAGTGTGTTCAACATAACCAAAGAATAAGTAGAACATAAAACTTTGTTAAGTGTTAAAAAGAAAATATGAAAATAAACTGATAATGAATTCCCAGAGAACTATTTTTCAATATTCACAAATTTCCACAAAACTTCAGGGCTAAAATTCAAATATTATGAAAACATTGTGCAATTTCAAAACGAGAAACTTCAGCCATACATACAGTATTCTCTTCGTCGGTTTCATTCTCCTTATTGGAATCCGTGAGGTAATCTGTATTCTCCTCCTCCTCCTCTTCTCCCTCGTCATCATCATCAGAACCCTCCTGAAATTAAGATTAGCAGATTAAAACATTTTTGAAAGGAATCACTATATTTTACATGCCTCAAGATTTTAAAGTATGTTTATTGTCTATTTTCAGCCTCTCCTTATATTCGGCTTACAGTGCTAAGGTAATTAGCTGACAACATTTCCTACAAACCATTAGCTAAAAACCCACTGCAGTATATTCACTGACCTAATTTTATCAAGTCTTTCTTGAGTTTAATATTTCTCTCCTGAGGATATTTTTCACTGTTTTAGTTTTTTTAATTAGTTAATTAATTAATTTTCCCCAAGGCAGGGTATTGATTTAGCCTGGGCAGACCTCAAATTCAGTATCAGGGTGGCCTTGAACTCATGGCGATCCTCCTACCTCTACCTCCTGGGTGCTGCGATTAAAGGCATGCACCATTAAGCCTGGCTTTGTTCTAGGTTTTATTTTTTATTATTTTATTTACTTTATTAATTTGAGAGAGAGAAAGACAAAGGGTACACCAAGGCCCTCAGCTGCTGCAAAAAAACTCCAGACATATGTGCTACTTTGTGCATCTGGCTTACGTGGGTCCTGGGGAATTGAACCTGGGTCCTTTGGCTTTGCAAGCAAGAGCCTTAACTGCTAAGCCATCTCTTCAGCCCTTGTTTTAGTTTTGATTTAGTGTGTGGAATATAATTTTTTTTTTTTTTTTTTGCTTTTTCTGGCCTAGGTTGGCCTGGAATTAACTATGTAGTCTCAGGGTGGCCTCGAACTCACGGCGATTCTCCTACCTCTGCCTCCCGAATGCTGGAATTAAAGGCGTGTGCCACCATGCCCGGATGGAATGTAAATATTAAGAGAATGAGTGTTTAAAAGATGTTTATAACACTCAGTAAGAGTTATAAAATAGATCTTTTAAAAGTTCCATTTAGAATTAAAGAGCAGTTAAAAACCTAGCAATTTAAGACAACTGAAGACTACTACAGTTGGGCTGGAGAGATGGCTCAGTGGTTAAGGCGCTTGCCTGCAAAACCTAATGATCCAAGTTTGATTCCTAGTACCCACGTAAAGCCAGATGCACGAAGGGGCACATGCGTTTGGAGTTTGTTTGCAGTGGCTAGAGACCCTGGCATGCCCATTCATTCTCCCTCTCTTTCTTTCTCTTTCTCTGCTTGCAAATAAATACAAATATATTTTTTAAATATTTTATTTGTTTGAAAGAGAGAGAGAATACGGGCATGCCAGGGCCTCTAGCCCTTGCAAACAAACTCCAGACACATGTATCCCCTTGTGCTTCTGGCTTATGTGGGTTCTGAAGAATTGAACCTGGGTCCTTAGACTTCACAGTCAAGTGCTTTAAATGCTAAGTCACCCCTCCAGTCCTAAAAATATTTTTTAAACTATGATTAAAAGTATAAATCTGTAAGACCATGTTTGTTGTAAGCGCTCAAATTCTGTAATTGCTTGTGAACATCTGATATGATTTGACTACTTAGCAAGTACTTTTACTATTAAAATGAATGATGGTGGCTGGGTGTGGTGTCTCACACCTTTAATTTCAGCATTCGGGAAGCAGGAGGATCGCCATGAGTTCGAGGCCACCCCGAGACTACATAGTGGGTTCCAGATCAGCCTGAGCTGGAGTGAGACCCTACCTCGAAAAACCAAAAAAAAAAGAATGATTGTGAACAGCATTATAGTCAATATTGTGTAGCTTTTGTATTGGTTAGTATGTATAGGAAAGCAGGAAAGCAGAAACGAACTTTTACATATTTAACTGCTACCACTTTCTCTTTTAAGCCTCACAAGTCCCTTGAAGTAGATTTAAAAAAAAAAAAAAGAATAACAAATTAGAGCTGGAATATGTGTCTATAATTGGTTTAAGCATAATGTATAAAATTATATTATCTTCAAAATGAATTATTATAGAAAAATTAGAAAATGTAAACTAAATTGATGTACTCAGTGTCTTTATAACAACAAATGGAAGTGAGACAACATTTCTCTTTAACATTTTTTTTTTTTTTTGGGGGGAGGTAGGGTCTCACTCTAGCCCAGGCTGACCTGGAATTCACTCTGTAGTCTCAGGATGGCCTTGAACTCACAGCAATCCTCCTACCTCTGCCTCTGATGGGATTAAAGGCATGCGTTACCACCCCTGGCTTAAAAACTTTTACTGAGAGCTGTAGAGATGGCTTAGCAGTTAAGGCACCTGCCTGCAAAGCCAAAGGACCTTGGTTCGATTCTCCAGGACCCACGTAAGTCAGATGCACAAAGTGGTGCATGTGACTGGAGTTCGTTTGCAGTGGCTGGAGGCCCTGGCACGCCTATTCTCCCTCTTTCTGCCTCTCTCTCTTCCTCTCTCTCTCTCAAATAAAAAAAAAATTAAAATGTTTAAAGAATTTTTATTGACATCTATTTGTATGTGTTTATGCGATATGATGATACATATATATATATAACATATATATATATACTGTATAATAATCAAATCGATAATTATAATTTCTCCTCAAATAGTAATCATTTCTATGTGTTTGGAAGAAATTGTGGTATGCTTACACATTAAAATATTATTGTCGCCGGGCGTGGTAATGCACGCCTTTAATCCTGGCACTTGGGAGGCAGAGGTAGGAGGATCACCATGAGTTTGAGGCCACCCTGAGACTACATAGTGAATTCCAGGTCAGCCTGAGCTAGAGTGAAACCAATATATATATACATATATATATAATTGTCATTTAAAAGCAAACATGAGGGATACAGAGATGGTTTAGTGGTTCAGGCAGTTGCCTACAAAGCTAAAAGACCCAGGTTTGATTCCCCAGGACCCAAGTAAGCCAGATGCACAAGGTAGCACAAGCATATGGAGTTCACTTACAGCAGCTGAAAACTCTGGCATGCCCATATTCTCTCTTACTCTCTCAAATAAATAAATTAAAGTTTAAAAAAATGTTAAAAAAAAAAAAAAGACAGGGCTGGAGAGATTGCTTAGCAGTTAAGGCAAATGCCTACAAAGCCTAAGGATCCAGGTTTGATTCTTCAGGTCCCATGTAAGCCAGGATGCACAAGGTGGTACCTGCATCTGGAGTTCCTTTACAGTGGCTGGAAGCCCTGGCACACCCATTCTCACTCTCTATTTCTCCTCCCCCCATCTCTAATAAATAAATAGAAATAAATCTAAAACATACACACACACACACGGGCTGGAGAGTTGGCTTAGCAGTTAAGGTACTTGCTTGCGAAGCCTAAGGACTCTCCAGGTCCCAACTAAGCCAGATGCACAGTGACACAAAAGCACAATGCTGCACATGTGCCCAAGAGTTCATTTGCAGTGGCTGAAGGCCCTGGCGTGCCCATTCTTTCCCTCTCTCTTTGTGTGTGCCTCTCTATCTCAAAATTAAAAGAAAAAAAATGAGATCCTGTCATTTGCATAAGATGGGCAGAACTAAAAAACATTATGTTAAGTGCAATAAGCCAGGAACAGAAAGATAAATAAACACATTTCACTCATTTGTGACCTTTAAAAAGTACATCTCATGAAAGAGAGAAGAGTAGGGGTCACTAGAAACTGGGTGTGTATATGGGTATTATACCATAACCCTTAAGTAGAGTTTTTAAAAACTATTATAGAACTATGTGAAGGTGGGTTGCCTTAGATGGGTAAACAGGTGGAGTAGTACAGTGGACTACCTCTTCATCAGTCCAGGGGTTCTGCTCTATACTCTGAGAACTTGGGGAGGTACCTGGGTACTGACAGGAGGATGGGGAAAGTAGTTCTCAAACCAGTGTTAGGGAGGCAGAGCGCCTAACTCTCCTTTTTAATATTAGTGCATCCTTGGAGAGGTCACTTAACTTTTCCAAGGCTGGGTTTTATGTTTGTTTTGTCTTTTTAATGTAAAAAATATGGGAATAATAAAACTTTTCCATTCTTCAAATGGGTAGAATAAACATGAAGTATGTCCCAAGCACCTTTTAAACTAAAGCACTTCATGTAGTGCTGTATCATGGCCTTCAACTGCTAAAGACATTAAATTAGAACTTTGTAGCATTAAATGGATATTTCAGAACTACAGTGAAGGGCTGGAGAGATGGCTTATCGGTTAAGACATGTATCTGTGAAGCCACAGGACCCAGGTTTGATTCCCCAGAACCCACGTAAGCCAGATGCACATGGTAGTGTATGTGTCAGGATTCATTTGCAGTGGCCAGAGATCCTGGTGCACCCTTTCTCTCTGTCTTTCAAATTAATAAAGTGAATTAAAAAATTAAAAATTAATTTAAAAAAAACCCCTAAAACAAAGCCAGGTGTGGTGGTGCATGCCTTTAATCGCAGTACTCAGGAGGTACAGGTAGGAGGATCACCATGAGTTCAAGGCCACCCTGAGACTGAATTCCAGGTCAGCCCAGCCTAAATCAAGACCCTGCCTCAGGAATAAAGAAATTAATTAAATTAATTTAAAAAACTAAAATTCAATTTCCCCAAAACACTGTTTATAATTTTTTTCAATATTTAAAATCATATACTATCTAAGTGCTTTAAGCACTCAACAAAAGCATCATACACACTAAATCATGATGATTATGTAATTTATATGTATATGAAAGCCAATGAATAAATGCTAATTTTCTGGTTTAAATTTTACTCTCATTACTATCCCATTCCTGTCTTTAATCCTAAATTTATAAAACTGTCCTTTTTTTGTTGTTTTGTTTTATTTTCTTGGTTTTTCAAGGTAGGGTCTCACTTTAGCTCAGGCTGACCTGGAATTCACTGTGTGGTCTCAAGCTGGCCTCAAACTCCAGGCGATCCTCCTACATCTGCCTCCTGAGTGCTGGGATTAAAGGTGTGCACTACCATGCCCAGCTTTTTAAAACTGTTTATTTTTAATTCTATAATTTAAACATATATAAAGGTAGAAAGAATAGTGTAGTGGATCCCTACTTACACATTATACAACTCAACTATTACTAGCTCCTGGTCAGTTTTATTTCTTCTATACTCCTCACCATTCCTCAATTTACCTCACGATCATAAAATAAACCCTACACATTCTTCTCTTTTATTTCAATGGAAATTTTAAACTTATAGCAATTTGGACTTAAAAAATGGCAAAATCAAAACAGTATAGTTGAAATTAAATTTCAGTAGATAGAAAATGGTATAAAAAAGCTGGGTATAGTGGCACACGCTTTTAATCCCAGCACTCGGGAGGCAGAGATGGAAGGATCACCGTGAGTTCAAGGCCAGCCTGAGACTACATAGTGAGTTCCAGGTCAGCCTAGGCTAGAGCAAGATACTACCTTTGGGGGGATGGAAGCTTGCTATACTAAGCCCAGCTTTTTAAAAAATATTTTTTTATTTATTTGAGAAAAAGAGGGATACAGAAATAGGCAGGTAGCCAGGTGTGGTGGTGCACGCCTTTAATCCCAGCACTTGGGAGGCAGAGGTAGGCAGATCGCTGAGAGTTCGAGGCCACCCCGAGACTACACAGTTAATTCCAGGTCAGCCTGGACCAGACTGAGACCCTACCTTGCAAAAACCAAAAAAAAAAAAAAAAAGGCAGGTAGAAAGAGAATAGGCATGCCAGGGCCTCTAGCCATTGCAAACAAAAAACAAACTCCAGATGTGTGCGCCCCACGTGCATCTAGCTTACGTAGTGGGTCTTGCCTGAGGAGCTGAACCTGGGTCCTTGGGATTTGCAGTCAGGCACCTTAACCGCTAAGCCATCTCTCCAGACCCACTTAAAAATCTTTTTCTTGGGCAGGAGAGATGGCTTAGCAGTTAGGGTGTTTGCCTATGAAGCCCAAGGACCCAGGTTTGATTCCCAAGACAGATGCACAAGGGGCACATGTGTCTGGAGTTTGTTTGCAGTGGCTAGAGGCCCTGGTGCGTCCATACTCTCTCTGTCTGCCTCTCTTCTCTCTCTCTCTGCTTATAAATAAATAAATAAATAAATAAATAAATAAATAAATAAATAAATAAATAAATATTTTTTAAAATCTTTTTTTTTAAGGTCTGGAGAGATGGCTTAGTGGTTGAAGCACTTGCCTGCAAAGCCAAAGGACCCAGGTTTAATTCCCCAGGACCCACGTAGGCCAGATGCACAAGGGGACGCACATATCTGGAGTTCATTTGCAATGGCTGATGGCCCTGGTGCACGCATTCATTTTCTCTCTCTCAAATAAATAAAAATAAAATAAAATAATCTTGGCTCTGGCCGGAGAGAGGGCTTAGTGGTTAAAGTGCTTGCCTGCGAAGCTTAACGACCGAAGTTCAATTCCGCAGTACTCACATAAAAAACAGGTGCACAAAGTGGCACATGCGTCTGGAGTTTATTTGCAGTGACTGGAGGCCCTGGTGCACCCATTCTCTCTCTATGTGTGCCCTCCCCACACTCTCCAATAAATAAATTTTTTTTTTAAAATCTTGGCTCAATCAGAAAATTCTTCTACACATGTAGCCATGTGTTATAAAGAAAGGTCATTACCTCTTCCTCTGGCTCATTTACTTCACTTTCATTTCCAGACTGTTCTTCTGTTTCAGCTCCTTCTTCTTCTTCCTCATCCTCTTCAAGATTTTCCCCTTCAGTCATAGACTCTTTAGACTCTTTATCATTTACGAGGCCTTGGAGGACAAAATGTAAAAATACATTAAAAAGATATAGGCTAGTTTCCTATATTATAGCATTTACAGTAAAAGTAGATAATAGCTATTTTCTCAGAACAAAGGTAAAACATCACAAGTGACAACCATTGTGAGAAATACTGTAAAAACTACATGTTCAGAGTTGAAGCTTACAATAAAGGAGCACCTCACATTTCTTAACCATTAGCAAAAAAGAAAATAGTGTGTATGTGTGTAATATGCACCTATCCTTTTTGTTACAGGTTAAAATACTTACCAATCACCCTGCTTAATCTCAGCTTCAGATAAAGAAAGGCAAAATGACCACACCTAAGGTTCAGTCTTAGACATACACAGGACAGAGCCAGGACCACACTCCACAAACAATATTTCAGGAATCTCTCAAACTCCAAAGAAACAAAATGTCACTTTATAGAGAAATTATGTTCAGCTATCAATCTGAATGCAATTAAGACAAGGAAAGAGGCAAAGAGACACAGCAATTTTGTCACAAAGTGGCTTAATTATTTTTCTTCAATGACAGCATTCTCTTTCTCAGGAAACTTCCTGCCTGGATTGTTTCCATCTACCCATGCCGATACACATCTCATTGCACAGTTAAGTTCTTTATTGCTGCTTGAATTTCAACCTACTCTCTCTACTTTCAAGATAATTTATCTGATTTTCTACTACTGTCTTCTAGGCCTTCTACAGTTGGCACAGACTCTTATTATCACAAAACACACTACCTGTAGAGACCCTATTCATCCAACCTCTTTCTCAAGAGACTATCCCACCTCGTCTGGCCCAGCTCAATGTAGGTTTTACCATCTGCAAGAACTATCACAGGGTGTTTCATTCTTTTTTTTTCCTACTGCCTATTCCTAGGGCACATGGAGACTCTAGCATAGATCTTTTTATTTTTTATTTTTGGAGAGACACAGAGAGAGAGACAGAGAGAGAGGGAGAGGAAGATTGATAGAGATGGGCGCACCAGTAGCCTCTCAGCTGCTGCGAACGAAATCCAGATGTGTGCGCCCCCTTGTGGGCAAGTGTGGCATTGCGCCCTTGCCTCACTTTGCATCTGGCTAAACGTGGGATCTGGAGATTGGAACCGGGTTCTTAGGCTTAGCAGGCAGGCACCTTAACCACTAAGCCATCTCTCCAGCCCATCTAGCATAGATCTTTACATTTGATGCTACATATTAGAATTTTAACAGAGGCCACAGATTGATAAATACACAAAAAGTGTTTAGTAAATACATATTCATTCACAGAATCTTAAAAGGATTAGAGAAAGCAGTTTCACTGGTGATGTGAATTAACACTTTCATTTTATAAATACTGAAGGCCAGAATTTGTTTTTTTAACTATTTATTGCCAGTTTCCATAAGTATAGACAATAAACCATGATCATTCCCTCCCCCAACCCCATTCTCCCCCTCTCAAAATCCACCCTCCATCAAATCCCCTCCCTTGAAGGTCAGAATTTGAATAACCAGACTTATGAATGAAAGTAAAAATGTGTTCCAGTGACTTAAGGACAAGCAATTGACAAAAAGAAGTACAGAGTGATTAAAGTATGTACTTTCAGGGCTGGAGAGCAGAGTTCTAGAGGCTGCTAAACTCTGAGTATTAATAATTAAAATAATTGAAGACAAAGATATACATGAGCCGGCATGGTTGTGCATGACTTTAATCCCAGCACTTAGGAAGCAGAGGTAGGAGAACTGCTATGAGTTCAAGGCCAGCCTGGGACTACAGAGTGAGTACCAGGTCAGACTGGGCTAGAGTAAGACCCTACCCTGAAAAAGCCAAAAAAAAAAAGCCAGGTTTGGTTAGTCCCAGCAGAGGTAGGAGGATTGCCATGAGTTCAAGGCCACCCTGAGACTACATAGTGAATTCCAGGTCAGCCTGGGCTAAAGCGAGACTCTAACCTTGAAACACCCTCCCCTCCCAAAAAAGGCACATGATATACCAAGTGCTAAGGAGTAATAAAAAAGTAGCTTAGTAGTCTGAAAACATGTCATTTGGAAAGGACTATATGAAACTGGCTAAGTGTTATTAGCACTCAAGCTAGACTGATATGGATAGACCCTTGTACCATGTGTTGACAAAGCTAGTAGAGGTTCCTAACATCCAACAGGGGAATATTCAAAGACTAACTCTTCCCCCAGAACCACCTAACCAAGCAGGTAAGATTCTAGTGATAAACTTTCTTGAGTCCTCATAAATAGAGGCAACTCTGCTAGTGAATATGGTATTAAATGACATAAAATAGTTCCAAATTTACCCTTCTAATTCATAAGCCTTGACATTCTTAGGAAATAATCCCTGTTGAATGACTATGAACACACACACATGCACACGTGCACTTTAAATGAAAAGCAGCTTCATTAGCAACCAAGGATTCTAAAATTAAGAGAGGCTGTCATCACTATCACCTGCTTAAAGTCCTGTCTGTTATTCCAATTAGAGATTACTTAGGAAAACCAACCAGGTCACCCAGGTCTCACATAAAAACTATATGCAGTGCTTAACATCAAAAATGAAAAGTCTAAAAATTGCAAAACTCTGGTAACATTAAAAAGCAAACACTGCCAGGGGTGGTGGCACACGCCTTTAATCCCAGCACTTGGGAGGCAGAGGTAGGAGGATTGCCATGAGTTCGAGACCACCCTGAGACTCCATACTGAATTCCAGGTCAGCTTGGGCTAGAATGAGACCCTACCCAGAAAAAAAAAAAAAAAAAAAAAAAAAAAAAAAAAGCAAACTCCAAGTTCGAGGTCACCCTGAGACTACACAGTGAATTCCAGGTCAGTATGAGCTAGAGTGAGACCCTACCTTGAAAAAAAAAAGGAAAAAAAAAAAGCAAATTCTAGAAACAATCTGCCCAATTGACCTTAATTTTCTCTCTGCAATTAATTTGCTTACCTAGTTTTATTAAGAATTCTCGTTCCAAGTCTTGTACCTGCCTGATAGATTCTTCCAGAGAATTACAGAGTTTGATCTTTGGTCTTAGCAGTTCTAGTGTATCACTGATCATGTAATCTATATCAATAGGAAACGGATGGTCTTTTGTCCAAACCTCCAAACTTTTCTTCCACCAAACATAACGCTGAAAATAAATGGAAAACAAATTTAGCTATGAGAAATAACAAAAACATATTAAATAAATTGCATTGTGGTATTACCTAGTTATAACTTAACTAAAGCTAAGGCACTATAAAAGAAACCTAAAATTTTTATTAATGTCTCCAGCAATAATCCTCCTTCCAATTATTTCTATCTACATCACTTTTGAGCCACTTAGTCACTTTAAAGATCTTTTTTTATCTGACTATAATACATTTTTTAAAAGACAATGAAAAATTATAAATAAAATACCAAATACATTTTTCAGGTACTCTTGAAACAAGACAGAAACCCTACTTCCAAAATCCAAACAGATTTTACATGCTGCCATAGTTCTGATAATTTTCCTCATTTCTTCCCATGTTGCATGCTTTGATTTAAAAGAAGAAAGAAAAAAAGAGGTCAAAAAAGTATCTGAGGATTTTTTTTTTTTTTTTTAGTTTTTTGAGGTCGGGTCTCACTCTGGTCCAGGCTAACCTGGAACTCACTCTGTAGTCTCAAAGTGGCCTTGAACTCACAGTGATCCTCCTACCTCAATCCTCCTACCTCTGCCTCCCGAGTGCTGGGATTAAAGGCATGTGCCACCATGCCTGGCTGACTTTTTAAAAAAATATAAAAATCAATAATCAACAAACATTTACTGAACAGCTATTGGGCATATGGCACTAAGAATGTATTCCCCTCTCGACTCCTAGCCTGGTTCCCTCATTTTATTCTGCTCTTGTTCTAATTCCTAAATCTACACTGACCAGTAGCACAACATACAAACATATATTTACATACAAACAGATATTGTCTGGGCACTTTGCTCTTCCTCTCCAATTTGCCCTAGTCTCTTGCTATTCAACGTGTGGCCTCATAAAGAAGCTTTGTAGAAATGTGACTCACAAGCCCCTACTTGAGATTCACTGAATCAAAATCTGCACCTTAACAATGTCCCCAGGTGATACACATGTAACATTCAAGTTCACCACTGTTCCAGGTGATCCTTTCTATCTATTTTACAACTTAACTGTACCCTCTGCATTCTAGGGATGACCTCATCTCAGAGAACCTATTCTCTATGTCCGAGGAGAAATTCGATAACCTCGCCTCCAAGGCTTCGCTCATTTCGGACTCCCAGTACCTACTTATATCCCTGCCAGAGTTTCCTGTTAAATTAACCTGTCATTTATGCTCTTGAATCTTTTCTGCATGGCTCTTTTCTCACAACCTGGGAGGTAGAATTCATATAAGGGATTCTCTTCTAAAGGAGATTCTACTTTAAATACTGATAGACATTCTGGAGCCAAACTGTGATGCTGAATACAGTCTTCAGTGTAAAACACTCCTTACAACAAACAGGGAATCTGACCCTCAGATCTGCAATCCCTCTTCCCATCAATTCATAAAACATGACAGTAACAAATTAAAGGTAAGGGGTGTAAGATAGTTAACAGAGTTCAACTGCACAAGAATATTTATGCCCAAACCAACACCAGCCGTTAACAGCATGCATTTCTGATCCTAAAGTTATACTAAATCTACTTTCTTCTTAAAAACTAAAAGAAAATGCTAGAAATTGTAACTGAATAGAATCAAATACTGTTGATTTATTCAGTAACTTTTTTTTTTTTTTTTTTTTTTTTTTTTTTTTTTTTTTTTTGGTTTTGTGAGGTAGGGTTTCACTCTGGTCCAGGCTGACCTGGAATTAACTATGTAGTCTCAGGGTGGCCTCGAACTCTCGGTGATCCTCCTACCTCTGCCTCCCGAGTGCTGGGATTAAAGGCGTGCACCACCACACCCGGCTTTCAGTAACTTCTTAAATCACCTGACTAAGCACTCATTAGCTGCTCATTTTAATCAGTACTTAGAAAATACTGTATTTTATGGGAAATAGTGATTAGGATCCAACCAATCAACCTACCAGTTAATTTTTGGGATACAAATTTTATAGAAGTTGTACAATTATCCCCGCACTTGTATTGAATTGAATTTATACTACACCTGTTCTAAACCACAATTGTAGAATTAATCAAAATAAATATAGCTGGGCATGGTGGCGCACGCCTTGAATCCCAGCACTTGGGAGGCAGAGGTAAGAGGATTGCCATGAGTTCGAGGCCACCCTGAGACTACAAGGTGAATTCCAGGTCAGCCTGAGCTGCAGTGAAACCCTACCTTGAAAAACCAAAAGCAGGCAAGCAAGCAAGCAAGCAAGCAGGCAAGCACACACGCACAACCCAAGTGTTTACTAATAAGACTACGCCTTAAAAATCCCAGGACCTAGGGCTAGAAAGATGGCTTAGAGGTGCTTGCTTGCAAAGCCTGCTGGCCTGGGTTCGAGTACCCAGAACCTATGTAAAGATAGATGCCCAAAATGGTGCATGTGCCTGGAGTTCATTTGTAGTGGCAAGAGGCCCTGGTGTTCCCATACACACACAAACTCTGCCTGCCTGCCACTTTCTGTCTCTCACTCTTTGAAATCATTTTTTAAAAAAATCTCAGCACCTGAGTGGTGAGGGAAGAAGCATCAAAAGTTCAAGATCATCCTTCACTATATAGCAAAACTAAGGCCAACATGGGCTACATGAGACCTTGATTCAAACAAAAAAGGGTGTATAAAAAAAGATCAGTTTATATCAAACACTATAATTCATAAATTATTATCCCTGATTCATAGTCTACAACAAAATAATTATCAACATTAATAATCATGACTAATCACAAATATTGTAAGAAATTAGAATATAGACCCACTTGGGGTTTTTTTTTTTTTTTTTGGCTTTTAGAGGTAGGGTCTCACTCTAGCCCAGGCTGACCTATAGAATTCACGATGCAGTCTCAGGGTGGCCTCAAACTCACAGCAATCCTCCTACCTCTGCCTCCCGAGTGCTGGGATTAAAGGTGTGTGCTACCACTCGCGGTCTCCATTACAAATTTTTAAATCTCTAAAAGCATTCTTACATTAATAACAACTGTTAGTAACCTAATTGTGAACATATCCTGTATGAAAGAAGTATCATTTTTTTGCTAAAATTTCTATAGTACATGCAATGTATTAATGATGCCAAACTGCAGATTATGTTTATATACCTGAAAATATACAAGGAAGCAGTCAAGTTTTCGTTTACTGGAACCTCTGTCAAAGTACTGGCCACAGGTATCCAAAATAGTACACACTAGTCTAATTCTGAAAAGATGCTCAGGAGGGTCCAGTGAACTTGGAGAACCATCAGAGTTGACACCAAACGAAGTAAACGAATAAAGAGTTCTGAAAATAACAGCTGATTCCACCATTCTATAATTATAAAGTTCTCCTAAGAACTTGGCACTACTAATACGCCTCTGGTTAAATTTAGGTTGATTAACCTGAAAAACAAAACACCCCACAGATTTGCATTAAAGAGTAGCAATGTAGAGGAACAGGTAAATTCTAACAGTGTTCTACTCAAAGAACAATGGACATACAAACAACAATGATTTCTTTACATCTTGTCTAATAAAGTTCCTTTCACTCTTCCTAGGAAATGACTATCTTTAAAATGTTCAAAAGGAGCTGGTGTGGTGGTACATGCCTTTTAAAACCAGCACTTGAGAAGCAGAGGTAGGAGGATCAACATGAATTTGAGACCACACTGAGACTAGAGCAAGACTCTACTTTGAGGGAAAAAAAAAAAAAGAAAAAAAAGAAAAAGAAAGAAAAACACCAAAAGAATGTCCAAAAAGGGGGCTTGGGGGGATGCTTAACAGTTAAGGCATTTGCCTGCAAAGCCAAAGGAACCAGGTTCAATTCCCCAGAACCTACGTTAGCCAAATGCACAAGGGGGCACATGCATCTGGAGTTGGTTTGCAGGTACTGGAGGCCCTGATGCAACCACTCTCTTTCTTCCTCTTTCTCTGTCAAATAAAATAAAATATTTTTTAAAAAGAATGTCCAAAAAGGGATGGAGGCATGACTCAGCAATTAAAGGTATCTTGCTTGTAAAACCTAAACAGCCTGATTATAGTTCCCCAGGACCCACGTAAAACCAGAGTGGCACAAGTGTCTGGAGTTTGTTTGCAGTACCCAGGGTCTCTGGCATGCCCATTATCTTCTTTTTCTCTCTCTCAATAAATAAAAATATTTTAAAAGCCGGGTGTGGTGGCACACACCTTTAATCCCAGCACTCGGGAGGCAGAGGTAGGAGGATCACCTAGAGTTTGAGGCCACCCTGAGACTACCTAGTTAATTCCAGGTCAGCCTGGACCAGAGTGAGACCCTACCTTGCAAAACCAAAAAATATATATTAAAAATATATATTATATTAATATTAATTATTATATTATTAATTATAATTATAATTAATTATTATATTAATATTAATTATATTATATATACTATATATATATATTAAAAAAATAAGGCCAGGCATGGTGGCACATTCCTTTAATCCCAGCACACAGGAAGAAGAAGTAGGAGGACTGCTGTGAGTCTGAGGCCAGCCTGGTACTACAGAGTGAGTTCTAGGTCAGCCTAGGCTAAAATCAGATCCTACCTCAGAAAAGCCAATAAATAAATAAATAAATAAATAAATAAATAAATAAAAATGTTCAATAAAAAGAACATGTTAAACCGGGCATAGTGGTACACACCTTTAATCCCAGCACTCAGGAAGCTGAGGTAGGAGGATAACCACGAGTTTGAGGCCACCTGAGCCTACATAGTGAATTCCAGGTCAGCTTGGGTTAGAGTGAGACCCTACCTCGAAAAAAAAAATCAGGAAAAGGGGAGTTGGAGAGATAGCTTAGAGGTTAAAGCATTTGCCTGCAAAGCCAAAGGACCTCGGTTCAATTACCCAGTACCCATATAAGCCAGATGTACAAGGTGGCACGTGGATCTGGAGTTTGTTTGCAGTGGATGAAAGCTCTGGCATGCCCATTTTTTTCTCTCTCTCTCTCTCTCTGCCTCTTTCCCTTTCTCAAAGGAATGAATGAATGAACAAACAAATAAATAAATAATCAGGAAAAGGGCTGGAGTGAATTCCAGGTCTACCGGGACTACAGTGAAACCCTACCTTGAAAAAAAAAAAAAAAAAAAAAAAAAAAAAAAAAGGAACATGTTATCTGGGCATGGTGGTGCACACCTTTAATCCCAGCACTTGGAAGAGAAGCACTGTGACTCCAAGGCCACCCAGGGACTATAGAATGAGTTCCAGGTCAGCATGGGCTACAGTGAGAGCCTACCTCAAACAAACAGCCAAAAAAATTAACCTACCAGTAAATGAATTGTTTCTACACAGTTACAGTATAATTCTCCCTTTCAGCCTCCTACCTATTTTCTTCATAATTTAAGAAATAAGGAGCAAAAGTTGCTAGCAACATAAGTTTTATTTATAGTAAGAAGTACTTGTATAAAATTCTAATAAAATGATCATTAACTTTTTTCTAATTTATAAGTTTAATCATTCCTAGGACTTGAGTCTCATTAGTAACCTAGAAATTACCAAAATTTAGCATAATCTGTCAAAATAAGCTTAACAGAGGTTCACAAAAATAGTCAAAAAACAATCCAGTAATTACTAAGGGTTACAGTAAGAAATCTAATATACAAAGGCTTATTAACAAATAACTAATTCCAAAGGAACAGTAGCAAATGATAGGAAGTTTTTCAATTATTATTTATTTTCAATAACAGGATTTACAGATTGTTCCTATTCTTCACAACCTCCAATACAACAACTACAAAGGAAACCCTTGTTACCTCCATGCCCAAGCGAATGTCTTCTAAAACTCCATCCACAACATGGATCCCAACATCCTCTTGGTAGAGTACTAGCCCTGCTAAGAGGTTGGCTACACAATGAATACTATTATATTTCACATTCCAGATGTTTATCATACAACAAATAACATAGTCTTTCACTTCTTGGTCCTGCCAGGGCAACTTTCGCATCTGTCTTAAAACCTAAATGAAGAGAATTTTGTTTAAATTATTAAAAGAAGCACATAGTGTTTGAACAAATATTATTAGTACTTCATTATTATTGTACAGAGACACACAACTTTTGAAATAGGAAATATTTTGTAAATTTTGCATCAGCCTCTTCACTTTAAATATAAGAGAAGTAGGATTAATCATGGCAAAATTTATTCTTATTTTCCCAAAAAATTTCCTCATTTCCTCCAAATTTCTTAGAGCTTGCAGGTCTTTATCACACTAATAGTGAATTTCAACACACTTTCAACTCATTGAAAGAAACAGCCAAAATTTGCCAATGAAACATAATGTCCTGCCAGGTGTGGTGGTGCCTTTAATCCCAGCACTCGGGAGGCAGAGGTAGGAGGATCGCCATGAGTTAGAGGCCACCCTGAGACTACATAGTGACTGCCAAGTCATCCTGACCTAGAGTGAGACCCTACCTCAAAAAAACAAACAAAAAAATTTCTCTTTTGTGCATTATTTGATATAAACAATCTTGCTTGTTTTTAAAGGATTACCAATTTCCAACAAATAAACCTAAGGTCAGACCAATGGAATTGAGTGAAAGACCTAAAAGCTGGGGAGACGGTTAAGTGGTTAAAGGTACTTGCTTGCAAAGCATCACAACCCAGGTTCAATTCTCCAGCACCCACATAAAGTTGCTCATGGGCCAGACTCATTTTCAGCAGTAAAAAATTCTGTCTCAAAGATGAAACAAAGACAATTCTGAATTCCATGGAACCTCGCCCCCGCCCCAACTGATAATTGAAAAGAAGAGCTTTAGGGCTGGAGAGATGGCTTAGCAGTTAAGGCACTTGCCTGCGAAGCCTAAGAACTTATGTTCAAAACTCCAATCTCCAGGTCCCACATAAGCCAGATGCACAGTGACACAAGTGCCTGGAGTTTGATTGCAGCGGCTGAAAAGCCCTGGCACGCCCATTGTCTCTCTCTCTCTCTCTCTCTCTCAAATAAGTAATTTAAAAAAGAGCTTTAAAAATGGAAGGCCTAAAAACGAAACCTATACAACTACAGCCATCTGATCTTTGACAAAGTGTCAAAAAACATAGGATTGGGGAAAACCTCTCGTGAGCAAATGGTGCTGAGAAAACTGCACAGAATCTGCATATAGAAAACAAAAACTGACCCCCTATCTCTGCTCCTAAAAATCAATTCAAAATGGACTCAACAGTAGAAACTGCTAGTTGAAAAAAGCAAAGCATTTCAATGTGGAGGCACAGGAAAGACTTCCTGAGAAGGACTCTAATAGCACAGGAAAAAATTCCAAGAACTGACAAATGGGATTACATGAATAAAAGGCTTTTGCAAAGCAAAGGAAATAAACAACAGTGAAGATACAGCCTATAGAAAGGATCTTTGCTAACTGTATATTCAACAGAGAATTAACATCTAAAATCTATTTTTTTAAGTCCAAAAATGAAATACACACACACAAATCTTCAGGGCTGGAGAGCTGGCTTAGCAGTTAAGGCGCTTGTCTGCAAAGGCTAAGGAACCAGGTTCAATTCCCCAGTACCCATTTAAGACAGATGCACAAGGTGGCACATGCATCTGGAGTTTGTTTGCAGAGGCTATAGGCCACTCTCTATGCGCTTTTCTCTCAAATAAAATATTTTTTTTCTTTTTTTTAGATTTTTCGAGGTAGGGTTTCATTGCAGCTCAGGCTGACCTGGAATTCACTATGTAGTCTCAGGGTGGCCTCAAACTCATGGCAATCCTCCTACCTGTGCCTCCCAAGTGCTGGGATTAAAAGGCGTGCGCCACCACACCTGGCTTAAAACATTTCTTAAACTTACTTTTTATTATTTATTTGAGACAGCAAAAGAGGGAGAAAGAGACAGAGAGAGAGAATGGGCACACCAGGGCCTTCAGCCACTGCAAACTAACTCCTGACGCATGCACCCCCTTGTGCACGTGTGCAACACTGCACACTTGTGTCACCACACATCTGGTTTACATGAGACCTAGAGATTCCAACATAAGTTCTTAGTCTTTGGAGGCAAGCGCCTTAACTGCTAAGCCATCTCTCCAGCCCTTTTGTTTTTCGAGGTAGGGTCTTGTTCTAGCCCAGGCTGACCTGGAATTCACTTTGTAGTTTCAGGGTGGCCTCGAACTCACAGCAATCCTCCTATTTCTGCCTACTGAGAGCTGGGATTAAAGGCGTGCGCCACCACACCTGGCCTCCAGTCCCCCCCCTTTAAAAAAAAATTGTCTCGGGCAGGGCATGGTGGTGCACGCCTTTAATCCCAGCACTCGAGAGGCAGAGGCAGGAGGACTGCCATGAGTTCGAGGCCACCCTGAGAATACAGAGTGAATTCCAGGTCAGCCTGGGCTAGAGTGAGAGCCTACCTCAAAAAAAACAAAAAATAAAAAATAAAAATAAATTTAAAAAACCGTCTCTAAGGTCCCTTAGGCTATCTTGTGCAATCAACAAGTTACACACACTACCAAGGAGGCTGCTGTTTGTAGCCATTGCGCACTGGGCCACCATGAGGGAAAGAACCTGGCCGGCTTAATATGCTGCAGATAGCCCTTAAAAAAAAAAAAAAAAAAAAAAAACTTACTTTTTTTTTTATTTGAGAAAGTTTTTTAAATGTGGTAGATCCACTATAAAGAAAAATGAAGGCCGGGCGTGGTGGTGCATGCCTTTAATCCCAGCACTTGGGAGGCTGAGCTAGGAGGATTGCTGTGAGTTCAAGGCCACCCTGAGACTACATAGTGAATTCCAGGTCAGCCTGGACCAGAGTGTGACCCTACCTCAAAAAAAAAAAAAAAAAAAAAAAAAAAAGAAATAACATTCACAGAAAAATGGATGGAGCTAGAGATATTAGGCTAACCAAAACAAGCCAGATTCAGAGAGACAATATCACAGGTGCTCTATCATGCATGTGATTCAGACTTCCATTTATATACGTGTGTGTGCATGCATATTAATATGTACCTATAAAGAGGACTCAGAGTAGAGGAAGAGACGTAATGGGAGAGATGGGAAATAAAAGAGGGTAATCAAAAGAAGTGGAGCAACATGAGGGATGAAGGAGGATGGGGAGTACACGAATAAGAACAAAGCTGACGTATATAAGTAAACGCCGTAACGAAACCCATTACTTTCTAACTTAACAACGTTTTGAATCACTTAAGAAGGGGGGCAGGCCTGGCATGGTGGCACATACATGCCTTTAATTCCAGTACTTAGGAGGCAGAAGTAAGAGGATCATTGTGAGCTGGAGGCCAGCCTGGGGCTACAGAGTGAGTTCTAAGTCAACCTGGGCTACAATGAGACCCTACCTTGAAAAACCAAAAGGAGGACAGCACACTGACTGCTGCACAACAGTGTGTTTTCTCATGTGTAAATGGGAGATCATTCAAGTATCTGCACTTCATAGTTTACAACTAGAATAAGACAAGTTAAAATATGCGAACTATACAGGAAAGTGTCTGGCACAATACAAATGTCCCATGTTAGCTTTACTACTTCAAAATTTGTATTATTAACAAGATACTCAGCATCCCTCTCCTTAAAATAAAATTCTTTCCACTTTTGCTATGAAATAAAATAGATTCTATTGGCAGATTGCAAACTATTCCTTTCACGAGTATCTAGTCTATAACCACAATACATTTCAAACACTGCATATGTTCTCCTATTACCTTCACTGGAAATGTCAATGCCTTCACTACCACACAAACATCCAATGCTTTCCGAACTCTTGGCCAATTCTAAAATTGTTTTAAACAACTACTACCTCTAACTCTGGAAAACAGTTTCAAGTTTCAAAGGTATGCTGTCATTTTTTATCACCTTCTACCATCAATAGAATAACATAGCAGGGTAGATGGCTCAGTGGGTAAAGCACTTGTTGCGTAAGGTTGAGGACCTGAATTCAGATCCCCACAACGCATATGAAGCTGGGTGTAGTAGTGAACATTGTAATTCCAGCTCACCTAAGGTGAGATGGAAAGTGGACACAGAATACCCAGAAGCTTGTGGGACAGCAAACACACCTGACAACAAGAGACTCTGCCTCAAACAAGGTGAAAGTTGAGGACCAACACCTGAGGCTGGACCACCACACACGCACCTGTGTGTACACACGGGGTGGGGGGGAGAGAAATTTTAAAAAGAAAAGGAGTTCTGCATTGTATTAAGCATGAACTTGTAGAAGTAACCATGAAATGATCTGTTCAACATCTTAAAAGGAAAGTTTTGAAGAAGGTGACTACAATAATTAAGTCAATGGTTCTTAACCTTTTGTAAGAATTGATGCTATCAGAATTATAAACTTCAAAGAGATTGTGTACCACTGAAGGTTAAGACACTCTAGACTGATACAAAATAATTAAGCAAAATTCATTAGAGAATACTAGACAGCTAGGAATATGGCTCACAGGCAAAGTGCTTGCCTAGCATGCACAGGTCCGTGGACTGATAATAATTTCAAATATATAAGCATCAAAATTATTTTTTAAATTTATTTGAGAGAGGGAGGGAGGGATAGAGGGAGGGAAAGAGGGAGAATGGTTTCACCAGGGCCTCCAGCCACTGCAAATGAACTACAGCCACACGCGCCACCTTGTGCATCCAGCTTATATGGGTCCTGGGGAATTAAACCTGGCCTTGCAGGCAAGCACCTTAACTGCTAAGTCATCTCTCCAGCCCATCAAAATTAAATTTTGAGGAGTTATTCCTTTAATGAAAAGTTACCATATAGCGGAAAAAAAAAATCATGCCCTAAATATTTCCTAGTCTCCTGTGAACCCTTTCTTAGATGACTCAAACAAAATCCTTCTCAGCCACTCTCTCTCCAAGCATTTAAGTAAGTTTGGCACTAACACTGATCTAAAAGCAATCTAATTAAGATTTTACCTTTTCCGTGGTGACTTTAGAAAGATCCTTGTACAAAAGTTTCCGGACATATTCCTGGAGAGGAGGACGTTTCTTTTTCACTGTCTTTTCAGCTGGAGGTGGGTTGCAATAGTAATAAGCATTCTCTACCATTGTAACATACCGCGCATCAAGATGCATCGCTTGTTTCTTTCTCATCATTTGCTCCTGAAAGAAAATGTCCAAAGGGGAAGAGAAATAGTAGAGGGGAATGGCAATCAACAAAAATAAATTGTATTTCAAAATGCCAGAATGACTGTTACCTAGATCTCTGTATGCCAACTAAAAATAAATAAAAAAAGAAAAAACAAAAAACAAAAAACAGGGCTAGAGAAATGGTTTAGTGGTTAAGGCGCTTGCCTGTGAAGCCTAAGAACTCATGTTCGAATCTCCAGGTCCCATAAAAACCAGACGCACAGTGAAACAAGCACGCAATGTCATACATGCACACAAGTGGGCATATGCATTTGGAGTTTGTTCACGGTGGCTGAAGGCCCTGGCGTGCCCATATTCCCTCTCTCTCTCTCTCAAAAAAAAATATATATATAAAAGGAAAAACAAAACATCCAAATTAGCAAAGCATTCCACAATGCACAGAACAGTCTCCTCACAGTAAAATCTGATCTGATCTGATCTGAAATATCTACAGTGTAGAGGCTGAAAAGGCTGAAGAGGATGATGACAGAAGACATCTGGGCTTCTTGGTCACTCTTTAAGCTGAAGCTGAGTAACCCTAAACAAGTTCTAAGACCATGGGCGCTTTTAGTTTTTGTCTTTAAGAGAGGTGTCATATGTATCTAGTGTAATGCTAAATGACATGAGCTCTGAGAAAGGATATTCTCAGTTATATACATAATAGCCAGGGCCAGAGTTGCCCCTAATTTGTATTCTTAGTCCTTATTTCAGTCACTCACACATTGGAGCCTTACAGTCAGCATTAATACAGGCTGGCAGAGGTATAAGTAAAGTCACATTTGTAGCAAAGTTCTCTGAATATTTTATTGTGTAAGACTTAAGGCTGTGGTGGTGCACACCTTTAATCCCAGCACTCAGGAGGCAGAGGTAGGAGGATCACCATGAGTTCGAGGCCACCCTGAGAATACAGAGTGAATTCCAGGTCAGCCTGGGCTAGACTGAAACCCTACCTCGAAACCCCCCCCCCAATAAAAAAGACTTAAGGTCAAGTGCATTTAAACTAATATTTTCTAACAATGATTAGTAGCCTAACAGCTAATTTACATACTCTGAGAAATATTTAGTGGTTTTCTCCTCTTTGGTTTATCTTTAAGGCTTACCACTAAAACCAGAAGTTTGGAATAAAGAAGTCTTAGAATAAGAGTGTTTTGATTTTGTGGCCCGCACACTAATATTTGCCAATAGATCACAGAAATAAATTCAATCTCATAACTAGATGGTACAATACCATGTATAAAATAACACAATCATGACAACACTGACACAATGGCAGCCCATGCCAAGGAATTCCTAAGCCAACACTCTCTTTAACCCTAATAGCAATATTCCTTCCACACACCTTTCTCTTACTCTTTTTGTTTTGTTTTGCTTTTTCGAGGTAGGGTCTCACTCTAGCCTAGGCTAACCTGGAATTCATTCTGTATTCTCAGGATGGCCTTGAACTCACTGCGATACTCCTACCTCTGCCTCCCAAGTGCTAGGATTAAAGGCGTGCGCCACCACACCTGGCTCTTTTTCCCCAACATAAGTAAATGCTCAGGTATAGTCAATAAATGTAATAATGCTTAATAAACTTGATGACCACTTCAACATCTTAATTAGCTCAAAAAAAAAAAAAAAAAACTTCTTTTCTGTTGTGGTTTGAAGGCAAAATATTCTGTATAGGCTTCTATGTTTGAATATTGGGTCCCAGATTCTGGTGGTGTTGGGTAACCTTTAGGAGATGAAGCCTTGCCAGAGGCAGTAGGACCTGGTAGCAAGCATTAAGGTTTTGTTTGTTTGTTTGTTTGTTTGTTTGTTTGTTTGTTTGTTTGTTTTGAGAGAGACAGAGAGAGAGAGAGGAAGACAGATAGAGATGGGCAAGCCAGCAGCCTCTCAGCTGCTGCGAATGAAATCCAGATGTGCGCGCCCCCTTGTGGTCAAGTGTGGCATTGCGCCCTTGCATCACTTTGCATCTGGCTAAACGTGGGACCTGGAGATTGGAACCGGCGTTCTTAGGCTTAGGAGGCAGGCACCTTAACCACTAAGCCATCTCTCCAGCCCTGTTTTTGTTTTTTGAGGTAGGGTCTCACTCTAGCCCAGGCTGACCTGGAATTCACTCTGTAGACTCAGGATGGCCTTCTACCTCTGCCTCCCGAATGCTGGAATTAGAGGCATGCACCACCATGCCCAGCAAGCCGTAAGGCTTAATAGCCTAGCCCTACTTCATTCTCTATTTATTGAATGTGGATACAATGTGACCAGCCACAACCTGTTCCTACCACTA
Organism: Orientallactaga sibirica; assembly: GCA_036365145.1. NCBI lineage: Eukaryota > Metazoa > Chordata > Mammalia > Rodentia > Dipodidae > Orientallactaga > Orientallactaga sibirica. The sequence goes on from JAEOAD010001030.1 coordinate 8,424,793, forward strand.
TGTCATCCCCACCATGACAGACTATATCCCCTGGAAACGTGAGTCAAAACAATTCCTTCTTCCTTCAAGGTATTTAGTCATCACAATGAGAAAAGTAACTAATACATCTAACAAATTAATTTTTCTAGTCTATATTTTATTATTTTGAAACTTAATTTTCTATTTTTAAGATCATACTTTACATGTTTATAAGACATATTAATAAACAGGCAGACATGTAGCAAAAACATAAAAATGGTCCTCACCTAATAGTGTATCAAGAGTACCTTGTTCATTTGCATAATTTGAAGGTTTATAGATTCAACTTAATTCACCCTTTTAATATTTTGAACCAACTGGCAGGACATAAGCTTTCCTGGACAACAGCTCATATGTACAGGATGTTCTAGCTTAAGTAGATCTGTAGTATTCATATAGCAGAGAAAGACAATGCTATCTTTTAATCACTGAGGTCAGTCAACAACCTCAAGTTCTTACCAGGATCCTCAAGCCCTTACCAAAAGTACACTGGTCCTCAGGTGTGATTCTGGAGATCTAAACAGAAACCGTCCACAGGTCTCCAGTAGGGTACAGGCCATTTCAATATGATGGTGTGAAAAGTCTGACAGAAGCATCTGAAAATAATAAGAATGATGAAAAACTAAAAACACAACACATTAATCCTAGGACAGAAAGAAAATATAACAACTAATAATATGTCAAGGCCAAAAACTAAAATGTGCTAGGCATCTTTGTTTCACCATTAACTTTTTATTTTTCTTGGTCTATGTGTATGATATGAGTGAATGTATTCATGTGTGTGGGAGTGCAGGCACATATATACCAAGGAATGTATGTGGAGGTCAGAGGACAACTTCTGAGAATTGGTCTTTGCCTTCAACTTTGATTTTAAGGCAGAGTCTCTCACTATTATCATGGTTGATTGCTGTACTTGCTAGGCTGGCTAGTCTGCAAGCTTCTGCGCTTACATGAGTGCTGAGAATCTGGACTTGGGTTCTCTGATTTGAAGAACAAGCTCTGTCCACTGAGCCTTCTCCCCAGTCCTGTTACCATCGGATTTTTATTGAAAATCTTCAATATATTTATTTCCTTTGAAAACTGATGTCATAGTCATTTCTGTATTTATTATTAGACAACTACAACATCCAAGTACTCTGAGATATCTCCAAGAAACCAAACCTGAGCCTAGGGAGAAGATTCCCCAGTTAAAGGCATTTGTTTTTAAAGCCTGCCAGCCCAGGTTTAATTCTCTAGCCACCCACAAAAAACTGTGCAGTTGCAAGACTCTGGCACAAATGCATTCACATGCAAATAAATACTGTTTTTCAAAAAGAGACAAAACCTAAGAATTAACATGATAGAAAGAGATTAGATTAAAAACTGAAGGCTAAGCTGGGCGTGGTGGCGCACGCCTTTAATACCAGCACTCGGGAGGCAGAGGTAGGAGGATCGCAGGGAGTTCAAGGCCACCCTGAGACTACATAGTTAATTCCAGGTCAGCCTGGGCCAGAGAGAGACCCTACCTCGAAAAAAACAAACAAACAAAAAAAAACCTGAAGGCTTAGAGCCAGGCTTGGTGGTACATGCCTGCCTTTATTTCTTTTTAATTTATTTTATTTATCTGAGAGGGGAAGAGAGAAGAAATGGGCAGATAGAGAATGGGTGTACCATGGCATTTAATCCCAGCACTTGGGAGGCAGAGGCAGAAATATTGCCTTGAGTTTGAGGACACCCTGAGACTACACGGTGAATTCCAGGTCAGCCTAGACTAGAGCAAGACCTATCTTGAAAAACCAAAGCAAAACAAAACAAAAGGAGAGAAAGAACAAATTATAATCCAACAAACAAGAAAACAAATAAAAATTACAAGAATTAGCAAGACTCTCTCAATAATAAATATAAATAGCCCCAACTTGCCTTTTTTATAAAAAGATAAAGACTAGCAACTAGAGTAAGAAAGACTTAAAACCAGTCATGGTAGCGCACAGCTTTATACCCAACACTTGGGAGGCAAAAGAAGGAGGACTGCTGTGAATTCGAGAACACCCTGAGACCACATAGTGAATTCCAAGTCAGTCTGAGCTAGAGCAAGACCATACCTCAAAAATCCAAACAAACAGGGCTGAGAAAATGGCTTAGCAGTTAAGGTGTTTGCCTGCGAAGAGTAAGGACCCCGGTACAATTCCCCAGGACCCACGTAAGCCAGATGCACAAGGGGGCGCATGGAACTAGAGTTTGTTTGCAGTGGCTGGAGGCCCTGGCGTGCCCATTCTCTCTCTATCTATCTGCTTCTGCCTCTTTCACTCTTTGTCGCTCTCAAATAAATAAATAAATAAATAAATAAATAAATAAATACAAAAAGAATCTAAACAAACATATAAAGAGAAACCACTAAAGGCTTAAGAGAATCAATTCAAAGAAACTATAGCAGAAAACTTCCCCCAAATCTAGAGAAGAAATGGACATTCAAACACAAGAAGCATTTAGAACACACAAATGGTCAAGACCAGAAAAGAACCTTTCCAAGATGTGTTTTAGGCCAGGCGTAGTGGCATATGCCTTTAATCCCAGCACTTGGGATTACAAGAAATTACAAAATTTACAAAAATTACAAAAATTACAAGAATTAGCAAGACTCTCTCAATAATAAATAGCCCCAACTTGTCTTTTTTATAAAAAGATAAAGACTAGCAACTAGAGTAAAAAATCTAGATCCAACTTCTTGTTGCCTTCAAGAAATACACCTCAGGCTGAAGAAATGGCTTAGTGATAAAGGCATTTGCCTGCAAAGCCTAACAAGGACTTAGGTTTAATTCCCCAGTACCCATGTAAGCGAGATGCATAAGGTGGCACATGCATTGAAGTTTGTTTGCAGTGGCTGGAGGCCCTGGCATGCCCATTCTCTCTCTCTATGTGCCTCTTCCTCTCACTCCCTCTCAAGTAATAAATAAATTAATTAATTAATAAGAAATACACCTCACTGGTAAAGAAATCCAGACTGGGTATCAAAGGGAGGAAATCAATCAAGCAAAAAAACAAAGATCAAGCTGACAGGGCTATTCGGATATCTAATAAAGCAGACTTCAACCAAAACTAATTAAGTGATTTTCTTTAAAGGCCACTAACAAAGGAAAGAATTCATCAAGAAGATATAACTATGAATATATATGCAGTAAACATTGGAGTGCTCAATTTAAAAAAATCAAATGTGCTGGGCATGGTGGCACACGCCTCTAATCCCAGCACTAGGGAGGCAGAGGTAGGAGGATTGCCGTGAGTTCAAGGCCACCCTGAGAATACATAGTGAATTCCAGGCCAGCCTGGGCTTGAGTGAGACCCTACCTCAAAAAACCAAAAAAAAATCAAATGCTAGTGGGTATACAAGAATAGGGAGTGGCTGAAGAGATGGTTCAGCAATTAAGGCACTTGCCTGCAAAAGCCTAACAACCCAGGTACGATTCCCCAGTACTCACATAAAGCCAATGCACAAAATGGAGCATGCATCTGGAATTTGTTTGCAATGGCTAGAGACCCTGGTGTGCCCATTCTTTTTTTCTCTCTCTCTGCTTACAAATAAAGGAATTTAATAGAATAAAGGGGCTCTAATGTAATAATAGTGGGTGACTTTAATACCACACCAAAATCTTTAGATACGTCATACAAACTAAAAATAAACAAAGAAACTAAATAATTAAATTACAACAAAGATCTTTTGTTTATTTTCATTTGTTTGTTTTTATAAAGACAGTCTTATATAGCTCAGACTGGCTTTGACCTCCTGATACTGTCTCCACATCCAAAATGCTGAGATTATGATGTGTGCCACCATCCATAAGAATGACTAGTCAGTAAATGAGAGAATCAGGAAGAAATTAAAATATTTCCAGAATCAAATGAAAATGAAAGTACAACTTATCAAAACTTAAGGGATGCAGCTATGGCAGTACTAAGAGGAAAGTTTAGAGCTGTGAGTGCTTAAATGAAAAAAAACTCAGCAGGTATGGCGGCTCACACCTATTATCCCTGCACTTGAGAGGCTAAGATAGAGGTAACCATGCATTTGAGACCAGTCAGGGCTACAGAACAAGTTCCAAGTCAGATTGGACTACAGTAAGACCATGCTTCTAATAAACAAACAAAAACCGAAATAAAATAGAGCTGGAGAGATGGATTGGCAGTTAAGGCATTTGCCTGCCAAGCCAAAGGACCTAGGTTCAATTCCCCAGAACCCACATTAGCCAGATGCATAAGGTGACGCATGCATCTGGAGTTCGTCTGGAGTTGCTGCAGGCACATCCATTCTCTCTTTCCCTCCCTCTTTTTCCCTGTCAAATAAATTAATTAATTAAAATAAAATATTTTCAAAAACTAAATAAAATACAATATAAAATAAAATTAGGGCTGGAGAGATGGCTTAGTAATGTTAGATGCACTTGCATCTGGAGTTTGTTTGACCCCACTTTGAGGTTCAATTCTCCTCAAATAAATAAGTACTTTTAAAACTATAAAATTAAATTCAAAATCAGAGATCTATGGGAAGAGAATCCATGGATGCAACATTCAAGATATTGTGAATAAGACTTCTATAATGGCACATCTGGAAGCTGTAGACTGTTAGTTTGTAAAGTGAGCTGTTGGCCAAGGAGGTCCTGGGAGCCTAGATTTGCCAAACAAATAAATGGTTCAGAGATTGAGAAACAGAGAAGCTTAAAAAGGCCCTATTCAAAATTCAAGATATTTGAATAAGACAGATACTTTTCTGAATAATGCACATCTAGAAGAGGCAAGGTCACTAAAAGAAAGCAAGCCCTGGTGCTTTGAGCAGAAAACCTTTGAAGACTCCTGCCTAGACCAGCCAACTGAAAGCTGGAAAAGGCTGCAATACATGCAACCATATGGGACACAGAAGTCATCAGCAGTGAAAACAGTGGACATTGAATATTCAAGTTTAGCCACACAGGTCCAATGACTAAACGGGTACAATAGTGGCATGTCTGCTCTTGGGGTAACCAACTGCTCCATAATTGGACTGAAGGCCCTCTCTATGGGAGGAAATACATACCTGGTACTGAAAAACCTAAGCAAAAGTCTATGGGCAGGGGAGGTCATGAGCCTTAGGGATATAAAGCCTGCTCTTGTCTGGCTAAATGTATATATTATTCCCACCAAGCTGCCCTGAAAGCACTACACTTAATATTCATATTCACATATTAATGCTACACTCACTTCTGGTTAGAGAAGCTTCTCTTTTCAGATGGTGATGAACACTGGGATGACCCAAAAGGCAACATGGTGCTGAGAAGAAGGGATAGAGGAATGCCCAGCACTGATACATCTCTGTCACACCCTCCAAGGCTCAGGGACCATTGTGGAAGAGGGGGAGGATAGAATGGAAGAGCCAAAGGAAGGGTATGACTCCTTACAATGCAACTGTCCAGACAGAAATTGACCTTGGTATCCATGACCTTGCAGTGCCTAGCAATACCTTTGCAAGACTCTCATAATAAAAGAAAAAGATGATGACATCAAATTAAAAGAGAGACTAATGGAGAGAGGGAGGGGACATGATGGAGATTGGAGTTCTAAAGGGGTATGGGGGCAGGGGAGGGAAATATCATGCATTTTTTGTATGTAAATATAGAAGTTGTCAATTAAAAAAATTTAAAAATCTGGGCTGGAGAGATGGCTTAGCGGTTAAACGCTTGCCTATGAAGCCTAAGGACCCCGGTTCAAGGCTCGATTCTCCAGGACCCATGTAAGCCAGATGCACAAGGGGGTGCATGCATCTGGAGTTCGTTTGCAGTGGCTGGAGGCCCTGGCGCACCCATTCTCCCTCTTTCTTCTCTCTCTCTCTCTCTCTCTCTCTCTCTCTCTCTCTCTCTCTCTCTCTCTCTACCTGGCTATTTCTGTATCTCTCTCTTTCAAATAAATAAATAAAAAATTAAAAAAAATTTAAAAAAATTTAAAAATCAGAGATCTGAAATTTAAAAGAACTAATGAGGCTCCTCAAGTTATAAGAAAAACAAGAACAAGGCAAAACAAAAAAAACTATAAATGGCAAGAAACAAAGATAAGGGAATTAATGAAATGGATACTAAAAGAACAATATATTATATAATCATTCAAGAGCTGGTTCTCTGGGGCTGAAGAGATGGCTCAGTAGTTAAAGGCACTTGCTAGCAAAGCCTGAAGGCCTGGGTTTGAGTCCCCAGCACCCAGGTAAAGCCAGATACACAAAGTAGTGCACGCATTCATTTGCAGTGGCACTAGGTCTTGGCATGCCTATTGTGATTCTCATTCTCTCTCTCTCTCTCTCTCCACATAAATACAATTATTTAAAAGGAGAGAGTTGGTTCTTTGAAAAAATAAGATTGATAAAGCTTATCCAATCTTACCAAAGAAAAAGAAGATCCAATTTAATGAAATTAAGTGGAAAAGTTATGTATTACAATAGATTCTGTGATAGCTTAAATCAGATGCCCCCCATAAACTCATGCACTTTATATATCTGGACCTCAGCTGATAGCAATTTGGAACATAGAGGTGTATTGCTGGGGGTATGCTGGGGTATTACAGCCAGCTCACTCTTGTCAGAATTTGGCTCACTCTCCTGCTGTTTTCCACCTGCTGTGACAGAGATGACTCTGCTCATGACATGCTCCCTGTCATCATGAAGCTTCACCTGAAGACCTTATACCAAAATAATAAAAAAAATTCCTTCCATCAACTTCTTTTGGTCAGGGGCTTTATCTCAGCACTGAGAAAGGAACCACAACAGATACAGATTCCAATGAAATTCAGAAGACAATTAGGGAATACTAGACAACATAAGAAATATAAATATATACATATACACACATATACACACACATACCAACTTCTCTGATGAACAAAGATGCAAAAATTCTCAACAAAATACTTACAAACTAAATTCAAGAATACATTAACAACATGGCTGTAGAGATGACTTAGCAGTTAAGGCCCCTGCTAAGAACCAGGTTTGATTCTTCAGAATCCACATAAACCAGTCGCACATGGTGATGCATGCATCTGGAGTTCTTTTACGGTGGCTGGAGGCCCTGATGCGCCCATTCCCTCTCCCTCTCTCTCAATAAATAATTTTTAAAAAAAAAGATCATGGGGGTTGGAGAAATGGCTTAACAGTTAAGGCACTTGCCTGTGAAGTCAAAGAACCCAGGTTCAATTCCCCAGGACCTATGTAAGCCAGATGCACAAGGGGGCACATGAGTCTGGAGTTCGTATGCACTGGCTGGAGGCCCTGGTGTGCCCCCCCCCTCTCTCTCTCTCTCTCTCTCTCTCTGCCTCTTTCTCTCTTTGTCTGTCACTCTCAAATAAATAAAAATAAACAAATGAATGAATTTGTTATAGAGGAAAACAAATTTAATGGGTGAATAATTTTAAATGTGGAAATTATCTTCTCCGCACCAGCTTTACCACATATTACCATTACTATTTGATTTTTAGTTTAATTCCACTGTGGAGAGAAAACATCATTTGAGCCGGGCGTGGTGGCGCACGCCTTTAATCCCAGCACTTGGGAGGCAGAGGTAGGAGGATCGCCGAGAGTTCGAGGCCACCCTGAGACTACATAGTTAATTCCAGGTCAGCCTGGACCAGAGTGAGACCCTACCTCGCAAAACCAAAAAAAAAAAAAAAAAAGAAAAAAAGAAAACATCATTTGAATAATAAATCCTCTCAAATTTACTAAGACTTTCTTCATATCAAATTTTGCTAAATGATCCATACACATTTGAAAGAATCATAACATTTCTCACTGATAAGTGTATAATCAATTAGATAAAAGTTAATCAGAATGTGTATAGTAAACACTGCTTTGTCTACTGTTCTTTACTTCTTGGCACATGCATATTTATTTTGAAGCTATGTGATTGAAAGCATAATAATTCAAGAACATAATACATTTCTATGAAAATTACACTCCATCAGTGAAAACTAGTCTATATTTCTAATAATGTTCCACGCTTTAAAACCTACTTTGAAAATAGTTTGGTGAAATTAGTTTGACTAGTATTTACCTAGTATGTTTTCTTCATCTGTTTACTTTAGTCTCTCCTGTGTTTATATGTATGCACCATCTTGTGCATCTGACTTATGTGGGTACTAGGAAGTGGAACCTGGGTCCTTACACTTTGCAGGCAAGCACCTTAACCACTAAGCCATCTCTGCAGCCCTATGGCTTTTACTTGATGTACTTTGTCCTTGTACTGATATAACTGTATTTGTATCTATCATCTTCCTATTTGTTTCTCATTTTGCTCACATATTTAGTATTCCATTTTTTGGAGACCTGCTTAATTTATTTAATATGATTATTTCCAATTACATCTATTTTCCTGCAATTTACATAACTTACTTGTACTTTATTACTGGAAAAAATCATACACACACACACACACACACACACACACACACTACATTTTCTTTATCACATTCTCTACTGATGGACATCTAGGTTGATTCCATATCTTAGCTACTGTGAATATTGTCTCTTTTTAAATAAACCATACATTTAATTCCATCTCATCTACTACTTAAAAAAAAACTTGAAGCTGGGCGTGGTTGTGCACACCTTTAATCCCAACACTGGGGAGGCTGAGGTAGGAGGATCACCATGAGTTTAAGGCCACCTTAAGCCAACCAACCAAACAAAAAACAACAAAAACTTTAGATTGTTCTATTAAAAACAATTCAGGGCTGGAGAGATGGCTTAGCGGTTAAGGCGTATGCCTGTGAAGCAGGTCCCATGTAATCCAGGATGCACATGATGGCACATGTATCTGGAGTTCATCTGCAGTGGTTGGAGGCCCTAATGTGCCCATTCTCTCTCTCTCTCTTGCTCCTCTCTCTGTCTCTAATAAATAAATAAAAATAAACCTTTAAAAAAAATTCAGCATTCACCTTTAAACAATGTAGTGTATCATTTTTTGTGAACATCTTAAACTTGGTTAGTTCTCCAATAAACCGAACAGTTTTGTTCTTTGTTTCAATGTTGATCTGGTCCTTTTTTCGTACCTACAAAGTAAGAAAAAAAGACAATGTTTAGATAACCCTTTGAATCCCTGTGGTAAGAATTATATTATTTTATTGTTTGGGTTAACTCCAAATATTTCAAATAAATCAGGTAAATTACTTGCTATCATCAAATTATTTTAAGTTTGGGGAAAAAAAAGTCTATGTAATACCAGTCTAGAAAGTGCTCTGCTATTAAATAATTTCAGAATCAAACAATTTGATCCTTTTGTTTGTTTGTTTTGTTTGTTTTTGAGGTGGGGTCTTGCTCTAGCCCAGACACCTAGAATTCACTACGTAGTCTCAGGCTGGCTTCAAACTCACAGCAATCCTCCTATCTCTGCCCCCAGTGCTGGGATTAAAGGTGTGCACCACTATGCTCTGCTTTTGACCATTTTTGTTTTTAGGCTTAAAGAAGCTCTGAAAGAAACCAATTCAAATCAAAATTACTCAAATTTATTTAGCAATAAAAAAAGGTCTTCCTTTTGCAATGTTAACCATTATCAGTAAACAGCACATCAAATTAATGTTTTAAGAACACACTTTAGGAAATGCTGCTTTAAAATACACAAATGATAAAAGCTCATTTAAGTGCAAATGTTATTCAGGGTTATTAGTATAATTATGGATTACATTACATTTTTATTGTGAATTAATTACAATGAAGCATGCAATATAGTCACTGCTGGTTTTATTATCAGTAATAATCATCTATCAAAGTTCAAATCCTTTTCAAGTGTTAAATCCTCTACAGCACACATTTTAAGAACAAAATTAAAATAGTATAGTATGAACAGGAACATTGAGGCAAATGTAATTAGTTAACCTTAGAATTATATTTTCATAAGAAAACCAAGCCTACAGTCCAGAAATCTTTTAAATAATGACCACAAAACGGCAGCAACTTTAATTAGCTTAGTGCTCTTTCTAGAGCATTACCCATTCATTTCTTTCCAAATTATATTGGAGAAAGCAATGACACTGGTACTACACTAATTCAGTAGGAGAGACCGAATTTGAGAGAGCTACAAGTATCACATGACTTAACTAAAGACAGGCACTAAGATTTAAATCACCAAACTGTCAACAGAATTCTATTGCACTATCACCGAAAAGTATGTGCTGGGTTGGGGGAGGGGGGGAGTCTAATCTTACTAGCTGCTAGAGACTTCATGATTCAGCTGATAGTCCAGTGAAATTTGTCAACTTTTAAGTATCTACTTTTCATAGCAAGTACAGGTAGGTAATTTAAGTTTTAAATTTTCAGTAATTTGCTGTTTCTTTTTCATTTTTTTAAAACATTTATTTTATTTTATTTATTTGAGAGAGAGAAAGAGGGAGAGAGAGAGAAACGGGGCATGCCAGGGAATTGAGCTGCTGCAAACAAACTCCAGACACATGTGCCACCTTAAACATCTGGCTTATGTGGGGCCTGGGGAATCAAACCTGCGTCCTCTGGCTTTGCAAGCAAGCGCCTTAACCACTAAGCCATCTCTCCAGCCCATTTGTTGCTTCTTTAAGGCACTGTCTCACTACATAGTTTTGGCTGGTCTGAAACCCACTACATAGATCAGACTGGTTCCAAACTTGTGTTGATTGTTCTGCATTGGTTTCTCAAATGCTGGGTTTATAGCACACCCAACTTTTTAAAAGTGATTTTTTAAAGCAGTATCATGTTTATTAAACACTCAGAGCAACTAGAAGCTCACAATGACTGTTTATATTGTCAACTTGACAGTATCACCTGAGAGACACATGCATGGGAATGTCTGTAATAGAGTTTCTAGATTATGTTAACTGAAATGGGAAGACACACACTAACTGTGCAGTACCACTCCATGGGCTGAGGATCCAGACTAAATAAAAAAAGAGAAAGGAGGACTGGAGAGTAGGCTTAGCGGTAAAAGTGCTTGCCTGTGAAGCCTAAGGATCCAGGTTCGATTCTCCAGGTCCCACGTAAACCAGATCACATGGTGGCACATGTGTCTGGAGTTCGCTTGCACTGGCTGGAGGCCCTGGGCCCATTCTCTCTCTCTCTCTCTCTCTCTCTCTCTCTGTCTCCCCCTCCTTCCCCCTCTTTATCTCTAATAAATAAATAAAATTAAACCTTAAAAATGTAGTAAGGGAAGCTAGGCATGGTGACGCATACCTTTAAAAAAGATAAACAGAAAGGAAGGAGAAAGCAAGCTGAGCCCCCACATTCGTTTCCCTTTATTTATTTTGTGACTACACATGCGATGCGAGCTGCTGCCGAGCTTCTACTGCCATGCATTCCTGGCCATGATGGACTCAACGGTGAGCCAAGATTAACTCTTCCTTCCAGAAGTTGCTTCTGTTAAGTACTGTGTCACAGCAATGAGAAAAGTAACTGACAACTCTCAATTTAACAATTTTAAACATCCACGGGGGCTGGAGAGATGGCTTAGCAGTTAAGGTATTTGCCTGCAAAGCCAAAGGATTCTAGTTTGATTCTCCAGGACCCACATAATTCAGAGGCACAAGTGGGGGGTGCATGCACCTGAGTTTGTTTGCAGTGGCTGGAAGCCTTGGCATGCCCATTCTCTCTCTCTCTCTCTCTCAAATAAATAAATAAAATATATTAAAAACATCCACAGAAGTATAATAATTACACAAAAACATAAAATCACAAAAATTAAAATATAAAACTTTTAGTCATACCATTTATATATCCAAATAGTTTTTGTGATACCCAGCATGGTGGTGCACACCTTTAATCCGAGCACTTGGGAAGCTGAGGTGAATTTGAGGCCAGCTTAGGGATACAGAGTGAGTTCCAGGTCAGCCTAGGCTAGAGTAAGACCCTACCCTGATTTAAAAAAAGAAAAGTTTTGTGATTTTAGATAAATAGAACCAGATTATTATTATTTTGGTTTTTCAAGGTAGGGTTTCACTCTAGCCCAGGCTGACCTGAAACTCACTATGTAGTCTCAGGGTAACCTCGAACTCATGGCAATCCTCCTATCTCTGCCTCCCAAGTACTGGGATTAAAGGCATGTGCCACCATGCCCAGCTAGATTCTTATTTTTAATATTACACAGAGTAATGTGGAATAACTTGATTTTTCAGCAATGTAATCTGGAAAATAGTACAATCTTCATAATGACCCTTTACATATAAATATTTGGTAACTCCTATACATGAAAAAACACTTTAATTCACCTTATTATAAGAATTTTGAGGATAGATGAAGTATGGACTTTGAACTATTTTTCCTGGGTACCATTTACTAGCTGTTACTTATTTCTGCACCTCAATTTCGTACTGTGTAAAATAGTGCTAACAGGTTTATTGTGAATTTTAAGCAAGCTAATATACATATACAGAAAAAGTGCTTAGAAAATGAGAGGCTCAGTAAAGAGCATTAACTTACTATCTTTGTATGTTTGTATATTTACTACATGGACATTAAATGTTTACTGACTGAACAAATAAATGAAATACTTAAACTTTTTTTTTTTTTTTTTTTTTTTTTTTTTTTTTTTTTTTTTTTGGTTTTTCAAGTTAGGGTCTCACTCTAGCCCAGGCTGACCTGGAATTCACTCTGCAGTGCTGGGATTAAAGGCGTGCGCCACCACGCCCAGCTAGAAATACTTAAGCCTTGACACGTGCTCCCATTATAGCAAAAGTAAAAGAGCAAAAGATCTTTAGATAGAACATAGCACTCTTATGGTCATTTTGAAGACATAATGTGCAAGTCACATGAACTCCCCGAACCTGCCTGTCCACTTGGTAAACTAGGATAAGAATGAGGACAGTGACAATGATGGCAATAACAGCCAGACTTCAAAATGATATATTTAAATTACACACAAAAAAGTTCTTTACCAGGCGTGGTGGCGCACACCTTTAATCCCAACACTCAGGAGACAGAGGTAGGAGGATCGCCAAGAGTTCAAGGCCACCCTGAGACTACATAGTGAATTCTAGGTCAGCCTGGGCTAGAGTGAGACCCTACCTCAGAAAACCAAAAAAAAAAAAAAAAAAAAAAAGTTATTTAAATGAGAGTAAGACAATGATACATACAACATAATTCATCCATAATAAACTACAGAGAAGAAAGTTGAAGACAACACCAAAATGTTAATGGGATTTGCTGATAAGTGATCAAATTAATTTTGTTTTGTTTTGGTTTTGGTTTTCAAGGTAACAGTCTTGCCCAGGCTGACCTGGAATTCATTATGTAGTCTCAGGGTGGCCTTGAATTCAGGGTAATCTTCCTACCTCTGCCTCTTGGATTAAAGGGATGCGCCACCATACCCAGCCTCAAATTAGTTTTTAATCCCTTCCTTCTTTTTACTTTATGTATTTTCTAAATCAAAGTATTTTCTAAATCATAGTCAAAGAAAATGTGAAAAAGCAAACATTTCAAAACTATATAGTCTATGCTGAAGCTGCATCTTTAAGACTGATAGTTGGGGGCTGGAGAGATGCCTTAGCGGTTAAGTGCTTGCCTGTGAAGCCTAAGGATCCCAGTTCGCGATCCACAACACCCACGTAAGCCAGATACACAAGGTGGTGCATGTGTCTGGAGTTCGTCTGCATTCTGTCTCTCTCTCTCTCTCTCTCTGCCTCTTTCTCTGTCTGTTGCTCTCGAATAAATAAATAAAAATAAACAAGACTGATAGTTGGAAAATACACAGACTTCTTTAAGTCTCGTTAGGAGATTCTAGGTGGATACTTTAATTTAATAGATGCCACAAAATATGACAAAAGTTTTCAGTATTAATAAGAACTAATCTTCAGCCGGGCATGGTGGCGCATGCCTTTAATCCCAGCACTTGGGAGGCAGAGGTAGGAGGAATTAGTCTTCAAAACTATATATCTAACTATGTCATCTGTAGTAAATATTTACATTAACTCTATTCTTTTTTTTTTTTTTTTTTTTTTGGTTTTCCGAGGTAGGGTCTCACTCTAGCTCAGGCTGACCTGGAATTCACTATGTAGTCTCAGGGTGGCCTTGAACTCACAGCAATCCTCCTACCTCTGCCTCCTGAGTGCTGGGATTAAAGGCGTGCACCACCACGTCCCACTTTATTCTTGAACATTACAAAGATTAAGGAAGTACAAGCTAACTAAAATGACAAAAACATAAAACTTTTAAAATATTTTTTTTTTGGTTTATTTGTTTTTGTTTTTGGAGGTAGGGATTCACTCTAGACCAGGCTGACCTAGAACTCACTCAGGGTGGCCTTGAACTCAAGGTGAGCCTCCTACCTCTGCCTCCCAAGTGCTGGGATTAACGGCGTGCACCACCACACCTGGCAAAATTTATTTATTTATTTATTTATTTATTTATTTATTTATTTATTTATTTATGGTTTTTCAAAGTAGGGTCTAACTCTAGCCCCTGCTGACCTGGAATTCACTCTGTATTCTCAGGGTGGTCTTGAACTCACAGCAATCCTCCTACCTCTGCCTCCCAAGTGCTGGGATTAAAGGCATGCGCCACCACACCCAGCTTGTATTTATTTTTAATTGATACAAACTGTATTTCTGGGGTGCAGTATGACATTACATATTTAAAATGTGTAACCTGCTTGTGTTGCTAAGGTTGGTGGGGTTAATGTGGATTGAAACTAGGACCTTGAGTATGCTAAGTACACGTTCCACATCTGAGCTACATGCCCAGCCCCTACTAGCTAGTTAAATGTTGCAGACCATAGTTAACTTACTGTGCTACAGTACAAAATTATTCTTGCAATTAGCTACTCCCATACCTATTAACTAGCCTCTCTACATTTCTACCCCACCTCCAAACCTTCCCAGGTTCTGGTAATCACTATTTTACTCTCCGTTTCTGAGATCAATTTTCAGTGCCTTCTAAATTACAGAACTTTTTATGCATGTGTGTGGATGCACTTGTGCACTGGTGGGTGTGCTCCTGTGTACATACATACACAGAGGCCAGGGGACGCCATAGCTATCCCTCAGGCACGGCACCCACTCTTCTTTCATAGACAGGGTCTCTTACTGGTTGGAAGCTCACTAATTACGCTAGACTAGCTAGCTAGTGAGATCCAGGGATCCTCCTGTCTCCATTTTCTCTGCCTCTGTGCTGGTTTATGTGGATTCTGGGGGATAAAAGTCAGGCTTTTAAGCTTACAAGGCAACATTTTCCCCATTATCTCCCCAACCCCCAAAATAATATAATTTCTGAATAAAGACCAATGATCTTTACTCCCTCATGTTCAGAGGAGAATAGGAATGCATTTCAAAAGGCTATAATTCATTTCTTTAAAAAAGCCTCTAAGCCGGGCGTGGTGGCGCACGCCTTTAATCCCAGCACTCGGGAGGCAGAGGTAGGAGGATCGCCGAGAGTTCGAGGCCACCCTGAGACTACAGAGTTAATTCCAGGTCAGCCTGGACCAGAGTGAGACCCTACCTCGAAAAAAAAAAAAAAAAAAAAAAAGCCTCTAACGTTCTAATTCCTCAATTAGTATTTCTCACTATCACTTCGTAAAGCCTTACAATCAAAGATACACCAAATACTTCTGCAGAATTAAATGCAAATTGACAATGTGTATTTTTTACATATTGTTAACTAATGATTACTCTTGTAAGATTTTACTTCTATAATCAAACAACCTTAATAAAAATGTTGCTTCTGAACCGGGCGTGGTAGTGCATGCCTTTAATCCCAGCACTCAGGAGGCAGAAGTGGGAGGATTGCCATGAGTTCAAGGCCACCCTGAGACTACATAGTTAATTCCAGGTCAGCCTGGGCCAGAGTAAGACCCTACCTCGAATAAGGGGAAAAAAAAAAAAAAAAAAGGTTGCTTCCGGGCTGGAGAGATGACTTAGCAGTTAAAGGCATTTGCCTGTGAAGCCAAAGGACCCAGGTTTGATTCCCTAGGACCCACATAAGCCAGATGCACAAGGGGCACATGCATCTGGAGTTCGTTTGCAGTGGCTGGAGGCCCTGGCATGCCCATTCTGTCTCTTTTCTCTCTTTATGTCTCTCTCTGCTTACAATAAATAACCTAAAAAACTTTTTTAAAATGTTGCTTCCAACACATTTGTTATCGATGAAATTGAATTAATACTCATTAATAAAAACTCCAGACATGCCAACACAAAAATCAAGAACATCTCCTATGCCAATCATTTCCTACTCTTTTATGGGGATGGGGGGGAGCACCTGCTGGCCCCTAAAGAAGGACCAAATAATTTTTGCTCTACAATTTGTTCATTTTGTTCTATATTAACCTTATTCACCAACTCATTTTAACAAACTTTTCTGAAAAATCCATCATACTCTAAACTTGTAATAATCAGTACTGAATCTAAGAATAAGTAAATTTGCCCTTCTATGTATTTTTTAAAATATTTTTAAATTAAAAAAAGTTTTTTTTTGTTTTCTTGAGGTAGGGTCTCACTCTAGTCCAAGCTGACCTGAAATTAACTATGTAGTCTCAGGGTGACCTAGAACTCACAGCGATCCTCCTACCTCTGCCTCCCAAGCACGGGGATTAAAGGTGTGCACCACCACACCCAGCTACATAATACAGTTTTTTGGTGGGTTCTATTACTAACTGTTTACTTATTTGTAAGCAGAGAAAGAAAGAGAATGAGGATACTGCTCCAGAGCCTCTACCCACTGCAAACAAACTCCAGGTGCATGTGCCCCTTGTGCATCTGGCTTTACATGGGTACTAAAGAATTGAACCCAGGTTGTTAGGCTTTGCAGGCAAGCACCTTAACTGCTGAGCCATCTCTCCAGCCCTTAATTTTTATTTATTATTTGAGAGAGAGAGAGAAAAAAAGCAGATAAAGAAAGAATGGGCACACAAGGGCTTCTAGCCACTGCAAACGAACTCCAGATGCATGTGCCACCTGTGCATCTGGCTTACATGGGTCCTGGGCAATCGAACCTGGGTCCTTTTGGCTTTGGAGGCAAGTGCCTTAACTGGTAAGCCATCTCTCCAGCCCCTCTTCTATGTATATAGTTTTTTGAGGTAGGGTGTCACTCTAGCCCAGGCTGACCTGGAATTCACTACGTAGTCTCAAGGTGGCTGCAAACTCATAGCAATCCTCCAACCTCTGCCTCCCGAGTGCTGGGATTAAAGGTATGCACCACCATGCCAGGCTTTCTATGTATTTTTTCATTAGGTGGACCACTAATCTCAAAGGTAAAGTATGTGACTGGTCTACTGGGCATGGATATGAGGGTTGAGGGTAGACTTGGAACTTCTACTTATACATCTTGCCTCACAATTTTCATTTACTTTTGTAAGTTCTATTAATGTAGAACCTTGTTGGGCTCTTAGACGATCAGTTTTTCCCTATCACAGTTCATGATGTAAATAAAGCTTTTTGTGGTGTTCAGGACTGTTTATGTAGGACGCATGCTCAGAGCTGTCCAAAGTATGAATGCCTTCAGCGATTTTGAAATATATAGTGCCAAAGTGCTCATTCAAATTCTTACCTGAATGAAGTATATAATAATGTTGGCTTCTCACTTCTATTAGCTTTAATGATCTGTCAAAATTAGGAAATCCAATGTTTTAACTAGAATTTCTTTTACTACCATATAGTTTTGTTTATGAGCTTTACTTCTCAGCTGAGATTCTTAAGGGGGCAAATATAATAGACTGTGGCAAAAATTTAGACCTAGATAGAAAACAGAGGGAAACCTGGTTAAAGAGTTGTTGTCTTTACTCAAGCTATGGACAATGAAAGATAGAATCAGTAGGTAGGAAGAGAAGCAAGATTTGAGGAGTTTTAGAAGGTAGTGATAACAGAATTTGGTGAGTACTAGATACTGAATGACAAAGGCCTTTATTGGTTGGACAAAATATATTGTGAATTTGTTGGAACAGTACGGAAATAAATTCAAAGAAGTAAAATAGAAAAACAAATATGTCCACAGAAATGTGTACACATGTGGTATATGCACCTGTCCCTGTGTGGACATGTGTGTGCAGGTGCAGATGCATGTGTGTGAATGCATGGGGAGGCCCAAGGTTGATTTCAGGTTATCTTCTTCAATCATTCTCCACCTTAGTTTGAGAAATGGTTTCTCAGGAACCTGCATCTTACCATACTGGCTGGCCAGCAAGCCCCAGAGATCCTCCTGTCTCTGCATTCCCAGCACTGGAATTAAAAGCACGTGTTGCCAGGTCCAGTTTTATTATTTTTATTTCAATAATTTATTTACAGAGAGAAAAGCAGAGAGAGAGAGAGAGAACAGGCACACCAGGGCTCACTGCAAATGAATTCCAGATGAATGTGCCCCCTTGTGCAACTGGCTTATTTGGGTCCTTGGGAATAGAACTTGGGTCCTTAGGCTGCACAGGAAGTGCCTTAACGGCTAAGTTATCTCTCCAGCCTTGGGCCCAGTTTTTATGTGGGTGCTGGGGATCCAAATTCGGATCTCCATGCTTGCATGGCAGTACTTAACTGACTGTGCTATCTCCCAAGCCCTAAGTTACTTAGACACCTTTTTTTTTTCTTCAAGGTAGAGTCTCACTCTAGCCCACACTGACCTGAAACTCACTCTGTAGTCCCAAGCTGGCCTCGAATTCATGGCAATCCTCCTACCTCGGCCTCCCAAGTGCTGGAACTAAAGGTGTGCGCCACCATGTGTGGCCTCTTTGATACTTTTCTTTTTAAAATAGTTTTATTTTTATTTACTTGAAAGAGAGAGAGAAAATGGGTATGCCAGGGCTGCCAGCTACTGCATATGAATTCCAGATGCATGTACCACCTTGTGCATGTGGCTTACGTGGGTCCTGGGGAATCGAACCCAGGTCCTTTGGCTTTGCAGGCTAGCGCCTTAACCACTAAGCCATCTCCCTAGCCCCTCTTTGATACTTTTAAGACGAAACTAATGAGCATGGTTTCTAAATACATTAAGGAACTACAGGTTATTGAAAAATAGATGTTAAAGTCAGATAAAATAAGTTCCCCTTTAAAAAGCAAAGTTAAGGGCTGGAGATATGGCTTAGCGGTTAAGGCACCTGCCTGCTAAGCCTAAGAAACCGGTTCCAATCTCCAGGTCCCACGGTTAGCCAGATGCAAAGTGACACAAGGGCGCAATGCCGCACTTGACCACAAGGGGGCGCACACATCTGGATTTCATACACAGCAGCTGAGAGACTGCTGGCGCGCCCATCTCTGTCTGTCTCCCTCTCCCTCTCTGTCTGTCTCTCTCTGTGTCTCTCTCCAAAAATAAATAAAATAATAAAAAAAAATTTTTTAAAAGCAAAGTTAAGAAGGGTTTGTGACACATGCCTGTACTCCTAGCACTTGGGAAGTGGAAGCAGGAAGCTTAGTTCAAAGGCCAGACTTAAATACATAGAGAATTTGAGGTTATGGAAAACATGACAACAGGTCTCAAAAAGCAAGTAATAGCCGGGTGTGATGGCACGTGCCTTTAATCCCAGCACTTGGGAGGCAGACGTAGGAGGACTGCCATAAATTCGAGGATACCCTGAGACTACATAGAGCAAGACCGTACTTCCAAAAACAAAAACAAAAAACAAACAAACAAAGCCAGATAAAAGAAAACTAGAAAAATCCCAATATATAAACCCAGCTAGGAAAAAGGCAAAAGATGGGGCTGGAGTGATGGCTCAGTGGTTAAACCATTTGCCTGCAAAGCCTATGGACCCAGGTTTGATTTCCCAGTATCCATTTAAACCAGATAGATGCACAAGGTGGTGCATGCATCTGGAGTTCTTCTGCAGTGGCTAGAAGCTCTGGCATGCCCATTCTCTCTCTCTCTCTCATGCCCTTTCTCTTTCTATCTGCCTCTCTGACTCAATCTCTCTCTCAAATCAATAAATAAAAAAATAAATGGCGTGGTGGCACATGCCTTTAATCCCAGCACTTGGGAGGCAGAGGTAGGAGAATTGCTGTGAGTTCAAGGCCACCCTGAGACTACATAGTGAATGCCAGGTCAGCCTGAGCTAGAGTGAGACCCTACCTCGAAAAACCAAAAAAAAAAAAAAAAAAAAAAAAAAAAAAAGGCAAAAGAGACTAAGGATAGTAACTACAAGTAAGAACCAGAAGAGCAAGTGGTATAAAAGGGATAATTATTATGATGATATTTACATAAGGTGCTGTGTAAAGACAGCTATGTGAGCTGGGCATGGTGGTGCACGCGCTCAGGAGGCAGAGGTGGGAGGATCGCTATGAGTTCAAGGCCACCTTGAGACTACAGAGTGAATTCCAGGTCAGCCTGTGGTAGAGAGAGACCCAACCTCAAAAAAACAAAAAAAAGAAAAAGAAAAGATATGTGCATTATCTCATTTAATCCTGTTTCAAAGGGCAAAATGGTTACCCTCATGTAACAGACCTGTTTAGAACACTTGAGCAACTTAGCCAGTTACAGCGCTAATGTGCCAGAACCAGAATGAGGTTTCCTAACAAAGGCAGCAGAGTCTAGTAGTTTAGAATCTGCAAGGATACCAACTAACAGAAAGCTGGTGGTGCTTTGATTGTAAAACAAAGGACACATTTAGGAGTAGAGTATATGTACTTAAAAATCCATATAAAAAGGACAAAAATAAACAACATCAACATAAACTAGATGTGGTGGCACATAACTATAACCCCAGCATCTCTGGCTATATAGCCAGTTCCAGGCCAGTCTGTATACATGAGACCCTGACTCCAAAAAAGAAGAAATGAAGAGGTTATAGCATGTGTAATGGTGTTGGAAAGAATGAGAAGTAGGTGTAATTTTTTGTGGCTATTTCGTTTTCATTGAGAATACAGAGTACTGAACATACTTACAGTCAACATAAAGTAGTTGACAAAGTATGAAATTTGGAGGTGACAGTGAACAGACCCTGGAGAAGATGGAAAGTGATAATTATTCAAGTGACTTTTTTCTACTCTGAAAGCAGTGGTTTGTTCCCAAAATATGTTCCTAATATTTTGATACTGTCGTGACTGTAACAAAACACCACTTTTCAGACTACAGAGAGTAAGCCTGAGTAGAACGTGCTTAATGTTAACTTGTTTACCAAATGTACTAATTATACTTAATCTAGCAATTTGGGTTTTGCTCAGTTCAGGGTTTGGTTGAAAGATGTATACATGGAACTCATATAACACATTTATATTGTTCACTAGTCAAACAGCTACTTGTTTGTACAATGGATTAATTACACGAATTATAATGTATCTGTCCCTGAAGTAGCAGCATTTACCAAAGTGTGTTCTTTAAGGGATTATGTATTCATGCCCCTCTGGGAGATCCACACAGTGTCATTACCCTATTAAAGCTGTGAGTATTCTGACAATCGAGGAACACAAAACTAACTAGCCTAACTGACCTCAGTGTTTCCAAACTTCTCTAAATATAGCAACCTTACTTTGCTTACTATTACCTGTGAAAATCTAAAACAAACTTCAGCAAACGATGGCCCAGAGAAATTTTAACAAGGCTCATAATAACAAATTAACATCTACTACAAGAAGCAATTACAGATCATTTTGCCCTCATGAGATTTCTCCTTCATTTGAACTCAAAAAAGCACTCATTCCCCAATAAATCATTTGACAATAAAGCATGCAATCCTTATGCTTTATATCCTTCCTGCTTTTGTATTTATGCCTTGTTTCTGCAGCTATTTCATGAGTTCCTGACCTCAGGAATTGTCTGCTCTCTTCTGAGTGTTCAGCACTACTCTGATTTGTGCATAGTGAGAATAATAAAGCATTTATTGAGCACTGTAAACAATTCCTGGTTTCAATGGCATTCCAAGCAACTTACTATAAAGTTTTGTAAACATAGTTTTGCATTGTCTAACATACCACTTAAATTTCAAGTGTTTTCAAACTCCACCAAAGTCCACTATCAGTCACCTCTAGCAATATCTTTTTTACCTCATCAATCCTATGCTTGAAGCCCTATCATTTCCACAAGATGAATAATTAGGCTTAGAAGAACCACTAACAGAGACTATTCAGACTCCTAGCACTGGAAAGGAAGGGAAGCTGTCTGATAAAAAGCTCCTGGTGTTTGCCAAGGTGTTGTTTAAAAAACACCCTTCTGCACTGGGAATGGTGGCACACACCTTTAATCCCAGCTCTCGGGAGGCAGAGGTAGGAGGATCACTGTGAGTTCAAGACCACCCTGAGAATACATAGTGAATTCCAGGTCTGCCTAGGCTAGAGCGAGACCCTACTAAAAAAAAAAAAAAAAAAAAATACACTATCCAAGGTAATAGTTCAGTTTCTTTTCAACATAGTGGGAAGGTATACTCTGAGGCAGTGTTTCCCACTCCCCGAGACTGACCAGTGTACCCATGATCCCACAGTGAATTCCAATAACCCCACTGAGGACAGTCCTCAGTGAAATGGAAGTGGGGAGAGAGAGAGAGAATGAGAATATGGGAATATGACTATTATGCAGTATGTTTATATAAAAAATGATTGGTTTATTTTATGTTATTTTATTTGCTTGATTTGGGTGGTGGTGTTTTTTGACGCAAGGTCTCACTGTAGCACAGACTGACACGGAACTCACTCTATAAAGCATGTTGACCTCAAATTCATAGTAATGCTCTGACTTCAGCTTCCCAAGTACTGTATTAAAGGCATGAGCCACCACACCCAGCTTCAAGGTCAAGATTCTTGGGGCAAGAATAAGTAACATGTGGGCAACAGCAGAATTCACGAAGCTCTTGGCATTTAGAGAAGCTTTTATGGTTCACATATTTGGAATCCACCCCTATGGAACACCAAATCCAAACTCTTCACGATTAGTCCTCTTTCTTCTGGGACCACAAATGAAGCCCAAGTGTTGATTTTGGAGAATGCTTTTTTTATTTATGAAAGCAACTAAATGCAATACCTAAAATGGGAGGGAAAAGATAATATCAACAGCTTCCCTCCCAGTTGGGGCATTATATCAATTTCAAGCTCTGTTTAGTATATCTACATTTACAAAATTTAAAGTTCTATAGTCTGAAGGCTATTATCAAATTTCAAAAATATGCTTACCAAGAAAATAATTATGCTCTTCAGGTAAAGAATCCTCACTCAACTTACAAAAATATAAACATATTACAAAATAAATGCTTAAATACATACATGAAATCTGAAATCCCCCCTCAGCATGGAACAAAGATCCTCTGCTACATCAGACATGCAGGGATGCAATGTAGCAACCAATCTTGCATAAAATGGTAGCAAATCCAACCTGCAAAAGTTATATGTGATATGTGTAAAAGGAAAGACATACCAGAAATCAGTCATTTTAAAATTCAAACTTTCTCAGATATATTCACATATTAAATGATTATAGAAACTAGTAATCATTCAGACATGCCAACTTTATTGCCATCATGAAGAAATAGGGAAATTCAATAAGCCTTGTTTAAGTTTATTAACAATCTGGCATTTTCTGCTCTATAATTTGACTAGGTATGTAATTCTGATGAAATATGAATCACTAAGTGAAGAAATACATTCTGACAGCTTAAATTTTTCATTATATAATTGCTGTGTAAGTAAATACTTACAAACCTGAAGGTAACTTAAATACTGCAAAACAGAATCCTTTCAAACCATTTCCTTCATTTATCCAGGGTAAATTATTTGGAAATCTCAATATATAGAGGGCAACCAATAACCAAATAAAAGGTAAGACATTGAAATATCACAAAATTCATGCTCCAATTTACACATTTTATTTATCACAGAACACATTCAGATTCTCATATAGTGTATTACATTAGACAGTCCATTGTAATATGTGGCATGCATGATTTCCCCCCTTCCACTGTCAGAACACTTTCCCATCAAGTGTGGATGCAGTTATTTAATCCAATATTCCAGGCAACCATTACTAACTGCAATCAACTCACAAGCTACATTTATTTTCCATCCTTGTCAAAGATCTTAATTTACTCGATAGAGTACTCAATGATTCAACACTCAGCAGATCAGAAAGTGGGGATGAAAAGCACTTGAAGAACTAACAAAAGAGCTTCACTGACATCAGCAAGTTACAGCAGGAGGAAGAGGAAAGCTGAGAGAGAGAAGACAGGAGAGAAGGGAAAAGGAGAGTACATGCATGAAAAACTATAAAAGGTACAACAAAAAACACTCATGGAACTAAAAAGTACAAAAAGTAGAGCCAGGCGTGGTGGCACACAACTTTAATCCCAGCACTCGGGAGGCAGAGGTAGGAGGATCACCATGAATTCAAGGCCACCCTGAGAATACATAGTGAATTCCAGGTCAGCCTGGGCTAGTGAGACCCTACCTCAAAACCAAACAAACAAACAAAAAGAACAAAAAAACAAATTACAAAAAGTAGACAAAAGCAAAATCTATGACAGCTTAAGAAACAAACCATGCTACAGGTCTGAATTACCTCCACATCACTACCCTATTGATTACTGCACAGAAATAGGTTACTATGGGGGAAGGCTTACATATCATTAAAGTCTTACAATTGAAAGTTTGCAGCATGAACAGACTGACCTGCAACTAAAAGGGACATGGGAAAGGAAGAATGGAGACACGGGAACTAAAGTCATGGCTAAAATCTCAAAAACTCTTCTTTTGACTTTTATAATTTCTTTTAAAATTTTCGCATTTAAGCCAGGCATGGTAGCACACACCTTTAATCCCAGCACTCGGGAGGCAGAGATAGGAGGATGGCTGTGAGTACAAGGACACCCTGAGAATACATACTGAATTCTAGAACAGCCTGAGCTAGAGTGAGACCCTGCCTTAAAAAAACAAAAAACAAACAAACAAAATATATGTTTAAGCAGAACCTTTTTGTGAGTTATGGAATTATAAATTGAGAGAATTGCTTTTCTAGAGTTATGCAAATTATTACCTTTTTTTTTATTTTTTATTTTTTTTTTTTTGAGGTAGGGTCTCATTCTAGCCCAGACTAACCTGGAACTTACTCTGTAGCCAGCCACAGGCTGGCCTCAAACTCACAGCAATCCTATTCTCAGCCTCTAGAGTACTTAAAGGTATGGCCATGATGCCTGGCCTAAGCAAATTATCTTTGTAAATAAATACTATTTTAAGAACAAAAGTTTAAGGCTAGAGAAATGGCTTAGCAGTTAAGGAGCTTGCCAGTGAAGCCTAAGGATCCAGGTTTGACTGTAAGCCAGATGCACATGGTGGCTCATCGGTCTGGGTTCGTTTGCAGTGGCTTAGAGGCCCTGGCATGCCCATTTTCAATTTTTCTCTTTCTCTAATAAATAAATATAAATATCAAAAGTTGAAAATTAAATATATAGAGAGAATTTATTTGGTTATTAATATTGTAGTAGAGCCAGCCCATATAATATATGCATACATATATATTATCCAACTTATAGCTACGTAGTCATACCTTCTGTTTATTTGCAAGGAGAGAGCAAGCAACAGCCAGAGACAGAGAGAGAAAAAAAAAGCAAGTATGGGGAGAGAGCATGCCAGGGTCTCTAGCCACTGCAACAAACTCCAGATACATGTGTCACTTTGTGCATTTGGCTTTACGTGGTGGATACAAGAATATCAAACACCAGAATTGAACCCAGACAGGCTTTACAAGCACGCACCTTTAACCATTGAGCAATCTTCCCCAGCCCTGTAACTTTCTTTTAAAAAGTGAAAACTTGCCTTTAATCCTAGCACTCTAGAGGATCACCATGATTTCAAAGCCACGCTGAGACTACATTAGTGAATTCTATGTCAGCCTGAACTAGAGTGAAAAAAAAAAAAAAGTGAAAACTGGGAACTGGAGAGATGGCTGAGCAGTTAAGGCATTTGCCTAGGAAACCTAAGGACCAGGTTCAATTCTCCAGGTCCCACGTAAGCCAGATGCACATGGTGGCGCATCATCTGGAGTTTGTTTGCAGTGGCTAGAGACCCTGGCATGCTCTCTCCCTCTCTCTCTCACATACATACATACATACATACATACATACATACATACATACATACATACATACATACATACATACCAGAAAAAAACTTTAAAAGTGAAAACTGGAGGCTCAGGAGATGGCTCAGCAGTTAAAGTACTTGTTTGCAAAGCTTGCCTGTCTGGGTTCAAATTTCCCAGTACTTACATAAAGCCAGATGCACAAAGAGGTGCATGTGTCTGGAGTTGTGTGCAGTGGCAAGAGGCCTTGGTGAGCTCATTCTCTCTCTTAAATAGATAAATATTTCTTTATAATAGGGGGAAAAGGTTTTTAAAAAAATAAAAGTAGGCCGGGCGTGGTGGCACATGCCTTTAATCCCAGCACTTGGGAGGCAGAGGAAGGAGGATCACCGTGAGTTCAAGGCTGCCCTGAGACTACATAGTGAATTCCAGGTCAGCCTGAGCTAGAGTAAGACCCTACCTCAAAAAAAACAAAAAATAATAATAATAAAAGCGGGACTGGAGAGATGGCTTGGCAGTTAAGACGCCTGCCTGCCAAACCTAAGAATGCCAGTTTCAATCTTCAGATCCCATGTTTAGCCAGACACAAAAAGTGACACAAGGGCGCAAAGCCACACTTGCCCACAGGGGGGTGCATGTGTTTGGAGTTCGCTCACAGCAGCTGAGAGGCTGCTGGCATTCTCTCTCTCTCTCTCTCTCTCTCTCTCTCTCTCAAAAAATAAATAAATAAATAAATGAAAACTATATTATATATTCAAAAATGTTTTGAATCAAAATGTTTATCATTAAGCTTTAGATGCTTATTTTTGTTAAAAGTTAAGCTCTTTTTAAAACAAAACTTTTATTTTTATTTATTTATTTGAAAGAGAGAATGAGAATGAATGGGTGCACCAGGGCCTCTAGCCGCCGACTCCAGACCAATGAGCAACCATGTGCATCTGGCTTACATGGGTCCTAGGTAATCAAACCTGGGTCCTTTGGCTTTGCAGGCAAGTGCCTTAAATGCTAAGCCATCTCTCTAGCTCACGCTCTTTTGACACACAGAAAATGGACATAATGTGAGTCATATCACTCCTTGATTTTACAAAAACAAAACATTCCTGTAAGGCAGTCTCATAAATACATAAATAAAAAATACATAAATAACTTTTCTGACTTCGCTAGTTATTTTTAAAGCTTAGAGCAAATGAACACTTAATTTTCTTGCATAACCCATAGATTTATTATATTAATATCCAATTTTAAATGTTCTTTAAAATATTAGGTTCTTTGTTGTTCATATTTATTGTAACAAATATTCTTTTTCAGTTTATAATCTATTGCCAAATTCAAATATGGGACTTTAAATCTAAGCCTTGGCTCCACAGCTTCCCTGCAGTCTGTCACAGCATAGGTCAGGGATATAAGAACTGGAGCAATCAACTAATCATTCAGCACCTGACACTTCTTCCCTCTGGCTGGAATATTCCGGAATATGTTTCCCCCAAACACCATACTTATACTCTTTATTCTTTCATTATGCACAAATCACCTCAATAGGACCCATTGTGAATACTCCATTGTATCTGTAAATTTACTTGAACCTCGGTACTGGTGTTCCCAACACCATAGTGCCACCAAGTGGTATAACATACTAATAGTGTTATGAAAAAAAAAACTGTATTTTCTAATTCAGTGAGAAAATGGTAGAAAACCTATCCAAGAATCAAGTGTAACATTTCACATCTGAAAGGCATTCATTTTTCATTAATATAAGGAGATTCTGAATCCAACCCCCCCCACCTATCAACACTTGACTAAATCCAAATAAACTGAAAGTTGGTAAAATAATAATTATACAAAGAGTACAGCAGTATTTAAAATAAGGGAAAAAAAGAGTTTAAGGTACTTTCCTTGATTCTTACTTTAAATTCAAATTTTGGCTTAGGTAAAGAGCCTTCAAAAATGCTGAGAATTTTCTATATCTTGATCTGAGTGCTGGACACACATACACATTTAAAGAAAGATGGCACACAAATATCTAAGAAAACTTCTAGATTTTGCTCCAACAGAATTCTTCAAATTAATAGGCCTTTGAGATGTCTTCATCACTATTTAACTAGTGAACAAACAATATAACAAAGTGAAAACACTTCATTTCATACTTCTAATAATTGTAAAAAGAGTTATCAAATTCTAAAATATTTTGTCCTGCACATTACACCACCAAGAAAATACAAAGGTCACTCAAAAAGAATGGAAATATTTGCAAATAGAATCTGATAAGGGACGTGTATCCAGAATACAGAAAGAGCTCTTACAGCGCATTAGTAAAAAGACACACTGGGTGTGGTGGGCACACATTTAATCCCAGCACTTGGGAGGCAGAGGTAGGAGGATTGCCTTGAGTTCCAGGTCAGCCTGGGCTAGAGTGAAACCCTATCTCAAAAAAAAAAAAAAAAAAAAAGACAAATACAATTAAAGGAGGAAGAAGTAAAGGAAATATAAATCAGTTTGTAGAGTGCTTGCTCAATATGCATGAAAGACCACGTAAACATGGTGGTGCACACCTATAACCCCAACACTGGGGGGGGGAGGAGAGGAAAATCAAAAGTTGAAGGTCATCCTTGGCTACACAGTGAGTTTGAGGACGGCCTGAGTTACATGAAACCCCATTTCAAGGTAGGGGAGAGGAATTTAGACTGATCTTTTCCCAAAGATACACAGATGGCCAAGAAGAATAGGAAGAAATGCACAGTGTTTCTTAGCCATTAGGAACATCCAACACCAAAACCGCAGTGGGCACTCGCATGGTGCCCTGCACCTAAAGCCAGTCCTGAGAAGGCTGAGGAAGGAGGGAGGAGGATCCCTGAGTCCAAGAGCTTGACAATGACGTGAGCAACAGAGCAAGACTCAGCTCAAGGAAAATGACAAAAAGTCAATATCGAAGTTCTACTGCATAGCCAGTAGAATGCCTACAATCTAAAACCGACAATAACAACTATGAATAATTTTGTAGAGAGCCAGGCGAGGTGGTGCACAACTTTAATCCCAGCACTTGGGAGGTTGAGTGGATGGCTGTGAGTTCAAGGCCACCCTCACACTACATAGTGAATTCCAGGTCAGCCTGGGCTACAGAGCAAGACCCTACCTCAAAAACACAAAAGAAAAGTAAAAAAAAAATTAGATCCTTCACATATTGTTAGTGAAGCTGTAAAACAGCACAGTCACAATGAAAAAGTGCAATAATTATTCAAAATATGGAGATACCGTATATTCATAAATTCTACCTCTAGGTATTATAATGAAGAACCAAAAATTTCTATACAAACACTTGTAAAAGTAGTCATAAGAATATTATTCCAAACAGTGAAAAAATAACCAAATGTTCATCAACTAATGAATGGCTTTAAATAAAATGTGACTATGCATACAATGGAATATATTCCATCACAGAAACAAAGTACTGATTCTTGCTATGAAATGAGTAAATCTTAAAATCATTATGCTAAGGTTTAAAGTTAGACATGATGCCATTTATCAGAAATGTCTGAAATAGACAAACCCAGAAAGACACAAAGCAAGCCAGTAGTTCCTTAGAATTGGGGGAAGCAGGCAAGCAGGAAGTGGAACTGCTAAGGATTGTCTTTTAGGGGTACAAAAATGTTTTAAATAACACATTACACTGATTGTTGCATATATTTAAGACTGAATTGCACACTTGAATAGGTGAATTACATCTCTATAAAACTCATTTTTTGCTGTGTGTACTGTATGTGTGATGTAGTATGTTATATATGCAGATGTGTACAGATGCACACACACTATGTGTATGCGTGTGGAGACCAGAGGAGCACTTCAGGTACCCTTCTCTATTGTTAATCTGCATACCTCCTTGAGATGGAGTCTCTCCCTAAACAACAGAGCTGTTGTTTGTTTTCAGTCACTGAACACAGCAATTCTTTGATCTCCTCCCATCTGGCTTCCCTCAACCTGCAGGCTGAAATTACAGATATACATAGCCATATCCAGCTGATTTGGGTTTTATTTCTTATATTTTTTTCAAGGTAGGGTTCCACTCTAGTCCAGGCTGACCTGGAATTCACTCTGTAGTACCAGGCTGGCCTTGAACTCATAGCAGTACTCGTACCTCTGCCTCTGGAGGGCTGGGATTAAAGGTGTGCACCACCATGCCCTCACCCCAGCTGTTTTTATTGTGGGTTCTAAGGACTGGCCTAGAACTCAGGTCTTCCCAGGTCCTCAAGCATAAGCAGCAAGCACCCTTAATCACTGAGCTATCTCCCCAGCACTATTGCTATTTTATTTTCAAAAGGAAAAGAACGGTAACTTTAGAAGTACCGGATGTGGGGATTCTCACCTATAAGCCTAGCATTTAGAACCCTGGGGTTGGAGGGTCTCTGTGAGTTCCAAGCCTAGAATACAAAGTGAATTCCAAGGATTCTGCCTCAAATAAAATAAATTAAATCCTTAGGAGTTATTTCTTAAAATATATTTTATTTATTTGCAAGCAGAGAGAGACCAAGAGTAGAGAGACAGACAGACAAAGAGAATGGGTGCACAATGACCTCCAGCTGCTGTAAATGAACTCTAGATGCATGTGTCACTCAGTGCATCTGACTTTACGTACGTATTGCCAAATCAAACCTTGGTCCTTAGGCTTTGCAGGCAAGCCCTTCACTGGTGAGCCATCTCTGCAGGCAATAAAATCCTTAGAAGTTCTGTATAGACTAGGTAAACCCTAGACCTGTCTACATATAACCTATGCAGTCTTATAGGCAGTGAAGTAAACTACTGAATAATCCATTCTGCCCAGTCACGGTAATGCATACCTTTAATGCCAGCACTCAAGGCCACCCTGAGACTCCATAGTGAATTCCAGGTCAGCATAGGCTACAGTAAGACCCTACCTCAAAAAACCAAAATAAACAAACAAGTAAATAACAAATAAATAATCTATTCTGGTTTCTTAGTGTATTTTTGGTCAACTCAGGAACCCCAGCTGCAGCAAAGAGCAGACATTCATTAACATTCATGTCCTTCAGGGAGGACGAAGAAAATGGTCAGAAAGAGACGCGAATCTTAGAACAGTAAGTCCAAAGACTAGATGGACATGGATGGCTAGTGACTGAAGATGCCAAAAGCAGGTGACAGGGCAGGAGAGATGCTCAGTGGTTAAGGCACTTCCCTGCAAAGCCTAATGACTTCAGTTTAATTCCCCAGTACCCAAATAAAGCCAGATGCACAAAGTGGCAGATGCATTTGGAGTTCATTTGCAGAAGCAAGAAGCCCTAGAGCACCCACTTTCATTCTCTCTCTCTCTCCTTGCAAAAAAATAAATTTCAGGGCTGGAGAGATGGCTTAGCGGTTAAGGCACCTGCCTGCTATAAGAACGCTGGTTCCAATCTCCAGCAGTTCCAATCTCCAGATCCCACGTTTAGCCAGATGCAAAGTGATGCAAGGGGGCAATGCCACACTTGCCCACAAGGGGGGGCACGCATCTGGATTTCATTCACAGCAGCTGAGAGACTGCTGGCGCGCCCATGTCTATCTGTCTCCCTCTCCCTCCCTCTCTGTCTGTCTCTGTCTGTGTCTCTCTCCATAAATAAATAAAATAATTAAAAAATAATAAAATAAATAAATAAATTTCAAAAAAAATACATATTAAAAAAGAGCCGGATTCAGGCATGGTGGCACACACCTTTAATTCCAGCACTTGGGAGGCAGAGAGTTCAAGGCCACTCTGAGACTATGTAGTGAATTCCAGGTCAGCCTGGGCTAGAGGGAGACGGTCCCTCAAAAATAAATAAATAAATAAATAAATAAATAAATAAATAAATAAATAAATAAAGGCATACACCTTTAATCCCAGTTGTTATGAGGCAGAAGTAGAAGGATCACTGTGAGTCTGAGACCCTCCTGAGACCACATAGTGAATTCCAGGTCAGCTTAGGTTAGAGCCTCAAAAAACAAAAAAACAAAACACCTGGTTAAGGTGGCGGCATAGGAACCACACCAAAGCAGCCGAGGGGAGAAAAGAAAAATAAATAAAACAGCAAAACATGCTCTTCTACTAAAAAGTGAAGGTGCATTAAAAAATTACCAACCGCAGCAGAGAAGCAGGAGAGATCCAGAGCGTCTAGAGCCCATAGAAGCAGGCAGAAGCAGCTCCAGCAGCAGCAGCAGTTCCATGCGGCTGCAGCTGCCAGGCTCAGCTTGAGCCCCAGGAAAATCCAGGTGAGGGGATTTTCCACTCACACCAGCCTCCTCGCAAACTCAAGAAGCGTGAAGGGAGGACCGCAGGGACCAGCAGAGTGGCTTGTGAGGAAGAGGACTGTGAGGACCAGAGGGAGAACTTCGGGTACCACCCATAGCCTTCCCTCCCCCCAATGCCAGATCCAGCACCAGCAAACACCAAAGATCTGGGGAAGGAAGCTCACCTACACAGCACCCAGCACAGGCAATCAAACAGCGACCCACCGACCCACCAAGCATACCTGAGCCCACAGCACAGCAAAGAGGGACCCAACTGGCCATGCAGCATAGTTTGAGACCAAAGCCATCTCAAATGATAACTGAGATTACACCAGGTCAGTACCCACCAAATAAGCCTGATATATAGGCTTGCAGCGGAAGTGCTAA
Source organism: Orientallactaga sibirica (assembly GCA_036365145.1). NCBI lineage: Eukaryota > Metazoa > Chordata > Mammalia > Rodentia > Dipodidae > Orientallactaga > Orientallactaga sibirica. Next base: position 8,457,356 of record JAEOAD010001030.1, read on the forward strand.
TTGCACCTTGCATGTCAAGGTAAAATTATATATTAAATCTGATGGATGGTCAGATTTACCATACTTAAATAAGCTATATTTTAGGCTTATTATTTCTTGCTTCCTGATTTAGACTGCCTTTTTCTCCTTTTCCGTCATTCGTTGGGGCAGTCTCACCCAGTCACAAACTGACCTTGAAAGCCTTTATAGACCAGAAATCTGAGCGCCCCCCCTGTTTGACAGGATTAAGGGTATAGGGAAACATACATCCCCAGGGACTGTGACTTTGTTACAGGATCTGTTTGTCATAGTACCTACTCTTGCATAAATACCTGTGCTGTTTTCATTGAATGTGTATATTTTTAGTTAAATTTTAGCATTTGCCTGTCACTTTTATGGTTACTCTGAGAGTCTTAAGAGCCACACCTAGCACCTTAAGTTCCTATCCTGAAGATATATAATGTCAGATGGATTGATATATCTAATAATGCTGCAGATAATTAGAAAATCCAAGCATTAAATTAATCCAAGACACAAAAATCTTTACATTATAATACAAAATACACAAAAAAATCAAGACAACATAAATCCACCAAAAAGTATTAATCCATCAGAAGTGATCTTCAGTGAGACTGATTTAGAGGAAATGCCTAAGACAGATTTCAAAAGAATGATTATAAATATCTTCGAGGAAATCAAAGGAATCAAAGACACAGGAAATCAATTCAATGAAATAAGGAGGTCAAAACAAGACACGAATAAGGAAATAGAAATAATACAGAATATAGGCCACTGCCGAGGCCCTTGGTTTCCCACCAGGAATAGATGGTAAGACCCTATTGCTGAATGCACCACATACCTAGGTTGCAAGTTCACTGAGAAACCTGCTGGAGCTGAGCTAAAAGCCTCCTCCATGAGGACCAGCTGACAGAAAGTTGGAAAAAACTACACTGCAGGCAGGTCAACGGGAGAGACAAACACCAGTGAAGGTACTCAACAGTGAACACTGCAAGCTTTAAATTTGGCCAGCCAGGCCAAATGAGCCAACAGGTACAATAGTAGCATGTCTGCTATGGGGGAAACCAACCACTCTCTAATGGACTGGAGGCCCACTCCATGGGAGGGAATACATCCCTGATACTGAAAACCTACAACAGGGGTAGTCATGAGCCCTAGGGGTATAATACCTGCTGGTGTCTGGCTAAATGTATATACTATGCTCACCAAACTTCCCATTAAAAACTTCTTTTAGAGCCAGGCGTGGTGGCACACGCCTTTAATCCCAGCACTCGGGAGGCAGAGGTAGGAGGATCGCCGAGAGTTCGAGGCCACCCTGAGACTACATAGTGAATTCCAGGTCAGCCTGAGCCAGAGTGAGACCTTACCTCGAAAAACCAAAAAAAAAAAAAAAAAAAACTTCTTTTCATGTCCATACCCATATATTAATGCTACTCTCACTTTTGGTTAGAGAAGCTTCACTTTTCAGATGATGGTGACATTGGGATGACTCAGAAGGCACCATGGTGCTAAGAAGAAGAGACAGAGGAGTGCTCACCACTGAAACATATCTGACACACTTTCCAAGGCTTAGTATCCACTGCAGAAGAGGTGGCAGAAAGAATGTAAAAGCCAAAGGAAGGGTAGGACTCCTTACAATGTGCTCCTCCAGACACAAAATGGCCTGGATATCCATGACCTTGCAGTGCCTGACACTACCTACACAAGACCATCCTAATTAAAACAGAGACTGATTGAGAGGGGAGAGGGGATATGATGGAGAGTGGAGTTTCAAAGGGGAAAGTGAAGAGAGAGAGGGAAGTACCATGGGGGGTATTGTCTACAATTAAGGAAGTTGTCAATAAAAAATAAATAAATAAAATTTAAAAGGAAATCATACATAAGATCCTAGAAAATAAACTAAATGGAGGATCCAAAAGGAAGAAATAAAAATAAAAGGCAAAACTTAAAAGTAAATAAATAGTAAAAGGATATATAAGTATATATGGTGAGGAATTTTTTGTTGTTGTTAGAATAAAACCTAAAACTAGGGCTGGAGAGATGGCTTAGCAGTTAAGGTATTTGCCTGCAAAGCAAAAGGACCCAAGTTCAATTCCCCAGGACCCACCTAAGCCAGATCCACAAGGTGGCACATGCATCTAGAGCTCATTTATAGTGGGTAGAGGCCCTGGTGTGCCAACTCTCTTTCTCTCTCTCAAATAAATAAAAATAAAATATTAAGAAAACCATTTTTTAAAAAGAAAAAGAAAAAAAGAAAACCTAAAACTGATAAACCACTAGTTAATATAATCAAGAGGAAAAAAAGGAAATACAAACACAGCTTTATTATTAATGGCAAAGGTTGGAAAATATGAAATGGTTAAATAAATAAATGGTTCACTAAAAAGAAACACTGGGCTGGAGAGATGGCTTAGTGGTTAAGGCGCCTGTCTGCCAAGCCTAAGAATGCTGGTTCCAATCTCCAGGTCCCACAATTAGCCAGATGCAAAGTGACGCAAGGGCACAATGCCGCACTTGCCCACAAGGGGGCGCATGCATCAGGATTTCATTCACAGCAGCTGAGAGGCTGCTGGCGCCCCCATCTCTATCTGTCTCCCTCTCCCTCTCTCCTTCTCTCTCTGTCTCTCTCCAAAACTAAAAAATAAAAAAATTTTAAAAAAAGGAACACTGAAAGGCAGAAGAGAAGCCTTAGTACTTAAAGCACTTGCCTGTGAAGCCTAAAGACCCAGGTTCGATTCTCCAGAACCCATGTAAGCCAGATGCACATGGTAGCACATGCATATGGAGTTCATTTGGAGTGGCTAGAGGCCCTGGCACACCAATTCATTCTCATTCTCATTCATATTCTCTCTCTCTCTCGTCTCTCCTCTCTCGCTCTCTCAGATAGACATAAATCTAGCAAGAAGTGGTGGTTCAATTCCCCAGAATCCATATAAACAAGATGAACAAGGTGGCTCATGCATCTGCATTGTTTGCAGTGGCTGGAGGCCCTGGTGCACACACTCTCTATTTTCTACTTTCTCAAATAAAGAGAATGCTTTAAAGAAACAAGAAACATTGCAAATAAAATATATTTTTAAAAGAAAAAAAATTGCAACAGGCTGGAGAGATGGCTCAGTGGTTATGGTATTTGCCTATAAAGCCTAATGACTCAAGTTCGATTCTTCAGTACCCATGTAAGGCCAGATGCACAAAGTGAGGCATGTATCTGAAGTTCATTTGTAGTGGCAGGAGGCCCTGGTGCGCCCATTCTCTCCCTCCCTCAATTGCTAATAAATAAAACAAATTTTATTTTACTTTATTTATTTACTTATTTATTTGAGAGAAACAGGCAGAGAGAGAGAGACAGAGAGAGGGAGGGAGGGAGAGAATGGGCACGCCAGGGCCTCCAGCCACTGCAAACAAACTCCAGATGCATGTGCCACCTTGTACATCTGGCTTATGTGGGTCCTGGAGAATCGAACTGGGATCCTTTTGGCTTTGCAGGCAAGTGCCTTAAAACTGCTAACCCATCTCTCTCCAGCCCCTAAAATAATTTTTTTAATAAATAAAAGTGAAACAATGCAGCATTAAAAGAACAAGGAAAATCTTTATTACAGAGAGGAAAAGATATGTATCAGAAGTTGTCCTTTGTGGGGAAAAAAAAAAGAAATTAGAATCTAAAATCCTATGTTCTTGTTTATACAAAAGGAGGTTATGAAAGAATCAAGACAGTGGTTTCCCACTGGCAGGAATGAAAACTGGGTGGATAGGGAGATGAAGATAGGAAGTATACTTTCACCAAATGTTTTATAATTCTAGGTATTGACAAGGTATTCTTTTGTAATTTTTTTTTTTTTTTTTTTTTTTTTGGTTTTTCAAGGTAGGGTTTCACTCTGGCCCAGGCTGACCTGGAATTAACTATGTAGCCTCAGGGTGGCCTCAAATTTTACCTCTGCCTCCCAAGGGCTGGGATTAAAGGCGTGTGCCACCACGCCTGGCTCCTTTTGTAATTTTTTAAAATAGCCTATGACCAAAATTAATTCACCAAGCAAAGCATGTACTTTTCTGTTCATTTGTTTTTGTTTTTAAAAATATTTTATTTTTATATATTTATTTTAGTGAGAGAGGGAGGGAGAAAGAATGGGCACACCAGGGTCTCTAGCCACTGCAAACAAACTCCAGACACGTGCCACCATGTGTACCTGGCTTATGTGGGTTCTGGGGAGTCAAACCTAGGTCCTTAAGGCTTCTCAGACAAGCACCTTAACCACTAAAGCCAGTTCTCCAGCTGTGTTTTTCTTGTTTTAACATGTTTATTTATTTGCAAGCAGAGACAAGAAAGGGATAGAAGGTCCATCGGGGCCTTGTGCTGCTATAAACCAACTCCAGATGCATGCATCATTTTGTGCATCTGACCGTACACGGGACCTGGAGAACTGAACCTCAGCTACCAGGCTTTGCAAACAAGTGCCTTTAACAAGTAAATCTCCTCAGCTGTTAGTTTGTTTGTAAGACAGGCTCTTATTCATTATGTAGCTCAAACTGACCCCTAACCTCCTGCCTCAGTCTCCAAGTTCTGGGATTACATATATGAGCCACCATACCCAGCTATGTATGTACTATGCTTGAAAATACACCTTGGGGAATGACCCACTTTGAACCCCTCCAACTCAAGAGTTTTCTGCTTTACTTTCTCTCCTAAAATAAAATCTTAACTTACCCTCCCCCCCAAAAAAAACCCCGCCCAACATCTTTGTATTGGGATGTGCAAAATTGAAAGACTGAGTCCTTTTCTTCTGAAGAGCTACAGTCTGGTAGTAATGCAAGCAGCAAATCAATAGTAGACTATGATATGACTGACTCCTTATAGTAAGACATGTTGAGAGACCTGTAAAAACCATCTATATTTACTGTTGCTAAGTTTCCAGTGAAAAAACAAAGGAATCCCGCACTGAATAGAAAGCAGGAAAAAAGGCTTAGTACTGGAGAAAGCAAAGGATATTCAAGAAGTTATTACGTACATACCATGATTTTGCAAGAGGAACTAAGAATTTAAACTGAAGCCAAAACAAATTAAGAAAGGGCAATGACTACCATGTACCTAACTTTATCAACTTCTGCGTGTCTGGCACTGTGCTCAGTGCTAGAGATGAAGAAGTACGAATGACCTCCTTGCAACTGTGGTCTACAGTACAAGGTTTTCCAGACATGGCAGGGAATTCAAGATGGAATTTTGCAACTGTTTGATGCCATGACCTTTCTTGTCTCTCTCTCTACATACTGTTGTCTACCAAAAATACTCTGTATTTTCTGTCTTTACCCATCTTTTGTCTAGCTAATTTCCTCCTCAGGACTTAAATATTTCATCCAGCCTTCTCTGGCTTCCCACACTGAATCACTTTTTTGGTGCTTCAAAGCATGCCATTCTTAACCTGATAACAGAATCTGGAGATATTTACCAGTCTTTACTCAGTATTTTAAGCTACATGAACACAAGGGCTAAATCAATCATGTTCACTACTCTTTAATACTATGCTGTGTCTTCAGCACCAACCAGACAGTATATAGTCAACTCACTGAATTATTTAGTGAACAGTACAGCAAACAGTCATATTTCTGTATCATCAAGCTGACTGTACAAACTTACACTGTATTTACATACTTCAGAATACACACATATAAACATGATTATGTCTATTTCTCAGTGGCTTTAGAATGTCGAACATTTGGATGGAGAAATGGTGTGGTTAAGGCATTTGCCAGCAAAGCCTAAGGACCTGGGTTCAATTCCTCAGTTCCCATGTAAAGCCAGATGCACAAAGTGGGACATACATTTGGAGTTCATCTGCAGCAGCTAGAGGCCCTGTTGCACCTATTCTCTCTGTCTTTCTCTCTCCTCCTCTTTCTCTGCTTGCAAATAAAGTATTTTTTAAAAAAGAATGTTGCACATTTTAAGTATATCTTTTTTTATTTCTTTACACTTTTTTCTTACCTCTCCAGTTATAAATTGTCATTTCATACTATTTTCAAGTCTATGATTCTAGCAGACTGCAACTACTATACCTTTCTACTTGTAAACCAAGAAAATATATTCAGTTATAAAAGAATAAATATTAGTATACAAGTTTTAAGGATTTTATTCTTTTTCAGCAGATACATCAAAAAAGAACCTGATCTTTATAGGTAAGCTATGTATGTTTTCTTTTCTTCACCTTGTAAACAGATTTATTCTGCTATATAATAAAAATAAGCCTAAATAACTTGTTGCTAAACATGTCCTCATTCAAGTAGAAACAAATGAAAGAAAAACATAAAAGTAATCATACCATTCTATAAAGTAAAATTATTTTTAAAAAAGTAACCCAAGGATTAGAGATGGCTTAGCGGTTAAAGTGCTTGCCTGAGAGGCCTAGAGACCCACGTTCAACTCTCTAGATCCCACGTAAACTAGATGCACAAGGTGACACAAACATGCAAGGCTGCACAAGTGCACAAGAGGGCACATGCATCTGGAGTTCAACTGCAGTGGCTGGAGGCCTTTGCGTGTCAATTCTCTCTCTCTCCTTCTTGTTCACATAAAAAAATAACCCAAGATACTAAGAAGGAAAGTATTTTTGAATTTTAATTTATTCAAGGCGTGTATTTTCTCCACTTTCATATATATCAAAATTCAACACACCTCAAAGGAAAGTCTTAAAATTAATATTTTTTCTTACATGTATATAAGATAATGAATGGAGCACCCTAATTTGTGGCACCTTAGATTTGATGAACTATGTGATTTTAAATGACTACAAGTCATATGTCATTGTGACTTTCTTAATTACACAATTCTTTTTTATATTTTAATTTTTTATTTATTTTATTTATGGGGGGGGGAGCACCAGGGCCTTTAGCCACTGCAAACGAACTCCAGATGTATGTGCCACCCTGTTCTGGCTTAAGTAAGTCCTAGGAATTGAACCTGGGTCCTTTGGCTTTGCAGGCAAGTGCCTTAACCTCTAAGCCATCTCTCTAGCCTAATTATACAATACTTAATTAGCTACTCATATATTAACATTTATTCTCCATTAACACATTAAAATGAAAAACCAAATGCTCATATTAATGTTGTGACAAGATGAAAGCAAAATAAAAGAAAAAAAAGACATCAAGAATTTGGTTTCTCCGGGCATGGTGGCACATGCCTTTAATCCCAGCACTCAGGAGACAGAGGTGAGTTCAAGGCCATGCTAAGACTACATAGTGAATTCCAGGTCAGCCTGGGCTAGAGTGAAACCCTACCTCGAAACCCCCCCCACACCACCAAAAAAATGAATTTGGTTTCACTGAGAAATCTTACCAATACCTAAAAGAACTTTAGTCTCCACCTACAAACAATCTTAAAATTTTGCTAGAAATATTCAGTGAAATCCCTGCAACTACTAAGATAGAAACAACTAAGATAGAATCCTTATCTTTTGGGAAAAAATCAATCTTAGCTATATTTTATGCTATCATCATGGGTGTCACCAAAATTCTTCATTCATAGCTGAAAAAAGAAAATAGCCAGTCATGATGGCCCACACTTGTAATCTAGCATTGGGAAGGTTAAAGCAGAAGAATCTCAAATTTGAGCCCAAACTAGTCTACTTGCTGAGTTTTAGGCCAGTTTTGATATTAAGATGTTGTCTCAAAAAAGTAAACAAACAAACAAAAAAAATCCAGTAACAGAAATAGCCAGGCATCATGACACACACCTTTAATCCTAGCACTCAGGAGGCTGAAATAGGATCAGCTATGAGTTCAAAGCCAGCATGGAGGGCTGGAGAGATGGCTTATTGGTTAAGGCACATGCCTGCGAAGCCTAAGGACCCTGGTTCGATTCTCCAGGTCCCACGTAAGCCAAATGCACAAGGGAACTCATGTGTCTGGAGTTCATTTGCAGTGGCTAGAGGCCTTAGAGCGCCCATTCTCTCCCCCCCCCCCCGTCTCAAATAAATAAATAAAATAAAAATATTTTCTTGGAGCTGGAGAGATGGCTTAGCGGTTAAGCGCTTGCTTGTGAAGCCTAAGGACCCCAGTTCAAGGCTCAATTCCCCAGTACCCATGTAAGCCAGCTGCACAAGGTGGTACATGCAGCTGGATGGAGTTCATTTGCAGTGGCTGAAGGCCCTGGTGTGCCCATTCTCTCCTTCTCTCTTTCTCCCTCTCCCCCTCTCCCTCTTTCTCTGTCACTCTCAAATAAATAAATAAATAAAAATAAACAAAGCCAGCCTGGAGCTAGAGTGAGTTTCAGGTCAGCCTGGTCCAGTATGAGACCCTACCTTTAACAAAAGAGCAAACAAAAAATAAAAATAAGGAGCTAGGCATGGTGGCACATGCCTTTAATCCCAGCACTTGGGAGGCAGAGGTAGGAGGATCACCATGAGTTCGAGGCCACCTTGAGAGAACATAGTGAATTCCAGGTCAGCCTGAGCTAGAATGAGACCCTACCTCAAAAACGGGGGGGGCCTGGAGAAATGGCTTAGTGATTAAGGTACTTGCCTGCAAAGCCAAAGGACCCAAGTTTCAATTCCTTAGGACCCACATAAGCCAGATGCCCAAGGTGATGTGTGCATCTGGCATTTGTTCACAGTGTCTGGAGACCCTGGCACACCCATTCTCTCTCTGCCTCTTTCTTTCTCCCAAACAAATAACAAATAAGTAAATAAGACTGCTTCAGATTCTTAGTGTAACAGTTTGAGTAGTCCTGAAAAATACAGGTAGAAATTTTAGTTTGGTTTAATACAGAGTATCACAATTATGTGTTGCATAACTGATTGTGTCTTGAGCTACTATCACATTACATTAATTACATTAATGTAATGTTCAATACTAGCTGGTGAATCCTTAAGGCAGGTTATTCCATCTCTAAATAATCATAACACAAGCAACTTCAAATTTTTCATTTCAACTCTTCCAAAAGAAAAATGTAAGCCACCTATTTCTTGCAATTACTAAACTTATTTCAAAGTTTTTTTTTTTTTTCTTTTGAGATAAGGCCTTAGTATGTAGACCAAGCTGTCTTTAAACTCTCTGTATACCTGTTTCAGCCTTGACCTGTATGCTGGGATTGCAGACATGAGACACCACATCCACTAAGTTATTTTTTTAAGTTATTTTTATTCATAAACATTTGCTCATAAGATAACATATAAATATCAAGAAATACTTCCATTAGAGCCAAAAAGAACAAAATTTAATGAAAAAGTCTTAGAAAATATGCTAATAACATTGCCTACTGAGAAGGTGAAAATCAAGACAAGTAATCATTTTAAAGATATAAAGCTTTGACTTTATAACCAACACTACAGAATAAAACCACAGCAAATCAAAGTTTTCATACTGACCTTTGTCTAGGAACTATAAAGAGTGCCCGTACCAATTTCTTCCTGTTGGCTTTTGTGTTCATGTTCATGCAAAAATCCATTGCTGCCTAAAGGAGAAAGAACAAACTTTTTTTCTTTTAAAAAACAAAAATAGGGGGCCGGGCATAGTGGCACAAACCTTTAATCCCAGAACTAGGGAGGCAGAGGTAGGAGGATCGCTGTGAGTTCAAGGCCAGCCTGAGACTACATAGTGAATTCCAGGTCAGCCTGAGCTACAGAGAGACTCTACCTCAAAAAAAAAAAAAAAAAAAAAAAAAAAAAAAAAAAAAAAAAAAAAAAAAAAAAAACCAAGAAAAACAAAAACAGAACTGGAGAGATGGCTTAGCAGTTAAGGTGATTGCCTGCAAAGCCTAAGGACCTAGGTTCAATTACCCAGTACCCACATTAAGCCAGATGCACAAGGTGGCACATGTGTCTGGAGTTCATTTGTAGTGGATTGAGGCCCTGGCCCACGCATTCTTTCTCTCTCTCTAAAAAAAAAAAAAAAAAAAACTGGGCATGGTGATGCATACCACTAATCCCAGCACTTGGGAGGCAGAGGTAGGAGGATCGCCATGAGTTCAAGGCCACCCTGAAACGGCAGTGAATTGTAGGTCAGCCTGGGCTAGAGTGAGGTCCTACCACAAAAAAAAAAAAAAAAAAATTCAACTTAAGGGCTGAAGAGATGGCTTAGTGGTTAAGGCATTTGCCTGTGAAGCCTAAAGGAGCCAGGTTCAACTCTCCAGGTCTCACATAAGCCAGATGCATTAGGTGGTGCATGTGTCTGGAATTTGTTTGCAGTATCTAGAAGCCCTGGCATGCCCATTCTCTCTCTCTCTCTCTCTCTCTCTCTCTCTCTCTCTCCTCCCTCCCTCCCTCTCTCTCTAATAAATAAATAAAAATAAATATTAAAAAATTCAACTTTGTGTTGATAACAAAACCTCAAGTGTGAAGCACTACTGTGAGATGTCTGATAAATAAATGTAAGAAAGTGTGATTGAGTCTTTTAAAAGCAAGCAAGTTAGTGTTAGTGTAAGAGGCTAGTTCAGTGATAGAAAGCTTACCCAGTATGTAAGATCCCCATATTCCAAATGGGTTCCATCAAGAATATTTTTTAGTGGGCTGGAGAGATGACTCAGCAGTTAAAAACACTTGCTTGCAAACCCTGACAAGCCAAGGTTAGATTTCCCAGTACCCACATTAATTCCATATGCATAAGGTGCTACATATACCTGCAATTCCTTTAGTGGCAAGAGACCATGGCAAATCCATATTCTCATTCTCTATCTATCTATCTATCTCAAATAAGTAAATAAAAATTTTTTTAAAGAATATTTTTTTAAACCAAGAAAACTAGTAGTGCTAGTAAGGTCAATCACAAGCTGAGCATGGTGGTGAACGCTTTTAATTCCAGCACTCAGGAGGCAGAGGTAAGAGGATCGCCATGAGTTCAAGGCCACCCTGAGACTACACAGTAAATTCCAGGACAGCCAGCTAAAGAAAACCCTACCTTGAAAAAACAAAACAACAACAAAAAAAGAAAGAAAGAAAAAAAGGACAATCAAAAAGCAATAACAGGGCTGGAGAGATGGCTTAGCAGTTAAGGCGTTTGCCTGAGAAGCCCAAGGACCCATGTTTAATCTCTCTCCAGATCCCATGTAAACACAAAGGTGAGGCAAGCACAAGGATGCACATACCCACTAGGTGGCGCAAGCATCTGAAATTCAACTGCAGCAGGGGAGGCCCTGGAGTGCCAATCCTCTCTCTGCCCCCCCATATATATATACATACATACATACATACATACATACATACATACATACATACACACACACACACACACACACATATACACACATATATATACATACATACATACATATATATACATGAAAAAAATTTAAAGAAACAGTAACAGACTTCCCATTAAGATGGCATAGTAGCCACACTGAAGTAGGCTGGAGGAGGGGAGTGCAAAAAACAGCACAATACACTCTTCTACCAAAAAGTGAAGGTGTGTATGGAATTATTAACCCCAGCAGAGAAACAAGAGAGACCCAGAGCTTCTAGCAACCACACAACCAGCCAGAATCGCTCTAGCCGCTGGCAGCTCTGGCAGTTGTACGGGAAGAACTACTTGTCAGGCGCTGCCTGAGCTGCAGGAGCAGAACCACAGTGAGGGACTATCCACTCACACCAGCCCTGCTGGTTAAGAAACCTGAAGGAGGAGACAAGGACCTGCTGAACGGCTCCTGAAGAAGACAGCAGAGATCAACTAAGCAGCTCCAGAAGAACTCCAAGCACTGTCCATAGCCTCCCCTCCCCCCAAGCGCCAGCACCAGGAACCACTGGGGATCTCAGGACCGCAAGAGATCTCAGCCACACAGCACCCAGCACAGAGCATCCATCTAGAGTTTGCTTACAGCAAGAAGCAGCCCTGGAGCACCCATACACACTCTCTCATTCTCTTCTGGCAAATAAATAAAAATGTATTTAAGTTTTTTTGTTGGTCTTTTTGAGGTAGAGTCTCACTCTAGCTCAGGCTGACCTAAAATTCATTCTGTAGTTCCAGGCTGGCCTTAAACTTACAGTGACCTACCTCTGTCTCCCAAGTGCTAAGAATTAAAGTCATATGCCACCACACCCAGCTAAAAATATATTTAAAAGAAATTCGTTTATGAGGAAGTTACTGGAGTCCAAAAGGAATATGGTGACTCCTATTTTTCATCTGGTTCTAATAAAGTAACTCAGAATTTACCACGTTGACTTTACTTATAACAGCTCTAATACCAAACTGGTACTAAGGGATACATCCCATTAGTATGGTCTGACATAAGTAATAATAATCTATCTAGGGCTGGAGAGATGGCTTAGTGGTTAAGGCGCCTGCCTCCTAAGCCTAAGAACGCGGTTCCAATCTCCAGGTCCCACGTTTAGCCAGATGCAAAGTGACGCAAGGGCGCAATGCCGCACTTGACCACAAGGGGGCGCACACATCTGGATTTCGTTCGCAGCAGCTGAGAGACTGCTGGCGCACCCATTCTCTATCTGTTTTCCTCTCCCTCTCTCTCTCTCTCTCTCCAAAAAAAAAATAATGTAATATAAGTGTGACATACATACATACATACATACATACATACATACATACATACATACATACATACATATTACACACACTATACTTCTCATTCATTCATTCATTGTGAATAGGTCTCATGTAGTCCAGGCTAGCTTCAAACTACCTATATAGCCAAGGATGACCTTGAACTCCTAATACCCCTGCCTCCACTTCCCAAGCACAAGGATTATAGTTGTACCATCATGCCCAGTTTATGCAATGCTGCAAATCAAACGCAGGGCTTCTTGCATACTAGCCAAGCACTCTACAAACTGAGCTACACCCCCTGCCCTCTAATAGATGTGAGGAGCACCTTCTCTACATCCACCTTTTATGCATACTCAAAATACGGGGTGGAGGTAAGCAGCAGTGTCAAGATACTGCTCTCATTTTACTTGCAAACAAAGAATATTCTATTCCAGGTTACCAAAGGAAAGGCTGAGTCTTATTCAAAACTTAGAAAAATGATTAAGGTTGAAGAGATAATTATTACCAAGTTTCTTAAAACATTTTTTGAATATTAATTTATTTATTTGCAAGCACAGAGAGCAAGAAGGAGAATGGGCACACCAGAGCTTCTAGCCACTGCAAATGAACTCCAGATCTACGTGCCACTTTGTGCATCTGGCTTACGTGGGCCCTGGAGAATCGCACCCAGGCTGTCAGACTTTACAAGCAAGTGTCTTAACCACTGGACCATCTCTCTAGCCCCTATTACCAAGTTTTTTTTAACTAAAAAAAAAGAAAAAGGGATGGAGAGATGGCTCAGCAAGAAAGAGCATTTGCTGCAAACATGAGGTCCTGAGGAGATCTGAGAGACTGCCTGAGTTTGAGTCTCTATAAACCTCGTGAATAGTTGGGAATGGCCATGCATATATGTACTACTAATCCTGTGGGGAACACAGACTGGAGATCCCTGGGGCTTATGTAATCCACAGCTCTGTGTGCAGAGAGAGACTCCATCTCAAGGAAACATGCGGATGAGTAATAAAACTATAGCTGAAATAATCTGAACACTCCAAATTATAAAACTCTTCAATGTCTATGTGCTTGAGAAAAATTATATGATTAAAAATACCTTGTCAATCAAATCTCGGTTGACACAGTTGGGCAACTGCTGGAGAAAAGCATCTACTATGAGCTTGAGATGAGATCCAGTGCTGGCTTCTTCATCTTCTTGTTCTAATATAAAATTAGTTTTTAAACAGGTTACAAAGTAAGTATTTAAGAACAAAAGCATCCAACTGTAGGTTTTCTGGGAAATGTACTTCTAGAGTTACTCCTATTCTCATGGAAAAGCATTTAAGATACTTCTAAAGGGCTAACACTTGCACAGCAAGTCTAAGGCCCTAGATTGAATCCTCAGTACTAAAAATCAAATCAAAACAAGGTACTTCTCCGAAGATGAGTATCTCTAGAATTCTAATTCCGAATACCACAATCTTTCAAATACTAAGGATAAAAAGGCAATAGTTTACCTTAAACACACAAAAAAAGCTATTCACAAAATGCATGTAGTCTTACAGTAAATGCAGTATTTTTATCTGCCTGCCATTCTATCCACAATGTTCTATAATTAATAATACTGCTATTTTATCTACAATGTTCTATAATTAATAATACTGCCAACTTTTTTTTTTTTTTTTTAGGTAGGGTCCCACTCTAGCTCAGGCTGACCTGGAATGCACTATGTAGTCTCAGGGTGGCCTCGAACTCATGGTGATCCTCCTACCTCTGCCTTCCAAGTGCTGGGATTAAAGGCATGCACCACCACGCCCAGCCTGTATGATTTTTTTGGGGTGGTGGTGAATGGCTGCTACCAGACACAGCACAGGACTAGCAAAGAATTCTATTTACATATAGGTAATGAGAAAAACCTTTCTTTGAACCACTGATTTAAATAATACTAGCATTAGCTAGTATTATTTAAGCCTGGGGAAGGCTCAGCCATGTTTACCCTCTCTTCATGACACAGAAGAAAAGAACCTGCTACACAGCAATGAGGCTGACAGGAAGAAATATTGACAGAAGATAACCTTCAATTCAAGAATCATAACTATTAAATTCAGTAGTTGATGGGGATGGTAGTTCAATAGTAGAACATTTGTCTAGCATGCAGAAGTCACTAGGTTTGATTCCCCCACATTGTAAAAACAAAAATATTAAAAATAAAGCTGGGAGTAGTGGCTCACGCCTTTGATCTCAATATTCAAGAGGCTGAAAGGGAGGATAGCCATGACTTCAATTACCAGCAGGCTGCGTCGTTCTGCTGCCCAGGCCCAGAAAGTTTGATCAAGGTTAAATTTGAATAGACTGATGTACTTGGAGAAAGATATGGGACTGAGACATTTAAGATTTTAAGTTGGAAAACTCAAGCAAGTTTAAAATAACTGACACAGAGACTGATTGCTGAAGCTGCTATTTTCAAATAAATTAACATTTGGAAGGAAGATGGCCAAACTACCTGTGGAAAGACTGTGATAGACATGCAAACTTTTGGAAAAGAACTGACTGAAGAAAGAATTTGCTTTTCACAGTTACCATTTATTTCATCCCCCAATTAAAATTATGGCTGTGTCCTACCTACCTGCCAGTGGTTTTGAAAACATAAAAAATTGCATAGAATGGTCATAAAATACACATGGTTTCAGGAGCCACCACTGAGATGTGGCATATAGGCAGGGCATGATGACCCTCATAAATAGGCTGGCAAAGCCACTGGAAGATAGATGTGGTTTACAACAGAGACCAAGGATGTTTAGATATACTAGGACTATTCAAGGGCTACTATGGAGACTGCTGGCTCAGGATGGAGGGGCGAAAATACAAAATCCAGAGATTGTCAGTCACTGGTTATGATTTCGGACTTGAACTACAGATGTTTGCTTGATGGTTATTGAGTTTACATTGTTCCAGTCTCTCCATGCTATGCCTTACAGCAGTTAAAAGTGTTTATTGTATGTCTTTATATATAAAGTATATAACTTATTTTGACTTTACAGGATCCCAGCTAAGAGACTATCTTATCTTATATCTCAGATGAAACTTGGGACTTTAAAAACTATCTTAAGTTGATAAAGGCTATGGGGACCTTTTTTTTTTTTTTTTTTTTTTGGCTTTTTGAGGTAGGGTTCCACTCTAGCCCAGGCTGACCTGGAATTCACTATGTAGTCTCAGAGTGACCTTGAACTCAGTGATCCTCCTATCTCAGTCTTCTGAGTGATGGGATTAAAGGTGTGCACCACCACGCCCAGCTCGATATGGGGACCTTTGAATGGACACTATACAATGTGAGATGAGTTATAAATCTACTGGGGGCCAGGCAGAATGTGATGGTTTAAATTAATGTTCCCCAATTGATTCCAGAGTTTATTAAAAGCTTGTAATTTGGATCTCCAGTCACCTAGCTGGAGGAGGTATCT
The DNA here is from genome assembly GCA_036365145.1 of Orientallactaga sibirica. Lineage (NCBI taxonomy): Eukaryota > Metazoa > Chordata > Mammalia > Rodentia > Dipodidae > Orientallactaga > Orientallactaga sibirica. The sequence continues at coordinate 8,473,264 of JAEOAD010001030.1, forward strand.
ACATGGGTGGATACTAGGGTTCAGCTCTAAGGTGTGAAAGTAAATTTAAAACTACAGTCTAAAGATATGCAAAGTGCTTGAGCTTTGCCTAGAGTTCCTGAAGTGTGCATGCTTGCTTTTTTTCTCTCTGCTTACATCTGTGAAAACAAGCCAGTTTCTTCTGCCATTACGGAACTTCTCCTAGATCTGTAAGCTTCGAATAAATTCCCTTCCTCCACAACTGTGTCTGGTCTGATGGTTCATCCCAGTGACCAGAAGCTATCTACTACACCACATAAAGCCAGATGCTCAAGGGGGTATATGCATCTGGAGTTTGTTTGCCATGACTAGAGACCCTAGCGTGTCCATTCATTCATTCATTCATTCATTCATTCATTCATTCATTCATTCTCTCTCTCTCCTTCCTCTCTCTCTCCCTCCCTCCCTGCAAATAAATAATAAAAAAAATTTTAAAAAGAAACATCAAGTGCATTTAGGTTAAAGACTGCCATAGAATTAAAATACTCAGGACAAAGCTAGCAAGCTGTCAGTAAAGTTTAAGAAATATTTTAAAATATTTATGAGATATTTGGAATTTATATGATCACTAAATTGAAGTTGCATAATATTGAATGACAGTCTCTTCTAAATTCTACAATAGTGATGGTCTGAAATGGTAGAAAAGCAGGTAAATGAAAAACAGAATAACAAGAAAAGATCCCCTTTATTAGGCAAGAATGTAAAAAAAATAATCAAATATGAAAACTGAGGAAACAGTTCCTCACCTTGTTCATCAAGGAGTTTCTTTGTAAGATCTTCAGCTTCATCTCCACCCTCCAACTCCAAGGTATCATCATTAATTTCTAAATTCTCCAACTCAAGTTCCAAGTCATCTGGACTAGATACCTCTTTATTGTCCTTTGGTTCTTTTGCCTCTGTTTAAAAACAAAGAATAAGAATCTGGAGTATTGTGGTAGTACAGCACTTGCCTAGCACCCTGAGACTACATAGTGAATTCCAGGTCAGCCTGGGCTAGAGTGAGACCCTACCTTGAAAACCAAAAACAAAAAAAAAAAAAAAAAAAGAATAGCCAGGCATGGTGGCGCATGCCTTGGGAGGCAGAGGTAGGAGGATTGCTGTGAGTTCGAGGCCATCCTGAGACCACACAGTATATTCCAGGTCAGCCTGGCCTAGAGCAAGGCACTACCTCAAAAAGAAAATCATTTTTAAATATTACTACAAAAAAATAGATAAGGGTTCACAAAATCTTTATAACTTGTCTATCTACATATATATTTGCTAAACTTGAGCAAAAACAATATGTTTAGATTTGTTTTGTTTTGTTTTGTTTTGTTTTGTTTTTTTTCAAGGTAGAGTCTCACTCTAGCTCTGGCTGACCTGGAAAATTTATTAATAATTTTATTTATTTGCAAGGAGAAAGAGAGTATTAGTGAGTGAATAAGTGTGTGTGTGTGTGTGCACGCACATGCGCATGAGCATGCCAGACCTCTTGGCTCTGAAAACAAACCCCAGATGCATGCACCACTTTGTGCATCTGGCTTTACATGGGTACTGGGAAAGTGAATCTGCTTGGGCCAGCAGGCTTTGCAAATAAGTGTCATTAACCACAGCAATCTCCCCATCCCCATATTCAGATTGAGTTTTTTTTTTTTCTGAGATAGTGTTTCACTGTAGCCCAGGCTGACCTGTAGCCTCGAGGTGGTCTCAAGCTCACAGTGATCCTCCTGCCTACTACCTTGGCCTCCCAAGTGCTGGGATTAAAGGCAGTGCCTGGCCATATTAAGCTCATTAAGAATCTAACTTTGGAGCCGGGCGTGGTGGTGCACGCCTTTAATCCCAGCACTTGGGAGGCAGAGGTAGGAGGATCGCCGAGAGTTCGAGGCCACCCTGAGACTACATAGTTAATTTCAGGTCAGCCTGGACCAGAGTGAGACCCTACCTCGAAAAACCAAAAAAAAAAGAATCTAACTTTGGGCCGGGTGTGGGGGCGCATCCCTTAGTCCCAGCACTTGGAAGGCAGAGGTAAGAGGATCACCTTGAATTTGAGGCCACCCTGGAAAAAAAAAAAAAAAAAAAAAAGAACCTAACTACTTCAGGCAAGACAGATGGCTTAATGTTAAAGGTATTTGGTTGCAAAGTCTGACTTCCTGGGTTCAATTCCCCAGTACCCACATAAAGCTAGATGCACAAAGTGGTAATGCATCTGGAGTTTGTTTGCAAGCAGTTAGACACCCAGGTACACCAATTCTCTCTCCCCCTGCAAATAAATAATAAATAAAATATTTTTTTAAATAAAAGAAACCTAACTTCTTTAGCTCTACGTATTTGTTCACTGAAGGAAGGAATGGATAAACAGACAGGTAAAAGGCAGCTTACATGATGTGAGGATCTGCACTATAGCCTTTGGCAATAACATTTCATTGAAGTGGTCTTACATTAAGCAAGTTCTCAAACGCCAAGGTGAGGAGTTCAAACTTTTTCCTTGGCTGGGTTATGAGCAGGAAGTATATTTAAGTAGGATAAATCAGGAGCTGGAGAGGTGGCTTAGTGGTTAAGGTGCTTGCCTGCAAAGCCTAAGGACCCAGGTTTAATTCCATAGAACCCATGTAAACCAGATGCACAAAGTGGCATTAGTATCTAGAGGTCGTCTGCAGTGGCAAAAGGCCCTGGAGTGCCCATTCAGAGGTGGCTTAGTGGTTAAGGTGCTTGCCTGCAAAGCCTAAGGACCCAGGTTTGATTCCATGGGTTCCCATGTAAACCAGATGCACAAAGTGGCATTAGTATCTAGAGGTCGTCTGCAGTGGCAAAAGGCCCTGGAGCGCCCATTCACACACACCCCTCATACTCATTCACCCACTCATATTCAGTCTCATTCTCTCTCTGCTTGCAAATAAATAAATTGGTTTTTTTTTAAATTGATTCCAAAAGCATGAGGACCTGGGCTCAACCGCCAGTACTCACATAAAGAGACTGGGCTCACTCAGCCAATGTAGTCTAGTGAGCCCACCTACATGTGCACCTACCACACCTACACACGTTACATAAATAAACAAAGGCTGAAGAGACAGCTTAGCGATTAAGGCATTTGCCTGCAAAGCCAAAGGACCCAGATTCAATTCCCCAGGACCCACTTAAGCCAGCTAAATAAGGTAGCACATGTGCCTGATGTTTGTTTACAGCAGCTGATGGAGATTTGGGAATTAACACCTCTTGAAGGCAGTGTATTGTTGGGGGTGGGCTTATGGGTTTTATAGCCAATTTCCCTTTGCCAGTGTTTGCACACTTTCCTTTTCTTGTTGTCCACCTGATGTTGGCCAGGAAGTGATGTCTACCCTCTACTCATGCCATCGTTTTCCCTGCAATTGTGGCGTGTCACCTCAAGTCTGTAGACTAAAATAAACCCTTTTTTCCCAAAAGCTGCTCTTGGTCAGGTGATTTCTGCCAGCAATGTGAACCTAACTGCAACAGTACAGTTGGTATCGAGGAGCTGTGTCATTTGCTCCTACACACCTGACTGTGTGGCTTTGGCCTTTTGGAGCTGATTTTCAAGAGGAATGCGGGAGGATTTGAAATCTTGGCCTAAGAGACACCTTGAAGTGCTTGATGGACTATTTTGGTCAAAGCTGGAAGACCTGAATGCAGTAAGAACTATGGACTGTGAGGTTTGACTTATGAGGGTGAGAAAGAGCTTTGCCTGGACTGTGTGAGGGGTTTACTGTTATACCCGTGTCCTGAGAATTTGTGCAGGGTTGCATTGTATACAGATGGATTGGTGTTGAGTACAGGGATATGGCACAGAATTGAAATCTATGGGCTGAAACTTCTGCTCGTTCCGCTGTAATTATATGAGAGATTACAACCTTTGAGATTGGGCCAACTGACCTGCACTGAGGCAACAGGAAGAATGTAGTCTTTTGCAGGAGCCTGAATGCTAAAGGAGTGTCCTGTTCTTCAAAGTATGCTTTATTCCCCGGATTAACAAATTGCCACCCTATCTGGTGTTATGGAGAATAAAAAATGCAGGCAACAGAGAGTCATTGAATTTGCAACATGGTCTCGTGTTTTGGAAACGGCCATGGGCAGTGTGAAGCAGGTTTGCTGTATGCCTGAGTGGAGACCCGATGGAGCCATGAAGATGAACTGTGAGATTCAGTGGAGACCCAGTGGAGATGCCAGGACCATGAGATTGCTGCCAAGGAGAACTGCCGGCTCCAGATGAAGTTTTCCAGGACTGTGAGGAGCCTAGCTGGGGGCAGGGAATTGGAACTCCAGAGACTTGTTGCTAGTTAGAATTTTCAGATTTGGAGAATTATCACTGGCTAGAGTGGTTGGACTTGGAGCTACAGAGTTTGATGTTTTCCCTGTTTAAATCCTTATAATGGCTGAATATTTTTTAGTATTTTATTTTTATTTATTTGAGAGAGAGAGAGAGAGAATGGGCACGCCGGGGCCTCCAGCCACTGTAAATGAATTCCAGATGTGTGCACCCCCTTGTGCATCTGGCTTACGTAGGTCCTGGGGAATGGAACCTGGGGTCCTTTGGCTTTTCAGGCAAGCACCTTAACTGCTAAGCCATCTCTCCAGCACCCTCCCCTTTTTAAAAAAACTTTTTTTTTTTTTTTTTTTTTTTTTGAGGTAGGGTTTCACTCTGGTCCAGGCTGACCTGGAATTAACTACGTAGTCTCAGGGTGGCCTCGAACTCACGGCAATCCTCCTACCTCTGCCTCCCAAGTGCTGGGATTAAAGGCATGCACCACCACGCCCAGCTCAAAACATTTTATTTTTATTTGAGAGAGAAAGAGATATAGAAATGGGCAGGTAGAGAGAGAATGGTGGTTGAATATTTCTTTGCTATGCCCAATGCCATCTTTGCAGTATGAGTGTTTTTCCTGTGCTATTTTGGGTTTTGGGTTTTTTTATGTTATTATTATTATGGCTCAGTTAAAAGACCTTAGATTATGGGGATGTTTAAACATCATTAGGATTGATAAAAACTATGAGACTTTTTAAGTTGGACTGAATGCATTGTATTTTATATCATGTATGGATATCAGTCTATGGAGGCCAGAGGTGTCAGTGTCAAATCTCCAAGTCCGATAATTCTAACCAGTAACAAATCTCTGGAGTTCCAATTCTGCACCACCACACCCACCAGCTAGGCTACTCACAGTCCTGAAAAACTTCATCGGGGCCGACCGTCTTGTGGTCCCAGCATCTCCACTGGGTCTCCACTGCAACCAATGGTCCATCTTCACAGTTCCACTGGGTCTCCATGCAGGCATTATCCAGCAAACCTGCTTCACACTGCACATGGCCGTTTCCAAAACACAAGACCATATTGCAAAAATTCAATGACCCTCTCTTGCCTGCATTTCTTAATTCTCCATAATACCAGGTAGGGTGGCAATTTGTTAATCCATGGGGTAATAAAGCACACTTTGAAGAACAGGACACTCCTTCAGCATTCAGGCCCCTTCAAAAGAGTCTACATTCTTCCTGTTGCCCCCAATACAGATTAGCTGGCCCAATTTCAAAGGTTGTAATCTCTCATATAATTGCAGCTGAATGAGTAGAAGTTTCAGCCCAAAGATTTCAAGTCTGTGCCATATCCCTGTACTCAATACCTGTCCATTTGTACACAATGCAACCCTGCACAACTTCTCAGGACACGGGCATAACAGTAAGCCTCTCACACAAACTGCTTCTAGCCCAGTTCAAGCAAAGCTCTTTCTCACCCTCATAAGTCAAACCTCACAGTCCATAGTTCTTACTGCATTCAGGTCTTTCAACTCTGACCAGAATAGTCCGTCAGGCTGTACTTACAGCACTGCAAAGTGTCTCTTAGGCCAAGATTTCAAATCCTTCCAAATTCTTCTTGAAAACCAGCTACAAAAGGCCAAAGCCAGGTGTCTAGCAGCAAATGACACAGCTCCTCAATTTCAACTGTACTGTTGCAATCAGGTTCACACTGCTGGCAGAAATCACCTGACCAAGAGCAGCTTTTGGGAAAAAACAGTTTATTTTGGCTTACAAACTGGAAGGGAAGCTCCATGATGGCAGGGGAAAACGACAGCATGAGCAGAGGGTGGACATCACCCCTGCCCAGCATAAGGTGGACAATAGCAACAGGAGAGTGTGCCAAACACTGGCAAGAGGAAACCGGCTATAATGCCCATAAGCCCACCCCCAACAACTGCCTCCAAGAGTCATTAATTCCCAAATCCCCATCAGCTGGGAACCTAGCACTCAGAACACCCAAGTTTATGGGGGACACCTGAATCAAACCACCAAAGTATGCATGCATGTTATATGCATGTGTGTACATGCATGTGGAAGCCACAAAATAAACTACATGTTTTTCCTTAGGTATGCCATCCACCTTGTTTTGCAACAGGGTCTCCTATTGGCCCGGTGTCATCAATCAGGATAGACTAGCTAGCGAATAAGCTCCAGGGATCCTCCTTGTCAATGCTTCCCACACCACACCAAGCACTTCTGTGTGAGTACTGAGGATCAATCAGTCCTCATGCTTGCAAAGCAAACATTTTATTGACTGAACTATCTTCTCAGCCCCCAATTTCCTTTACCTTCTTTTAAAGTGAAATGAAAGGAACGAAACATCTTACATTGTGATACTCAATGCTATATACCATGATTATGCGAATGAAAGCTCTAACTCGAGCACAGCCTCTAAACTGAGACGGACTATTTTCTTAATCTTCTTTACATTCAAATATAATTGAGTGAATTCATATAGTCCAAGTAGGTAATGTTCTAAATATCAGAGCCACAAAATCACATATTCAATCATCAATGTTTTCTAATATTGGCTTTTAAAAAGCATGTAACAGCGGCTGGAGAAACGGCTCAGCAGTTTGAGGCACTTGTTTGTAAAGCCTGACAACCCAGGTTCAATTTCCCAGTACCCACGTAAAGCTAGATACAGAGACTGGTGCATGCACCAGAACTGAGTCTGCAGTGGCAAGAGGAACTGGTGCAGTTCAAATAATTTCTTAAAAAAGAAAAAACACTGCTCTTAAGAAATTGATATTGTGGGCTGGAGAAATGGCTTAGCCACTAAGGCGCTTGCGTGCAAAGCCAAAAGATCCCAGTTAGATTCTCCAGGACCCACGTAAGCCAGATGCATGAGGGGGGCGCATGCACGTGAAGATCATTTGCAGTGGCTGGAAGCCCTGGCGTGCCCATTCTCTCTCTCTGCCTCTTTCCCTCTCTCAAATAAATAAACAAAATATATTTGTTTAAAAAAAAAAAGAAAGGAGGGCTGGAGAGATGGCTTAGCGGTTAAGGCGCCTGCCTGCTAAGCCTAAGAACGCTGGTTCCAATCTCCAGGTCCCACGTTTAGCCAGATGAAAAGTGATGCAAGGGTGCAATGCCGCACTTGCACACAAGGGGGCGCACGCACCTGGATTTCGTTCATGGCGCGCCCATCTCTATCTGTCTCCCTTTCCCTCTCTCTTTCTCTCTGTGTTTCTCTCCAAAAATAAATAAAATAATAAAAAAAATTTAAAAAAGAAAGAAAGAAAGAGAGAGAGAAAGAAGGAAGGAAGGAAGGAAGGAAGGAAGGAAGGAAGGAAGGAAGGAAGGAAGGAAGGAAGGAAAGGAAAAGGAGGCAGGCATGGTGGCGCACGCCTTTAATCCCAGCACTCGGGAGGCAGAAGTAGGAAGATCGCCATGAGTTCGAGGCCACCCTGAGACTACAGAGGGAACTCCAGGTCAGCCTGAACTAGAGTGAGACCCTACTTCGAAAAACCAAAAAAGAAAGAAAGAAAAAAGAAAGAAGGGAGGGAGGGAGGGAGGGAGGAAGGAAGGAAATTGATACTGGACTGGAGAGATGGCTTAGCAATTAGAGCACATGCCTGCAAAGCCTAATGACTCAGGTAAATTCTCTAGGTCCCACGTAAGCCAGATGCACAAGATGACACACGTGTCTAGAGTTCGTTTGTAATGGCTGGAGGCCCTGGCATGCCCATTTCTTTCTCTCTCTTTCTCTCCCTCTCTCTGTCTCTAATAAATTATTTAAAACAAAAAAAGAAATTGAGCCGGGCATAGTGGTGCACACCTTTAATCCCAGCACTTGGGAGGCAGAGGTAGGAGGATCACCATCAGTTCGAGGCTACCCTGAGACTACATAGTGAATTCCAGATCAGCCTGAGCTAGAAAGACCCCACCTTGGAAAAACAAAACAAAACAAACAAAAAAAGGAAATTGGTATTTTCAGATGGGCATGATGGAGCATGTGTTTAATCTCAGAATTTGGGAGGCTAAGGTAGGGGGATCATCATGCATTTAAGGCCAGCCTAAGCTACAGAGTGAATTGCAGGTCAGCCTGGGCTACAGTGAGACCCTGCTTCAAAAGAACTAAAAAAGGTTGCTAGGGAGATGACTCAGAAGCTAAGGCACTTGCCTGCAAAGCCTAACTACCCAACTTTAATTCCCCAGTTCCCACATAAAGCCAGATGCAGAAAGTGGCACATGTATCTGGAGTTCATTTACAGAGGCTGGAGGACCTCTCCCTGATTCTCTACTTGCATATAAATCAATCATTTAAAATTTTAAAAGACAACTAAAAAGATTTATATTTTAACAGAGGAAATTAAATTAATGTTCATGAGGCTGAGGAGATTACTCAGTGGGTAAAAAGATGCTTGCTTGCAAAGCCTGATGGCCACTGTGTAAAAACAGACACAAAAAGTAGTGCAAGCATCTGGCATTCCAAAAGATCCATGTACATAAGTACATACGTACGTACATACATACATACATATACTTTTTTTTTGGCGGGGGGTATGTTCTAAGTAGTCTCTTGCTCTAGCCCAGGCTGATCTGGAATTCACTGTGTAGTCTCAGAGTAGCCTTGAACTCAGGACAATCCTCCTACCTCTGCCTCCTGAATGCTGACATTAAAGGCATGCACCACCATACCCAGCACATATAGGTTTTTAAACAAAGAAAAACCTGAGAAATAATGTCTAACTGGTATTTAGCACCACCTTGTCTATTAATGATTCCAAAGCTTTCAATTTCTCTCAACTATTCTTCACAAAGAGCTGGCTGGACCTAGACTAGAAAGAACATCATAATGTAAACACCATAGACAACTTGTGTTTTCCCCAACAATCCAAATGTCTTCCAAGATCTCAGGTGACTGCATTGTAAGATACTAAAAATAACACTGTCAAATTAATCCATACTGACTGATAAAAATATGTTAACCAGCTGAGCATGGTGGTGCACATCTTTAATCCCAGCACTTGGGAGGCAGAGGTAGGAGGAAGGACTACTGTGAGTTCAAGGCCACCCTGAGACTACATAGTGAATTCCAGGTCAGCCTGAGCTAGAGTGAGACCTTACTCCAAAACCAAAATAAAACCAAAAACAATGTTAACCATCTACTGTATTTTCTCAGTTTCTTTTCATCTGTCCTCTAATCTCTTAATTTCTACAATGAAAGAAGAAATGTCTTACATCATGATATTCAATGCCCATGTTTCTCCTACTGATAAGTTAATTATCACCCTTTAATGTTCCATTCCATACTATTCTGTCATTCATCTAATCTAAGGCTCATATTAACAATACTAGTAATTTTTTAAAACACCCATCACTTTGAAGCTGATTTCTATAGCACTTAATGTTAGTTTGTTTCTGCTAGAATTTACCTTTGGAATCATCTTTATTAGATTCTTTGCTCTGACAACTTTTCTCATTGTCTTTAAACAAGATGGCTGGAACAAATGCTTTCAAATCAATGAGGTTCTCATAAAAATTCCGAGCATCTTCATCTTCCCATATGCCACCTTCTAAGTCATAGTCTCCAGGTTTACCAGGTGTAAATATATCAATTCCAGGGCCATGCTCTACAATAAAATAAACCATAAGCCATTAACATCACTTCAGGTACAGCACTATAAATATGACATTGTATTTTTTTAATTTTTCATATTGTAGCTATTGAATCAGGATTATTTCAACAGACTGGAGATTTTTTCAATTAACAATATGACCGCTTTTAATATCAAGTCACAAAGGCCATGAATTAGATAAGAACAGAACATATCCATATCCCTAGATAAGGAATTCAGGAGCATTCTTCATTGTGATAATTTTTGGTTCATAATAGATCACTAGTTGATAACTAGAAAAGAAAGAATAAAATATATAAATCTTTCTTTTTTCTTTGGGAGGAAGTGTGTTGAGAATCAAACCCATGGCCTAAGGAATGCCAAACAAGTACCCTGAACTATGTCCTCAGACCTACAGTGCAGATCTATTACAAGGTGGAAAAATATTCTCTCTCCTTTTATATAACTTTACATTAATTAACTCAGAACACTGAAAACAATTTCCTACTTCATTATCATGAGACCACCCATAGAATTTATTCTGTACTTCTCTCCAAACTAAAAGTATAAATTTGGGGCTGGAGAGATGGCTTAGTGGTTAAGGTATTTGCCTGCAAAGCCAAAGAATCCCGGTTCAATTCTCCAGGACCCACATAAGCCAGATGCACAAGGGGGTGCATGCATCTGGAATTCGTTTGCAGTGGCTAGAGGTCCTGGTGCGCCCATTCTTTCTCTCTTTCTCTCTCTCTCTTTCTGTCTCTCTCTGCCTCTTTCTCATTCAAATAAATAAATAAAATACAAAATTATAAATGCAATAAAGCAGATTAAATAATGGTATAAAATAGAATTAAATTACTCTAACAAAAGTTATAAAGAAACATATAAACAAAAGCAAAGGGTAAACTAGCACACCATATTGACGATACAAACCCAAATAGTTATTATCTATTTAGGACACATAGTATAATAAAACATAATACGATTTTGTTCTCTCGTTCCATACACCCCCTAAAACCTTTAGAATTTCCAGATAAGCGTTTTGTTACTCATAAGTAAATTTGCCTGAAATTATACTAGTAAGGTAAATTAAAGTGGGACAACCTTAAGAATAAGGCCAGTCACCAGAAAAAAAACAAGTGAGTATCCACTAACCTCAAGTATGTAAGGGTAGGAACTAGCTCTGTAAAAAAGTCTGGAATAGAAGTGCAATTATAAGCCTAGCCTACATAATGAAACAGGCAAAATGAAGCTCTGAAACAAGATTTGATGAGTTGGTGAACACTCCCATGTACAGGAAGGGTTTCCCACTCCTGTGTAGACGTCATTTGGTTGTTTATCTGTATCCTTTACAATTCTTTCTTAATAACCAGGTAAATCTAAACTGCTTTTCTGTGCTCTGTTAGCTATGTTATTAACTTATCACATCACAGGAGGCATCCATCTGTTGAAACCCTTGCCTTATATGGCCTATCATTCAGAAGCACAGGAAACCAGACTTGCAACGGCCTCGTAACTGGGCAGTAGTTTTGTATGGAGGGGACTATGCCTCCTCCTGCATTCCCTCCAATCCCAACCATGGCCATAGTCTGGGGTCTTCTGTCCCAAAGGAAAGGAATTCACACAGAGTACAGGTAGAGCAAGCATGCAGTCAGGATTTATTTTTAGCAGGCAAAAAAGTGAAAGCACAAAGTGCACCCACCAAAGTGGAGAGTGGACCCAGGCAAGCTGCAACAGACCCCCCTCCCTCTGGTGTTTAGACTTATAAATCTTGGTCCATCAATTCTCCTCCCTTGGTCCACCCACATGGTAGTCTGGAGTGATCTCTTTCCTGGAATAGGCAGAGACTTTCTTAGAAGCCATTCTTACCCACAATTTAGTTTGTTACAATCATATGCAGAAATATGTACACATGGGTTAACTACACATAAACTTAAGAAGACTATTAGGGAAAAACGACAGTGCTCCTCAGGAAGGGTTTCAAGAACTGCCTTGTTTTCTTAGAGCCCTACCCTTCCTCTTATCTTGATTAGCATGCTGTTTTCAGAAAGAGATACATATTCTAACTTAAGACAAAAATTAATAAAACCTCCAAGCAGGTAAGTAAAAGAGAACATGAAAAGATTATTAACCTCAGTACTAATCAGGATAAAGCTTTTGTAATGACTAGAAGCCCTGGTGTGCCCATTTTCTCCCCTTCCCCCTTCTCCCTCCTATTCCCCCCTCTTCCTCTCTCCTTGCAAATAAATAAACATTTTAAAAAATGAAATAGTAGGCCGGGCATGGTGGCACATGCCTTTAATCCCAGCACTCAGGAGGCAGAGGTAGAAGGATCACCATGAATTCAAGGCCACCCTTAGACTACATAGTGAATTCCAGATCAGACTGGGCTTGAGTGAAATCCTACCTCGAAAAACCAAAAAATAATTAATTAATTAATTAATTAATTAATTAGGGCTGGAGAGATGGCTTAGCAGTTAAGCGCTTGTCTGTGAATACTAAGGACCCCAGTTTGAGGCTTGATTCCCCGGTACCCACGTAAGCCAGATGCACAAGGTGGTGCATGCATCTGGACTTTATTTGCAGTGGCTGGAGGCCCTGGTGCATGCTCTCTCTCTCTCTCTCCTTTCTGTCGCTCTCAAATAAATAAATAAACAAATAATTAAAAATCTTTTAAAAAATTAATAAATAAAATGAAATAAAATAAGCACAGCTAGGAACACACCTTTACTGCCAATACCTAGGAGGCTAAGGCAGGAAAACTGCTATGAGTTGAGGCCAGCCTGGAGCTACAGAATGACCTCAAGGTTAGCCTGGTCTGGAGTAAGACCTTGCTTAGAAAAAAAAAAACAGTAAATAATTGCTAAATAAGCATAATCTTTGATCCTGCTAGATTATTTCTGAGAAATACCTAAAAATACTTTTGAATTCATTTAAAATTCAAGGAAAATTAACTTAAATATCAATATGGCTTCTTTAGGGAGAAAGCAATGAAAAAGCAAATGAATTAAATCAATTCCAAAGTATGCTACTTATGAAAAGATTTTGGCTCTAAAACACAGTAACAAATATAGTAAGTTTTTAAAAACCAGTCAGTATCAATCACAATACAAAAATCTATAGTAAAATGTCTTTTTTAATATTTTATTTTTTATTTATATTTACTTATGCATTTGACAGAGAAATAGGAAGAGAGAGGGAGAGAATGGGCATGCCAGGGCCTCCAGCCACTGCAATGAACTCCAGACGCATGCGCCCCCCCCCCCCCCCCGTGTAGCTGGCTAACGTGGATACTAGGGAATCAAACCTGGGTCCTTTGGCTTTGCAGGCAAACAACTTAACCACCAAGCCATCCCTCCAGCCCTAGAATGTCTTTTAAAAAATTAAAATTTGGGCTCCAGCTCAGTGGCAGCCTTTAATCCCAGCCTTGGGACTTAGACAGGAGGATCACCATGAGCAGGCCAGGCCTCAAGTTTCCAGGTCAGCCTGGACCACAGTGAGACCCTACCTTCAAAAAAAAAAAAAAAAAAAAAAAAAAAATTAAAATTTGGGCTCCAGCTCAGTGGCAGAGAACTTAACAAGCATGAGCAAGGCCTCAAGTTTGATCCTAAGCCCCTTCCAAAAAAGAAAAAACAAAAAACACCTGGGCATGAGAGATGGCTCTGCAGTTAAGGCGCTTGCCTGCAAAGACTAATGACCCGGGTTCAATTACCCAGTACCCATGTAAAGCCAGATGCACAAAGTGGCGCATGTGTCTGAAGTTCGTTTGCAGTGGCTAGAAGCCCTGGTGTGCCCAATCTCTTTCTTTTCTCTCTCTCTCTGCTTACAAATACTTTTTTAAAATATAATTTAAAGAAAACAAACATGGCCTGGAGAGATGGCTTAGTGATTAAGGCGCTTGCCTGTGAAGCCTAAGGACCCATGTTCTACTCTCCAGATCCACATTAGCCAGATGCACAAAGGTGAGGCAAGTGCAAGGTCATACATGCCCACTAGGTGGTGCATCTGGAGTTCAATTGCAGTGGCTGAGGCCCTGGTACGCCAACTCTTTCTCTTTAAAAAAAAAAATTGTGCTAGGCGTAGTGGCATTCATCTTTAATCCCAGCACCTGGGAGGTAGGAGAAATGCTGTGAGTTTGAGGGCAGCATGGAACTACAGAGTGAGTTCCAAGTCAGCCTAGGCTAGAGACCCTACCTCAAAAAAGAAAAAAGATTATAATGCATCCCTTTATACTTCAAACATGTATTTTTTTATTTTTTGAAAGAGAGAGACAGAGAATGGGTACACCAGTGGCCTCTCAGCTGCTGTGTGCGCCCCCTTTGTAGACAAGTGTGGCATTGCGCCCTTGCATCACTTGCATCTGGCTAAATGTGAGACCTGGATAATTGAACAGGCATTCTTAGGCTTGGCAGGCAGGCGCCTTAACCATTAAGCCATCTCTCCAGCCCCAAACATGTATTTTTATACTACAGATCCTCAATAACAAATACATACTGTATACTGTGAACAGCTGTTTTACTTTTATATATAATCATGTGCATAATACCTGGTAAATTTTCTGTCAAAAATCAATGAGCACGCTCTCTCTCTCTCTCTCTCTCCTTTCTCTGCTTGCAAATAAATAAATAAAAATAAAAATAATTTTAGAAGGGCTAAAGAGATGGCTCAGCAGTTAAGGTACTTGCCTGCAAAGCCTAAGGACCCAGGTTCAATTCCCCAATATCCACATAAAGCCAGCTGCATGGTGGCACTTGCATACAGAGTTCATCTGCAATGGCTGGAGCTCTCTGTTACTGTGTGTGTGTGTGTGTGTGTGTGTGTGTGTGTGTGTGTGTGTGTGTGTGTTCGTTTCTATCTCTGGTTGCAAATAAATAAAAAATTTTTAAAGTCAATGAGCCAGGTGTGGTGATGCACGCCTTTAATCCCAGCACTCGGGAGGCAGAGGCAGAAGGATCGCCATGAGTTCGAGGCCACCCTTGAGAATACAGAGTGAATGCCAGGTCAGCCTGGACTGGAGTGAGACACTACCTCAAAAAAAAAAAAAAATTCAATGACTGAGTATGGTATCATATGCTTGTAAACATACACTGCAAGTCCAAATCAGAGGTAAACAGTGAGACCTTGTCTGAAAAAGTCACAATAAATAAATAATGCCTTCAGATATTATTCAAAACAAGTAAGTTAAAATAAGAATATAGAAATATTAGAATCCTAAGGTTAAATTTACTTTCAATCTGACAAAATAAATCTTTTTTTTTTTTGTTTGTTTTTTGAGGTAGGGTCTCAATCTAGCCCAGCCCAGGCTGACCTAGAATTCACTATGTAGTCTCAGTGTGGCCTTGAACTCGCGGCAATCTTCCTACCTCTGCCTCCCGAGTGCTGGGATTAAAGGCACACACCATCACGGCAGGCACAAAATAAATCTTTTGATAACCCAAATACAAGTTAACAGTTCCCTACTGGACATGATTTGAAGATAACTACAGAAGAGAACATGAAGGAACTTGTCATATCATATAACTAAATGGTTTTTCTCCAAGTACATTCATTTCTATGCATTTCAAGTAGCTTCAGAAGGTCATTAGATTATCCCTTTATTTAAAAAGATTTAAAGACATTTTTAAAATTAAATTTTCAGTAATGTGCATTTGACAAGACTAAAGATAAGTAATAGTGCTTATTTTTAAAAAAATAAAAATCATGATTAAGGACATCTTACCTTCTGGTGTTGGTTTGTCCTGAGGAAGATCTGGCATATTTTCATCCAGGAGATCTGCTAAGGACTGAGAATTTGCCAACAGTTTCTGATAAGACATTGCAAATTCTTCATACTGTTTATGTCTATCTTCGCTTAGCTCGCCTTTAGAATGCAGAATTCGTCTATGAACAAATGATGAAATAATCTGATAAGCTTATCAAAACATACAATGACTATATGTTGCTGCATGGAAAATGCTCCACAAAATCTGAGTATACAAATTGAGCACATTTACTAACTTTTCATATTAATTTTTATTTTATATTACTTATAACAGGTTTATTTTTATTACCTAGCATTTTCAGGCTATACCTGAAAAATGAGAAATGTATACAATCAAAATCACCTAAGCGCCAGGCATGGTAGCACACATCAATAAATAAAAATAAAAATAATTTTAGAAGGGCTAGAGAGATGGCTCAGCAGTTAAGGTACTTGCCTGCAAAGCCTAAGGACCCGTCTAATTTCCCCAATATCCACATAAAGCCAGCTGCATGGTGGCACTTGCATACAGAGTTCATCTGCAATGGCTGGAGCTCTCTGTTACTGTGTGTGTGTGTGTGTGTGTGTGTGTGTGTGTTCATGTTCTATCCTCTGGCTGCAACAATAAAAATTTTAAAGTCAATGAGCCAGGTGTGGTTGATGCACGCTTTAATCCCAGCACTCAGGAGGCAGAGGCAGAAGGATCGCCATGAGTTCGAGGCCACCCTTGAGAATACAGAGTGAATGCCAGGTCAGCCTGGACTGGAGTGAGACACTACCTCAAAAAAAAAAAAAATTCAATGACTGAGTATGGTATCATATGCTTGTAAACATACACTGCAAGTCCAAATCAGAGGTAAACAGTGAGACCTTGTCTGAAAAAGTCACAATAAATAAATAATGCCTTCAGATATTATTCAAAACAAGTAAGTTAAAATAAGAATATAGAAATATTAGAATCCTAAGGTTAAATTTACTTTCAATCTGACAAAATAAATCTTTTTTTTTTGTTTTGTTTTTTGGAGGCAGTGGTCTCAATCAGCCCAGCCCAGGCTGACCTAGAATTCACTATGTAGTCTCAGTGTGGCCTTGACAATCTTCCTACCTCTGCCTCCCGAGTGCTGGGATTAAAGGCACACACCATCACGGCAGGCAATAAAATAAATCTTTTGATAACCCAAATACAAGTTAACAGTTCCCTACTGGACATGATTTGAAGATAACTACAGAAGAATATGAAGGAACTTAATATATCATATAACTAAAAATGGTTTTTCTCCAAGTACATTCATTTCTATGCATTTCAAGTAGCTTCAGAAGGTCATTAGATTATCCCTTTATTAAAAAGATTTAAAGACATTTTAAAATTAAATTTTCAAGTCAAACTCATTTCACATGACAAAGATAATTAGCCACTTTTTTTTTTTAAAAAATAAAAATCATGATGAAATGCACATCTACCTTCTTGTTGGGTTTTTCCAGAGAATGAAATTATTTCATTATTTGATCCAGAGATTCGTTAAGGACTGGAGAATTCAACAGCCATTTAGAGGAGACATTGGAAATTGTTCTCCTGTTTATTTCTATTCTGGCTCTGAGGACAAATGTGCATTCAGGCGAGATGAACAAATGATGAAATAGGATGATAGGAATTGTCAAACATACAATGACTTTATTTTTCAGTATGGAAAAGGAAGAAAGATCTGAGTATAGGAAGGACAGGGACCAATCCTTTTCATATTAATTTTTATTTTTAGTGAGTTTATAACATGTTTATTTTTATGCATGAGTAAAGGCAGGCTACACCTGAAAATGCAAATGTATACACATCTAAAAATCATCTGTGTGGCATCCTTTGTAGGACATCTTTAATCGTTCCTGGGGAGACCAAGGCAGAGTTCTAAACCCAGTTTAGGCCAGCCAGAAACCTGATCACCAACACCATCACAGAGGGGCTACAGTAAGGGAGCTCCAAAAAAAAAGACAAGTGGAGGGCTGGAGATGGCTTAGCAGTTAAGAAACTTGCATTCAGAAATACTAAGGACTCAGTTTGGCTTCCCTAGAACTTTAGAAAAGCCATTTACACATGGTGTTACATGCATCTGGAATTCATTTGTATGACAAGAGGCCCTATTGTGCCCACACTTTAGTTTGTCCAAAAGTGAGATTATAAAATAAAAATAAAATTTAAATCAAACAAAGTAGAGTCACGAGCATCTGAAAATACCATAACAATTATTAAAATTACTTCAATACATGCTCGTTAGACCATGCCTGCCTGGAAGAACAGTTAATGCCAATACTTAACACACACGCATGCCCATGAGAACAAGAGTTTTTCCATAAAAAACATGTTGGGCTGCAGAGATGGCTCAGCAGTTATGCGTGACTTTGCCTGCAAAGCCTAATGATCAACGGTCCAATTCCCAGTACCCCATACGAAATGGTGCATACACCTGGAGTTTGTTGCAATATTGGAGGCCCTAGCATGCCATTCTCTGTCTCTTCCCTCTCGTATACAAAATAAGTCTATTTTTCTCAAAAAATTAAAAATAAAAACAGTGTTTCCGCAAGAACAGAACATGCCATGAGAACGCAGTGTCCCAGGGCCTGGCAGGGGCTAAGGAATCAGGTTTGATTCCCAGACCCATATCTGGCCAGATGCACAAGGTGGCGCATGGGTCTGAAGTTTGCCAAGTGGCTAGAGGCACCAGTGTGCCCATTCTGTCTCTAGCCTTTTTTTTCTCTCAAATTAAAAATGGCTCCCGGATTAAAATAATGCACTCAAATCCTATACCACATAAATGTTAGTGTAGGATAAATGGCACACATGCAGTGTGATCAACATGGGTGTGACAATGCACAGGTGTGACAAGAACAGGAATCCTTTAACATTTTTGACATTTTCCAGCTGTTTTTTATTTGTAACCATCAGAGGTTATTAATACTTGTAAAGTTCCTCAGGAAAGCCCGGACTTGAGTAAATTGGGTTGCTCAGTTAATATTTGTAAAATGGATAAATAGCCAATACTTGGGGTGAAAATTGAAAATTAGTGGTATAGTGGGAGATTACCTTTTTTCCCAGCACATGGGATGACAGAAGTCCAGCCATTGCCTCAAACTCAAGACATGAGACTGGAGAATTGAACCCAGGTCAGCTTTGGGCAAGTGCCTTGACCTAGCCATCTTTCCAGCTCAAATTTGAAAAAAAAAATGCATCAGTGTAAATATGAAAAGGGCTTTTGTCAGCTGAGACAGGGTCCAGGTCACAGTCAGGCTGGTGGGGAAAGGTAGGTTCAGGGAACTTCCACCTGAGCTGGGATTACAATCAACACCAGGCACACCCAGCTTTCATTTAGGTTTTCCAAAAACTGAGCATGGTACACACACGTGGAATGGAGACCCCCACTCTGGGAGGCAGGGTAACAGGATCACTCTGAGTTCTAACCCAGCCTATCAAGTCAACTCTCAGTGCCACATCAGCCAGGGCTAGTAAAACCCTAACTCAAAAAAGAAAAAACAGGTGATTCCATGTCTGCAAAGTCATGCTGCTTGCCTCAACTGTCACATGCCTCCAGTTTTGATGAGGAGGATGAAAGCCAAAGGCAAAGGGAGCATCTGGAGTTCGTTTATCTGGGTGGATTCCCCTGGTGGGACCATTCTTCTGTCCTCATCCCAGACAAGGTTCTTCAAATAAAGGGTCCACCTAACTGAGGGCATTCTGATCTGGTAAAGGGCGGGTGGGGTCCAACTTTATTGCTTGTCACTTGGGTTTTCTTGTAACTAGTAAAGAAAATGTGTTTCTATTTTGAGATGTTGTCTTTTTTAAAGTTACAAAAAAAATAGGAAAACTGTGCCTATACTTATTCTGCCCTACTTATTAGGAACAATTGTTGCCCATGCATCTGGAGTTCATTTGCAGTGCCTAGAGCCCTGGCATGCCCATCCCTCCCCCATCTGCCTCTTTTCCCTAAGTCTCTCTCAAATAAATAAATATTAAAATATTTTTAAAACCCCCACATGTCTTGGAGCTGGGTGCTATCATCCCAGAACCAGGAACCACACACGAGACCCTGGAAGCTCAGCCAGATGTCTTCTTGCCCCATCAATCTGGAACCCCCAAGATTCTGGGGCTATTGGTCTCCCTAGGAAGGCTCCTGAGGGGAACTTCTGGGCAGGAGTCACGTTATTTTCCTTTAATCATCCAGTCTGGAATTGTTGCCATAGCTGCTTCACCTGCTCTATGTGGTCCAGGTTGGATATTTCTCCCACCCAAGGGGTGGGCACAGACTCTGGTGGGTCAATGAGAGAGTGTTCCATTTCCTTGATTGCAATGGACTCAAGATTCAAGTTGACCAATCCGAGTCCTTCCCTGGAGTGCAAATACAAATGCTGGTATAGGGGCCGGCTGGTTGCCCTTGGAATTGGAAACCGTGAAGATGCTCTGGGGCTGGGCCACGGGCGCCTGTCTCTTCTTGTTTTGAGGTGGAAACTTGATAAGAAAATGAGGTGTGAACATTTGAGGGAAGTGGAGCTGAGACAAAGGAGGGAGGGAGGAAGAGAAAGAGGGAGAGGGATCTTGGCAATGCCCCACCAGAGCCAAGCTTGCAGCATAGCTCACTGGATCCTTACACAGCCCCAGCATGTCCGATTCATCAACCCATTCTACACCGGAAAGTTCCAGGGCAGGGTAAAGTTTATCACGTGCTCAGTGCTCACACGCCAGCTGAGCAGTGAAGTCTGGTATGAAATGTCGCCCGCAGGGCTTATGTGTTTGAATATTGGTCCCCAGCTGGCGGCACTGTTTTGGAAGTTGGTGGAGCCGTTAGGACGTGGAAGAAGTGAGTCACTGAGCCTGGAGGTTGGATAGCCCAGCCCCACTTCCTTTCCATTCTCTGCTTTCTGACTATGGACTCAATGTGACCAACTGCCTCACATTCCTGCCACCCTACCTTCCCAGCCATGATGAGCTGTCCCTTGAACGGGGAGCCACAATTACCCTGTTCTCCCTGGGCTGCTTCCTGCCTGGTATGTGGTCACAGCAGTGAGAAAGTTACTGATGCAGCCTGTCTGATTCAGTGGCCAGTGTGGTCATGCTGCAGGTGCACAGCAAGGTCCTGTGCTGTGCTGCCCCTGTCCCCTGTGCCCGCAGCCGGCTGTGGAAGACCCCTCAGACACCTCCGTGGGGCAGGTGGTTGAGCGAGTGGTCCCCTTTGTCGGGGTATCGGTGGGGATGGCTGCTTCTAGGAGATCTACAGGCTGAGATGCCCAATCAGGCCGAGGGCACAGAAGGGCCAGGGTGTGGGAGCTGGGGGTGGAGATGTAGGCTGTCACCAAGAAATCATCAAAAGGGCCCGGCAATGAAAGAGTGACTTGTTGGTGATTTTAGTCATGGGTGATCCACTCCACGCCTAGCAAAGGGGACTGGAATGGCTCAAGGCACCGGCAGGGTCCTGGGGTGGGCTCATGTGATACAAGAGACCTTCTTCCTCTCTCCTCCTCCTCAATGGCCGCTCTTATCTCTGCGGCTCTAGGCCAACTGGGCTTCTCTGCCTCAGTTTCCCTCCAGCCGACAAGACTTCCTGTAGTTGTAGCTTCTGTAAATTTCCAGCTTGCCAGTTCCAATGGAAACAATTCCTTCTCTCAGTAAACCACTACCAGTCCCATGGAAGTTCTTACTGGTTTGGCCTGGGTCTGATGTGGGCTACTATGACCAGCCAGCTGGATCTTGAAGTCTGCCTTGACCAGGGAGCAGCAACCAGAGAAAGGAAATCAAAAGCTTGGTGAATAACAAAAGATAATTATCTATCATCTATCTATCTATCTATCTATCTATCTATCTATCTATCTAATCAGTCATTGATCCATCCTCAAATCTATCACCTATCTCCATTTATTCTCTGATCTATTACCTATCATCTATCTCCGTGTCAATCGTATATCTATCCTGTGATCTCTCATCCATCCTTCCATCCATCCATATATCTGAAAGTGAAAAGAAAGCACCTACAGAGTGGGAGAAAGTATTTCCCAATCATATCTGACCATACTGGGTCTACATCGAGAATACATAAAGACCACTTACAACTCAACCAAAAACAGCACCAGCTTAAAAATGGACAGAAGACTTGACATTTTTGTAAACAAGATCACAATGGGGGCTGGAGAGATGACTTAGTGGTTAAGGCACTTGCCTGCAAAGCCAAAGGACCCCAGTTCAGCTCTTCAGGATCCACGTAAGCCAGATGTACAAAGGGGCACATGCATCTGGAGTTCGTTTGCAGTGGCTGGAGGCCCTGGTGCGCCCATTCTCTTTCTCTCTGTGTTGCTCTCAAATAAATAGGTAAGTTTTAAAAATAAACAAAATTTAAAAATATATTTATAAAGAAGATCCCAATGGCAGATGAGCCCCTGGGAGATGCTGACTACCATTAAGGAATGAAAATCGAAACTTCGGTGAGGTTCCAAGGCCAAATATAGGCTGGCTATAACTTTTTGCTTTTTTTCAAGGTAGGGTCTCAATCTAGTTCAGGCTGACCTGGAATTCACTATGTAGTCTCAGGGTGGCCTCAAACACATGACAATCCTCCTACCTCTGCCTCCGGAGTGCTGGGAACTAAAGGTGTGCGCCACCACACCCAGTGTTGGCTATAAATTTTGAAGATGGACAAGTGCTGGGGATGAAGTGGGGAAGCCAGAACTCTGGTACATTGCATGGCAGTTCTTCAAAGGGTTAAATCCAGATTTCACATATGACCCAACAGCTCCATCCCAGGCATATTCCAAAAAAACTGAAAACAGGGACTCAGACACCACGCCAATGTTGAAGGCAGTGTTATTCACAAAAGCCAAAAGGAAGTGCCCATGTCCGTCAACAGACGAGTGAATAGCGAGATGTCGTGGATCTGTACAATGGAGCCCTATTCAGCCATAGCAGGAAGGAAGCTCTGGTACGTGCTACTTTGAGGCTAAACCTTGAAACCTAAGGTCTCTTTGTCCTAAGTAAAGTAAGTCAGGTATAAGGACAGATCCTTTATGGTCCAACTTGTGTCCATAGAGACAGAGAGAAAATGAGTGGTAGTGGGGTGGAGGGGAGGGGAAGGCCTGGTGGATGCTGAGCTGTTGCTTAATCAGAACAGTTTCCATCTGGGATAATGAAATCATTCTGGAAATAGACAGTGGCTATGCTTGCACAGCTCTGAAAGTTTAATTCATACCACTGAAATAATTAGAAAATTTAATATATTTTAACATTAAAAAAGTATTTCTCTAAGATTCACACTAAAGACTCAAGTTCACAGGTTGAAAAACCCCAAGGAGCTGGGCATGTTGGTTCACAGCTGTCACCCCGGCAGTCAGCAGGCAGAGGCAAGGCTCATGAGTTGGAGGCCAGCCTGAGCTACATAGTGAGTCCCCATCTCAAACGGCAAATAGATTCCAAGGAATGTCCCAGGGGAAGTTCTCAGACTCCTTCCTTGCTTTTCCCCCATTGGTCTGACCCCCCCCCCACAGTGAGTCACAGGAGAGAATACATGCTCAGCATACACCATGTGAACTTTTGTTTTGAAATGCCCTCATGACAATTTCAGTGGAAGTCAAGCCAGAAGGAATGAAAAGAAATGGATCTTTTGGTCCAATTTTGTTGAGTTGTTGGTGATGGAAAACAGAAAGCCAGGCTTCCCAGGCTGGCTTCCAGTCCTTCTGAATAAACCCAGGCTTCCTGTAGCTATAGCCCCCACCTGGCTTCACCCATCTTTGCTTGAGAAAAATTATAGCACTGGTTATTTAAAAATAAAAATCCAGTTGGGCATGGTGGTACACACCTTTAATCCCAGCACTTGGGAGGCAGAGGCATGAAGATTGTGGTGAGTTTGAGGTCACCCTGAGACTACACAGTGAATTCCACGTTAGCCTTGGCTAGAGAGAAACCCTTCCTCAAACAACCAAATAGGTAAATAAATAAAAAATTGGGGCTGGAGAGATGGCTTAGCCATTAAAAGTGCTTGTTTGCAAACCCTGCTGGTCAGGTTCAATTCCCCAGTATTCATATAAAGCCAGATGCACAAAGTGGAGCATGGGTTTGCAGAGGCAAGAGGCCTTGGCATACCCATTGTCTCTCTCTCTCTGTCTCCCTCCATCCTTCTCTCTCATTGCTTGTAAATAAATACATATAACTATTTTTAAACAAAAAGTAAAAATTCCAAACCAGGCCTAATGGTTCAGACCCGTCATCTCAGCTGCTCAGGGGAGATGCAAGAGACCCCAGAGTTCAAGGTCTGCCTGGGCCAGTGTGAGCTCAGGCCTGCCTGCACAACTTCGGAGGCCCTGTCTCAAAAATAAAAGGTGAGGGGTTGGGGATTTAGCTCAGTGGATGAGCACTTGCTTGCTAGATAAAGTTGAATTAAAACCATTCTTGGGCTGGAGAGATGGCTTAGGGGTTAAGGCGCCTGCCTCCTAAGCCTAAGAACACTGGTTCCAATCTCCAGCAGTTCCAATCTCCAGGTCCCACGTTTAGCCAGATGCAAAGTGACGCAAGGGCTCAATGCCGCACTTGACCACAAGGGGACACACATCTGGATTTTGTTCGCAGCAGCTGAGACACTGCTGGCGCGCCCATCTCTGTCTTCCTCTCCCTCTCTCTCTCTGTGTCTCTCCAAAAAAAATAAAGAAAAAAGAAAAAAAAAAAACATTCTTTTACCAGGCATGGTGGCGCATGCCTTTAGTCCCAGCACTTGGGAGGTGGAGGTAGGAGGACTGTCGTGAGTTCAAAGCCACCATGAGACTACATAGTGAATTCCAGGTCAACTTGGGCTACAGCGAGACGCTATCTCCAACTCCCCCTCCCAAAAAAAAAAAAATTCTTTTGAGAACGTACATAGCAGAGGTCACCAAGCCTTTTCTATAAAGAGGCATTAGTGACCACCCAGCTAACTCAGACTGGAAAGCAAGAGACTGTTACACAAGAATTACTATATACTCTAGGTTTTGCAGACCGTAGGCTAATCGTCATTCAGCTGCTACAGCACAAAAGCAGCCCTATTTATGTGAACAAATGAGAATATCTGCTATAATACAAATTTAAGGACACTGAAAATTGAATTTCATGTAATCTTTTTTGTTAATTTGCGAGAGACAGAATGAGCGCACAGGGTCTCTTACCACTGTGAATAGACCACAGATGTATGTGCCACATTGTGCATCTGATTTTATGTACGTATTGGGGAATCAATACTTTTTTTCCTCGAGGTAAGGTTTCACTCTAGCCCAGGATGACCCGGTATTAACTATGTAGTCTCAGGGTGCCCTCGAACTCACAGCAATCCTCCTACCCCTGCCTCCCAAGTGCTGGGATTAAAGGTGTGTACCACTACACCCGGTTAAAAAAAGTACTTTTATACGTGTGAATTCACACTACATAACGCACATTTACCTCAGGACTACTATGCTATCCCTATTTTACAACTGGGGAAACTGATGCAGGTATGTTAGGTAACTTGCCCAATATTAGAGTACGTAATTGATAGGCTCAGATTCAAGCCCAAGCAATCTGGTTCCATGCTTGCACTTTATAAAGGAATTACAATGTCTCTGAAGTCACCACCCAGACCAGTACCTTTATTTTAAATTCTCTTCTGGGTCGGCCTTGTCTTACCATTTGACTTGGTAAGTGCTGGGTGGCTAATTCAATGTTTTAGAACAAGGAAACATTCTAGAAGGAGACAAGGAAAGGTACTATGTAATTGTGAGAATCTGATTTTGTTATTGGCCTCTCATGTTATTTTGGGTAATTCCTTAAATTGTTAAATCTGTCATCTTTGAAATAGGGGTATCTCCTTCATAGGTGTTGTTAGGATCAGTATTAAGATCACACATGTGGGGGCTGGAGAGATGGCTCAGCAGTTAAAGGCACTTGCTTGCAAAACCTGACAGCCTGGGTTTGATTCTATAGTAACCATGTAAGGGCAGCTGTATAAAGTGGTGCATGTATCTCGAGTTCATTTGGAGCAGTAAGAGGCGTAACCATTCATATTCTATCTCCTTACGAACAAATAGAAATATTTTTAAAAGAAGACTATATATGTAATACATTACACTGATTTTAAAAAAATGGTACTTTCAAAAGGGATAAACCTAGTCAGGTGTGGTGGTGCACGCCTTTAATCCCAGCACTCGGGAGGCAGAGGTAGGAGGATCACCATTTCAAGGCCACCCTAAGACTATATAGTGAATTCCAGGTCAGCCTGGGTTAGAGTGAGACCTGACACCAAAAAACTAAGGGAGGGGCTGGAGAGATGGCTTAAGTGGTTAAGGCACTGTTACGATGCTTGCCTGAAAAGGCTAACAACCCAAGTTCAATTCCCCAGTACCCACACAAAGCCAGATGCACAAAGTGGCATCACGGCTCTGTTCTCTCTTTCTGCTTGCAAATAAATGAATTAAAATATTTTTTTAAAAAACTAGGGAGAAAAAAGCCAGGCATGGTGGTGCACGCCTTTTACCCCAGCACTTGGGAGGCAGAGGTAGGAGGATCTCCATGAGTTCAAGGCCACCCTCAGACTACATAATGAATTCCAGGTCAGTCTGGGCTAAAGCAAGACCCTATCTCAGAAAAAAAAAAGGGGGATAAACCTGCTTGAAGCTCACTGTAGAAAGGAAAGAGCTTCAATGTTAAGTATTTTCTATTAGCCAAAAAAGAAAAGAATATCACAGTAAGAATACAGAACAACCTTTTATCTTTAACCTGTGCAAACACACAAAATAACATATTAGAGCACATATCCAAAAACTGGAAATATGATTATGATACAAATCCAAGAAAAAACTACTAGGTTTTACTTCTCATCAAATTGTCAGAAAAGTCTGCCTTAGAATTATCTTCAATTTTCTTCAAGTCTTATTTTACAATTAATTTGATTACGATCTTGTGAAAAGACACTAGTTTATAATACTAAAGTATAACTGCCAACCCATTCAAATATTTATTAAACCACCATATCAAAGGTATTTAAACAGATTAATAGAATACCTAAAAGGAAGTCACACTTTAGGGCTCTCTGACATTATTAGAGCCTTCTTAAACACAGAAGTACAGTAAGGTAACATCAATAATGTTGAAATATTACCAAATGATCAACCACCTTCAAAAGACAGAGTCAACTCATCTGAAGAATGAGAGTAAACACATTAGTTCATTTTAAGCTAACGTATTCAATTTTCAACATCAGTCAATGAAAATATAAGAACCCCGAGCTGGGTGTGGTGGTGCATGCCTTTAATCCCAGCACATGGGGGGCAGAAGTAGGAGGATCACCGTGAGTTCGAGGCCACCCTGAGACTACATGGTTAATTCCAGGTCAGCCTGAGCCAGGATGAGACCCTATCTTGAAACACCCTCCCCCAAAAAAAAAGAAAAGAAAAAAGAAAGAAAATTGAAGAACTCTGGGGGAACCAAGTGTGGTGGAGCACTCCTTTAATCTCAGCACTCGAGAGGCAGAGGTATGAGGATCGCCATGAGTTCAAGGCCACCCTCAGACTACATAATGAATTTCAGGGCAGCCTGGACTAGAGTGAGACCCTACTTCGAAGAACCAAAAAAAAAAAAAAAACTTTGGGGGCTGGAGAGGTGGTTCAGCCATTAAAGGCACTTGCTTGCAAAATCTGATGGCCTGGATTCAATTCCCCAGTACCCACGTAAAACCAGATACACAAGGTGGCGTACATGTCTGCAGTCCAGTTGCAGTGGCCTTAGGCCCTACTGTGCACATTTTCATTCTCTCTTTCCTTTCTCACTGTATTTGCAAATAAATAAATAAAAATATCTTTTCAAAAAAGAAAAAGAGAGCCGGGCATGGTGGCGCACACCTTTAATCCCAGCACTCAGGAGGCTGAGGTAGGAGGATAACTGTGAGTTCAAGGACACCCTGAGACTACATAGTGAATTCCAGGTCAGCCTGGGCTAGAGGGAGACTCTATCTTGAAAAACCAAGGGGCAAACGTTTGCTAAAAAAGAAAAAGAAAAAGAGCCGGCACGGTGGCACACACCTTTAATCCCAGCACTAGACAGGCAGAGGTAGGAGAATCTCCATGAGTTCAAGGCCACCCAGAGACTACATAGTGAATTCCAGGTCAGCCTGAGCTAGAGACCCTACCTTGAAAACCCAAAAGAATAGAAAAGAATTCTGGTTTGGTTAACATAGAAGGAAAAAGTTGATATTCTGCTTATGTTTTTTAACTTTAAAATCCAATCACTTACAGCCACTGGACTAAGCATGCAATAATGAAGGTCCTAACTCATAGATGTTGAAGAGAAACTAGATACCATTTCTATCAAAACAGGAAAAAAATGTGTGTATGTGTATATACAATATAAAGCACTTCAGGATTATTGAAACAAGATTTCTAGTTTACTATCCTAATATACTTCATTAAGCTCAATTAAATTTTGTTAAGTAACTAACATAGTTATAAACACTAAAAATTATTAAAGTCAAAAAACTAATAAGACCTATATAATATGTCATAGCCCAAAGCATTTCAAAATATAAAGACCAATGAATGTAACAGGAAGGCAAAACTTACCAATAAAGCTCTTATCCAAAATTGGCAAATATTAAATATTTCAAAATCTTTAAATATTCTAACTCCTCAGATAAAATGTTATTAATAAAATATTTTGTGTGTGCATAAATATATTCAAGTATGTGTATGGACACAAGTGTAGGAAGGTTAGAAGACAACCTTAGGTTTCATTCTTCAGATGCCATCCACCTTTGAGGGACAGACTGTCACTGGCCTGGAACTTACCAAGAAAGCTGTACTGGCTGGTGAGTGAGCACCAGAGATGTACCTTACCTATCTCTCTACCTTGCCAGTGCTGGGATTACAACTGCCCACCATGCCTAGCTTTGAAAAAAAAAGGGGGGGGGGCTGGAGAGATGGCTTAGTGGTTAAGGCGCCTGCCTCCTAAGCCTAAGAATGCTGGTTCCAATCTCCAGGTCCCACGTTTAGCCAGATGCAGTGACGCAAGGGCGCAATGCCGCACTTGACCACAAGAGGGCGCACGCATCTGGATTTCGTTTGCAGCAGCTGAGAGGCTGCTAGCACGCCCATCTCTGTCTTCCTCTCCCTCTCTTTGTGTGTCTCTCTCCAAAAAAAAAAAAAAGGGGGGGGGTCTGAGAATCAAACTCAAATCCTTATGCCTGTAAGGAAGGGATTTTACCAAAACAAACATATAGTGTTTTTTTTAGTATTTTTTATTTTCATGGTAGGGTCTCACTCTAGCTCAGGCTGACCTGGAATTCACTATGTAGTCTCACGGTAGCCTTGAACTCAACTGCAATCCTCTTACCTCTGCCTCCCAAGTGCTGGGATTAAAGGTGTGCACCACCACGCCCAGCCTGACACATAGTTTTGGTTTTTTGTTTGATTTTTTGGGGGTTTTCCAGGTAGGGTCTCACTCTGGCCCAGGCTGACCTGGAATTAACTATGCAATCTCAGGGTGGCCTTGAACTCACGGAGATCCTCCTACCTCTGCCTCCTGAGTGCTGGGATTAAAGGCATGCGCCACCATGACTGGCTACATATAGTATTTTTAAAGTGCAAAGCATATATAGATTCAAATTGATTAGAATTCACCTAACCCTAAGAGACAGTACTTATACCTATGATATAGGGCCAGATAACTTGAGAAAAGGACAATCACAAGTCTCAGATTCACTCTTCATACATTAACTGCAGAAATTATGTTTTTGTTGAGATAGGGTCTCACTATGTGATACAGATAAGTTGAATAAAATTTTATCATATAGATCTTAATGCATATAGAGTAAGATCTCACAACTTTCAATAGTGTTATCTCCCATGTTACATTAAAATGACCAACATTTATGACTCCTAGACTGAAAAGAGTGCATTTAATTCTGATACTAAGAAGTTTACAGAAATTTAGTTACATATGTCTCACTCTAACTCAGGCTGACCTACAGACCAGCCAGGTTTCTAACTCATGGAGATC
Organism: Orientallactaga sibirica; assembly: GCA_036365145.1. Lineage (NCBI taxonomy): Eukaryota > Metazoa > Chordata > Mammalia > Rodentia > Dipodidae > Orientallactaga > Orientallactaga sibirica. Next base: position 8,502,878 of record JAEOAD010001030.1, read on the forward strand.
CTCCTACCTCAGTCTCCCAAGAGCTGAGATCATAGAAGTCAGCTATTACTCCCAGGTTTAAAATTTCATTTTCTAGCATTTTCACACTGAAGAAAAACGTTATTGGCAAAAATAATGCTCATGATTTATTCCCATGAAAACAGCTACTAGGTAATGATTGCAAAGGAAATGTTTAGAAACACATATGTGGGGCTGGAGAGATGGCTTAGCGGTTATTAAGGAGCTTGCCTGCAAAGCCTACAGACCCAGGTTTGATTCCTCAGCACCTACATAAACCAGATGCACAAGGTGGTGCATGCATCTAGAGCTCGTTTGTAGTGGCTAGAGGCCCTAGTGCACCCATTCTCTCTATGTGCCCCCCCCCAAATAAATAAATAAAATTTAAAAGTAAAGTGCAATGTACCCTTTAGAAGGAAGGATACTAATAAGCCAAAAGGGATTCAGCACTAACCCATTCCCCAAGTCTCTGCATCTTCACTGTCAAAGTTGACTGGCAAAAAGTAGTCTGAGTCATAACTTATTGAGACAGACATTGTCAAGGAAGATTAAGACTATCCCATCCCCCAAATTATTATATCTGGAAGTGAACACAGTATGCTGGGATAAACAACTACACTGCTAATGTCAATTTATACTTGATAAGTAAACTTCTACAATATCCATAGATCTCTGCTGGGTGTGGTGGCACATGCCTTCAATCCTGGGATTTGGGAGGCTAAGGTAAGAGGATCACTGTGACTTGGAAGAAGCCTGAGACTACATAGTGAATTCCAGGTCAGCCTAGGCTAGAGCGAAACCCTACCTCAACCAAAAAAATGAAAAAAATGAAACAAAAAACTATCAGCAGAGCATGGTAATACAGGAACTCAGTAATCTCAGCACTCAGGAGGCTGAGGTAGGAGGATTATTGAGAATTCTAGGCCAGCCTGTGTTACAGAATGAGTTCCCAGTCTATACTGGGCTTGAGAGACCCTGACTCAATAAATAAATGAAGGGAGGTAGGGAGGGGAGGGGAGGGGAGGGGAGGGGGAGGGGGGGGGAGGGGAGGGAGGGGGGGAGGGGGGAGGGGAGGGAGGGGAGGGGGAGGGAGGGAGGGGGGGGAGGAGTTCGTTTGCAATGACAAGAGAACCTGCTATGTCTATTCATTCTCATTCTCATAATCTCTCTCTCCTTATAAAACACATAAATAAAAATATTAAAAAACAAAAAGGGTTCTGAGCCAGGTGTGGTGGCGCATGCCTTTAATCCTAGCACTTGGGAGGCAGAGTTAGGAGGCTCGTCATGAGTTCAAAACCACCCTGAGACTACATAGTAAATTCCAGGTCAGCCTGGGCTAGAGCAAGGCCCTACCTCGAAAAAACCAAACAAACAAAAAAAAAAGCATAAAAACAAAATGGCAATACTTTAGCCGGGCATGGTGGTGCATGCCTTTAATCTCAGCACTCAGAGGCAGAGGTAGGAGGATCGCCATGAGTTCGAGGCCACTCTGAGACTACAGAGTGAATTCCAGGTCAGCCTGGGCTACAATGAGACCCTACCACCAAAAAAAAAAAAAAAAAAAAAATGGCAATACTTTCCTATTTTTTTTTTTTTTTTTTCCTGAGACAGGAACTTGCAATTTGACCTGGATGATCTTGAACTTATGTGTTCAAGTGATGTTCCTGGCTCAGATTCTAAAGTAGTTGGGGCTAAAGAGTACACCACCAAAACTCAATCATAGGTGATAGCACTGCCACCTTCTCACCTGAGTGACCCATGCCCTTTAGGATTGAGTCACAGTCTGTGCACCAACTTGATCCTATCCCAACTACATTACTTCTGGCATACAGAATGACTGTTTTTTCTGGTTTACATCAACCATCTCCCAGCACTAATTACTTAAATCAATAATCCCTCACTATACACTTCTGAGGACTGAGAAAGGGACTCCCCTTCATTAACTGCTGATCAATAGGAAGTCTAGATTCCCAGCCATGCAATTTAACTCTTTGTAAAGTCTCAGAAGCAACTGCTCGTAAATCTTTTCTGGCTCAGTGAAAGTCGATCAAATGTTATTGTCTCCTCAGTGTCTACAACCTCTTCCAACAATTAAAAGGTCTTGTCACCAATTACTAGTAAATTGCTCCTTTAGAACTTTAAATATATGCCCCCAGAAAGCACTTCCCTATCAAAACACTCTAGAACTACATCTAAAAAACTTTCACAGCTAGCTAATTTTGTGCATTATTTCTCTAAATTCTGTTCTGAGTTATCACTGCTAATGAATTCCTTATTTTCTTTAAGAGGGCAAAGAGCAACAAAGATACCAACAATTTAAAATACAAAACAATGGAATCAAACCTGTTGGAACAACAAAACAGAAAAATAGTAGCAGGCAAGTTAAAATGACATGAAAAGAAAATTTCTCCAGGACCCACGTAAGCAGATGCACAAGGGGGTGCATGCGGCTGGAGTTCATTTACAGTGGTTGGAGGCCCTGGCGCACTAGGAGTTCAAGGCCACCCTGAGATGACATAGTGAATTCCAGGTCAGCCTGGGATAGAGCGAAACCCTACCTTGAAAAACCAAAAAAAAATAATAAAATAAATAAATAAAAATGACTTTTACACTTTGATATTTTCATGGAATGTTAAGAAACCACCGTAAGGAGCCCTTTGCCATAAATTCTTTCCGTGGCATGAAGACTTTAAACATCTTAAAATTTGAGCTCCAAAATAAATTCTCAGTTCTGAGAAACATTTGAAAATCACCTGTTTTGTCTCTCAGTATTCTGGAGCTCCCTGTGGTCCCTTTTCAGGTGTTTGGTCAAAGACGTAAAGTACTCTTTTAAAAGATTCTGGAAAGGCTGTTGTTTCTCTGGACTAATTATCTCACTAGGAGGAAAATTCAAATTAAACTTCTCTGCAGCACTCTTTACTTTCCTTGGTACAAGTCCAGCAATATCATCTCCACAATGGCGACAGAAACTAATCACCACAGAAACATGAGTGTGGGATTCTCGATCAGCATTAATAATACTTTTTAATTGTTCATAGATTAAGGAAAGACCTTCCTTATCTGTAAAAATTCCCACTATTGTCAGTTCTGCAATGAAACGCAAATCAGTTCTTAGCTTGGTAATGTTAGGTGTTTTCTCCTCTTTCCTTGCTTCAAAATGTTTTTTCCACACCTGAAGAAGTGAGGGAGCAAAGTCAGCGTACCGCTGGTGAAAGAGAGAGCATAGGTGCACAGCACAGTTCACATCAGAGATTTTTAGTTTTGCTTCCACAATGGAAGCTACAGCTTCTGCAATGTATTTGCTTAAATTCAGGCCATTAAAATCATGGGACAAGGAGTCTCTCTGTTGTTCTGTAATAGTTTTTAGTTTCTTGACAAAAGCAGTATTTTTCTTTAAGCTAGAGTCCAGGCGGCTAAAGAAATTTTCCTCTGGTCGGTTATCTGGAGCATTTTGGTTTTTGCTACGAAGTTCTTTTCTTAACTGATGTCGTTCCCAAGCTTCCTGATGCAACTGAAGGGATTCTTCTTTCTCTCTAAGTAAAAGACAAAGCAAAAATAAATAAAATATATGTTTGAAGCATCAATTATAAATCACATAAGAGCAAAACCAATGGGAGAAATGATCTAAATATCAGAATCCAAGAGGAACAAAAGATGCAAAAGACCTTTTTCTTTCATTACTTCTTGGGCTGGAGAGATGGCTCTGCAGTTCAGGTACTTGCCTGAAATGCCTAAAGACCTGGGTTCAATTCCCCAGGACCCACATAAAAAGCCAAATGCCCAAAGTGGCTAGAGGCCCTACCGCACCCATTCATTCCATCCCTCCTTCCTTCTCTCCTGGAAAATTAATAAAATATTTTAAATTAAAAAAAGACTTTTTGGTGCCTGAACAAGGACTCTGTGCCCCTCAGCGTTGGCAAGACACCCCCTCCTTAATCGTGGGTGAGTAGGCCCCTCTCTGTTCTGTGTGCTGACGGCTGCCCAAGGGTGAGCGGGCAGCCTCTTCCTCCCCCTTTTCCTTTTGTTCATCCTGTTCCCCCCACCCCAGCAGGAAGGCACACATCGCCACATGGTCCCAAAGCCACTCTCGGTTTGTCCCGGCAAAATCACATAAGGGTTTGACCCATCCGAGTTTGGAACCAAGGCGAGGCCGTTGGCTGAGCTTCCCCGGAGACACCATGTGGGCATACGGCCATGTACTAACAACCCACTCAAGTCCCCCACTAAGCACAAGACACTTGGGTCCTAAACATTCTGTCCGTATGTCTCAGCTGGATAGGTGTTGTGGTTTGCATGATTATTCATGCTGACCTCCATGTTTATTGCTAGACAGGCACCAATTGGCTTTGCAGTTGTTTCTCCTGATGATAACCTGAGCTACCCCAAGTCTTAGGTTCTATAGTCGATTCTTGCCAGGACCTTTCACATGCCACAGAACCACCCCCACATGGCCCTCCCATGCCTCCTAAGTGACAGCCACACCCCTCAGGCCTTCTCACCAGGATGGCAGGTAGTCAACGACGGGTAAGACCCCATGAGATGGGGCAACCTAAGACAGGCACCGACGCATGAGGTGATCCCTTGGGGCCTAGGGTCAACAATGGCTTGGCAAAGAACCATGCCTCCCAGGGTCACCAATAATAAAAACAAAAAGGAGGATATGTATGGCACAGTGCAGGTCAGGCCCTAGCCAGGCCACCTGCTAGGAGGAACCAGGAAGTGGCTTCTGTGGATGTTGCATTGTGCACAGGCCTGGCGTGACAACAGCTATAACCATTGCCCATGGCAGCCACGCTCACACCTGCCTTCAATGATAAAAAACCAACGACCCTGCCCAGAGACAGGCTGTAATTGGTCACAAGAAAGGAACCACCCCATACAAGGATTGACCAGCCAAACCCTTAAAAACCCCTACATTTCCCGGAATAAACGAGTCTGCAGCAGCTCACCCTCTGCCTGCTCTCACCCGACTCCGCGCCTCTCACCCCCTGCCCGGTAGAGACCGAGCATCCCTCCTGGGCTGGCCCTAGGAGGGACACCAACAACCTTTCATTACTTCTTTTCTATCCCCTGTGGAACCTAGGACCTTGTACAAGTACTCTAACACTGAGCTACATCCCCCCCAAGACTTTCATAACTTTCTTGATGTATGTGTGTATGTATGTATGTACACATGTATGTATGTGTGTGTGTGTATATGTATATACATATATATGTATATATATATGTATATATATATATATATATATATATATATATATATATATATATATATATATCTTTAAAATATAAATCTAGCCAGGTGTAATGGCGTAGAACTTTGGAGGCAGAGGTAGGAGGATCATCATAAGTTCAAGGCCACCCTGAGACTACATAGTTAATTCTAGGTCAGCCTGGGCCAGAGTGAGACCCTACCTCAAAAAAAGCAAAAAAACAGGACTAGAGAGATGGCTTAGCGGTTAAGGCACCTGCCTCCTAAGCCTAAGAACGCCAGTCCCAATCTCCAGGTCCCACGTTTAGCCAGATGCAAAGTGATGCAAGGGTGCAATGCTGCACTTGACCACAAGGGGGTGCACGCATTTGGATTTCATTATCAGCAGCTGAGAGGCTGCTGGCTCACCCATTCTCCCCCCACCCCCGCCGTCTCTCTCTCCAAAAAAAAAAAAAAGCAAAAAACATAAAAATAAAAATAAATAAAATATAAACCTATGAAAAGATAGCTGTCTAGCATAATCATTCCTAAAATAACCTATTAATTCTACCACCTTTTCACTAAAAGCTATGAATGTTAACAGAACAGTTACATTTGAGTATCTCTTGGAAATGTACCAGCTACACAAAAACAGATGATTCATCAAACTAATACAACTTGCGGGGCGTGGTGGCGCACGCCTTTAATCCCAGCACTGGGGAGGCAGAGGTAGGAGGATCGCCGAGAGTTCGAGGCCACCCTGAGACTACATAGTTAATTCCAGGTCAGCCTGGACCAGAGTGAGACCCTACCTCGCAAAACCGAAAAAAAAAAAAAAAAAAAAAAAACTAATACAACTTAACACATAGCTCATTATAAATTTGTATTAGACATCTCAATATTCTTCTATATTGAAAAAATTTTTAAATATATAATCAAGTCTGTATGAGTTAAAATAAAATTGTACTTTAAAATATGTCAGGTGGATGGTAGGGATATATCCCCATGGTAGGGTTTCCCTAGCAAGCACAAGGCCCTGGGTTCAATCCCAATACCACCAAAATTTAAAAAAAGCCAGGGTTGGTGGTACACGCCTTTAATCCCAGCACTCAGAGGCTAAGTTAAGAGAATCACTTAGTTTGGGGTCAGCTTGGGCTAAACTGAGACCCTGCCTCAAACACACACACACACTGTGTGTGTGTGTGTATAATTAAACATTCTATGAAGGAAAAAATAAGTGTTGATTTAACAAACAAATAAATAAATAAATCTATGTTTAACATTTTAAAAAGTTGGGATTTGGTTGTTTTGTGTTTTTTTAAAAGCACATGAAAGCATAAGAAATAGTATTTTCACTAAATTAAAATTTCAAAACAAGTAAAATAAATAAGAAATTCCTAAGAATCATGGCTGTGAATATTCCAAAACTGCCCACTACTACTGCCTTCTTAAGTTTCAGTTCCTTATTAAAAAGGGATAGACCGGGCTAGAGAGATGGCTTAGCAGTTAAGATGTATGCCTGTGAAGCCTAAGGACCCCAGTTAGATTCTCCAGGTCCCATGTAAGCCAAATGCACATGGTGGTGCATACGTCCAGAGTTCCTTTGCAGTGGCCAAAGGCCCTGGCGCGCCCATTGTCACTCTCTGTCTCTAACAAATAAATTAATTACTTAAATCTTAAACAAAAAAAAAGAGGATAAACCTAGCCAGGCATGGTGGCATATGCCTTTAACCCAAGCACTTGGGAGGCAGAGGTAGGAGGATTATGGTAAGTTCAAGGCCACCCTGAGAATACATAGTGAATTCTAGGTCAGTCTGAGCTAGAATAAGACCCTAAAAAAAGGAGGGGGGGGACATCCTAAGGCTGGAGTCTCTATAGCTCAATTACAGAGCACTTCAATAGCTTGTGCAAGCCCCAGATTAAATCCCTAAAAGAACTTTGATGGGAAAGATGCTGAAAATACAAGTATTATAGCTTGAAAAAAGTTTTTTTGTTTTGTTTTGAAAAAAGTTTTTAAAAAAGAAAATGGCTGGGCATGGTAGCGTATGACTTTAATCCCAGAATTTGGGAAGCAGAGGTAGGAGGATTGCTGTGAGTTCAAGGCCTCCCTGAGACTACATAATAAATTACAGGTCAGCCTGGGCAAGAGTGAGACCCTACCTCTAAAAAAAAGGAAAAAAAAGTTTTTTTAGAAAAACAAAAACAGGGCTGGAGAGATGGCTCAGCAGGTAAGGCACTTGCCTGCAAAGCCTAATGACCAGAGTTTAGTTCCCCAGTACCCACATAAAAGCCAGAGGCACAAAGTGGCACATGCATCAGGAGTCCCTTTGCAGAAGCTGGAAGCCCTGATGCACCCATTCCCATTCTCATTCTCATTCTCTCTCTCTCTCTCTCTCTCTCCTATCTCTCTCTGCTTGCAAATAAATATTTAAAAAAATTAAAACAGGGCTGAAGAGATGGCTTAGCAGTTAAGGCACATGTCTGCAAAGCCTAAGGACCCCGGTTCAATTCTCCAGGTCCCACATAAGCCAGATGCACAAGGGGGCGCATGCATCTGGAGTTCATTTGCAGTGGCTGGAGGCCCTGGCGTGCCCATTCTCACTCACTCTCTCTTTCCTTCTCTCTGTCTCCAATAGATAAAAATAAAATCTTTAAGAAAATAAAAAACAGCCAGGCATGGAGGCACACTCCTTTAATCCCAGTGCTTGGGAGGTGGAGGTAGGAGGATCACTCTGAGTTAAAAGCCAGCCTGAGAATACATAGTAAACTCCAGGTCAGCCTGGACTACAGGAGACCCTACCAAAAACAAAAATAAAAGGAGGAACCGAGGAGATGGCTCAGTGTCTAAAGGTACTTGTTCCCCAAGCCTCCCAACCAGAGTTCAGATCCTCCACACCCATGTAAAAGCCAAACACCCAGCTGCCCATTTGTCTATAATTCCATCATGCCTATAGCAATAGAAGGCAGAGTCAGAGGCACCCCAAAGCTCAAAAGGTCAGTTAGTCTGGACTTCCCACTGGTGAAAGGTCTACCACTCTTGAGATCCTTTGACCTCCACAGCCACATGCATGTGTGCACACACACACAATAAAAGCAAATGTAATAAAAAATTTAAAAAACACTGGTTATATCTTTAATCTCAGCACTCCAAAGGCAGAAGTAGGAGGACTGCTTTGAGTTCAAAGCCACTCTGAAAATATATAGTGAATTCTAGGTCAACCTAGGCTACAGTGAAACCCTACCTCCAAAAACCAAAACAAAAAATAAAAACAAAAATCCAGGTGTCCTTAGGCCTTATAAACTGTTAAAGATTATTGCTATTATTTAAACTAAATACTTAAAAGCTCCTTAACCATGTCCCGTGTCAGTAGAACAAGTTAACATTCTCAAAGAGCTGGACCCTTAAAAAGTTTTATTTCAAACAATGATTTTTCCCCCTCAAACATTCCATTTTCTCATTCCTTCACATCAATAATTAAATTTTCTGCCAGGCACTGTGACACATGCCTTCAATCCCAGCACTTGGGAGGCTGAGGTAGAAAGATCACCATGAGTTCAAGGCCAACCTGGGCTACAGAGAGAGTTCCAGGTCAGCCTGGGCTGGAGTAAGACCCTGTCTCAAAAAATTTAATTAAATTAAATTAACTTTCTTACTTCAACTGAGCAGCTTCTTCTTCTTGCTGCCGCTTGGCCTGCTCTTCTTGTTTTTTTCTCTCTTCCTCTTCATGTTTTTTCTTTTCTTCTTCCTCTTTTTTCTTTAATTCTTCCTCTGCCTTCACCTTTTCTTCTTCTTTCTTCTTGCGTTCCTTGTCTTCTTTTTTTCTTTTATCTTCTTCCAGTTTCTTCTTTTTGTCTTCAGGGACCTTACTGACCTCCTTCTTGGCAGTGATCTTGAGATCATCTTTTGGTTTCTCCTTGCTGCTCACTAGCCGCCTTTCACTGCAGTCTTTTTCCTTATTGTTTAGTAAAGATTCTTTTTCGTCCATACTTGCTGACTTTTTACGCTCAGCTGGCATTATGTGACCCAGGACAATCTGGAACAATAAAGCAATGTCAGTACTGTAAATGCAGTGACTTGTATTTATTAATGTGATATGACTTTTAAACAAAACAGATTAGTACAACTTTGCAACTGGGAAATTAAAAAATGAATAGTGGGCTGGAGAGATGGCTTAGCCTGCCTGCTAAGCCTAAGAACGCCGGTTCCAATCTCTAGGTCCCACGTTTAGCCAGATGCAAAGTGACGCAAGGGCGCAATGCTGCACATGACCACAAGGGGGCGCACACATCTGGATTTCATTCACAGCAGCTGAGAGACTGCTGGAGCGCCCATCTCTATCTGTCTCCCTCTCTCTCTCCAAAAATAAATAAAGTAAAAAAAAAAAAGAATAGTATTTATGTGATTTGCAAAGTTATTGGGGGTAGGAAGATATCTCAGTGGTTAAACCTGCTTGCTTGCAAAGCCTGCAGGCCCTGGTTTGATACTCCAGTACTACATAAAGCCAGATATACAAAGTGGCACATGCATCTGGAGTTTGTTTGCAGTGGCAAGAGACCCTGGTGTGCTCATTTACCCCCATCCCCAAGCTTGCAAATAAATAAAAAAGTATTTTTACAAAAAGAATTTATTGGAAGGCCAGGCATGGTGGCAAGCTCCTTTAATCCCAGCACTTGGGAGGCTGAGGTAGGAGGATCACTGTGAGTTGGAGGGCAGCCTGGAGCTACAGAGGGAGTTCCAGGTCAGCCTGGGCTAGAGTGAGACCTTTGGGGGAAATAAAAATTACTGAGAACTAAGAATGTAGCTTAGTAGTAAAGTGCTTGCCAAGCACATGCAAGACCCTAGGTTCAATCCCCAGCGCTATCATCACACACACACACACACACACACACACACACAAACCGTTGGGTTAAATTCCATGTCTTATCATTATTAGTTAAGCTACTAATTATTTTAAAATTTTTTTAAAATATCATTTAGCTGGGTATGGTGGCACACGCCTTTAATCTCAGCACTTGGGAGGCAGAGGTAGGAGGACTGTCATGAGTTCGAGGCCACCCTGAGACTACATAGTGAATTCCAGGTCAGCCTGAGCTACAGAAAGATCCTATCTTGAAAAATCAAAAAAAAAAAAAAAAAAAAAAAAAAGCTAGGGCTGGAGAGATGGATTAGCAATTAAGGCGTTTGCCTGCAAAGCCAAAGGACCTCGGTTCGGTTCCCCAGGACCCAAGTAAGCCAGATGCACAAGGTGGTTCATGTGTCTGGAGTTCATTTGCAGTGGCTAGAGGCTCTGGCATGCCCATTCTCTATCTATTTCTTCCTCTCTCTATCTCTCTCTCACGCTCTCTCAAATAAATCAAATAAATAAATAAATAAATAAATAAATAAATAAATAAAATTTTAAAAATTAAATAAAGATAAAAGATATTTTTATTTATTTGAGAGAGGGAATATGGGTGCACCAGAGCCTTTGCCACTGCAAACGAACTCCAGATGCATGCACTACTTTGTGCATCTCATTTGTTTTTTTGTTTGGTTTTTTTTTTTTTTTTTTTTTTTTTTTTTTTGGTTTTATGAGGTAGGGTTTCACTCTAGCCAGGCTGACCTGGAATTCACTATGTAGTCTCAGGGTGGCCTCAAACTCACATCAATCTTCCTACCTCTGCCTCCCAAGTGCTGAAATTAAAAGCATGTGCTACCACACCCGACTTGCATCTGGTTTTACATAGATACTGGGAAATGGAACCTGGACCGAAAGGTTTTGCAAGCAAGCACCCCTAACTACTTAACCATCTCACCAGCTGTTTTTTCAAGCTTTTAAAAATATATTTATTGGGCTGGAGAGATGGCTTAGCAGTTAAGGCACATGCCTGTGAAGCCTAAGGACCCCGGTTCGATTCTCCAGGTCCCACATAAGCCAGATGCACAACATCTAGAGTTTGTTTGCAGTGGCTAGAGGCCGTGGTGTGCCCATTCTCACTCTCCCTCTCTTTCCTTCTGTCTCTAATAAATAAATGAATTAAATTAAAAATATAATCTTAAAAATATAATAAATTTATTTATTTTTTGTTTATTTATTTATTTAAGCAAGAGAGGGAGAGAAAGAGAAAGAGGTAGACAGAGAATGGGCTCAGCAGGGCCTCTAGCCACTGCAAACAAACTCCAGATGCATGTGCCACCATGTACATAGCTGGTTTATGTGGGTTCTAGGGAATCGAACCTGGGTCCTTAGGCTTCGCAAGCAAATACCTTAACTGCTAAGCCATCTCTCCAGACCTTTTAAGCTTTTTAATTAAGGAAAAAATGCAAGCATAAAAGTACACAACATAGGGAACTTCCAGGCACATAATGCTCAGATTTGACTACTATCAACTACAAAACAATTGATCAGTGTAGCTGTAAACATCATGAATCACCTTTAACCTGAGTATTCTTTTCTGTTTGTTTTTTGAGGTAGAGTCTTGCTCTAGCTCAGGCTGATCTGGAATTTACTATGCAGTTTCAGGTTAGCCTCATAGCAATCCTCCTACCTCACCCTCCTGGGTGTTGGGATTAAGGGCATGTGCCACCACACCCAGCTTAACCTGAGTGTTCTTTGAATGTTAAGAGCAGTACTAAGGAGGCTAAAGCAAGACCAAGAGTTAAAGCAAGCCTCAGCTACGTAGTGAATATGAAAGTGGGGGAAGAGGGAGAAAGGGAAAAAGGGAGAGAGAGAAGAAAAAAGTACAGAGGGCGTGCAAGTCAGTGGAAGAAAGCTTAAGGCATGTTCTAGAGAACCTGAACTTGATCCTCAACACTAAATAAATTAAGTGAAGTGAGTAAGTTGAGGCAAGTTTGTTTCTTTCTTTTGGTGGGGATATAGCTCAGTGGGAGAATGCTTGTTTAGCACTAGCAAGAAACTAGGTTCAATCCCCAAGCAACTCCAAAAAGAAGCAGGGCAAGGGCTGGAGAGATGGCTTAGCGGATAAGGCACTTGCCTGCGAAGACTAAGAACTCATGTTCAAATATCCAGGTCCCACGAAAGCCGGACAAGCACACAATGTTGCACATGCACACTAGGGGGCACACACGTCTGCAGTACATTTGCAAGGGCTGAAGGCCCTAGTGTGCCCATTCTCTCTCTCTCTCTCTCTCTCTCTCAAACAAATAATGTATTTTTTTTTAAGTAGGGCAGAGGAAGGGATGGTTGGATACATACTGCTTTACTATTTTATACAATATGCAACGGAAGCATTTCTCTTGCCTCCTACAAATAAATGGACCAATAGATGATTTATAAATTTTATCTCATCACTTCAATCACACCAAACTTTCAAAATCAAAAATTTCACCATCCCAAATTAGACCAGACCTTTAATGTCTTCACTAGTACACGTCAATAAACATAATGATTATAAAATCTATAAATTCTGTTCTGTATCTGCCAGTAGTGTAGCCACCAGCCCAGGGTTTTCTAAACCTTAACACTATTACATTTTGGGCAAGATTTTTTTTTTTTTAATTTTTGCAATTCTTCAGCACTGAGCTAAATATGCAGCCCACAAGGTAATTCTTTCTTTTGAGGGGCTAGAGAGCTATCTTATGTACCTTAGGCATTTAGTATATCTCTATCTTCTATATGTAATAGATGCAACCAGTACCTCCTCAGATCTGACAGCTAAATATGACTTTGGATAATGCTAATGTCCCTGGAAACAAAAGCAGCAGCAGTTCAAAAACCACTACACGAGTCACATGTGTCTACTTGAATATGACTTAAAATCGAATAAAAATTTGAAATTCAGTTCTAGGCACCATCCATATTACAGATGCTCCATTCCCCACATGACCAATGGCCAGTATATAGAGCACTGCAGATACAGAACATTCCCACCATCAGAGACAACTCTACTTGAACAGCACTATACGCTCTCTGTATGCTCAGCTAGAAACTAGAACTACTAATGGCCAGGCGTGGTGGCACACACCTTTAATCCCAGCACTCAGGAGACAGAGGTAGGAGGATCACCATGAGTTCAAGGCCACCCTGAGACTACCTAGTAAATTCCAGGTCAGCCTAAGCTAGAGCAAAACCCTACCTCAGAAAACAAAAAAAAAAAAAAAAAAAAATTATTTCCCAACAAAATTCAGGGCTTTTCTTTCCTAAAAAATATATTTCTCAGGCCAGGCACGGGCGGCACTTGGGAGGCAGTCAGGAGGATCACCGTGAGTTCAAGGCCACCCTGAAACTATCTAGTGAATTCCTGATCAGCCTAGGCTAGAGAGAGAGACTCTGCCTCAAAAGGGAAAAAAAAAAAAACAGAACTGGTTTTCTCAAATAACTTTTTTTGGACAGTGCTTCATATTTTAAAAATTACTTCATAATGTTTTACTAAAAGTTAAGACACCATATCCATAAATATTTTCAAATATAGGTTTTAAATTAAAGCAATCTAAATCAACAACCAAAATGTTTGATGATAAATTAGGATTTACTTCAGCACTATTAAAAAAAAGTGCCGGGCGTGGTGGCGCACATCTTTAATTCAGCACTGGGAGTCAGAGGTAGGAGGATCACCGTGAATTCCAGGCCAGTCTGAGACTACATAGTGAATTCCAGGTTGGCCTGAGTACTGGCAGGTTAGTGGCCATAGTCTGTACCTCCCTTCAGCTTTCCTCTTTGACTTTCTTACACTCCTCCCATTACATACCTACATTTATTGTGGAAAATCACCCTCTAAAAACAAGTGAATTTTCAGAAAGTATACTCACTGGTACCATACTAAACATCTTCTATACATTATCTTAGTTAATATTAAAATCTTTTTTGCTGTTGTTATTTTCAAGGTAGGGTTTCCCTCTACCTGGCATTCACTATGTAGTCTCAGGCTGTCCTCAAACTCACCTGTCTCCCAAGTGCTGGGATTAAAGGCATGCACCACCCCGCCAGGCTAGTACTAAAATCTTTATGAGGTGGGTATTGTTTCCCCTATTTTATAAACGAGTAAACTGAGACTTAATCTAGTAACCTGACCAAGGTCACCACAGCGGACAGCAGCACTGGAATCTGAACCCACAGCCTCAACCAAAGTTAAGAACCCTGAGCATACCAAACTGTGAGGTGGAAGACTTGGTCATAGACACTGACTATGACAAGTTATAGAACTATGAATCTCAGCAGGAAGTCTCTGATAATGGTTAAGCAGTTGCTACATGTTTTTGACTTAATGGGGAGACAACATAATGTCTAAGGTACTAACCCAATCTAATTGTAGGCTGTTAATCATTATGTACAAAAAAATGTTTATATTGAATTTTTATTTTCCAGTGGGAAGTATCAACAAGAAACATTTCAGGATTACAAGGACCCACCATTCTTAGACAATAAAAAGAACAGCACTGGAATTTATAACTACTGCCTTGTTTATAAATATAGTCTGTAGCCCCTACAATGAAACTCACCTAAGTATCTTAACAGGGTCCCAAACTCTTGTGACTCTACAATATTCATTTATTCAATAAATTAAGTTATTCACTACTATTGAATGCTATTACCTGAATAAACTGTAATAATCAGTCACAAGTTAAGATAAATCCTGCTACAGAGAATGACAAAACAGATTCTTAAGACAAGTTGTGGTATTGGAAGCACTTCACCCTTAAACACTAGAAGTATATATCCAAAGTACTCAAAACTAAATTTCAAGGAACAAAATTATGACAAAAATCTGAAGGTTCAAGTAGAGGCAGCAAAACTGATAAAACTACTGTACATGGACTTTGAAGTCACACTTTAAGTTTGTGCCCCAATTCTGCATGCTGCTAGCATAGAACCTGGACAACTGAATGCAATTGTTTTAGTTATTAATCACGAACGTGGATATAGTACTACCTATCTTAAAGCATTATTAAACATTTAACATAGTAACCACAAAAAGGCTCTAAAATGTTAATTCTTTCACACACAGTTGAGAGATCTTTAAAAATAAAGACTAGAGGGCTGGAGAGATGGCTTAGCAGTTAAGACATCTGTCTGTGAAGCCTAAGGACCCCAGACCCCATGTACAAGATGGCGCATGCATCTGGAGTTTGTCTGCAGTGCCTAGAGGCCCTAGCGTGCCTAATCTCTCTCTCTCTCTCTCTCTCTCTCTCTCTCTCTCTCTGATAAATAAAAAAAAATTAAAATATTAAAAATAAAAACTAGGAACCAAAAAGAAAAAGAGGGAAAAGCCAGGCTTGGTGGCACACACCTTTAACCCCAGTACTCAGGAGGCAGAGGTAGGAGGATCACTGTGAGTTTGAGGCCACACTGAGACTACACAGTGAGTTCCAGGTCAGCCTGGGCTAGAGTGAGACCATACCTCAAAAAATAAATAAATAAATAAATAAAAACTAGGGCTGAAAGGATGGCTTAGCGGTTAAGGTGCTTGCCTGCAAACCCCAAGGACTCAGGTTCAATTCCCCAGTACCCACATTAGCCAAATGCACAAGGTGGTGCATGCATCTGGAGTTCCTTTCAGTGGCTGGAAACCCTGGTGCACTCTCTCTCTCTCTCTCTCTCTCTCCCCCTCCTTCCCTCTCTTTTAAATAAATAAATAAATAAATATAAAGTTTTTTTTTTAAAAACTAGGATATTACCCACTCCAAAGTCTTAATTTTTTAAGATTTTATTTTTATTTACTTATTTATTAGAGACAAAGACAGGGGGAAAGAGAGAGAGGGCGAGTGAGAATGGGCCCGCAAGGGCACTGCATATGAACTCCAGACGCGTGCACCTCCTTGTGCATCTGGCTTAAGCGGGACCTGGAGAATAAAACCAGAGTCCTTAGGCTTTGCAGGCATGCGCCTTAACCGCTAAGCCATCTTTCCAGCCCCAAAGTCTTAATTTGTACACTAAGGTGGCATAATCAATGTCATCTGCCCAAGATTACACGAGGAAATAAAATAAACTGAGTACTGAGTTATATTTAATAAAATGCCAAATTCTTACTTCAGTAAATTCAAGCTTTAAGAAGCAAGCAAATAATTCACCAACATTGTTTACAAGCTTTTCATGTTAAAAACTAAAGCTTTAAATACTCCATTAAAATAACAAAAAAAAAAAAAAAGTGACTTTTTAAGCCAGGCATGGTGTCACATGCCTTTAATTACAGCACTTGGGAGGCAGAGGTAGGAGAATTGTTGTGAGTTTTAGGCCAGCCGGGGCTAGAGTGAGACCTTACCTCAAAAGCAAGCAAACAAAAACTTAGTAACTTTGTAATTGAAAATGCAATCAGCTCTTAAAAACTACTTTACTGAATACAATTATAATCATGCTTCAAAACCACGGTCCAAGCTCCCAAGAGAGGCCTGGCATTTGGACTGTATATTTCATTTGGTTTTCTAAATATACTTCCAAAATCAAGTAAAATTGTTTTACTAGTGAAACAGATACAACTGAGTGTACTGGATAGAGGACAGAGATATTTCCTTCTTAAAGCTATAACTCTTAAGTACCATATGGTCTATGTATGAAATCACAATTAGAGCGCTCTGAAAATACTAGAGTACTAGAATGCTGGTTTGCCTTTTGTATTTTTGAACTCAAAATGTTCTAACGGAAGACCTGCATAGAAATATCTCCCCGGTCTCTGATTTTATTCATTCTAAAAGGTGCTTACAGATGGAAAAACTCATTCAAAACTTTCAGAAATCTCACCGGAGTTTTAAAAAAAAAAAAAACGGTTTCCTGTTGATTTTTAGAAATTGTTTTTAATGAACATCTAAAAACTATGATAAGTGAGAAAGATCAGTAGTCTCAC
Organism: Orientallactaga sibirica; assembly: GCA_036365145.1. Taxonomy (NCBI): domain Eukaryota; kingdom Metazoa; phylum Chordata; class Mammalia; order Rodentia; family Dipodidae; genus Orientallactaga; species Orientallactaga sibirica. The sequence goes on from JAEOAD010001030.1 coordinate 8,519,844, forward strand.
CGCTGTTTAGAGCGTCAATCACTCCGTCCAAGGTCTTTAAAAGAGAAGGGCTAGTCACTACAGTGTGTGTGTGCCCCCTAAACATGTACGCAGGATCTGCAGTGATCCACCAGATCCAACCTCCTGGGATCACCTCCTCATTTCCAACAGTGCTAGCCAGAGAGTACTGGAGGCTTGGGGAGAAGGCGAAGCATCCTCCAGCCTGTGTGGTTAAGAGGAGATGAACCGCACAGCCCTCCCCCCTTCACAGCTCTCCACCCTCAAATACACCCCAAGTTTCTTCCCCTGCACACCTCGGCCGGATTCCTGCTCCGATGGGGAGTTCGCGTCCCCGCACCTGACACTCCCCAGCGGCGCGGCAAGCACCCAGCTACCTTCGCCGGCCCACCTGCTCGCCCGCACCGCCGCCCCACCGAAGGTGCTCGCTCGGGCCGCGCTGCCCACTCGCTCGTCCTCGCCCGCGACTCCCCGCGAGCTGCGCCCAGCTTCCCCCACGCCGCACGCCGGCTCCCCGCCTCCAGCGCCCGAGGCCCGGCCCAGGCAGCCGGGACAGGCACCTCCGCGGCCCTCCCCGGCCGGCCCGGCCCGGCCCAACCTTCCCCGGCGCGGCGCGGCCCTCTCCGGCCGCGGGCTCCGCTCACCGACCAGGACCTCGGGGTCAGGGCAGAGACAACGACCGGGGGGCCGCTCGCTCGTCCGACCGTCCACGGCTCGCCGCCCGCGGACAGGCGAGCGCCGAGCCTCGGTCGGGGAGTAACAGTCCAGGCCGGTCCCCGCCCCCCCAGCCCCATCCTCCCCATCGCGGGAGCGGAGAGGAAGGACGGTCCCCGGGACTCACCTCGAGCCTGGTGTCAACATGAGCCCCGGGTTTCCCAGCACCAACTCCAGCTCGGGCTCTCCCCTCCCCTCCCCCCACCTCTCTCGCAGCCGTGGGCCCGCCTTCCCTCCGCGCCCCCCACCGCCCTCCGCCCGCCCGCCAGCCACTCACCAGCGCGGCTGGGCTGCGGGTGGGGGCGGGGCGGGGGCGGGGACAAGGAAGCAGCTGTCCGCCACGTTGCCTGATAGGAAACGACCCTGAACGCTGGCCCTCCGGACGGAAGACCCTCTCAGCCCTGGAATGAAAACGCTGTGGCAAAAGCGAGAACAAGTATCATTCACTTAAAGACTTGTTCAAAGCCTCCGCTTACCGAAGCCAATTTTTAAACAGGCGATAAGTAGGACAGCTATGCCCGGCGCCGCTAGTCAAGGGCCCCAGCACAAGGGAGGCGTGTTCTAAGGACCGGAGGCAGGAAGTGGATTGGTCGCCAGGAAAGGGAAAGCGCCTGAATTGGAGATGCGCAGGCGCAAGAACTTTGCGGGCGGGGTAGCGAGACTAAGGCGGGGCGGGGCTAAAGGAAGCCAGGAAGTGCGGCGAAATAGTACAATTACGGAACGCCGTTAAGGACAAGTGTGGCCACGTGATTCTCACCGGAGTTTCCCAGCGCGAACTTAGGGAAGAGGTCTAAGAAGGGAAAGTTTGATTGGACTCACTCGAAGGGAGAGGTTGAAAATTAAAGAAGTTGAAAGTTGGACAAGCGAAAATTGATTAGGAATCTGTCTAGACTCGGTATGCCCCGTGGGGGAATTTCCAGAAACAGGTTCAGGTGTTCAAACTGAAAAAAAAAAAAAAAAATCAGGGATGGAAAGATGCCTTACCGGTTAAGACGTTTGCCTGCATAAGCCAAAGGACCCAGGTTCGATTCCCCAGGATCCACGTAAGCCAACTGCACGAGGTGGTGCATGTGTTACCATTCTTGCAAAGTACTCGATTCCAACTAACATAATGTTAAAATTAGAATGCGATGGCGTCCCTGTATTATTGAATGAAATCTGAAATAGTGAAAATGTTTTTCTAGCCATTTCTTACGAACCCAAGTCTACTTTAAAATATGTATTAGTTTCTCGACCATAACTATTCCTAAATTGATTTTTTTTAATTTTTTTATTTTTATTTTTGGAGAGGGAGACAGATAGAGAATGGGCACACCAGCAGTCTCTCAACTGCTGAGAACGAAATCCAAATGCGTGCGCCCCCTTGTGGGCAAGTTCGGCATTGCACCCTTGCCTCACTTTGCATCTGCCTAAACGTGGGACCTGGAGATTGGAACCAGCGTTCTTAGGTTTAGGAGGCAGGCGCCTTAATCCCTAAGCCATCTTTCCACCCCCTAAATTGATTTTTATTCAAACAGTGACAGGGTCTACCTGTATGACATGCCTGCATGTTCATATGGGTCGGCTTTGGCTGGTCCATAGCCAAAAGGACAAAGGTGAAAAACTGGTCTGGATTCTTGCTTGTCCAGTGGAGCTCCATCCTTTCTCCACAAAACCGGCTGCTGCCAACTTTAAGTATTTATGACAGATCTACATTCCCTTTTATTTAATTTTTGCAACAGGCCTAACAGCCACCACAAACAAACTCCAGAGGAATGTGCCACTTTTTGCATATGGATTAGGCAGGTACTGGGGAATTGAACCTGGGTCCTTAGGCTTTGCAAGAAATTGCTTTGACCACTAAGCCATCTCTCCAGCCCTCTTTTTAATGTTTTATTTACTTTTTATTAGTAGTAAACAAACTCTCAAGCCAAAATGCTGGAACTTCCTGTATTCAATTTTTTGTTGTTCAAAATACTACTGATGGGCCAATCATTTAATGGGCAACAAAAGAGAGAAAAATGACTATTGTTATTCTTCAACATTGATAAGTAGTTACGACAGAACTGTTCCAAAACATCATGTTAGTGTTAACCACCCACAGTCCTCCAGTTTCCTTTTCTTACTCTGTCTCCCTACATTCATAGTATTTATCTCTCCTCACCTATGCAATTGCTCATATTTACAATCCCAACACTGGGGAGGCTGAGGCGGGAGGATTGCCATGAGTTTGAGTCCAGGCTGGGATTTATAGTAAAATCCTATCTCAAAATAAATAAAAAAGAGGGGGGCTGGGGAGATGGCTTAGCCGTTAAGGCACTTGCCTGCAAAACCAAAGGACTTAGGTTCAATTCCCCAGGACCCACATAAGCCAGATGCACAAGGTGGTGCATGCATATGGAGTTCGTTTGCAGTGGCTGAAGGCCCTGTCGTGCCCATTCTCTCCCCCCCACCCTGCTTCTCTCTCTCTCTGCTTCTCTCTTAATAAATAAATAAAAATATTTTTTTAAAAAAAGAATATTTCCGAGCCGGGCGTGGTGGCACACGCCTTTAATCCCAGCACTCGGGAGGCAGAGGTAGGAGGATCGCCATGAGTTCGAGGCCACCCTGAGACTACATAGTTAATTCCAGGTCAGCCTGGGCCAGAGTGAGACCCTACCAAAAAAACAAAAAAAAAAAAAAAAAAAGAATATTTCCCTCTCTGAGCTGGGGGTATTGCTCAACTTAGAGCACTTGCCTGCCATACTCATACTCCCAGAACTGCAATTTTAAGAAGGGAGGGGAAGGAGAATTTCCTTAATAAAATATTTCTGATAAATTCTTATTCTAAACAAACCAACCTTTGCCTTCCATCAAATGTTAAAAGGAAATCGTGAATATAGGCTCAAAACAGATGCTGTTCAACTTGTGATAGGGTTGCATCTTCATTAAATCTATTATAAGTTACCATAAGTTGAAAATATTTAATCCATCTAACCTACCAAATGTCCTAGCTCAGCAATACAATATAATGGTTGTCCACCCTTGTAATCATGTGGCTACCTGGGAGCTGCAGCTGCCCAGCATGGAGACTGCATTTGGCTAGTCCAGGGGAAGATAAATCCAAATTCAAAATAATATATACAATATCTACTCAATGTGTGTTACTTTTGCACCATCATGAAGTCAAAAGTTGTAAGTTGAACCACAGTAAATTGGGTAGCAGCTGTTCCTCCATAAGACTAGACTTGATCATGAAAGAAAATTAATCAAGAGTAGAAAGCCTAGGGCTGGAGAGATGGCTTAGCAGTTCAGGCATTTGTCTGCAAAGCCTAAGGACCCAAGTTTGATTTCCCATTACCCACGTAAACCAGATGCACAAGATGGCACATGCATCTGGAGATCATTTACAGTGGCTGGAGGCCTGGCATGCCCATTCTGTCTCTTTTTCTCCTCTCTCTCTCAAATAAAATACTTTTTTAAAAACAGAGTAGAGGCTGGAGAGATGGCTTGGTGGTTAAGGCACATGTCTGCGAAGCCTAAGGACCCCAGTTCGATTCTCCAGGTCCCACGTAAGCCAGATGCACAAGGGGCATATGCGTCTGGAGATCGTTTGCAGTGGCTAGAGGCCCTGGCATGCCCATTCTCACTCTCCCTCCCTCTGTCTCTTTCCCTCTCTTTCTCTAATAAATAAATAAATAAAAATAAAAAAATTTTTAAAATTAAAAAAAAAAAAACAGAGTAGAAGGCCTAGGACTAAGCCCAGAGAAACTTCCAAAGATATAAAAACTAGGACTCGGGCTGGAGAAATGGCTTAGCAGTTAAGGCGTTTGCCTGCGAAGCCAAAGGATCCCAGTTCGATTCTCCAGTACCCATATAAGCCAGATGCACGAAGGGGCACACGCATCTGGAGTTCGTTTGCAATGGCTAGAGGACCTGCCGTGCCCATTCTCTCTTTGTCTCCCTCTGTTTTACCTCTCTCTGGTTGCAAATAAATAAAAAAATATTTTTTTAAAAACTAGGACTCAACATGGGAGTCTCCATTAAAAAAAAAAGGAAACCTAGGAAAGTATGGTGTCTCGAAAGCCAAGGAAAGAGGAGCTTCAAGGAACAAAAAGTGGTTGTCATCAGTGTTACTAAGAAAGCAAGAAAGCAAAGAATACAAAGATAGTAAGTGTAGGTTGGCATAATAAGGACAAATATGGACCTTGCAGACCACAAGTCAGTGAAGTAGTAGGGCTATACTGGAATAGTTGAAGATAAGGTTAGACATGGGACAAAAAGGCATATTTGAGAGATTTTATCAGAAGATACGGTAGTTTGAAGCCAGGTGTGCTGCACACACCTTTAATCCCAGCACTCGGGAGGCAGAGGTAGGAGGATCATGATGAGTTCAAGGCCACCCTGAGACTACATAGTGAATTCCAGGTCAGCCTGGGCTAGAGTGAGACCCTACCTCAAAATAATAACTAAAAGAAGATACAGTAGCTTGAATGTGAAGTATCTCCCCAGCCTCATGGGCTTGTGACTAAATCTCACACTCCATCCCCAGCTAGTAGAGCCTTTGCGCTGTAGAGCCTTGCTGCAGGAGGTGTGTCCCTGAGGGAAGAGGGGACCTTGAGGCTTATTAACCTAACTCCCAGCCCAGTACTCAGACCACCTGGATATGCAACATGAGCCAGCTTCCTGCATGCTATGGGGAAGTATCCCCTTGAAGCTTTAAGCTGAAATTTCCCCTTTCCTCCCGTAAACTGCTTTCGGTTAGGTGGTTGGCCCCAGCAATAAGACAGTAACTGCTACAGAGGAGCAGCACGCCATAAGAGAATGTGAGGTTGGGGGATTTTGTTTGATTTTTCTATCCCTTGGTACCTTGTTGTTTTAGTTTTGCAGTGCTAGCAATCAAACCCAGTGCCACAGGCATGCTAGGCAAGCACTTCCACTAAGCTACAAAGCAGCCCTCTTTTCTTTTCTCCCTGCCCACTCTCATTTTAAATAAAGTAGAACATGTTCTAATGAGTATATTCCAATGGGAGTGAAACATTTGGTGATATAAGAAAGAAGGAAAAAGACCACTGTAATAACAAAATCCCTGAGGCAGCATGAAGGTGCAGAATTGGAAGGATGTGAAAATATAGTGCCTTAAGTAGAAGCAGGGACATTTTTAAATTATATTAGAAGACAAGGCAAAGATAATAGTAGGTACATATAGAAATTACTGTATAGATTAGGCTAGAGAATTATGAAGGATTTCCTTTTTGTTTTGTTGTTTTGTTTTGTTTTTGACGTAGGGTCTTGCTCTAGCTTAGACTGATCTGGAATTCACCATGTAGTCTCAGGGTAACTTCGAACTCACAGTGATCCTTCTACCTCTGCCTCCTGAGTGCTAGGATTAAAGGCGTGCACCACCACGCCCGCTGTCTGGGTTTTTATTTTGGTTTTTTGAGGTAGGATCTCACTCTAGCCAAGCTTACCTGGAATTTACTATGTAGTATCAGGCTGGCCTCGAACTCACAGAGATCCTCCTACCTCAGCATCCTGCATGCTGGGATTAAAGGCATGTAGCACCATGCCTGGCAAATTTTTTGTTTTTTTTCTGAGGCAGTGTCTCATGTAAGCTAGCCTCAAATTTACAATGTACCTAAGGATGGCCTTGAACTCACCTCCCAAATGCTAGGATTGCAGGCTTGCACCCCCTTGCCTAGTTTATGCAGTGTTGGGGATTAAGCACAGGGCTTTGTGTATGTTAAGCACAACTCTAGAAATTCAGCTATATCACAACCCTAGAAGTTAAATTTTTAAAAAAGGAAAACAAATCTCACCTGGGCATGGTGGCACATACCTATAATCCTAGCACTCAGGTGGATGAGGCAGGAGAACTGCCAAGTCTCCGCAATCTTAAAAATCCTTGTGTCCCAGGACATAGCACTTTGTAACACTTTGACAGAAGGATTAATAAGAAGTAAATGTTGTTTTGGAAAAGGGAGAAGAGTCTGCACGCTGAAGCATGAATGTGAAAGACTAGACAAGAGTGAAAAGCAAAGAATTTTTTTAGAGAAAATCATTTATTTCTAGAGTTTTCTGTTTATTTTCCAAGCAATCCATCAACTCTAACAAAACAAATACAGGATCCCATGTCTCTTTATGTGATTTGTATGAAAGCTAATTCAACATTTTAAAATATTTTATTTGTTTGTTTATTTAAGAAAGGAAGAGAGAGAGAGAGAGAGAATGGGTGTGCCAGGGCCTCCAGCCACTGCAAACGAACTCCAAACGCTTGCACCACTTTGTTCATCTGGCTTTATGTGGGTACTGGGGAATTGAACCTGGGTCCTTTTGCTTTGTGGGCAAGCACCTTAACCACTAAGCCATCTCTCCAGTCCCTGAAATTCAACATTTTTTAATATTTTGTTTTTATTTATTTATGTATCAGAGAGAGAATGGGCACACCAGGGCCCCCAGCCACTGCAAACGAACTCCTGATGCATGTGCCCCCTTGTACATCTGGCTTACGTGGGTCCTGGGGAATCGAACCTGGGTCCTTTGGCTTTGCAGGCAAACGCCTTAACTGCTAAGCCATCTCTCCAGCCCTTTTTGTTGTTGTTGTTTTTTACACAGCTTCTGAGGATTGAACTCAGCCCCTTATGCAAGACAAGCATTTTACTTGAGTGAGCTTTCTCCCCAGACCTTCAAAGTGTTTGAAGTCCACAAAGTGGTTGTGTTCATAATTCCGATATTGTCACATGGAGAAATATTAGGGAAAAAGTTATTTCCAAGAGAATGTTCCGTAGTTGCCCCATTTTTTGTGTTAGTTGCTAAAGGTATGGAAAAGAAAACAATATCATTTCTAGCATGTGTGTTTTTTTTTTCTGGAAGGTATTCGCTGCAGTTACAATAACGTATGCATTATACTTCCTTAGGTTTCTCTATGGAAGCTGTGGAGGAGCCCTTCCATTGATTCCTAATTAATTAAAGACTCATCTCAACAGAAATGTCATTTTCTATTAATCTTTTCACCTTAAACACTCACTATCAATTTCATAATAATAAACTAAGCTATCAACTTTTGGGTAACTTACTTGTGGCAAGTTCTATACATTTGTTCTCTATGTTGCCGGGGCTTTTTTCCCTCACCACCGGCAGGTAGAGCAAAAGAGAGAGAGAGCCGGGCCAGCCGTTTCTCTCTTGAGGCTGAGCGAGAAGACAGGTGTCGGCAACTCAAACCTCCCCAAATCACCGGGGAAAAGAAAACCACATTGAGTCGCGGAGAAACGTCTAAAGCGAAACTCGTCGTTTATTGTCGGGGGAGATATTTATGTGTTTTGAGGAAGGGGGCGGGAAGAGGGGATGAGAGAAAGGTATAAGGGCCAATATTGAGGAAGGGGGTGGGAAGAGGGGATGAGAGAAAGGTATAAGGGCCAATATTGAGGAAGGGGTGGGAAGAGGGGATGAGAGAAAGGTATAAGGGCCAACAGTATTTCATCACGTCAGCAGCAGCTGGGTGGAGGCAGTTTCAGCTTAGGTGCTGAGTCAAGGGCAGGTACTCAGGCTCGACTAGGCCTTACCGGGAATAGGCCAAGATTGGCTGGGCTAACCACTCGGCTTCACACCGGGCAGAGCCCAACATCTCCCCCTTTTGTTTTTGTAAGAACGGTGGATGGCATAGTCCCTGTCCTAGGTTGTTTCCCTCTGGGAACCTTACCCGCCTCTGGGCACTATGCCTCTAGCCTGTTGACCACTCCACGCCCTGTCTTAGGTTGCCTCAGCCTGTCTGAGAGCTTACCCGTCGTTGGTTCGATGGAGGGCGGGGGAGGGATGTTAGGTGGATAGCCAGTAAGTGGAAAAGCCATTGTCTTTGAGTCGCAAACCTGTGGTGCCTTGGCCTGATGAAGTTTAATTGCCTCAAGCTGTTGGTGAATGAATTGTGTAATCTTATTAATTACACAGGGCCCGAGAGTGAGGATAAGAAGAAGGAGGGATTCAGGGGGAGGGAGAAGGTAGGGTAAAGAGCAAGAAGGAGGAGGGGTCCAAGGGGAGGGAGAAGGTGGAATAAAAAGCCATGTAAGCTCGTCTACAGCAGGTTGTCTTAGGAGTCCCGACTCCTCTTTTGTAAATCTCTCTGGAGCTTTTCTGGCTTCATTCAGGTCTAGTAGCATCCATACCTTCAGTTGTTCCTGGGGAAGAAATAGAGGCATAGTTCTCAGGGGTGTGACACTCCCTGGAAGATTGATTATTATCATCCCCTTGTTGGGGTAAATATTTTAAGTCTCTTGCCGGTACCCAAATAGGTCTTTTTTCCTCTTGAGGAAAGACACATCCAAATCCTCTCCCTGCTGTGAGGAGGGGGTCTGGTCCCCTCCATGCCCCAGTTAATGGGTCCCTCCATTTGACCCAGATGGAGCTGTAGGTGACAGCTGAGGTCCAATGTTTTTGAAAAGGGGACAAGTGTCTATCTTCTTTAGAAAAATTTAAAATATTTAGGGTTAATAATGCCTTTTTTTAGTTGGTCATGTGGGGGTAGAGATTCCCCCTTTTGTTTTTGTAATTGAGATTTGAGAGTTTGATGATATCTTTCCACGATGGCTTGGCCCCGCGGGTTATATGGGATGCCTGTGGAAAGTGAGATTTTCCAGGTTTGGAGGAAATCTATAAAAGTTTTGCTTACGAAGCAGGGACCATTATCGGTTTTGATTTGATCTGGCAATCCAAGGGTGGCAAAGCATTGAAGCATATGGCTAATAGCATGTTTAGTTTTTTCCCCAGCATGTGCTGATCCTGTGACCTCATGGGAGATAGACTTTATGGGTATAGACTTTTCTCCCCTCCTTAGGGGAGGGTAAACAACTAGGGAAGCTCCCAAGCGCCCCCCATCAGTGAATACGGTAAGGAAATCAGGGTTGGGTTTAGATAAAAAAAGTCTGGGGGGTCTCCATTCCAACCTAGAGAAGGAGCTCATCCATTTATAAGGACCATAGTGACAATCAATTATACCCAGAAACCCCTCGAGGGCCATAGCAACCCTGTTGTTATTTCTCTGAAGCCAAGTGAAGTCTGTTACCTTAAAGGGGGTGACAATGACATGAGGCTCCGTGTCAAACAATCGGACAGAGGTGTCCCTGCCCTTTATAATGCAGTCTGCAATCTGGTTAGTTATAGAGTAAACTCTGGGGACTCCACCAAGGGAGAGGTGAATCCATTGGATGGGTTTTCCTTCCTGGGCTAACAGCGCAGTGCATGTTTCCCCAGAGAAAATACAGAGGGAGATAGATAAGTTAGGATCAAACCTCTTTAGGACTGCAGCATTAATGGCCCGTTGTACCTTATGTAGAATTTGTTTATGACGAGGGGGCAAGGTTATCTGAGAGGAGAGAGTAAGACCCTTTAAGAGGTCAAATAAAGGGGACAGTTCCTCAGTAGTTATGGGTATTCAGGGCCTCATCCAATTAATTTCTCCCAGCATTTTTTGGAGTTGAGGCAAAGTATAGAATTTTTGAATATGGAGTTGGGGTTTGACAGGAGAAACAGTATCAAGAGATAACCTGGAGCCCAAAATCTTGAAGGGAGAGGCAGTCTGTACCTTTTCTGGAGCCACTTTAAAATCATTGGCCTGTAAAATGGCAAGGCATTTAGCAGTAAGGTCTTGGAGATCAGATGGGTTGGAATGACCTAAAATAATATCATCCATATAAATGTAGAATAAAATGTTAGGATGATTAATCAAGGAAGAAAAGATATGAGACATGTAATATTGACAAATGGGGGGGCTGTTAGCCATGCCTTGAGGTAAGACGGTCCATTCAAACCTTAGGTCTGGTCCATGAAAGTTTGTTGAGGGTATGGAGAATGCAAATTTTTTTATATCATCTGGATGTAATGGAATAGAGAAAAAACAATCTTTAATATCGATAATGGTTAAGTAATGGGTGTTGGGAATGGCTGGAATCCAAGGGAGCCCTCTCTGGGGGGTCCCAAAAGCTATCATTCTCTCATTTATTTTTCTCAAATCATGTAAAAGTCTCCAAGAGCCATTAGGCTTCTTTATAATAAAAACCGGAGAGTTCCAAGGACTTGTTGAAGGTCGCACATGTCCTGAAGCCAATTGTTGTTTAACGAGTATATGAAGTTGTTTTAGTTTAGGGGTAGGTATAGGCCACTGCTCGACCCATACGGGTCCCCAGGCACCCATTGAATCTTAGGAACTGGGGGGTGAGCAGTGGCCCTTAGGATTGGGGGTGAACCTGAGAATGTTTTTGTTTAATTTTTTCAAAATGAGGATCATCTCTATAGTTAGGATGGTAGGTCCTTCCTTCCTTAAACTGTTTATTTTCTTTCTGGTCAAGTCTATCTTCACAGAAAGCCCTATGATTAGTAGTAATATAAGCCTCAGCTTCCCCAAGTATATCCTGGCCTAGGAGGTTGGCTGTTAGGCCTGACACCATTAGAGGGCGCACCTCCCCACTATTATTGTCAGGGTCAATCCAGGTCTGCCAGTTAGCAGTTTCCCATGACGTAGATTGTCCGCCCACACCCAGTAGGGGTGGACCCGGGACTAACTGCCAGGAGGGAGGGACCTCCTCTTTTCTTATTACAGTACGGTCAGCCCCAGTGTCGATGAGAAATTTGAAAGTTTTTCCACCGACTGTTAGGTTCATTTTTGGTCTAAGTCCGGGTGTCAAAGGCACAGTCCAGTGTGTTTTGATTACCTTTTTCCCCTTATTTAACGGGGCTGGGGATAGCCCTGGGGAAGTTTAAAGGTTCACCATGAAGGCTAAACTTTGACTTGCAATCTCTGGCCCAGTGAAGTCCCTTTTTGCATCGAGGACATGGCGTATGGGCAAGTTAGGGGTTGAGGGAGTTATTGGGGTGCTTTTCCTATTGGGGCATTCCTTTTAAAATGACCCTCTTTGCCGCACCCAAAGCAAGATTGTCCCCTCCCCCCTGAGACCTGTTGGAGTGCACATTCTAGTGCAGCCATGTCCTCACGGCGAGAAGCCTGTAAGGCTGATGTCATAACTTTGATCTGATGAGAGGGGGACCCTACATCTTGGGTGGCTACAACCCATCTACTCATAGAGCGGTCCTTGAGTCCAGCGCAGGCCAACTTATGATCGCCTGTCATGCCTTCCCAGACCAGCATTTTTGCAAATTGGTCTCGCAGGGGGCCAGGGGGGAACTTTCTTTGTAGGCTTTTTCGACTCTCTCTATGAAAGTGGCCAAATCCTCACCGGACTTTTGGGTGACTCCTGTAATGGGGGTTCAGAGGGGCCCTCCTCTAACTTTTTCCATGCAGCCATTCCCAAAGCCCGCATTTTGATCTCGATATGGATCAGGAATGGCAGCCTGCTGAAGACCGGTAGAGAACTGGTCAGCAGTGCCCGAGAGCATTCCAAAGGTGATTGGTACTGGGGCTGAGCGACTTGGTTTCGCTCAGCTTGAAGGTGACACTCATCCTGAAAAAAGCACACCATTTTATGTACTGCGAGCCAGAGAGAACAGCTTTAGCAAGGTTCTTCCAATCTTGAGTGGTACAATGATAATGAACTAAACCCTGAAGGATGGTCTCTGCCCAGGGGGAGTTAGGCCCGTCCTCTGAGACAGTCTTTTTAAGATCTTTTAAATTGTGAGCTTCCCAAGGATACCAGGCTGCAGGGCGGTTACCGTCAGGATTAACGTTAACAGGGAAGAGATCGACTATTCTTCCCCGGGCCGCCCTCCCCATGGTAGGGCGGAGGGGCAGAGGCGCTCAGAAATGGATTAGTAGGGGGATCTGGAGGCGATGGACCTTTAGAGGGCTGAGGGGCACTCTCAAAAGGATTTAGGGGTGAATCTGAGGACTCAGGCTGGGCCGAGGGGCTGAGATTGCTCTCTGTCCCTTCCTGGGTCAGGGTGTCTTTCGACCTCGGAGGCTGAGGTGGAAAACAGCCCTTTAAGGCCAACACAGCCGGGAGGGCCTCCAAAGGGTGGATCTCCCCTTTTTCTATCTGAGCTTTTTTTATCAGATCTTCAATTTTATCCCAGGTGTCCCAGTCAAAAAGATTACTCTCCGCAACCAGGGAGCAATCTTGAGTAAACAGCCCCATATCTGGAGGGCCTGATTATCAGATAGATTAAGGCCTTTACTTTTGAGTAGAATCTGTAGTGACCCTAAGGCAGGATTTAGCTTAGATAAGGATTGTCCCATGTTATAAAGTTGAGGGAAGAGTATCTTTAACATCAGGGTAACAGTAATGCATAAGAATACAACACAAGCACAAGGTCCCAAAAAGTAGCTAAACATGTTGTAGAATTTTTCTAAGATGGCGCCCCCACTCCAATGAGGGGGCAGGACACTTTGAGAGTTCTCCAGGTTTGCCCACGTGGTGAGCCTCCTCTAGGTTTGTCCACGTGGTGAGTTTTCTTTTTAGGTCTACCCACGTGGTGAGTTTCTTTTTTAGGTTTGTCCACGTAGTGAGTTTCTACCCACGTGGTGAGTTTCGTTTTTAGGTCTGCCCACGTGGTGCTTCTAAGATGGCGCCCCCATTCAAATGGGGCAGGACAAAATGGCGGCACCGCAGAAGCGGTCTGTCGGAAACCCAAAAATGAGAGGAAAGAGAAAAGAACAAGAGATCTTGAAGTTTGGGACAGAGTTTTTTTTTAATTTAAATGAGGAGGCAAAGCGTTTAAAGTCTCCTTTAGGTCTGTCCACGTGGTGTGTCCGCCATGAACGTACTCGTTTAGAAATGGCGGCAAACCGGAAATGGAAGGAAAGAGAAAGGAAGTTGAAGTAAGCACAGATTATAGAAGTAAAGATTAGAATATTAAATATGAAGATTACCTCATTACTTATGAGGATACACCCGTCAGCAGTCCGATTAGCTCGTCAGCTTAATGTTGAATTTTTCCTTCTTCCACGCCAGCAGTCCGTAGTCCGTTTTGAATCCTCATACGCCCTCACATGGGGCAGTAGTTGCTGTGCCCCACGCCTGGGCGCCAAAATGCCGGGCTTTTTTCCTCACCACCGCAGGTAGAGCAAAAAGAGAGAGAGCCGGGCCAGCCGTTTCTCTCTTGAGGCTGAGCGAGAAGACAGGTGTCGGCAACTCAAACCTCCCCAAATCACCGGGAAAAGAAAACCACATTGAGTCGCGGAGAAACGTCTAAAAGCGAAACTCGTCTGTTTATTGTCGGGGAGATATTTATGTGTTTTGAGGAAGGGGGCGGGAAGAGGGGATGAGAGAAAGGTATAAGGGCCAATATTGAGGAAGGGGGTGGGAAGAGGGGATGAGAGAGAAAAAGGTATAAGGGCCAATATTGAGGAAGGGGTGGGAAGAGGGGATGAGAGAAAGGTATAAGGGCCAACAGTATTTCATCACGCCAGCAGCAGCTGGGTGGAGGCAGTTTCAGCTTAGGTGCTGAGTCAAGGGCAGGTACTCAGGCCGCCACCACGCCCAGCTTTAGAAATTTTATTTTATTTATTTGAGAGAAAAAGGGAAGGAGGGAGGGAGGGAGAATGGGAAAATGGGCATGCCAGGGCCTCTAACCTCTGCAAACAAACATAGTGAATTCCAGGTTGGCCTGGGCTAGAGTGAGACACCCATCTTTGCAAAAAAAAAAAAAAAAATGTTGGTATGAGTGTGGAAGGGTGTGTTACATGTGTGTGGGTGTACACATGTCACAGTACATGTAGAAGTGCACAATTTCTAGGTGTTTGTCCTCACCTTTCACCTCATTTTGGTACAGTCTCTTGTTTTCATTGTTGTTCACCATTGCATTTGCCAGGTGAGCTGGTCCAGGAGATTCTCCTGTCTCCTTGTCCCATATTGCCTTCCATGTGCTGGGATTATGGAAGTCCACCATAGCTTCTGGCTTTAACGTGAGGGCTGAGGATCTGAACTCAGAAACACAGGTTGCATGGCAACTACTTTATCTACAGACCCATCTCCTCAACCCTAAATTTTAAGTAGAACATAAAATAGCCGGGCATGGTGGCACATGCCTTTAATTGGAGGAACGCCACGAGTTCGATGCCACTTTGAGACTGCATAGTTAATTCCAGGTAAGTCTGGGCCAGAGTGAGACCTTGAAAAACAAAAATAAAAACAAAATAAAACAAAAAACAGGGCTGGAGAGATGGTTTAGCAGTTAAGGTGCTTGCCTGTGAAGCCTAAGGATCTAGGTTACACTCTCCAAAACTCACATAAGCCAGATGCACAAAGTGGTGCATGCATCTGGAGTTCCTTTGCAGTGGCTAGAGGCCCTGGCATGCTCATTCTCTCTCTCTCTCTCTCTCTGAAATAATTAAATAAATAAATAAATAAATAAAAATCAAATTATCCGGGCATGGTGGCACACGACTTTAATCCCAGCACTTGGGAAGCAGATGTGGGCAGATGGCTGTGAGTTCGAGGCCACACTGAGACTACATAGTGAAGTCCAGGCCAGCTTGAGCTAGAGTAAGAAGACCCTACCTCTATATATATATATATATGTGAACTTTAATAATTTTTTCAAAAAGGTTAATGGGCTGGAGTTGAGTTATGCTGGCATGGGCTCTATTTTCTAGCACCCATGTAAAGCCTGATGCAAAAAAAGTGATGCATGTGTCTGGATTTTGTTTTTAGCAGCAAGAGGCCCTGGCACACCCATACACATGCACACACACTTGCAAAGGAATAAAAATGATAAAAACTTTGAGATAGCATCTTGTTAATTCTCCCAGAGTGAACTCCAATTTTCTGCCCTAATTCTTCCTTAAGAGTAGCGCTTCAAGGCTCAGGGACCATTTTGGAAGAGGTGACAGAAAGAACCTAAGAGACAAAGAAAGGGGAGAGCTGCTTAAAATGCTGTTATCCAGGGCTGGAGGGATGGATCAGTGGTTAAAGGCACTTGCTTGCAATGCCTGATGGCTGGGGTTTGATTCCCCAGTACTCCCATAAAGCCAGAAAGCACAAAGTGGTGCATGCATCTGGAATTCATTTACAGCAACAGGAGGCCCTGGTGCATCCATACACACTCTCTCTCTGCTTCATTCTCTCTGTTGCTCTGTCATTTATTCATAAATAAATGAATAAATAAATACTGTCATTCAGACACAAAGTGGCCTTAATATTCATGACCTTACAGTGGCTGCTACCTACAGAAGACCTGCGGAAAAAAAATATGGCATCAAAAAGAAGACAGACTAGTTGGAAAGAAGGGATTCATTGGAGGGGGGATTTGGCAGGGGGAAAGGGGGAGTATTGGGAGGGGATTATGATCGTGGTATGTTGTCCATATTTATGTAAGTTGTCAATAAAAAGTTTTAAAAAAGAAGTATGGGGTATAGTTGCACAGTGCACTGGAGAGGTGGACGGCTCCAGAAGAAGGCAAGCCAGTCATGGTGGTGCACGCCTCCTGCCCAGTTTCTGGAGGCATTAAGGCCAGTTATGAAATAAAATTTTTGTGAGAAACTCAGAAGCAGGCCAAAAGAAATTTTATTTTATTTTTGTTTTTTCGAGGTAGGATCTCGCCCAGGCTGACCTGGACTTCACCATGGAGTCTCAGGGTGGCCTCGAACTCACGGCGATCCTCCTACCAATGCCTCCCAGAGTGCTGGGATTAAAGAGGTGTGTGCCACCACTACGCCTGGCTAAGTGCCTTATTTTAAAACTAAAAAAAAAATAAATAAATAAAAGGTGAAATTTAATTTTCTTCTCCTTCCAAAAGTCCTTTCATTTTTGTCTCACTTGTTCTGACCTTTCTGTAAAGGAATCCACACTGCTGTATTTTGAGGCCTCCAGCACAGATGATGAACGAACCTTGAGAGTGTAAACTGTACAGTTTGGCGACAAGTTACCAGGTCTTCCTCCAAATCCAAGTTGGCCTTTGGCCATGGGATTGCTCTCCCGCCCTCGTCCCCGCCCCGTGGCCACGCCTCCTATTTTACAGCCTCTGATTGGTTCAGAGAGGCCAGCCCTCAGCCAATGAGGTGCGGGGGCGTGGCGCTGGGGGACTGACTGGCTGACCCGGCTGGACCCCCAGTGTTCGCGCGCCCCTTCCCTCACCGGAGCGTCCTCTGCAGTCTCGCTCCCGCCGGGCCCGGGCTCGATATGGCCTCACCGGCTGTGACCGCGGCCAGCAAAGCCCTCAGCCGGACCTCGCCGTTTCTCCTCCGGCGCGGCTACCAGACGGAGAGGGGCGTCTACGGATACCGGCCGAGGAAGCCGGGGCGCGGCGAGCCCGGGGGCGGCCTGGCGCGTCGCTCAGGTCGGGGTGCTGCGGGTGGGGCGGGGACCAGGACCTCCGCGTCCGGCTCGCGCTGGGATGCTCTTGAAAAGGGGTGTTGGAATTGAACCCAGGCTGTCAGCCTTTACAAGGAAGCGCCTTTAACCCTCTGGTCCAGAAAGTGATTTTTTTTTTAATTTTTATTTATTTTTGCCATTTTGCTCTTGGGTCTGCATATTTCCAAGCTGGTGCCGCTACGCACTGTACACCACCCTAAAATCTTTTTTTTTTTTTTTTTGCCACCCACAGCAGCCCAGCCTGTCACTCCTTTGTAGCTTCTCTGAGTTTCTGTAGAGGTGATGAGTTAAGCTTTTACTTCCTCCTGGGGCCTCCATAAAAAGGCTCTTGTATTTTGGGCTGGAGAGATGACTTACCGGTTAAGGCGTTGCCTGCCAAGCCTAAGGACCCCGTTTGAATCTCCAGGACCCACGTAAGCCAGATTCTGCACGAGGTGGCACAACCAGATGCACAAGGTGGCGCATGCATCTGGAGTTCACTTGCAGTGGCTGGAGGCCCTGGCGTGCCCGTTTTCTCTATATATCTGCTTCTTTCTCTTTCTCCCTCTCTGTTTCATATGATAGATAAATAAAAATAATTTTTTTAAAAAATAAAGGAGTGTTGGGAGTCAGGGGCCCGACCTGTGAGAGGGGGTGCAGCCTGGGGGAGGAAGGCGAGCTGCGGGGACTGAGGCGGGCGTGGGTGTTTCAGCTGGGGACACCTGGGCGTTGCTTCCACGTTTGGGTAGTCCCCCAAACCGCATCTTCTTAGACGAGTCTCTTTTCTTCTATACCAGTGTGAGACTTTAGCTCTTTGTCCAGGCGGGTCTGTGGGAGGCAGGTCTGTTGTTGCATGTCCCAGCTCACTGGTTGGCTGGACGATACATTTCCAAGGCCATCTCCACGTCCGCTGTGTGCATGGGGATGTCCCCGGACAGGCCAGTGCTACCTCGAAAGAAGGCTATTGGCACATGCTGGTCTTAGCCAACAGTGATTCTTTCAATTGTTTCTTCGATCTTCCTAGCTTTTCACAGTAATTGTCGAGTGCTAATCTTCGAATCAAGTTACTGGGAGCTTTTGATATATTAGCCGACATAAATTTTCGTTTTTGTTTAAATGAATCTTTTTTGCATCCTAATTTTGAGTACTGAATTTGTGCTCAAAATCTATTCTATCTTTATTTGTCCTCACAAAATTGAAGATAGGTGCAAACAGATTATTAACAGGAAAGAGTTGAGATCTTTGATCCAAAGATTAGATTGTTGAAGATCCTTTTCGTCTAAGCATCTGAACTTTGACTCTTACATCACACACTGGAACTTCAGTATTTTGCTGTTTAACTAAGGGGACATTTTTTTCTTTTTCAAGTAGTGGATCCTTTAGAAGAAGTATCTTGGCCAACTAGATTGTTAGTTTGTTAGTTCTTTTTTTTTTTTTTTTTTTTTAAAGATTGTTAACTCTGACTTTGTAAGACTATAGGTATTTTGTTTTACTTTGGAATTTGGGTGTCCGGAATTTTTTTTTCTGTATTGGTGATTGGACCTAGAGCCTTCCCTACCACTGAGATACTGCAGAAGCACCCTGGAATTTATTTGTTATTCTCAAACTTATTGTGCATTAACGGTGATATCCCCATTTAAATGGTCAGTTTCCAGCCCTCGGTCCTTTCCTTTCCCTCAGGTTCAAGTTGAGATCTGAGATGAGATTCAGAAACATGTCCCTCTTCCTTTTTCTAATTTTTTGTTTTCTGGAGATCAAACTGGGAGCTTCTGTGAGTGCTTGCAAGTGCTCTACCACTGAGTACACCCCTCTAGCCCTGTATATGTATCCCCCTCCCAATCTAGATGAATCTGTAGCAGATTGTCCACGTCCATTCTTGGCTAACTCGTATAGCAATAAAGGATGCATGCACAGGACAAGTTTGGCATTGCCTTCTTCTCAGATCATGTTACTCACTGTGTGCTATGTTACTTTGTGAACAGCTGCTCTGATCTGCTTTGAGGTTGTCCCTCAATTTCTATTAGCAGCCTTGCATTTGAGAATTAAGCTTGCCTTGGAAAAACCTGGACTGGAAGTGCAGAATTGGAAAACTATAAAAGAATCACTCTGGGGACTTAGGGCTGCTATGGATAGACAAATATCTCTGGAATTGATTTTTTTTAATATTTTATTTTTATTTATTAATTTATTTGACAGAGAGAGAGGGAAGGAGGGAGGGAGGGAGAGAGAGAGAGAGAGGGAGAATGGATGCGCCAGGGCCTCCAGCCACCACAAACAAACTCCAGATGCATGCGCCTCCTTGTGCATCTGGCTAACGTGGGTCCTGGGGAATTGAACCTAGGTCCTTTGGCTTTGCAGACAAATTCCTTAACTGCTAAGCCATCTCTCCAGCCCCTGGAATAGATTTTATATACAATCCCCTCCTTCTTCCCTCATCACCAAATAGCTTCTCACTCTGTCACTAGCAGAGAACTTGCTCTATTTTGAGTTACTTGGTGAAATTTGAACGTGACACGATTGAGTTATAACTGTGGGTCATAGGCATGGTCCTATGTGGATTAAGCTACTGTGAGAAAAGAGCAAAACCGATGCTGGAAACAATTATTGATGGCATACTTGCAGTATCTAACTTTATTTATTTATTTATTTATTTACTTTTTTTGGTTTCCTCGAGGTAGGGTCTCAGTCTAGCCCAGGCTGACCTGGAATTCACTCCTTTGCCCCACACTAGCCTCAGACTCACAGTGATTCTCCTACCTCTGCCTCCCCAGTGCCAGAATTAAAGGTGTGAACCACCACGCTTGGCCTAGGATCTAACTTAAGAACTTGTGTTGGGAAGGGTCATTATTTTATTTTATTTCTTTAAATTTTTCTTTATTTAAAAATACTTTGTGGGGAAAGGAAATATTTTAAATAAAACTTGAAGGCTACAGGGGTAACTTTTCTGGATTACCCTTGCATGGAGATATGTAACATGTTTTCTTTTTTTATTTTTGCTCTAGCCCAGGCTGACTTGGAATTCACTATGTAGTTTTAGGGTGGTTTTGAACTCACAGCAATCTTGCTATCTCTGCCTCCCAAGTGCTAGGATTAAAGACATGTGCCGCCACACCCGGCTCTTCTGGCTTTTTTTTTTTTTTTTTTTTTTTTTTTTTTTGGTTTTTCGAGGTAGGGTCTCACTGTAGTCCAGGCTGACCTGGAATTCACTATGTAGTCTCAGGGTGGCCTCCAACTCACAGCGATCCTCCTCCCTCTGCCTCCCGAGTGCTAGGATTAAAGATGTGCACCACCACGCCCAGCTTATTCTGTTTTAAAAAATATTTTTAAATTTTTATTTTATTTATTTGAGATGGAAAGAGACTGAGAATGGGTGTGCCAGTGCAAATGAACTCCAGATGCATCCACCACCATGTGCATCTGGCTGGAACTGAACCTGGTTCCTTAGGCTTCTCAGGCAAGCACTTTAACCACTAAGCCATCTCTCTAGTCCCACTTTTTGATTTTTTTTTTCTAGGTAGGGTCTCACACTGGTCCAGGATGACCTGGAATTCACTCTGTAGTCTCAGGGTAGCCTCAAATTCACAGCGGACCTCCTACCTCGGCCTCCAGAGTGCTGGGATTAAAGGCGTGCACCACCACGCCTGGCTTGTATTGTTTTTTTAAAAACAATATTTTATTATTTATTTGTAAGCAGAGTGAGAAAATTGGTGCTGCAGGGGCTCCTGCCACTGCAAATGAACTCCAGATGCATGCAGCACTGGCTAAAGCACCTGGCTTTATTTTATGTGGATACTGGGGATCAATCCAGGACAGTCAGACTTTGCAAGCAAGAGCCTGTAACTGCTAAGTCATCTCTAAATTCCTTTTTTTTAAAAAAATATTTTATTTTATTATTATTATTATTTTTTATTTGAAAGAGAGAGATACAGAAATAGGCAGGTAGAGAAAGAGAGAGCAAGAATGGGCACACCAGGGCCTATAGCCACTGCAAATGAACTCCAGATGCGTGCGCCCCCTTGTGCACCTGGCTTACTTGGGTCCTGGGGAATCGAGCCTCAAACCGGGTTCCTTAGGCTTCACAGGCAAGTGCTTAACCACTAAGCCATCTCTCCAGCCCTCTCCATTCCTTCTTTTTTTTTTTCTTTGGTTTTTCGAGGTAGGGTCTCACTCTGGTCCAGGCTGACCTGGAATTAACTATGTAGTCTCAGGGTGGCCTCGAACTCATGGCGATCCTCCTACCTCTGCCTCCTGAGTACTGGGATTAAAGGCGTGCGCCACCACGCCCGGCTTTCCATTCCTTTTTAAAAATATTTTATTTATTTATTTATTTGAGAGAGAAAAAGAGGCACAGAGAGAGAGAAAGAGAGAGAGAGAGAGAGAGAGAGAGAATGGGTGCACCAAGTGCCTTCAGCCACTGCAAACAACTCCAGATGCATGCACCACCTTGTGCATCTGGCTACTGGGGAACTGAACCTTTGGATTTGCCAGCAAGCACGTTAACCACTAAGCATCTCTCCAGCCACCACCACCCCTTTTTTTTTTAATTTTCCTTTTTTTAAATTTTATTTTTAAATTTATTTGCAAGCAAAGAGAGAAAGAAGAGAGGCAGACAAAGAGAGAATGGGCATAGCAGGGCCTCCAGCCACTGCAAACGAACTCCAGATGCATGCACCCCTTGTGCATCTGGCTTATGTGGGTCCTGGAGAATCGAACCGGGATCCTTGAGCTTCGCAGGCAAACGCCTTAACAGCAAAGCCATTTCTCCAGCCCCAGCCCCCCTTTTTAAATAGTTTTTAAATTTTTATTTATTTATTTATTTATTTACTTAAGAGAAAGAGGCAGAGAAGGGAGAGAGGGAAAAAAAATGAGCATGCCAGGGCCTCCAGCAAACGAACTCCAGATGCATGCGCCCCCTTGTGCATCTGGCTTATGTGGGTCCTGGGGAATCGAACCAGGGTCCTTTGGCTTTGCAGGCAAACACCTTAACCACTAAGCCATCTCTCCAGTACCCCCCTTTTTTTGAGGTAGGGTCTTACTCTGGCCCAGGTCCCCCCTTTTTGATATTTTTATTTTTATTTATTTATTTGAGAGGAAGAGAGAGAATGGGTAAGCCAGTGCCACTAGCAACTGCAAATGAAATCTAGATGCATGTACCACCATGTGCATCTGGCTTACGTGGGTGTGAGGAATCAAACCTGGGTCCTTAGACATTGCAGGAAAGCGCCTTATCTGCTAAGCCATCTCTCCAGGCCTGTGTTATTTTTTTGAGGCCTGCTGACCTCTCACCCATGCTGACCTAGAACTTACTCTGTAACTCACACTAGCTCTGAATGTATAGTGATTCTCCTTCCTCGGCCTCCTTAGCGCTAGGATTTAAGGCATGTACCATCACAACTCGTCAAGTAAGTCCTCTCTCTCTCTTTAAAAAACAAAAACTTTATTTATTTATTTATTTATTTATTTATTTAATGTGTGTGCATGCATATGTGTACCAGGGTCTCTTACAGCTGCAAATGGATGCCCATCTGGCTTTACATGGGTGGCTGAGGAATTGAAGCTGGGCCAGAAGGTTTTGTAAGTAAGCAAGCACCTTTAACCACTGAGCCACCCCTCCAGCCCCAGAAACAGATTCTTAAATAGGTTTTGTATCTAGGATTTATTTATTTATTTTGTTTTTTTTGAGGTAGGATTGTATTCTATCTAGCTCAGGCTGACCTGAAATTTACTATGTAGTCTCAGGATGGCCTCGAACTCATGGCGATCCTCCTACCTCTGCTTCCCAAGTGCTGGGATAGGATGTAAAGGCGTGTGCCACCACGCCCAGCTCAGAATTTATTTATTTATTTTTAGGGTTTTTTTTATTTTTATTTTTTTGAGACAGGGTCTTGCTATATATCTCCAATTAACTTGGTACTCCTTAGTATAGTCCAGATTGGCCTTATACTTGTGGCAATTCTCCTGCCTCAGCCTTCTAACTCCTGGGATTGAAGGCATGCAACATTGTACTAAGCGTATACAACTTACTTGTGATATGTAGTATGTTTGAAATTTGCTTGTAAAGCCAGGACACCCTAGTACAAGAGGGAAAGCCTTTTACATAGAGAGCAGCATTGTTTCTACCCTTTTTACTGTGAAGACAGTGGAGTCTTTCTGTGTTTTTCCTTAAATTCTGGATGTGTGCTTATGGTTATTCCTTTTATTAGGAGTCTGATCAGGCCAAAGATACAGTTTGAATGCCTTTAGTCTTTTTCATGATGTCTGACAGTGGTCATGAAAGGTACTACCTTGGTCAAGAGCAATGACTCTATTTCCTTTTTTTAATTTCTAATTTTTGTTTTTATTTTTTTTATTGACAACTTCCTTAATTGTAGACAATATCCCATGGTAATTCCCTCCCCCCACTCTCCCCTTTGAAACTCCACTGTCCATCATATCCCCTCCCCCTCTCAGTCAGTCTCCTTTTTTTTTTTTTTTTTTTTTTTTGCTTTGTCAAGGTAGGGTCTCACTCCAGCTCAGGCTGACCTGGAATTCACTATGTAGTCTCAGGGTGGCCTTGAACTCAGGGCAATCCTCCTACCTCTGTCTCCCAAGTGCTGGGATTAAAGGTATGCGCCACCACGCCTGGCTAGTCTCTCTTTTATTTTGATGTCATGATTTTTTTCCTCCTATTATGATGGTCTTGTGTAGGTAGTGTCAGGCACTGTGAGGTCTTGGATATCCAGGCCATTTTGTATCTGGAGGAGCACGTTGTAAGGACTCCTACCCTTCCTTTGGCTCTTACATTCTTTCCGCTACCTCTTCCTCAATGGACCCTGAGCCTTAGAAGGTGTGTTAGAGATATTTCAGTGCTGAGCACTCCTCTGTCCCATCTTCTCAGCACCATGGTGCTTTCTGAGTCATCTCAAGGTCACCATAATCTGAAAAGAGAAGCTTCTCTAACCAAAAGTGAGAGTAGCATTAATATATGGAGTATGAACATTAAGAGAAGTGCTTACTGGGCAGTTTGGTAAGCATAGTATATACATTTAGCCAGACACCAACAGATGTTAAGCCCCTAGGGCTCATGACTACCCCTGTTGTAGGTTTTCGGTATCAGGCATGTATTCCCTACCATGGAGCGGGCCTCCAGTCTAATTAGAGAGCGGTTGGTTTCCCCAATTACAGACATGCCACTGTGGCACCTGTTGGTTCATTTGGTCTGGCCTTACTATCAGACTCAGGAGAGGTCTTCCTGGTTCATGGATTCAAGGGGCAAACACAGCCCACCCAGGTGTGCTAGATTGTGGAAGCCCAAGGGGTGCTGTTGCTGGGAGTTGTTCCTAGTCATGTTGGGTGACTGGATTAGATCCTGACTTCTAGTTTTGCCAGGGCAGGCACGTAGCATCTCTTTGTTCCCTCTTTGGGCTTCTGTCCCTAACTAACTGCCTGAAAAAGCGATCTTACTCCTGTTTCTCCTTCAATTTGAGTCCAGGCTGACCTGGAATTTGTTTTATAGTCCAGGCTGGCCTTGAGCTCACAGATATCTTTCTGCCTCAGCCTCCTGAGTACTGGGATTTCAGATTTGAGCTGCCACACTCAGTTTAATCTTAGTATCTTAATAATCATTTTCAGTTGGAAAGTTCTTTTCTAATATTTACCTACACGTGCAGTTATTTTTACATATATATATACTCAGTTCTAGCTCTTTTTTTTTTTTTTGCTTTTTAAAATTTTTTTGTTTCATAGACTTGACCTATCAAGTGATAAATTTAGGGAAACAAGTGTGTTAACCTGGATTATGTTAGTTTTTTTTGTTTGTTTGTTTTGTTTTTTTTTTTTTTTTTGAGATAGAGTCTCATTCTAGCCCAGGCTGTCCTGGAACTCACTCTGTAATTTCAGGCCGGCCTTGAACTCAGCAATCCTCCCACCTCTGCCTCCTGAATACTGGGATTAAAGACGTGTACTATTATGGCCAGCTCAGATTATGTTAGTTTTTTTTAAAACTTTTTAAAATTTTTTTATTTTTTTGGAGAGAGACACAGAGAGAGACAGAGAGAGACAGAGGAAGACAGAGATGGGCGCCAGCAGTGTCTCAGCTGCTGCGAACGAAATCCAGATGTGTGTGCCCCCTTATCGTCAAGTGCGGCATTGCGCCCTTGCGTCACTTTGCATCTGGCTAAACGTGGGACCTGGAGATTGGAACCGCTGGAGATTGGAACCAGTGTTCTTAGGCTTAGGAGGCAGGCGCCTTAACCCCTAAACCATCTCTCCAGCCCAGATTATGTTAGTTTTTAATCCGGAAAGCCATTGGCCGATGTGGTAGGAAAATGTTTTAAATGTCTAAGGCTGCACTGTCTTCTTTGAAAAGCCTGTTTTTTTATAGTTTGTGGGCATCTCCTCACTGTTTGTTTTCTCCAATTTAGTTGATCATGGCCTTGCCAGGCTGGTGACAGTATATTGTGAGCATGGCCATAAAGCAGCACAAATCAATCCCCTCTTCCCTGGGCAAGCCCTGCTGGACACTGTGCCTGAAATCCAAGCCCTTGTGCAGACTCTGCAGGGCCCCTTCACTACCACAGGTAAGGAAGCACCTGGGTGGCATAGAGAAACCACACGAAGTAGGCACCTTGCTTTGTTCTTGAAGAGCCACGTGCCCTGGATTGGAGGCTTCTATCAGGACAGCAGACAAGAAAGGGCATGTTCAGTTACCCTCAGGGAGGAGCATGCTTGAGCTTCTAGAATGGTCTTCTGCATGGCCATACTTCTTCTGTATCCAAAAACACATTTTGGGCTAGGGAAATGACTCAGTTGGTAAAGTGCTTGCTGCACAAATATGAAGATCAAGTTTGGACCCCCAGCACCTATGCACAAGCCAGATGTAGAAGCATGTGTTTGTAATCCCAGTGCTGGGGAAGTAGAAACAGGAGGATCCCTGGGGCTCACTAGATAACTGGTCTTCCAAATTGGTAAACTACAGGTTCAATGAGAGACAGTGCCTCAAAAAATAAGGTAGGAAGTGATTACAGAAGGTACTTGACATTGACCTCTGGCCTCCACACGCACGCTCAGAAGAGCTCATGAACACACATACACAGGCACCACACACACACAACATAATGAACTTTCGTTAAGAGCCGCACATTTTACATATATAATGTTGATTCATTTTCATGACCTCTCCTAAAAGTAGTAGTTGCCATCTTTATTTTACTAACGAGGAATCAGATTCAGAGAACTTAAGTAATTATAGCTGCTAAGTGGCAGACATAGAGTCAAACTGTAGATCTACCTCCATTCCAAAGCCTGTGCTCCTTAATGCCATTTTCTTTCCCAGCCTGGGAACTAAAACAGTAACAACAGAATTGGGCCTGGCTCAGATCCTGATCTTGGGGTCCTATATCATGTTGTTTACATTGTTACTGTGATGCCACAGACACAACACAAGGTCTTGTACATGCTAGGCAAGCACTGTACCGCTGAGATGAATTCCCAGCCCATAAGTCTAAACTTTACACTGAAATTTGTAGCGTCAAAACTGGCATGAAACATTAGAGTTATGTGCTTGTGAGGAAAGTATCCCTCCCCTTTCTAGCAGTTTTAAAAGATTTTTATTTATTTATTTATTTATTTGCAAGCAGAGAGAGAAGAGAGACAGAGAGAATGGATGTGTCAGGGCCTCCATGTGCTGCATGCACCACTTTGTGCATCTGGCTTTTAATGGGTACTGGGGAATTGAACCCAGTTCCTTTGGCTTTGTAGGCAAGCTCCTAACCACTGATCCATGTCTCTAGCCCTTTAGCTTTTTTTTTTTTTTTTTTAAATTATTTGCAGCCAGGCATGATGGTGCACACCTTTAATCCTAGCACTCGGGAGGCCGAGGTTGGAGGATTGCCATGAGTTCAAGGGCACCCTGAGAGTACATAGTGAATTCAAGGTCAGCCTGAGCTAGAGTGAGACCCTACCTCAAAAAAAAAAAATTATTGGCAAGGATTGAGAGAGAGAGAGAGGGAGACAATGAGTACACCAGGGCCTCTAAGCTACTGCAAACAAACTCCAGACACATGCAGCACTTTGTGCATCTGGCTTTACGTTAGTACTGGGGAATTGAATACTGGCCATCAGGCTTTGCAAGCAAGTGCCTTTAACCACTAAGTCATCTCTCCAGCCTTAAAGAGAAAATCTTTTTATCCTTCCTTCCTTCCTTCCTTCCTTCCTTCCTTCCTTCCTTCCTTCCTTCCTTCCTTCCTTCCTTCCTTCTCCTCCTCCTCCTTCTTTTTTGGTTTTTCGAGGTAGGGTTTCACTCTAGCCCAGACTGACCCGGAATTCACTATGTAATCTCAGGGTGGCCTTGAACTCATGGCAATCCTACTACCTTTGCTTCCCAAGTGCTGAAATAAAAGGCATGCACCACCATGCCTGGCTAGGAAAATCTTAATAACAATTGATAACAACTCAAATTGTTAATAATAACATCCTTTGAAAACAGTAACACCGTTTTGGTATGTTCCACAGTTAGTTTGTTGAATGCTTGATTGTTCTTGGACATGATGCTTTTGATTCTATTTCATAGGATTGTTGAACATGGGCAAGGAAGAGGCTTCTCTTGAAGAAGTATTAACCTATTTGAACCACATCTACTGTGGGCCAGTATCTATTGAAACTGCCCAACTTCAGAGCCAGGAGGAGAAAGACTGGTTTGCCAGACGGTTTGAGGAGCTGAAAAAGGAGATATTTACCACAGAAGAGCGAAAACATCTGTCGAAATTATTGCTAGAATCTCAGGTATAAAATGAGTAGCTAGCCAGGTGTGGTGGCTCACACCTTGAATCCCAGCACTTGGGAGGCAGAGATAGGAGGATTGCCATGAGTTAGAGGCTTCCCTGAGACTAATTCCAGGTTAGCCTGGGCCAGAGTGAGACCCTACCTCGAAAACCCCCTCCCAAAAAACTGAGTAGCTAATATTAGTGGACTAGGTCATCTCATTTCCCACAAAGATGCATGGTTATGAGAGGAGAGGAAAGCATTAACTGTACTTATCCCCATTTGTTCTCCGTGGCTTTAATACAACAGATAACGGAACACACACCACTCCGAGTAGAAACAAAGTAGATCTCCACAAGACAGTTGAGCTGCTGATTCTCCTTGGCCTCAAACTACTTTACTGTATTTGTCTACTCATTGTATAAAAAATGACAAAACCAGGCACGGTGGTGCACGCCTTTAATCCCAGCACTCGGAAGGCAGAAGTAGGAAGATCACTGTGAGTTGAAGCCAGCCTGGAACTACAGACTGAGCCCCAGGCCAGTTTGGGCTCGAGTGAGGCCCTATTTCAAAAAACAAGAAAACAAAACAAAACACCAAAAAGATGACAAAATCCTCAGATCTTATGTCTGATTTTGTTTCCTGAAGTCATCAAAAGACTGTGCTTGGAAAAAGTTCTCCATATAAATTAACTGAACTGGATGCCCCCCAGGGCTAGGCTCAGGGCTCAGGCTTGTCCAGATGACAAGAAGCCTCTTCCCAGGAATTTGGATAGCTGGATCGTGTGAGACCTCAGTTAAGCAGGACTGCAGAGCTTCTGCTAAAACTGATATATTGGGGGAGGCAGCCGAGATCTCTACTTGTCATCTAGTCTAGAGGACATACATAATGAGGTTGCTCTTGGGGAAGTGGATTCTACCATTCAGTTTCTCTCTTTCCAGCCTGTTCTGTTCCCAGGGTCTTTAGGAAAGCTGCCCTGTGCTGTGATGTCTCCAGTGACATGTAGTGAAGGCGCACATGTGTGGCCACTATAATGATGTGGGGTCTCACAACAGAGACCTGCACGTCTGCTTTGCACCTATGTGGTGAGCAGTGTTCTAGCAGCTGATGTGTGTGTTTCATAGGAGTTTGATCACTTTTTGGCCACCAAATTTGCCACGGTGAAGCGATATGGAGGTGAAGGGGCTGAAAGCATGATGGGCTTTTTCCACGAGGTGTTAAGAATGTCAGCCTACAGTGGAATCACTGATGTCATTATTGGGATGCCCCATCGAGGGAGGCTGAACTTATTGACAGGCCTTCTGCAGTTACCTCCAGAGGTAAGTTTGCTTTCTGCTTCTTGCCAGCAATGTACTGGTATAAAATGATGGTGGTCATTTCCTTTAGAATCCAACTAAGCATGTGAGCAGTTGGTTCAGTAGATAGTTTAGTGAATGGGCAGACCTTAATGTTAACATGTAGAATTTGGGTTGATTTTTCCATTATGGTCTCCTGTGAATTCTTTCTTCTCTCAGGGAAGTTAAAGGTTATTTTGTTTCCGTAAGTATAATGCAACCAGAGGTGAATTTCGTTCTTGGAGCATGCATTTCTCATTTAATTTCTTATTTTCTAAGAAACCATGGACCCAGGGTCTGGGGAGATGGCTCATTCAGTAAAAGTACTTGCTGCACAAGCACGAGGGCCCGAGTTTAGATTCTCAGAACTCAGGTAAATGCTGGGGTGGTTGCACATACCATAATCCTAGCACTTGGAAGGTGGAGACAGGAGGATGCCTGGGCAAGCTGGCTAGCTTGACTCATTGAATCGGCGAGTTCCGGGTTCAGTAAATGAAATGGAGTGCCATTGAGGGAGACACTTGACATCAACATATGGCATGTGTGCACACACACGTATTCACACAACATACCCACATATACAAGCTGAAAAATAAGTAAAGAAAAATTATTTATTTCCAGTTTATATTTTATATATTCTTCTAAAACTAAAACTGGGATCTGTGTATTCCTCCTTAGTCCAACTCAGTTGCTTTGTAAGCCTACCAAAAGACTTGGAGCTGGATAGATGGCTCCATAGTTAAGGTGCTTGCCTACAAAGACTAATGACCCAGGTTCAATTCCAGGTACCCTCATAAAGCCAGATGCACAAAGTGGCACATGCACCTAGAGTTTGTTTGCAGTGGCTGGAGGCTCTGGCATGCCCATTCTCTCTGTCTGTCTCTCTTCTATATCTCTCTGCTTGCAAATAGATTAATTAAAAAAATTAAAATAAGACTTCAAGTCAGGAGTGAACATTTTTTCTCTTCTCTTCCTTTGCTGTGTGTGTATAATGTGTATGTGTAAGTACATGTTCGTGTGTGAGTATGGGTGTGTGTGGACAACCTTGGGTGTGTGCCCTTACCTTCTGCCTTGCTTGACGCAGGGTCTCTTGCTGCTTACCACTTCATTTACTAGGCCAATCAGTCCACAGCTTTCCACAGATTCTTCTCCTATCTCCACCTTACATATTGCCATAGGCATGCTAAAATTACAGATGTACTATCTTTTTTATTTTTTTAATTTTATTTTTTAAACAGATTCAGGAGTTATTTTATTTTATTTTATTTTTGAGGCAAGCCCAACAGACTGGTGTTTTGTTTTGTTTTGTTTTGTTTTTGTTTTTCGAGGTAGGGTCTCACTCTAGCTCAGGCTGACCTGGAATTCAGTATGTAGTCTCAGGGTGGCCTTGAACTCACAGTGATCCTCCTACCTCTGCCTCCCGAGTGCTGGGATTAAAGGCATGCGCCACCACGCCCGGCTTCTGGACTTTTTTTTTTTTTTATGCAAGAGAAAGAGTGTGTGAGAGAGAATTGGCCTTCAGCCACTGCAATCAAACTCCAGGTGTGTGTGCCCCCTTGTCTGCATGAGCAACCTTGCATGATTGCATCAATGTGCATCTGTTTTACCTGGGATTTTGAGAATCCAACATGGATCCTTAAGCTTTGCAAGCACCTTTAACTGCTAAGCCATCTCTCCAGCCCCATTTTTTTTGTTGTTGTTGTTTGGGTTTTCAACGTAGGGTCTTGCTCTAGCTCAGACTGACATGGAATTCACTATGTAGTCTCAGGGTGGTCTCAAACTCACAGCAATCCTTCTACCTCTGCCTCGCGAGTGTTGGGATTAAAGGTGTGCACCCATAATGAGCTCCAGACGCATGTGCCACCTTGTGCATCTGGCTGATGTGGGACTTGGAGAATTGAACCTGGGTCCTTAGGCTTCACAGGCAAGTGCCTTAACCACCAAGCCATCTCTCCAGCTCTTTATTTTTACTTTTATTTACTTGAGAGAGAGAGAGAGAGAGAGAGAGAGAGAGAGAGAGAGAGAGGACGAGAGAGACAGAGAGAAGGTGAATGGACATGCCAGGGCCGATAGCCAGTGCAAGCGAACTCTAGACGTATGCGCCAAATTTTTTGAGGTAGGGTCTCACTGTAGCCCCAGGCTGACCTGGAACTCACTCTGTATTCCCAGGCTGGCCTCCAACTCACAGTCATCCTCCTACCTCTGCCTCCTGAGTGCTGGGATTAAAGGTGTGCGCCACCATGCTCAGCCCAGTGTACTATCTTGCCTGGCTTTATGTGAGCTGTGGAGATTCAAACTCAGGCTTGCATGGCAAGTGCACTGAGTCATCTCCTCAGCCTATGAGTGAATATTTTTATATCAGAGAACATCAGAGAGATCTGGTAATGTTGTAAACATTGTGCATGTGTAAACATTACTAGTGTCTAGGTCAGGAGATTAAAAATAATTATAACTATTAGAGGGTCTGCCAAAATTAGGTAGCTCAAACATTGTCATGGCAGAAGATGTTATCTCTCAAGAGTATTAGAAAATATATTTGAGGCTGGAGAGATGGTTTAGCAGTTAAGGTGTTGCCTGCAAAGCTAGATGATTCCGGTTCAACTCTCTAGGACCCACATAAGCCAGATGCACATGGTGGCGCATGCATCTGGAGTTCATTTGCAGTGGCTAGAGGCCCTGGCATGCCCATTCCCTCTTTTTTTTTCTCCCTCTCTCTCTCTCCCTCTCTCTGTCTCTAATAAATAAAAAAAAAAAAGAAAATATATTGGAAATTAGCTGGGTCTAGTGGTGCACACCAGTAGTGCCATCAATCAGCTGATTTACAGGACTCCAAGATCAGCCCAGGCAACATAGAAAGACACCTCTTAATTATATATACGTGTGATATTGTTTCTAGAGGCCAAGCTTGCCACGATTATTCACCCCTCATTTGGTCTGAAGTTTAGAGATTAATTATCAGTTTTTCAAAGAAAGGTACCTGGTGGAGTGCATTGTGGCTTTGGCCCTGGTGTGGTGGGCCAGTCACTGCTTTAGAGTGATGGCTGTATAATGGGCAGGTAGGAGCCATCCACAGGATATTACTGCATACCAACTTTGGGTGATGGCATTGGCCCAGAGCACTGATCATTTAAGCTGGCTATCCACTTCTAGTACCAAATCCCCTCAAGGTGTCATTCATATATATATATATATATATACATATACATATATATACACACACATATATATACATATACATACACACACACATACATACATACATATACATACACATACATACACACACATACACACACACACATATACATACACACATATATACATATACATATACACATATACACATATACATATACATACATACATATATATATTTGGTTTTTCGAGGTAGAGTCTCACTCTAGTCCAGGCTGATCTGGAATTCACTATGTGGTCTCAGGGTGGCCTTGAATTCAGGGCAATCCTCCTACCTCTGCCTCCCAAGTGCTGGGATTAAAGGCATGTGCCACCAAGCCCAGCATATATATTTATATGTATTTTTTTTAAGATAGGTTCTTTTTGTAGCCCAGGTGGACCTGGAATTCACTATGTAGTCTCAGGGTGGCCTTGAACTCATGGTGATCCTGCTACCTCTGCCTCCCAAGTGCTGGGATTAAAGGTATGTGCCACCACACCTTTAATCACTATTGCCAGAGCTTGCCAGTTTGGCTAGTCTAGCTACCAGCTTACCCTGGAGATCCTATGTCTGCCTTCTTCTTTTTAAAAATATTTTATTTAGTTGCAAAGAGAGAGAGAGAGAGAAGAGTATGGGCATGCCATGACTTCTTGCCACTGCAAATGAACTTCAGATGTATACAGCATGTTGTATATCTGGATTTCCATGGGTATTGGGGAATTGAACCCAGGCCAGTAGGCTTTGCAGGCACATGTCTTTAACCGCTGAGCCATCTCTCCAGTCCAGGAGTAGGTTCCTATATGGCCTATTCATGGCACCTTTAATTTTTTAAACATCTTTAATTTTTTGAAATTTTAATATACTATTTTGTTTTGTTTTTCAAGGTAGGGTCTCACTCTAGCCCAGGCTGACCTGGACTTCACTATGTAGTCTCAGGATGGCCTCGAACTTATGACAATCCTCCTACCTCTGCCTCCCAAGTACTGGGATTAAAGGCGTGTGCCACTATGCCCGGCTTAAAAATATTTTTTATTCATTTGTTTGAGAAAGAGACAGAAGTAAACAGAGAGAGAGATGGTTGCAACAGTGCTTCCTTCCACTGAAAACAAACTCCAGATGCATGTGCCACTTTGTGCATCTGGATTTATGTGGGTACTAGGGAATTGAACCTAGCTTTTCAAACAAGTGCCTTTAACCACTGAGCCATCTCTCCAGCCCCCATTTTTTCCTTACATCAGACATTGTAACAAGGTGTGTAGAAGGCACATGTCATGCAAAGGCACAGACACTCAATCATCTCGCTTATGAACCAATAAAAGGATCTTTTTTGAAATATTTTTAATTTATTTGTGAGGAGAGAGAGATAGTGAGCATGGGCATGCCAGAACCTCTTGTCTCTACAAACAAATTCCAAATGCATGTGCCACTTTGTGCATCTGGCTTTACGTGGGTCCTGGGGAATCAAACCTGGGCCAGTAGGCATTGTAAACAAGCCCCTTTAACCAGTGAGACGTCTCTTTAACCCCCCATCTCTGCCTTCTGAGCATTGACATTACAGGCGTGTGCTGCCACATCAGACATTTATGTGGGTGCTTGGGATCGGAACTCAGGTCCTCATGCTTGTGTAGCAAGCACTTTACTAATGGAGCTATTTCCCAAACCCTTTTAATTGTATTTTAAAGTATTTATTTTTTTATTTCTTTATTTGAGGGATGGAGAGAGTGAGAGAGAAAGAGGCAGATAGAATGAGAGAGAGAATGAGTGTGCCAGGGCCTCCAGCCACTGCAAATGAACTCCAGATCCATCATCTCCTTGTGCATCTGGCTTACGTGGGTCCTGGGGAATTGAACCTGGGTCCTTTGGCTTTGCAGGCAAGTGCCTTAACCACTAATCCATCTCTCCAGCCCTTAGTTGTATTTTTACAGTTCACCAGAGTCTCCATTGTGTTAAGACTTTTGATTCTGGTATGTTTGTTCCTAATAGCTGATGTTTCGTAAAATGAGAGGCTTAAGTGAATTTCCAGAAAACTTCTCAGCCATTGGAGATGTCCTGTCTCATCTGACTTCCTCTGTGGACCTGGATTTTGGTGCCCACCATCCCCTCCATGTGACAATGCTGCCTAATCCCTCACACCTGGAGGCCATAAACCCTGTGGCTGCTGGGAAAACTCGCGGCAGGCAGCAGTCTCGTCAGGATGGTGACTACTCTGCAGACGGCTCTGCTCAGCCTGGGGACAAAGTCATTTGCTTACAGGTAGTTGGGGTTTTAGGAAGAGAGGCCAGAATTTTGGAAAACCAAGGAGAAAGTTGTTAGGGTTGGAAGATCTTTTAGGAGATTGCAGTCATTTCAGTGGAAATTAAAATGTCATGTTGGGAAAGAGGATTCTGGAGTTAAAAAAAATTCTCCCTAAGATTTCCAAAGATCTACAACTTACTTTACTTTAGATAAAAGAGAAAAGCCCCTTGACTTTATCACCTTCTATGCCAGATTTTGCGATAATATTCTGATTGAGCAGGCTTTGAGTATTGTAGAAGGACAGCATATTTCAGGTATCCTCTCATAATAATGTAGTATTTTCAAATCTTTTTTCCTCTTCTCTGTGTGATGGACTTTTTTTACTGTCACATTCAAGTGACAAGAATCGCGTGATGGGAGCCACTTGCTTTATCTTTTTATGGGCTAAGGTGCCTGTGGAGAGGAAATGCAATACGCTGCTCCCCGTGTCTTGTAGGCCATTTTCATGCACGATTTCCTAGCGTCGGGGCTAGCGATGTTGCTCAGTAATAGAGTGTTTACCTAGCAAGCTTGAGATTCTGGGTTCAATCCCCAGCACAAGGAGAGGAAAAAAAAAGATTTCTCAGAGCTGATGTTTTCTTTGTTCATCCTATAGTCCTACGGTGCTCTTGAAGATACTAGAATGTTTGCAGAAATAAGGAGTATACTAGGGTTACAGGTTTAGGAAGACCGTAATCTGACGGTGGCTGAAAGAGGAAAAGCCTGATGGAACATCTTTTTTTTTTTTTGGTTTCAAGGTAGGGTCTCACTCTAACTCAGGCTGACCTGGAATTCACTATGTAGTCTCAGGGTGACCTCGAACTCACAGTGATCCTCCTACCTCTGCCTCCCAAGTGCTGGGATTAAAGGTGTGCGCCACCATGCCCGGCTGATCAAATATCTTTGAAAGCTGCCTTTGAGTTCAGCCTAACATTGTAAAGTAACCTCTAAGGTGAATATTTTCAGGAGGGCAGGGGAGTAGTGAGAAGGTGGTTGTTGGTAGTCATAGTAGTATTTCAAAACAGTTTATTGCAATCAGAAAATCTAAATTTATTAATCCCCTATATTTTAGGTCCATGGTGATGCTTCTTTCTGTGGTCAAGGGATTGTTCTTGAAACGTTCACGCTGTCTAATCTCCCACACTTCAGAATCGGTGGGAGTATCCATTTGATTGTCAATAACCAGCTGGGTTATACGACTCCGGCAGAAAGAGGAAGGTCTTCCTTATATAGTAGTGATATTGGTATGTAACACCCTACAATTGATCTTGCCTAGTCATCCAGACAAGGAATTCCTAGAGAAACTTCTATTCCCTTCAGAACAATGAGTCTTACTGTTTATCTCATTTTATTTTATTTTTTTATTTTTGGTTTTTGATTTTTTGAGGTAGCGTCTCACTCTAGCCCAGGCTGACCTGGAATTCACTCTGTAGTCTCAGGGGGGCTTTGAACTCACAGTGATCCTCTTACCTCTGCCTCCCAAGTGCTGGAATTAAAGGCGTGTGTCACTATGCCTGGCTGTTTATCCCATTTTAAAACAATTTTAAATTAGCTATGTCAGTGATTGCCAACACTTGCCAAGTTAACGTCTATTTTGCAGTCTGTTTGATATTTAATTGCATGCTTGTTTATATTTACTTTTTCACTCATTTTTTTATGGTGCTAAGATTCAATCTCAGCACTTTGTGCATGTTAGGTAAACACTTAAGCACTGAGGTATACTTCAACTCTGACTGTGACCTTTTAAATCCAAGGAAATAAGATGAGGATGGAGCTGGGAGTTTTCAATCTCAAATTGGCTTAAGTAGCCAGTTGAACAATCTAGCAGAAATGAGAGCAATGCAGTTAGTACAACACCAGAATATATAAAAATTTACCATGTTCAAGGTCTTAGTCATGAAGGTTATGTTTACCCACTAAAATTCGTGTAACAGCATAGTCAGAAATAAGTTGTGAAGAATTGAAGTCAGCTTGTTTTAGCTTGTGTCATTCATTCCTATTTCAGAGAATGCTTATAAGAACTGTTAGCTGGTAGAATCACTCAATTTTATACCTCGAGCATGAACTGAATGCCTCTAAGGTTGCTGTGATTTTTTTGTGAGCAGTCTGAGAGAGAGTGAGGATCCATTCTAGAATGTCTGTTTGGAGAAAATCTTTTTCTAGGATGTGTGCTTTAATGACCTCTTTATCTCAAGAAGAAAGATAATAACAGTAGCAAAATAATTGCTAAGCATTACATACAGGGCACTGTGGAACATTAACACTTTCTATGCATTAACTCATAAAATGTTGACAGTGTCACCGAGAGGTAGGACTAAGGCTGATATTCATACTTTACCAGGGTCTCACATTAAGTCATAGTACTGGAATTTGTTAGGTAGACTCCAAACTTGAGTTAATTTTTTTGTTTGTTTGTTTGTTTTTAAGGTAGGGTCTCACTCTAGCCCAGGCTGACCTGGAACTTACTCTATAGTCCCAGACTGGCCTCAAACTCTGCCTCCCAAGTACAGGGATTAAAGGTGTGTGCCACTACACCTGGCCTTGTTTATTTTCTTGAAGCAGGGTCTCACTGTAGCCCAGGCTAATATGGAATTCACTCTGTAGCACAGGGTGACCTTGAACTCATGGCACTTTTCCTACGTCAGTCTCTGGAATTCTGGGATTAAAGGCATGCCCTTAATGCCCAGGTAAAGCTCGGGTTTTTAACAACCAAGCTAAACTACCTCCGAGTCTCAGGGCTAACTTTCCAAATAGGCAGTAGGTCTTGGGGGTAATGTCATCCTATGTTAACAGCGTTTTTCATTTCACTGTTAACTTCTTCAGGGAAGCTTGTAGGATGCGCCATCATCCATGTCAATGGAGACAAGCCAGAGGAAGTGGTCCGGGCCACACGACTGGCCTTTGAATATCAACGCCAATTCCGCAAGGATGTAATTATTGACTTATTATGCTATAGGCAGTGGGGCCACAATGAGTTGGATGAGCCTTTTTTCACCAATCCAATTATGTACAAAATCATCAGGTACAGTTATAAGTCTTTGTTTATTATATTTCCTTGCTTCCTATAGCTTGAATCATTACCATGCTTGTGGTACGGGGGATCCGGCTCAGGGTCTCACATATACTAGACAAGCACTGCGCCACAGAGCTTTACCACTAGCCCTATTATTTTCTTTTTTCCGCATTTTTTTTTTGAGGTAGGGTCTCACTGTAGCCCAGGCTGACCTAGAACTCACTCTATAGTCTTAGGCTAGCCTCAAACTCACAGTGGTCCTCCTACCTTGGCCTTCCAAGTGCTAGTATTAAAGGCATGCACCACCATGGCTGGATCCCCATCCCCACCTTTTTTTGTTTTGTTTTTCAAGGTAGGGTCTTGCTCTAGCCCAGACTGACCTGGAATTCACTATGTAGTCTCAGGGTGGCCTCGAACTCACATCATTCTTCCTACTCAGTTTCCCAAGAGCTATGATTAAAGAGTTAATGGTATGCACCATCCCATCATGCCTGGCTTGCTCTATTATATTTATCTATTTATTTATTTAAGATAGAGAGAGGGAGATAAAAAGGGAAAGAGAGAGGATGGGCACATCAGAGCCTCTAGCCACTACATATGAAATCCAGACGCACGTGCCACCTTGTGCATCTGGACAATTGAACCTGGGTTCTTAGGCTTTGCAGGCAAGCACCTTAACGGCTGAGCCATCTCTCCAGCCCTTGCTCTATTATTTTCTAACAAACACTTTCAAGTGAGATGACCAACTTCATTAAAATGCATTGTAACACTCATTCTCTCTGTGTCTTCCACTTTGTATCTTTCACTTTCAAATAAATAAATAAGTAAAGTATTCTTAAATATTCACAGGAACTGGGTGTGGTAGTACATGCCTTTAATCGCAGCACTCAGGAGGCAGAGGCAGGAGGATCACCATGAGTTTGAGACCAGCTTGGGACTAGAGAGTGAGTTCCAGGTCAGCCTAGGCTAGAGTGAGGCCTTGCCTTAAAATACCCCTCCCCCCCAAAAAAAAACAAACCACAGGACATGAGACATGAGAGGTAAACTGTGACAGTCATGTAGAAACTGGAGCAATCACCTTATGAGTCTCAGGGGAGCCTTCCATATTCTTCAAACTCCATGTTTTCTTTTTTTTTTTTTTTCATGTTTTCTTATTTAATAGAACAATCAGTTTAACAACTTATTTAGCTGACAGCAAAACTAGGTAAGAGGACTTGGGGAAAGCCTTGTATGAAGCTAGTGTGGCACTGGCAGGATTAGGAATAGGACTTCCATGGTTCACTTCTCTGATCCACACAGGGGGACATGGCTTCGTGCCTTGTTGGGAAATAACATGAGGGATTCTAATAAATGTTTAAAACTGTGGTGCCCCACACAGAAGTCACTAGCTATTGAGCATTTGAAATGTGGCTAGTTCTGATGGAGAAATTCTGTAAGTATAATACACAACCATGTAGTGGTTACTTCTCATTGCTAGAGCAAAATGCCTGACCATAAGCAGCTTACAGAAAGAAAGGATTTATTTTTGGCTTACAGGTTTATTAAGACAGGGAAAGTGTGGCAGGAGCAGAAGCTGGATATCACATCTCCACAGCAGCAGGGAGGAAGTAAAGTGAGTTAATATGGCAAGTGGGGCTGAGCTATAATACCCTAAGGCTACCTCCATTCACATACCTCCTCCAGCAAGTTTCAGCCTTCCAAAGGCTTCACAGCTGGGAAAAAAAGTATGTGGTGCAATCACAAACACATGAGGCTATGGGGGACATTTTATATTCAAATCACCCCACACCACATTTCAAAGACTAGGACACAGAATCTAAATGCAAGTATTGGTTGGGGAGAGAGCTTCGTGGACAAAACATGGCAGTCTGCCTATAATTTCAGCTCAGGAGGTGGAAACAGGATATCTTTAGGGCAAGCTGGCTAATTAGACTAATCAAACTGGAGAGCTCTGGGTTCAAGTGAGAGATCCCATCTAAGTAAATCAGTGGAGAGTGTTTAAGGAAGACACTCATTGTCAACCTCTGGCCTACAAACACATAGGCACATGCATCTGCACACATGTGCACCCACATGCATGCATACCACACGCACATTTTAAAAACAGAAATGACTGGGCATGGTGGTGCATGTTTTTAATCCCAGCACTCGGAAGGCAGAGGTAGGAGGATCACCATGGGTTCAAGGCCACCCTGAGATTACATAGTGAATTCCAGGTCCACCTGGGCTAGAGTGAGACTCTACCTCAAAAAACCAAAAGTAAAATATAAAAAATGCAAATATCTCAATAATTTCTACTAGGTATGGAAATGACAATGTTTTTGATATATTTACTTAAGCAAAATATATGATTAAAATTCTACTTGTTTCTCTCTTTTTCTAATATAATTGACAGAAAATTTAAAATTGCACATGTGGTTTACATCTTACATGTGTTAGACAGGACTGTTCCAGAGGTTTGTGTTACTGGGAGCTACATGTGACTTTGGCTCTTCCTTTTCTGTAGTGGGAAGTAAACAGCTCCTCCTCTCTCACTGTTTCCTCATAGATGCAAATGAAAGGACAGGAAGAACCTGTTACATTTGATGGGTCTTTCTGGTGAGAGGTAGCAGAAGAGAACTCTCAGAAAAACAAAATCAGGGACTAACTTAGCTTGAGCTTAGCACTCAGTGACTTCATGTGCCCCATGGCCTTATTTAAAAAAAAAAAAAAGAAAAAAAAGCCATCCTACTGCCTTTTTAATTGCCTGAGGAATAAATATGGTAACACATATAAACAGACTTCAGTGTGTCATACAAGTTTATAATAATACTCTTAGAATATTAAGTTAGGGCCAACTAGTTATAGTTTTTATTTATTTTTTATTTTTTTTGGAGAGAGAGACAGAGAAAGAGGGAGAGGAAGACAGATAGAGATGGGCGCGCCAGCAGTGTCTCAGCTGCTGAGAACGAAATCCAGATGTGCGCGCCCCTTTGTGGTCAAGTGCGGCATTGCACCCTTGCATCACTGCATCTGGCTAAACGTGGGACCTGGAGATTGGAACCAGCATTCTTAGGCTTAGGAGGCAGGCGCCTTAACCCCTAAGCCATCTCTCCAGCCCTAGTTATAGTTTTTAAAGGGATCTGAAACTGATGCTGGCACCTTTAGTTTATGTATTTGTATTTTACTTTTATTTTTCAAGTTTTATTGGCATAAATTATGCATAACTGGTTTAATTATATTGTATGCATGTATATAATGTACTTTGATCATATTTACACCTACTACCCTGTCCTGTCCTTTTCCCAACTTCTGCTAATCTCCTTTCTTTTCTCAAATTTGTACTTTCATGTCTTTTTTTCCTTTTCTAAAGATTTTATTTATTTATTTATTTATTTATTTATTTATTTATTTATTTATTTAAGACAGAGGAAGAAGGGGAGACAGAGAGAGAATGGGCACACCAGGGCCTCTAGCCACTGTAAACGAACTCCAGACACATGCTTCACCATGTGCATCTGGCTTACGTGGGACCTGGAGAATAGAACCAGGGTCCTTAGGCTTTGTAGGTATGTGCCTTAACTACTAAGCCATCTCTCCAGCCTTCTTTTTTTTTTCTTGTTGAACTGATGAGTTTAATTAAGTTGACTTATAGGAACATAGTGAGGGATTATTTACAGGAGCATGGAAAACTTACTACTCGTTGTACCACTAAAGAAAAGGGCTCTCTCCCCCAACAACCATTGTTTCTAAATCTTGAGTCCCTCCCTCTTCATGAGAGAATGTAGATGGGCTGAATCTTGTTCAGATCTGATGTAGATAAACACAGCTGCTGAGAGTTCAAGAGTGCAATGTCCATGTTATGCCCAGAGGACCTTCAACAACACTTCACCCCTTCTGTGGAATCATATATTCTTTTTTTTTTATTTTTTAGGGCTGGAGAGATGGCTTAGTGGTTAAGTGCTTGCCTGTGAAGCCTAAGGACCCTGGTTTGAGGCTCGATTTCCCAGTACCCACGTAAGCCAGATGCACATGGTATCACATGCATCTGGAATTTGT
Source organism: Orientallactaga sibirica (assembly GCA_036365145.1). NCBI lineage: Eukaryota > Metazoa > Chordata > Mammalia > Rodentia > Dipodidae > Orientallactaga > Orientallactaga sibirica. The sequence continues at coordinate 8,561,319 of JAEOAD010001030.1, forward strand.
TTGCAGTGGCTAGAGGCTCTGGAGCACCCATTCTCTCTCTTGCTCGCTCTCTCTCTCCCTTTCTCTGTCTCTAATAAGTAAATAAATAAAATTAATTTTAAAAATATTTTTATTTGTTTATTTATTAGACACAAAGAGAGGGAGAGAGAGAAAAAGAGAGTGAGAATGGGCATGCCAGGGCCTCCAGCCACTGCAAGCAAACTCCAGACGCATGTGATACCATGTGCATCTGGTTTACATGGGACCTGGAGAATTGAACCACAGTCCTTAGGCTTCACAGGCAAGCACCTTAACCACTAAGCCATCTCTCCAGCCCCCACCTATGGTATTTTTAAAGTGTATGTATAGGTCTGGAGAGATGGGTCAGCTTGCAAAGTGAGTAGAATTCTCCAGTACCCACATAAAGCCATACTTACAAATGACACATTCATCTGGAGTTTGTTTACAATGACAAGAGGACTGGCATATCCATATTCTCTCTCTCTCTTTCAAATAAGTATAAAACACACACACACACACACACACACACACACACACACACACATATGGTTTTTCAAGGTTAAGGTCTTGCTCTAGCCCAGGCTGACCTGGAATTCACTATGTAGTCTTAGGGTGGCCTCAAACTCATGGCTATCCTCCTACCTCTGCCTCCTCAGTGCTGGGATTAAAGGTGTGCACCACCATACCCTGCTAAATATAAATATTTTAAAAACTGTATATATATATTTTTGTAGTGCTGGGCATTGAACCCAGGGCTTTGCATATGCTATGCAGGCCCCTACCACTTGAACTATATCCTCAGCCCCCTACATTAATTTAATGAAAACAATTCAGTGGCATTTAATATATCTATAATACTGTACAACCACCATGCCTATTGAGTTCTAAAGTATTTCCTAAGCTCCTTTTAATGGTGATACCATCATATGATGCCTTTGACAAGGATTATCCTTTTCCCTTTTAGAATTTTACATATCACTTGGTTTTCTTTCTTTTCTTTTTATTTTTACCTCTTCTCTCTTCATTAGAGCCCGAAAGAGCATCCCAGATGCCTATACAGAACACCTCATTGCCAGCGGGCTTATGACTCCAGAGGAGGTGTCCGAGATAAAAGCCTCCTACTATGCTAAGTTAAATGACCACTTAGCCAACATGGCTCACTACAGCCCTCCTGCCACTAACCTGCGTGCCCGATGGCAAGGCCTGGCTCAGCCAGAAGCATGTATCACCACCTGGAACACAGGCATGCCTCTCGACCTCCTGAGGTTTATTGGTGTGAAGTCTGTGGAGGTACCGAAGGAACTGCAGTTGCACAGCCACCTTGTAAAGATGTATGTTCAGGTGCGCAGTCTGCCATGGCCCCTTAATGCTTCTTATTTTTTCCCAGTGAAGGAACTGGTGTTGCTCTGGTCTTATTAATTGCTAATTTGGCAAATATTTGTTATGTGTTATTAGGTTGTAGCAACCGATCCTAATGTCATTTTGGTGCTAAGAATCAACTAGAATTTCCTGTACTTGGCTTTTTCTTCTTTGACTTTTAAATGCATGTTTAAAACATTATATCTACGTAGAATTAATGCTTATTACATAAATATGGAAATATATAAGTGTCTGTTTTTCAAACTAATGAAGAGAAAACACTAACTCAGAGTGGCTTAAGGAAAAGACTTAAAATCAACACTTATACCCTTAAGTGTATGAGATTTTATACATGATCTATGTTAACCACAAACCATCTTGGTTTGCCTAAGGGCTAATACATATTCTACAATGTAGAAATATCACTATTACCAAGAAAGCAAAGTTAAGGGTCTTTAGTAACCATGGCCCAGTGATTTTTTTTTTTTTTTTTTTTTTTTTTTTTTTTTTTTTTTTTGGTTTTTCAAGGTAGGGTCTCACTCTAGCCCAGGCTGACCTGGAACTCACAAGGTGTGCCACCTTGCCCAGCATCCTCTGAAATATTTTAAAGCATTAATTTTGTTAAGTTTTCATTATAAGAATGGCAATATTAGGGCTGGAGAGATGGCTTAGGGGTTAAGGCACCTGCCTCCTAAGCCTAAGAACACTGGTTCCAATCTCCAGGTCCCACGTTTAGCCAGATGCAAAGCGATGCAAGGGCGAAATGCCGCACTTGACCACAAGGGGGCGCACACATCTGGATTTCGTTCACAGTAGCTGAGACACTGCTGGCGCGCCCAACTCTGTCTCTCTCTCTCTCTCTCTCTCTCTCTCTCTCTCTCTCTGTCTCTCTCTCCAAAATAATAATAAATAAAAAATAAAAAGTTTTTTAAAAGAATGGCAATATTAAAACACATTCTAGTCACTATACATCTGACCAATTTGTAATAAATATGCTTAAATATGAAAGTTTCCACCTGGGCGTGGTGGTATACGCCTTTAATCCCAGCACTTGGGAGGCAGAGATAGGAGGATCGCCCTGAGTTCAAGGCCACTCTGGGACTACATAGTGAATTCCAGGTCAGCCTGAGTTAGAGTGAGACCCTACCTCAAAAAAAAAAAAAAAAAAAAGTTTCCAATGAAGGGCTGGGGAGATAGCTCAGCAGTTAAGGGAAGGGTGCTTGCTTGCAAAGCCTGATAGTCTGGCTTTGGTTCCCCAGTACCCATGTGGAACCAGATGCACAAAGTGATGCATGCATCTGGAGTTCATGTGCAATGGCAGGAGACCCTGTTTGCACCCATATACTCTCTTTCTTTGCCTCCCTCTTTCTCTCAATAAATAAACAAATAATTTTTTTGAAGTTGAGTCTCACTCTAGCTGGCCTTGAACTCCCAAGTGCTGGGATTAAAAGCATATCCACCATACCCTGCAACAAAAATATATTTTTAAAGTTCTCAATTAATGAAAAAGAACTCTTAAGCCAGGCATGGTGGTGTGTGCCTTTAATCCCAGCTCTCAGCACAACACACACACACACACACACACACACACACACACACACACACACACACACGAAAGACATGGGCTGTTACACATAGTTTCCCACATACTCCTTCCTGTTTCTGTCTCCTTATACCTGTACACAGATAACCAGAACTATATGATTGCTAGCTTATTTTGCCTGTTTTCAAACTGCACTTATCTTAGTGGTGAAAGACTTGCAAGGCCTTTGGTCCTTAGCTCTGGAAAAAGAAAAGTACAGGAAAGGATATGGGCTCTTAAAGTTTTCCTCCCTCGCTGTCAATTTTCCAGTCCAGAATGGAGAAAGTGGTGAGCGGAACAAATTTAGACTGGGCCACAGCAGAAACCCTTGCCTTGGGATCCTTGCTTGTTCAAGGTAAGACATTTCTGTTGAGCATTGCGGCTGATAAGAAATGAATAAATAAAAGTGTTGGGCTGAAAGATGGCTTAGCGCTTAAGGCATTTGCCTGCAAAGCCAAAGGACCTCGGTTCAATTCCCTAGGATCCATGTAAGCCAGATGCATATGGTGGTGCATGCGTCTGGAGTTCGTTTGCAGTGGCTGGAGGCCCTGGCACACCCATTCTCTCTCTCTCTCTCTCTCTCTCTGTGTGTGTGTCTGCCTCTTTCCCTCTCTCACTCTCTCAAATAAATTTTAAAAGTGTTCTACGTGATGTTTGTTACATGAGATCTTCTGAATTATAATTACCTCCTGTTCCTTTTTTTTTTTTTTTAGGTAGGGTTTCACCCTAGCTTAGGCTGACCTGGAACTCACTCTGTAGTCCCAGGCTGGCCCTGAACTCCTGGTAATCCTTCTATCTCTGCCTCCTGAGTGCTAGAATTAAAGGCATGCACCATCGTGCCCAGCTCCTGTCCCTTTCATTGATTAGAGTGGTTCTCATAAAACACGCTATCTGATAATAGCACTTAACCATAGTTTAAGCTATGGTTATGTCCTTCATCACAGTACAGACAACAGAGCAGATGTATTTAGGAAACATGGGGCTCATTGCTGGATATATTGGAAATATATTTTTCTCTAACAATTGTAGGATCAATAATGACTTTCTGTTCATATACATTTCATGTTGACTAAAGACTTTAAAATTTTTTATTTATTTATTTGCAAGTATGGGAGATGGGTAGGAGAAGAATGAATGCACCAAAGCCCCTTGCCAGTACAAATTAACTCTGGGAGCATGTGCCACTTTGTGTGTGTGTGTGTGTACATCTGGCTTTACATGAGTACTAGGGAATTGAACTCAAGCAGTCAGGCTTTGCAAACAAGCAGTTTAAGTACTGAGCCATTTCTCCAGCCTGACTAAAGACTTTTGAACGTAGGAAGGATATATTTTAATAAGGAGGGTATGTGATCCTAGTGACAGAGCCAGTATGTGAGAATCGGGATAGTTGTGCGTGGTGGCACACACCTGTAGTCCCAGTGTTCAGAGGCCCATGAGGAGTAAGTGAGCCCAGGAGGTCAAGGCTAGTATGGCCACTGTAGTGAGACCTTGTCTCCAAACAAAACACATGTAGGGTTCTCATTGTCTTGGTTTTGCTTGGGCTATTCCTGAGGATTTTGTTTTCTTCTTGCTCCCTTAAGGTTTCAATGTCCGTCTGAGCGGCCAAGATGTTGGCCGTGGGACTTTCAGTCAAAGGCATGCAATGGTGGTTTGCCAGGAGACTGGTGATGCCTACATCCCTCTGAACCACATGGACCCCAAGCAGAAGGGCTTTCTGGAGGTAGGATGTTTCAATGTATACTATAAGCTCCAGGTATTCATTATTATAACCATAGGCTATTCATTATTTATGCATGTGCGTGGTGTGTGTGCCTGTATGTATGTGTTCACATGCATGTTGGATGTACATGTGTGATTGGGTGTGCATACATGTGTGCATGTGGAGGCCAGAGGTCAGTGTTGGTGACCTTCCTCAATTGCTCTTCTGCTCTGCTTTTCTGAGACAGGGTCTCTCGTGGAACGCACGACTCACTGATTCACTTAGACTAGCTAGCCAGTGAGTCTTGGAGCTCTTCCTCTTTATCTCTCGCCAGTACTACGTCACTATGCCTGGCTTTATGTGGGTTCTGGGGATCGGAACTCAAAAAAGAAAAAAAGATACTTTTTCCTGATTTTTGTTTTGTTTTGTTTTGTTTTGTTCTGTTTTTTTCGAGGTAGGGTCTTACTCTAGCCCAGGCTGATCTGGAATTCAGTATGAATTCTCAGAATGGCTTCAAACTTATGGCCATCCTCCTACCTCTGCCTCCCTAGTGCTGGGATTAAAGGCGTGCACCATCACACCCGGCTCCTGATTTTTAATATGAGATATAACTCATAAAATTTGACTTTTGCATGCATACAGTTTAACAGTTTTTAGTATATTCCAACCTTGGAGAGCATCACCATTATCTGATCTCAGAACATTTTCATCACCTCCACAAGAAACCCCACGTCTATTAGCAGTCACCTCCTCTTCCATCCTCCCTCTACCCCAGCAGCCATGAGTCCGTCTACTTTCTGTCTCTGTTAATTTGTCTGCTTTGGAAATTTTATAAACATACAGTGATACATGAGCTTTTATGTCTTCTTTCACTTGGCATAAGTCCATCTATGTTATAGCATGTGCCTGTACTTTATTCCTTCTCATTGCCAAGAATTATCTTATAAAGACATAACCTTAAAAATCTGAAACAATCTGGGCCCGTGCCTATAATCCCAGTACTTGGGGGCTGAAACAGGAAGATTGCTGTGAGTTTGAGGCCAGCCTGGATTAAATAGTGAGTCTCAGTTTGGCCTACAGACTAAGATTCTATCTCAAAAAAAAAAAAAAAAAGAAAGAAAGAAAGAAAGAAAGAAAGAAAGAAAGAAAGAAAGAACAGTTTTTTTAAAAAAAAATTAGGTATATAAAAGGAACTTTTTCGCACCCTCATCTCAATCATTAGGGAGCAAGTCACCAGCTTGATACCCTGCAGTGTGTTTCTCCTATAAACAAGGGCCTTATCTTCCACCATCATCACAGTGAGCAGCGTCAGATATTAGCCCGGACACCTCCCCTTCCCAAGCCCACTTCAGAGTCAGGTTGCATGTTGCCATTCTCTTTTACTGACTCAGAAATGAATTTGCACTCTGCTCTTTAAATATTAATATGATGGCTCTTTTTATTTATGCAAATAGGATGTTAGAGTAATGGATTCTCACCAAAGGTAGGCCTTTCCCATCTTTGGTTTATGACAGTCTTTTGAAAGAGCTTCTGTGACGGTTTGGCTCTCAGCTCCAAAGGTGGGCCATCTGAGAAGTATACTGCTTATTCTTGAGAAAACTTGAATACCTGTATTCCAATGTCTTTTCCTCTCTTTGTCCTAACTTTGCGCAATCGTGTCAGTGACAGTGAGCAGTAGGTCTCCTTCCCCAAAGGAGTTTGGTGATGGAAGGCAGAGTTCCCTCGGCACCCTGCTTCCCTTGGAGAGGTTTGTATAAATGCAATACTGTTGTCCATTCTCACATGTCCTCTGCACTCCGGTGTTTGGTTCTCTTCCTTGTAACTAGGTCAGCAACAGCCCTCTGTCCGAAGAGGCTGTCCTGGGATTCGAATATGGGATGAGCATTGAGAGCCCAAAGTTATTGCCCCTCTGGGAGGCTCAGTTTGGCGATTTCTTCAATGGAGCCCAAATCATCTTTGACACATTCATCTCTGGAGGTTGGTATTCGTATTTGCATGTGACTGAGTATCAGATGCATGGCCCCAGATTCGTGGGACAAGGTGAAGGAAAAGGGCTGTTGCTGCTTCTGAGGTTCTTGTACCACAGCGTCTCCAGAGAACTCAAGCAATCACAGGCATGTGGCAGCTACCAGATGACTTATGAGCGGCTGGGAAGAGTATCCTAGCTGCCTGTCAGCAGGAGGGCTGTGTGCCACTCAGTGACTGCCTCTGCCTCTTCTGAGAAGCGTGTCTGCCGGCCAGCTGCTGGGCAGTGACTTCTGAGTTCGCTTGGGGTGGACTGAGTAGCAGAGTTAGCTAGCACACAGTGCTGCCACAATGAATGATCCCTCATGGTAAGAATGAGTCCCTTGCAAATCTGCAGCTTGTTGTTACTGTTTTCAAGGTAGGGTCTCATTCTAGCCCAGGCTGACCTAGAACTCTGTAACTCCAAGCTGGCCTAGAACTCACAGCATTCCTCCTACCTCAGCCTCCAAGTGCTGGGATTAAAAGTGTGTGCAACCACACCTAGCAAATCTGTAGCTTTTTAATTTTTTAAAAATATCTTATTTATTTTGCAAGCAGCGCGAGACAGTCACACAGAGAAAAGAGAGAGTTGGAGAGATGGCTTTAGCAGTTAAGGTGCTTGCCCGCAAAGCCAAAGGACCCAGGTTCGATTCCCCAGGACCCATGTAAGCCAGATGCACAAGGTGGCACATGCATCTGGAGTTTGTTTGCAGTGGCTAGAGGCCTTGGTGCGTCCACTCTCTCTGTCTCTCTGACTCTCTCTTTCTCTCATATAAAAAAATTTAGAGCCGGACATGGTGGCACACACGTTTAATCCCAGCACTAGGGAAGCAGAGGTAGGAGGATCACCATGAGTTTGAGACCACCCTAAGACTAATTCCAGGTCAGCCTGGGCTAGAGTGAGACCCTACCTCAAAACAAACAAACAAAACAAAACAAAACAAAACAACAAAGAATGAAATAATATCAGACACAGAATGGATGTGCCAAGGCCTCCAGCTGTTGGAAATGAACGCCAGATGCATGTGTCACTTTGTGCATCTGGCTTTGTGTGGTTCCTGGGGAATTAAATCCGGGTCATTAGGCTTTGAAGGCAAATGCCTTAACCACTGAGCCATCTCTCCAGCTCTCTGCAGCTTTTTAAATGGAAGAAAAGTGCCTGAGCAATCTGGAGTCTGACATGTCAAGAGACTATTCATAATTGTCCACTGCCCTGTCTTTGAGGACAGTGATCCATCTTGTCTGCTGTGCTGTGAGGAAGGGGTGGCTACCCCTTCTTGCTAAGAGTCGTATCTAAAGTGAAATCAGAGTGTCACATGCTGTTGGGAAGATGAGACTTTGTCTTCTTCTTGCTAAATCCTAAGCACATGACATCATTGATTTTCACCTGGTCAAATGTATTTCCCCACTAATCAGTGTTAGAAAATGCATGGGATGTAAACAGCTTTGGGTGCTCAGGCGACAACCTAGCATTTGTTTCACTCTCCAACTCACATCACGACTTCATAGAGTTCTTCCCTTCTACCTCATGCTTTCTCAGGGGAGGCCAAGTGGCTTCTGCAGAGTGGCATTGTCATCCTCCTTCCACACGGCTATGATGGGGCTGGGCCTGACCACTCGTCCTGTCGAATAGAGCGGTTCTTACAGGTATCTTGAAAGCTACTGCATTCCAAAAAACAATGCTTTCCTGCTTCCCAGGTACTTTAACATTTTAAACCAGCTTTATGGATAGTGTCATGTATCCTTCAACTATAAGACACTGAATTTGAATGAGACAGACTAAATGCAGTGTGAATATTTCTTATAAACATAGTGCCTCAGATTTCATAATATTGCAGTTTTATGTCAAATAAAATAGTTTCTGGAGCCAGGTATGGTGATGCATGCCTGTAATTTCAGCACTCAGGAGTCTGAAGCCAGCTAGCCCTTTCCACGGTGTAATGACAATGACAAGGAATCATGTATAAATCCGGAAAATGGCCCTAACCAGACACCAAACCCACTGGTACCTTGATCTTGGTCTTTGCTGCCTCCAGAACTGTGAGAACTACATTTCAGTGGTGTGTGAGTGACCCAGTTTTATGGCATCGTGTCATATCACCTCAAAGAGTCTGAGCTGCAGGTTGTTGAAGTGGAGGATCGAGTGTTAGACTGCATGAGTGCAGGGAACTCAGAAACCTGAGTGGTGAAAGCTTCATCTGCATACGCATGTAAATGACCAAGACCAATCAAACAATCTTATTTGCCAGTCAGCTGACTGGAGTTCTTTCTCTCATCTCTGTTCAAATGGAAATCACAAATAAGCAAGGGCAGCTTCCTCAGTGTTGGGGTTCCAGGCTCTCGAGAGCCAAGGGCCCTTGCACTGGACTAACAGACCTGGAACCTTGTAGCTCTGGGTCCTGGTAACTGGAGGCTCATCGTTGCAACCTGTGGAGGACGGAAACTTAGAACTCAGAGAAGAGCTTCCCTGCTCTAGGCCTTGACCGTCCACAGTTTTGCACTCAGTGACTTGCAGCAGTGACAGCACCAGGGAAGGCCAATGCATTTTACTTGAGATAAATAGCCCAAGTCGACCTTCAAATCCCGACCCCCAGCCTCCGCAGTGCTGAGATTACATGCATGTGCCACTACAGCAGACTCAACTTGTCTGGATTGATCTTAAAATAAGTGTGTATGTGTGTGCATAGAGACACTGTAGCACAATTATTTCATGGAGAGTAAATAGTGTGTATGTGCGTGTGTAGAGACACTGTAGCTACATTTACTTCACGGAGAGTAAATACGTGTGTATGTGCGTGTGTAGAGACACTGTAGCTACATTTACTTCACGGAGAGTAAATACGTGTGCATGTGCATGTGTAGAGACACTGTAGCTACATTTATTTCATGGAGAGTAAATAAGTGTGTATGTGCGTGTGTAGAGACACTGTAGCTACATTTATTTCATGGAGAGTAAATAAGTGCGTATGTGCATGTGTAGAGACACTGTAGCTACATTTACTTCACGGAGAGTAAATACGTGTGTATGTGCGTGTGTAGAGACACTGTAGCTACATTTACTTCACGGAGAGTAAATACGTGTGCATGTGCGTGTGTAGAGACACTGTAGCTACATTTATTTCATGGAGAGTAAATAAGTGTTTATGTGCGTGTGTAGAGACACTGTAGCTACATTTACTTCATGGAGAGTAAATACGTGTGTATGTGCGTGTGTAGAGACACTGTAGCTACATTTACTTCACGGAGAGTAAATACGTGTGTATGTGCGTGTGTAGAGACACTGTAGCTACATTTACTTCACGGAGAATAAATACGTGTGTATGGGCGTGTGTAGAGACACTGTAGCTACATTTAGTACACGGAGAGTAAATAAGTGTGTATATGCGTGTGTAGAGACACTGTAGCTACATTTATTTCATGGAGAGTAAATAAGTGTGTATGTGCATGTGTAGAGACACTGTAGCTACATTTATTTCACGGAGAGTAAATACATGTGTATGTGCGTGTGTAGAGACACTGTAGCTACATTTACTACACGGAGAGTAAATACGTGTGCATGTGCATGTGTAGAGACACTGTAGCTACATTTATTTCATGGAGAGTAAATACATGTGTATGTGCATGTGTAGAGACACTGTAGCTACATTTATTTCATGGAGAGTAAATAAGTGTGTATGTGCGTGTGTAGAGACACTGTAGCTACATTTACTACACGGAGAGTAAATAAGTGTGTATGTGCATGTGTAGAGACACTGTAGCTACATTTACTTCATGGAGAGTAAATAAGTGTGTCGTGGGGGTGTGTAGAGACACTGTAGCTACATTTACTTCACGGAGAGTAAATACGTGTGTATGTGCGTGTGTAGAGACACTGTAGCTACATTTACTTCACGGAGAGTAAACACTGTGTGCATTTACTTCACGGAGAGTAAATACGTGTGCATGTGTGTAGAGACACTGTAGCTACATTTACTTCACGGAGAGTAAATACGTGTGCATGTGCGTGTGTAGAGACACTGTAGCTACATTTACTTCACGGAGAGTAAATACGTGTGCATGTGCGTGTGTAGAGACACTGTAGCTACATTTACTTCACGGAGAGTAAATACGTGTGTATGTGCGTGTGTAGAGACACTGTAGCTACATTTACTTCACGGAGAGTAAATAGTGTGTATGTGCGTGTGTAGAGACACTGTAGCTACATTTACTTCACGGAGAGTAAATACGTGTGTATGTGCGTGTGTAGAGACACTGTAGCTACATTTACTTCACGGAGAGTAAATACGTGTGTATGGGCGTGTGTAGAGACACTGTAGCTACATTTATTTCTTCAGTGTGTTTGTGCGTGTGTAGAGACAGTAAATTTATTTCATGGAGAGTGTGTATGTGCGTGTGTAGAGACACTGTAGCTACATTTACTTCACGGAGAGTAAATAGTGTGTATGTGCGTGTGTAGAGACACTGTAGCTACATTTACTTCACGGAGAGTAAATACGTGTGTATGGGCGTGTGTAGAGACACTGTAGCTACATTTATTTCATGGAGAGTAAATAAGTGTGTATGTGCATGTGTAGAGACACTGTAGCTACATTTACTTCACGGAGAGTAAATACGTGTGTATGTGCTTGTGTAGAGACACTGTAGCTACATTTACTTCACGGAGAGTAAATACGTGTGTATGTGATGTGTAAACACTGTAGCTACATTTACTTGTGTGTATGTGCTTGTGTAGAGACACTGTAGCTACATTTACTTCACGGAGAGTAAATACGTGTGTATGTGCGTGTGTAGAGACACTGTAGCTACATTTACTTCACGGAGAGTAAATAAGTGTGTATGTGCGTGTGTAGAGACACTGTAGCTACATTTACTTCACGGAAAGTAAATACGTGTGTATGGGCGTGTGTAGAGACACTGTACTACATTTACTTCACGGAGAGTTAATAAGTGTGTATGTGTGTGTGTAGAGATACTGTAGCTACATTTACTTCACGGAGAGTAAATAAGTGTGTATGTGCGTGTGTAGAGACACTGTAGCTACATTTATTTCATGGAGAGTAAATAAGTGTGTATGTGCGTGTGTAGAGACACTGTAGCTACATTTACTACACGGAGAGTAAATAAGTGTGTATGTGCGTGTGTAGAGACACTGTAGCTACATTTACTTCACGGAGAGTAAATACGTGTGCATGTGCGTGTGTAGAGACACTGTAGCTACATTTACTTCACGGAGAGTAAATACGTGTGCATGTGCGTGTGTAGAGACACTGTAGCTACATTTACTTCACGGAGAGTAAATACGTGTGCATGTGCGTGTGTAGAGACACTGTAGCTACATTTACTTCACGGAGAGTAAATACGTGTGCATGTGCGTGTGTAGAGACACTGTAGCTACATTTACTTCACGGAGAGTAAATACGTGTGCATGTGCGTGTGTAGAGACACTGTAGCTACATTTACTTCACGGAGAGTAAATACGTGTGCATGTGCGTGTGTAGAGACACTGTAGCTACATTTACTTCACGGAGAGTAAATACGTGTGCATGTGCGTGTGTAGAGACACTGTAGCTACATTTACTTCACGGAGAGTAAATACGTGTGCATGTGCGTGTGTAGAGACACTGTAGCTACATTTACTTCACGGAGAGTAAATACGTGTGCATGTGCGTGTGTAGAGACACTGTAGCTACATTTACTTCACGGAGAGTAAATACGTGTGCATGTGCGTGTGTAGAGACACTGTAGCTACATTTACTTCACGGAGAGTAAATACGTGTGTATGTGCGTGTGTAGAGACACTGTAGCTACATTTACTTCACGGAGAGTAAATACGTGTGCATGTGCGTGTGTAGAGACACTGTAGCTACATTTACTTCATGGAGAGAAAGATTCCCATCGTGCTTTCTTCTACCACCTTCACCCAACAGTAACCAAAATCAAGGCCTTTCCTGATGATTTTTGCAGTCAGCAATGTTGAGAAACAGCTGCATTAGACAACACAGAACTGCGCCAGAGGAGAGAACTCTAAGAACTCCCTTTTCTGAAAAATACCTTCTAGAATTTTCTATAATGGAGAGAAACCTTTTATTAATTGAGAGCACATGTATTTCCCTTTGGCTAGCATGTTGTCTTTGTGACTAAAGTACTTTATGTAAATATTCCTCTCCTTTCTTTCTGTTTCTTTCTAAGATGTGTGACAGCACAGAAGAGGGGGTGGATGGCGACACAGTGAACATGTTTGTGGTACACCCAACTACTCCTGCACAGTACTTCCACTTACTGAGAAGACAGATGGTCCGGAACTTCAGAAAACCCCTTATTGTTGCTTCTCCCAAGATGTTACTCAGGTACCCTGTAAGTAGAAAAAGCTGGCTTTTAAGGTTTTTTTTTTTTTCTTTTGATTTTTTAAAAAGTTTTTTAAAATTAAATTAAAATTTAATTTATTTGAGAGAGAGAAAGAGGCAGATAGAGAGAAATGGGCATGCCAGGGCCTTCAGCCACTGCAAACAAACTCCAGATGTATGTGCAACCTTGTGCAGCTGGCTTACATGGGTCCTGGGGAATCGAGCCTGGGTCCTTTGACTTTGAAGGCAAACACCTTAACTGCTAAGCCATTCCTCAAGCCCTCCTTTTGATTTTTTTGGTATTCCACTTTTTTCTTTATTATCTATATCTAACTTTAGTTCTAAATCACACAAATCTTTTTAGTTTGAATTCACTTTGCTGCTTTAATTTGTTAACCTTTGAAAAATAATGGAAGAATATCTTTTCATTTTACTTGTACTGAAGGCTATATGTAACAATGTTATTACACTGGTATTTCAATCTGTGCAGATTTTAACTTTACTTATTTATTTTTATTTTGGAGAGAGATGGAAGGAGAGAGAGAGAGAGAGAGAATTGGCTCACCAGGGCCTTAGCTACTGCAGTCAAACCCCAGCCAAGACTTTAAGTTTTTTTTTAATATTTTTATTCACTTATTTTTGAGAGAGAGAGGGAGGGAGGGAGAATGGGCACACCAGGGCCTCCAGCCACTGCAAATGCGTGCACCACCTTGTGTATCTGGCTTATGTGGATCCTGGGGAATTTAACCTAGGTTGTAAGGCTATGCAGGCAAGAACCTTAACCGCTAAGCCATCTCTCTAGCCCTAGGAAAAGTTTGTAAGCTTGTACCAGTAGTAGCTCTGAGGGTGAAGTGAAGGCTTCATCCATAATAAGAAAGCACTCTACCACTGAGTTACATCTCCAATCCTAATTTTTCTCTTTTTTATCAAAGTAAGCTCCTATTTTTTTGCTTTGTTTTTTGAGGTAGGGTCTCACTCTGGCTCAGGCTGACCTGGAATTCACTATGTAGTCTCAGGGTGGCCTTGAACTCACAGTGCTCCTCCTACCTCTGTCTCCCGAGTGCTGGGATTAAAGGCATGCGCCACCACGCCCGGCCTGTAAGCTCCTATTTTAATAAGCATAAATATTGTAACATTATAGCTTATTGCTATTGTTCTTTAGAAGGTTGCATTTCTTCTTGTTTCTTTTGTTAGTCATGGTTCTCTAAAGGAACAGAACATCTATAATGAATATGTCTTATAAAGGGAATTTATAGATGAGCTTATAAAATTGGTGCTGGGCAGTCCAACAATAGCTGTCTGCAGACTAGAAAGTCAGAGAACCTGGTGGCTGCTCAGTCTATCAGGCTGGATGCTTCAGTGATCCCAATCTGGCTATGAAGGCCTAGAGGATTCCTGGAAGTTGCTGGTCTTTGGTTCACACTGGAAGGCTGAAGTTGGTTCTGATGTCTAAGAAGGTTTGCAGCAACAGGGTAGCTGGATGGGTGTACAAGCAAGTAGCACTGACAGCCAGGAGAAAGGCTCTGTGTTTCCTCAGAGTTCCTTTGTCTGTAGTCCACCACTGGAAGGACTTCCTCCCTCAGTTAATCTCTCCTGGAAACACTATAACAGACCCATTTAAGAGGGATGTCTTTTATTTGATTCCTAATCTGATCAAGTAGATAATAGAACTTGACTATCACACTTGCATAATTGTTAAATACACAATACATTTTCAAATATATCATAACAATCACAAAATATTCTTGTTTTCAAATAGTAGCATTCAAGATAATAAATACTGCTAAGCATATATTTATCCCATCTGCCATTTTTTTCCAGTTTCATTTGAGGATTTCAGTTAGGATTAACAATGTTTTCTTGCATTCATTTGTATATGCCTGCTGAGATGAAATTGGGCATTACAAATCTGGCTGTTCAAGAATATCTTATGCTGCTCCCAGAGGTGATACAGTGCATATCTGGGATTGAAGGAAAGACTAAAAGTGCCTTGCTTCCAGTCATCATTGTGTCTAGCAGCACCTGCCAGTTCCTGGGTAGTGCAGAGGGCCTCATTCTTATAGCCAGCACTTTGATGACACAAGAGACAGTGCCTGTCAGCATTTTGCACTGTGTAGACCTCACTTGCCTTGTCCTAGTCCACACTGGGAGTCGTTGTTAAGGAAATGCACTTCAAGCAGTTGCTAATACTGACAACGATTCAGTTGTAGTAGTCTCCATATTCCCTCTCACCCACTTTCCCCCAAGCATCGCAGAACATTCAAGGAAAGTTAATACAATCCCTTTGGACACATATTTGGAAACACCAATCTAAAGGGACCAAATGAAAGTTCAAAATTACTATAATTTATTTCTAAGAAATATATACTTCTAGGCTGGATTTGGTGGCGCACATTTGTAATTCCATCCCTTAAGAGGCTGAGGCATGAGGATTGTAAGTTCAAGCTAGCCTGGGCTATGTAGTGAGACTCTCAAAAAAAAATATATATATATAAGGGCTGGAAAGATGGCTCAGTAGGTAAGTATACTTGCTGTGCAACCATGAGTTCCATCTCCAGTACCCACATAAAAAGCCAGGTGTGGCCGCACATACTTGTTACCATCGTGCATAGAGGAATAGAGATATGAGGACTGTTGGAGCTCCCTGGCCAGCTAGTCTAACCAAAAACCAGTGAGTTCCAGGTTCTGTGAGAGACCCTTCCTCAAGGAAAATAAGGTGGGAGAGTGATAGAGGAGGATAACTGATGTCCTCTGGCCTCAACACGTGTGTGCATTGAGTACATGCATCTGCACACACAAACACATTGTAGACATACCCCCAAAAATGAAGATTATTCCTTTTTAAAAATTTTTTTGAGGTAGAGTTTCACTCTAGCTGAGGCTGGGCTGGAATTCACTATGTAGCCTCAGAGTGGCTTCAATTTCATGGTGATCCTCTTACCTCTGCCTCCCAAATGCCACCACTCCCAGCAATATATTTATATTTTTAAAGATAAACTCTCATATAACCTAGCTTTCCTAAAACTTGTTATGTAGCTGAGAATGACCTTGAACTCCTGATCCTCCTGCTTTCATTTCCCAAGTGCTGTGAAATTTTAAATCTAAAAATTATGGTGTTAGGTTGAGGATGTAACCCATTAGTAGAGTACTTGCCTAGCATGCACAAAGCCTTGGGTTCTGTCTACAGTTCTGTATAAACTAAATGGGTGATACATGCCTGTAATCCCAGAATTCTGGAGGTACGGGTTGGAAGATCAGAAGTTCAAAGTCATTCTTGAGTACATAGTGAGTTGGAGGCCTGGATACATGAGACCCTATGTTAAAAAAAGAAAAGAAAAGAAAAGAAAAGAAAAGAAAAGAAAAGGATATTGTGGCACAGACAAAAGTATATGTATATTATTTACAGCTGATATTTTTGGAAACAATACTCTGTGATTTTTTGTGCCATTCTTTACAAGATTCCTCTTAACACAGCAGCTCATATTCATTCATCAGTACATGTGTGGTCTTTTCTCTCCCTTAGGCAGCTGTGTCAACTCTTCAAGAAATGGCACCAGGAACAACGTTCAAAACAGTCATTGGCGACTCATCAGTAGATCCAAAAAAGTAATTTGCTACATTTCATACTATGGGAAGAAGTTCAATAAGTGAACAGATTTGCCTCTATCCTGATATAATTTGTGTGTGTGTGTGAGAGAGAGAGAGACAGAGACAGAGAGACAGATAGAGACAGAGAGAGAGAACAAGAGAGAATATCCAGGGCTTTTGTCAAGTGCTGTACTACTAAGCTACACCCCCATCCTGATACAAATGCTTTAAGTCAGTTGAGTAGGAGTTAGAGTGTGCAAGGAAAAGTGAATGCCACTCAAGAATTGCAGAGTAGCAGATGACTGAAATCCCTCAGCTCCATCAGCAAGGCATTGAAAGCTAGTCTCCTTTCTTCTGACACAGTTCTCAAGGCTGTTTCTCTCCCACCCCATTGCCCATTTTTCCTGTTAACAGTGTTAAGACCCTCATATTTTGCTGTGGCAAGCATTTTTATGCCCTGCTGAAGCAAAGAGAATCTTTGGGGGCCAAGAAGCATGACTTTGCCATCATTCGAATAGAGGAGCTATGCCCTTTCCCACTGGATTCATTACAACAAGAGATGAGCAAATATAAACATGTTAAAGGTAAGGCTTGTTCCTCTTTGATTGTCATGTCCCCAAAACCTATTTGAACTGTTTCACATGAAAAGAGGTGATGAGGGCAGTGAAAATTACTAGAAAGTCAAATCTCTTGGAGTCTGAAGATATGAAACAAAGTACCACTAGACCTAGTGTGTCCATGTTTCTTCTGGTGTCCATTTCAATGACCCCTTCTGCCTTCTAAAACAACTAATTTCTTGAGACTTTGTGGTTTATCAATACTATACTGTGATATGTTAGAAATAGAGCATATTTGCAAAAGACTAACAGATTCAATAATTAGGGTTGGAATATTTGATGTCAATATGTACCTTACAAAGAAATTAACTCCATTGATCATAGGCCTAGGAATAAAATGTAAAATTATAAAACTATTAGAAGAAAATCTTTGTGTACTTGGGTTATGAAAAGTTCTTAGTTGTGATACCAAAGCCACATTTCATAAAAGAAAAATTGACTTTATCATAATGAAAAATTTATATTGTGAACATCATTGTAATAAAAATGAAAAGATGGGCAGGAGAGATGGCTTAGCAGTTAAGGTGCTTGCCTACGAAGCATAAGAATCCATGTTCAAATCTCCAAGTCCCATGTAGCCATACTCACAGTGATTCAAGCATGCAATGTTGCATATACACACAAGGGGGCACACATGTCTGGAGTTCATTTGCAGTGGCTAAAAGGTCCTGGTGTGCCCATTCTCGCTCTCCTTCTGCCTCTTTCTTCCTCTTGACAAAACAAGTCAAAAGCTAAGGGAAACTGTTTGCAAAATATATAACTGACAAAGGACTATCAAGAATATTGAAACAAGCCAGGCGTAGTGGCATACACCTTTAATCTCAGCACGTGGGAGGCAGAGGTAGGAGGATCACCATGAGTTCAAGGCCACCCTGAGACTACATAGTTAATTTCAGGTCAGCCTGGACCAGTGAGACCTCAAAAAACCAAAAAAAAAAAAAAAAAAAAAAAGATTAAAACAGTCTTTAAACCTCAGTAGAAGAAGCAAGTCCACTTTGAAAAAGTCTTTCTTTGGGCTGGAGAGATGGCTTAGCAATTAAGGCGCCTGCCTCCTAAGCCTAAGAACGCTGGTTCCAATGTCCAGCAGTTCCAATCTCCAGGTCCCACGTTTAGCCAGATGCAGTGACACAAGGGCACAATGCTGCACTTGACCACAAGGGGGCGCACGCATCTGGATTTCATTCGCAGCAGCTGAGAGGCTGCTGGCGTGCCCATCTCTATCTGTCTTCCTCTCCCTTTCTCTGTGTCTCTCTCCAAAAAAAAAAGAAAGAAAGAAAGAAAAAAGAAAAAGTCTTTCTCCTCTTCCAAATAACTAGAGGCAAATAAGCACACTCAAGCCAGGTGTGGTGGCACATGCCTGTAGCCCCAGGACTCTGGAGGCAGAGGTAGGAGGATTGCCATGAGTTCAAGGCCACCCTGAGACTACATAGTAAATTATTACAGGTCAGCCTGGTCTAGAGAGAGACCCTACCTTGAAAAAACAACAACAACAGCAGCAACAAAAGCTCTTGGGAGGCAGAGTTAGGAGGATTGCTGTGAGTTTGAGGCCACCCTAAGACTACATAGTGAATTCCAGGTCAGCCTGAGCTACAGCGAGCCCCTACTTTGGAAAACCAAGACAAACAAACAAACAAACAAACAAAAAAAGACAAAATAATAAACTGGTAAGTGCAAAGCAATAGAAATCCACACTCCCCATTACTGGTGCAAGCAATTGAAACCACTCTGGAAAACAGTTTCTTACAATGTTAAATTTTAAGTTACCACCTGACCCAGCATTCCCACTGTTAGGGATTTACCTAAGACAAAGGAAAACAGGTTCACAGAAAAATCTATATAAAAATGCTTATATCAGCTTTATTTGTAATTGCCACAAGTGGGAAACAATCAAAATGCCCTTAACTGGTGAATGAGTGAACACAGTTCACCTGCAGCAATAATCTTCCATGCATATCACACGGCTACTCAACAATTAAAAATGGGAACACGTACTGGGATACTTACACAGGGCCTTGTACATACTAAAAGTAAGCACTGTGCCACCCAGGATGAACAATTGCTGTACACAACTTGGCTAAATTGCAAGTCTATTTTAATATTTTATTTTATTTTCTATTTATTTGTTAGAGAGATAGAAGGAAAGAGACAGATAGAGAGGAAGAGACTGAATGGGCATGCCAGGGCCTCCAGCCACTGCAAACAAATTCCAGATGCATGCGCTACCTTGTGCATCTGGCTTATATGGGTCCTGGAGAATCGAACCTGAGTCCTTTGGCTTTGCAGGCAAGTGCCTTAATTGCTAAGCTATCCCTCCAGCCAACAAGCGTATTTTAATAACCCAAGCTAGGCCCAAAAAACTGTATATGACATAATTCCATTCATATGGCATTTTGATACAAAATAGTTCTATCAATACCTTGTGTTCTCATCCTGTCCTGTTGTGTCAGCTTCCTTCTCAGCCCCAACCATTGGTAACTACGTATATTTACTCTATCCTTCCATAGCTCTGTGCTTGTCAGAGAAAATCAACACTATGTCATATTGGAAAAGCAGATATTTAATTGTGGTTGGAAGTCAATCTACCATCTTTCCACCCATGTCCTCCTGCTGGCCCTGCTCCCCTTTTTGGTATATGTGTATATGTGAAGTAATGAAATACATTTCTTTTTATTAGATGTTATTTGGAGTCAGGAAGAACCTCAAAACATGGGTCCATGGTGTTTTGTTTATCCAAGGTTTGAAAAGCAACTGGCCTGCAAGGTAAAACCTTTTTATGATGATTATGTATGCACACACGTGTGCATATGTGTATGTACGTGGTATTTCTCTTGGAGTAGCAATAGCTGGGTTTCTATTATCAATTCACTTAGTTCTTGAAAGAAACTGAAATAGAAAATTCTAGTTTTGAGTATCATGGTGGTGCCTGCTTGTGGTGCTAGGAGGCTAGGTGGGGAGGGTTGCTTGCAGTTGGGAGTTTGAGACTGATTTGAGGCAAGCCTGGACAACATAGTGTGGCCCTGTGTGGAGGATGGGAGGGAAAAGAAATGTCCCTTCAGGAGAAATCAGTACAGGCTGAGTACCTTTTATCTGTAATGCCAAGAATTAGACATGTTTCAGATGTTTGAGGTTTTTAGATCTGGAATATTTATATAGAGTTTATTGAATGAAGAACCTTAAAATCCAAAGTCTGAAATGCTTAAAAATTCAAAAAAAATTTTTTTTTCTTTTTTCTTTTTTCTTTTTTCAAGGTAGGGTCTCACTCTGGCTCAGGCTGACCTGGAATTAACTATGTAGTCTCAGGGTGGCCTTGAACTCACGGCGATCATCCTACCTCTGCCTCCCGAGTGCTGGGATTAAAGGCGTGCGCCACCACGCCTGGCCTTCAAAACTTTTTTTAAAAAATTATTTTTATTTATTTGCAAGCAGAGAGAGAGAGAGATAGAAGAGAGGCAGACAGAGAGAGAATGGGCACACCAGAGCCTCCAGCCACTGCAAATGAACTCCACATGCATGTGCCCTTCATGCATCTGGCTTACGTGGGTCCTGGAGAATCAAACTGGGATCCTTTGGCTTCGCAGGCAAATGCCTTAACTGATAAGCCATTTCTCCAGCCCCAAAATTCAAAACATTTTGTACACTAAAATGACACTTTAAAAGTTTTGGATTTTGGAGCATTTCAGATTTTGGAGTAAGGTTGCTCAACCTATAATATTATGAAAAAAATGTGTATATTCTTGAAAGAGGTTAAAAACCCTACTGTCGACTCGCTTGCTTGCTCCCTCTCAGCATGTCAGCACATCCCGTCTTGCTGTAGGCATTTTGGGATGCAGATGCTCATGCCACTATGTCCAGCTTTGTACGGGCTCTTGGGGTTCACGCTTAGGGCTTCATGCTTGCACAGCAAAGGCGTCGTCCACATCTCCTGAGCCATCTCTCCAGTTCTGATTTCTTCTTTGCTGCAATGACAGCTTCGTCTTGTGAGCCGACCCCCCTTGCCAGCACCTGCCGTGGGGATTGGCACAGTGCACCTGCAGCAGCATGAAGATGTCCTCACCAAGACCTTTGCTTCGTGATGTCCTTGGAGGACACAGGGCTTCCTTTAAGTAAAGTGCCTGGCAGAGAAAAGCCTGTTTCCTCTTCTCCCTCCTCTTTCCCCTACTGGTGAAAGCTTGTGTTCCTGTGAAATTCTGGAATTGCTATGAACAATTTAATCTGTTACCGGTGGAATAAGAAGGGAAATTGTTTATAAATACATGAATCAGATGAGTAGATATTTTGCTTAAAAAGTCTAGGAGTGTTGTGTTTTGGTTAGACCTGAGTGAGTTGGAGAACTAGGTCAATAGCCATATGGTTTCAGACTACACTGTAACTGTTCATGTTTGACCAGGGAAAGTTCTTTAGTCACAGTGTAGAGCTGTGTATAGATGACCTCAACACTACCTCTTGATTTGTTTGATACATGTCATTTCATTATTTTTTCCACTTTGAAAGTGAAGTGAGTTCTAGTATTTTCATTCTATGTTGTCTCCCAGCCACTATACAAAATGTTTCTCCAGACATCAGCAAAATAAGATCATCCCTGACTTGTATTCCTCCAGGTTTTAACCATTATTCTTCACCTAAGTTCTGTTCAATCAAATTTCTAGGTGTATGGCCATCTAGCATTATGTTGTTTTTTGGTTTCTTGAGGTAAGGTCTTTCTGTAGCACAGGCTCACCTGGATATGTATTCTCAAGGTGGCCAAGGTCATCCTCCTACCTCTGCTTCCCAAGTGCTAGTATTAAAGGCATGAGCTACCAAGCCTGACTATGTTTTTTATTTTTATTTTATGTTTTGTATTTTTGAAACAGGGTCTCATGTAGCCCAGGCTGATCTTAAACGATTTAGCCATGGCTAGCCTTGAACTCTGGATCCACCTACCTCTACCTTCTAAATGCTGGGATTATAGGTATGTGCCATTACACCAGGTTCTAACACTGGGTTTTAAAATTACAGGGTTTTAGCTATATTAAAATTGACTTATGGGCCAGGCATGCTGGTGCACGCCTTTAATCCCAGCACTTGGGAGGCAGAGGTAGGAGGATCACTGAGAGTTTGAGGCCACCCTGAGAATACATACTGAATTCCAGGTCAGCCTGGACTAGAGTGAAACCTACCTTGAAAAAAAAGACTTAGGATCTATTTTA
Source organism: Orientallactaga sibirica (assembly GCA_036365145.1). NCBI lineage: Eukaryota > Metazoa > Chordata > Mammalia > Rodentia > Dipodidae > Orientallactaga > Orientallactaga sibirica. Next base: position 8,583,698 of record JAEOAD010001030.1, read on the forward strand.
CCATAGCCTCCACACCAAATTATTCTGCAGTGATATTTTACAGTTCTTAAACTTTGGTCTGACATGGAGATTTCAGTTTTAAGTTAATCAGTTTTGCCTCAGAAAGTTTTAGGTGCCGTAAACTGTTTATTTATGGTAAAGACTGCTTTCACTTTGGCAGAGGCACCTTCCCAATGCCAGGCACTTGGGGTTTTTTAGAGGTCACCAAGTGGCTCTATTTGAAATTAAACTTTGTGCTGGGAGCATAAGTCAACAAGCTAAGTATCTTCATTTGAATTGATGCTAAGAAGCCTCTACCTTGTACCCTTCTTGCATTTTAACAGTTTTTTTCTGAGAGGTGATGGAGGCATACAAGGGTCTGGAATGTACCCATTCCCTTTCCACATTTGCCAGCAATTGGCCGTGCACTACAGAATTAACTTATGGGCACTTCTGGCCACAGCAATGGATTCATAATTTGCATCTTAAATATATGCTTTAGTATAATGATTTTAGGAACATTTCTGTAGTATCCACCCGCTGTTTTGTTTTGTTTTGTTTTGTTTTGTTTTGTTTTGTTTTGTTTGAGGTAGGGTCTCACTCTAGCTCAGGCTGACCAGGAATTCACTCTGTAGTCTCAGGGTGGTCTGAACTCATGGTGATCCTCCTATCTCTGCCTCCCAAGTGCTGGGATTAAAGGCGTGCACCACTACGCCCGGCTCACCAGCTGTTATTTTTGTATACTGCAATGTTTCCTTATTGTGTCAAGCTTTATAAATCATGTAATTCAATGCCATTTGTGTAAACCAGCAAACTTTCAAAGGCCTGTTTAATGAGAAAAATTATCAGTGTTGTATATTTAGCTAGAAAAAATATATTTTCCTCAAATCTCTTGGTTTATTGAATTAAAGATTTGTAAAAGTCTAAATATAAAATGAGATGGAAGATCTCTCTTTTTTTGTTTAGATCTCTTTAAATTTCTTGCTAACATTATACCTCATAAACTTAGTATTTCTTGTTACATCTTTACCAACATGAGCCAAGAATGTGTCTTTTTATCATTTTGTATTTCTTAGTCTCAATCATATTTTTAATTACTTTGCAGAAGGGACCATTTGAAGAATTCCAAATCAAATATGTATTGCTTTATTTTATTCCTCTTAAAATGTGTTATTTGTACACCTTTTGATATATATATCTGTACTTATTTAATGTTCAGTGAAGAATAGATCTTAAATTGTATAATCAGTACATTGAAATATTAACAACTATGGAAGAATTTTAATTTTGCTTAAAATGACATTCTTTGTAAAATATTTTTGCCTTGTAAGAACTATTTTTCTCAATTTTCCTATGTTTTCTTCTCTTGAATGTATGCATATATTAGTGTGTTCACATGTTGTTGCAGTCAGGTTTTCATGGCTGGCAGGAATCACCTGACCAAGAGCAGCTTGTGGGGAAAAAAAGTTTATTTTGATCTGGCCGGGTGTGGTGGCGCACGCCTTTAATCCCAGCACTCGGGAGGCAGAGGTAGAATGATCGCCAAGAGTTCAAGGCCACCCTGAGACTACATAGTTAATTCCAGGTCAGCCTGGACCAGAGTGAGACCCTACCTTGCAAAACCAAAAAAAAAAAAAAAGTTTATTTTGGCTTACAGACTCGAGGGGAAGCTCCATAAGGGCAGAGGGAAATGATGGCATGAGCAGAGGGTGGACATGACCCCCTGGCCAACACAAGGTAGACTATAGTAACAGGAGAGTGCGCCAAACACTGGCAAGGGGAAACTGGTTATAATACCCATAAGCTCACCCCCAACAATACTCTGCCTCCAGGAGGCGTTAATTCCCAAATCTGCATCAGCTGGAGATTCATTCATTCAGAACACCTAAATTTATGGGGGACACCTGAATCAAAACACCACACATGTGTGTAGAGGCCAGAAGACAGCCTTAGATGTCATCCTCAGAAATGTCATCCATCTTTTTTTTTTTTTTTTTGTTTATTTATTTATTTGAGAGCAACAGAGAAAGAAAGAGGCAGATATACAGAGAGGGAATGGGCACGCCAGGGCCTCCAGCCATTGCAAACAAACTCCAGATGCATGCGCCCCCTTGTGCATCTGGCTTACGTGGGTCCTGTAAAATCGAGCCTCAAACCAGGGTCCTTAGGCTTCACAGGCAAGCACTTAACCACTAAGCCATCTCTCCAGGCCCCATCCATCTTTTTTTTGAAACAGTTTCTCATTGACCGATTATGCTAGGCTTGCTGGCAAGGAGCCCCAGGGGTCCTTCCATCTGGGTTTCCCCAGTGCTGGCATTACAGGTACTTGCCACCATGCAGGCATTTTTTTGTTTTTGTTTTTGTTTTTCGAGGTAGGGTTCCACTCTAGTCCAGGCTGACCTGAAATTCACTGTGTAGTCTCAGGGTGGCCTTGAACTCAAGGTGATCCTCCTACCTCTGCCTCCCTAGTGCTGGGATTAAAGGTGTGCGCCACCACACCCGGCTTTTATGCAGGCATTTTTATTTTTTGGTTTTTCGAGGTAGGGTCTCACTGTGGCCCAGGGTGACCTGGAATTAACTATGTAGTCTCAGGGTGGCCTTGAACTCATGGTAATCCTCCTACCTCTGCCTCCCGAGTGCTGGGATTAAAGGTGTGTGCCACCATGCCCGGCTACAGGCATTTTAAAATATATATATATATTATTGATTTGAGAAAGAAAGAGGGAGGGAGGGAGGATGGGAGAGTGAGAAAAATGGGTGCACCAGGGCCTCCAGCCACTGCAAATGAACTCCAGACGTATGCACCTTGTGCATCTGGCTTACTTGGGTCCTGGAGAATTGAACCAGGGTCCTTTGGCTTTGCAGGCAAACACTTTAACCACTAAGCCATCTCTCCAGCCTCATGCAGGTTTTTTTTTTATGTGAGTCCTAGGGATCAAAATACCTCATACTTGCAAGGCAAGCACTTTACTCATTCTCCAGTGCTGTTTTCTTTCTTTTTTAAAAAAATATTTATTTGTTTATTTTTATTTATTTTTTTATTGACAGCTTCCATAATTATAGACAATAAACCATGGTAATTCCCTCCTCCCCACTTTCCTTTTGCAACTCCACTCTCCAGCATATCCCCTCCCCCTCTCAATCAATCTGTCTTTTATTTTGGTGTCATTGTCTTTTCCTCCTGTTATTATGGTCTTGGGTAGGTAGTGTGAGGCACTGCGAGGTCATGGATATCCAGGCCATTCTGTGCCTGGAAGAATGCATTGTAAACAGTCCTACCCTTCCTTCAGCTCTTACATTCTTCCCACCACCTCTTCCACAATGGATCCTGAGCTTTGGAAGGTGTGATAGAGATGTTACAGTGCTGGACACTCCTCGTCACTTCTTTTCAGCACTATGGTGCCTTCTGAGTCATCCCAGAGGTCACCAGCACTATATTTTCTATAACCATGCTATTTGGAAACATATTCAGAAACACAGGTTTCTTTACTTTGTATTACCACTGAAATTTTATTTATTTTCTTAAATTCTTAGAATGACAACAGTAACAGTGTTCCTTTTACAAAAGTAAAGGAAAAAGTAGTAAGAGAAAAGTCACAGATTAAGAACCAATTTTTAAATTTTTAGAAAAATCAGGGGCCCTGGAAGGAGATGGGGTGGCAGTCCTCACCAGGCCAGCAGCCTCCCAGTGCCGGACACCAGCAAGAGCATGCTTTTTCATCACTATCCATTAGGCCCGGCTGCTTTGTGTGCTTGCTAAGAGAAAGGCAGATCTGAAAATGGCTTTGGCATTGGCTGGGAGGATATGGAATCAACTTCCAGATGCTTGAGCCACCTTGAGCCTATGGCTTTATATTGGTACTGGGGAATTCTGGCAGGGTCCTGGGTTTTGCAAGCAACTGCCTTCCGTCTGCTTCATCCCTCAGCCCCATCTTTTTATTTTTATTACTTTTTTGAGTTCAAACCTTTTAGTTTGTGATAGTCCTTAGAGATTTGACAGCAATGTGTGGAATATTAAAATTATATATGTTTCTTTTTTTTTTTTTTTGTTGACAACTTCCATAATTATAGATAATAAACCCAGACAATTCCTCCTCCCCACTTTCCTTGAAAACTCCACTCCATCATATCCTCCCCTCTCAATCAGTCTCTTTAATTTGATGTCATGATCTTTTCACCTATTATGATGGTCTTGTGAAGGTAGTGTCAGGCACTGTAAGTCATAACATCAGGCCATTTTCTATCTGGACAGTTGCATTGTATAAAAGTTAGTCTTTCCTTTGGTTTGTTATGTTTCTTGCTGATTAAGATGGGCGGCCAGCAGTTTATAAGGGGGCTGTGGGAAGAATCCAGATAATGGTTGGGTAGCGCTGGCAAGTACAGCATTCTCCTCCCAGCAGAATGGGGCTTTGCATCTGGAAAAGATAGTGGGACCTGGTGTATCCATACAGGGAAAGAAAAAGAGGTAAGAGAGAGAATGGGTGCATCAGGCTAAACCATCTCTGCAGCCCTCAATTAGTATTTTATCCTTCATTTTGAACTTCATATTAAATAACAATATGTTGTCACACAGCGCTACCTGGCAAAGTAGTTTTACCAGGAATCTGGAGATTTCAACTCCGACCGTTTTAGTGTTAGGCAAGAGTATAACCACTAAACCGTTCTCGAGTTCAAATCCTCTGTACCATGGGTTTCTTTTTTTTCTGGAGGTACTTGAATGACTGTATTAAAAAAAATCTTGGAGCTCAATGTTAGTCATTTATTCTGGCTTTGTTATCTATGTATCCTAGTATTGCCTTTCTAGTTTATTTTTAATAACTGGGCCATAATATTTAAAAAAAATGGCTATTTATCTTTTTGTATTTGCAGACTTCTTTCTCGCTGGTGGCCCAGGCTGACCTGGAAAAATTGAGAAGTCTCAGGTGGTCTAAAAGTTCATGGCAATCCTCCTAGTCACAAAGTTTCCCAAGTTTTGTAATCAGCATGCAGTACCACATATTTTTCGCTTTTTGACTGGTTTTAAGGATCCATTTATTATTTCACTTTTTCCCTGTCTTTATATGAGCCTTCTTGATCCCAGCAATACAGACAAATATTTGAGGATTGATATGATTGGAAGCCACCCTGCCGTTTCAGAAAATCTATTGATGGAACCATGGAATTAAAAAAAACAAAAAAACAACCAAAAGTATTTTTTGAAAATGGGCATTAAGTTTCCCAAACACAGAAGCCAACCAATGAGAGTGGATACTCTTCATTTAGCCACTGCATCTGACTATTTCATTGAACTATCTTGTGCATCTAATAAATTATCCTTTGGCTTTGAGCTGGCTCAAACACTTTATGATTTTAGAAATATTTGTTTATAAGAGAATGCATTCTTCCCCAAAATTACAGGAGACATCTTTTTTATTTTTTTATTTTTTTTGTTGACAGCTTCCATAATTATAGACAATAAACCTATGACAATTCCCTCCTCCCCCACTTTCCCTTCACAATGCCACTCTCCATCATATATCCTCCCCTCTCAATCAGTCTCTCTTTTATTTGATGTCATCATCTTTTCCTCCTATTATGATGGTCTTGTGAGGTAGTGTCAGGCACTGCGAGGGTCATGGATATCAGGCATTTTGTGTCTGGAGGAGCACGTTGTAAGAGTCCTACCCTTCCTTTGGCTCTTACATTCTTTCGCCACCTCTTCCATAATGGACTGAGCTTTGGAAGGTGTGATGAGCTGTCTCAGTGCTGAGCTCTCCTCTGTCACTTCTCAGCGCCATGGTGCCTTCTGGAGTCATCCCAGAGGTCACCTTTTATTTATTTTCTTAAATTCTTAGAATGACAACAGTAACAGTGTTCCTTTTACAAAAGTAAAGGAAAAAGTAGTAAGAGAAAAGTCACAGATTAAGAACCAATTTTTAAATTTTTAGAAAAATATTTATTTTTTGGGGGGGAGTGGGGATAGAGAGTCAGACATAGAGAATGGGCACGCCAGGGCCTCCAGCTACTGCAGACTAACTCCAGATGTACGCAGCGCCCTGTACATCTGGCTTATGTGGGTCCTAGGGAATTGAACCTGGGTCCTTAGGCTTTGTTAAGCCATCTCTCCAGCCCAACTTTAAATGTTTTAAAATTTATTTGTGCCAGGTGTGGTGGCGCACATCGTTAATGCCACCACTGGAGAGGCAGAGATAGGATTGCCATGAGTTCCAGACCACCTTGAGACTACATAGTGAATTCCAGGTCAGCCTGGGTTAGAGTGAAACCCTAGCTTGAAAAACCAAAAAGAAAAAAAAATTATTTGCAATGAGAAAGAGAATCAGAGAGAGAATGGGTGTGTCAGGGCCTCTAGCCACTGTAAAAGAACTCCAGATGCATGAGCCACTTTGTGCATCTGGCTTTACATGGGTTCTTGGAAAATTGAACCTAAACTCTCAGGCTTTGCAAACAAGCACTCGTAACCACTGAGCTATTTACCCAGCCCCAAGAATAAATAATAAATAATAAAATTTGTTTCTAAGAAATGATTTATTTTTATGTATTTATTGAGAGAGAGAGAGAGAATAGGCATGCCAGAGCCTCTAGCCACTGCAAACAAACTCCAGACACATGTGCCACCTGGTACATCTGGCTTTAGATGGTTACTGGGGAATTGAAACTGGGCCCAGGTAAGTGTATTAACCACTAAGCCATGTTTCCAGCTCTGTTTTTGTTGTTTTCCCCCTTTTTTAAAAAAAAAAAAGATTTTATTTTTATTTATTTATTAGAGACAGAGAGGGAGAGAAAGAGTGAGAATGGGTGCACCAGGGCCTCTAGCCACTGCAAACGAACTCCAGACTCATGTGCCACCATGTGCATCTGGCTTATGTGGGACCTGGAGAGTCGAACCAGGGTCCTTAGGCTTTGCAAGCATGCACCTTAACCACTAAGCCATTTCTCCAGCCCTCTGTTTTTGTTTTGTTAGGTAGGGTCTCACTCTAGCCAAGGCTAATCTGGAATTGACTATGTAGTCTCAGGCTGGCCTTGAACTCACAATGATCCTTCTACCTCTGCCTCCTGACTCCTAAGATTAAAGGCATGTGTCACCATGCCTGGCACACACACAGAGAGAGAGTAAGAGACAGAGAGAGAGAATGAGAATGGGTATACCAGGGCCTCTAGCAACTGCAAACGAACTCTAGACACATACACCAGCACCATGTTGTGCATCTGGCTTTATGAGAGTACTGGGGAATCGAATTCTGGTTGTTAGGCTTTGCAGGCAAATTCCTTAACCACTGAGCAATCACTCCAGCCTGTGGAATCAATATTTTTGAGTCTTAAGATTCCAAAGATTCTCTTACATTTTTCTTCTATGCATTTGGATATTTGGATATCTTTTGAATTTTATTTATTTATTTGAAAGAGAGAGAGAGAGAGAATGGGCATACCAGGGCCTTCAGCTACTGCAAACAAACTCCAGATACATGTGCCACCTTGTGCATCTGGCTTATGTGGGTCCTGGGAATTGAACCTGTCCTTAGGCTTTGCAGGCAACTGCCTTAACCATTAAGACATCTCTCCAGCCTGGATTTATTTATTTATTTATTTATTTATTTATTTATTTATTTATTTATTTATTTATTATTTGAGAGGGAGGGAGAGTGAGTGAGGAAATGAGCACACCAGGGCCTCTAGTCACTACAAATGAACTCTAGACACATGCACCACCTTGTGCATCTGGCTATGTGGGTACTGGGGAATCGAACCTGAGTCCTTCAGCTTTGCCTGCAAGTGCCTTAAACACTATGCCATCTCTCCAGCCCTAAGCCTGGATATTCCTCTGTTTGTTTTGTTAGGTAGGGTCTCACTCCAGCCAAGGCTAATCTGGAATTGACTATGTAGTCTCAGGCTGGCCTTGAACTCACAATGATCCTTCTACCTCTGCCTCCTGACTCCTAAGATTAAAGGCATGTGTCACCATGCCTGGCACACACACAGAGAGAGAGTAAGAGACAGAGAGAGAGAATGAGAATGGGTATACCAGGGCCTCTAGCAACTGCAAACGAACTCTAGACACATACACCAGCACCATGTTGTGCATCTGGCTTTATGAGAGTACTGGGGAATCGAATTCTGGTTGTTAGGCTTTGCAGGCAAATTCCTTAACCACTGAGCAATCACTCCAGCCTGTGGAATCAATATTTTTGAGTCTTGAGATTCCAAAGATTCTCTTACATTTTTCTTCTATGCATTTGGATATTTGGATATCTTTTGAATTTTATTTATTTATTTGAAAGAGAAGAGAGAGAGAATGGGCATACCAGGGCCTTCAGCTACTGCAAACAAACTCCAGATACATGTGCCACCTTGTGCATCTGGCTTATGTGGGTCCTGGGGAATTGAACCTGGGTCCTTAGGCTTTGCAGGCAACTGCCTTAACCATTAAGACATCTCTCCAGCCTGGATTTATTTATTTATTTATTTATTTATTTATTTATTTATTTATTTATTTATTTATTATTTGAGAGGGAGGGAGAGTGAGTGAGGAAATGAGCACACCAGGGCCTCTAGTCACTACAAATGAACTCTAGACACATGCACCACCTTGTGCATCTGGCTATGTGGGTACTGGGGAATCGAACCTGAGTCCTTCAGCTTTGCCTGCAAGTGCCTTAAACACTATGCCATCTCTCCAGCCCCAAGCCTGGATATTTTGTTTTAATCCTTAGTTTCTTATAGGATGCAGGCTAAAACAATCATGTTTGGAGGAAAGTTGAACATTTTAATTTTTTAAAGATTTTATTTTTTTTATTTATTTATTTGTTAGAGACAGAGAGAGGGTAAGAGACAGGGAGAGTGAGAATGGGTGTGCCAGGCCCTCTAGCCACTGCAAACGAATTCCAGATGCCTGTGCCCCCTTGTGCATCTGGCTTACATGGGACCTGGAGAATAGAACCGGGATCCTTAGGCTTCGCAGGCAAATGCCTTAACCGCTAAACCATCTCTCCAGCTCTGAACAACATTTTTAAATCATCAACATATATAGTACAAATTAAGTTATTTAAGTAATTCCTAAAGTATGGAAGTAACAGTTCATTCTTATTTATTAAAAAGAATGAAGTTTATTTCAAAGTAAGAGGAAAAGAAAGCTGAGAGAACAGACTCTTTGGTGTAGAGGAGATTCCAGAGCTGGAAAATCCCTAAATTGTTAATATTTGATGCCACCCCAGTTTCTGAGTCTTCAAAGTCACTTTTCAACAGTATCATATCCCACCTGTTCGCAAATGCCTTTCATAAAACCCAATGTGACAATTCCACATTGAATTTGTGGTTGTGTTTTAAGATTCCTGTCTTCAGGGCTGGGAAGATGGCTCAGTGGTTAAAGGTGCTTGCTTGCAAAACCTGATAGCCTAGGTTTGATTCCCCAATACCCACATAAAGCCAGATTCACAAAGTGGTGCATGAATGTAGTGTTCCTTTGCAGTGGCAGGAGGCACTGGTGCACCCATTCCCTGTCCCTCCACCCTCCTCCCTGTCTCTCTGTCTGCCACTTTCTGTCTTCTCTCTCTCTCAAATAAATGTTTTTTAAAAAGAGATTTGGAGCCGGGCATGGCGGCACACGCCTTTAATCCCAGCACTCGGGAGGCAGAGGTAGGAGGATTGCCATGAGTTCGAGGCCACCCTGAGACTACATAGTTAATTCCAGGCCAGTTTGGACCAGAGTGAGACCCTACCTTGAAAAACCACAAAAAAAAGAGAGAGATTGAGAGAGAGAGAGAGAGAGATTTGGACTGGAGAGATGGGTTAGCTGTGAAGGCACTTGCTGGCAAAGCCAAAGGACCCACATTCAATTTCCCAGTATCCACATAAGATGCACAAGGTGTTGTATGCACCTGGAGTTTGTTTGCAGTGGCTAGAGGCCCTGGTGTTCCCACCCATTCTCTCTCTCTCTCTCCACACACACACACACACACACACACACACACACACAGAGAGAGAGAGACACACAAACATATATGTGTGTGTCTGTCTGTGTGTGTATGTTCTTTCTTTCTTTCTTTCTTTTTTTTTTTTTTTTAAGGAGAGGTTCCTGTCTTCCTTGAATTCAAGTTCCTTGAATTCAAGTTTATTAAAATTAAAATCTTTAAAAAATTAAAATGTTCAAGGGCAGGGCCAGGGCTATGCAGACATACATACTCTGCTCTATCCCTACAGTTTCCATTGTCTAATCTTTCTTTTAAAAAAATTATCTTTTTAAAATTTTAAATTTTATCTTTTTAAAATTTTATTATTTTAAATTTTTTAAAAATATTTTTTATTTATTTGAGAGGGAGAAAGAGGCAGAGAGAGAGAAAGAGAGAGAGAGAGAGAGGGAGGATGGGTGTGCCAGGGCTTCCAGCCACTGCAAACTCCAGATGCATGCACCCCCTTGTGCATCTGGCTTATGTGGGTCCTGGAGAGTCAAACCAAGATCCTTTGGCTTTGCAGGCAAATGCCTTAATTGCTAAGCCATCTCTCCAGCCCTTAAGTTTTATTTATTTGAGAGAGCCAGAGAGAGAGACAGAGAGAATGGGCGCTCCAGGGCCTCCAGCCACTGCAAACGAATTCCAGATGCATATGCCACCTTGTGCATCTGGCTTACGCACATGCGTCCTGGGGAATTGAACCAGGATCCTTTGGCTTTGCAGGCAAATGACTTAACCACTAAGCCATCCCTCCAGTCCTGTCTAATCGTTTTTTTCAAACTTTTTTGTTGACAGCTTCCATAAGTACAGATAATAAACCATGATAATTCCCTCCTCCACTACCATTTTCCCCCTCTCACATTATCATCCTTTTCTCCTATTATGAAGGTCTTGTATAGGTAGTGTCAGGTACTTTGAGGTCATGAATATAAGAAAGGCCATTGTATGTCTGGAAGATTACATTGTAAGTAGTTCTACCCTTCCTTTGATTCTTACGTTCTTTCAGCTACCTCTTTTGCAATGGACCCTGAGCCTTGGAAGGTATGATAAAGATGTCTCAGTGCTGAGCACTTTGCTGTCACTTCTCAGCACTATGGCGACATTTTTTCTTTCTTTTGTCTCTTTTGTTTGTTTGTTTTGTTTTTTGTTTTTCGACGTTGAGTCTCACTCTAGCCAGGCTGACCTGGAATTCACTCTGAGGTCTCAGGGTGGCCTTAAACTTATGGTGATCTTCTTACCTTTGCCTCCCGTGTGCTGGGATTAAAGGCGTGCGCCACCACACCTGGCTTGACTTTTTTCTTCAAGTTATTTATTTATTCACAAACACACACACACAGAGAGAGAAAGAGAGAGAGAGAGACAGAGGCAGAGAGGAGAGACAGAGAAAGATTGGGCACACCAGGGCCTCCATCTGCTGTAAATGAACTCCAAACACATGCATCTGGTTTTATGTGGGTACTGGGGAATTGAACCCAGGTTGTTAGGCTTTACACTCAAGTGCCTGAGCTGCTAAGTCATCTCTACAGCCCACTATAGTGACTTTTGAGTCACTCCAGTGATCACTGCTGTCTGAAAAGAAAAGCTTCTTTAACCAAAAATGAGAGTAGCATTAGTATACGGATATAAACATTTTTAAAAAGTGCTTACAGGGCAGTTTGGTGGGCATAGTATCTGTATTTGGCCAGACAACAGCAGGTGTTACTCTTCTAGAGCTCATGACCTCCCTCGTCATAGGCTTTTGACTAGGTTTTCAGTACCAGGCATATATTCCCTCTCATGGAGCGGGCCTCTAGTCCGATTACAGAACAGTTGGTTTCCCCCCATAACAGACATGCCATTATTGTACCAGTTAGCACATTTGGCCTTGCTGGCCAGTCTTAAGGCTTGCAGAGTCCACTGCTGTTTAACACCATTGATGACTTATTTTTCCCAAAGGGCTGCATACAGCATAGCTCATTCTAGCTTTCTAATAGTCAACAGGGAAGAGATTTCCAACTCAGCTCCAGCTTGACTTCTCAGTGACCTGCAGCCCAAGCATGTGGAGTCTTCAACAATAGGGTCTTACAATTTATTCCTGGTGGGAAACCAAGAGCCTTGGCAATGGCTTATAATGTTTTGGGAGCATCAGGGACTTCCCCTGGTTAACAACTCACTGGAAGGTATCCCACCCTGGCGCTGAAATTTTTCTAGTTACAATCTATGGCTTCTGGGCACACCATTATCCAAAGAAGTAGGTTTCTCTATTGTTTTAAAAAATATTTATTTATTTAAGAGAGATAGAAGAGACCATGGGTACACCAGAGCCTTTGCAAATAAACTCCAGATGTCTGTGCCACATTGTGCATCTGGCTTATGTGGGCACTAGGGAATCGAACCCAGGCTCACAGGCTTTGCAAGCAAGCACTTTGAACGAGTGAGCCATTTCCCCAGCCCTCATTGTTTTTATTTAAATCTGATAAAGTACGTTGTAAATCTGACTAAATTTCCTACTGGCAGAGGTCCTTCACTCATGGTGGACTGGAAGTATTAACAGGAAGGGGCCAGGGCAAGATGTAACCTCCAAGGACATTATCCCTGGTAATGTTACTGCTTTATCCAGGCAAACCCCATCTCCATAGTTCTACCAGCTCTCAATAGTCTATTCAAATTTTAAATGCACAAGCAGATTATTGTTTCTGGAGACTCTCTCACAGACACACACTGAGGTGTCCTTACTAATCTCCTAGGTATTTCCCAATCTAATCAAGTTGACAGTCAAGATTAACCATCACATACATGTAGATAACCCAGAAATAGTTAAAAGAGGCAAGTCCACTTTCTATCAATTTAGGTTTTCATTTTAGTGCATCTGTGTTCAAAAAATATTCTATTCGGGGCTGGAGAGATGGCTTAGCAGTTAAGGTGCGTGCCTGCAAAGCCTAAGGACCCTGGTTCGATTCTCCAGGTCCCACGCAAGGCAGATGCACATGGTGGTACATGCGTCTGGAGTTTGTTTGCTGTGGCTAGAGGCCCTCGTGTGCCCATTCTCATTGTTTCTCTCTCTCTCTCAATCCTTCTCTCTGTCTCTAATAAATAAAGATAAAATCTTAAAAAATATTCTATTCATGAGATTAGCTGACAGTCTTGTATTTAAGTCAATCATGCTGCATATTATATGAACAAAATTAAGCAAGCCTCCCCATCCTCTGAAGTTTATTGAGTAGCAGGGAAGATTAGTCAAGTATGACAATAACTAATAAAAAACTAATTGTCAGGCTGGAGAAAATGCCTGTGAAGCCAAAGGACCCAGGTTCGATTCCCCAGGACCCATGTAAGCCAGCTGCACAAGGGGCACATGCATCTGGAGTTTGTCTGCGGTGGCTGGAGGCACTGGCATGCCCATTCTCTATCTGTCTCTCTTCTATCTTTCTCTCTGCTTGCAAATAAATAAAAATTAAAAAAACCTAATTGTCAAAAAAAAAAGAAGAAGAAAGAAAGAAAAGAAAAAAGAAAAACTTAAGCTGGGTGTGGTGGTGCATTCCTTTAATCCCAGAATTTGGGAGGCAGAGGTAAGAGGGTTGATATGAGTTAGAGGCCAGCCTGAGACTACACAGTGAATTCCAGGTTAGCCTGGGCTAGAATGAGACCCTACCTCAAAAAACAAAAACAAAAACAAAAACAATAAAAAAACAAGAAAAGAAAAAAGGAAAAAGTTAATTGTGTTGGCACACACCTGTTAGCCTAGCCCTTGAGAGATAGATGCTGGAGAATAAGGGGTCAAAGTCATCCTCCGCTACCTAACAGGTACAAAGCCAGCCTGGGATATATGAAACTCTTGTCTCAATTACCAGCAACAACAAAAACAGAAAGAAAATGACTAATAAAGTCTAATGAGGTGAGGATGAGTTCAGAGGATGGGAGAATATGTTATATAGCCTTTTCCACAACGACCACAGCGATATTTTGACACACCCTCTTCTGGAGGTGATATTTTTTTTTCTCTCCTTGACGTTAATAAGCAGATTCTCCTGCCTGTCCTACAAATACAATGCAGTAAAAGAGTCAGGTTACTTCCAAGGGCATCCTTTTGCACCAATCTATCACGAGGAAGTGAAGACCACATGGGGAAGCCAAACAGACGTGCTAGAACTCAGATAGCATGGAGCTATCCCACTGATTACAAGTAAAGACCTCAGCAAGCCTAGCCTAAATTGCATCGTTCCTCCATATAAATTATTCCCTTCTTGGACATAGGTCTGAACACGAGACCCCCACTTTTGCATTTGGCCATTCTAGGATATTACCACTGATATACCAAAGCCGACTTTCCAGTCTCTATTCAAGCAGGGCTGTTTAAAGTCTGGGTAAGGAAGATAAATTTGCGTGTCTTCTTTGTGCCAGCGTCTGAATTTAAGTTTCACTCTCTTATGAGATGGATGCTATTGTATTTTGTCGAAGCAGCATACCTACTTTAATTGTCCAAAGCCATTTGAGAAGCATTAAAACGTAGAGCTGGCTGATTTCTAAGAATGCATTTTTTTCTTCTTACATTACGCTGCCCATGAAGGGACGCACAGAATGTAGATGGCAAGAGGAAGCCACACCACCCAGGATCACAAAACAGTGGCTCCAGGAACCCCCTCGACAGCAGGAGGAGATGGAGACAGTAGTCAGGGGGGAAGCAGGGTAGTAAGCTACTGACTATACCACGTGTCACCGATCTTTACAAATCCATATGAAATTTCAGCAAGATGGAGCAAAATTAAAAGGCTGGTTCCGGTGGCTCAGCCTCAGCCGGTACCCGGATATGGGAAACCTCAGGAAAAAAAAGAAAGCCCGGCCGGGCGTGGTGGCGCACGCCTTTAATCCCAGCACTCGGGAGGCAGAGGTAGGAGGATCGCGGAGAGTTCAAGGCCACCCTGAGACTACATAGTGAATTCCAGGTCAGCCTGAACCAGAGTGAGACCGTACCTCGAAAAACCAAAAAAAAAAAAAAAAAAAAGAAAGCCCGGGCCAGGAGAGATAGCTTAGTGGTTCAGCGCTTGCCTGTGAAGCCTAAGGACCCCAGTTCGAGGCTCTATTCCCCAGGTCCCACGTAAGCCAGGTGCACAAGGTGGTGCATGTATCTGGAGTTCGTTTGCAGTGGCTGGAGGCCCTGGCGCGCCCATTCCTCTCTCTCCCTCCCTCTCTCTCTGCTTCTTTCTCCCTCTCCATCTGTCGCTCTCAAATAAATAAAAATAAACCAAAATAAAAAGGAAACCCCGGGCCGCTCCCACCTTCCGCAGGCTCAGGGTGGTGGTGGGAGCGGGACACACCCACGGAGGCTGGTAGGAAGCCCCGCCTCTCAGGACTACGCTCCGCCCCGCGGCGGCGGCCGGCGGTGACCATGGCAACGCGACGGGGCTGGCCAACGGCAGGAGCCGGGCCTGGGGGCGGGGCCGGCGGCGCGGGGTGTCACGTGACGGGGGCGGAGCTTGCGCGGGGCTGACCGACGCGTGTCCGGGGCCTGCGCGCGTGCGCGTGAGCGTGAGCCCGCGGCGCCCAGGCCCGGAGTCGCGGCGAGGCGAGGGGAGCGGAGGCAGCGCCAGGACGCGGTTCCGGGCCGGGGCTCGTCAGCCGCCGCCATGGGCAGTGAGTGCAGGCGGGGCGGCGGGCCGCGCGGCGGCGCGTAGGGCGGCAGCGGCGGAGGACGCGGTCGGGCCCGTGGTTGCGGCTCCCGCGGCCGGCCGAGGCCTGACCCGAGGCCCCGGCTTTGCGCCTCACGGGCGGCGACGGGCGCGGACGGCGAGGGGGGACTCGGCACGGTCAAAGACTGGACCGCTTGTCATTTTTCTAGAACCTACTGGGGAGCTCGTCGTTGTATTCCTGATGAGTCTCCCTAATTTAATTTAAAAAAAAGAAAAAAAGTGATGCCGTAGCATGTGTCGGTAGCTGGGCATGTTCCTTCATTGTTGACCGTAGCCGTTCCGTAGCGTTTACCGCAGACTGTCAGAAGGTGGTGTAGGTGCCGTGAGGGTGAGGCCGTGCATGCCGGGGGTCCATGCAGGGTCCTGCCCATCAACTCTGGACCACACGGATATTCGCGTGCACATTACCTAGCTACTCCGATGTTGGTTGGACCATTGGGTAACCGCATGTCGAATTTGTGCACCCATTGGCCAACTCGTGGACGTTGGGGGGAAATTAGAAAGCAAGTAAGGAGAACCCCTGGCTGTGAATTTACCTGTGATGCGGTGAATTCTTCAACCTAAGGATAGACTGGTGGCAGGCAAAAGTTTTGTTTGAATGCGCATGCCAGTACAGATAATCATAAAATGCCCAGAAAGGAAGAATAGTTGCTTGGATTGAGGTAGGAAAGAAAAAGGATAAGGAGATTCTAGGAAGTGTCCTGAGGTGACTGATCATTGTTTTGCATTGCAGGTAAATATTTTCATAGTTCAGATTTACTTTCCAAATAGTCCGAAATGGTATTTAGGTAACAAGCATTTGACTGTGAAACTACTAGACATTAATGGCTGCCATCACCTTGAGAATTGTTTAAAAATATATTCGTTATTTATTTATTTGCAAACAAAGAAAGAGAGAGAGAGAGAGAGAATGAATGAGAGAAAGAGGGAATGGGACACCAGGTCTCTGGCCACTACAAATGAACTCCAGATGCAAGTGCCCCTTTATGCATCTGATTTTGTGTGGGTGCTAAGGAATCAAACCCCTGGTGGTCAGGCTTTGCAAGCAAGTGTCTTTAACCCTCTGGCCATCTCCCAGTCCCATTTTGAGGATAATAAAAAAAAATTAATGGTATAGTGCTGGGGGTGTGCCTCAGTTGTAGAATGATAGAAGTGTTTCACCAGTATGCAGTGGTCCCTGGGTTGGAGCCCCCAAACAATAAACAAAACGAAAAGATATTCTAGC
The DNA here is from genome assembly GCA_036365145.1 of Orientallactaga sibirica. Classification (NCBI taxonomy): domain Eukaryota; kingdom Metazoa; phylum Chordata; class Mammalia; order Rodentia; family Dipodidae; genus Orientallactaga; species Orientallactaga sibirica. Next base: position 8,600,512 of record JAEOAD010001030.1, read on the forward strand.
CAACTTTTATATTACTCATGCTAGCTTTAAATCAATTCCAAGAGGCTGGAGAGATGGCTTAGCGGTTAAACGCTTGCCTGTGAAGCCTAAGGATGCCAGTTCGAGGCTCAATTCTCCAGGACCCACGTAAGCCAGATGCACAAGGGGGCACACACACCTGGAGTTCGTTTGCAGTGGCTGGAGGCCTGATGCGCCCATTCTCTCTCTCTCTCTCTCACTTGCCTATTTTCTGTATCTCTCCTCTCAAATAATTAAATAAAAATAATTTTAAAAAATCAATTCCAAGCCCGGCGTGGTGGCGCACACCTTTAATCCCAGCACTTGGGAGGCAGAGGTAGGAGGATCACGAGAGTTTGAGGCCACCCTGAGAATACATAGTTAATTCCAGGTCAGCCTGGACCAGAGTGAGACCCTACCTCGCAAAACCAAAAAGAAAAAAAAAAAATCAATTCCAAGATACCAAATCCAGTGTGTGTATGAAGCTTCCACCTAATAGCTATAGCATGTGTTCCTGTACATTACAGATTCTTTGGGGAGGCTTAAAAAGTTGTCATATTCACTGTCCAGTTCTCTGGCAGGACTTGACATGTCAGAAGATTGCATAACCTTAAATAAAACCTTGGTTTATCTTATTTACTTATTTATTTGAGGCAAGGTCTCACACCAGCTCAGGCTGACCTGTAACTCACTATGTAGCTTCAGGCTGGCCTCGAACTCATGGAGATCCTTCTACCTCAGCCTCCCAAGTGCTGGGATCAAACGCATGTGCTACTATGCCCAGCCTTACTTTTTTTTTTTCCCCCGAGGTAGGGTTTCACTCTAGCTCAGGCTGACCTGGAATTCACTATGTAGTCTCAGGTGGCCTCGAACTCACGGTGTTTGTCCTACCACTGCCTCCCGAGTGCTGGGATTAAAGGCCTGTGTCAATGCCCAGCCTAGCCTTACTTTATGTACTATAAAAATAGTCTGGGGCTGGAGAGATAGCTTAGTAGTTAAGGTGCTTGCCTGCAAAGCCTAAGGACCCAGGTTTTTTTTTTTTTTTTCCTGAGGTAGGGTGTCACTCTGGCTCAGACTGACCTGGAAGTAACTGTGTAGTCTCAGGGTGGCCTTGAACTCATGGTGATCCTTCTACCTCTACCTCCCGAGAGCTGGGATTAAAGGCGTGCGCCCGGCTAGGACCCAGGTTTGTGTGGGTGCTAAGGAATCAAACCCACACAAACCCCGGCTAGGACCCAGGTTTGATTCCCTAGTATCTGTGTAAGCCAGATGCACAAGGTGGTGCATGTGTCTGGAGTTCATTCCAGTGGCTGGAGGCCATGGAGTACCTATTCTTTTCTATCTGCCTTTCTTTATCATATAATAAATAAATAAATATTAAACGTCTGGGCAAGCAGTGCTTTCTACCAAAATATAATTGTCATTCTCTGAGGCAATTCTTGAATGTTTGCAGTGGTTATTTGGGAAGATGACCTAGTAGTGGATGTGGTTTACTGAAATGAAGTAGAGATTGTAGACTTTAAAGAGTTATCATTAAGGGCTGGAGAGATGGCTCAGCAGTTAAGGCGCTTGCTAGCTTGCAAAGCCTGAAGGCCTGGATTCAGTTTCCCAGTAGCCACATAGAACCAAATGCACAAAGTAGTTCATGTATCTGGAGTTCTTTTGTAGTGGCAAGAGGCCCTGGCATGCCCATTCATATTCTCTCTCTCAATAAAGGTGTTTAAAAAAGAAAATGTTATCACTAAGAGATGATTCTCTGATTTTTCTCACATAGTGAATTTTGATATCTTTAAGTGGTGTAAGTCAATTTTTGAGATTAAGTCTATTTCCTGCTATACTTTCATGGAGAAGGCATATTTCCCTATTCTACTTTTATATCTCTTATCTTTCACAGTGCATTGTCTGGCAAGGCCCCTTGTTTGTTCTCATTGTTGTTGACATAATGATGTCTGAGTAACCTTTTCTAGAAAAAGGACTGGGGAATGGGAGACAGCTCAGTCAATAAAGTATTTGTCTTGAGTGCTTGTAATCCCAGCACTGGGTAGGTTGGGGGCAGGAGGATCCCCTGGGGCTTGCCAACCAGCCAGTTTATCCTACTTGGTGAGCTCCAAGCCAATGAGAGACCCTGCCTGGAAACAAAAAAGGTAGATGACATTCCTGAATGACCTAGGAGGTTGTGCTCTGGCCTCCACACATGCTACAGTTAATTATTTGATGACTTTCTTCTACTTAATAGCCCTCAAAACATTTGGGTTATTTTGTCTCTTGAACATTTATATACTCATTTGAAGTGGAAATTATCATGATTAGTTAATTTGAGAGTATGGGATAAATTGTTCTTTAAAGTTAAAAAATTATATTTGGTTATTTAAAAAGATACATTTTATAACTTTATTATTTTCTTACAGTCAAATTTTTAGAAGTTATCAAGCCTTTCTGTGCAGTTCTACCAGAAATTCAGAAACCCGAAAGGAAAGTAAGTATAATACTTAGTAATACAAAAGATAATGGAATGACTTGATTTCCTTTCCCCAACCATTCCTGATTGTAATTGGAGAAAGAATACTTACTCATCTTCCTTGCAAGAGGCACCAAGTGACAGAAACTTACTATCTCTAGACAGGTTTCTCATGCTTTCTGAAGCTTTACTCTGTAAGGTGCAATGTTTCCAAGCCAAGTGCCTTTGTGTTGGTTAAGATATTCTCCTCTCTTTGATGATGCGTCATAATTCCTGTAGTACAGGTTGTGTATGGTACTGTGAATAATGTGATTGACCTGCTGGACTGTGAATGGCCCAGTCTGCTGGTAGGTTTTGATACACACCAGTTATTTTTACACACATCAGTGGCAATTATGCAAGTATATACCTCCCATTTATTGGTTCATTCATTGGAAATATAAATTCTTACTAATTTGAAATTTCAAATTTGTGAAATACAGGAAACATATGCCTGTATTTAAGTTACTTTTCAAAAAGTAGAGACTTATGTTTGAGAAATTTTGCTGTTCAGGAATGTATTTGTAAGATATTACATTTAAGTCAAATCACTCTTCAATCCTTGTGCATTTTGCAAATTTAAATTCCAGAAATAATGTTAATCCCAAACTGATCAGTTCCCAGACTATTCTCTTCTGTATTTTCAATTTCTCATGAAATTAACAGAAATAAGAAAATAGAGATAGATAAAATCCTTATTAAATGTACTATTTTATTTAGAAGTATGCTTCATTTTTAATGATTTGCGATGGTAAAGATAGTTGTTCCAGTTACATGTAAGGCATCCCAAGAAACTATAGTCTTTCATACTTAGTGAAATATTCTAGGATTGCCTGTATAAAGTTATAAGTCTGCTTAATATTACAGGCTTCTAGGTTTCTATGCTGTAACACTACCTGACGCATGTGTATTGGATCTGTGTTTGGCTTGATGCCCTCTTCAGTATCATATACTTTTTTACAATATACACAAGATATGGCTGTATTTAAATTACTTTTCAAAAAGTGGAGACTTAAATTTGAGAAATTAGTTGTTTCTTTTAGCTAGAGTTAGTAATAGGAGCATGCCATGGTGAGAAATGTTGGTGATGCTTTAATGTGGATTTTCCCTTTAAAATGTCTTGGTTTGGATTGATCATTCTTTGTATTTTGTTGTACAGATTCAGTTTAGAGAGAAGGTACTATGGACTGCTATAACACTCTTCATTTTCTTAGTATGTTGTCAGGTATGTAACCATAATACTAAACAAATGTCTGTATTGTTGGTCTAAGGTCTTGATTAGTAAAAATTTGAAAATTTATTTGAGGTAAAATAATTCACTGAGCTTTTTTTTGTTTTTTAGTTTTTGGTTTCTTGAGGTAATGTCTCACTCTAGCCCAGGCTGACTTGGAATTCACTCTGTATTCTCAGGGTGGTCCTGAACTCATGGCGATCCTCCTACCTCTGCCTCCCGAGTGCTGGGATTAAAGGTGTGTACCACCAGCCCGGCTACTGAGCATTTTTATTTGGCTTTATATTTTATTTTATTTTTGGAGTTTAAAGATCAAGCCTAGGGCCTTGTGCATGCTAGTCAAGTGTTCTAGTGCTAAAGTCTGTCAATTAGCTGAACAATGCTGTTCTGTTTAAGCTGTATTGTTTTCATAGCGATAGTGGTTATCTTTTTTTTTTCCTTTTGGTTTACTAGTAAGTTTGAACATTTCTTCTTATTAGTGTATTTTTATTTATTTATTTGAGAGAATATGGGTGTGCCAGGGCTTCTCACTGCTGCAAACAAAACAAACTCTAGATGCAGGCACCACTTTGTGCATTTGGCTTTATGTGAGAAATGGGGAGTTGAACTCTGCGCTGGCAGGCTTTGCAAGCAAACACCTTTGACCACTAAGCCATCTCCCCAGCCTTCTTGTTAGATATGCCCTCCACCTCCAGGTAGGTTTTCACTGTAGCCCAGGCTGACCTGGAACTCACTCTGTAGTGCCAGGCTGGCCTCAAACTCATGGTGATCCTCCTACTTCAGACTCCCCAGTGCTGTTATTAACGGTGTGTGCCACCACGTCTGGCCCTGTTGGTTTTTAGTAATGTCTTTGCCCATATTTTTCTTGAGAAACTTTCTTTCTTACTGATTTAACACAGATTTCCATATATAAAAGTAACTTGGGGCTGGAGAGATGGCTTAGTGTTTAAGGCGATTGCCTGTGAAGCCTAAGGTCTCAGGTTCAATTCTCCAGAACCCGCATAAGCCAGATGCATATGGTGGGACACGTGTCTTGAGTTTGTTTGCATTGGCTAAGAGGCCCTGGTGTGCCCATTCTCACTCTCAAATAAATAAATAAAAATAAAATACTTAAAAAAAATAGGGCTGGTGAGATGGTTTAGCAGTTAAGGTGCTTGCCTGCAATGCCGAAGGACCTAGGTTTGATTCCCTAGTAGCCACATAGACCAGATGCACAAGGTGGTGCATGCGTCTGGAGTTAGTTTGCAGTGGCTGGAGGCTCTGGTACACCCATTCTCTCTCTATCTGCCCTTCTCTCTCTCTCTCTCAAATAAATAAATTAATTAAAATATTTTTTAAAATAAGTTACTTAAAAATATATATAATGTTTTTCTAGTTTGCCTGTGGTATTATAAATAGCATAGTTTAAATATTGTCCATAACTAGTTTAAATTTTGTCCAAATTTTCAGAGTTCTAAGATATACTTTGTTTAAAAATCAGTAAAAGCAGCCAGGCATGATGGTGCACGCCTTTAATCCCAGCACTCGGGAGGCAGAGGTGGGAGGATCGCTGTGAGTTCAAGGCCACCCTGAGACTACGTAGTGAATCCCAGGTCAGCCTGAGCTAGAATGAGACCCTACCTCGAAAAACCAAAATAAATAAATAAATAAAAATCAGTAAAAAACAGAGTTCTGGAAAGATGGCTTAGTGGATAAGACACTTGTCTTGCAAAACCTAAAGACCCGGGTTCTATTCCCCAGGACCCACATAAGGCCAGACGCACAAAGTGGCCCATGCATCTGGCATTTGTTTGCAGTGGCTGGAGGCCTTGGCGTGCCTGTTCTCTTTTTCTTTGTCTCTTTTCTCTGTATCTCTCTCTGCTTGCAAATAAATAAAATGAAAATAAAGTTTAAAAAATAAATAAAATACAATGGCTCTTTTTAAATTATTTTTTTAACCTAATATGTAAAAACACAAATATCGGGTTGGAGAGATGGTTTAGTGGTTAAGACACTTGTCTACAAAGCCTAAAGACCTGGGTTCAATTCCCTAGGACCCACGTAAGCCAGATACTCAAGGTGGTGCATGCATCTGGAGTTTGTTTGCAGTCTCTAGAAGCCCTGGCATGCCCATTCTCTTTCTCTCTCATCTGCTTCATCTACTCCCTCTCAAATAAATAAATAAAATATTTTAAAAGCCCCACAGACATTGTATGTATTAATCGGGGTACTTTTTTTTTTTTGTTAGTTTTTTGAGGTAGGGTCTCATCTCACTGTGACCCAGGTTGATCTGGGATTCACTATGTAGTCTCAGGGTGTCCTTGAACACACAGTGATCCTCCTACGTCTGTCTCCTGAGTACTGGGATTAAAGGGATGCACCACCATGCCCAGCTTAAATTTTTTTTTTTTTTTTTTTGGTTTTTCGAAGTAGGGTCTCACTCTAGCCCAGGCTGACCTGGAATTCACTATGTAATCTTAGGGTGGCCTTGAACTCACAGTGATTTTCCTACTTCTGCCTCCTGAGTGCTGGGATTAAAGGTGTGCACCACCACACCCGGCTTTAAAATAGGGGTTCTTTTTAGAAAATATTTTATTTATTTATTTACTTGAGAAAGAGGTAGAGAACGTGGGCATGCCAGGGCCTCTAGCCACTCCAATTAACTCCAGATGCATGTTCCACCTTGTGCATATAGCTTACGTGCGTGTGTACTGAGGAATTGAACCTTGGTCCTTAGGCTTCTCAGGCAAGTGTGTTGTTAACTGCTAAGCTGTCTCTCCAGCCCAATAGGGATACTTTTAACATAAGACTAAAATATGACCTGCCTATCTCAGGGTTGTTAAGATTAAAGAAAGTAATTTAGGTGAATATTTTTTGAGGGTTTTGAATAAACACAAAAGTATACGTGCACACAAATGCACACACCCATGACAAATAAATGCTAATGGTGTGGACATGGAAAACATTTTGCACTTTTTAGTCTTTGTTATGTATTAAGGATCCACAGAGCTAAACCTAGCAGATTGTATTAATGAAATGACTGAGAGAAAGGTACATGATGATGGAGAGTCACTAGCACCCTTAGGAAGCCTGCTTTTGTAATGGTTTTAAAGAAATCTGACAAGAAGTAATATGAGAGACAAATTAACTTTGGCAGTCTTGGGACAAAATGAATAAAAAAATAGACAGAAGTAACAAAAAAATGTTTTTAGTTGGCATACAGAGATTTAGGTAGCATTCATTCTGCTAGGTTTTGAAAAGCTAATAAAGTATTTGTAAAAATGTTTTAAAAATTGCTTTAGGAAGCAATTAAACAGATTAAAATATGGATAAAAGCTAAATATTTTCTTTTTAAAATAATTATTTGCAAGGAGAGAGAGTGTGTGTGTGTGTGTGTGTGTGTTTGTGTGTGTATTGGGCATACCAGGACCTCCAGCCACTGCAAAGGAACTCCAGACACATGTGTTGCTCTGTGCATCTGGCTTATGTGTGTATTGGGGAATTGACCTCAGTTCATTAGGTTTGGCAGGCAAGCACCTTAATGGCTGAGCCATCTTTCCTGCCTAAATATTTTCTTTTTGAATATTAAATGAACAGATTATTAAAGCACTTTTACTACTGTACTTGCTTTAATTTTGTTTTGGATGGTTGGTAGAATAGTTTTTTTTGAATTAGTTAATATATTTGAGAAAGCAAGAGAGGGAGAGAGAGAGAATATAGGCACACCAGGGCCTCCAGCCACTGAGAACAAACTCCAGATGCATGCACTACCTTGTGCATCTGGCTTATGTGGGTCCTGGGGAATTGAACCGAGGTCCTTTGGCTTTGCAGACAAATGCCTTAACTGCTAAGCCATCTATCCAGCCCCCGAGTAGTTGTATTTTTTATTTTTTTTTTGAGAGAGAGAGACAGACAGAGATAGAATGGATGCGCCAGTGGCCTCTCAGCCTCTGTGAACAAACTCCAGACATGTGCACCCCCTTGTGAGCAAGTGTGGCATTGTGCCCTTGTGTCACTTTCTGTGTCTGGCTAAATGTGGGACCTGGAAAATCGAATGGGCGTTCTTAGGCTTTGCAGGCAGGCGCCTTAACCACTAAGCATCTCTGCATCCCTAGTTTTTTTTTTTTAATACAGAAAATGCAAGGAAAAATAGAACAATTGGTTCCTATTTCTACCATTAATATTTTGAAAATTTCCCTTCACTAAAAAAATCAGATTTCACAGGGTATGGTGGCACAAGCCTTTAATCTTAGCACTCTGGGAGTCAGAGGCAGGAGGATTGCTATGAGTTTGAGGCCATCCTGAGACCACATAGGGAATTCCAGGTCAGCCTGTGCTAAAGCAAAGATCCTACCTCAAAAAAAAAAAAAAAAAAAAAAAAGGGCTAGAGAGATGGCTTAGAAGGCACTTGCTTGCGAAGCCAAAGGACCCAGGTTTGTTTCCCTCTCTCTGCCTCTTTCTCTCTCCCTAAAAAAAAATTGTCATGGAGGTAAATGTAGAAATTAAAATAAGCACCCCCCTCCTTTTTATTTATTTATTTATTTATTTATTTTGAGGTAAGGTCTTACTCTAGCCCAGGCTGACCTGGAATTCACTCTGTATTCTTAGGGTGGCCTCGAACTCATGGCGATCCTCCTACCTCTGCCTCCCGACTGCTGGGATGAGACATGTGTGCCACCACGCCCGGCTCTTTTTGTTTTTGGTTTTTTTTTTTTAAGTTTTTTGTTTGTTTATTTATTTGAGAGCAACAGACAGAGAGAGAAAGAGGCAGATAGATAGAGAATGGGCGCACCAGGGCCTCCAGCCACTGCAAATGAACTCCAGATGAATGTGCCACCTTGTGCATCTGGCTTACGTGGGTCCTGGGGAATCGAGCCTTGAACCTGGGTCCTTAGGCTTCACAGATAAGCGCTTAACCGCTAAGCCACCTCTCCAGTCCTTGTTTATTTTTTTGAGTTTGAGTCTCTCTCTAGCCAAGGCTGATCTGGAATTCACTAGGTAGTCTCAGAGTGGCCTTGAAATCACAACAATCCTTCTACCTCTGCCTGCCAAGTGCTGGGATTAAATGCGTGAGCCATCATGCCCAGCTATACACATTTTTTTTGTTGTTGTTTTTTTGTTTGTTTTTTTGAGGTAGGGTCTCATTCTAGCCCAGGTTGACCTGGAATTTATTCTGTATTCTCAGGGTGGCCTTGAACTCATAGTGATCCTCCTACCTCTGCCTCACTAGTGCTGGTATTAAAGGCACATGCACCACCATGCCCGGCTAACTACACCCACTTTTTAAACTGTACATTTCGAAGAATTTTGAGAAATTTGTACACACAAGAATAAGAATATTTCTGTTATTCCCTACATGGTCCCTGTAACCTTTTTTTTTTTTTTATTAATTTTTATTGACAACTTCTATACTTAGATGCAAAAAAATGCATGATATTTCCCTCCCCCATTCCCCTTTAGAACTCCAGTCTCCATCATATCCCCTCCCTCACTCCATTAGTCTCTCTTTTAATTTGATGTCATCATCTTTTTCTTCTGTTATGAGGGTCTTAGGCACTGTAAGGTCAGAGTCCCTTCCTTTGGCTCTTCCATTCTATCCCCTCTTCTGCAATGGTCCCTGAGCCTTGGAGGGTGTGACAGAGGTGTCAGTGTTGGGCACTCCTCCATCCCTTCTCAGCACTGTGTTGCCTTTGGGGTCATCCCAGTGGTCATCACCATCTGAAAAATTTAACCAGAAGTGTCTGAATATGAACATTAAGTGTAGTGTTCAGGGCAGCTTGGTGGGAATAATATATACATTTAGCCAGACAAGAGCAGGCTTTATACTTTAAGGGTCATGACCTCCTATAGACTTTTGCTTAGGTTTTTCAGTACCAGGTATGTATTCCCTCCCATAAAGAGGCCCTTCAGTGCAATGCCACTGTTGCACCCATTCAGTCATTGTGCCTATATGGCCAAACTTGAATATTCAGTGTCTACTGTTTTCAGCTGATGACTTGTGAGGGTCAGTTGACTGGTCTACAGGGAGAAAGTTTTCTGCTCAGCACCAGCTTGCATTCTCAGTGACCTTGCCTCTCAGGCAAGAGATGTCTTCAGCAATAGGGTCTTACTATCTTTCTCAAGGGAAACCAAGGTCTTTGGCAGTAGCCTTTAATATTTTAGAGGCTACCAGGACCTCCTTGGCCAACAACTTCACTGGAAGGTATCCCATCCCAGGCACTGAAAATTTTCTAGTAACAGTCTACAGCTTCTAGATGTGCCATTATTCAAAAAAGTAGGTTTAGAGGCCGGTCATGGTGGCACACGCCTTTAATCCCAGCACTCGGGAGGCAGAGGTAGGAGGATCACCGTGAGTTCAAGGCCACCCTGAGACTACATAGTTAATTCCAGGTCAGCCTGGGCCAGAGTGAGACCCTACCTCAAAAAAATTAAAAAATAAAATTAAATTTAAAAAAACCAAAAAAGTAGGTTTACATAAGTCTTATTCACAATATCTTGAATTTTGATTGACCCTCCCCCTGCCCTTCTTTTACGTGTTCTCTTCCCATGGCCTCGCTCAGGCCATTCCCCTCCCTGTAATCTCTCCTTCTACTTACATATGTGCAATACCATACACTTAAGTCCTTCCCTTTCCTCCCTCCCTTATAGATCCATTTTTGGTTCCAGTTCATACACAAGTCTATATATTTGTAGCTAGGATCCACATATGAGAGAGAACATGTGACGTTTGGCTTTCTGAGCCTGAGTTACCTCACTTAGTATAATCCTTTCCAGATCCATCCATTTCCCTGCAAATTTCATAATTTCATTTTTCTTTATGACTGAATAGAACTCCATTGTGTAAATGTTCCACATCTTTATTATCCATTCATCTGTGGAGGGACATCTAGGCTGGTTCCATTTCCTAACTATTGTGAATAGAGCAGCAATAAACATGGTTGTGCAAGTATCTCTAAGGTGGTGAGAAGAGTCCTTTGGATATATGCCTAGGAGTGCTATAGCTGGATCATATGGTAAATCTATTTTTAGCTGTCTCAAGAACCTCCACACTGATTTCCACAATGGCTGGACCAGCTTACATTCCCACCAACAGTGTAGAAGTGTTCCTCTTTTTCCACATCCATGCCAACACTTATTGTCATTTGTTTTCTTGATGGTAGCCATTCTGACAGAAGTGAAATGGAATCTCAAAGTGGTTTTAATTTGCATTTCCCTGATGGCTAAGGATGTGGAACCCTTTTTTAAATGTTTATATGCCATCTGTATTTCATCTTCCTAGAACTCTCTATTTAGTTCCATAGCCCATTTTTTAACTGGGTTGTTTGAATTCTTATTATTCTGTTTTTTTAAGTTCTTTGTATATTCTGGATATTAATCCTCTGTCAGATGTATAGCTGGCAAAGATTTTCTCCCATTCTGTAGGCTGTCTTTTTGCTCTAATCACAGTGTCCTTTGCTGTACAAAAGCTTTGTAATTTCATAAGGTCCCAATGGTTGATTAGTGGTTTTATTCGCTGAGCGATTGGAGTTATATTCAGAAAGTCCTTGCCTATGCCAACATGTTGAAGGGTTTCCCCTACCTTTTCCTCTAGCAGTTTCAGAGTTTCAGGTCTAATATTAAGGTCTCTGATCCATTTGGACTTGACTTTTGTGCATGGAGAGAGACAAGGATCTATTTTTATCCTTTTACATACAGATATCTAGTTTTCCCAGCACCACTTGTTAAAGAGGCTATCTTTTCTCCAATGAATATTTTTGGCATTTTTGTCAAAAAATCAGGTGGCTGTAGCTGCCTGGATTAATATGTGGGTCTTCTATTCTGTTCCATTGATCTACCTGTCTGTCCTTGTGCCAGTACCATGCTGTTTTTGTTCCTGTGGCTTTGTAATATAACTTGAAATCGGGTATGGTAATACCACCAGCCTGATTTTTGTTGCACAAAATTGTTTTGGCTATTCAATGTTGTTTGTGTTTCCAGATGAATTTTAGGATTGTTTTTTCTATTTCTGTGAAGAATGCTATTGGGATTTTAATGGGGATCGCATTGAATGTGTAGATTGCTTTTGGTAAGATTGACATTTTCACAATATTGATTTTTTCCAATCCAGGAGCATTTTGTTGCTCGAGTTTTTTTTTTTTTTTTTTTTTTTTTTTTTTTTTTTTTTTTTTTTTTTTTTTTTTTTTAGGTAGGGTTTCACTCTGGCTCAGGCTGACCTGGAATTCACTTTGTAGTCTCAGGGTGGCCTCGAACTCTCGGCGATCCTCCTACCTCTGCCTCCTGAGTACTGGGATTAAAGGCGTGTGCCACCACGCCCAGCTTTTTTCCGAGTTTTTTAAAGTTCTCATTTTAGGGCTGGAGAGATGGTTTAGCGGTTAAGGTGCCTGCCTACTAAGCCTAAGAACGCTGGTTCCAATCTCCAGTGGTTCCAAACTCCAGGTCCCATGTTTAGCCAGATGCAGTGACGCAAGGGCGCAATGCCGCACTTGCCCACAAGGGGCGCACACATCTGAATTTCGTTCACAGCAGTTTCCTTTTGCTATAAAACCCATAAGCCTGCCCCTAACAATACACTGCCTCCAGGAGGCATTAATTCCCAAATCTCCATCAGCTGGGAACTTAGCATTCAGAACACCTAAGTTTATGGGATACACCTGAATCAAACCAGCATAGCAGACAAGCGCCTTAACCGCTAGGCCATCTCTCCAGCCTGGGGCCTTTAACTTGGAATCCTCATGCTTTGCCTCCTGAGTGCTGATGACAAGAGTGTTACCATGCCTGGACCAGCTAGGACATTTTAGGACCTTAAAATAGGCTGGCCTGCGTTGGCCTGAGTTTGATTCCCCAGTTCCTATGTAAAGCTAGATGTATAAACTGCTGAACGGGTGTGAAGTTTGTTTGAAGTGGCAAAGACCCTATCACACCTGTTATTCACATTCTGTCTGCTTGCAAATTAAAACACAGCAAAAAATAAAAAACAAAAAAACAAAAAAAACCTTTCCCTGGTGAATTATCTTGAAATCATTATTGAAAATGAATTTATCCTATCAGCATGATTCTTCCTCTGTTCTTGGTCTTGGTCTGTGTGCTATAGTAAACTATGTTGTTCTAATGACTATAACTTCATAGTAAGTCCTAATCAGTACAAGCCCAGCAACTTTGCTGTTTATCAGAAAGGACCTATTCTAGGTCCTTTATATTTTCATCTAGAATCAGTTTTGTTTGTTTCTGTAAGAAAGTCTGCTGGAGTCAGGCATGGTGGCGCACGCCTTTAATCCCAGCACTTGGGAGGCAGAGGTAGGAGAATCGCCATGAGTTCAAGGCCACCCTGAGATGACACAGTGAATTCCAGGTCAGCCTTAGCTAGAGTGAGACCCTACCTCAAAAAACCAAAAAAAAAAAAAAAAAAAGATTATGATTTGGGTTCTTTGAATTTATAAATTGACTTAAGAGAGCTATCATTTTAAAAGCCCTGAGTCTTTTTTAAAAAATATTTAATTATTTATTAGAGAGAGAGAGTGAGAATGGATGTGCCAGGGCCTCTAGCCACTGCAGATGAACTCCAGACACATGTGCCACCATGTACATCTGGCTTACATGGGACCTGGAGTATCGAATGGGGGGTCCTTAGGCTTTGCAGGCATGCGCCTTAACTGCTAAGCTGTCTTTCCAGCCCAGCTCTGAGTCTTTTAATCCAGGACTCAGCACATGTATCTGTAAAGGTCCAGATGGTAAGACGATATATACCAATCAAAGAATGTCACAAACCTTTAATCTCAGCTACTCTATAGGCTGAGCAGGAGAGTCAAAAGTTTCTGGGCTACAGATTACATCATTCTAGGCCAGCTTGGGCAACATAGTTGAGACCATGTGTCAAAATACTGTTAAACAGAGGGTTGGGATCCGGACATGGTGGTGACTGTACTCAGGTTCACAATGCTGGCAGAAAACTCCCAACCAAGAGCATTTTGTGGAAGAAAAGGTTTATTTTGGCTTACAGACTCGAGGGGAAGCTCCATGATTGCAGGGGAAAATGATGGCATGAGCAGAGGGTGGACATCACCTCCTGGCCAACATCACATGGACAATACCAACAGGAGAGTGTGCCAAACACTGGCAAGGGGAAGCTGTGTATAACACTCATAAGCCCGCCCCCAACAATACATCACCTCCAGGAAGATCCAATTCCCAAATTGCCACCAGCTGAGGACCTGGCATTCAGAACACAGAAGTTTATGGGGACACTTGAATCAAGCCACTACAGAGGCGCACACCTTTAATATCAGCACTGGGGAGGCGGAGGTCCGCAGAGAGCAGTGAGTTGAAGGCCAGTCTAGAGCAACAGAGTTCCAGGTTAGCCTGGGTTAGAGTGAGACTCTGCCTCAAATAAACCAAACCAAAGAAAAAAGAAACCAACAACAAAAAGAGGACGGGGATATAGCTCAGTATGAGAGTGCTTGCCTTTTATACAGGAGGCCCTAGCTTCAATCTCTAGTACCACAAAAATAAAACAACAAAAAAACCCTACATGTCTCACTAGAATAGAAAAGAATGGCATTCTCCTTTCTGTACTGGTTTGTGCAATAAACTTGTTGATGCCTTTTATGTTACTTTACTTGTTCTCCATGTTTATGTAGCTGCTAAGCATTTTGTTTTTGACTTTCTCAGTTAAGCAGATCTACCCAGTGTGGGTGATTTCTTGATCTTCTTTCAACTGAATCTGAAACAAGTTCTAGCCAGTTTTCTGTAGCTGGAGGGAATGGTGGGAGGTGAGACAAGTACATCCAGTGCTTCCAGGGCTTGCATTGCTTTTTGTTTACTGTGGAGGTGACATTCTAGGCTCCAGGTTATTTCTCAGTCCCCAAATTTAGGATAACCCTCTAATCTCCAGTCCCCCCAGAGGCTCAGCCCCATGGCTCATTTCCCTTTCAACCCCCTTCTTCCCCACTGCAGCTTCTAGTCCCCCTGAACCAGAGCAGGGGAGGGAAGGCTATCTGGTTTCCTTTTCTCTCCACGTGGGATGTTAGTGGCATTCTGAGCACTGAGCTGACTGCCCTGTGATGACCAGGGACCACTTTGTGCTGAGTCCTCAGGACTGTGCTGTGCTCTCATATGAAGGGCTTTGAACCAGTCTCTTTATTGTTTGGCTCTTGAATCAGATGCTTTTTTTGTTGCTGTAACAAAATGCTGACAAAAGCAACCTCAAGATGAAAGGATTTATTTTGGGTCACAGTTGAAGGGTACAGTCCTTCATGGCTGGAGGACCGTGTGGTGGCTGGTCACACAGAGCCTACAGTCAGAAAGCAGAGAGGGATGAATGGAGGTGTTGAGCTTGCTTTCTTCGTTCTTTCTTTTTATTTAATCTTGGACATTTAGGGTTGGCTTTCCCTCCTCAGTTAACAAGCCCAGAGTTGTACCCAGCAGTGACAGCATTACTCATCACCGCCACTTGGCACATTTCTTTTCCAAAGCTTTTAAATTTTTTTGTTAGCTTTTACTATTTTATGTATATGCATTTTATTATGTGCCATAGGAGGAAAAATCAGTAATATGATTACAACTTGCCAGTTTCTTTCTTTTTTCTTTTTTTAAAAATATTTTTTATATTTTATTTATTTATTTGAGAGAGAGAGAATGGGCACACCAGGGCCTCCAGCCACTGCAAACGAACTCCAGATGCATGTGCCCCTTGTGCATCTGGCTTACATGGGTTCTGGAGAATCGAACTGGGATCCTTTGGCTTTGCAGGCAAATGCCTTAACAGCTAAGCCATCTCTCCAGCCCCCCCCCTTTTTTTTCCGAGGTAGGGTTTCGCTCTAGCCCAGGCTAACCTGGAATTCACTATGAGTCTCAGGCTGACCTCAAATTCACTGCGATCCTCCTACCTCTGCTTCCCAAGTGCTAGGATTAAAGGTGTGCACCACCAGGCCTGGCCAGTTTGTTTACTTATTTATTTATTTTTTTGTTTGTTTTGTTTTTCGAGGTAGGGTCTCACTGTGGTCCAGGCTGACCTGGGATTAACTATGTAGTCTCAGGGTGGCATCGAACTTATGTGATCCTCCTACCTCTGCCTCCCAAGTGCTGGGATTAAAGGCATGTGCCACCATGCCCAGCTATTTATTTATTTTCAAAAAAAATTATTTGTTTATTTGAGAGGGAAAGGAAGAAAGTATGGGTACACCAGGGCCTCCTGCCACAGCAAACTAACTCCAGAAGTATGCATCATTTTGTGCATCTGGCTTTACATGGACACTGGGGACTTGAACTTGGGCCTTTGGGCTTTGCAAACACACACCTTTAACTGGCAGGCCATCTCTCCAGTATTTTGTTTATTTTCTTTCTTTTTTTATTTTTTTCCAACACATAATGGTCTGGATATCCATGACCGTACAACACCTGACACTACCTACACAAGAGCATGTTGTAAGGAGTCCTACCCTTCCTTTGGCTCTTACATTTTTTTCTGCCACCTATTCCACAATGGACCCTGAACTTTGGAAGGTGTAATAGAGATACTGAGCACTCCTCTGTCACTTCTTCTCAGCACTGTGGTGCCTTCTGAGTCATCCCAAGGTCACCACCTGAAAAGAGAAGCTTTAACCAAAAGTGAGAGTAGCATTAATGCTCAAGAGAAGTCCTTATTGGGCAGTTTGGTGAGCATAGTATATACATTTAGCCAGGTACCTGCAAACATTACACCCCTAGGGCTCATGACTTCCTCTGTCATAGGCTTTCAGTATCAGGCATGTATTTCCTCCTGTAGAGCAGGCCTCCAGTCCAATTAGAGAGTGGTTGGCTTCCCCCATAACAGACATGCCACTATTGCATCCGTTGGCTCATTTGGCCTGGCTGGCCTAATTTAAGGCTTCCAGTGTCCACTGTTGTTTATTTCCACTGGTGATTTTTCTCTCTTCCATGGAACTACACGCAGCGTAGCTTTTTCAAGCTTTCTGTCAGCTGGTCTACGTGGAGGAGGTTTTCAGTTCATCTCCAGCAGGATTTCTCAGTGACCTTGCAGCCCAAGTATGTGGAGTCTTCAGCAATAGGGTCTTACCACCTATTCCTGGTGGGAAACTAAGAGCCTAGACAATGGACTGTAATGTTTTGGGGAGTAGCAGGTACTGCCTGGCCAACCTCACTAAAATGTATCCCATCCCTGGTACTGAAAAATTTCTAGTAATAATAAATGGCTTCTGGGTGTGCCATTGTACAAAAAATTAGGCTTCCATATGACTTATTTATACCCTCTTAGGTTTTGATTAGCTCTCCCCCCACGTTTCCTTTACTCAGTCTCTTCTCCTGACGTCACTTTCCACCCCCAGTAATCTGTTCTTCTACTTACAGATATACAATATCATCCTCTTAAGTCCCCCTCCCTTTCTATTCCCTTTATATCCCCTTTCTAGCTTACTGACCTCTGCTACTGAGTTGTTTGTTTGTTTGTTTATTTGAGAGCGACAGAGAGAGAGAGAGAAAGAGAGAGAGAATGGGCACACCAGGGCCTCCAGTCACTGCAAACGAACTCCAGATGCATGCGCCATCTTGTACATCTGGCTTATGTGGGTTCTAGGGAATGGAGCCTCAAACCAGGGTCCTCAGGCTTCACACGCAAGAGCATAATTGCTAAGCCATCTCTCCAGCCCTCTGCTACTGAGTTTTATTCCAACTCACATAGAAGTCCAAACATTTATAGCTAGGATCCACATATGAGAGAGAACATGCAATGTTTGGCTTTTTGGGCCTGGGTTACCCTACTAAGTATAATCCTTTCCAGATCCATCCATTTTCCTGCAAATTTCATAATTTCATTTTTCTTTAGCGCTGAGTAGAACTCCATTGTATAAATGTGCCCCATTTTCATTATCCCCTCATCAGTTGAGGAACATCTAGGCTGGTTCCATTTCCAAGCTATTGTGAATAGAGTGGCAGTAAACATGGTTGAGCAAGTGTCTTTAAGGTAGTGAGATGAGTCCTTGGGATATATGCCTAGGAGTGATATAGCTGGTTCATATGGTAAATCTATTTTTAGCTGTCTCAAGAACCTCTACACTGATTTCCACGATGGCTGTATCAGATTGCATTACCACCAATGGTGTAGAAGGGTTCCTCTTTCTGCATCCTCACTAGCATTTATTGTCTTTTTGTTTTGTTTTGTTTTTTGTTTTGTTTGTTTGTTTTTGGTTTTTCTTCCTCTAGCCCAAGCTGACCTGGAATTCACTATGTAGTCTCAAGGTGGCCTCAAACTCACAGCGATCCTCCTACCTCTGCCTCCTTAATACTGGGATTAAAAGCATGCACCACCACACCCAGCTTTGTTTTCTTTTTTTGGTTTTTCAAGGTAAGGTCTTACTGTAGCCCAGGTTGACCTGGAATTCACTATGTAGTCTTAGGCGTGCCTCAAACTTAAAGTGATCCAGCTACCTTTGCCTCCCAATTGCTGGGATTAAAGGCGTGTGCCACCATGCCTGACTTGTCATTTGTTGTCTTGATGGTAGTCAGTATGACAGGAGTGAGATGGAATCTCAAAGTAGTTTTAATTTGCATTTCCCTGATAGCTAAGAATGTAGAACATTTTTTTTAGATGTTTATATGCCAACAGAATTTCTTCTTCTGAGAACTTTCTATTTAGTTCCATAGCCCATTAAAAAAAATATTTATTTAATTTATTTATTTGAGAGAGAGAGATACAGAACTAGGCAGGTAGAGAGAAAGAGAAAATGGGCCACTGCAGATGAACTCCAGATGCATGTGCCCCCTGTGCATCTGGCTTAAGTGGGTCCTGGGGAGTCAAACCTAGGGTCCTTTGGCTTTGCAGGCAATTGCCCTAACTGCTAATCCATCTCTTCAGCCCCCATAGCCCATTTTTTAATTGGGTTGTTTGATTTCTTATTATTTAGTTTTTTGAGTTCTTTGTATATCCTGGATGTTAATCCTTTGTCAGATGTGTAGCTGGCAAAGATTTTCTACCATTCTGTAGGTTGCCTCTTTGCTCTATTCACAGTGTCCTGTGCTGTACAAAAGCTTTGTAATTTCATGAGGTCTCAGTGTTTGATTAGTGGTTTTGTTTCCTGTGCAACTGGGGTTATATTCAGAAAATTGTTGCCTGTGCCAATATGTTGAAAGGTTTCCCCTAATTTTTTCCTCTAGCAGTTTCAGAGTTTCAGTCTGATACTAACTTCTTTGATCCATTTGGACTTAATTCTTGTGTATGGAGAGAGATCAGGATATATTTTCATCCTTCTACAGATACATACACAGTTTTCCCAGAGCTATTTGTTGAAGAGGCTGTCTTTTCTCCAGTAAGTATTTTTGGCATTTTTGTCAAAGATCTGGTGGCTGTAGCTCCCTGGACTTACACACCAGGGTCCTTTGTTCTATTCCATTGATCTAATCAACCTGTCTGTTTTTGTGTCAGTACCGTGCTATTTTTGTTACTATGGCTCTATAATATAGGTTAAAATCAGGTATGGTCATACCACCATCCTTATTTTTGTTGCTCAAAATTGCTTTAGGTATTCGAAGTTTTTTGTGCTTCCAAATGAATTTTAGGATTGTTTTTACTATTTCTGTGATGAATGCCATTGGAATTCTGGTGGGGATTGCATTAAATGTGTAGATTGCTTTTGGTAAGATTGCCATTTTCACAATATTGATTCTTCCAATCCAAGAACATGGGTTGTCTTTCCATTTCCTAGTGTCTTCTGCAATTTCTGTCTTAAGTGTTTTAAAGTTTTCGTTGTAGAGATCCTTCACTTCCTTGGTTAGATTTATTGTATTGTATTATTTATTGTATTTATGTATTGATGCAATTGTGAATGGCAGTGATTCCCTGATTAATTCTCAATGTGTTTGTTGTTAGCATATAGAAAGGCTACTGATTTTTGTGTGTTTATTTTGTATCCTGCTACATTATTATAAGTGTTTATCAGCTGTAACAGTTTCTGGTAGAGTATTTAGGGTCTTGTTATTTCTTCCATGAAGGTCTGGTAATATTCACCAGTGAATACATCTGAGCCTGGACTATTTTTAGTTGGGAAATTTTTTATAACTTTTGATCTCTGTGGTTATTTAAATGGTTTATCTTATTTAAATTAAATTTTGGTAGGTCATATAAATCAAGGACATCTATTTCTTTCAGATTTTCAAACTTAATAGAGAATATGTTCTTAAAGTGTGTCCTAATAATTTTCTGAGTTTCTTTGGTATCTGTTGTAATGGTGCCTTTTTCATCTCTAATTTTATTAATTTGTGTCTCTTCTCTCTTTCTTTTGGTCAGATTTGCTAAGGGTTTATCACTCTTGTTTATTCTTTCAAAGAACCAACTCTTTTGTTTCATTGTTTCTTTGGATTGTTTTTTTGTTTTCTATTTCATTAATTTCTGCCCTAATCTTTATTATTTCTTCCTGTCTACTGATTTTCAATTTGCCTTGTTCTTCTTTCCAAGGCCTTATGTGAAAGCATTAATTTGTTTACTTGCAACCTTTCTAATTTCTTTTTTTTTTTTTAAGGTTTGGGGCCAGGTGTGATGGCACCACTTTTATTTTTATTTATTTATTAAAGACAGAGAAAGGTAAAGAGAGAGAGAGGGAGAGTGAAAATGGGTGTGCCAGGGCCTCTAGCCACCACAAATGAACTCCAGACGCATGTGTCCCCTTATGCATCTGGCTTACGTGGGACCTGAAGAATTGAACCGGGATCCTTAGGCTTCGCAGGTAAACGCCTTAACTGCTAAGCCATCTCTCCAGCCCTCTAATTTCTTAATATAAGCACTTAAAGCTATAATTTTTCCTCTTAGCATTGCCTTCATTGTGTCCCAAAGGTTTTGGTATGTTGTGTTCTCATTATCATTTGATTCTATGAATTTTTTGATTTCCTTCTTGATTTCTACGTTGACCTATTCATCATTTAGTAGAGTTTTGTTTAGTTTCCATGATTTTGTGTATGCTGTGAAGCTTTTTATTTGCTGTTGATTTGTAGTTTAATCCCATTATGATCAGATAGACTGGAAGGAATTATTTCATTTTTCTTGCGTTTGTTAAGATTTGCTTTGTGTCCTAATACATAGTTTATTTTAGAGAATGTTTCATGTGCTGCTGAGAAGAATGTGTATTCTGCAGCATTTGGATGAATTGTTCTGTAGATCTCTTTTAGGTCCATTTGTTCTGTGACCGCATTTATTCTAGATGCTTCTCTCTTTCTCTGTCTTTTTGCTGGGATGAACTGCCAATTGATAAGAATGGGATGTTAGCCGGGTGTGGTGGTGCACACCTTTAATCCCAGCACTTGGGAGGCAGAGGTAGGAGGATTGCCATGAGTTTGAGGCCACCCTGAGAGAACAGAATGAATTCCAGGTCAGCCTGGGCTAGCCTGAGACCCTATCTCAGTAGGGAGTCACTCCCTACTCCCTACAACTGTGTTTGGTGTTATCTGTGACCTTAGTTCTAACAGTGTTTGATGAAATTGGGAGCCCTCATGGTAGGTGCACATAAGTTTACAACTGTAATGTCCTCTTGTTGGAGTGTTCCTTTAATCAATACAAAGTGACCTTCCTTATGTTTCCTAATTAATGTTGATCTGAAGTCTACCCTGTCAGATATTAGGATAGCGACACCTGCTTGTTTTCTAGGCCCATTTGTGTGAAACACTGTTTTCCAGCCTTTCACCCTATGATATTGTCCATCTTTTGTAGACAGGTTTGTTTCTTGGAGGCAACAAACAGAGCAGCAGAGCATTTTTTTTTTTTTTTTTTTTTTTTTTTTTTTTTTGGTTTTTCGAGGTAGGGTCTCACTCTGGTCCAGGCTGACCTGGAATTAACTATGTAGTCTCAGTATGGCCTCGAACTCATTTTGCTTTTTAACCCAGTCTGCAATCCTGTGTCTTTTGTTTGGGGTGGTGGCGCCATTGATATTTAAAGTTATTATTGAAAGGTGTATATTTATTTTTGCCATTTTTCTTGTTTTGTAGTTCTTCTGGTTTTACCTTTGCTCTTTTGTATTGACTAGTATTTGAGTATGATTTATTATTCCCAGGTTCCTTAGGTGTGTGCTTTTCTTTCTCCTCCATATGGAGGATCCTTTCAAGTATTTCCTATAGAGCTGGTTTAGTCTTTTTTTATTTATTTATTTATTTATTTATTTATTTATTTATTTATTTGACAGAGAAAGAGGGAGACGGACAGAGAATGGGCACACCAGGGCCCCCAGCCACTGCAAATGAACTCCAAACGCATGTGGACCCTTGTGCATCTGGCTAACATGGGTCCTGGGGAATCGAACCTGGGTTCTTTGGCTTTGCAGGCAAACGCCTTAACTGCTAAGCCATCCCTCCAGCCCTCCTGGTTTAGTCTTCATATATTCCTTTAGCCTGCTTTTGTTATGGAATGTCTTTATTTCTCCACTTTATTTGGATGGATAGTTTTGCAGATAAAGTAATCTTGGTTGACAGTTGTTATCTTTCAGAACTTGGAATATATCATTCCAAGCCTTTCTGGCTTTTAAAGTTTGTGTTGAGTAATCTGCTTTTATTCTGATGGAATTGCCTTTGTATGTGACTTGATTTTTCTCTTTAACTGCTTTCAGTATATTTTCTTTGGTTTGTGTGTTTTGTAGTTTAATTATAATATGGCAAGGAGAGGTTCTTTTGTGATTTTGTCTATTTGGTGTTCTATAGGCTTCCTGTATTGGCATCACTTTATCTACTTGGGAAGTTTTCTTCTATGATGTTGTTGAAAATATCTGTTATGCCTTTGGACCGAATTTCTTCTACTATGCCCTGAATTGTTGTTTGGTCTCTTCATAGTGTCCCTAATATCTTGAAATTCCCATTCATGCCTTCCTATTAGTTTGTCTCTTTGTTGACCTGTATCAGATCTGCCATCTGATTTTCTAGTTTAGATATTCTGTCCTCTCTTTGATCCATTCTACCAGTGAGACTTTCTACAGAGTTTTCTATTTGACTGACTTTGTTTTTCATTTCTAGCATTTCTGATTGGCATTTTTTCATTATTTTGTTTCCTTGCTCGTGTCTTGTAATGATCTCTTTATTTAGTTAAGTTAGTTTCCTGTGTTTTTTGGAGATTCCTTCAGGAGTATGTTTTCTTCTTTGATTCCTTTGAACATAGATATAATTTTAAAAAAAGATTTTATTTATTTATTAGAGATAGAGTGGGGGAGAGAGAGAGCGAGAGAATGAGAGAGAATGGGCACACCAGGGCCTCTAGCCACTGCAAATGAACTCCAGATGCATGTGCAACCGTGTGCATCTGGCTTACGTGGGACCTGGAGAATCAAACTAGCGTCCTTAGTCTTCACAGGCATACGCCTTAACCGCTAAGCCATCTCTTCAGGCCAGATATAATCTATTTTTTAAAAATCTTTGTCAGGCATTTCATTAAAGCATTCTCACTGGAGGTCATTTCTGATGGATTTATAATTTTTTATGGGCTTGTATTGTCTTGATTTTTTGTGTTTCTTATTTTATAATGTAGATATTTTTGCATCTCGACTTAATTTGATGCTTGGGTTTTGTAATTATCTGCAGTATTATTAGCTTGCAAATCAGACTTTATATATGTCCAGTGTAGGATTTTGGGTGCTAGGTGTAGTTCTTATACTCCAAGAGAAACAGCAGAAGTGACCCTAGGTGTTGAGGTTGCCTGCTATTCAAGTATTGTAGTAAACTGAGTAGAGCAAATTACTGGTAAGTTCTAAAATTCAACTGAGCAATACACACATACAATCAAAACCAGCACAGAGTATGTAAGTGTGGGGATTAAAATAAACAGATAATCTAAGAAAGCCAAAGTCTTTAAGGGTATGTGCTGTACCATACCCTTAATCCTGTCAAATAGGAGGTTGAGATTTTCTGCTCTGAAATGGGGTTGAACTCAGCCTGCCCCCTGTAATGACAGAAGTAAAAGTCAAAGGCCCTAAATATCAGGAAACATCAAAGGCAACAATAGTCAACACCAAAATGCAGCTTATTTGAGAAGAGTAAAGCCAACCCAGAATGTATCATTCAAATATAATACATAACCTTTCCTGACATGGAAAAAGAAATCAGCACTTCCAGTGCAAGCCTGTATATCTGGCTTTGTGTAAGTAGGCCCATGGTATTCTGGCCTGTTTCCTCCTTTCTGGAAGATCTTGGTCTCTCCTGCTTCTCTGCTGTGGTTGATAAAGCTTATATACCTTCACTTCTCAGTAGAAGAGTGTATTTTGTTGTTTCTGCTTATATCCCTCCCTAAGCTGCTTTGATGTGGCTAGTATGCTGCCATCTTATCTGGAAGTCCTAGAGACCTTTTTGTGTGTCTTTTTTTTTTTTTTTTTTCAAGAGTGAGAGATAATTGGTGCGCCAGGGCCTCAGCCACTGCAATTGAACTGCAGATGTGTGACTTTCACTTTCCCCAACCTTTGTGTGTCTGTCGTACGTGGGACCTGGAGAGAGATTGAACCTGGGTCCTTAGGCTTCACAGGGAAGAGCCCTAACTGCTAAGTCATCTCTCTAGCTCATGTCTGTGCTTTTTCCAGGTATGGTCTTGTTCTAGCCCAAGGCAACCTGGAATTCACCATGTAGTCTTAGGCTGGCCTTGAACTCACAGCTATCCTCCTATCTCAACTTCCAAAGTGCTGGAATTAAAGGCATGTACCTTTAAGATACGCTTATATATATTTTTTGGTTTTGCGAGGTAGGGTCTCCCTCTGGTCCAGGCTGACCTGGAATTAACTATGTAGTCTCAAGATGGCCTCAGACTCTCTCCTCCTACCTCTGCCTCCCAAGACTTGGGATTAAAGGCGTGCGCCACCGCGTCCGGCATAAGATATGCTTATTTTTGTTATAGATTACAAAAAGCATTTTAAATCATTTTTATTTGTTTGTTTGTTTATTATAATGAGTGAGCAAGCATGGGCACATCAGGGCCTCCTGCCACTGCAGATGAATGTCAGATGCAAGTGCCACTTGTACATCTGGCTTTATGTAGGTACTGGAGAATCGAACTCAGGCCATTTGGCTTTATAAGCAAGTATCTTTAACTGCTGAGCCACCTCTCTAATCCCCACAGAAAGTATTTTATTATTTTATTTATTTGAGATATAGAGAGGGAGAATGGGTGCGCCATGGCCTCCAGCCACTGCAAACAAACTCCAGATGCATGCACCACCATGTGCATCTGGCTTATGTGGGTACTAGGGAATCAAATCGGGGTCCTTAGGCTTTGCAGGCATGCGCCTTAACTGCTAAGCCATCTCTCCAGCCCCCATAGGAAGTATTTTATTTAAAAAAGCACTACAAGCCCAAATGATATATAAATTTAGAGCAAACTTAATTGTTGGAGTACATTTGTATTTCATAAACCATTTTGTGTGTTACTTCAGATACCACTGTTTGGAATCATGTCATCAGATTCAGCAGATCCTTTCTACTGGATGAGAGTCATTCTTGCATCCAACAGAGGTATATGCTTCCTTTCACCTCCACAGACTGTGAACATGGGGTTAACGATAGTTTTGTGATGTTTTTGTTTCTGTTTTCCTTATTTTTTCCAAGGTAGAGTCTTGTTCTAGCCCCTTGGTGTTTGTCATACAATGAGGGGAGACTATGAGAACAGAACGATGAAAAGCCAGCATGCACTTAGTGACTTCATCATGGGTTTACTGTAGTGATAGAGAAATCTGTCCTTGGGCTTTCACAGACAAGAACCCTGATCTGCAGTGTTAAGGAGGAGATGATGCATTTGAACTGGAGTTTAGTCATTGGACCAATGGGAGAAGCAAGGTCAAGTTGAAGGCCACAGGTGTAAGAGAACAGGAGGCATTCTGGGAGCTGGGCTAGAGAATATAGTGAGTGAGGATGACCAGGTAGGTAGGCATGAGGGCTCTTGCATTTCAGAAATAATGATGGCCTGTTTGGAGGAAATCATTTAGATAGTTGGCAGGTGGGATTATTTGTTTATTTATTTATTTTGAGGTAGGGTATGATAGTTTGAATAGATGGCCTCCAATATAGTCAGTGTTTTATCAGTGTGTAGTTTGCATCTTCAGTGTCTGGCTGGAGGCAGTGTCTTTAGGTGGATCTTCAGGTGTGGTGGTAGGTTTGAGATTTCAATCTAAAGATATACAAAGTGTGCTTAGCTGAGTTCCTAAGGTATCCTGTGCTGTGTGGCTTTTGGCTCCTGGCTTTGCTCTCTGTGTTTGGTCCTGTGAAAGCAGGCCAACTTCTTCTGCTATTATGGAACTTCCCCTGGATCTGTAAGCTTCAATAAATATCCCTTCCTCCATAACTGTGCCTAGTCTGGAAGTTCATCTCAGTGAACCTGAAGCTGTCTGCTACATAGGGTCTCACTCTAACCCCAAGCTGACCTGAAACTCCCTCTGTAGTTCCAGGCTGGCCCCGAACTCACAGTTAGTTACCCTCCTACCTCTGCCTCCCAAGTGCTTGGAGTATGCCACAATGCCTGGCTCCATTTTTGTTTTATTTATTTATTTTGGGTTTTCAAGGTAAGGGTTTCACTCTAGTCCAGGCTGACCTGGAATTTACTATGTAGTCTCAGTGTGATCCTCCTATCCTGCCCCCAAAGTGCTGGGATTAAAGGTGTGTAGCACCATACCTGGCTCCATTTTTTATTGATTTATTTATTTAAAAAATATATTTATTTATTTTCAGTTTTTCAAGGTAGGGTCTTACTCTGGCTTAGGCTGACCTGGAATTCACTATGTAATCTCAGGGTGGCCTTGAACTCACGGTGATCCTCCTACCTCTGCCTCCTGAGTGCTGGTATTAAAGGCATGTGCCACCACATCTGGCTCAATTTTTATTTATTTTTTGAAGGAAAGAAGCAGAGAAAGAGAGAATGGGCACGCCAGGGTCTCCAGCCACTGCAAATGAACTCCAGACACATGCACCACCTTATGCTTCTGATTTACGTGGGTCCTGGGGAATAGAACTTGGGTCCTTCAGCTTTGCAGGCAAGCACATTAACTGCTAAGCCATTCCCCTTCAGCCCCCATTTTTATTTTCTGTTGCTTGCTCCTCAAACGAATTCCTGGGAAGTTAATAAGTTGACAAATACTCATCTAGACTTTCTCTTTATATCTAGTTACATTTAAATCTACATGCTTTAAAAATATGATACAGAAAGATGATGACATCAAATTGAAAAGAGAGACTGAGAGGGGCAGGGGATATGATGGAAAGTGGAGTTTCATAGGGGAAAGTGGGGGGAGGGAGGGAAGTACCATGGGATATTGCCTACAATTAAGGAAGTTGTCAATTAAAAAAAAAACTAACTAAAAGAATATGATACAGCATACATACATATCCATCCATATGTATAGATACATATATATTGCTTTACTGGTTTTTAAAATTTAGTATCTTAAATGGTTTTTTTTTTTTTTTTTGGTTTTGTGAGGTAGGGTCTCACTCTGGTCCAGGCTGACCTGGAATTAACTATGTAGTCTCAGGGTGGCCTCGAACTCTCGGCGATCCTCCTACCTCTGCCTCCCAGTGCTGGGATTAAAGGCGTGCGCCACCATGCCTGGCTTTAAATGGGTTATTTAATAGCCATTTGTTATTAAATTATTAAGGATAATGTGTGGGTTAATCATCAATTTAACAGCTCTTTCTTGTTCTTACTGTGTGTCAAGTGCTGAGAGTAGAGTAGCAAACGGGAACTCCCCTACCCTGGGGCAGCAGCACATGCCTGTAACCCTAGTACTTGGGAGATCAAGGCAGGGAAATCAAGACTTCAGGGTCATCCTTGGCTACATACCATGCTGTATGGCTGAAGATCTTGAACTCCTGATCCTTTTGCCTTTACTTCCTGAGTGCTGGGATTATAGATGTGTGCCAGAATGCACTGTTGGAGATTGATCCAAGGCCTCATGCATGTTAGGCAAGCATACTACCAGGTGAGCTGCATCCCTAGTGTCATGAGCATTGTTTGTGTCACTAAATATTTGGCATTGTTTTAGACTATATCCTATGCACTTTTCAATTTTGCATTAGGAGAGTTAATAAAATATGCTCCAATTTTTTTATTAACTTGGTGTGTAATTTTGGGGCTTATAGTAGACAGTCTCAGGGCACAGGGATGAACCTCCAGACCAAACACAGTTTATGGGAAGAAGAAGGGATTTATTGAAGCTTACAGATCCAGGGGAAGTTCCGTAGGGGCGAAAAAGAGAAAACCCACAACCAAAGCAAGAGCAAAAAATGAGCAGGCAAACTGCAGGGAACCCCAAGCAGAACTCAGGCACTTTGCACATCTTAGACTGTAATTCAGATCCACACAGTGACACCTCCTCCAGCCAGGAAGCTGGAGATCCTAGAAGCTTTAATAAAACTTTATCTATTGGGGGACATCTATTCAAACTGTCACAGGCACAGGTCTTGTCTGTAATATTTATTTTGCATATACAGTCTTTAAGCTGGGATGCATACCTGTAATCCCAGTACTTAGGAAGCTGAGGTAGGGAGAATCACTGTGACTTCAAAGCCAGCCTGGACTAGAGTGAGGAGGAGAAATAATGGTAATAGTTAGACAGAAATCTTGGAAAGCTTCTCTCCCTTCCTCTTTTTTTTCTTCTGTGTGATAGGATTGAATCCAGGCCTTCATAATTCTAGGCTAGTACTCTATCTTTTTGCTGTATTCTCAGCCCCTTCTTGCATTTTTTTAAATAAATTTTTTTTTTTAATTCTGGGTATTGAACCCAGGCCTCATAGTTCTCCTTATTCAATTGAATTGTACTCCCAGTCCCAGAAGGTTTCTTTAAAAAATGATTTCTTCAACATTTTTAAGTTTAGCTCCATAGAGTTTTAAAGTTTTAGATATTATAGGGCTTGTTAACAATTTAAGGAGTGTACACTTGTTCCACTTAAGCATGTGCTTCAGTCAGTGTCATTCGGACTGAGATGCTCACTCTATATTATGTGCAGTAAATTGTTGGCTTTTCTTCTTTCCTTTCCAGGGACTTTGATGGAATTAGGTATTTCCCCCATTGTAACATCTGGATTGATTATGCAGTTGTTAGCCGGAGCCAAAATCATTGAAGTCGGAGATACACCCAAAGATAGAGCTCTTTTCAATGGAGCCCAGAAATGTGAGCAATAATAAAACTAAAGAGTTTTTTCTGTATTTGAAAATGTGGAAAAGATGCTTCCTATAATTTTTTTGTTTTTGTTGTTTTTAAATCTGTGGTTGTAAGCATATACTCCCTTTTCCCCCCAATTTTTGTCAGTATTTGGTATGATCATTACCATTGGGCAAGCCATTGTGTATGTCATGACGGGGATGTATGGGGACCCTGCCGAAATGGGTGCCGGAATCTGTCTTCTTATTATTATACAGGTAAGAAATCCTATCTTTTCATATGCTAATAACACAGTTTGCTCCCTTTTGTTTAACAATTCTTTTTAAAAAATATTTTATTTATTTGAAAGAGAGAGACAGAGAAAGAGGGAGAAAGAGTGAGTATGGATATATCAGCGCTTACTGCCACTACAAAGGAACTCTAGACATAAATGCCACTTAGTGCATCTGGCTTTACATGGGTATTGGGGAATTGAACCTGGGCCATCAGGCTTTGCAAGCAAGTGCCTTTAATCACTGAGCCATCTTCCCAGCCCTAATTTAACAATTCTTTAGGTGATGGATACATTCACTTTCTATTCTTTTTTAAAAAATATTTTATTTATTTATTTGAGAGAGAGAGAATGAGAGACTATGGGCGTGCCAAGGCCTCTAGCCACTGCAAACAAACTCCAGATGCATGTGTCACCTTGAGCATCTGGCTTACATGGGTACTGGGAAATCAAACTTGGGTCCTTAGGCTTTGCAGGCAAATGCCTTAACTGCTAAGCAGTATCTCAAGCCCTGACACACTCATTTTCTTCTGAATTTTTTTATTATAATATTTTGATTATTGCAGCGATATGTACATTGCATTGATATAAATTTATTCTAATAACATTACAGTTGTACAATGTAAAGAATTACGACAGCTGGCCGTGGTGGCACACGCCTTTAATCCCAGTGCTCGGGAGGCATTGGTAGGAGGATCACCATGAGTTTGAGGCTACTCTTGAGATTACATAGTGAATTCCAGGTCAGCCTGGGCTAGAGTGAAACCCTACCTCAAAAAACCAAAACCAAAACAACAAAACAAAATTAGGGATCAGCTCTGTTTCATCAGTTCTGACATGTACACTTTTTACCTTTTGATGGCTCTAACATCAGGATATTTCCCTACAGTTAGTAGTGCCTCACTGTTGTGCCAGCCAGGTGGCAGTCTTGCTGCTTGTAGTGCTGGGCATGGGTATCAGCTTAGCCAGAGGTGCTCAGGTCATTCCAGTGGTGTTAACATGCAGTTTTGGTGTAGCAGGTGTTTGAGTTTGCATTGCTTTCTGAAGTGTCTGCAGAGTCTGTTGTGAGGCCCAAAACAGTAAAATACACTTGTAATCCCAGTTGTTTAGGAAGCTGCAGTGGGAGGATCTCTTGAGCTCATAATTAGAGACTAACCTGTGCAACATGGCGTGAGATACCTCCACCTCAAAAAATTATTATAATTGAAATGAAAGCTAATATATATTCAGAAAAATGTAGAAAAAAAAGCTATGTGTAAGTTTCAAATACCTTTTCAGTAAGCAGACCATAAAAGTACTTTGTAGTAAGATAATGTGTCATAGGTTAATTGGCAGGTTGGTCTTTGGGGGGTGGGGTGCTGGGTATTAACCTAGTGCCTTGTGTGTGCTAGGCAAGCACTCTCCCACTCAACTACTTTGCCAGACTTTTTTTTTTTTTTTTTTTTTGAAGTAGGGTCTCGTTCTAGCCCTAGTGGATCTGGAATTCACTGTATAGTTTCAGACTGGCTTCAAATTCACAGTGATACTTCTACCTCTGCCTCCTGAGTGCTGGAATTATAAAGGTTTGCACTACCATGCCTAGCACAGACCTTGTTTGTTTGTCGCCCCCCCCCAAGGTAGGGTCTCACTCTAGCTCAGGCTGACCTGGAATTCACTATGTAGTCTCAGGGTGGCCTTGAACTCACCACAGTTCTCCTACCTCTGCCTTCCAAGTGCTGGGATTAAAGGCGAGTGCCACCACACCCAGCCAGACCTTGGGTTTTTGAGATAAGGTCTTATTACGAAGACCAGATAGACCTGGAATTTGGAATCCTCTGCTTTCCACCGAGTACTGGAATCACAGAAGTAGTAGGATTCTTTTTCTTTTCTTTTTCATTTTGTGTGTGTGTGTGTGTGTGTGTGTGTGTGTGAGAGAGAGAGAGAGAGAGAGGGAGAGGGAGAGAATGGGTGCATAATGGCCTTCAGCCACTGTGAACAAACTCCAGATGCATGTCCCTCCCTTGTGGTGCATATGTGACACTGCGCATGCATCATTACATGGGACCTGTAGATTTGAATATGAGTTCATAGGCTTCACAGGCAAGTGCCTTAACCACTAAGCCATCTCTCCAGCCCTTTTTATTTCTTTTTTATTTTGGGGGGGTTGATTTTCAAGGTATGGTCTCACTCTGGCCCAGGCTGACTTGGAATTCACCGTGTAGTCTCAGGGTGGCCTCGAACTCATGGCAGTCCTCCTACCTCTGCCTCCTGAGTGCTGGGATTAAAGGCGTGTGCCACCACACCAAGCTTCTTTTTAAAAATATTTTATTTTTATTTATTATTTGAGAGAGAGAGAGAGGCAGCTAGGGAGAAAGAATGGGCAAGCCAGGGCCTCCAGCCACTGCACACGAACTCTGTACACATGTGCCACCTTGTGCATCTGGTTTATGTGGGTCCTGAGCACTCAAACCTGAGTCCTTTGGCTTTGCAGGCAAGCTCCTTAACCATTAAGCCATCTCTCCAGCCCAGGATTCTTTTTCTTTTAAAAATTATTTATTTATTTATTTATTTATTTATTTATTTATTTATTTATTTATTTATTTATTTATTTATTTGACACAGGAGGTTGCGGGGAGAGAGACTGGGCATACCAGAGCCTCCAGCACTGCAAACAAATTCCAGATGTATGCGCCTCCTTGTGCATCTGGCTAACGTGGGTCCTAGGGGATTGAACCTGGGTCCTTTGGCTTTGCAGGCAAATGCTTTAACTGCTAAGCCATCCCTCCAGCCCAGGATTTTTTTTTTTTTTTTTTTGGTTTTCTGAGGTAGGGTCTTACTCTGGTCCAGGCTGACCTGGAATTAACTATGTAGTCTCAAGGTGGCCTTGAACTCACGGTGATCCTCCTACCTCTGCCTCCCAAGTGATGGGATTACAGGTGTGCACCACCACGCCTGGCACCAGGATTCTTTTTCTTAATGGCATACAAAACATTTTGGAATGAAAAAAAATTTTAAAACCTTTTTTAAAATAAGAGTTTTATTTATTTGTTTATTTATTTTTATTAGAGAGTGAGAGAGAGAAAGAGGCAGATAGAGAAAATTGATGCGCCAGAGCCTTTAGCCTCCAGATGCATGCACCACCTTGTGCATCTGGTTTTATGTGGGCACTGGGGAATTGAACTCAGGTCCTTAGGCTTTGCAGGCAAGTGCCTTAGCTGCTAAGTTATCTCTCCAGCCCTGGAATGAAATTTTTAAAGGCCAACATAATTTTGACTGTACTAAGTATCTATCTTACAACATGTAATGTTTAGAAGATACTTTTGTCTATGTGATTCTTAAAAGTTTTAAAAGAAATTCTTTAAGAATGGATTATATGTAAGTTGCATTTTGAAAGAAAGTTTGCTTAAGTTTGTGAACAGAGTGCCAGAAATTCCTTAGAAATTAGAATTGATTTAGGATTTTTTTTCCTAGTACTTCAAAAGATAATGCTCAGAAAAAACTTTTTTTAAAAAATTTATTTGAGAGCAACAGATAGAGAGAAAGAGGCAGATAGATAGATAGAGAATGGGCATGCCAGGGCCTCCAGCCACTAGAAACAAACTCCAGATACATGCAACACCTTGTGCATCTGGCTTATGTGGGTCCTGGGGTATCGAGCCTCAAACCAGGGTCATTAGGCTTCACAGGCAAGTGTTTAACCGCTAAGTCATCTCTCCAGGCCCTTGTTTTGTTTTTTGAGGTAGGGTCTTACTCTAGCCCAGGCTTACCTGGAATACATAATGTAGTCTCAGGCTGGCCTCAAACTCACAGTCCTCCTACCTCTGCCTCCTGAGTGCTAGAATTAAAGGGTTAGCCATGCCTGGCTCAGAAAAACTTTTTTTTTTCGAGGTAGGGTCTCACTCCAGCCCAGGCTGACCTGGAATTCACTATGTAGTCTCAGGGTGGCCTCGAACTCACAGCAATCCTCCACCTCTGCCTCCCAAGTGCTGGGATTAAAGGCGTGTGCCACCACACCCAGCTAGAAAAACATTTTTGAGGTAATCTCAAATGCCAGTCTCTCTGTATACTAATAAATATGACTATCTCAGGTAGATACGGTTGACAAAAAAATTTTTATAAAAAACTTTATATAGGAAGCAAATCAAGTAAGATTGTTCAGTGTGCATGATTCTGAACAAGGATGATTAGGTTGTTATTAGGTATTGTTAGTGTAATTAACAGTAGTGATGATTTCTAATGAGCTAGAACTATTTTGTCTATGGATTAGGGCAGGAGTTTTTAAAAGATGATTGGGCTGGGCGTAGAAAACAAAAGCTTATTGGGTCTTTGGTAACTTGTAGAGTTCTAGCTCAGGCCCATTTGGCATAAAATGCATTTCCTTAGAGGACCATGCTTCCTGTCTGTCTGTCTGTCTGCTTTTTTTTGGTGTTTTAGTGCATGGGCTCACTCTAGCCCAGGCTGACCTGGAATTCACTCTGTACTCTCAGGGTGGCCTTGAACTCACAGTGACCCTCCTACCTCTGTTGCCCCAGTGCTGGGGTTGAAGGCGCCACCACGCCTGGCCTGCTTGTGTTTCTTCATTTACAGATCATTGGCTTGGCAATATTATTGCCATTACAAGTTGGAAGAAGGGTGCTGCAGAGGAGAGGAGCCTCTGGAGACTGATTCTTATACCCTTCAGTGCTTGCATTCCTTTATAGACCATGGGCAATGCCAAGGGTGCTAATAGGGACCTCCCTGTCTTATTTTTGTTTCTTTATAGTCTTTGCTTTTTGCATTCCATAGTTGCAAAAATCTGTTGTTCTTGTCCTCTTGCTTCCACTTCTAGTGTTCTGAGAATTACCAGCAGGTACTTTGATATGCATTTTTGTTGTTGTTTGGTGCTGGGGGATGAACCCTGGGCCTTAATGGTAAACATACACTACCACTGAGCTATACCCTTAGCCCAAAGCAACCTTGATTTAAAAAAAAATTCAGAATTGGTATCAAGACCTTAGAACATCAGTAAAATTTCTGTATTATCTTCCTAAACATAATTTTAGACTCCCAAGGAACCTTAGCTGAGCAATTCTGCGTCAGGTAAGGACTGACCTCTTACAGAGTCAGTTATGGATTGAAATTGGTATAAAATGGGGTAAAGCTATTTTGATGTTTCTTTTCAGTACTCATAAGTCGAAGAGTAGTTATTTCTAAGAATGAAATAAGTTAACTATGTATTTGTTAATATAAGTTATTACATAAACATTTGTTGTGACTAATTATTCTAGTGTTAATATATAAAGAAACATGTTATGTTTGATTATTGGTGGGCAGTGACCCATTTGTGTCTTTTCAAGGCATTGCTAACATTGAAAATGTGTGGACACACTGAAGAGCTATGATTGGATCAGTGGGTTTTCACCTAAAAAACATAGGTTTTTGAAAACTGTTTACATGCTGTTATGGAAGATATTTCTCACTTTATTTGTTTTTGTCTCATTCACTTAGTGTTTTTCCACTAATGGATTTTGAAACCTAAAATGGGTCTTGGCAAGGGGAGTGCTAACTTTCTTTCATATAACACTAAAATGGGTCTTGATTAAAATTGTTAAAAATTCCATGTACAAGGCATATAGTAAAAGTAAGTATGTTTTCTCAGACCAAGTGGTGTGGCCATCTACCTACAGAGTTGAAATATCAAGTTTTTTTTTTTGTTGTTTGTTTGTTTTTTTTGTTTTTTCGATGTAGGGTCTCACTCTGGTCCAGGCTGACCTGGAACTATGTAGTCTCAGGGTGACCTCGAACTCTTGGCGATCCTCCTACCTCTGCCTCCCAAGTGCTGGGATTAAAGGCGTGCGCCACCATGCCACCACGCCCGGCTTCAAGTGTGGTTTTAAATACCCATCTCAGAGGTCCACAGTATATATCCTATTCTGCATGTCCACTCAAGCACTGTTTGGTTCTTCCTGGGTTATGCACGGAGGTGCTCATGTCACTTTCTGGTTTTTCTTTCCTTTTCATGGCATGCGTGATTTTTACTGTCTTTTCTCTTAGTTCTTCAATTCTAGAAACCTAATCTCAGTTATCTTTTTTTTCTTAAATTTATTTATTTATTTATTTATTTATTTGACAAAGAGAGGCAGAGACAGAGAGACAGAGAGAGAATGGGCACACCAGGGCCTCCAGCCACTGCAAACGAACTCC
Organism: Orientallactaga sibirica; assembly: GCA_036365145.1. Taxonomy (NCBI): domain Eukaryota; kingdom Metazoa; phylum Chordata; class Mammalia; order Rodentia; family Dipodidae; genus Orientallactaga; species Orientallactaga sibirica. The sequence goes on from JAEOAD010001030.1 coordinate 8,635,737, forward strand.
AGATGTGTGCACCCCCTTGTGCATCTGGCTTAGGTAGGTCCTGGAGAGTCGAACCGGGATCCTTTGGCTTTGCAGGCAAACGCCTTAATCACTAAGCCATCTCTCCAGCCCATCTTTTTTTATAATTAGTTTTTTTCACAGGATATACCTAACCACTCTGTCGCCTGACACTGTTCTGCACAGCACAGGGGTAAGGGGGAGGCTTGGTTGTTTTTGAACTGCCTTGAGACTTTGGGCAGATTACCTATCAGAACCCGTGAAAATAAATTTTGAGTGGCTCATAATTGATGGATAGCCATTATCCCCCTGTATGGGGAAGTGTTGCTGTATTTATGACTGGGAATACTCACTTGCTTGTTACTTAATTTTAGTCCACAAAAATAGTACTAAGTCCTAACTTGTATTATTTTGTTGAAATGTCAAACATGGTTCTCAAAAAAAAAGTGAGAGGTAAGCATGATCTGTCTTACAAATTTGAGAGTTATACCATTTGTCCAGTTGCTTGAAAGTCAAACTGAAAGATTATACATAGACAGGTTAAGCTTTTCTTCACTGAAACAGCAGTTAAGTAAAAAACCAACAACATTGTATGAGGTAAGCATGCTTACATGATACAGTGTAGCTTCGGGCCTTCACTGATGGATGAGTACAAGGTGTGGCTTCAGAGCTGGGAGGAGTTAAAGTGACTTTGCTTCTGTTGGAGAGTCTGTAAAAAAAGTGAGAGTGGGTGGGATCATAGAAGAATACTTTTTTCCCCTTCTTGATTAGGGTATTCAAGTCAGAAGGGAGCTGTATGACTGATGAAGTCATTTGCAAGAGTATGAATTGTCTTCAATTGATACATGTTTTTTTGTGTCTTTTCCAAGAAGAAAATTAAATGTTTAGTAGCACATAAGTTAAAGTTAGTATGCTTTCATTAAAAATAATAGCCGTGGGCTAGAGAGATGGCTTAGTGGTTAAAGCGCCGGCCTGCTAAGCCTAAGAACCGGGTTCCAATCTCCAGGTCCCACATTTAGCCAGATGCAAAGTGACGCAAGGGCGCAATGCCGCACTTGCCCACAAGGGGGCGCACACATCTGGAGTTCGTTCTCAGCAGCTGAGACTGCTGGCGCACCCATCTCTGTCTCCTTCTCCCTCTCTGTCTCTCTCCAAAAAATAAATAAAATAATTTTAAAAAATAATAGCCGCTTAAGAACCTGGAGAACTTTTAACTGTATTCAAATTTAAATGTAATCTTTGTCACGATAAAAACAGAATGCTTTTTTTTTTTTTTTTTTTTTTTTTTTTGGTTTTTCAAGGTAGGGTCTTGCTGTAGCCCAGGCTGACCTAGAATTCACTATGTAGTCTCAGGGTGGCCTTGAACTCATGGTGATCCTCCTACCTCTGCCTCCTGAGTACTGGGGTTAAAGGTGTGCGCCACCACGCCCGGCTTAGAATACATTTGTTACGTTGTTAAAATTTGTGTAGCCAATTATGATCCAGTTTTTGGCTTATTCTATACATATTATGTAATATAGAAAACACTTAGTACTTTATAAAAGTATCAGCATAGTCCTTATTCTTCCATGGATGTGGAAAACTGTATCTTATTATTCTGTAATTCATTTACTCTTTTGCTTATGTAGCGGTATTTGGAATATTTTCAGGTTCTTGTCAAGTCTACAACTGTGATGATTCAGTGTGTTTTTTTCCAAATAGACCCTATTTAAACAATCCAGATGGTATAAATGTTCTTTGAAGATGTAATGTTTACATTATAATGTAATAATCCTTCTGGTCCTCTGGTCTTCAGAATGGGCTTCTCACCACACTAAGGCAGACCAGAAGCTGCCCGTTACACAGTGGTGATAGCGCAGCGATTAGGTTGCTATGGGGAATGCCCACACTGTGAAATAGCCCACAGTGCCCCCAGCTTCCCCTTTTTGACAGAAGCTGCCCACAACACAGTGGTAATAGTGCAGTGATTAGGCTGCTATTGGGAATGCCCGCACTGTGAAATAGTCCGCAGTGTCCCTGTCTTCCCCTTCCTTCCTGAGTTTATTCTTGCTTCTGCTTACGTGCATTTCTTTCCCCACAGTTGTTTGTTGCTGGTTTGATTGTGCTGCTGTTAGATGAGCTGCTACAGAAGGGTTACGGCTTGGGGTCTGGTATTTCCCTCTTTATTGCCACCAACATCTGTGAAACCATTGTCTGGAAGGCCTTTAGTCCCACTACCATAAACACTGGCAGAGGTACATTGCACAGTGACTGCAAATGCACGAGTTTTGTGGATGTGTGCTGAAAATGAGTCCATATGCAGCAGAACATGCCTGTAGCAGTTCCAGTTTGCTGCCTCAGGGGACAATGAATGCTAATTGTTCAAAACTTCATAATCAGAGATATGTGAATATGTACTATGCTGAAGAGAATACATTGTAGCCTCTGCTCATGTACAGTTCTAGTGGTTGCAAACAGATTTTTAAAATTTTGTTTGTTGACCTTGCTTAAGCCATTGCTGCCAAAGTCCTTTACCTGGCTGACTGCAGCATTCCCAAAGGGACATAAAGGTAGTGGATTGTTTTCTCCAATGCAAACACTGCTGTTCATTGTATCCTTAGAGAGCACTCATACTTTTGCTTCTTCTCTAATTGGCTTTGTAGTAGCGTCTGAGTTTTGAAAGATTTCATTCTGTCTTTCCCCTTACTCCTCTCCACTTTCAGTTGGCCCCCTGACTCTGACCCCAGCCTTAAGAAAGAAAACAGTAATAGCCTTGGAGCAGTAAACTAGAGGCAGGCAACCTGCAGAGTGCCAGATGCTTGATTTTGATGTGATTCAGCTCTGCTGCTGCTTTGTGGTCTTACTTTCTTAAATACACTCCCTTTTCCTGAGGTAAAGGAGAGGATATCTTTATGAGTGAAATATTAAATATACTTCCTTTGCCTAAGGTAAAGGAGAAGACAAAATCTTTATGAATGAAATATTTGCTTTGGTAGATCTTACTTTGGATGTTTTCATCAAGAATAGTCTCTTGAGAAAACTCGAGATCTATACTGAAATGTGCCTCAGCGCTCTCAGTATGCTTAGAACCCGCACCCATGGCTATGCTGAAAAAGAAACAGTGGTGATTGTGTGCACTTGAAGTTCAGATGCTCTGTCTTGCTCTCTGGGACAATGTTGGGAGAAGCATCTGCAATTTATTTCTGTCTTGCTTTCACAGGTACTGAGTTTGAGGGTGCAGTCATAGCTCTGTTTCATTTGTTGGCCACCAGGACAGACAAAGTGCGAGCCTTAAGGGAGGCTTTTTATCGGCAGAACCTACCCAATCTCATGAACCTCATTGCTACAGTTTTTGTATTTGCTGTGGTTATATATTTTCAGGTAAGTTTAATCTTCACCACAGTACCTGGGATGTTGATAGATTTTGTTGTCAAAGAGGAAAATGCTGTTTGAAAGGATGATGTCTAATAAACAAAGGTCTCAAGACCTAGACAAGCAAATAATCTATCCTTTAAACTCAGTTTGAAGATGGAAAATACTGGCTGTAAAATAGAAAAAAGTCTCTGTACAATGGAGAGTTTTGTTACTATCTTTTCATACTCCTGCAGTTACTTGCTTTCTGTCTCTGGTCTCTTCTTGGTATGTACAGTGACTTGCTTACTCTTGATTTCATTTTTAGGGCTTTCGTGTTGACTTGCCCATTAAGTCGGCCCGGTATCGAGGACAGTACAGTAGCTATCCCATCAAGCTCTTCTACACCTCGAACATTCCCATAATCCTTCAGTCTGCCCTAGTCTCAAACTTGTATGTTATCTCCCAGATGCTGTCTGTTCGGTTTAGTGGCAACTTTTTAGTAAACCTGCTAGGACAATGGGCTGTGAGTATATCTTCACTTTTATCATGCATTTAAAATTTGTAATTTGCATTTTATGGTTTATTTCTAACTGAGATATTAAAGAAGTTGCTGTGACATTTTCAGATTCATTTACATTTTGTTATTTGGAAGAGTTGGTAAGTATTTTATAACTAAAATTGGCTACGTATTTTAAAATATTGTACCATATAGGAAGCATTTTCACCTATCATTTGAATGACTTTTAAGATTATCACAGTTGCTTTCATGAAAGTGATTTTCTGTGTTGTATTGATTTTTTTTTTGAGGCAGTCTCACTGTTTGTATTTTTTTTGGGGGGGGTTCAAGGTAGGGTCTCGCTCTATCCCAGGCTGACCTGGAATTCACTATGTAATCTCAGGGTGGCCTTGAACTCACCGCGATCCTCCTACCTCTGCCTCCCGAGTGCTGGGATTAAAGGCGTGCACCACCATGCTCAGCTCTCTTCAAGATAACGTCTAAAACAATCCAACCATGTAGCTTTGGATAGGAATTACTACCGAATTAAATTTTAATTGGTATAAAATGGTATGATATAAAACAGCATATTTTTTCCTTTTAAATTTATAGAATTAAAAAAGCAATTTAGGCCGGGCGTGGTGGCACACACCTTTAATCCCAGCACTCGGGAGGCAGAGGTAGGAGGATCGCCGAGAGTTCAAGGCCACCCTGAGACTACATAGTTAATTCCAGGTCAGCCTGGACCAGAGTGAGACCCTACCTTGCAAAACCAAAAAAAAAAAAAAAAAAAAAAAAGCAATTTATTTAGCAAAGTATGTAACCTAGACTTTTCATTCTACCAAAACAGTATTCTTTGGCAGTCATTCTTGAATATGGTGCTTATTCCATATATTCATCTAGTTTTTGCTTTAATAAATGTACAAACCACATAGTTTATTAAGCAATAAATTTTTAGGTTTTTTTTTTTTTTTTTTTTTTTTGAGGTAGGGTCTCACTCTAGCTCAGGCTGACCTGGAATTCACTATGTAGTCTCAGGGTGGCCTCCAACTCATGGTGATCCTCCTACCTCTGCCTCCCAAGGGCTGGGATTAAAGGTTTGTGCCACCACACTCGGCTTTAGTCATTTTTTTTGCATCTGTGTGTGGGGGTAATACATGTAGTGTAGTATGTATGGTGTGCGGATAGGTGCACCCCATATCTGTGTGTACGGAGGCTGGGTGTCCTCTTATTGCTAATCTGCACGCTTTTGTTGTTGTTGTTGTTTTTTGTTTGTCGAGGTAGGGTCTCGCTCAGCTCAGACTGACCTGGAATTCACTATGTAGTCTCAAGGTGGCCTCGAACGCATGGCAATCTTCCTACCTCTGCCTCCCAAGGCGTGCACCACCAGCCCACCACCTTCATCTGCATGTTTTCTTTCTTTCTTTTTTTTGTTTGTTTCTTGTTTTTTTTTTTTTTGTTTGTTTGTTTGTTTGTTTGTTTGTTTGTTTTGAGGTAGGGTCTCACTGTAGCTCAGGCTGACCTGGAATTCACTATGTAGTCTCAGGCCGGCCTCGAACTCATGACGATCCACCTACCTCTGCCTGCCCAAGTGCTGCGATTAAAGGCGTGAGACACCACACCGACTTTGCATGTTTTATTTCTTAGATGAAGGTCTCTCCCTCAACTTGGAGCTGACCTTCATCAGTGAGCTCCAGCGGTTCTTTAGCTGTGCCCTTCATGTCTGGGGTTTCAAACTGCATGGCCACACCCAGCTGTTTTGGGTGCCATTTTAGAGAGTTGAACTTGGCAGTCTTTAGCCCAAGGCCCTCATATTTAAGCAGGAAGCACTCTTAAATGCTGAGCCATCTCCCCATCCCTTTAGTCAATATTTTGATTGCCTGTTGTTTTTTTTTATTTTTTTTTTTATGAGGCTCAGGCTGGTCTCAGACTCTTGATCTTCCGGACTTGTTTCCTGAGTGCATGGGTATAGGCAAGTTTCACCATGCCTGGCTTAGTATATTCTGTTGTTTGTGGGTGTGAGTGGGTGTGGTTGATGTGTATGAAAGTGAGCACGTATGTATGTGGAGACCAGAGGACAACATTGGGTGTGTTGTTCCTTAGGTGCCATATAATTCACCTTTTCTAAGGTTGGCCTCGAACTCACAGCAATCCTCCTGCCTCTGCCTCCAAGTGCTGGGATTAAAAGCATGTGCCATTACACCTGGCCAACTTTTTTTTAATGTATGTTTATAGTTTGTGTGGTATGGTGTATGTAGTGTATGCAAATACATGTGCCCTATGTACGTACATGCATGAGGAGGAAATTGGGTGTCCCCCTTATTGTTCATCCTTATGCTTCCTTTGAGATGGAGTCTGATTCTGGAACTTGTTTTGTCGAGTCCTAGCCAGTCTGTGGTCTCTGCTCTTCACAGGACTGGGGTTACAGTTACAGTCTATACTCAGCTGTTTCTATGGGTATGGGGAATCAAACTCAGGAAGTTTTGGCTCCCTCAGGACTTCATACTTGCACAGAATGTCTTTTTAGCCCCTACCTTTATTTATTTATTTATTTATTTATTTATTTATTTATTTATTTATTTATTTATTTATCTTTGAGACAGGGATCTCTTACTGGTCTGTAACTTGGCTAATTAGGTCAGATAGCTAGTCGGTGAGCTCTAAGGACCTGCTTGTTTCCACCTCCTCAGCACTGTGATTACAAGTGCACACTACCATTCTTGGCTTGTCTTTAGGTGCAGTTTGGGAATCAAACTCAGGTTTTCATGCTTGTATGTCAGCACCTTATTGACTGAGATAGCTCCCACTGTGAAGTGCAGCATCGATTCCTAAGGATCTTAATGTTGCATAATCTCATAATTCAGAAAACTGGATTCTAAAATAATTCAAAATAATTGTATTGGGGTCCTATTTCTATCCTCAGGAAGAAAAAAAATTCTTTTGTTAATATATTCAAAATGTCTTGTACAAAATAGATACTAACTGTACAGTTTTGAAGGAATGAAAGCGATAGACTCATTGGCTAGAGGTGCTGTAAAGTTGTATCATAATTCTTGAAAAATTTGAACTCATACAAATGAATTCCATCAACTGCACCTGTAGTCTTAGATGCCTAGCAAGCTGAAACAGGAGGATCACTGGGGCCAGCCCGGGCAGCATACGGAAACCCCATCTTGAAAGAGAAAAGAAAGAAAAGTCTCAAGGTCCGGATTAGCTGACCATTTGTCCTGTATTCTTCTTCGATAGGATGTTAGTGGAGGAGGACCTGCTCGCTCTTACCCTGTCGGAGGCCTTTGTTATTACCTTTCTCCCCCCGAGTCCATGGGCGCCATCTTTGAGGACCCTGTCCATGTAGTTGTTTATATCATCTTCATGCTGGGGTCGTGTGCATTCTTCTCTAAGACATGGATAGAGGTGTCTGGCTCTTCAGCCAAAGATGTAAGTATCTGGATTATTTTAAAATTTACTGTTTCTTAAGCCAGGTGTAGTGGCGCATGCCTATAATCCCAGTACTTGAGAGGCAGAGGTAGGAGGATTGCCATGAGTTCAAGGCCAGCAGGAGACTATGTGGTAAATTCCAGGTCAACCTGGGATAGAGTGAGACCCTATCTCAACTCCCTCCACTCCCGTTTGTTAAGTTTTTTAATTTATTAGAGACAGAGAATAGGCATACCAGGGCCTCCAGCCACTGCAAATGAACTCCAAATGCACCTTGTGCATCTGGCTCACGTGGGACCTGGAGAATTGAACCTGGGTCCTTAAGCTTCACAGGCATGTGCCTTAACTGCTACGCCATCTGTCCAGCCCCACCTTTTTTATTGTTTTGATTTCATAATTCTTAGGTGTCAGAATAGTAGTTGGCATACTTTCTTTTACAATTTTAAACTTTGATTAGTGCATCTAATTTTACTAAGACACAACCCCAACAGGCTAAAAATTCATCCTGAGGTGTACACTTCCTAGTTAGGACAATGATTTGTGATCATTCAAAGCTCAACAAACTTTTCCCCGTCTGTAATTAATTTCTCTTCAGGGAGATAATACATAAAAGGCTCACAGAAGTGATTTAATGTGTGGCTGACATCTAATTGGCAGCATTGAGACCTCATTTCCTTACGGTTAGTAGGAGTGACACAGTGACAGCTTCTAGGGTCTTGTACGTTACTGTCTAGAAAGCATAGAATGTGAACAGTTTGATTTCAGAAGTTGTTTTTCTCTTGGCAGGTAGCTAAACAGCTTAAAGAACAGCAGATGGTAATGAGAGGTCACAGAGATACCTCCATGGTCCATGAGCTTAATAGGTAAGCTCATTAGATTTCTTTCCTCTTACAGGTTTGTGCATATTTCAGTTTTATTACTAGTTATCATTTTATTTGTCCAAATTTAAATCTAAAGTTTTCTACTCTTTCTAAAAGAGCCAAAATTTTAACTAAAATTTAATTGTTCTCCACATCAAAACTGACCCATAGGCAGTCATTTTAATTGAAACTGTTCCTTTCACTCCTGAGCTCAGCATTGAAATGATGTAGATTAGTAGTTCTGTGTTGGCTGTTTGCACATAAAACCTCCAGTGGAAAAACAAAAAACAATCCAACCAATGAGCTCTTAAAGAAAATGTTTGCATGTGTGCATGTGTTTGTGTGAATGCATGTATATTTGGGTGAAATGGTATATATACAAGTACCTGTGGAGGCCAGAGGCCAACCTTGAGTGTCATTCTCAGGAATGCTGTCTATGTCTTTTGAGACAGTGTCTCATATTGGCTGGGAACTCACCTATTGAGCTAGACTAGCTGCAGCCAGCAAGTCTCTGGCTCTTCCTGTCTCTGCTTCCCAAGCACTGGAATTGTGCATAAGCACAGTGCCACACTGAGCATTTATTTGGGTACTTGGCAGTCGTTTTCAGGTCTACATTTCTTATAAGGCCAGGAGTTTATCAACTAACTTAACTTCTCAATCCACCAGTGATCTTTTGAAAAACACGAATACCATACCTTCAGAAATCATGATTTCTTTCCATGCATCAGGTGTTCTGCTTTTGGTGACAGCTGTATTGAAATAAAATTCATGTACTATGTAAAACCCACTTGAAATATGTGGTTCAAGTGCTGGGTGTGGTAAACAGGCCTGGAATCCCAATGCTTGGGATGCTGAAGGATTGCTGCAAATTCAAGGCTAGCCTGGGCTACAGAGTGAAATTCTGCCTAAAAACAAAACAAACAAACAAGAACAGGGAAAGCTAGAGTTCAGTGCTTTTTACAGTGATTTATAGCTATGCAATATTATAATCTAATTTCAGAACACATTTTCATTTCATGACGACTAGTTACTCCTAATTTTTTTACCTTACCTCTTACTCCTCACACCATGACCAGGTAACCACTTTCACTTTATTTCTATAGATTTGTCTATTCTGGATATTTTCACTCTATGTAGTGTCTTGTGACAGCTTCCTTCATGGTTCTTGGCTTGTTCATATATAGAATGAACCATTCTTTCATTCTTGAATAATCTATAGTGTAGCATTATTTTATTTATTCACCAATTGATGGAACTTTGGGTTTATACTTTGGCTATGAGGAATAATGCTATTGTGAACATACTGTACAAATTTCGTATGGACTCATGTTTTCATTTTTCTCTAAGTGGAAATGTCGGTTCATACAGTAATTCTTTAAACATCTTGATTAGCTGTTTTCCAGAGAGCCTGCATAAATTCAATGTCCTACATCCACAGATGAGGATTTGTTACCACATGTCCTACCAACTGTCCTAGATTGTGAAGTGTTAGCTGTCTCATTGTGGTTTTAGAGGCCTTTCCCACATGACTAAACATGTTAAACAACTTTCCAGAATTATTTTATGTATGTGGTGCGCATGCATGCATATGCATGTTTTTACGTGTGTGTGGGTACCTGCATGCACATGTGTGTGTAGGCCAGAGGCCAGCTTTGGGTGTGATCCTTAGGAATGTTTCCCACTTCCTTTGAGAAAGGGCTTCTAAGCCGGGCGTGGTGGTACACCTTTAATCCCAGCACTTGGGAGGATCACTGTGAGATCAAGGCTACCTTGAGACTACAGGGTGAGTTCCAGGTCAGCCTAGGTTGGAGTGAGAACCTACCTTGAAAAACCAAAAAAAAAAAAAAAAAAAAAAAAAAAAAGCCTAAAGGTCACCAATTAAGCTAGAATAGCTGGCCAGCAAACTCCAGGGATCTGCCTGTCTCACATGTCCCCCCAAGAGCTGGGATTTTAAGTGTGTGCCACCACACCTGGCATTTTACACGAGTACTGGGGATCAAATGCAGGCCCTCGTGCTTGGAGGCAAGCACCTTACTGAGCCTCCTCTCCAGCCCATTTTCAAAGTGTTTATTATTTATATATTTTCTTTGGAGAAATGTCTATTCAGACCCTTTTTTAGTTTTAATTTTTTTTTTTTTTTGCTTGTTTATTTGAGGTAGGGTGTCAGTGTAACTCAGGCAGACCTGACACTCACTCTGTTCTCAGGCTAGCCTTGAATTCACAGTGATCCTCCTACCTTGCCTCCCAAGTGCTGGGATTAAAGGTGTGCCCCACTACACCCAACTTAAATCTTTTTAAAATGTTTTATTTATTTATTTGAGAAAGAGAAAAGCAGAGAGAATGGGTGCTCCAGGGCCTTCAACCGCTGCAAATGAACTTTAGATACATGGGCTATCTTGTGCATCTGGCTTACATGGGTCCTTTGCCTTTGCAGACAAACGCTTTAACCACTAAGCCATCTCTCCAGCCCCCTTTTCTCATTTAAATGGGTTTTTAGTGGGCTTTTTCTTTTTGCTTGTGGATCTGTAAATTGGTGTGCATGGCATATGAATGTGTAAGTGCCTCGCAGCACCCCAGGTGCTCGCCTGTGGGCAGAGCAGGATATTGGTTGTCCTGCCGTTGCTTTTCTGCCCATTCTTACTTCTGAGCTGGAGTCTTATTGATGCTGGAGCTGCTGCTTCTCTCAAGCCTGGGGAATTCCCTGCTATCCGCTCCCCTTTGCCAGTCTCAAGTTACTGGCATGCACAGCCATGCCCAGCTATTTAAGTGGATCTGGAGATTTGAACTGTGGTTTCAGGCCACCTCAGGCCCACCTTCATGCTTGCCCAGGAAGTGCACTTAACTGCTCCACCATCTCTCTCCAGCTCCATTAGTGGGTTTTAAGAGCTACAATTTTTTAAAAGACTTTTAAAAAACATTATTTACTTACAATCAGAGAGAGAATGGGTGCACTAGGGCCCCTAGCCACTACAAACGAACTCCAGATGCATGTCCTCCCTTGTGCATCTGGCTTACATGGGTTCTGGAGAATCAAACCGGGGTCCTTTGGCTTTGCAGGCAAACCCCTTAACCACTAAGTCATCTCTCCAGCCCAGAGCTATGATTTTTAATGTCTTGGTCAGTAGGATTTTCAGTTATTTTCTCCTATTTTGAAGGTTGAGTTTAGATTTTCTTGATGATGCTTTATATTGTGTAAGTTTTTTTTGATGAAGCCCATGTATTTTTAGAAAATTCATTTACCTTGTGTGTATGTATACATACATACACACACACACGCATATATATACACTATTTCATACACACACACACACACACACACACACACACACACGACACAGTAGGGCCTGTTGCCACTGCAACAAACATCAGTTTAGTTATGGGAAACTTAAGAACTGAACCTGGGCATTTGCAAGCAAGTGCCTTGAACCACTGAGCCCTTCAGTTTTTATTTAATTTCTGCTTGTGTAGGGGGTATATGCACATGTACATGCCCTTGTGGCACCATACACACTTGACTGCCATGGCTGGAGTGGAGTGACAGCCTGATACCCCAACTCGCATCATGTCTGATCATTTTGAGCTGGAGTTCCTTTCCCGTTCTGGAGCTTGGGGGTTCCGTTCTTTTCCTGGTCTCTGCTCCCCTTCAGGACTTGGGTTGCAGGTGTGGGTGGTGACACCAGCTATTTACAAGAGAACTGGAGATTTGAACTTGGGAGGTCTCAGGTCCCCATGCCTTCATGCTTGGGCCTGAAGTGCACCTAGCCTCTGGACATCTCTAGCCTTGTCCTCTTTGGTTGCTTTGTGCTCTTTGTGCTGTTTCTCATGTAGCAGGTCAGGAATCATTGCAAGCCCAAACCCAAGCCTTTACTTTTTCTCCTCACACATCTAGGTCAGCGGCCAACTTTGAGTCCGTTTTTGTGTTTGCTATAGGAGGGGTCCACATTCTTTGTTTTGTATGTGGATTTCCAGTTTTCTGTGCACAATTGGTTGAAAAGGCACTAATATTTTTATGTAAGCTTTCTATTCATTTGGAACATACACTGTAAAATACTGTAATGAGCCACCAGCTTCAGGAGTTAACATCATTTTCCCATGTTTTCTTTTTGGTCTGTTCCAATCTTGGCTATTTCTTCTTAAAGTAAAAACCCATGTTAAAGCTATGGGTGTTGGCACATGCCTGTAATCCCAGCACTTGGGGGACGAGGCTGGAGAACCAGGAGTTCAAAGTCACCTTGGGCTATATAAGACACTGTCCCCCAAAGATTGAAATATTGTTTTCTGCATGATTGTTTTGCATAGCTAAGATTGAATTACTGTTAAAATATGTAAAACTTTTGTCAAATTAATTTAACACTTTTCACCCCGTAAGAGGGAACTTAAGGCTACTTAAGAATTCAAAATTTTAGCTAGTGCAGTTAGCACATGCCTATAATTCTAACATTTGGGAAATGGAGGCAGGAGGATCAGTAGTTCAAGATTGACCTGGGCTACATGAGATCTGTCTCAAAAAAACCCAAACTGGGGACTAGGGAGGTAGAACAATAGTTAAAAGCGCTTGTTATGCAAGCATGAGAACCTGAGAGGGCCGAACACCATGTCAAGAGCTACGTGTTCACAGATATCTACCCCAGTCCTGGAGAATTTCTGTGGCTTGCTGACTGGAGGAAAAAAATGGCAATAACTAGCAGAGCATGGTGCCTCACACCTTTAATCCCAGCACTCGAGAGGCAGAAGTAGGAGGATCACTGGATGAGGTCAGCCTGGGACTGACTCCACAGTGAATTCCAGGTCAGCTTGAGGTAGAGTGAGACCCTACCTCAAAAAAAGAGAAGTGAAACCAGCAGCTCTGGCTCAGTGTGACTGTTTCAAGGTAACAGGCAGAGGAGTGAAATGAGGACCCAAGTCACTGATGTTCTCCACTGGCCTCTGTAAGCATGAGCACAGCGTGCGTGTATGTGTACATATATGTGCATACAGTACATATCACACACCATAACACATACGCAATACACATGCATGCAGGAAAAAAAACACATTTCTGTCACATGTGGTACTCTAGCCTGCAATCCCAGCATATGGAGGCTGAAGCAGGATTGCCTCAAGTTTTAGGCCAGTGTGGGCTACAATGACCCTATCTTAATACATGTATATGTAGATAAAATCATTGCTTTAATTAGTTTCTCATTAATACATCATCTGTTGTGTACAACATATCAGTATTGCAGACTGTTTGACTAGTTTATTTTTAGAGAGAACCGTCGCCAGTAGAACTTGACATCCATTGCTTCTAGCTGTGTATTTTCCCTTCTCCTACACTGCCTGATGAGGGCTTTTGTCTTTTAGGTACATCCCGACAGCAGCTGCATTCGGTGGCTTGTGCATTGGTGCGCTGTCAGTGTTAGCTGACTTCCTTGGGGCCATTGGATCTGGCACTGGAATTCTGCTTGCAGTCACTATTATTTATCAGTATTTTGAAATATTTGTCAAGGAACAGGCTGAAGTTGGTGGGATGGGTGCTTTGTTTTTCTAAATGTTAAACTATTTCTTTGTGTGAAAGGGAAATTATTTTGACATTGTTTTTTGTCAAATAATGCTGGTTCCCCTTTTCTTCCCTCAGTTTCTTGTTTTCAAGTGCTAAGTGTCCCATTTCTGAAATGGGCCCCAAGCTAAGCCTGTGTGCAGCGTTAGTACCGGCTGCCTTAAAATTGAAGTTTACATTATTCGTTAAAAATGTCCATCTAGTGTTGCCTGTGATGCTGGAAACTGATGCATCTGCCTTGCTGTGTTAAGTCAGGACAGTGAGACGGTGACTTGGATTAACTTTGCACACAACATTCAAAGCACTGAATATCACCCCCTTGTTTAAAAATAAATGTAGTTCAAATTGCCACCTTACAGTATTTTTGAACTTATCTAATGAGTTCTGGAACATTTATATCTATATTTTAGATAATTTTTATACTTTTTTAACTCATAGTATCCATGTTCTCTACCCTCCCTCACCAACCTCATCCACTTTTAATTTGTCTTTTCCCAAAGATGCTACTCAGCTCAGATGGGCAAAATCAAGCATTGAAGTATTGATGTCACTAGAAACAACTGCTTCTAATTATGCTCCCCGTTTGTCACTTCGGTTTTCTCAGTGACAGCATAATCAGTGCTGTTTGACAGTATTGGCTTGCTTTCCACTTCCAGCTAGTCACCTGAGAGAGAATGCTCTTTCAAGATTCTATGCCCCAATTGTTTTCTTTCTCTTTTAAATCCCTAAGCAAAGATCCAATTCTCAAGCACTGCTTGTAGTTCAGTGGGGCTAGACAATGAGTAATTCACACTAGAAGTTTATGTCTGTTGTTATACTTATAGCAAACAGTAGACAATAAACTTTTATTTAATAAAACTGTTTCATTTGTGTTGTAAAAATAAAGAAACATGATATTAAATGTTATCTTAAGATTATTTGTATAGATTTATTGTATTTATACAGAGCCCATCCTGAGATGCCTATTGAAAGACTTGATCAAGTATAATTATACTTTAAATTATGGAAAGGCAGCGACCAGTTGAAGGGCACTCATTTTTGTTTTAAAAAATATTTTTATTTATTTTCAAGGAAGGGGGAGAGAGTGAGTGTTTGTGTGTGTGCGCGCGCGCATGTGTATACGTATGGGTGTGCCAAATCCTCCTGTCACAGCGTATGAACCATGCAACACTTTGTGCATCTACTATTACGTGGGTACTGGGGAATTTAATCCAGGCTGTCAGGCATTGCAAGCAAGCACTTTAACCACTGAGTCATCTCTCCAGCCCTATTTTTTGCTTTGTTTGTTTGTTTTTGGTTTTTCGAGGTAGGCTTTCACTCCAGCTCAGGCTGAACTGGAATTCACTATGTATTCTCAGGGTGGCCTTGAACGCACAACGATCCTTCTACCTGTCTCCTGAGTGCTGGGATTAAAGGTGTGCACTACCATGCCTGGATTTCCAGCCCTGTTTATTTTTAAAATTTATTTGTGAGTAGAGAGACTGGACAGAGAGGAGGGACAGAATTCATTGCCTCTGCAAATGAACTCTAGATGTGTGCGCCATTTTGTGCATTTGGTTTACATGGGTACTGGGGAATTGAATCCAGGTCAGTAGGCTTTACTGCTGAGCCATCTCCCCAGCCCAAAGGACACTCATTTAAAAAGATAGATTTGAAAAGGGACAGGAAAACTGTCTTAAAACATACCCTAGTCTCCCAGTTGAAATTACACATTTTGGGGGAAGTATTTTAGAGTATGTGTTTTATTTTAAAAAAAAAAATGCAAGCAAAGTCAGGTGTGGTGGTACATGCCTTTAACCCCAGCACTCGGGAGGCAGAGGTAGGAGGATCGCTGTGAGTTCAAGGCCACCCTGAGACTACATAGTTAATTCCAGGTCAGCCTGGGCCAGAGTGAGACCCTACCTCAAAAAACCAAAAAATAAAAATAAAAAAAAATTTAAAAAGCAAACAGCAAATTTAAGGTCAGTCTGGGCTAGAACAAGACCCTACCTCAACCCCCAAACAAGAAAGATGTCATTTTCAGAAATACAGGCTTCAATCTTCAATCATTTTCTTACTAATCACAGGAGGTAGGTTTTATGTAGTATAGCACAGGATTTCAAAGCTGAGTAATCACAGTGCAAGATAAAGTGAGCAGGCTTGAAGCAGAGGTTATCTGATGGCAGTGACCACTGCGACCAGTGTTAGTTAGAACAGCTGCTTTTGTTCTTTTCTCCTGAAGAAGGCAAAAAAAAGGCTTTTAAAAAATGCAGGCAAGGGTGTGGTGGCGCACACGTTTAATCCCAGCACTCAGGAGGCAGAGGTAGGAGGATTGCTGAGAGTTCAAGGCCACCCTGAGAATACAGAGTGAATCCCAGGTCAGCCTGGGCTAGTGTGAGGCCCTACCTTTAAAAAAAAAAAGCAAGCAGGCAAAAAACTTTAAACAATGTTGTAGAGTGAAAGCATCTAAACTGCCAATTCTCAAACATCAAACCCCCAGGTAGATCCTTTTGAGGTATACAGATAGAATGAATGGCCCTAGGGATAGCTTCTAGGAATTATCTGTCACTTTTCTAAGTTGCACTCTTGGGAAGGGACAGACAGGGTGAGATGACAGACCTTATATTTCAGACAATATTAGGTCATTTCCATTGGAAGTGGCTTTGGGAGAACTGGCTTCTGTTAGACTCTGTTTGTTTTTTTTTTTAATTTATTTTATTTATTTGAAAGAGAAGAAGAGAGAGAATGGATGCATTAGGGCCTCTAGCCTACAAACAAACTCCAGATGTGTGTGCCCCCTTGTGCATCTGGCTTATGTGGGTCCTGGGGAACTGAACCTGGGTCCTTTGGCTTTGCAGGCAAGCACCTTAACCACTAAGCCATCTCTCCAGCCCAGAGTCTGTGTCTTAAAAAAGGGAGTAATGTGGGAAATTTCTGAGTGGATCCTTGAAAACTTGGAAAAAGCTTAAGATCTTTGGAGAATTACAGTGCCCTCCCATCACTAACTATGAGGACTTTTATACTACTAAAGGGATAGATGCCCAGGGAAGGCTGCTATGTATTAAGTAGCTGGATCTTAACTTTCAGATTTATAGGAAAGCAAGACTCAAAAGTAAAGTTCCATAATTCTTTCCATCTTTGTTGAAGTCTAATGTAAAGGCTTATTGCAGAACTGAAAAGCAATTAAACCCTGGAGTTGCTGGAAGCTATGGAAGTCAATACAAGAACTAAATAAGTCACTTAAGAGAGCAAGAAAATGCTCAAGGAATACTGGTGAAACACTTGGTCAATGGACTTTAAGAATGGCATGCACCAGAGACCATTCTCTTTAGTTTGTTTTGGATTGCAGGTATTAGTTAACCTTATTGCCTACACATGGCTTGACAAGGTAACAGTGCTCCAAACCATGTCTATCTGTGGATTTGGCTTTAGAAAATAAAGTATTTTCTGAGGTAAACATAAAAAAACCAAACTGCAGAGTATATGCACACTTGACGGAAGGGCCCTGAGTTTTCATTAGCTTTGGTATAATTAAGCATTAGCTTAGGGCTGGAGAGATGGCTTAGAAGCTAAGGCGCTCACCTAAGAAGCCTAAGGACCCAGATTTGGTTCTCCAGAACCCACATAAGCCAGATGCACATTGTGGCACATGCTTCTGGAATTTGTTTGCAGTGGCCAGAGGCCCTGGTACACCCATTTATATTCTCTCTCTCTCTCTAATAAATATGTAAATAATAAAATATTTTTTTAAAAAGCATTAACTTAAAAAAACAAACAACTTTTGGGGGCTGGAGAGATGGCTCAGTCATTAAAGCACTTGCCTGCAATGCCTAATGACCCTAGTGCATCTGGAGTTTGTTTGCAGTGGCTGGAGACCCTGGTGTGCCCATTCTCTTTCTCTCTGTGCAAATAAATAAGAATATTGAAAGAACTTTTTTGTTTGTTTTGGTTTTTCGAGGTAGGGTCTTGCTCTAGCCCAGACTGACCTGGAATTCACTCTGTAGTCTCAGGGTGGCCTCGAACTCACGGCAATCCTCCTACCTCTGCCTCCCGAGTGCTGGGATTAAAGGCATGCGCCACCACACCCAGCTAGAACTTTTTAAAAAATTATTTTTTATTTTTTTGAGAGAGAGGGAGAAACAGGCAGAGAGAGAATGGGCACGCCAGGGTCTTTCAGCCACTGAATGAACTCCAGATGCATTTGCCCCTTTGTGCACATGTGCATCACTTTTGCCTCTGGCTATATGTGGGACCTGGAGATTTAAACAGGCATTCTTAGGCTTTCCAGGCAAGCACCTTAACCAATAAGCCATCTCTCCACCTCAAGAACTTTTTTTTTTACTTGAGAAACCATTACATTGGTGAATCTTTAGGAATTATGTGCCTATAAAGATACTAAATGTATTTCTAAAATTATTTTTGAGATAGGGATTCACTTTGTAGATCAGGATGGCCTTAAACTTGGGATCCTTCTATTTCAGTCTCCCAAGAAGCTGAGATTACAGGCATTTGCCATCACACCTGGCTCAATATTTACTATAAATTTTATTGTGTTGATTTTTTACATCCTTCCCTAACCAAATTTTATATAGTAGTAAATCATTCAATTAGGAGAAACCAAGGAATTCCCTATAGGGGAGTCTCTCTTTTTGGAGGGGTGGGTTTCAAGGTAGGGTCTCACTCTAGCCCAGGCTGACCTGGAATTCACTATGCAGTCTCAGGATGGCCTCAAACTCACAGCGATCCTCCTACCTCTGCTGCCCACATGCTGGGATTAAAGGCGTGTGCCACCACACCCGGCTTTTTTTTTTTTTTTACTGTTAAAACACTACTGCAATGAACAGCTCTTTGCAATGTCAACTACCTAACTTTTTACTTTAGGGGTTGAGGGTGTGAATAGTTGACCTAATTTGTAACTCAAGTCCGTAATCTTAAGAAATCCCCGTATCTTCCCAACTAGAATAAAATGTTTTCAAAAACTAGAGTAAGCATAGCTATCTGCATTTATGTTTTCTTTTCATTATTATTAGCTAGCATTTAACAAGCTTAAATGAAAGTTACATCCTGTGTGTAATTACAGTCCCATACCACCAACATGCATTCTGTGCTTTTATTTTTATGAAAAAGCTGATTTCTACATTCAACTACATTGAATACAAAGTCTTTGTAATATAGGCCTGGAGTCTCATTTACCAAAACATGGCTAGTGTCCTCTTTGGCCTTAAAATTTCAGGAACGGCACTTCAAATGGCTTCGTGTTTGCATGTTTCAGCGCCAGAGCATAGGAGTAGACTCTGGCATCCACTGTGAGATGTTCTTCAGCAACCAAAGCTAATGAAGCAAAGAAACAATTTGGAGACACACTAACATTAGTCCAGTGATTTACTGAATGCCACTTTCCATGCTAGATGCCTGTGATAGGTTTTCTGCCTTCAAAGTTATTACTCTAGAGGAATAATGGATTACAGAATCAGGAATACTTTTCAGTCTATGGCAAGAGCATCAGGGATATTACTTGTTACAACTGCAGAATTGTATGCTTGCAGATCCAAGTATTTTATTTAGTCAGGGAGGAGGGTTGGCACCTGGATAAGTATCCAGTGTTTTGTTCAGGTGTTCAAGTGTCCACTCCAGCGCTACAGTCCACAGGGTCACTGTGCTCAGCACTGGAGGAATACTATCAAGAATGTGGGGTTCTCAGAACCCCATTGCAGTAGGGTGTAGTGACTGCATGATAGTGGTGGTTCGGCTTTGAGTCTGTTTCCTTTTTCCTAGCCACTTGTCTGGAAACAAGCTCAAAGATGTTTTGACCCTTGAAGGCGGGGCTCACATCCTATTCTGTATACGGCAGGTACTTGGTTAAGTGCTGGATGCTACTCTTTGTGGCAGATGGATCTCTTGCACCTTAAATGTTCCTTGCTGAAGAAATGTTTGGTTACTTAACCTAGGTGACTGATTAGCTTTTGCTTCTAAGACCAGAAAGGAAGTTAAATTAAGTATGCAAGAGAAGGAATTTTTTCCTCCTACTATAAAGAGATCAAAACTTCTTTACTGACTGTGGTAGTTTGAATAGATGGCCCCCAATATATTCAGTGTTTTATTAGTTTGTTGTTTACATCTGCATCCACCTGGCTGGATGCAATGTCCCTGGGCGGATCTTAAGGTGTGGTGGTGGGTTTGAGATTTCAATCTAAAGATATGCAAAGTGTGCCTAGAGGAGTTCCTGAGGTGTCCTGTGCTGTGTGGCTTTTGGCTTTGCTCTCTGTGATTGGTCCTATGAAGGCAGGCCAACTTCTGCCATTATGGAACTTCCCCTGGATCTGTAAGCTACAATAAATATCCTTTCCTCCATAACTGTGCCTGGTCTGGAAGTTCATCTCAGCAAACCGGAATCTGTCTGCTACATAACCTAGGTGAACTGATTATCTTTTGCTTCTAAGACCAGAAAGGAAGTTAAATTAAGTATGCAAGAGAAGGAATTTTTTTTCTCCTACTATAAAGAGATCAAAACTTCTTTACTGACATAGAATGTTTTTCTCAAATTTTCAAACTCTATTACTTCAAAAATAAAACTAACACTGGTCAGTTGTAGTTTTATACAAGTTTCTAGGCATTTGACCTTAATGAGATAAATAAAGGAATTGTATTTAATATTCTATTTGTAAGAGATGGGACAGAGAAAAGAAAGTTGGGTAGTATCTTAAAAATGCTTACCATCAAGTCTATTCAGCAGGTCATTCTTTGGTAAAGAAATTACTTCTATAAATTCTAAACAAACAAAGTGGCAAGTGAACACCAAGCTGACAAACAGGAGCCTACCAAACAACCCAAAATGTCAGCAGCTGTTCCCACTACCAGCGGCCACTGGCCAGCCACTGGAAGTTGAATAACATACCTCCATCCCCTGAAAAGAAGCAGAAGGAAGAACATTTTAGAATGTCCAGTAATGAATGGCACAACTTCGGAAGACTTTAGTGTAGGACAGATAAGAATATAACAAAAATCCAAGTCTCAGTAAACTTAACTTAAATCATGGTAAAGTTAATTTCAATAGTATAAAATTAATTTCCAAGCATTTGACAGCAAATTTTAAAACCATTTTCTGTAATTCATGTTTCTTTACACATGTATCTGCAGTAAAATACACATAACAAGATTTATCATTTTAGGGGGCAAATTAAATAGCTCAGTGGTTAAAGGTGCTTGCTGGAAAAGCCTGAGGCATGGGTTCAATTTGCTAACGCCCATGTAAAGCCGGACTCCAAAGTGCAGACTAGTTTAGAGTTTGTTTTCAGCAGCAACAGGACATGGTGTACCCATACGCATGCTCTCAAATAAGTAAATATATATTAAAATTTTTATCATTTTAACCTTTTTTTTGCAAGGTAGGGTCTCACTCTAGCCCAGGCTGACCTGGAATTCACTATGTTGTTTCAGGGTGGCATTGAGCTCATGGTGATCTCCTACTTCTGCCTCCTGAGTGCTGGGATTAAAGGCGTGTACCACCACACCTGGCTCATTTTAACCATCTTTAAGCAGTATTAAATAGCTTTCATAATGCTGTGCAATCGTCATCATTCTTAGTGTCCTGAACAGTAACTCCTCATCCCCAGTGATCTTCACTTTCTCTTTCTATGAGTTTGTCATCACTAGCTACTTCATGTAAAGATCGTCACCCGTTTGCCCTTTTATGTCCTGTTCATTTCACTCAGCACAGTATTATCATGATTCATTCATTGTGAAGCAGGTTTTATTCTTTAAGGCTGAATAATCACTATATCTGTATGTGATTTATTATTATTATTATTATTATTATTATTATTATTATTATTTGGTTTTTCAAGGTAGGGTCTCACTCTGGTCCAGGCTGACCTGGAATTAACTATGTAGTCTCAGGGTGGCCTCGAACTCTTGGCGATCCTCCTACCTCTGCCTCCCAAGTGCTGGGATTAAAGGCGTGCGCCACCACGCCCGGCCTTGTATGTGATATTTTGATTAGTCACTGCTGATGGACTCTTGAGTTGGTTCCAGTTGTGAGTGATGCTGCTATCAACATGGGTATATAAGGATCTGAACCTCTGCTTTCAATTCTTTTTAGTTTAAATGCTGGGTCACACTGTAATTTTGCAGTTTAAAGAATTTTTTTTTTACTTATTTGCATGTGTATGTGTGCATGTGTGTCCAGACACTTGCACCATTTTTTGTGTCAGGCTTTAATGGGTGGTTGGAGAAGTGAACCTGGACCAGCAGACTTTGCAAAGAAAAGCCCTTCACTGCTGTGCTATCTCCCAAGCCCCCTAGATTAACTTTTTGAGGACTTCCAAATGGTCTTCCATGGCATAGTACATTTGCAGTTTAAAAATCAAATATTTAAAACTGGCTGCAATGGGATCCTGAAACAGGGACAGTTTACATAGGTAAAGAATTAACAGGATTATCAGTCAAACATTATTTACCATAATACGTGTGTGTATGTATACATACACACCCCTTTTAAAGGGGTGAGAGAAAGGATAGGGAATTAATAAAGGCATTAAACCTTTTGAATCCCAACTTGCTGAGAAGTATTTTAGAGCAAAGAATATCCTAACAGATTGTCTAAATACAGAATTCAGTAAGAGTAGTTGATACGCCAGTCTGGCATAGGAGGTTGGAGACCAACGGGGTTTTGAAGCTTCTCACTTTATGGTTAGGTCTGTGGTTCATGGTAAGGGGGAATAAGTGTCTTGCAGGAAGGAAGCATAAAGATCAACAGAATGCTAAAAGGGAAATGCCACCATTAGAGAAGTAGACGAGTCCTAATCAAGAATGTGTGGATGACTGATTCTTTTCATGGAAACTAAACAAATTAAAAGATATTTAATGATATTAATGTAGCCAGAACACTCACCTGGTTTTGGCTTAGGCCTTACGTTTTCTGCATCATCACCATTGATGTTTACTGTCACAACATGTGTGGTGCAGTTTGATAAACCTGGGTCCATACACACAGCTATGAAAAGAAGTGACAACTCATCTTAAGAAATCAAGCAGGTACTTTAGTCCCTTGTCACCTATTTCACTACTTAAATGTCGTAGGAACATGATGGGGCACAGGATTCAGGCAGTACAGAACTGAATCAAGAACATTACGCTTTAGCATATCTAGTCAGTAATACTATAGGACCATAGAGCACGTATGTACTAAGTTCTTAAAATATCCCCAGAATTTCTGAGTGAAGTTTGGTTAAGCTAGACAGGATAATTTGTTCCAATAAGTTCCAAGTGGGGGAGAAATAAAGCATTGAAGGGCATGACATACAAAAGATGTGAGTAAATAAGACTGTTGGGAATTCTGAAAGAACTTAGTTTCTTAATTTTCTAATTTCAAGACCTTCTTATTCAAACTCTTCTTATGGAGAAAAGCTCATAGACGGAGTTCAATCTCCCCACCCCACCAGCTTTTTAAAAAATGTTTTATCTAGCCGGGCATGGTGGCACATGCCTTTAATCCCAGCACTTGGGAGGCAGAGGTAGGAGGATTGCCGAGAGTTCAAGGCCACCCTGAGACTACATAGCGAATTCCAGGTTAGCCTGAACTAGAGTGAGATCGTACCTTAAGAAAACCAAAATAAATAAACAAATTAATTAATTAAATTAAATTATTTGAGACAGAAAGAGGCACACAGAGAGAGAGAAAGAGAGAAAGTATGGGTTTCCAGTGTCTCTTGCCAATGTAAACGAACTCCAGACACGTGCCACATTGTGCATCTAGCTTTATGTGGGCAGTAGCGAATTGAACCTGGGCCAACAGGGTTTGCAAGCAAGTGCCTTTAACCACTGAGCTATCTCTCCAGTCTCCCCTCCTTCTTTAAAAAATATTTTATTTATTTATTTGCAAGGAGACGGAGAGAGAGAGATAGACAGAATGGGCACAGCTGCTGCAAATGAACTCGAGATGTATGCACCACTTTGTGCATCTGGTTTTATGTGGGTACTAGGGAATCGAACCCAGGTTGTTAAGCATTGCATGCAAGTGCCTTAACCATCTCTCCAGCCCCCTTTTTTATTTTTATCAGAGGAAAGAATTGGTTCACCAGAGCCCTCAGATACTACAAACTTCAGATGTGTGTGCTACCTAGTGCACATGTGCCGCCTTGCATGCTTGCATCATCTTGTGTGTCTGGCTTACGTGGGACCTAGAGAGTGGAACATGGGTCCTTGGGCTTCATAAGCAAGCACCTTAACTGCTAAGCCATCTCTCCAGCCCCCAACCCCTTTTTTTGAAGAGGATTTTGAGATAGGGTTCAACTATACACTTCAGGCCAACCTCAAACTTGCAATCTTCCTGTGTGAGGTATGTGTGTGCCACTATACACAGCTGGAGACCAATCTATGAATTCTGTCTACTGAATTAGTTGAAATAAAAGTCACTTGAATTCCAACCATAAAGATCCCTTAAAGAATCTTTTTTTTTTTTTTTTTTTTTTTTTTTTGGTTTTTTGAGGTAGGGTCTCACTCTAGCCCAGGCTGACCTGGAATTCACTATGTAGTCTCAGGGTGGCCTCAAACTCACAGCAGTCCTCCTACCTCTGCCTCCCAAGTGCTGGGATTAAAGGCGTGCGCCACACCTGGCTTTTCTCCCTCTCGCTTTTTATAAGGTATAGTCTCATTCTAGCCCAAGCTGACTTGGAACTCACTCTGTAGTCCTAGGCTGGCCTTGAACTCACAGTGATCCTCCTACCTCTGCCTCCTAATGCCAGGACTAAAGGCGTTCATCTTCATGCCCAGCTGTAATCAATCTTCTTACAGGAATTTATGGGTTAGTTTTCAAGCAATACAAACCTGGAGAACATTCTGCAACATCTCCTTTGTAGCCAGTTTCTTCCTCCAGCTCCCGAAGAGCAGCTGCTTCTGGGCTTTCATTGTCATCAATGAGACCTGGAGGATGATGGGGAAGCCATGGTTTCTTTATTTTTTTATTTTTTGGTTTTTCAAGGTAGGGTCTCACTCTAGCTCAGGCTGACCTGGAATTCATTATGTAGTCTCAGGGTGGCCTTGAACGCATGGCAGTCCTACCTCTCTCTGCCTCCCGAGTGCTGGGGTTAAAAGTGTGTGCCACCACACCTGGCAGCCAGGGTTTCTTTAAACCTCTTTTCTAATGTGGTAGCTAGGAGCCGAGTTTGAAGAGCCACTAGATTGTGGTCTTACAGATAAAATTAAGGCTTGCAATTTTTTAAGCTATATATACCTTAAAATATTACCTAATAAATATTATTTATTTGCGAGTAGAGAGAGAGAGAGAGAAAGACAGAATGGGCACACCAGGGCCTCTAGCTGCTGCAAATGAACTCCAGATACATGCACCACTTTGTGCATCTATTTTATGTTGATCCTGGGGAATGGAACCCAGGTCATTAGGCTTTGCAGGTAAGTGCCTGAACTGCTGAACCATGAGAATAAAACCCTTAACAGACTAAGTAGGTTTTGAAAGTTATCATTCATTCCTCTTGTTTATTTCTAGATGGTTTTTCTTTTCTTCCTTTCCTTTTTTTTTCCAGGCAGAATCTTCCAGCCCAGGCTGACCTGGAACTCACTCTGTAGCTCCAGGTGGTCTCCAATTTACAACGATCCTCCTACCTTAGCCTCCCAAGTGCTGGGATCAAAAACATGTGCCCCCAAGCCTGGTGGCAAGTGGCTTTAATGTGCCCATTTTTCTCCTTCTGTTTGCAAATAAATAATAAATACCTTTAAAAGAGTAAAATATAAGCTATTCAGTTTCTGCCCATGTTATCATGGGCTGGGCTTTCCCAGTGCTGGAGATGGAAAGCAGGCTTCATACATGCTAGGCAAATGCTCTACCTCTGAGCTATCCCTAGCTCCACCACTTTGGCTATAAATACAGATAGCCCATTATCCATGATCAGACGGGTGCAATGCAATAAAGGCTTAATACAGTGCACAGAATTCTGGACAGCTTCTCTACTGATCACTGGACTGAAAACAAAACCTCTACATGAAATTAAGAAAATTTGGGGGTTTGGATATAGATGGCAGATACAGCGGTCTTTTCCACTCATGGCTTTTGGAATTAAGAGTATAACCTAGTTATTGGAAACTTCCTGTCAGGTGAAGGGTAGTAGTGAAAGTGAAGAAAGTTGATCAACGAATAGCAATTACTAGAGACAAGACACACCACAGAAAGCCAGTCAGTTACCATGAGAGGGCGGCTCATAGCATCTGTGTGGGTTCAGGTGATTGTCGATGTGGCTGGGGGCTTGAGGGAGCTTCACTATAGAAATGGTTTTGGCTTACTTACAGCCACATGAGCAGATGAAAGGTGTTAAAAGATGTAAGCCCTGCCATCCTCAGGCTTTGCCTTGGGCCAGGCCAGTGGACCCTGAAAGCAATGGGTGCTGAGTTACTCACCTGCAGGGAACTCTAGGCAGTAGCCACCCATTGGTGGTCGGAACTGTTTCACCAGAACAATACACTCATAGTGAAGAGTTCTTTGTAGCACTGGGATGATTGATACACCTGTCAAAAAGAAACAAAGCCAAAAATTTCTAAGAAAGGAGCTCAGAACAAGCCAAGAAAACCTTCAGATCTGAAGTGAAACCCTCACATTTTAAGGCACTTAGCACCCAAAATCCACTCTGAATTAGCCAGTAAGCATTAAGAAATTAAATTTGTAGTGCTAGCAGTTATCACTGGAAGCTAATCTCATTTAAAATTGTAAATCAAGGGCTGGAGAGATGGCATAGCAATTAAGACATTTGCCTGCAAAGCCAAAGGATCCCTGTTTGACTCTCCAGACTCCACGTAAGGGGGGGCGCATGCATCTGGAGTTCATTTTCAGTGGCTAAAGGCCCTAGTATGCCCATTCTCTATCTGTGCCTTTTTCTCTCAAATAAATAAAATATATATTAAAACATTGTAAATCAAGAAAAATAATCACAGTGCTAGGACGATGGCTCAGTTGATAATAGTGCTTGTTGCTCAAGCATGGGGACCAGAGTTCTGATTCCTAGCACCTGTGTAAAAGCCAGATGAGATAGTGTGTGTCTATAATCCCAGCACTGGGGAAGTGGAGAGAAGGGATTCCTGGGGCTTATAGCAAGCTAGTCTAACTGAACCATTGATCTCCAGGTTCAGTGAGACCCTGTCTCAAAAAATAAGATGGAAAAAAGTAGATGGTAGAGCCGGGTGTGGTGGCACATGCCTTTAATCCCAGCACTCGGGAGGCAGAGGTAGGAGGATCGCCGTGAGTTCAAGGCCACCCTGAGACTACATAGTTAATTCCAGGTCAGCCAGAGTGAGACCCTACCTCAAAAAACCAAAAAAAAAAAAAAAAAAAGTAGATAGTAAACCCTGTTGCTGGAGATACCACATGCTTTGGCTGCAGGACTGAGAGAGAAAGCTTGACCTGAGATAGAAGCTTCCTCTCTGCCATTGAGCTTGCATTACTGCTAGACGGTCCCATGTACCCAGCGGACCCAATGGGCTACACAATCGACCAGCCAGGCAAACTGTGCCTACTACTGTTATGGGAGTAACCAACTGCTTTCAGACTGAACTTGAGGCACTCTCCTACTGAAAACTTAGTCAGAAGTCTGTGGATGGGGGGCTATAGGTCCTAAGAGAACCGAATACTGTTGATGGACTAAATGGATATGTTGTGCCCATCAAAGTACCCTCTAAATATTTATTTAGTTAGTTTTTCTTTTTGAGGTAGGGTCTCACTCTAGCCCAGGCTGACCTGGAATTCACTATGTAGTCTCAGGGTGGCCTGGAACTCACAGCAATCCTCCTACCTCTGCCTCCCGAGTGCTGGGATTAAAGGTGTGCACCACCACACCCAGCTAAATATTTATGTTTATGCCAGTATATTTGTGCTGCTCTCAGCTTTGGTTAGAGAGGATTCTACTGTACTGGGTGGCAAGTACTAGGGAGATTCAAAACTCGTCAAAGTGCTGAGAATAACTGCTGCTGAATGGTCAGCACTAAATGGGACATCTATATCATCTCCATGGCCCAGCGGACACTGCGAGAGAGGAAGTGGACAGAATGTAAGCACACAGTGGGGAGTTCTCTGGATACTGTCTTTTGTAATACCATGGCTGTTTCATTCATGCGGTCACAGTGGCTATCACTGCTTGAACAAGATTGGGCTAATTAACATTCCATCATAGATGGTAGAGCTTGGAGGGCCCCTCCCCTCCCTGAGGAGTTACTGAGTCAGAGATTGCTGGGGAGGGGGCATTTTCTTCAGCAGTGTCATCATTGCTAACTTGCCTATGCTCAGTAAATGGCCTCCACCCACACTCATGCAAGCAGCCAGTTAAACTCAGTGGGAAACACACACACACACACACACACACCCTAAGCAGAAGGGGATTAGTTGAGAAGGGTTCAGTGAGAGAGAAGGTAAGTTAACAACTTTTTTTTTTCAAATTTTATTTATTAATTTTTTTTTTGTTGTTTATTTTTTATTTATTTATTTGAGAGCGACAGACAGAGAGAAAGAGGCAGATAGAGAGAGAATGGGCACATCAGGGCCTCCAGCCACTGCAAATCAACTCCAGATGTATGTGCCACCTTGTGCATCTGGTCCTGGGAAATCAAGCCTTGAACCAGGGTCCTTAGGCTTCACAGACAAGCACTTAACCACTAAACCATCTCCAGGCCCTATTTATTTATTTTGCAAGCAGAGTGAAGCAGACAGACAGACAGAAAGAATGGGCATGCCAGGTCCTCTAGCAGCTGCAACTCCAGATGCATATGCCACTGTTCATTTGGCTTTATGTGGGTACTGGGGAATCAAACTTAAGTTGTTCGGCTTTGCAGGCAAGCATCTTAACACTGAGCCTTCTCACCAGCCTAGTAACAACTATTACATAAAATAAAAGAAAAAGAAAAGGAAAAAAAAGAAGCCAGGCACGGTGGGGCACGCCTTTAATCCCAGCACTCAGGAGGCAGAGGTAGGAGGATTGCCATGAGTTCGAGACCACCCTGAGACTACAGAGTGAATTCCAGGTCAGCCTGGGCTAGAGTGAGACCCTACCTCGGAAAAAAAAAAGATAAGAGCCTCTGGCTGGACTCACTTCCCGAAATTAGAGCTTGCTGTTTTGTGTGAGTCCAGGGAGTTCCCTGGTCTCTACTCCTTTTTGTGGAACTACAGTTCAGGCATACATGGTCATGTTTACGTGGGATCTAGAGATGCAAACTTGGGCAGTTGCAGGCCCTAGGTCCTCATGCTTACACAAGAAGTACACTTAACTACTGATCCATCTCTCCAGCCCTCCACTCTTTTTTACTGGTATATTGTTAAAGCCAGGTGTGGTGGCACACACCTTTAATCCCAACACTCAGGAGGCTGAGTTAGGAGGATCACTGTGAGTTTGAGTCCAGGCTGGGTCTACATAGTGAATTCTACCTACATCAGCTTGGGCTAGAGCAAGACCATACCTTGAACCCCCCCCCCAAAAAAAATTGTTACAATCTTTCTGCTTATTCTTCCTTTTTTTTTTTTTTTAACATACACAGACACAGCACGTACTTCCAACTATATTGATGTGTATTTGGCTATTAAGGTTAGTACAACTGGGCTGGAGAGATGGCTCAGTGGTTAAGGCACTTGCCTTAACCCCAGTACCCATGTAAAGCCAGATGCACAAAGTAGCACATGCATCTAGAGTTCATTTGCAGTGGCTGGAGGCCCTGGTCCATCCATTCTTAACAATCTATGGTGAACAGAATGACTCTCTTCTTTCTATCTCTCTCTGCTTGCAAATAAATAAATAAAAATATTTTAAAAATCAGTATATCTTATAGCTGGGTGTTGGTGGCACACACCTTTGATCCCAGCACTTGGGAGGCAGAGGTAGGAGGATCACCATGAGTTCAAGGCCACCCTGAGACTACATAGTGAATTCCAGGATTCCAGGTCAGCCTGGGCTAGTGAGACCCTACCTTGAAAAACCAAAAAAAAAAAAAAAAAGTATATCCTACCCCTAAAAACACTGTTCTAAGCTTAGAAAACAGGAGTCAAAAGTTACTTACAGGGCTGGAGAAATGGCTTAGCAGTTAAGGCGTTTGCCTGCGAAGCCAAAGGATCCCGGTTCAATTCTCCAGGACCCATGTAAGCCAGATGCACATGGGGCACATGCATCTGGAGTTCATTTGCAGTGGCTAAAGGCCCTGGCATGCCCATTCTCTCTCTCTCTGTCTGCTGTCTCATCTATCTCTCTCTCTCTGCTTGCAAATAAATAAATAAATTAATTAATTTTTTAAAAAGCTACTTACAAAGAAGTTTTAGTTGCATGGCATTGCAAAAATTATAGATTCACAGGTAAAAGATTATTACTGCAGGTCACTATGCTGAGATCTCCGCTCACATGAAGCCCCCACAGTCATGCATGCCAATCTCCTTTACAAAGAGCTATCACAATCCTACCATCAGCAGTCTGTCCCTTTCTGGTTGTCCGTTTCACCGTTTCCCAAGTTCTGTGCAGGCAGAGAAGAAAGAAACAATCATTAGTGCCAAAGAATGTTCCTGGGTTTTCTGTATACACCGGAACTTCATAAACACAGTGCATGCAAATGACTACTGAAATCTGTCAAACAGGATCAAAACAATAAAGATCTGTATCTCAAAAACACCCAAATGCCCTTTCTTCTTTCCTTCCTTTCTTTTTTAGAGGCAGTCTCACTCTGGCCTAGGCTGACCTGGAACTCACTCTGTAACCCAGGCTGGCCTCAAACTCACAGCAATCCTACCTCAGCCTCCCAAGTGCTGGGATCACAGGCATGAGCCACTCTGCCCAGCTTGCTCTTTCTTACAGGTTACGTGAGTACAAAGAGAACTGTTGCTACCCTGCATCTAAGCCTTTGGTTGCTATCTAAGCAGAAAGCCTGCTGAGTAGTGAAGTTACTGCACACTCAATGCTTTGGTTTGGATCATCAGTCTATGGTGAGCGGCACAGCTGGTATTACAGCTGCAGAGGCCATTAAGCAGTGATGCAAAGTAAGCCCTTCTCAAGAACAAAAGACACCGTGCACAATGTGAACCACTGAACTTACACAGCTTTTAAAAATGCTACTAAACTACACAACTTAAGAAAGTAGATTTTTCCTATTTATTAACTAAGAAATTATCAAAATTTTAAGAGCCCAACTTTGCACGACCAAGGCAGGAAGAGACGGTCTCTAGAGAACATGAGGTGGCTGTCATTCTCTTGCTGCCCTTTATAACTTCAATCCTCATTATAATTTGTTTCTGGCTGTATGTCCTTCAGGTTTTGGTAACAACTCTGCTATTTGGCATGTTCTTACAGGAACATTGGCCAGTGTAATGTGGAAAATCCCGTTATGGGAGAAGGGTATAACAGACCAATTCCCTGCTGGGTCCCATCATAAGTGGAAAAACCAACAGTAATAAAAGATGAGAGTGGACAGGCAAATAATCTTAGGATCTCTTCCAATGGAAGGGATGTATTTGGGTGGTTCTAGGGCTGGGGATAAGATTATAATACAAAGTCCTTCTTTGAGGAACACTCCTGCTCTTTTTTTTTTTTTTTCCTGGTTGTTCCTAAAGTTGACAAGACCACATTTCTATTTTTAAAAATTTCAGATATGTAATCTGGCTTAAAACAACAAGAAATAACAATCCAATAACCCCCCTTCTGTAAATGGCATCTTTCAACATTAAACTTAAATTCTAAAGTATCAACATGGACTTATGAAAATCAAACCGACTACTATGACAAGTCACAGCAGCCCAACATTCCTGTTAGTAGCAAGAAGCCAACCAACAAGCAATTTCCAATAAGTACATAATACAGTTTGCAAGAGACAAAACACCTTTTGGCATAGCTCTCTCTGCTGCTTCCTAAGGTTAGTCCTAAAGACTGAAGAAGACAGTGCTGGGAAAAGCACTGAAGGTCCCATCCCAAATACACTAGGAATAAGGGAAACAAAAAGAGTAATATCATTATAGTGGTTAAACTGAAATAAATAAGCAGCAATGAGTCATGAATTATCAGCAATAAAATATAAATACATTTATGAGACATGAGAACAAGAATGCCCCAGACAGCTCTGACAATCTGACAGGGACGCTGAGAGATGTACATTTGATGGGGAATGAGAAAATCTTAAGTCTTGACTTGTCCACCAGCTAAACCCAAAGTGGTAATCTCCTGGAGACAGTTTCTTCTTTGCATAACTGGGGAACGAGTCTATTATCTTGTAAACCCCTTCTAGTTTTGAGAACTCTGCTTCGGCTTCCACTCATTAGTCTCTCTCTAGTCTGCCAGTGCAGAGGTAGGAGGGTAACAACAAATGACTTCAGCAGCACCTTGAATGTCACCATAGGGACTTACTAATAGTACTGAACACTTGTAAAATTAATTCTACATTCCTTTCTTCCACGAAAGGCAGTAAAACCAAGTATTCTCTGGCTACTTCATCCTTTATCTACGTGCTTTTCTATGAAGCAAGGGAGAGGACATCTTTACCCATTTATAAAACATGGTCTACTGGAAAGTACACGTTCCTCCCTCGAAGTTTGGCACTCTGGTAGGAAGTGCTAATGGCTTTACAGAAGACTTCTACAGAAGCCAGGAGGAATGCTTACGGATGCAGAGGAAATGAACATGCTGTAAAGAAGCAGTGCACACATGGTAGTTTGGTTGAGACTTTATAGCCCACTCAAAT
The DNA here is from genome assembly GCA_036365145.1 of Orientallactaga sibirica. Taxonomy (NCBI): domain Eukaryota; kingdom Metazoa; phylum Chordata; class Mammalia; order Rodentia; family Dipodidae; genus Orientallactaga; species Orientallactaga sibirica. The sequence goes on from JAEOAD010001030.1 coordinate 8,668,075, forward strand.
TACTAAGTAAACTCTGGAATGTCATCCAGAAATGAGAAAGCTGGAGAAAAAGACCCAAAAGACTACTAAGTGCTGGGTGAGAAGACTAGTCAGGGGAGGGGCCAAGTTGGTGTGAAATAACACATTCTTTTAAAGTTTTTTTTCACATGTATAAATTGCATATTCCCAATCATACTGAACACTTAGTATTTAGAGTAGTGTGAAATGCTGTATTTTGTAACTTGAACTACATTATAAAGGAAAAATAATCATCAAGGGGAAAAATTTTAGTGAACACTTTTCAAGTATAAAACTCCTTCTATACAATAGATCATTTCCCATTTTCCGACATGAGATTACAAGATTAGAGGTTACAGCATCGTGTGTGTGTGTGTGTGTGTGTGTGTGTGTGTGTGTGTGTGCATACATACTCAGTGTATGCATGTGGAGGCCAGAGAAGAATGTCAGGTGTCCTCTATCACTCTCCTGCTTTGTTACCTCGAGACAGTCTCTCATTGAACTTGGAGTTGATGCTTTTTCAGTCAGAATGGCTGACCAATGATGGTCAGAAGTCTTCCTGTCTACCCTCCTCAGGGGTGGGGGCTACAGGCATATGTGGCCATGCCCAGCTTTTTATGTGGGTGACTCATGCTGGAGCAGCAAGTGCTGTTAGCCACTGGTTGTTTCCCAGCCTCAGTTATAGTGTCTTTATGGTTGTAGATATATAGAGTGGAAAATGTGATTGCTAATTTTTTCCAATTTATATTTCCACATGCAAGGCTTATATATCTTAAGGTTCACTTCAAAATCAACAATGTTTTTTCTTTTTGGTTCTTCTTAGATATTTAAAAGTGGGTTTTACTAATAGGATGCAATATGAACTATTACATGTTCTATAACCTTGTCTACTTAGTTGTCAAGGGTGATCCAAAACTTTTGGGTCCACATTACTGGGGAGAATGAAGTTTAAAAATACATTTCCAATTAGTTATTTTGACAAATCTATAACCTAGTTTTTTTTTTAAAAAAAAAAATTAAGGCAGAGAGAGAAAGAATGGGCACACCAGGGCCTCCAGCCACTGCAAACAAACTCCAAACACATGTGCCACCTTGTGCATCTAGCTTATGTAGGTTCTGGGGTCCTTTGGCTTTGCAGGCAAGTGCCTTAACTGCTAAGCCATCCCTCCAGCCCTATTCAGTTTTTTTTTTAATGAGAAAGAGAGGGGGGGGGGAAACTGGCACACCAGTGCCTCTACCCACTGCAATTGAACTCCAGACATGTATGCCACCTGTGTGCATGTGCGACCTTGTGTGCTTGCGTCAACTTGTGCATCTGGCTTATGTGGGACCTAGAGAGTCAAACATGAGTCCTTAGGCTTTGCAGGCAAGCACCTTAACCACTAAGCCATCTCTCCAGCCCTATAATCCAGTTTGATTAGGGATTATCAATGATCTAAACATTTCAGCAATGGAATATGAGCTACATTAGAGCCTTTATTTAAGTAAGAGTTTGCAATGAGGAAAACATCAACATTTATGGCAAATACTCAACAGAGACCTGGAGAACCAAGATGTAAATAATTTTACAAAAGAAAACAAAGTTTACCTAGTTTTACCAGTAGGATCCATGTAAGTTGTTTTTTCAAGCTTGACCCATTTTCCTTCTGAAATTAACTAAAAGGAGATCAGATAGTAAGTTGGGGAACTTTCAAACCAAGTTGGTCTTCTTTTTTTAATCTAAAAGAGTATTTTTTTTTCTTTCAGATATTCTCCATGCCTTCCACCCCAACAAATCTGTCTTCTTTCTAATAATTTGCAGGCAAGTATTCCAAGTAAGTATTCTTTTTACTACCCTCTCTCACTTCTCACAGCTGTATCTAGTCCATGTCAACAACCTTCAGACAACACAGAAAGACTTCAAAAACAAAAGCAATTCCAGAAAGGTATCAAGGTGAGAATTCCAAAATAAAAGATGTAAAATTTATCTACCACAGTGATTCCTGAGAGAAAATACTAAGAAATAAAACCTAACCTGAACACTAAGATACTGACATATGTCCTAGAACTCAATGATTTCCTCCCTCCCTCCCTTCCTTTCTTCTTCTCCCCTCCCCTCCCTCCCTCCCTCCCTCCCTTCCTTGTCTTTCTAGATAGGGCCTTGCTCTAGCCCACGCTGACCTGGAATTCACTATGTAGCCTCAGAATGGCCTCGAATTTACAGTGATTCTCCTACCTCTGGCTCTTCCCAGTGCTGGGATTAAAGGCGTGCACCACCATGCCCAGTGCTTTATTTTTTATATTTTTTTGAGTTTGGGTTTTGGTGTAGTCCAAGCTGATTGGGAACTCACTCTGTAGCCCTGGCTGGTCTTGAAAGTCACATTCTTCTGGGATTAAGGGGTGAGCCATCACACCTGGCACAATTTAGGTTCTTACTGTTTTTAAACATGTATGTTGGGATGACAAACAACTATAATAATTAAATATCAAATGTCAAAGTCCTAAAACCCACATATCTGTCCAGGAAACTTTTAATAAGAATTAAGACTTTTTATATCAGGAGCCAAAAACAACTAGTCTCAATTTCACTAATACACATAGTTAAGAAGGATAAACTACTGCTTTCATACAAGAGATAAATGCCTGAAGCCCAAAATAGGAATAGGAAACACATTTAAATATTATTTTCAAGAATGAAAACATCCGGGTGTGATGGTGCACACCTTTAATCCCAGCACAGTGAATTCTAGGTTAGCCTGGACTAGAGCGAGTCCCTACCTCACAAAACTAAAACAAACAAACAAACAAACAAAAAACCCTAAAAACAAAGAATGAAAACAGGGTTGGAGAGATGGCTCACTCATGAAAGACTTGTAAAGCCTGCTGTACCCGGTTTGATTTCCCATGTAAAGGCAGAAGCACAAAGTGATGCATGCATCTGAAAGTTTGTTTGTAGTGGCATACCCATATTCTCTCTCTCAAATAAATAAATAAATAAAAATTTTAAAACAATGAAAATAAATTCATCTGAAACAATCAATAAACTACATATTTCTTTTAAACTCAGTGTGATGAGGGGTGGGAAAAGGAAAGATAAATCCAGTTTACCTCCTCTGAAAGCACACGTTGCTTGGTATTCTGAGAGGAGTCTGGAGATTCTTGGTTCTCCATTTCCAACCTTGTCAGTCTCCACAGTCCTCAGGTGAGAAGGCCACACTGCAACATAAAGAGATTTGTTTAGGCTATAAGGGTTCTTTTTTTTTTTTTTTTTCTTTTCTTTTCTTTTCTGAGGTAGGGTCTCACACTAGCCCAGACTGACCTGGAATTCACTATGTAGTCTCAGGGTGGCCTCGAACTCATAGCAATCCTCCTACCCTGCCTCCCGAGTGCTGGGATTAAAGGCGTGCTATGTTTCTACATTAAACAATTGTCCATGGGCCAGTAGACAAAATACTTGCATGGCAAAAAATTCTTCTGTCTAGCTGGAGAGATCACTTAGCAGTTATGCTTGCCTGTGAAGTCCAAGGACCCAGGTTCGATTCCCCAGGACCCACGTAAGCCAAATACACAAGGGGCACAAGTGTCTGGAGTTCATTTACAGTGGCTAGAGGCCCTGGTGTGCCCATTCTCTCTCTGTGTTTCTGCCTCTTTCTTTCTCTCTGTCAAATAAATAATAAAATAAAAAATAATCTAAAAAATTCTTCTGGGGGAGGTGTGGAAGCCCTGTGGTCATTTGTAAGGGTGCTGAAGGGTTTATGGAAGCTGTGCCACGTTGTCATTGTGGAGAGGAATGACTGTGTCGGAAGAGAAAGGTGAATTTAGTCTGAGGTGACAATGAGAGCCTTGAGGTTTGATGTAAAAAAAGAAAATGTACTCAAGATTCTTGAAGCTACAGGCAAAATCACCTTTGAAGATTTTAACAAAGTTGTGACAGATTGGATATTGGAAAGAAGATCCACATGAAGAAACAGTGAAGGCACTGAAACTAAGTCATGATGATATTCAGGTAAAATAAGCTCAAGGAATTTGTGACGTGTTGCCAGAGAGCTGGGTGAAAACACAAGTGATGAAGAGCTTCGAGCTCCGAGAGAAGAATTCGACACAGCTGGTGATGGAGAACTAAATCAAGAGCAATCACTGCCTCCACGACTGGTGACATATAAAGAATGACAAGAACAAGCCCCCACAGTGTTGCAGGTCTGTCTCACACACTGCTTTGATGCCTGGAGCCACAAGCAAATGGAAGTCAGCTTAGTTCTTTCTCCCACAAGGACCATAACTAAGCTTTCTCTGTGTTTGTGCTTGGAATAGGGTCTGTGTTTGTATTTTATAGTGTTGATAGCACTCATGCAGTTTAGCTTTGCACTTATAATGCACATTCTATATAAAGTTTTGAAAAATAAAAAAAAATCTTATGTCACCATGGTGCTTTTTCTCATTGAGAATATCTGGAGAAAGGGCCCCAATTAGAAAAGAAAATGCAGAGGCCCTAGGAGACAGCCAAGTAAGAACATAAAGCCATCCCAGTTAGCTCCAGTTCTCATTAACCAAGGTCCTGGGGCCACTCTCAAGTCAGGTTTGCTCACCTTTAATCTAAAACTCTTTTCAAAGAAAAACAGTAGAAAAATGATATCCACTCTCCACACTCAGCCCTCAGCTATGGTCGCATGAAAACCTCTCATGTCTGATTTCTTTTTGTGATAGGGTCTTGCTGTGCATCTCAGGATGCCTTGAATTCTCCAACCCCTCTGGCTCAGTCTCCCAAGCGAGTATTCTAAAATCGAAGACACACATCACCACAACTGACTGACAGCTAAGCTTTTATAGGGTTGTGGCAGCAATTTCTACCTTTTACTCCCCCCCCTTTTTGGCATATGCAGGGTATGTGTGTGGTGTATGCATGTGGGTGTGTAGGGTGCCTATCTCTTATCACTTATCTGCATATTTCCTTGGAAAGGAGTGTCTCAAGCCAGGTGTGGTGGAGCACGCCTTTAATCCCAGCACTCGGGAGGCAGAGGTAGGAGGATCGCCATGAGTTCGAGGCCACCCTGAGACTACATAGTGAATTCCAGTTCAGCCTGAGCTAAAGTGAGACCCTACCTTGAAAATCAAAAAATAAAAATAAAAATAAAAAAAAAAAAAGAATAAAGAAAAGTCTCTCTCTCTCTCTCAACCCAGAGCTACTCTCTCCACCAGTAAGTCCCAGCAATGGCTCTGGTGTTTGCCTCCCATGGGCTGAGATGACACATGTCCACCCCCAAGCTGTTTACATGGGTTCTAGAGGGAGGAACTTGGTGGGCTGAGAGACCCCATGCTTTAAGAGGCCCCCCCCCCAAAAAAAGAGGCCAGTACACTGAACTACTGAGCCACCTTCCTAATAACTTTAGACTCTTAGGACTTCCACCCCCCAGATGTGCTTGGAATTGGCCCCAGGGCCTCACCTATGCTAGGCAAGGGCTTGACCGCAGAGTAACACCTCTACCACCTACCCCTGTATTGAGACAGGGTCTCATTTAGCCCAGGCTGGCTTTGATCCTTCTGTCTCTACTTCCCAAATGCTGGAATTACATGCATGTTCCACTACACCTGTGTTTTAATAACTTTTTTTTTGAAGTAGGATCTTGCTCTTGCCCAGGCTGACCTAGAATTCCCTATGTAGTCTTGAACTCACAGCGATCCTCCTACTTCTGCCTCCTGAGTGCTTGGATTAAAGGCCTGTACCACCACACTCAATCTTTTAAATATTTTTTTGAAAAATATTTTTGTTTATTATTTATTCGCAAGGAGGGGGAGAGAGAGAGAGAGAAATGGGCTTGCCAGGACCTCTTTCCATTGCAACTGAAATCTAGTACATGTGCTACTCTATGCACCTGGCCATCAGGCATTGCAAACAAGCACCCTTAACTGCTGGGCCATCTAAGTTAACTATTTTAAGCTTATAGTTCAATGACATTAAATAACTTTATATTATTTTGTCCCAATTACAGTTAAGTTCCAGCATATAGCAAAACAGTCTTGTGACAGTGTAAATTACCAGAAATAACCCCTGTAATCTCAGCCCTTGGGAGACAGAGGCAGGACTGCCACACAAGAACAACCTGGTCTATTGTATACCAAAACTCTGTCTCAAGGAAAACAAAACAAAAGGCAGTTAAACAAGTGACTTTCAAAGTACATGGTAGGCCCTTGGCTCTGTTGGCTGCATTCTCCAGGAACCAGACTCTCCTGATTCCCATTTTGGTTCTGGATCTCCAATCAGTACAGATCATGCATCATGGCAGGATGCAGTTCCTCCTCTGCCATCCAGTGTGACAGAAGAGTCCTCTGGCGCCTCCATGGTGAGTTGGATGATCAGATAGTTGCAGGTTCTATTACATACCTATATCCTTTTGATACCCAGGACCCAGGGCAGGATTCTCCTCAGACTCTGCCACATGTGTTGCTCAAGAAGACTGTACCCATGATCCAGCAAAGCTTGTTCTGTTGTTCTGTGGTTCTTGCCCAGTCTCCACCACATTTTCTTTGCAAAAGTACTGGAAGCTTTATGCTGGAGAGATGGCTTAGCGGTTAAGGCACTTGCCTGCAAAGTCTAAGGACCCAAGTTCGATTCCCCAGTACCCACATAAGCCAGATGCACAAGGTGGGTGGCACATGTGTCTGGAGTTTGTGTGCAGTGACTGGAGGCCCTGGTGCGCCTGTTCTCTTTCTTTACCTCCTTTTTTCTATCTGCCTCTCTATCTCTCTCAAATAAATACATAAAATTAAAAAGTATTGGAGGCTTTATGCTTGTACCCTGCCCTGGCATTCTACATTGCCAAATCCGGGGACGTGCTTGACCTGTCAGGTCAGCTGGTTGAGTTCTACTTCATCAGCAAGGGCTTGCTTAGCACAAGATGCACCACGACATCAGCATGAAAGACTCAATATGACACTGTGAAGAGGGAAAGAAGCTAGGTTCGGGGCATTAATCTGCATGGATTTGAAGGCCATAATGATCCAGGTAATATAAGGTAAAGGTAAGCACTTTCTTGTTTATTCAATGGCTGCCCATTCTACACAGAAAAAAAAAAAAAGGATAAGGATGGTACTCCATACCTCATTGCCCTCTCCACTCAATCAGATTATTAGTCAGGCCAGATGTGGTGGTACACATCTTTAATCCCAGCACTCAGGAGGCAGAAGTAGGAGGATCTCTGTGAGCCTGAAGCCAGCCTGGGGCTACACAGTGATTTTCAGGCAGCTTGTGCTACAGTAAGACCTTAGATAGATAGTCTGAATAAGACTTACGTAAACCTACTTTTTTGAATGATGGCACATCCAGAAGCTAAAGATTGTTACTAGAAAATTCTCAGTGCCTGGGATGGGATACCTTCCAGTGAGTTGTTGGCCAGGGAGGTTCCTGTAGTCTCCATTAAAGGCTACTGCCAAGGCCCTTGGTTTCCCTTGAGAAACAGTTGGTAAGACCCTATTGCTGAAGATATCTCTTGCCTGAGTGGCAAGGTCACTGAGAAATCAAGCTGGTGCTGAGCAGAATACCTTCTCCCTGTAGACCAGCCAACAGAAAGCTGGAAAAAGCTGCACTACATGCAGCCCTATGGGAGACAGAAGTCATCAGCAATGAAAACAGTGGACACTGGAACTCTCAAGTTTGGCCAGACAGGCCCAATGACTGAATGGGTGCAATAGTGGCATGTCTGCTCTTAGGGAAACCAATGCTCCCGAATTGGACTGAACGCCCTCTCTATGGGAGGGAATATATGCCTGGTACTGATAAAACTAATCAAAAGTCTACGGCAGGGGAGGTCATGAGCCTTAGGGGTATAAAGCCTGCTCTTGTCTGGCTAAATGTATATATTATTCCCACCAAACTGCCCTGAAAGCACTACACTTAATGTTCATATTTACATATTAATGCTACTCTCACTTCTGGTTAGAGAAGCTTCTCTTTTCAGATGGCGATGACCACTGGGATGACCCAAAAGGCAACATAGTGCTGAGAAGAAGGGGCGGAGGAGTGTCCAGCACTGAAACATCTCTGTCACACCCTCCAAGGCTCCAGGGGCCATTGCGGAAGAGGTGGTGGAAAGAATGTAAGAGCCAACGGAAGGGTACGACTCCTTACAATGCAACTGTCCAGACAGAAATTGGCTTTGATATCCATGACCTCCCAGTGCCTAGCAACACCTTCACAAGACCCTCATAATAGAAGAAAAAGATGATGACATCAAATTACAAGAAAGACTAATGGAGAGAGGGAGGGGATATGATGGAGAGTGGAGTTCTGAAGGGGAATGGGGGAGGGGAGGGAAATATCATGGTTTATTGTCTGTAAGTATAGAAGTTGTCAATAAAAAATTTTTTTAGGGCTGAAGAGATGGCTTAGCGGCTAAGGCGCCTGCCTGCTAAGCCTAAGAATGCTGGTTCCAATGTCCAGCGGTTCCAATCTCCAGGTCCCACGTTTAGCCAGATGCAAAGTGACGCAAGGGCGCAATGCCGCACTTGCCCACAAGGGGGCGCACACATCTGGATTTCATTCACAGCAGCTGAGAGACTGCTGGTGCGCCCATTTCTGTCTCCCTCTCCCTCTCTGTCTCTCTCTGTCTCCCTCTCTCCAAAAAATAAAATAAAAAATAAATTTTTTAACCCCCCCCCAAAAAAAAAACAAAAACCACAACACACACAGGTCATTATGTGTATCCTGATACAGAGTATCCCAGGCTGTTCAAATTCATGGCAATCCTTCTGCTTCAGCCAAATGCTGAGATTACAGGTGCAAACCACTATATGGAGCCAATACCAGGATGTTTTAAAGGTGGGGAAATCATACCCACATGGGAGGCAGTGAAGAAACAATAAAAACCTTCCCAAAGAGGGCTGGGCAGATGGCTCAGTGGGAGGCAGAGACAGGAGAATTTCCCAAAAGCTCACAGACCAGTTAGCAAATGGAATGAAGAACAGTAACAGAATAATGCCTCCAAACGAAGTGGACAGAGAGGAATGACACCAAACGTTGTCCTCTGCCCTCCACATGCTCGCTATGGCTTGTGCACGTCCTCAGCACACACCACACTCACTATGGCAATGGGCACAGGTACACACACACCACATTCACTATGGCAACGGGCACGTGTACACACACACCACACTCACTATGGCAATGGGCACAGGTACACACACACCACACTCACTATGGCAATGGGCACGTGTACACACACACCACACTCACTATGGCAATGGGCACATGTACACACACACCACACTCAGTATGGCAATGGGCACATGTACACACACACCACACTCACTATGCTCACCATGGCACATACAAACCCTTAACTCAAACACCCACACAGTCAAGCATTAATTTAGACATGTTTAAAATGCTATTTGACTTTGGCAATTATTTTGGCTTTAATTTCTAGCTAAAGAAGTGGATGCAATTCAAATGACATAGAAAAGCCATCTGGGATGACTAGGGATATAGCTCAGTTGGTAAAGTCCTTGCTTAACACAAGTCCTAGGCTAGATCCCTTGCACCCCACGTGGAGGCAGGGGAACAAAGTAATAAATCAGTGTAACTGTATTTAGCCGGGTGTGGTGGCGCACGCCTTTAATCCCAGCACTCGGGAGGCAGAGGTAGGAGGATCGCTGAGAGTTCGAGGCCACCCTGAGACTACATAGTTAATTCCAGGTCAGCCTGGACCAGAGTGAGGCAAAAAAAAAAAAAAAAAAAAAAAAAAAAAAAAAAAGTTTACTTTGTTTTTTCCAGGTAGGGTCTCACTCTAGAGCTCAGGCTGACCTGGAATTTGCTCTTTAGTCTCAGGGTGGCCTCAAGCTCATGGTGGTCCTCCTACCTCTCCCTCCAGAGTGCTGTGATTAAAGGCGTGTAGCACCACGCCTGGCTTTAAAATTTTACTTCCTTAAATTTTTTAAAATTTAATTAATTTAGTTATTTGAGAAAGAGAGAGAGGAAGGGGCAGAGAAAAAGAAAGAATGGGGGTGCTAGGGCCTTCACCCACTGCAAACGAACTCCAGACACATGCGCTTCCTTGTGCAGCTGGCTTACGTGGGTCCTGGGGAATCGAACTGGGGTCCTTAGGCTTCGCAGGCAGACGCCTTAACCGATAAGCCATTTCCCCAACCTCAAAATTTTACTTCTTCTCCCCCCATCCCCGGGAGGTAGGGTCTCACTCTAGCTCAGGCTGACCTGGACTTCACTATGTAATCTCAGGGTGGCCTTAAACTCTCAACGATCCTCCTACCTCTGCCTCCCAAGTGCTGGGATTAAAGGCATGCACCACCATGCCCGGCAAAATTTTACTTCTTGAACGCAAATATTTTCTTGTACCATTTAAGGTAACACTTTGGTACCTACATCAAATGGGTTTAATGCCCTTTCACTTATTGATTAACTTATTGATTAACCATTCATAGATAATGTAGAGTTCCTGTACTTAAGCTGATAGTGACAGAATTTATGGTTTTTTTGTCTCATCTTTCCTATCAGGTATGGACAGTGGGTAGGCAGGGAGGTAGAAAACTAACATTAAATCAGATACTAGTACTTGGTGACTTATAATCATTTACCACATACACTACTACTTAATTGTGGTTGAGCAAGCAGGAACTGACCGTAATGACCCTCGGGAAGGTTAACTGGTTACGGCTATGTAGTAATGAGACTTGCAGAGGACCTGTTGCAATAGTTCAGGCAACATGGCTTACAGTGACAAACAACAGCAAAAAGAGACATTTAATTCCTTTTTGATGACAGTTGATGATTTGTCCTAAACCAGCTTTTAGGGAAAGGGTAAATCCAAGCCAGTACCAAGGAGATAATTGTAACGGAGCCTGGACATCAGGAGAAAGGGGAGTACAGTTCACATTTGGACACACTGAATTAGTGTGTTAGTAAGCTATCTAGTGGACAAAACCAGCTGATAATTGGACTGACTTTCTCCACCACGGCAAAGGTTTTATTGAAGAAATCTTAATCTAAGAACACTGCATAGCTAAGTAAAGACAAAAATGACCGGTAAATAGTTAATTACCCTATACACTTGAAAACACAAAGCATTTTCTGTTTGCAATGTCAATTTACTGGATGCTAACTAAATGCACAACATTACTAGTGATCCAGTATAATACTATAAGCAGTTACTGAAAACACTTTAAAAGTAATATAGCCTGAACGAAAACCTCTGTATCCGTTTCCTTCCCTGTAGCATATTTATTTAAGGTTGGAAATCTGGTTGATTTTCTACCAATAACTGCAATGCTATATTAAAGCTTCATAAACTGCCTCAACCACCATGCCCAAATGTTTTCTCTGAAAAAGTATCATTCCTGGGCTGGAGAGATAGCTTAGCGGTTAAGGTGTTTGCCTATGAAGCCTAAGGACCAAGGTTCAATTCCCCAGTACCCACATAAGCTAGATGCACAAGGTGGTGCATGCATCTAGAGTTCATTTGCTAGAAGTCCTGGTGTACCCATTTTCTCTCTCTCTCTCTCTCTGCCCCACTCTATCTCTCAAATAAATAAAATATTTTAAAAAGTGTTATTCCTCTCAGATGGAGAGTATTCATGGGTTGTTTTCTCTCACACATTAACTACTACCCTCAACAAAACACCTTACCCACTGCACCCCAATTGGTGTTAACATTTCCTCCAGCTGCAACTTTGTTTGTAGACCAAATAAAAATGCTCAGCAGTTAAGATGCTTGCCTGCAAAGCCTAACAACCCAGGTCCAAGTCCCCAGCACCCACGTGAAGGCAGATGTACAAAGTGAGCATGCATCTGGAGTTTATTTGCAAAGGCTTTAAAATCCTGGTGCACCCATTCTTTCCCTCCCTCTCTTTCTCTCTCCTTAGAAATATATAAATAAAATATTTTTTAAAATAGGAATTATGGAATATATCTCCTTTCCTTCAAAACACAAAAGACTAGCCAGGCATGGTGGTGCACGCCTTTAATCCCAGCACTCAGGAGGCAGAGGTAGGAGAATCGCCGTGAGTTCAAGGCCTCCCTTAGACTACATAGTGAATTCCAGGTCAGCCTGAACTAGAGTGAGACCCTACCTCAAACACACACACACACACAAGACTGATTAATTCTGGATGTCAGGAGTACTTACAAATCACTACTGCCCACACCACATCAATCTTCAATCCGCAACTTTATAACACATTTATCTTTGCTTTGAAAATATATCTTTTTAAAGCAATGTTCCCAACTAACCACTTAACCAGTAACATTTTAGAAAGAAACAAATTATAGTCCAGGGAAGCTTCTACTCAAAATACTAACAATTCTGTCATTTCTAACAAACCCGTTTCTAAAGAAGTCTTCCGTGAGTGGGGTTTTAAAATTAAAAGTTGCGTAGGTGGGCTAGGAAAAATGCCATCTCTGGTGATACCTGAAATGTGGGGCCTTTAGACATAGGTTTCTGGGACAAAGCTAAGGCTTGTAACTGTAGGAAGCACCACCAAGTTTTACAGATGCTTCTGTGCAGCTGGTGATTTCTCCGTCTTTGTGAAACAACAACAAAAACGACTTTGTGGGGGAATAGGTGGTATTGCAAGGTCAACTACAATTCTTCCAGCTTTTATAATTCCATCATCGCGGAGACACTGATAAAAATCTATGTTTTCCCACTCTGGTAAAATTTTCGGGGTTGAATTAAATAAACAACGCTCAAAGGAGGCACTTTCCACTTTTCCCCTCTTCTCCCTTTACAGATTGACTTCGCCTCTTTAACCTATAAGAACTCCCCTGCCGTAGGATCCTCCACGCGCGATCTTTCCCTCTACCGGGTGAAGAGCTCGCGTTCCTCCTTTGCAGACGCCTCGACCAGGCGCTCCCGAGCCGGGTCTCCCCACGCGCCCGCGCGCTCCCCGCCCCGCGCGCCTCCAGATGTGCCGCGCGCCTCTTCCTCTCCTCCTGCAAACACTCTTCCTCCGGGGATTGGCTCGCGCCCACTTACCTGCACTGAGCGTGGGATGGAGAAAAGACCGGACCCGAGGGGACAAGGACGCTCCTGAAGCCCTAGCTGCAGCCGCCGCCCGTGCCACGGCTGACCGACACCAGCAGGCGCCTCTCGTGGAGCAGCGAGGATGTGCACGCGTCCTCCTGGCGGCACCCGTAGAAATCCCGCCCGGTGACCTAGCCTGATGATTACCTTCCGGGTCGAGGCGCGCTCCGCGTGAAGGCGGCGCTGTCCATTTCCTAAAGTTCCTTTCTCTACACTTTCGCAGGTCCCCTTTGGGGACTCAGACTATTTCTGTGTCCGCGCGCGTATGCGTGTATGTGTGTGTGCGCACGTGTGTGGTTTCTCCCGACTCCTAGCTATTGCGCACCGGAAGAGTCCCTGAATGAAAACAGCTCGGCGGGCGCCTCCGGAAGTGCACGCAGAGTTCCGGGCGGGGGCTGGCTGCGGAGGGCACGGCGGCCCGGCGCGGCGGCTGGACGATGAAGAAGGAGCATGTGCTGCACTGTCAGTTCTCCGCGTGGTACCCGCTCTTCCGAAGCGTGACGATCAAGAGGTGAGGGGGAGGCCCGAGCCCGCGGACCTGCGGTGTCCGGGGCAAATCTTCTCTCCGTCATAACACAAACAAACAGAAAAACGAACGCAGGCCTTGTCAGGACGGGATGGGAGGCCCCTGGGTCGCAAGAAGTCGATCACAATGTGCCCTGCGTCCAGCCGCGAGCCAAGGAGCGCGTCAGGGGAGGCAGGAGAGCAGGTCAGCACCCAGTAAGGGTCGGAGGCTAGGTAGGTAGGAAATGGACTTGGTGTCGGCCTAGGAGTCCACCTGCGATACTTTTTTGAGGCGCAGTGCGATGCGGAAAACGAGTTGGTCCGCCTTGCCATTGACTGTCCTGCCCAGTGATAGTGCGTTCCAGCGCTGTGAAATGAGAACAGCAACACAGACCCAACCCCCGAGTCCACGGCAAAGCGCCACTATAATTGTGTATATGGAAAGCATTAGGTACTTGTATTGTTAGGGATGATCCTCTGCTCGGAGAGAAAGTAGTCTATCTGGAAAGAGAGAGAAAGAGAGAAAGTGAATGTTTGTTTTCTCATTCTTTGACCTAGACCAGGACTGTATCTGGATCTGCATATCATGCAAGTATCTGTTTCATGATTTATCTTATTCAAAGAAATGTAAGAGGCTGGAGAGATGGCCCAGCAGTTAAAGCGCTTGCCTGCAAAACTTAACCACCAAGATTTGATTTTCCCAGCACCCACATAAAACCAGATGCACAGGGCGGTGCATAAATCTGGAGCTTGTTTGCAGTGGCTGGAGGTCCTGGTGTGCCCGTTCTCTCTGTCTTTCTCTCTTTTCTCTCTCTCTTTCCTTGCAAGTAAATAAATAACATTTAAAAAAAAAAAAAGAAAGAAAAGAAATGTAGGAAAGGCAGCCAGGAGATTATCTCCAGCTACTCAAAAAGCAGTCAGGAGAGATGGCTTAGTGGTGAAGGCGCTTGCCTGCAAAGCCAAAGGACCTCTGTTTGATTCCCCAGGACCCACTTAAGCCGGATGCACAGGGTGGTGCATGCATCTGGAGTTCATTGCAGTGGCTAGAGACCCTGGTGCACCATTCTCATTCTCTCTCTCTCTCTCTCTGCCTTGCTCTCTCAAATAAATAAATAAAAATAAAATATATTTTTTAAAAAGCAGTCTGAACATCTGAAACTCGATTAAGCTTTCATTCACTAACAGGTAGGTGAAAGGCTGCTGGCATCCATGGCTCAGTGTTTCTGTCTTTTGATTACTTCTCCTTTAGGCCTAGCTTGTCACTTCCTTGAGCATCAGCCATCACTTCCTTTTCATTCTGTCCTGTTTTAGAATATTGAGAGCTTGGAGGAGCACTTGCAAGCTATTCATAAACCATTCTTTTCCATCTTGTTACTCAAACATAGAATCTGTTTCTAGCTATCGACCATTTAATAGGATTTATAGTAACACAAAGGGGGATAGTCCTTGCATTTGAAATTGGTCAGAATCGTACCAAAACAAAAGGAAGAGCTGCAGCAGCAACAGTGGCTTCCTATCACAAGTTACCTTTCCTAGCTGATATTCCATTCTTTCATCAGCTTGCATAATTGAAAGTAGGGCTGTGGGTCTGAAATGATGTTGGGGTTATTTCTTTTGTGTTGGTATGACAGATGCTATGTTTGTGAACTTGTCAGTCATTTTTGCACTAAAAACTACTGAAAATTCTCTCTCTGTCTTTCTGCCCCCCCCCTTTCTGTGACAGGGTCTCATTATGTAGCCCAGACTATCTTTGACCTTTTGACCTACTACCTCAGCCACCCAAGCGCTGGGATTACAGGCATGTACCACCATACCCAACCCTGCACCAAAAATTCTTAAAACTGTCCTTTGGTTTCTGTACAGCTATCTTCTGTAGCCTCTGGCATAGACAGTATAAATATACACAGACTAAGAACTGGACTCTGGGGTGTGGTGGCACATGCTTTAATCCCAGCACTCAGGAGGTAGAGGTAGTAGGATCGCTGTGAGTCCTAGGCCAGCCTGGAGCTACTGAGTAAGTTCCAGGTCAGCCTGGGCTGAAGCAAGGCTCTGCCTCAAAAAAAAAAAAACGAGGGCTGGAGAGATGGCTTAGTGGTTAAGGTGCCTGCCTCCTAAGCCTAAGAACTCCAGTTCCAATCTCCAGGTCCCACGTTTAGCCAGATGCAAAGTGAGGCAAGGGTGCAATGCCACACTTGACCACAAGGAGGCGCACACATCTGGACTTGGTTCGCAGCAGCTGAGAGGCTGCTGGTGTGTCCATCTCTGTCTTCCTCTCCCCTCTCTCTCTCTGTGTCTCTCTGTGTCTCTTTCCCCCCGCCCCCAAAAAAATGAAAGAAAGAAATTGGACTCTGAAGTGAAAGCCATCTGCCTGCCTTTGAATTCTGGTTCCATCAGCATCTTCAACAAATTACTTAATCTCCTTAAACCTCAAAATATAATAGGATTGTGATGGGTATTAAATGAGATAAAATATTTAAAATGCTTTTCACTCTGGCACATAGTAAGCACACAAAAATGTTGCTTGTTACATTTTGGATTTAATAAAAACTTCATTGAGCAAAATAATTTTTAGTTCACTTAAAATGTGTGTCAAGGGGAGTGAAAAAATAAAGAGTCCAATAGGTGGGATTTTCTGGCATTCCTAGGCAGTTCACAACTAAGTTGTGCTGCCTCAAATTGTTTGTTTGCTTTTGGGGGTTTTTTTTTTTTTTTTTTTTTTTTTTTTTTTTTGGTAGGGTCTCACTCTAGCTCAGGCTGACCCGGAGTTCACTGTGTAGCCTCAAGGTGGCCTCAAATTCACAAACTCATGGATCCTCCTACCTCTGCCTCCGAAGTGCTGGGATTAAAAGCATATACAACCACACCTGTCTTCAAAATGTCTGTAAACCATTTCTTCTATTTAGTTCTCGGGTGATATCACTGGACCTCTCCCAGCCGGGTCAAGTCAAGTGGAGTTGTATGATGGCCACTGGGAGCTTTAATGCTGGAAGAGCACATTCTGACTCAGCACTATTATTCAGTGTTGTTGTTGTTGTTGTTGTTGTTGTTGTTGTTATTATTATTATTATTATTATTATTATTATTGGCTTTTTGAGGTAGGGTCTCGCTCTAGCTCAGGCTGACCTGGAATTCACTATGTAGTCTCAGGATGGCCTCGAACTCACAATGATCCTCCTACCTCTGCTTCCCGAGTGCTGGGATTAAAGGCCTGAGCCACCACGCCTGACAGTGTTTATTAATTTTGATTCAGAGATTTATACAAGTTCTCTTTTTGACAAGTTCTAGGACTTCGATTCAGTCTTAAGAATAATTAGCTAGGTAAGCTTTACTTCTTAAACACTGAGTCATCTTCCCAGCCACTGGTCTCTTCAAGACCTGTTTTAACCTCTAAAATTGCTTTCAGACTATCTTGTCTGTATACACAAAGTTATATTCACTTGATGCAGTAGATACTCTGCCATTTAATTCTCTTAGGTCAAGATAGACTTCATTTCACCTGCATAGTGAGTTTCTCTAACAGCCTCATGAGCTCTGATTAAAGCTTGCTTGGCAATGACTTGTTTATGGCCTTAGTCATTCAGGCATATTTCCTTTTATCCTATATTTAGTAGCATTTGCCAGATCTGTACTTGGTACAATAGCAGCACAGTGTTGGTGGGTTTTTTTCTTTCCTTTTTTTTTTTTTTAAAGGTAGATCAATTTATTTTTTTGGATATTTTGAAAGGGCTATTTGACAAATCTCAGCATTAACTGCCAACTCTTTTTTTTTTTTTTTTTTTTTTTTTTTTTTTTTGAAGTAGGGTTTTACTCTAGCCTAAGCTGACCTGGAATTCATCGTGTAGTCTCAAGGTGGCCTCAAACTCATGGCGATCCTCCTACCTCTGCCTCCCGAGTGCTGGGATTAAATGCATGAGCCATCATGCCCGGCTCTTTTTAAATTTCTTTTGTATCTTTGCCCCCTAATGGGATTTGTGTTCTTAGTTGAATCATCTTGGAATCGTTGACTTATGGTGCAGGTAGAAGGTAGTGTCATTAGGATAACCATAGAATGGGGTGGTTAACGGGAACTGTGTAGAATCTGTCATTTCACTTTTGATGACTTGCTGACCCGACAGACAGGAAGCATGTGCAGAGGGTTTGGAATGGGATCAAACACTAAACAGATGCTTTGAGTCCAATCCAGGGATGGTGAAACCTGAAGGGAAAGTCCACTTGGAGTAACACTTGAAGGTTAGTGTGAGTCAAAAACAAGGACATGGACTCTGCTACCATCGATTTGTGGGCTTGGCATAAAAGAGGGCTCTGCCTCCTGTCATTGTGGTGAAGAAAATTGTCTCATATATCTAGGAATTCATGTCTTGCCAGGGTTTCCTGGTCTCAGGGTTTCAAGACAGTAAATTTCTATCTGTCTTGGTAAGGTCATCTGTAATTCTGTGGGATGATATTGTTTCTTTGTAGGATATCTTTAATCCTAGAAAAACCAGGATTAAATAAAGGGGCGAGGAAATATTTACACTTGTAGTTAACCTTCCTCTTGCTGGAACAAAATCCAGACAAAAAGCAGCTTATGGGAGAAACGTGTTTATTTCAATTTACAGTTTCGAGGGGAAGCTTCATCATGGAAAAAAGACATGTGAAGAACAGATGGCAGGGTGTCCCATCTTGTCATATTGGCTGATTTCTTTTTAATTTTTTAGTTATTTATTTGAGAAAGGAGCACATAGAGAAAGAGAGAGAGAAAGGGCATGCCAGGGCCTCTAGCCACTGCAAATGAACCCCAGATACATGTGCCACCATGTGCATGTGGCTTATGAGGGTCCTAGGGAATCAAACCTGGGTCTTTAGGCTTCACAGGCAAGCACCTTAACTGCTAAGCCATCTCTCCAGCTCTCATATTGGCTGTTTTATACCAAAGCCCCACCCCAAGCTACATATCTTCTCCAGTAAACTTCTCCCTCCAAAAGGCTCATAACTTTTCCAAATAGCCACCAGCTGGGGACCATGTATTAAAAAAACACCTGAAGCTGTGGGGGACATTTTACATTCAAACCACCACAACATTCAAGAGGCTTTTGTATGTGTTTGTAGAGTATGTGTGGTATGTATGATGTGTGATATATGCATGTGTGTATGCAGATGCATGCACCCCTGCACATTCATGTGGAGGCAGGAGAACAGTCAGGTATCCTTCTATTACTGCTCCTCTGGGTATTTCCCTGAGATAGAGTCTCTCAACCCAAAGCTGCTGCTAGCCCCAGCCATTCTCTAGTCTCTGCTCCTCACCTTGGAGCTACAAAAATGCATGATCACAATCAGTGTTTTTTCTAATTTGCTTTTTTTTTAGCTTTTTTTTTTTTTTTTTTGAGAGAGAGAAATAGAGAAATAGACAGAGAGAGAGAGAGAATGGGCATGCCAGGGCCTCCAGGCACTGCAAACGAATTCCAAATGCATGCGCCCCCTCATGTATCTGGCTTACATGGGTCCTAGAGAACTGAGCCTCGAACTGGGGTCCTTAGGCTTCACAGGCAAGCGTTTAACCGCTGAGCCATCTCTCTAGCCCTGCTTTTTTTTTTTTAATCTTTTTTATTTATTTGCAAGCAGAGTGATAGAAGAGAGACCAACAGAGAATGGACATACCAGGGCCTCCAGCCACTGCAAACAAACTCCAGATGCATGTACCACTTTGTGTATCTGGCTTTACATAGGCACTGGGGAATTGAACCTGGGTCATTAAGCTTTGCAGGCAAGCGCCTTAACCACTGACCAATCTCTCCAGCCTCTAAGTATGCTTTAAAAATTTTTTATTTTTTTATTTGAGAGATAGAAAAAGAGAGAGGCAGATAGAGAGAATGAGGGTGTCAGGGCCTCCAGCCACTGAAAACAAACTCCAGATGCGTGCATCACCCTGTGCATCTGGCTTACATGGGTCCTGGGGAATCAAACCTAGGTCCTTTGGCTTTGCCCTAAATCCATCTTTTTTTTTGTTGTTTGTTTTGTTTTTTTTTTTTTGTTTTTTTTGAGGTAGGGTCTGACTCTAGCCCAGGCTGACCTGGAATTCACTATGTAGTCTCAGGGTGGCCTCGAAATCTCTGGCTGTCCTCCTACCTGTGCCTCCAAGTGCTGGGATTAAAGGAATGCATCACCACGCCCAGCTCCTAAATCCACATCCCCCCCCCCAGCTAAATTTTCTTTCTTTCTTTCTTTTTTAAATATTTTATTATTTCATTTATTTTTATTTATTAGAGACAGAGAGGGGGGAGATAGGCAGAGAGGGAGGGAGAGAGAATGGGTGCACCAGGGCCTCTAGCCACTGCAAATGAACTCCAAATGCCTGTGCCACCATGTACATTTGGCTTACATGGGACCTGGAGTATCAAACCAGGGTTCTTAAGTAGGATCAGAATGTTCTTGAAAATCTTAAATTCACTCCACTTGTGTAATTTTATTTATTGGCTGTACAAGAGTTAATTTTTTTGGAATATTTATTTAAAGTCACATAATGAACATATATAAAAAGAAAATTAGTTTCTTTTAGACTTTCATTGACAATTCTTATACATGTACATATTTTGATCATAATCCTCTCCTGTTGTTTTCTTTTGTTCCCCCTTCCCCGTCCCTTTTCCAGCTAGTTTTTTTATCCTAGTTTGATGTCTTTTTTAATTTTTAAGTTTTGCCTTCCTCCATCATTTATGGTTACATGTTTGTGGACCCATGTTTGTGAAATTAACAACCATTCTGAGGTCATGAATGCAGTGGCCCCTTTGTGTCCAGGTGACACTGTTCCAAAGCACTCCTCCTCATTCTCTGGCTCTTACATTCTTTTCACCATCTCTTCTGCAATATTTGTCATGCCTTGATGTGATAAACATGTCTTATTTAGTAATAAGCATTGAACCATCACTTCATCCCTGCACTTAAATGAGTCTTGATTCTCCCTACTAGTTACTACCATCTACAGAAAGAAGCTTTACTGACTGAAAGTGAGAGCAGCACTAATGTATATAAACATAAATATTTAAAGAGGAATTTGTTGAGCCCAACATATCCATTTAGTCAAACAATAGTGTGTGGCTTCCTCCTAGGGTCCAAGACTTTTTCAACCATCTGCCTGTGACTGGGTTTTCAGTACCTGGTATGAATTCCTTCCTGTGGAGCTGGCCTCCAATCCAATTACATAGCAGCTGGTTGTAGCGCCCGCACTACCACCAAGACCCCGAGCTGGGCGAGGTGCCGAGTATTGAAGAGACAGTCTCTGGGTCATTCGTGCTTCAAGAATGCCGTTTATCAAAGTCAGAGGGCGATATATATAGTCTTACAGCACTGTGGAAATGTACCAGGGTTAGAAGGTCATGTTCTCATATCCTGTTGTTTACGTTCTATCCTGTTGTTTACATTCTCCTATGCTGTTGTTTACTGTTAAGCAAGAGCCACCTGGGGCAAATGGAATTTGTGTTTAGGCCAGGAAATGGGAATGGAACAGGATGTTTTTAGGCAAACAATCCTTGGTCATGTCAGTCAAGCAGGGCAGCAGACTCCCCGGGAGGGGGGTTGGACCCCACAGCTGGTAACTCACATAGCGGTCCTGTCACTATTGTACTGGTGGCAGTGTCTTGCTAGCTTTCTAGTTGTATAGCTTGCAGGGTCTACTGCTGGGTTAGACTATTAATGATTATTCTCTCCCAGAAACCCTAGTAGCACTTTCTAGCAGTAGGAAAGCTAGCCAGCAGGAAGGATGCTTCTAGTTCTGTTCCAGCTTGATTTCTCATTAAGCTGCAACATAATATAAGAGGGGTTGGAAGATGCTTAGTAGTTAAAGGCATTTGCTTGCACAGCCTGCTGGCTCGGTTCAGTTCTTAAGCCACCCATGTAAGGCAGACCCAAAAAAGTGGTGCAAGATGTTCATTTTTTTTTTCCGAGGTAGGGTTTCACTCTAGTCCAGGCTGACCTGGAATTCACCATGTAGTCTCAGGGTGACCTTGAACTCATGGTGATCCTCCTACCTCTGCCTCCCAAGTGCTGGGATTAAAGGCATGTGCCACCTCACCCAGCTAAGATGTTCATTTCTAATGACAAGAAGCCATGGAGTACCCCTAGGCAGACAGGAACACACACACATATACATAAATGCAATTTAAAATAAAAGAAAAGGAGCAGATAATTGAGAAATTAAGTGAGGATTTTTTCCTCTGTGCTGTGGTTGATCTTTTAAAATGATGCCTTTATGGTGTCTGTGTTTTGTTTTCCAGTGTCATTCTTCCACTTCCTCAGAACGTGAAGGATTATTTACTTGATGATGGAACTCTGGTGGTTTCAGGAAGGTAAAGTATATCAGAAAATACACTAACTTTATCATAAAGACATTTATAATGATTAAACCTCACCATTTGCCATTATAAAATGAATAGGTTAGACTGTGTATACCATTCTCTCCTTTTAACTTTTTTCCCTGACTGAAATTGAGTTCTGATCTCTATCCCATATTCCTTGTCAATGTTCAATGAAAATTTTCAAAATTGAATACTTCCTTTGAGAATTAGTTGTGTTAGAGAAGGAACATAGTGCTCCCTCTTCCTTCTGAAAGGGAAGCAGTGTGGGGGTGTACATTATAACCCCTTGAGACCCTTCAGTGTTTAACATAAAAATTCACTGTCAGTTTCCAACAGAAAACTTTACTAGGTTTATAATTTATTTCTTCAACCTTTTTTAAAAAATACTTTATTTATTTATTTATTTATTTATTTATTTATTTATTTATTTGAGAGAGAGAGAATGGGCGCACCAGGGCCTCCAGCCACTGCAAATGAACTCCAGATGCATGCACCCCCTTGGGCACCTGGCTTACGTGGGTCCTGGAGAATCAAACTGGGATCCTTTGGCTTTGCAGGCAAATGCCTTAACTGCTGAGCCATCTCTCCAGCCCTAGTTCTTCAACTTTTTTGAGACAAGGTTTTTACCATGGAGCCCAGGCATGCCTTCAGCTCTTGATTCATCTGTTTCAGCCTCCTGAGTGCTGCAGTTTACAGGCATGTGTCACCATGCCCAGCTTCCTCAACATCTTGTTCTCTACAGCTGACCTACCATTGCTACTCTCCCACCTCTTAGGAGCTTTTTTGGTATTTCCCCATTCATAAGATAAAAGCAAAAGGTATTTTTAGTGTAGAGTAAGAATTACAGAAAATATTGAGTTCATTTAAATCTCTGTTTAGAAGCCCTGTCATTCAAATGTCCATCCTTCAAGACCATCCTTTCTAAAGAGTCCTAACACTTACCACTGTGGGGACATCATTTATTGTCCCTTACCTTTTTTCATTTTGTGGTGATACTAATTTCCATTTGACATTATTCCTTAAATTTTGCAGTTTTATGAGGACAGGAAGCTGGCCAGCTTTGTTCACCCCTGCTTGGGGAATACTGACTGATACCTAAGATCTGCTTGACAAACATTTGTTAGATAAGTGAGTCTTAGGCGTCTGAGTTGTGTCTGTTTTCAGTAACATTGTCTTGATGTTGATTTTAGTTAGTTAGTTTGAGATGTGGTTTCACTATGTAGCACAGGCTGGCTTTGTAACCCAGCCTGGTTTTGAATTCATGATCCTCTTTTTTAAGCTTCTTGATTGCTGTGATTAAAGGTGTGTGGCACCATGCCCAGCTTGACCTTATATTATTGTCTAGTGGACTTTAATGTAGCCTTTTAGATTATGTTTCAGGTTTCTTGGTGTCGATAGTACATTAATAACCAGAAAAGTAGTTAATATAGAGCCTCATTAACTTGGGATAATTAGAAGATAAGGAAATAGTTTTTTAAAAGTAGGGGTTGAATCTGTAGCTCAGCAGTTGTGTACTTGCCAAGCATATGTAAAGCCCCTAGGATCAATCCTCATTATTGAGGAAAAAAAATAAGTTAAAAGTTTTAGTTCTGTAAGCATTGAAGAGCTCCCCCATTGATTTTCAATGACTAGATGTTTGCATGAGCCTTGCCGTGGGAGGCACTGTGTTGAGCGTTGTTACCAGCGCTGTGCATTCTGTGTGCTATGCACTAATGCACACATCACCTAGGGAACCTGCTCTTTTTGCAGTTGACAGCAGTGTTAGTTCTTTAGTCAGACTGCCTAGGTTCAAATGATGTTTGCTACTTTCTAGCTCACTGTGTTTTATTTTCCTTGCCTGTAAGTGGGCAAATGACAGTGTAAAACGTAGCTGACTGAGGTGTTGCAAGGATAGGAAGCAATAATGCCTAAGATATTTATATCTTAAACACAATGCCTGGTATACTGTGTGTTCTTAGCACATGGTAATTGCTGTCACCAGTTATAATATATGAGTATAAATAATTGAAGCAAACCCACAAGTAAATATTTAAGTGAAAACTGAGATAAGTTTTATGAAGGAGATGGGACAGGCACTGGTATTAAGTTGCTTGGAAGGCTGAGGATTATAAGGTCAAGATGAGACCTAAGGAAATAGCTTTTGATCCTCTGAGATGTGAAGGATGGGAAAATGTTAAGTCAGTTGAATGGTGTGAAGGAAGACTCTTCCAGCATTATGAAGGCTCTGAAGCATGGAAGATCCCGACATGCGAGAAACTAGGGAAGAGGTTATGTGGCTGAGCATGGAGAGAGTTCATGGCAAACACCAACAGAACATCTGAAACTAGGGGAAAGTTATGGCTGAGCATGGAGGGAGTTCGTGGCAAACACCAACAGAACATGCGAGAAACTAGGGAAGAGGTTATGTGGCTGAGCATGGAGAGAGTTCATGGCAAACACCAACAGAACATGCGAGAAACTAGGGAAGAGGTTATGTGGCTGAGCATGGAGAGAGTTCGTGGCAAACACCAACAGAACATGCGAGAAACTAGGGAAGAGGTTATGTGGCTGAGCATGGAGGGAGCACCAACAGAACATGAGAAACTAGGGAAGAGGTTATGTGGCTGAGCATGGAAAGTTCACCAACAGAACATGCGAGAAACTAGGGAAGAGGTTATGTGGCTGAGCATGGAGAGAGTTCATGGCAAACACCAACAGAACATGCGAGAAACTAGGGAAGAGGTTATGTGGCTGAGCATGGAGAGAGTTCATGGCAAACACCAACAGAACATGCGAGAAACTAGGGAAGAGGTTATGTGGCTGAGCATGGAGGGAGTTCATGGCAAACACCAACAGAACATGCGAGAAACTAGGGAAGAGGTTATGTGGCTGAGCATGGAGGGAGTTCATGGCAAACACCAACAGAGCTGCTCTTAAACATGTTTTCTGTGTAGATGCGTTGTGTAAGGTTAGAATCCTAAAGCCTTTGTGCTTGTACCCGGTCGAGTTACCTTACCTCTTATACTTACCAGCAGTTGTCAATATGGGACTTCTGAGTTGATTTTATTTATTTGTTTTAATTTTATTTATTTATTTATTTATTTATTTATTTGAGAGAGAGAGAGAAAGGGAAGAAGGGAGGAAGGGAGGAAGGTAGGAAGGGAGGGAGGGGAGAGAGAGAATGGGTATGCCAGGGCCTCTGGCCACTGCAGACAAACTCAAGACCCATGCACCACCTTGTGCATCTGGCTAACATGGGTCCTGGGAAATTGAACCTGGGTCCTTTGGCTTTGTAGGCAAGTGCCTTAATTGGTAAGCCATCTCTCCAGCCCCTGAGTTGATTTTTTTATTCCTTGGCTGTCACATTTTTTTATTTCTTTTTGTTTCCTTACTTGTTTCATTGAACCATGTGCTCTAGAATGCATAGGAAGATATTGTAGTGGATAAATTTTATTATACTTTACAGTGATATTATGGTAAGTTTTCTGCAGTGCTATGATTACACTGATTATAAATATACCTTTTAAGTGTTTATGTTATAGTCAGAAAAATCATAAATGATTTTAACTTTATTAAATAACTTTTATATTATTAATTATTAAGTATTATTAACTAATCATTATTAAGGATTTTCATTGAAAAATATGTTATAGCACGTAAAGACAGATGCTGGGATCACTTTTTTATTTTTAAATGTCTTGCCCTATAACTTATAATTGTGTTTTTAAATTCTGATTCATTTTCTGTATAGAATTCTGATATTCTGTATTCTGATAGAAAAGTCATGTGTCCTTTAGCTGTTTTTCTAAACTGTTGGCAGTTCTGCACATCCTGGTTTACAGTTGTGAATTTGGAACCTCTGAGTTGATTTTTTTATTTCTTGGCCATCACATTTTTGTTTCTTTTGTTTTCCTCACTTGTTTCATTGAACCATGTGCTCTAGAATGCATAAGAGGAATAGTTTTTGAGTCTTTGCATGTCTGAAACATTTCATTCTACTCTTGCTCACTTGATAAGCAAAAGTAAAGGAAGAGTTGGCTTAATATGGGATTCTCTAGGCAGAAAATTGTTCTCTAATTTTTTTTTAATGCGAGAGAGAATTGGCACACTATCACCTCCAGCCACTGCAATTGAACTCCAGATCACTTTGTGTGCATGTGTGACCTTGCACACTTGCATCACATTGTGCATTTGTCTTACGTGGGATCTGGAGAGTCTAACATGGGTCCTTAGGCTTCACAGGCAAATACCTTAACCGTTAAGCAATTTCTGTAGCCCTGTTCTCTAATTTTGAAGGCATGGTCCACTATCTTTTCAGTATGTTCTGTGATGCCATACTGTGTTATTCAATTTTTGCTTTGACCAAATACCTTAGAGATTGCAACTTAAGAAAGATAAGGGTTTGTTCTGGTTTAGAATGTCGAAGGGATATATGCCATGATGACAGGGAAGCCATGGCAGCAGAAGCAGGAGGCCCAGCTGGTCACATTGTAGCCAGAGCCAGGTGCTGTACCTCAATAACCTTCCCAGTCAGCACCACCTAAGGCAATAGTTTACATTCAAACTATAACACATGCCATTCTGATTTGTTCCTTTGTCCCTTGTTTTTACTTTCCTTTTTCTTTCTTTCTTTTTTATTTATTTATTTATTTATTTATTTATTTATTTATTTATTTGAAAGAGGGAGAAAGAAACAAGAGAAAGAGAGACAGATTCAGAGAGAATGGGTACAGCAGGACCTCCAGCCACTGCAAATGTACTCCAGACACATAGTGGCTTATGTAGGTCCTGGGGAATTGAACCTAGGGCCTTTGGCTTTGTAGGCAAGTGCCTTAACTGCTAAGCCACTTCTCCAGCCCCCCCCCCTGTTTTTTGGGCTTTTTTCAAGATAGAGTCTCACTCTAGCACAGGGTGGCCTTGAACTCACTGGTGATCCTCCTACCTGTGCCTTCCAAATGCTGGGATTAAAGGCGTGTGCCACCACACCTGGCTTGTTTCTTGTTTTTTTCTGGACTAATGGTCTTGGGTTTTATTCTATATTTTATATTTCATGATAATCACTTATCTGTGGTAGCATAGCTTGCACAGTACCCCAAACTTAGTAGTATTTATGATTTGTATTTGTATTTGTGATGAAGTCTCAACAGTGTTGGAAGGATCTTTCCCATTACTGTGTATCTTGCAAGAATAGTCACTGCCAGCTTTGTTTTTGACCATGTTTTCAAGGACATGTACACAGTAAGCATCTTTCCAGAGAGCAAGTGTGTTTTCTGTCCAATGAAGGTCAGATGATGCCTCCCCTTGAGTTATAGATTGAGCAGACATTTCATTTCCTTTTAAAAGATAGGACTCCCTCAATTCAGGGTTCCTCAGTTGTCAGGCAAACTTGGACTATTCTGTGTGAGACGTGGACAAGAGGAGACTGATGTAAAGCTGGAATTTGTGCTTCATACTATGCTGTCCTAAAGGCCCTTGCTTCTGCCCGGGAGCCTCTTGTCATGTTTTCTGACCATTGTCCATGGCAGAGGGCTACCTCCTAGTTTACAAGTAGGATAAAATCTCAGATCCTTCTGAGTTCTTGGAACCCACAAGCCTCCTGTCGGTCTTAGTAAAGTCACGTAGACATGGTCATTTTTGGTGGCCAGACTGCAAGACTGAGGTGACTTGTCTTAAAAGTGCCTTAACTGCTGAGCCATCTTTCCAACCCTGAATTGTCTTAAGATGTATCCCCTCATGTATCTGGCAGTTAATGCTGTGTGCTACCTGGGTCCCTTTTTCCATGTGGACTCCTCATCCTCAGTAAGGCTGGCTCTAGCTTCCTTTTATATGTGTGTGCAGATGTGTGTACTCCATGTGCACCATGTGGAGGCCAGCATATAACATGGCTCTTACAGTATTATTGGAGATGGAGTTAGTTTCTTTCCCGTGTGTGGGTGATTTCTGAGAAGTTGGTTTAATAGGGGATTCTCGAGGCAGTAAGTTTTTGTTCTGTCTCTGACTGGCAGTGTACATTCATTAATTACACATTGTTTTTTGTCAGCATCTGTCTCAAGAAGTGAGCATTGTAGTTAATATTACTCTCCAATTCTAAGGCTATTTTCTTCTTTTTTTTCTTTTAGTAAGCTCAGTACACTTGAAATTATGATTTAATGGTATCAAAGTCTTTTTCTTGCTTAATATATTTTGTTTTTTGAGGTAGAGTCTTGCTTTAACCCAGGCTGACCTGGAATTCACTATGTAGTCTTAGGGTGGCCTTGAACTCATGGAAGTCCTACTATCCGTGCCTCCCAAGTACTGGGATTAAAGGTTTGTGCCACCACACCCAGTTTTAATTTCTGCTTTCTGTTTTCTTAGGGAAGATCCACCAACACGTTCTCAGCCAGAGAGTGATGAGGAAGCAGAAGAAATACAGGTTGGTAGAAAATAAAATAATCTGTTCAGGTAGCAATTATAATTTGAATGGTGTCTGAAAAAAATTATTTTTCATGTGAGGTGTGTGCACATGTTGTTTTTTTTTTTTTTTTTGTTTGTTTGTTTGTTTTTTGTTTTGTTTTGTTTTGGTTTGGTTTGGTTTGGTTTATCGAGGTAGGGTTTTACTCTGGTCCAGAGCTGACCTGAAATTAACTATGTAGTCTCAGGGTAGCCTTGAACTAATGGCGATCCTCTGCCTCCCAAGTGCTGGGATTAAAGGCATGTGCCACCACCACGCCTGGGTCACATGTTGTTTTTGACATATCTTGCAGTATATTTGATAAACCAAGAAGAGTAAGACATAAAAGTTTTACTTTAACATTGTGTGTGTGTGTGTGTGTGTGTGTGTGTGTGTGTGTGTGTGTGAGAGAGAGAGAGAGAGAGAGAGGGAGGGAGGGAGGGAGGGAGAATACACGTAGAGGTCAAAGGACAACTCTTGGGAGTTGGTCCTTGTCTTCTACTTCATTTTTTAAGAATATTTTGAGAGAGAGGAGACAGACACTATGGATGTGCCAAACCATTCTGCCACTGCAAACAAACTCCAGACACGTGCTACTGTGTGCATCTGGCTTTATGTTGGCACTGGGGAATATAGCCAGGGTCATCAGGCTTTGCAAGGAAGCACCTTTAACAGCTGAGACATCTTCCCAGCCCTTATAAGTCATTTTGAGGCAGTGTCTCTCATGTGCTGCCCCATTTGCCAGGCTAGCTGGTTCATGAGCTCATGAGATGGATAGATTCTCCCATCTCCACCTCTTATCTCCTTATAAGAATGCTGATGTTAGGCCGGGCGTGGTGGCGCACGCCTTTAATCCCAGCACTCGGAAGACAGAGGTAGGAGGATCGCCGAGAGTTCGAGGCCACCCTGAGACTACATAGTTAATTCCAGGTCAGCCTGGACTAGAGTGAAACCCTACCTCGAAAAACCAAAAAAAAAAAATAATAAAGAATGCTGATGTTACAGACGTAGATATTGCGTCTGGCTTTATGTAGGTTCTGGGGATCCAACTTCAGGTGTTTTACTTATTGAACTATTTTTTCAGCCTCTACTCTGACCTATCTGTCTATCTAATTTTTTTTTTTTTTTTTTGAGGTAGAGTGTCACTCTAGCCTAGGTGGACCTGGAACTCACTCTGTAGTCCCAGGCTAGCCTAGAACTCACAGTGATTCTTCTACCTCTGCCTTCCCAGTGTTGGGATCAAAGGCATGCTCCACTATTCTTGGCTAATGTTGTTCCTTTTCTTTTTTTTTTTTTTTTTTTAGGTAGGGCCTCACTCTAGCCCAGGCTAATCTGGAATTCACTATGTAGTCCCAGGCTGGCCCTGAACTCATGGTGATCCTTCTACCTCTGCCTGGCTCATATATATATATATATTTCCTTTGTACCGACAGCTTCCATACTTACAGAAAATAAACCATGATAATTCCCTCCCCTCCCATACTTTCCCCTTCACAGATCTACACTCCATCATATCCCCATTAGTCTCTTATTTTGAAGGTTTGTTTTTAATTTTATTTATTTATTTATTAGAGACAGAGAGAGGGAAAATGAGAATGGGTACACCAGGGCCTCTAGCTACTGCAAACAAACTCCAGATGCATGTGCCCCCCCCTTGTGTATCTGGCTTACGTGGGACCTGGAGAATCGAACCCGGGTCCTTAGCTTCGCAGGCAAATGCCTTAACCTCTAAGCCATCTCTCCAGACCCAGTCTCTTGTTTTGATGTCATCATCTTTTCCTCCTATTATGAGGGTCTTGTGAAGATAGTGCTAGGCACTGCGAGATCATGGATATCAAGGCCAGTTTCTGTCTGGTTCGTTGCATTGTAAGCAATCCTGCCCTTCCTTCGGCCCTTATATTCTTTCTGCCACCTCTTCCGCAATGGAGCCCGTGGCTCATATTTTTATATATACTTTATGTTCAAGGAAAGATGTCTTCTGTTAATGTATTTTTAGGTGGAACATTGCTTTTGTAATCTCAATATGGTATTTATTTATTTATTTATTTATTTATTTATTTATTTATTTATTCCTCAAGGCAGGATCTCAGTCTAGCCCAGGCTGTCTGGGAATTCACTATGTAGTCTCAGGCTGGCCTTGAACTCACAGCGATCCTCCTACCTCTGCCTCCTGAGTGCTGGGATCTTGTGCCTGTACGCATGGCTTCACTATGGTATGTAAATATAATGTTTTCTTTCTGTTTTCTTGTCCATGTAGTGGTCCGATGATGAGAACACAGCCACACTCACGGTAAGAGCAAAGTGGTTCAGTAAAGTGCCCACTTCGCTAGGTCCATGTGCTCACCATGGGTAACCTGCTATCTGTGGATTAGTGTGTATTATTCTGAGAAATAAATTGAGTAATTGTTCAACAGGCAAACAGCTTTCTTCCTTTTCCCTCTGATTACAAAAATGTGTAGCTGGCCGGGCATGGTGGCGTACGCCTTTAATCCCAGCACTTGGGAGGCAGAGGTAGGAGGATTGCCATGAGTTCAAGGCCACCCTGAGACTACATAGTTAATTCCACATCAGCCTGGGCCAGAGTGAGACCCTCCCTCAAAAAATAAAAATAAATGTGTAGCTGATCTTTGATTTATTTCACTTACATTGTGAAGGATGAAGTCAGGCCAAACATAAACTCCAAGGTTTGCAGACTGGTAGAAATTAAAGTTAAAAAAAAAAAACTGTATTTATATATTACGGTATATTTATATGGAATAAAGTCATAACTTCTTTAAAGATTTTATTGGGCTGGAGAGATGGCTTAGTGGTAAGTGTTTGCCTGTGAAGCCTAAGGACCCAGGTTGATTCCCTAGTACCCACGTAAGCCAGATGCACAAGTTGGCACATGTGTCTGGAGTTCACTTGCAGTGGCTGGAAGCCCTGGTTCACCTATTCTCTCTCACAAGTAAATAAAATAAAATCTTTTAAAAACATTGAAAGATTTTATTTATTTATTTATTTATTTATTTATTTATTTATTTGAGAGAGGGGGAGAAAGAGAGAAAGAGGCAGATATGTGTAGAGATAATGGGTGCGCTAGGGCATTTAGCCACTGCAAATGAACTACAGATGCATGTGCCACCTTGTGCATCTGGATTTACATGGGCACAGGAGAACTGAACCTGGTTCTTTAGGATTTGCAGGCAAGCACCTTAACTGTTGAGCCTTCTCTCATTCCCTAAAATTATAAATTCTTTCAAGTGAGACAAAATAAGATAATGCTTCTGTTTATTTCAAAGGAAGAAATGTGTTTTCGGGAATATAAGGACAATAAGTGAAGGTGCCTAAAACCTGGCATATTTCCTTAGTGAGGCATGCAGCAGATATAAAGATCTGTCTTGGTTTAGATACCATGCATGTCACTCTTTGAAAATTCCATTCAATTCAGTGTGTCATTTACATGTCATATTCAGGTCACTAAATTGGGAACTATTAAACAAAGATGGATATTTGATTTCTGCCATTAAAAGATTTGTAAATTGGGCTGGAGAGATGGCTTAGGGGTTAAGGCGCCTGCCTCCTAAGCTGAAGAACACTGGTTCCAATCTCTAGCGGTTCCAATCTCCAGGTCCCACGTTTAGCCAGATGCAAAGTGACACAAGGGCGCAATACCGCAGTTGACCAAGAGGGGGCGCACACATCTGGGTTTCGTTCGCAGTAGCTGAGACACTGCTGGCACGCCCATCTCTGTCTTCCTCTCTCTCTCTGTTTCTCTCTCTGTGTCTCTCTCCAAAAAAATAATAAAAAATAAAAAATAAGCTTAAAAAAAAAAAGATTTGTAAATCAGTGGGAAAGATGACTTAAAGGTCTAGGGTATATGTCAAAGATGTCATAATAGAGAGAACAGTTATAATTGAGGGTGTCCAGAAATGCTTAAAAGGTGAAGTAGATTTTGACCTGGGTTAAGGTGATCAGTATGAACTCATGTTTAAAATATCATAGATAGCTGGGCATGGTAGCACACACCTTTAATCCCAGCATTCAGAAGGCACAGGTAGGAGGATCGCTGTGAGTTCGAGGCCACCCTGAGACTACATAGTTAATTCCATGTCAGCCTGGGCTAGAGTGAGACCCTACCTCGAAAAAACAAACAACAACAACAACAACAACAACAAAAAAAAAATATATATATATATATATATATATATCATAGATGGGCCGGGTGTGGTGGTACATGCCTTTAATCCCAGCACTTGGGTGGCAGAGGTAGGAGGATCACTGTGAGTTCAAGGCCCCCCTGAGACTACAGAGTGAATTCCAGGTCAGCCTGGGATAGAGCAAGATCTGTCTGTTTTCCTTTCCTTTCCTCTTTCTTTCCTGTCCTCTCCTCTCCTCTCCTCCCCTTCCCTTCCCTCCTTCCCTTCCTCCCTCCCTCCCTTCCTACCTTCCTTCCTTCCTTCCTTCCTTCCTTTCTTTTCCTTCTTCATCTTTCTTTTTCTTTTGGAAGCAGTCCAGCATGGCCTGGCACTTGCTATGTAGCAGAGGATAACACTGAACTCCTGATCCTCTTGCTTCCACCTCTTCAGTGCTGGGTTTATAGGCATACACCACCATACCTGGCTGGAAATCTTTATTTTTAGTACTAACGGTGCTAACTGATGAAATACGAAATCACTACTTGGCAACCATTCTAGGGCTAATCAGCTTAATACTTGTTAAAAACTATGAGTGGTGCTGGAGAGATGGCTTAGCGGTTAAGGTGCTTGCCTGTGAAGCCTAAGGATCCAGGTTTGATTCTCCAGGTCCCACATAAGCCAGATGCACAAGGTGGCGTACTCTGGAGTTTGTTTGCAGTGGTTGGAGCCCCTGACATGCCCATTCTCTCTCTCTCTCTAATAAATAAATAAAAATAAATAAATTTTTTTAAAAAACTATGAGTGACTAATGAGGAAGGATATTCACATATTCCCAAAGTTTCTCTATCCATATTACTTACAAACTGGACAAGAAAAAAGATTCTGACTTTTCTTTTGCTATAAAAGACGTTATGAGGACAAGATTAGGAGATGATATTGTATCTGTGTTAGTTTCCTGATTTTGATCACTTTGCTCTGCTATGACGAATGTTTTAACAGATTTTCAGGAAATATACACCTAAGTATTTAGAGGTAAAGGGGCTTAGTGCCTACAGACTACACTAAAACAGTGTAGGGAAAAGCCACTATTCGATGTAAATATAAGGAAATAGACCTATGTAGAGAGGAGTGTTGGGGACGATGGTGGAGCAAATGGGGTAAAACAAAGAGAGAGTCTGGGTGAAAAGTTTATAAGCATTTTTGCCTATTTTCTTATGTTTCTTGAAAGTCTGGCATTGTTTAAAAATAAAAAGTTAATAATGTTAAGAAGTAGTTGGGTTAGCCAGGTGGAACTAAATATAGCTGAACAGGAGAAACATTCATGGGAGAAGAACTCTTAATAGCGGAAATATTCAAACCAGGAGCCACGGTAGGAAAATCCAAGGTTAATCATCCATTAGTAAAGGTGCAAAAGCAGTCAAGCAAAAACCAGGAAGAAGAACTGGCCAAGGTTGCCTGTGCCTGTAACCCCAGCACTCCAAAGTTTGAGAAAGGATTCCAGGTTTGAGGCCAACCTTGGTTATAAAACTAGACCCTTTCTCATGAACAAAAAAGAAAAAAAAGAAATCAAGATTTCAAACACATGATGTTGAACTTAAAAGTGCAGCCTGGTTCATCCTCATACCACACCCCAAATCCATGAGGAGTTGTTAAAAGTTTACGTAGCAACTTCATTAAGGGCTGAGGAAGTACTCGCTATATAAGTGCGAGAACCTGAGTTTGGATCCTCAGAACACATGCTTGAAAAAACTCAAAAATATTCATTGAATGCCATGTTTATGGACAAGATCACATACCGTAAATGTAAAATCATGAATACAGAAGAATATATACTAATTTTGTAATGATGGTTGCCTGTGGAAAAGTAGAGTTTAAAAGACTGATTAGATTAGGATCTTCATTCCTAGATCCGAGTGTGTGTCTCAGTGGTAGAGCACTTGCCTTGCATGCACAGACCTGGGTTCAATTCCCAGCACCATTAAAAACAAAAACAAAACAGCAAGTTGTCTCTGGTTTGGAGTTCCATTTTTTTCCCCCGAGGTAGGATCTCACTCTAGCCCAAGCTAACCTGGCACTCACTGTCTTTCCAGGCTGGCCCGAACTCACAGGGATCCTCCTACCTCTGCCTCCAAAGTGCTGGGATTAAGGACATGCGCCACCATGCTCAACAGTATTTCCATGGTTTAAAAATATATATATTTATTTATTTGAAATACAAGACAGCTAGACACACACACACAGAGAGAGAGAGAGAGAATGGGCACACCAGGGCCTCCCTCCACTGCAAATGAACTGCAGATGTATGCATCACTTTGTGCATCTGACTTTATGTGGTTACTGGGGAATCAAACCTTGCAGGCAAGTGCCTTAACTGCCAAGCCATGTCTCCAGCCCCTCCATTTTTAATATAACTTACTTCTTTTTTTCTCCCAGAATCTTGTCAGTTTTTTCTTTTTCATAGCTGGGCTAGATCTTGAGGGTCCACGTAAATCATGTGACTTATTTTTGAAATGTGTGTGTATTTCTAGACCTAGTCTATTCCTACCAACCCAAGGAACTTATTATTGAATTCTTTTGGAATTTTCAATTGCCCAACAGGGGCCAGCAACCCCTATCTGGAGGCTGTTCAATTGAAAGGGTGTGTGGAGTTTTTAATATTTTTGTGTCTGTCTCTCCTAAAACCTCTACTTCCAGCTCTCTTCCTTTCCATTCTCTAGTCTGTCCTTGAACTCCTTTGGGAGTGACTAAGGCTCAAGACAGGGCATACTGCCAATCAAGCTTAAGTTCCTGGTTAACTATAGTGCTTCTATTACACTACTTGTTTATATGAACATACTCATTTTTAAATTTTATTTATTTATTTATTTATTTGCAAGCAGAGAGAGAGATAGAAGAGAGGCAGACAGAGAGAATGGGCATGCCAGGGCCTCTAGCCACTGCAAATAAACTCCAGAATCATGTGCCCCTTGGGCATCTGGCTTACGTGGGTCCTGGAGAATCAAACCGGGATCCTTTGGCTTCGCAGGCAAACACCTTAACCACTAAGCCATCTCTCCAGCCCCTGAACATATTCATTTTTAAATCAACCAAAAAGGAAAGGTTATTTTAACTTACCAAGGTCCTATTTTTGATTTTTGTTTGATTTTGATTTTGATTTAAATTTGTCTAGAAATAGCATCATTATGATACATTTTACCACATCATTTATTTTTCATTCTCACCAAGCCTTCTGGGGATATGCCCAAGACTCTTTCCCACAAATGGAAAGGCTTCTGGCCTGTTAAGCATGGGTGTTATTTCTTTTGGTTTTTCTTGAATGTGTGTGTGGTATACGTGCTTATGTGTGCATGCTCATATGTTGGTAAGCACATGCACGTGTATTATACATGCTTGTGTGTATGTGTGTTCACATGCAGGTGCATGTCTGTGTGTGAGTGTATGGGTGTATGCATGCGTGAGTGTAGAGGCCAGAGGTGTTCTTCATCCGTCTCCACCTTACTTGAGGCAGGTTCTCACTGATCCTAGCACTCGCCAGTTTGTCTAGACCAGATAGCCGGTGCACCCTGATGAGGTCCTGTCTCAGCCTCCTCAGTGCCGGGCTGACCAGCGTGTACCACCACAGTGGTATTTTATATGGGTGCTTGGGATCCGAATGTTCTGGTATTGTTTCTGAGAGCAAGAGTATATGTTCAGACAACAGTCCACCTGTCTGTTTTCACTCAATGAACACTGGCTTTTTTTTTTTCAGACAGGGACTTTGTGTTAGTCCATGATGGCCTCATACTTGTTATGCAGTCATGGATGGCCTTGAACTCCTGATCCTTCTACCTCCCCTTCTGAGTGTGCACCCATGTCTGACTTTAAATACTGGCTTTATGTAAGTGCACCCAAAGAACCATGCATTCCTCATGTCCCAGCTGCCTGTGGACAGCTGTCTTTTTAGGTTTGTGAGTTTGATTGTTTCTTTAGAAAGTGCCATTTCAGAAGTTGGGTTATTGCATTTGTTTCTGGTAAATATTACTATACTATTAATTTGATTTAATTGAATGAAGAAATCTGGATAGTAATTTACATTCTAAATTCTGTTTTTACCAGGTGTACTGGTATACACCTTTAATCCCAGCACTTGGGAGGCAGAGGTAGGAGCATTGCTGTGAGTTCAAGGCCATCCTGGGACTATGGGGTGAATTCCATGTCAGCCTAGAGTGAGACCCTACATTGTAAAAACAAACAAACAAACAAACAAAAACAACAATGAACAATTCTGTTTTTAACACTGTAACTTAACTGTAACCTTCAGCTGTTGAGTGTGTTTTCCTTGCACAGTTTTCACATTGACCTACTCTGATTTCTTCTTTTTCTTTGCAGGCACCAGAGTTTCCTGAATTCAACACTGAAGTCCAGGAAGCTATCAATTCCCTGGGGGGCAGTGTCTTTCCTAAACTTAACTGGAGTGCCCCAAGGGTAGGAACACATAAAAATCTCTTATGATTTGAATAGTTTTTGTTTTGCTATTTATTTCATTTTATAACCCCATGGAAGGTCTAATTATATTCCTAATTCTAGGAAATGTACTGTGGAATTTACTGCATTTTCCACTGTCATTTTCTTGTTCTGATTTTGTGATAAATATACTTTCCTGGGTCTGTGAGGTGCTATGTAGTTTGCCAAAAGGGAGTTTTGACCTCTTGTGGTACTGTTTGGACTAGAATTCTCAAGTTCATTGTCTACTCTTCTCAGAATTTCACCTGGTCTGTTGAATAGAGATTTTTCTCTGCAGAAAAATAAAATGTCACAGGAAGCCAGGTAAGGTGGGCTTGTGCGTGCAATCTCGGCATTGGGGAGGCTGAAGCAGGATTACTATGAGTTTGAGGCCAGCCTGGACTACACAGTGAATTTAGGCTAGCCTAACCTATCTCAAAAAATAGCAAGTCACAGGATGAAAAAGTAGAGTTTAAGAAATCAGCTATTTTCTTAAATTGTATTTTTAGAGTTTGACATTTCATAGACAAGATTTTTGCAGACCTGTGGCAACTTCTTTCTTTTTTTAAAAAAAGATTTATTTTTATTTATTTATTAGTCAGAGAGAAGGGGGGGGTTGGAGAACAGGAGTGTCAGGGCCTCTAGCCACTGGAAATGAACTACAGACTCATGTTCCACCATGAGTATCTGGCTTACGTGGGACCTGGAGAATCAAACCTGGGTCCTTAGGCTTTGCAGGCAAGGACCTTAACTGCTAAGCCATCTCTCCAGCCTGCTACTTCTCTTTTTAAAAATTCTAGTTAGAAGCTGGGCGTGGTGGCACACGCCTTTAATCCCAGCACTCAGGAGGCAGAGGTAGGAGGATCGCCGAGAGTTCGAGGCCACCCTGAGACTACATAGTTAATTCCAGGTCAGCCTGGACCAGAGTGAGACCCTACCTCGCAAAACAAAAAACAAAAACAAACAAACAAAAAAAAATTCTAGTTAGAAGCAATTTCATGCCAGCAAAGCTTATTTTGGAAAGTAAAGACAGATATACTTTTAAAACTCTCAGGAATAGAGGAAATAGCTCAGCTGGTAAAGTGCCTGCCCTACAAGCATACAGGATCTGAATTTGATCCTCAGGACTCACATGTTGGCATACCCACAGTCCAAGTGCTGAGGAGGTAGAGACAGAAGTATCCCAGATACCTGCTGACCAGTCAGTCTTGACTAATTGGTGATCTCCAGGCCAGTGAGAGTTAGAGAAGTTAGATGGGAGCCTGGCATGGTGCCATACACCTTTTGTCCCAGCACTCGGGAGGCAGAGTTCAAAGCCACCCTGAGACTCCATAGTGATTTTCAGGTCAGGCTAGAGCAAGACCCTACCTTGACAAAATCCAAAAAAAAAAAAAAAAAGTTGAATGATGGGCTTAGTGGGTAAGGTGTTTTCTGGCAAGCCAAAGGACCTAGGTCAAACCCAGTACCAATGTAAAGCCAGCTGCACAAAGTGGCACACACATCTAGTGGTATATGTGTCTGGAGCTGATTTGCAGTGGCTAGAGGCCCTGGTGCACCCATTCTCTCTATCTGTCTCTCATTCTTTCTCTTTCAAATAAAGAATTTTTTTTAAGTTGGGGAGCATTCCAGAGAATGACACTCAAGGTTGTCCTCTGGCCTCCATATACATGACATGCTCCTGCATACGCGCGTGTACTTGCACGCAGATGACACGCACACACACTAAAACAATTGTGTGCTTTTAAAACTCTAAAATGAGTAATGTCTACTTGATTTAATTTTTATTTTTTTAATTATACATGTGCATAGTTGAAAGTTTTCAAACAGATACAGAGATAGACCACAAAAGTCAGCAAGGCCTGAGACCTCTGTTATCGCACAGAGCACTATGAGAACTATCCAGCAGGAGTTTGCTTCCATCTCGGTTCTAGCGTGATCTCTCAGTGACCTGTGTGTGACTGCAGTCTGTGGTGTCTTCAACAGTAGGGTCTTATCTTTACCTCTGGTTGTAAACAAGTGCTTTAGCAATGGCCCACATAGTTTTGGGGAACTCATGGGCCTATCTGCCTAATAGTTCACTGTGTGTGGGGTGGGGGGGTAACTCAGTTCTGGTACTGGGCTTTATCAGCAACAGTGCATGGTTTTAGGTTTTAGGGTAGAGCTGTCTTGCTCTGCAGGGTGCTTTGTCTCAAACTAATTATCCCTCTCTCTTCTTTAAGAGAGTTAATATCTTTTAATTAGTTCACCAAGAAGAAGGTTTCTATGAAACTGATTCATGCCATCATTAGTTTTGTGTACCGCTGTCCTCCCCTCCCTCCTTTACTTCAGTCCCACACAGCCTCTTCCACTCCCTGTTTTTTGTCCACTTGTCTCTCCAGGAATTTCTCCTCTCACTCCTCCTGGCTTCTCTCTCCAAGCCGTATTCTAGCTTCCTTACCAGTGCTGCTGGTACTTGCCTCAACTTATAAGCAAATCAAACTATTCCATGTTAGGCTCCACATATGAGAACGAACATGTGGCATTTGTCTTTCTGAACCTGTATAACTTTACTTATGTAAAGTATGACTTTTTCTCAGGTCCATCTATTCTCCTGCAAATTCTATAATTTCATTATGCCTACTGCTGAATAGAATTCCGTTGTGTATATGTACCACATCTTCATTATCCATTCATTGATGGGTTGGTGGGCATCTGGGCTGATTCTATTTCCTAACTATTGTGAATAGAGCAGCAACAAAGATGGCTGAGCAAATGTTTCTTACAGCAAAGACTAGAGTCTTTAAGGTATATGCTCAAAGTGGTATAGCTGGATCAAATCATAGATCTAATTTTAATTTCTGAGGTGTCTCCATGCTGATTTCTCTAGTGGCCAAACAGGTTTGCACTTCCATCAGCAGTGGATGAAGGTTCCTTTTTCCGTGCACTCTTGCCAGCATGTTTTGTCATTGACTTTTTGATAATAGTCATTTTGACCAGAGTGAGATGGAATCTCAAAGTAGTTTTAATGCATTTCACTGATGGCTAAAGATGTTGAACATATTTTTAGGTGTTTATTGGCCTTTAGTATTCCTTTGAGATCTCCCTGTTCAGTTCCCTGCCCCATTATTTGACTGGTTGTTTTTTTTTTTTTTCATTGTTTAGTTTTTTGAGTTCTTTGTATATTCTAGATATTTAACTTCTGTCAGATGTATAGCTGGCAAAGATTTTCTCCTGTTCTGTAGGTTGCCTATTAACTCTGTTGTTGGTTTGCTTAAGTGTGCAGTAACTTTGTAGTTTCATGAGGTCCCAATGGCTGAGTGTTTCTCTATTTCCCTGGGTTAGTGGGGTCTTCTTCAGAAAGTTTTTCCCTATGCCTTTGCCTTTGAGTGTTCTCTTGAAGGTCTTTGATCCATTTGGAGTTGATTTTTGTATAGGGTCTTCTCTTCTACAGAAGAACATCTAGATTCATTCCTCCTCATGTGTTTATCCAGTTTCTCTAGCACTATTTGTTGAAAATGCTGTCTTATTTTTGGAAGTTGTCAATAAATTGTTAAAAAATGAAAATGCTGTTTTTCACCCGTGTGCATTTTTAGCTTTGTTGTCCAAGTTCAGGTGGCTATACTTATTAGAACTTATTTCTGGACCTTCTAGTCTATTCCATTAATCTGTATGTCTGTTTGCAGGCCAGTACCATGCTGTTTACATTGTGATGGCTTCCTTTTGCTGAGGATATGCAGGGCTATCCAAGGCCTCTTGTGCTTCCATATGAATTTTGAGACTATTGTTCTAGTTCTGTGAAGAATGATCCTAGATTTTTTAAAACTTTAAAAAATTATTATTATTAGAGAGAGACAGAGCTTACACAAGAGTTAAAAATAAGAGCATTATAACCTAAAAAGAAGATTGTTAAGACTTCACTTAGCAAACAGAAGACAGTGTTACATGTACGGGAAATACACTGAGAAACTTTTGGACTTCATCCATCACACAGGGTCAGCCTTTCACCTGAGAATTTGAAAGTGTTCACTTGGGAGCACTTTCTCCTTCATCCTGCTGTGCAGGACAGAAGGGTGTAGTCCAGATGGCCAGTGAACTCCTGCCATGGAATTGGTCTCCAATAAGCAGGCTTCTCCATGTCTCTGCAGTCTCTCTGTGGGTCTGGGCTGGGGAGTGTGACCAGCTCCGAGTCCCCTGTCCAGGGTGGTGCAGGCCAGGGTGCGAGGTCAGTGCCAGATGCTCCTGATCCCCACTCGGATCATCTGATTATGAATGGGTCAGGTTGCACCTGGACCCTGGGCATCCTTCTCAGAGCTTGAGGTTGAGGAGTGCAGGCAGCTTGGGTGTCCCTGCTTAGGGTTGTACAGGATAATGGGCTGGGTAGTGCAGTCAGTTCAAAATGAGCCTGCTCCCCAATCCTGGCCTGGTTGTACTGGTAGTACCAAATAGACTGCATTGGGGGACACTCACAGGGGTTGGGGGTGCATCAGCTCGGGTGTCTGTGACCAGGACTGCACAGGTGGGCAGGCCTCATGCTCTTTTTTGTTGAGAAGTGTAATTTGTCACTTGGTAGTATTAAACTCTTGAGGTACTGTGCATTATTGATTTCATTTATATGCCTAAATTTCATTGCTAGCAAATAATACAGTGTATGTGCTAAGTGCTGTGTTCTTGTTGTTTAGGACGCGCACTGGATAGCAATGAATAGCTCTCTGAAGTGTCAAACTCTCAGCGACATCTTCCTGCTCTTCAAGAGTTCTGATTTCATCACTCGTGACTTCATCCAACCGTAAGTATAGCTTGTCTCCTCATTGTGAGTAGTTTCAGCGCTTGTACAGATTTTCCTGTAAGCAAACTTTTATTACTGATACTATTGTTAAAAACTTACATATTATAAAGCTATTTTATGTTTCCAGAATGGTCTACTAAAGCAAACCTGTTTTCATCTTTTATACTAAAAGTGATTCAATGGGTAGATGTACTAAATATGTAGAACTTGGTACATATTTTTTTATTAAATAGTTCAGTAGTTTTTTTCTATTATACAATGTATATATATTTATTATAGAAAAACAAAATTGAAAGCCGGGCATGGTGGCACACGCCTTTAATCCCAGCACTTGAGAGGTAGAGGTAGCAGGATGGCTGTGAGTTCGAGGCCAGCCTGAGACTTCACAGTGAATTCCAGGTCAGCCTGGGCCAGAGTGAGATCCTACCTCAAAAAACAACAACAAAAAAAAAAATACAAAGAAAAAAAAAAAAGAAAAAGAAAATTGAGAACTTCTCCTAGGTAAAATCAGGAAACTACCCATGATCTCATCATAATTGCCTGTATATATTTCCATAATTCTCTCAGTGTATAGGTACAATGTATACATACCTGTTTCTACCAATGTATGGATTTCTTTTTCCTCTTTTTTCTTTCAGGGCAGAGTTTCACTGTAGCCCAGGCTGACCTGGAAATCACCCTAGTCCCAGGTTGGCCTTGAACCATAGTGATCCTCCTACCTCTTTGCCTCCCAAGTGCTGGGATTAAAGGCGTGCACCAGCACACTCCGCTTGGAGTTCTTTTTTCAAGTGGAGTCCTGTAGTTCACATTCTCTAGTCGTCATTTGTACTTACCATTGTATAGTTATATCTTTCTGTGCCTTTTAAGAACTTAGATTCATCATTGTCTTTTATTACTTTAATGGTATGCCCCTGGACAGGGATAGCCTCATAGGTCTGAACAATCCTCTTTCCTTCTACAAAGTCCTGCAGTGAATATCCTTGAACTAAATCTTTGCATGCATCAGTCATTTCTTGCCTTAGATTAGTTTCTGGAAGTGGAATTGCTGCTTACTTCCTTTGCCAGTCTCTGTAGAACTAAAGAAGTTGTAAAGTGGGTGGACAGATGACACCAGTGTTGAGGTCCAGATCCC
Organism: Orientallactaga sibirica; assembly: GCA_036365145.1. Classification (NCBI taxonomy): domain Eukaryota; kingdom Metazoa; phylum Chordata; class Mammalia; order Rodentia; family Dipodidae; genus Orientallactaga; species Orientallactaga sibirica. The sequence goes on from JAEOAD010001030.1 coordinate 8,710,819, forward strand.
CCTTGAGGTTTACGTAGATCCATTGTCAGGTGACAGTTGTTATTATTATGATTATTTTTTTTTTTAGGTGATAAGGTCTCACTCTGGCCCAGGCTGGCCTGGAACTCACTCTGTAGTCCAGGCTGGCTTCAATCTCACAGCAGTCCTCCTACCTCTGCCTTCTGAGTGCTGGGATTAAAGATATGCACCACCAACAGTTATTCTTCTTGATTTCTCTTCCTATCCATCTTTTCAAAAACTAGTTATCTCAGTTAATCTAATCTGTAAAATGACCTTGAAAATAGAACATATCTCGAAATCTAGCAGCTAAACAAAACAACAAAAGCATTATGGATGCATGCTACCTTTTTCCTGCCTGTGCAGTTGAGTTTGCTATCCCAGTTCATTTTTTTTTCCTAGTCTCAGATCCTCTTTAAAAAAAAAAAAATTCCTTTTTTATTGACAACTTGCATAATCATAGACAATAAACCATGATAACTCCCTCCCCCTCACTTTCCCCTTCACAACTCCACTCTCTATCATATCCCCTCCCTTTTTCAGTCTCTTTTATTTTGATGTCATCATCTTTTCTTATTATGAGGGTCTTGTGTAGGTAGTGCCAGGCACTGTGAGGTCATGGATATCCAGGCTATTTTGTGCCTGAAAGAGCACATTGTAAAGGAGTCCTACCCTTCCTTTAGCTCTTACATTCTTTCTGCCACCTCTTCCGCACATGGACCCTGAACCTTGGAAAGTGTGATAGAGATGTTTCAGTGCTGAGCACTCTCAGATCCTCTTTTTTTAAATGATTTTATTTATTTATTTGAGAGAGAAAGAGAGAGAGAGAGAATGGGCGTGTCAGGGCCTCTAGCTGCTACAAATGAACTCCAGATATATGCACCACCTTGTACACCTGGCTTACATGGGTCCTGGGAGTTGAACCTGGGTCCTTTGGCTTTGCAGGCAAATGCCTTAACTGCTAAGCCATCTTTCCAGCCTTCAGATCCTCATTTGAAATGGAGCCCTGTATTTTCACTAATGACAGTCAGACATCAATTCTGTTGTTTCTCAGCTCTGCAGCTTAGGCATATGGTGATATTGTCAACAAGAGAAAATAAAATTATGTAACCATCAATGAGTGTGATTGTATTCAAAGTTTATTATAAGAGGATTTTAGGGGTTGGGGATATAGCTCAGTCATAGAGTATGTACTTAGCATTCATGGTTTAATTTCTGGTACCAAAAAATTTAAAAATGACATGGTTAACCTCTTGGTATTTCTTCTGGTTATACAGGGGGAAAAGAGCTTATATTATTTTACATTTAGTTGTTAGCATTTTATGGTTATGTTGACACAGGTGTTACTAGGCGTTAGTAATCCTTTTTTTAAAGTATTAGTGCAATAGTCTTTTCCATCATAGGCAATTCTCTTTGATTAGAAGAAAATCATGCCTTCTCTTTTTCCCTCATTAAAAGTGAACTCAAAAGCCGGGCGTGGTGGCGCATGCCTTTAATCCCAGCACTCGGGAGGCAGAGGTAGGAGGATTGCCGTGAGTTCGAGGCCACCCTGAGACTACATAGTTAATTCCAGGTCAGCCTGGACCAGAGTGAGACCCTACCTCGAAAAACTAAAAAATAAATAAATAAATAAATAAATAAATAAATAAATAAATAAATAAATAAATAAAAAGTGAACTCAAGGGCTGGACAGATGGCTTAGTAGTTAAGGCATTTGCTTGCAAAGCCAAAGGACCAAGGTTCGATTCCCCAGGACCCACGTAAACCAGATGCTCATGGTGGTGCATGAGTCTGGGGTTATCTGCAGTGCCTAAGGTCCTGGAACACCCTTTTTTTTCCTCTCTCTCTGTAATAAATAAATAAATTAAAAATGAAATATTTAAAACTTACTTTTGTACCTGTTAACCTGATAATGGACTTTTATGTACTTTTAGTATTTATTATAATAAGAGTGTAAGGACACTTCTGTCTTTCTAAAACAATTATTGATTACTTTTAATTTCAAGCTAATGTTTTTTAAAATTAGCTTTGTCATTTAGCAATCTGTTGCCTACACTTAATGTTGTAGTTAGCTTCACATTGTTGGGATAAACTTCCAAATCAGACACAGTTTATGGGAGGAATAGGATTTATTTCAGGCTTAAAGATCCAGGGGAAGTTCTATAATGGCAGAAGAAGCTGGTCCTCTTTTACAGGTCCATGCAGAGACAAATACCACCAGCAGCACCACAAGCAAACCCATTCTGGAAACCCCAGGCGGAGCTCAAGCACTCTGCGTATCTTTAGACTGTAATTCCTGATCCACTGCCACACCTTAGGGCTGAACCCTAGGATCTACTCAGTGTTACAAGCTGGGATAAAACTCCTGAGTCTGTTTGGGGCATCCATTCAAACTCCTGCATTTAGCCTACATCTTTCTTTCTGTCTTTGTTAAGCTAATGTTTCAGTAGATAGTAAAATGTTCAGCAGCTGCTTTCCATCATGCACTTCTTTCCTTGTGAAGGATGTTAGCAAGTGAATGTGAGGCCTTGGATTGAGAGTGTTTACCCACAAAAGGCTATGCTCTTTGACTACAAATAATTGGGAGTTTGTAGGGACAACTATTGTGTACTTTGCTTTTAGCTGTTTAGCTAGACATCACCAACATGTAACATTTTTCTGAAAATATTGGAGGTCATTAGTGTAGCAGTTAATAAGCCAGTTACTAATGCACATGTCATCATTACATTAATTTCCCATGTTAATTGAACTTAGTAAAGATGCAGCTTTGTGGCTGGAGTGTATCTCAGTTGTAGAATGCTTGACTAGTATTCTTGGCACCCTGGGTTTGATCTTCAGCAATGCAAACCAATTTAAAAGTAAGTACAAGGGGTTGGAGAGATGGCTTAGCGGTTAAGGCGCCTGCCTCCTAAGCCTAAGAACGCTGGTTCCAATGTCCAGCGGTTCCAATCTCCAGGTCCCACATTTAGCCAGATGCAAAATGAGGCAAGAGCACAATGCCACACTTGCCCACAAAGGGGCGCACACATCTGGATTTCATTCACAGTAGCTGAGAGAGTGCTGGCGCACCCATCTCTGTCTCCCTCTCCCTGTCTATCTCTCCAAAAATAAATTTAAAAATAATAATAATAAATAAGTACAGGAAGAACTTTTGTTACAGTGCCTTATCAGAAGCTCTGAAAGAGTTAGTGTATATTTCTTTAAGTGTGATAGGATCATTTAACATGTTAATCTAACACTTTGATCATATAAACTAGAAAACCAAGGCCTAAGCCTGTTCAGCAGTTGGTTCAAGGTTACATTACTTATGACTGCACTAAAACCAAAATATTCTTCCAATAACCTTTTTAAAAAGTTATCTGTGCTTTCGCATAATAAAGTTATAGGTTCTTTCAAAATGTTTCTAACTAAATGTATATAATAGAATAAGAATATGTGTAAGATTATAGCATATTATACAAATGAGATTGTGTGTTTATACTATTTTGAAGCTTACCTTCACCACAGAAAAAAACAATTATATTGTAGTCAAGATCTTAACAAAAAACTATCTGAAAATAGCTTACATACATAAGGCTTATATGGCCCCACCATGTATTTCTTCATGTATTTCTTTTCTTTTCTTTTTTTTTTTGCGAGGTAAGGTCTCACTGTGGTCCAGGCTGGCCTGGAATTAACTATGTAGTCTCAGGGTGGCCTTGAACTCAGGGCGATCCTCCTACCTCTGCCTCCCAAGTGCTGGGATTAAAGGCATGCGCCACCACGCCCGGCTCTACTTTTCACTTTTTTATTGACCACTTCCATAAATACAGACAATATACTATGGTCAAAGTCTCCTCTTACAACCCTCCTTTTACCCTTCCCCTGTACTCCCTCCACTGAATCCCTTCTTTCCCACTGGTGTCTCTTCTAGTTGATGTCGTCATTTTTATTACTCCTATTTGGAAGGTCGTAGGTAGGAACATCAGCACTGTGAGGTCGTGAATGCCACTCTGCTGGAAGATCATGTAGTAAGCACTCCTCCCCTTCTTTGGCTCTTACCTTCTTTCTGTCACCTCTTCCACAATGGTCCCCTGAGTCTTAGAGGGTAAGATAGAGATGTCTCATTTAGTGCTGAACACTCCACTGTCACTTCTGAGCACTTTGGTGAGTTTTGAGTCACCCTAGTGGTCATTGTCATCTGAAAAAAAATTCTCTTACCAAAAGTAAAACTAGTAGAGGGCAGTTGGCATAATATATCCATTTGGACAAACAACAGTAGTAGTTCCCCCCTGCCCCAGGACTTTTTCTGACAAAACAGTTTTGTTTGTTTTATTTATTATTTATTTATTTATTTATTTATTTTTTATTTATTTATTTTTTGAAGTAGGGTCTTACTGTAGCCCAGGCTGACCTGGAATTCACTATGTAGTCTCGGGGTAACTTCCAACTCACCACGATCCTCCTACCTCTGCCTCCCAAGTGCTGGGATTAAAGGCAAGCGCCACCATGCCCGGCTCAAAACAGTTTTCTTAATCATAGCATAAGCCATCACAATATACATATATGTATTCTTTCTTTCTAATCTTTGTTCCCCTCTTTTTCTTTTCTTTCCTTTTTTTTTTTTTTTTTTTTTTTTTTTTTTTGGTTTTTGTCTCAGGGCAGCCTCGAATTCATGGTGATCCTCTTACACCTGCCTCCCGAGTACTGGGATTAAAGGCGTGCGCCACCATACCCGGCATCCCCTCTTTTTCTGTAACATAGCAGAGGCCACATTCTAACTATTTTCCTGATTGTCCATGCTTTCTGAGTCTTATAGTCTCACAAATATGCATCTTTATCACTGGTGTTAACATCTGTCCTCTTCCATTGTGCAAAATTGTTGGAACGACATGGAAGAAACTAGTGATCACAGCTATGAAGTTCACAGAACGGAGCGCATCAGGACAAATTCAGGGCATAGATAAACCTGTTTCCAGTGATCCAGAAGGACGCTCAGCATTGTTTACATTGAGGGAATGATCTGAGAGGGAGCTTGGGTGATGCATGAGGAGAAGGCAGATACAACTCCTCTTAAATCATTAGTGCCACTTAAACATATTGCTCTCGATTGTGGCTTGGACTTTCTGTTCCTTTAAAAAAAAAAAAAAAAAGATGAGCCTCAACATTGCTCTCCAAAATTCCCATTATCTGGCTAATTTCAAAGTATGTTACATATATGCTAGCATAATTTCATAGTAGTTCTCATCAGAGTAGACCTTTTAAAATTATTTTTATTTTGAGAGAGAGAGTGAATGGACGTACCAGGACCTTCACCCTGCTGCAAATGAACTCCAGACATGTGCACATGTGCAACATTGTGCACTTGTGTTGTTTTGTATCTGGCTACATGGAACCTAGAGATTTGAACATGAGTTCTTAGGCTTTGCAGGCAAGCGCCCTAACCATGAAGCCATCTCTCCAGCCCCAGAGTAGACCTTTGAAATACTGTTTCTATTGTCTTTAAAAGTTTTTCTGGGGGCTGGAGAGATGGCTTCGTGGTTAAGTGCTTGCCTGTGAAGCCTAAGGACACCGGTTCAAGGCTTAATTCCCCAGGACCCACATATGCCAGATGCACAAAGCATTGCATGTGTCTCAAGTTCGTTTGCAGTGGCTGGAGGCCTTGGCATGCCCATTCTGTATCTATCTGCCTCTTTTTCTCTCTGTCTGTCGCTCTCAAATAAATAAACAAAAGTTTAAAAAGTTTTTCTAATACATCTGAGAAGTCTTTTAATTAACTTGGAAGATTATGTAAAATTTGTTACTTACAAATATTTTTGTTATTTTCATTTTTATGGTTTTCTAGAGGAAACATAATTATTCTGCCAGGAATTATGAGAGTTCATCATAGGAACCTCCTTTCAACCTAAATGTAAATTTATGGCTGATTTGACTACTACTGTCTGTTGACACTTGAAATTTCAGCAGAGGATTCTTGCAAGTTAATATGAGTACTAACCCAGGGGAAAAATTTAGAATTGAGTTAGTTTTTTTGTCAAATGAACGCATCTACAGAATGTAGATCAAATCTGAATTTTACATAGCTTGTTTGCACTAAGTGGAGCTCCTAACGAGGTGGGTGTTGTTGGTCTTTCTGGTCAGCCTTACTGATGCCTTAGCACAGTCCTCTGTTGTCAGCAAGGGGGCCTGGCCATGTGCTCAGTCATCTCAGTGAGAAAAGCTTTGAGCACTAATCTCCTGTGCCACACATGCTCTAAGAGTAGTCAAGTTCCTAAAAGAAAGCACATAAAGTAAGTTAAATCAGTTAAGAATAATATGGGATGGTAGAATTAAAAGGTGTATTAAAATATACCTATTTTCTAGTAACAATATGAATAATCAAGGATTGAAATCGATATTTGTAAGAATATAAAAGCATTTTTGAAATCTATAATAAAGACTCATGTCTTAGAATTGAACCCTCTACAGTGTTTTTTAAAAGAAATGAGTACAGAAACTTTATCTGCCTTACTCTTTTTTTTTTTTTCCGAGGTAGGGTCTCACTGTAGCCCAGGCTGACCTGGAATTCACTATGTAGTCTCAGGGTGGCCTCGAACTCACAGCGATCCTCCTACCTCTGCCTCCCGAGTGATGGGATTGAAGGCATGCACCACCATGCCTGGCTTGCCTTATTCTTTATAGAATGATATATTAAAAAGAAACTATCCTCCTTATTGGAAATACAAAAATTATAGCACCTGCCTGGTTACAATCACATTTCAAAACAGTAATAGTTCTATTACGTTTGTAATCATCAAGATATTATCATTAGTTTATGTATTCAATTGCTTTGTCATTTTTCCTTTTTTATTTATCTTAAGAAAATAGAGGCAGTTAGTTCAGCTTTATCATGCTAATACTAATACAAGTTGGTAGAAAGCTAAATTTTTAAGTTTTAAAATAAACTTTCATTGGCTACATAGTCCTGAGGGTTAGCTTATAAAGGAAATAATAATAATAATAATTATACTATATCATAAACAGTTTTCCTCTTAGGAATAATATTTTACCACATAATTTTTTTGCCTCATACTACTGCATGATTTGCAACATATTTTAAAACACTTTTATTTATTTATTTGCAAGCAGAGAGAGAGAGAAGAGACAGAGAATGGGTGCATCAGGGCCTCAAGTGACTGCAAACGAACTCCAGATGCATGCACCACTTTGTGTAACCCCCTTCCTCCCTCCCTTCTTTTTTTTTTTTTTTTTTTTTGTTTGTTTTTTTGAGGTAGGGTTTCACTCTAATCCAGGCTGACCTGGAATTCACTATGTATTCTTAGGCTGGCCTCGAACTCATGATGATCCTCCTACTTCTGCCTCCTGAGTGCTGGGATTAAAGGTGTGTGCCACCATGCCCAGCCTTCCTTCCTTCTTTTTAAAGAAATATTTATTTATTTATTTATTTATTTATTTATTTATTTATTTATTAGCAAGGGGAGAGAGAATAAGAATGAGAATGAGAATGGGTGCACTACAGCCTTTCCTCTTGCCACTGCAAAAACAAACTCCAGATGCATGTAGTTTGTGCATCTGGCTTTATGTGGGCACTGGGGAATTGAACCCAGGCCATCAGAGTTTGCAAACAAATCCTTTTAACCACTGAGCCTTCACTCTAGCTTGTTTTCTTTAGAAAAACAAACAAACCATGGCTGGAGAGATGGCTTAGTTGTTAAGGCATTTGCCCGCAAAGCCTAAGGATCCTGGTTCAATTCTCCAGGTCCCATGTAAGCCAGATTCACAAGGAGGTGCATGCATCTGAAGTTAGTTTGCAGTGGCTAGAGGCCCTGGCACGCCCATTCTCACTCTCCCTCTCTTTTTCCCTCTCTCTGTCTTTAATAAATAAACAAATATAAATTTAAAAAACCAAACCATAGTTTTGTTTATGGTGTGGGTTTGCAAGCTTGTATGTGTGTGGAGGCCAGAGGCTGACTGACACCAGATGTCTAAGTCAATCACTCTCCTCATTTTTTGAGATGGGATTGCTCATTCTCTTTTTCTCTTTCTCGCTTTCTCTCTTTCTCTCTCGTGTGTAATGTAGTGGTGTGTAGTTTATGCATATGTGTGTGCCCTTGTAGCACCCTATACACTCTTGTAGTGGCCAGAGTGGAATGTCAGGTGTCTGGTTCCATTGTTCTTCCTGATCTTGTTTTGAGCCAGTCTCTTCTTACTGCTTCTGGAGCTTGGTGGTGCGTCACAGTTTCTTGGATCTCTGCTCTTCTGTGGGACTGCGATTTACAGGTGTACATGGCCATGCCTAGGTGTTTGATATGGTATCTGGAGGTTTTAACTGTTGCTCTCTGGCCTCCTCAGGCCTTCACACTTGTACTTAACCACTGAGCTGTGTCTCCAGCTCAAGACAGGGTTTCTTTTTTTCTTTTCTTTTTTAAAAAATATTTTTAATTTTTATGTATTGATTTGAGAGAGAAAGAAGTAGAGAGAGAGACAGAGACAGACAGACAGAGAGGGAATGGACATGCCAGGGCCTCTGGCCGCTGCAAACGAACGACAGACACACGCAGTACCTTGTACATTGGGCTTATGTGGATCCTGGCGAATCAAACCTAGGTCCTTTGGCTTTGCAGTCAAGCGCCTTAATCACTAAGCATCTCTCCAGCCCTTCTTTTTTTTTTTTTTTTTTGGTTTTGTGAGGTAGGGTCTCACTCTGGTCCTGGAATTCACTATGTAGTCTTGGGGTGGCCTCGAACTCTCGGCGATCCTCCTACCTCTGCCTCCCTAGTGCTGGGATTAAAGGCGTGCGCCACCACGCCTGGCTCAGCCCTTTTTTTAAAAAAAAAAAAAAAAAAGAAAAGAAATTTTTATTTATTTATTTATTTGAGACAGAGAGAGTGGGAGACACACACACAGAAAGAGAGAGAGAGAGAATGGGCATGCCAGAGCCTCTAGCCACTGCATATGAACTCTAGATGCATGCACCACCATGTGCATCTGGCTTATATGGGACCTGGAGAATTGAACCTGGATCCTTAGGCTTTGCAGGCAAGTGCTTTAACCACTAAGCCATCTCTGCAGCCCCATTTTGATGTTTCGACACAAGATCTCACACTGTATCCTACACTGGCCTGTAACTCATTATGTAGTGTAGGATAGCCTAGAACTCAATACAGTCCTACCTCAGCCTACCAATTGCTGGGGTTATAGGCATGAGCCACTATACCCAGTGGTTCATTGTTTTCTTGACATATTTTGGAACATTTATTTTATCCTTTATATAGATCACCTAATCCAGAATATTTTAAAATATTTTGATTTATTTGTGAGTAGGGAGAGTAAGTATGAGTGTGCTAGGGCCACTGCAAATGAACTTCAGCTGCATGCACCACTCCATGTATCTGGCTTTACATAGGTATTAAGGAATTGAACCCATGCCAGCAGGCTTTGTAAGCAAGTGCCTTTAACTGCTGAATCATCACCTAAGCCCTAGAATATTTTTACTTGTCTGTATAGTGGCTGTGTACAAAAACATAGACACTGTATAGTAGAGAGCTCCAAGTACATTGCTTTGCATTCTGCTCATCCTGGAGATAAAAGGAGTGTGTGTGTGTGTGTGTGTGTGTGTACACAAAAGTGAGTGCAAATAGCACAAGTGCAGAGGTCAGAGGATAAACGCATGCTGTCAGTTCTCACCTTTCACCTTGAGGCAGGGTCTCTCTTGTTTGCAGCTGCAAACACCAGAGCTGCTGGCCTGTGAACTGTGAATCCTCCTTACTCTGCCTCCCATTGCCATAGGCAGTGTATTAGGATTAAAGGTGTGTGTGCTACTTGCATCCAGCTTTACATGGGTTCTGGTATCCAAATTTCAGTGATCAGACTTGTGCATGAAGTGCTTTTAACCATCGAGTCATTTCCCCTGCCCAAGGATGGTTATTGTTTAAAGAGTAGAATAATTATGTTAATTTTTATTAAATTGATAATTCATAATTTAATTTTGATTAACATAAAAACCTATGAGATTAATTCTTTTTTAAATTTTAAAATATACTCAAAGCTAGTTATTGAGTATAAGTCTGTAGGTAACATACCATTAAATTAGATTTGAAGCAAGGCATTGTTGCTTTCAGGGAAAGTGAGGTCTTAAAATAGCACCACTGTGTGCTTGCATATACTAATATTAAAGCAGCTTTGCACAACGTTCTTATGAAAATAGGATTTGGTTAATGATAATGTTTTTTCTTTTTTTTTTAAATCAGTGATATTTCTTGAGCTTGAAGTCTTGTCAGTATTTGTGTGTGTGTTTTAATTTTATCTAAGCATTTTAGCCACAGTTCTAAAAGCACCTTGAGTTAAGCAATATGGCCTGTGATTTACCACGTTCTTGCCCACTTGTTATTTTGCCCTTGTGTGCTTTGATATTGTCATGTGATAAATGCAGGTAATAACAGCATTTATTGCAAGAATTAAATGAAGAGACAACCATGCAAGGCTTCTTATGGTGCCTGCACAAAGTGTTCGATACATACATCCTACAGTTACATACAAAATCTGGTTTTATGTTGGGTTGCATGTGTGTGTGCAAGTACATACATATGTGTGCCTATATATGGAAGCAGAGGACAGCCTTGATTCATTTCTTTTTGGAGACAGAGTTTCGTTGGTCTGGAGCTCACCATTATGGTAGGCTGGCTGGCTCTTGAGCCCTAGGGAATTTTCTGCCTCTGCCTTAGCCTCAACATCACTGAGATTACAAACATGGCCAGCATGCCTGGCTTTTGTTTGTTTGTTTGTTTGTTTGTTTGTTTGTTTGTTTGTTTGTTTTTGGTTTTTCGAGGCAGGGTTTCACCCTAGTCTAAGCTGACCTGGAATTCACTACTTAGTCTCAGGGTGGCCTCAACCTCAAGGTGATCCTCCTACCTCTGCTTCCCGAGTGGTAAGCCAAGTTTTATGGACTATTCTGATGAGAGTTTGAGAATGCTAAGTGCAGACTGTATTGAACTTCGAGGCTTGGCTTATGTGCTTTCTAAGGGGAAGCTAAAGACTGCAGAGGACTTTGTTGGAACTGGGCTCATGGCATAAGAGACGGCTACTTTCCGCTCTCCAGGCCCAGAAAGTTTGATCAAAGTTAAATTTGTAATGGACTGATGTGCTTGGCTAAAGATAGCAGACTGAGATATTTAAGATTTTAAGTTGGAAAACCTCAAGCAAGTTAAAATTAGAGGCACTGAGACTGGTTTTAGGTTACTGGAGCTGCTATTGTCAACACATTAGGGATCTTAAGGAAGGTGGCCTGACTGCTTTACATTAAAACAATGGAGAGGATGCCTGAGGAAAGATTGTTAGAAATGCAAACTCTTGGAAAGAGTTGACTGGAGAAGGAACCTGCTTTTCAAGGCTATGATTTATTTTGTCCCTGGATTAAGAATATGGCTGTGTCCTGCACACCTGGTATTAGTTTTGGAAGCATGAAAAATGCATGGAGTGGTCATGAATTGCACACAGATCCAGGAGCCACTGCTGAGATACGGCATGAGGCAGGGCATGAAGACCCTCAGGAATAGGCTGAAAGAGCTTTTGGAAGATGGACCGTGGTTTGCATGGAGACCTGAAGATGTTTTGGATATACCAGGACTGTGCAAAAGGGCTACCATGGAGTGCAGTGTTGGCATGGGTAACCTCACCTAGTATAATCCTTTCCAGATCCATCCATTTCCCTGCAAATTTCATAATTTCATTTTTCTTAACTGCTGAAAAGAATTCCACTGTGTAAATGTACCACATCTTTATTATCCATTCATCTGTGGAGGGATATCTAGGCTGGTTCCATTAGATTTATTTTTATTTTTATTAATTTATTTATTAGAGAGAGAAAGTGAAAGAGTGAGAATGGGCACGCCAGGGCTTCTAGCCACTGCAAGCAAACTCCAGATGCATGCATACCAGGTGCATCTGGCTTACATGGGACCTGGAGAATCTAACTGGGGTCATTAGGCTTCGCAGGCATGCACCTTAAGTGCTAAGCCTTCTCTCCAGCCCAGCAATTTTTTTGAGGTAGTGATGCAGGATTTGGGGACTCATGAGGAGGTACCAGAATTTATGAATCCCAAGTTTTAGGTTCTGCCCTACCTTTAATAAAGAATTAATAAAGATGGACTTAAAAGGATAAATTATGAATTATTAAGCTTATTTAGGGGGAAATCACAAATTGTGGGGTTTATTTAAAGGAGATTGGGGTCTAGGAAGGGAGGCTAGACATGTGAAAAGTAGGAAACAAGTTCTCATGTGGAAATATTGTATAGTTTTACAAGGTTTATTTAAGAGAAATTGAAGTCTTTAGAAAGGGACTGGAACAGAGTTGTAAGTGGAAAGTAGAACTTAGGTGTATACGTAGAGAGACTCAGAAAACATGACATCCGCCATGTGCTTTCCTGAAGAGGGAAAGTATCCGAGCAGAAGAGAAATTGAGGGCCTTTGGGGGAAAACTGGATATGTAAAGCTGCAAACATGTAGAGGGGAATTAAACTGAGACTTTTAAAAAGAAATTAGGGTGAAGCTATAAGCACATGAACTTGAGGGGAATTGAGGCTTTTAAAGAGAAATTAGGGTAAAGCTGTTGACATGTGGAAAGCAGAATCTAGAAGCTTGCATAGAGAGACCTTGGAGGAACCCATATGGAATCTAACGTGAGTTGAAGAGATGAAGAGGGTTATACTCATGGCTGCCCTGGGTTTAGAGTCATACGCAGGCAGCAAGTCTGGGTTGGTGAGAGTACCTATGTGGTAGATTTGGAGATCAGAGAAAAATCATACATGTAATTAAAGTGAAAACTATAAAGCAGAGACATGTGGAAAAGTTGAGATCAAGAAACAATGCAGTGTTTTCCCATAACCAGCCTGGCTGGTCGGGGTAGAGACCACACTCACGTGTGTCGGAGCAGCACAGGATAAGAACTGGAGAGAAAAACTCTGTCTGTCCTTGTGTCTGACCACCCCTCCCCCCGCCACCAAACTCTATCCTTGTGTCTGACCACCCCTCCCCCCGCCACCGTGGGTTGCGCCTAGAGAGAAGTAGGGGTTGGAAGGCTGCAGCCTTTATAGCATCAGATTGAGGTATGTAAGGGGAAGGAAGACCTGATTGGCTACTAAATGTGGAGGATGAATCTGAGGGTCAGCCCACCCAGGTAGCATAGTAGACTGTGGGCAGCAGGTGGTGCCATAGTCGGTCTCTATCAGACCAGTTCCATTTTTGTGGTGGCATGTTGGGTGGCATCTCATGGTTCTTCTTTGAACCTGAGTCTCTTACTGAAACTGCCTGAAAAAGCTACCTTTCTCTTATCCTCCTTCAATAGGGCTTCACTCTAACCTAGGCTGAACAGGCATTCACTCTATAGTCCCAGGCTGGCCTCGATCTCACGGTGATCCTACCTCTGTGATTCTACTACTCTAAAGGAGTATGCCACCATGCCCAGCTATCCCCAGCATTTCTGTAGAGTCAGATCATCAGTCCTGTGACAAATTACCTTAGCAGAATAACTTAAGGGAGGAAGATCTATTTTAGCTCACAGTTCAGAGGTTTTGATCCAGGGTGTCTTGGTCCCATGACTATGGCTCATGGTGAGGCAGAATGCTGTAGTAGAGAGGGCAGAGGAGCTGCTAGCTTCATGATGACTGGGAAGTGACTGGGACTAAGTGTAGCCTTCAAAGGCCTGCCCCAAATTCAGTCTGCTAGGCTCCACCTCCGTTAGGGACCAGGTGTTCACCTATGAACTTGTGAGGGTTATCTCATATTCAAACCATAACATCTATAATGATCTTTTTTACACATGTCTCTTGAGTACAAGTTATATGTTTATTACAAGTTTTACACCATATAAGAACTATCTCACATGTTTTCTTTTTCTCATCTATATTTTCAGAATGTCCACTGGTTCATGTCAGTTTTGAACTAAAAAAACTGAGGAGAGCTAAGAGCTAGCTAAACATTACTTTTTCATTTCTCTGTAGGTCCTTCCTTCCCCGCTCTCTCTCTCTTCTCTCTCTCTCTCTCTTTCTTTCTTTCTTTCTTTCTTTCTTTCTTTTCTTTCTTTCTCATTTTTCTTTCTCTTCTCTCTCTCAGAGAGCCCCTGCTTATGAGAAGGCAGGAGCAAATAAAGCCATCTGGAGACTCAGATTTTTTTTTTTTGTAGGTTCTCAAGGGGGCTGAGCTAACTAGCCACAATGACAAAGTCAGGTTTAATCCTTCCAGGAATATTAGTTCTAGTAAAGCGGAACTCCTTTCTAGGGAGGGACTCAGGTTGAGTTTAAAGAGAACCAGATCTAGGGAACTTGTTTCTGCATGGAGAGGTAGGGAGAAGCCTTCTTCTCTGACCTTGGGCTCCATTTTCTTACATAAGTCGCCTTCCTTCGACTTACACCGGCTCCATTTCTCATTCTCTCTTTTCATCCTTCTCTTTTTAAACTTTTTATTGACAGCCTCCTTACATGTAGGCAATATATGCCATGATTACAATCTCCTCCCGTAGCACCCCTCCATTGAGTTCCTTCTTACCAACTAGTCTCTCTTCTCTATGGATTTAGCCTTCTTTGGCTCCTTTTCTTTTGTTCATTCTTTTTTTTTTTTTTTTTTTTTTTTTTTTTTTGAGGTAGGGTTTCGCTCAGGCTGACCTGGAATTCACTATGTAGTCTCAGGGTGGCCTTGAACTCATGGTGATCCTCCTACCTCTGCCTCCCAAGTGCTGGGATTAAAGGTATGCGCCACCACGCCCAGCTACTTTTGTTCATTCTTTAATTTTTGATATTTCCCAGGATTCTGTCATCTGACGTGATTGCTTTTTCTTCCTTGATTTCCTTCTTTTTGGTTTCCATATATCCATACCTGCTCATGACTGGTTTTCCACTGGATGTCTTGAGTTCTGCATGCCCACATATAGTTTCTTCTTTTTCCTCACTTAGCACCAATTGCTTTCCCTTCTGTCTTAGCAAATACCATCCCCTTTGGCCTCCTCGTGATCGCAGAGGTGCCCTGGCCTCTTTCTCCCTTCTCCCTCCCTTTCCGCCACCAAGTTGAGGTGACTTGGCCCCCTTCCTGTCTCTGTGCATTGCTTCTCCTTTCCCACACCCCTTCCACAGCCTCACTTAGCATCCTGTCACTTGCTGAGACTGTTGTAACAAGCTTCTCACTGGCTTCTCTGCCTCACGTTGCCACCCTTTCCTCTACACTATCCCAAACCATCGTGCCATAATAATGTCTTTGGTACAGAAATGTAATGGTCTCTCTCATGTACTTAGAGACTCTGATAGTTTCCCACTGTCCCGAGGGCAGAGTGCAAGAGCTTCATGAGCTGGTATTCTTGGGTATTCACCTCTGTCCAAAATTCCCATCTATGCCCATCCCTTGTGTCTGCATGAGAGGTCCGGAAGTTGACATAGGGTGTCTTCCTCTGTTGCTTTCCACCTTTATTTATTGAGCAAGGTCATTCACTGAGCCTAGAGCTCATCAACTCAGCTAGTCTAGCCAGTCCGTTGCTCCAAGGATCCTCCTGTCTCTGCCTCCTAAGTGTTGGAATTGTAGGTGTGTACCACCATGCTTGATATTTATGTAGATACTGGGGACCCAAATTCAGACCCTCACACTTAATGCCAAGCATTTTACTGACTGAGCCATCACCCCAGCCCCAGGTCTTAATTGGTTTAGCATTCCTTGTGCCTGTCCAGTCTTGGGCACAGATAGGCATTCAGTAAATGATATGCAATATTGTTCATGAAACATGACTTTTAGAGAGGGATGCTAAATGGAGATTTGAATTGTTCCATCAAGCATTTTTTAAATAGCATGTTGGAGAAGGGGTCAATTAAATTTTGATGGCTTTAGATGGCAGAATGAATGCTAGTGGAAGGCAGACTGCTGATTCCGCCATAAGGTAAACATTATGAGAATCTAGGAAATGGCAGTGCGTCCCATGTTTATTGAGATTATGGATTTAGGTATCTTAGGTTTATAGTCTTAGCCTGGTTGCTATACTGGGACCTTGTGGGGTCTTAGTTTCTTTGCTTTTTGACAGAAAATGGAGATTATACCATAGCTGTGATTATAAGAACTCATAACATTGTTTGAGGGTTAAATGAGATAACATTTTAGGGTGTTTAGGCTTGTGCATTGTATTAAATAATAATAAGTGTTCACAGAATTTGAATTCACCCTGTGTTTCTGAAAGCCTATAGTGAAACCTGATTCTCACATTAAGTGTTAGTAATGTGTATGCATAAAGTGATGCCACTTAACATCATGCTCAATTGCCTCTCTTCTCTCCAGATTCATTCATTGTACTGATGATTCTCCAGATCCTTCTATAGAATATGAGGTAAGCAGTTTTTGTCACTTCATGATATTGATAATCTTAATTTTACATATTGAATGTTGTTATATATTCTTAAATGAGTGAATTTTTTGGATTAATTTCTCCGGGAACATAGGATCACTATATTTTTAATTTTAAGAAGTTTATTATGCACATAAGGAATATTGTTTATACAATATAGGATAGGTGCACACACACATAGAAAAAAATGCACATTCTTTTTTTGTTTTTTTTTTTTTTTTTTTTTTTTTTTGGTTTTGCGAGGTAGGGTCTCACTCTGGTCCAGGCTGACCTGGAATTAACTATGTAGTCTCAGGGTGGCCTTGAACTCTCGGCGATCCTCCTACCTCTGCCTCCCAAGTGCTGGGATTAAAGGCGTGCACCACCACGCCTGGCTAAAAATGCACATTCTTGAATAAAACAAACATTTTTGTATTCCTCACCCAACCTAATATACCAGGGGTATTGTATTGATTCCTTTTCTTATTGCTGTAACAAAACTCCTGACAGAAGCAATGTAAGGAAGGGCTTATTTTGGCTCACAGTTTTAGAGAGATTTCAGTCCATCCTAGTGGGGAAGGCATAATGAAAGAAGCAGCAGCTCTGACCACAGTGGTGGGAGTGTCAACAGCTCAGGACAGTTCTAATCCTTTCAGATCTATAGTGGTCTGTTCTGCCAGCCAGGCCCCTTCTCCTAAAGGCTGCATAACCTTCAGAATAGCTCTGCAAGCTGGGACTCAAGCACTGGAAATGAGCTTGTGGGAGACATTCCAGATTCAAACCAGAACACCAGGGAAAAATAATCATCACTATTTTACCTCATTTATCTTGCAAATGAATTATAAAAGTAAGAATGAGCTGGGCGTGGTGGCGCATGCCTTTAATCCCAGCACTCGGGAGGCAGAGGTAGAAGGATCGCCGAGAGTTCGAGGCCACCCTGAGACTACATAGTTAATTCCAGGTCAGCCTGGACCAGCGTGAGACCCTACCTTGAAAAACCAAAAAAAAAAAAAAAAAGTAAGAATGAAAGGATAGTAAAGCACAACTCAAAAATTCAATAATTTTTTTTTTTGGAGAGAGACAGAGAGAGAAGGAGAAGAAGACAGAGATGAGCGCGCCAGCAGCCTCAGCTGCTGCAAACGAAATCCAGATATGTGCGCCCCCTTGTGGTCAAGTGCGGCATTGTGCCCTTGCATCACTTTGCATCTGGCTAAACATGGGACCTGGAGATTGGAACCAGTGTTCTTAGGCTTAGGAGGCAGGCGCCTTAACCGCTAAGCCATCTCTCCAGCCCAAAACTTTAATAATTTTAAAGAGTTAACTACAGTATTTATTCCATATTTACCCAGCTTTGAAAGTATATATGCAGACACCCCTAAAATGGGCAATGCTCTTGAATATAGCTAATTTCTTAACTATTGTGATTACATCTGGAAGGTTCCTGCCCTTTTAAATGCTTGTTAAGTTTCAGCTACCTCTGGTTGAATGTCATTTACAGTCACTCCTGGTTTTTGTTTTACATTGCCAAAATACAGTGCTTCTGAAAATTTCTTGAAGGATGGTTATCTTTGCTTAATAATTGTAAAGTGTTTTCATATGTGGCTTTATAATACCAATTAGAATTAATGCCATGATTTTTGAAAAGTTACTTTCATTGCTTGTAAACAGTTTTGTAAATGCATGCTTTCAATTTTTGTCTAAAAATTGGGGATGTAGCTCAGTAGTAGAGTGCTTGTCTGTTATGAATGAGGTCCTGGGTTCTAGCTCTAGCACCATCATGGAGTCCAAGTGAAATGCTAAAATAATATACCATATGTATATATTAAATAGCAAAGAAACTTGCATGAAATACAGTTGGTCAATTCTGAAGAAATAAACGGATTGCAAGTCAAAAAATTTGAATACTTTAAAAAACATTATTTATTTATTTGCAAGCAGCGAGAGAAAGAGAGGAAAAGAGAATATGAATGGGTATGCTGAGACCTCTTACCACTGCAAATGAACTCCAGATGATTGCACCACTTTGTGCATCTGGTTTTACATGGGTGCTTGGGAATTGAACCTTGGCTGTCAGGCTTTGCAAGCAGGTGCCTTTAACTTCTGAGTCATCTTTCCAGCCTTGAATCGAATAATTTTTATTGTGTTGAGTGCATATGCTGGTATATCTTCTGATTATATAGTATATGTTAATCTACTGTATACCAGGCCACCAAATAATTCACAGGTGTAAAAGCACTTGTAATTGAAATCTTTACATAGCATTTATTAGTGGAGTTCTTTTGTTTTGTTTTCACTGATCACCATAGTTTAAATATGTTCCAAGTTTATTACACAGGCTATTATAACATTTATACATCTATAATAAATCCATACCTGCTGTCATACCAAACAAACTTCTACCTATGAAACTCTTGCTGTCTTGTGACTTGGTGCTAGAAACACAAAAATGGCAAAGAAGGCTTCTTTTTTTAATATACATATATATTTTATTTATGAGAGAGAGAGAGAGAATGGGTGCATGAGAGCCTCCAGCCACTGCAAATGAACTCCAGACACATGTGCCATCTTGTGCAATCTGGCTTACTTGGGTACTGGGGAATTGAACCTGGGTCCTTAGGCTTTGCAGGCAAGTGCCTTAACCGCTAAACCATTTCTCCACCATGCCTTTTGTGCTTTAAAATCAGCTATCATGCGTTACTTATTACTGTTGGTGTGCCAAAATTTTTTTGTTGTTGTTACTAAAGCACAGTTATTATAAGTGCCGGGAAGATGGCTTATTGGTCAAGGGCTCTTGCTTGCAAAGCCTTTATGCATGGCTTCAATTCCCAAGTTAACCACGTAATCCAGATGCAGAAAGTGGCCCAAGTGTCTGGTGGTGTTCACAGCAGCAGAAGGCTCTGGCATGTTTGTATGTACAAATAAATATATTTAATATATTATAATAATAAATTATAATAACTATAATAATGAATTATAACAATAAATAACATTATAATAGTAAATGTTATTATATACAATATAAATAAAAATATTATAATAGTTGAGGCTGAGGAGTTAGCTCAGTTGGTAAATTGCTTGCCTCCCAAGCATGAACACCTGAGTTCAATCCCCAGTACCCACATAAGTGTCTGGTGTGGTGGCTCATGTTTGTAATACCAGAATTGGGGAAGCAGAGACCTGTAGATCCCTGGACCTCACTGGCCAGACATTCTAGCCTCATTGGTGAGTTTCAGGGCAGTGAGAGACTCTGTCTCAAAAAGAGGTGGATGGCATACTTGAAGAATGACACCCAAAGTTGTCCTTTGTGCACATGTAAACAGGTATCTGCACAGGGCACACTGGCACATGCCTAACATCCCAGCAACTCGGGAGGCCGATGCAATAGGATTGCTTGAATACAGCAGTTCTGGACTGGCGTTCAGGTGTCTTCTTTAAGTTCAGCATCAGTGTGGTTCCATCCCAGGAACAGAGAACTACCAGGTTGCTTAAGGAGGTCAGAAACAGAGCATGTCAGATTATCTGCACATAGCCACTCACACACTAGTAACACACATGTACACTCTAAACAATACTTACCAAACAAAATTTAAAATTATTATAGTCATATTATACACACATGCATACACCCTATTATTAGCTTTTAATAGATAAGGGCTATGCAGTTTTTTAGTTTGAGGTTCTTTTAATTACGAGGTTCATTTTTAAAGTAAGACAAATTTGTCCAAGAGCTTGCTCACAATAACAAAAATAATAAAAATAATATATATAATAATAACAAGTGAAATTGGTACACTTAAAATTTTTAGAAATATTTTTATTTATTTATTTATTTGGATGCAGAGAGAGAAGAAGGACAGAGAGAATGGGTGCACCAGGGCCTTCAGCCACTGCAAACAGATTCCAGAAACATGCACCACTGTGTATCTGGCTTACATGGGTACTGGAGAATTGAACTAAGGTTGTTAGGCTCTGCAGGCAAGTTCCTTAACTATTGAGCCATCTCCCCAGCCCCTTTTTAATGTTTTTTTTAAATGGGGCTGGCAGGGAAGAGAGCCTTCATAAATAGTTTATGTACCATTTTAAAGCTTTTTAAAAGTACTCTGCTGACAGTGGAATCCAGGGCCTCTACCCTGACATTGCTTAATTGCTTATGTTCTTGAGGTGCACAGCATACAGATTACAGGGCAGCTTATGGCACAGTGATGGTCAGATTTGACCTACTCATGTTTGTTCTGTGTATTATGTCAAATCTCTTAAAATGATAAATAAGTGACAAAGATGCCCCTCCTGCCCCTGGTGCTGGGGACTGAACCCAGGGTCTTATCCTTGATAGGCAAGTGCTCTGCCACTGAGCTGCATTGAAATCCTAAACCTTGAGAGAGCTGTGTTGTGTCCTAAAGAATTTTAGAACCGTTTCTGCTTTATACTGAAATAGGTCAAAGAACCATTCCTATATCTCACGTCAATCATTTTTTATAAGGCCTCTTAAAAACACACACACACACAAATTATGGGCTGGAAGGATGGCTTAGTGGGTAAGGCGCTTGCCTGCAAAGCCTAAGAACCCAGGTTCTATTCCCCAAGACCCATTTAAAGCCAGATGCACAAGGTGGTGCATGTGTCTGGAGTTCGTTTGTTGTGACTAGAGGCCCTGGTGCACCCATGCTCTCTCTTATCTGCCTCTTTTCTTTTTCTCTTAAATAAATAAAAATGTTTTAAGAAACACATTATGCTAAAATCTTGGCATGAAATTGCCCATTAGATTTCTTTACACACTTGTGTTAGATCTACTTCTTTGTCTACAGCTTGTTCTTCGAAAATGGTGTGAATTAATTCCTGGGGCCGAATTCCGATGTTTTGTCAAGGAAAGCAAGCTTATTGGTGAGTTTTTTTTATCATTGAAAATCGTCTTTAACTTGTTTGAAAATATATTTCTGAGTGTCAAACCCAGGGTCTTGTGCTTACTAGGTAAGTGCCCAACCACTGAGCTACTTCCCTAGTCCAAAAACAATTTTTAAAAGAAGACAACGGTGTAGTTGTAAATGTTAGGATTTTAACCTTCCCTCCCTTCCTGTTTTGTTTTGCTTTGCTTTGCTTTGCTTTGTTTTGTTGTTTTGGTTTTTCGAAGTAGGGTTTTACTCTAGCCCAGGCTGACATGGAATTCACTATGTCGTCTCGGGTGGCCTTAAACTCACAGCCATCCTCCACCTCTGCTTCCAGAGTGCTGGGATTAAAGGTGTGCGCTACCACGCCCGGCTTATCCTTTTTTTGTTTAATGGCTAAAATTGTAACCCTTATGTGAAATACGTTAATGTTGTCATTAGTGAATATGTGTGTGTGTGTGTGTATATATATATGTATACATATGTACATATATGTGTGTACATAATATATGTATATATAGTATCATATCACACTGCACTCTATATGTGTAGTTATCATGTGTTAGTGAAAAATAAAGTAAAAGAAGATAAGGTCTTGGGCAGAAATTCATTTCTAGGAAATTGATATAATCAGCTTTATTGTTCCGTGCACCTCTACCAGTTGGTATGGACTCTAGGGAACACTTGGGTCACTAAGGATCCTTCACTCACATTCAGTCAGTGTCCACAGAGAAAAATGCTGCTGTCAATTACTTGTGCCTGTCTAGATTCCAGCGATGAAGATGATGGTCATTACCATGCCCAACTCAGAGCAAATGCAGTGTCACTTGTGTTCTGTTTGAAACTTTTATATTGTTAGCAATGAAGTGTCCATTGTAAATATGAAAAGACAATTTCAGCCTATATTTCTATTTGGGGGGCACTATTTATTATAGCAAAAGAAATATCTGAGAAAATAAGTAAATTAAAAGTCACTTGTTTTAGCTGTTATTTATTTAACTTAAATATTGAAGACAATTTGTTCCTTTTGGGCATACACAATGAATTTTGTCTAGAATTTACTGTCAACCAAGAGAAGTATAATTTGAATAGAATCAAATCAACACTGTTCATTGAATGTGATGTTGACATTTATTACCATAACTAAAAGAAATATAGGCACTCACATGTATCATACTGTGAGATATTCTTAGACAAATCACAGTCCATGCATGCTGAAGAAGAGAGCCATATGACATGTGTGAGGAAGCAGAAGCCTTACTCCACAGGGAGCCCTTTTCCTCCCTCCCTCCCTCCCTTCCTCCCTCTTTCCTTTTCTGCGCATCCTGAGGGAGGTCAGACAGCAGCTCCTTAAGTGTATTTTGAATAATACAAGCAAGTTACTTTGAAAAGAGGAGTGTTTAATTGTCATGGTTTGAAAGATCAGGCTTGTGAAGACAAAGCAGCTTGGATAAACCAGAAGAGTAGATGATTGTGTGAACTCCATGAATACAACAGACATATGGAGAGGAATATTTTAAAGTTTACAGTCCAAGGTAGAAGAGGATACCAATTTGTAGAGACTTTCTCAAAAAGAAAAAAAGAAAGAGAGAGCCGGGCGTGGTGGCGCACGCCTTTAATCCCAGCACTCAGGAGGCAGAGGTAGGAGGATCGCTGAGCGTTCGAGGCCACCCTGAGAATACATAGTTAATTCCAGGTCAGCCTGGACCAGAGTGAGACCCGACCTTGCAAAACCAAAAAAAAAAAAAAAAAGAAAGAAAGAGAAAGCACCAGCAGATGAACATATATGCAGGTTTAAAATTGCTACTTTTTACATAGCAGGCCTTTGTGTGATTGAATTCTTTCTATTGTGCTAAGTAAAAATAACTACTTTCAAGATTAAGAATGCATGGCAGAATAGGATGTTAGGATTCACATGTCCACACAATCATCACAATTGGATAATTTGTAATGCAATATTCACTTGGTTAGTCTTTTAACCTACTTTAGTGCTTGTCTCAAAAATAGTTTAAATGACATGTTGGCATGTTTAAAGAGGATTGTATAATAATGGCATGTAAAATATCTTCTTGTCAGGTATTTCGCAAAGGGACTACACGCAATATTATGATCACATTTCTAAACAAAAGGAAGAAATTTGCAGATGCATACAAGACTTCTTCAAGAAGCACATTCAGTACAAGTTCTTAGATGAAGACTGTGAGTATTTCTGTTGATGCAGGCAAAGGAAGTACGTGTTACAGAGCTTTATGGAACCAAGGTGCATTGTTTACAGCTTAGCTCAAAGTATACTAGTTTAAACATTGTATGTATTCGTAGTTGGTATTGCTAATGACTTATGTGTTCATTTCCCATTATTTAATTAGAAGCTATGTTCTACTATCTAGACTGTCCTCTTTCTTGTCCTTGTGGAAGTTTGTGTTTCATGGGGTTGTTCTGTGGAGAGCAGAGTGCTTCTCCTTTCTGGCTACAAAGTAACCAGCTTCAAAGTAAACATTTAGAAATTGTTTTTAGGAATAGAAAGTGTACTGTGTGTGAGAGAATTTCAAACAGCTTAAATGATGACTATGATTTATGTTTTTCTGCTTGCCAACACTGGATTCTGTGGCAGATTCAGCTTAAAAAAAGATGAATCTTACCAGTTGCTTAATTAAGTGATGTGCATTCTTCTGAGAAATTTTGCTCATTTCACTCCCCAGATGAGTGATAGCCACTCCTTTCATTAGTCCTTCCCTCAGCAACAGCCCCATTCTTGCTATGTAACCAGCTCATGGTAGTGAACTGCTTGAGGTAATGTTGGTGTCTGCCTTGAGTTTTTAAAAAAACTTTTTTTTTTTAATTTGAGAGAAGAGAAAGGGAAAGAGAGGCCAGGGCCTCCTGCAACTGCAAATAAACTTCAGATGCGTGCGCCACTTTGTGTATCTGGCTTTACATGAGTACTGGGAAATTGAACCCAGGCCATCAGGCTTTCCAAGCAAGTGATTGAACTGCTGAGCCAATTCTCTAGCCCTGGTCTGAGTTTTTTTTTTTTTTTTTATTCTTTTTAAATTTTTTTTTTTTTAATTTTGGAGAGAGACACAGAGAGAGACAGAGGGAGAGGGAGGCAGATAGAGAATGGGTGCGCCCGCAGTCTCTCAGCTGCTGTGAACGAAATCCAGATGTGTGTGCCCCCTTGTGGGCAAGTGTGGCATTGCGCCCTTGCATCACTTTGCATCTGGCTAAACGTGGGACCTGGAGATTGGATCCGGGTTCTTAGGCTTAGCAGGCAGGCGCCTTAACCACTAAGCCATCTCTCCAGCCCTGGTCTTGAGTTTTTAACTACAGCTGAAGATAAAGAGGAAGGAAGCAAAGTTATACAAGTAAAATAGTGCAGTCACCCTTTTCTTTTTTTCTTTTTTTTTTTTTTTTTTCGAGGTAGGGTCTCACTTTAGCCCAGGCTGACTTGGAATTCACTATGTAGTCTCAGGCTAACCTCAACACACAGTGCTCCTCCTCCTACCTCTGCCTCCCGAGTGCTGGGATTAAAGGTGTGTATCACCATGCCCAGCTGGATTTGCTTTCATTCATTAATTAAGTTTTTACTTTTTTGAAGGGCTGGCCTAGAACTCACTGTGTAGCCCAGGCTAGCCTCAATGTGCAGCGATCCTCCTACCTTAGCCTTCTGAGTTTTAGGATTACAGGCATGACCTACCTCAACTATACCTGGTTGAGTCTGGAGATTTAGAAGCAGTAAGTTTTGAGGTTAATTATATTCTGCTGTGTTTAGCAATAAAATACACTGTAATTTTCAAACAGATACTTAGATTTAAAAAATGCTAGTTCATTATTAACTGATTTTTTTCTTCTTTACAGTTGTATTTGACATATACAGAGACAGTAGGGTAAGTAAACAGTATAGTTGATAAGCCTTAAAACCAGGGGTGGTCTTACAGTCAGACACAGTACAAAACCATTATGTGTGTGAAGATTCCACTGCTCAAAAAATGGGCCTAGCCAGATGTGCAAAGTGGCATGTGTATCTAGAGTCCCTTTGTAGTGGCTGGAGGCCCTGGCATGCCCGTTCTCTCTATCTGTCTCCTATCTTTTTCTGCTTGCAAAGAAATAAAAACAATTTTTTTAATGTGCTTAAGAATCTACCTTAAAAGTGTGTATAATGGATTGGAGAGATGGCTCAGCAATTTAGGCTTTTGGTTGCAAGACCTAACAGCCTGGGTTTGATTCCTTAGTACCCACTAAAGCCAGATGCAGAAAGTGGCATATGTGTCTGGAGTTTGTTTGCAGTGGCAAGAGGCCCTGGTGTGCCCATTCTTTCTTTCTGTCCCTCTCTTCTTTTTCTCTCTCTCCTTTTAAATAAATAAATAAAAATACTGTTTTAAAAAGTGTGCTTGACATGAGGAAGCTGAATGTCTTTTTTTAGGCAGGGTCTCAAAAACCACACCTCTTAAGACTTGCAGTTTTAAATCATTGTGTGGCATAGCTGTAGGGGAATTAATTGAACAAGTGGGTAAGTGGCACCTTAAGTCCTACTTCACACTTTGTCAGAGGTCTGGACCACTTAAAATATGTCAGTACACATACAGAATTGGCCAGCAATTCATCATTTGATATGTAGCTAATTGTTTTCAATCAACTAAAAGAGTCTTAGGTTCGAAATGACTTTTTCTTTAGACTAAAGATGGGGATTTGTTTACATTCATTTTTGGTGTCTTTTGTTTGCTTGCTTGTTTGAGGTAGGGTCTCATTGTAGCTCAGGCTGACCTGGAACTCACTCTGTAGCCCAGGCTAGCTTCACAGTGAATTTAGCAATCCTCTTCCCTCAGCTTATTCTTCAAAATTTTTCTTGACTGATTGTATACATTTTATTTAAATTTGGTTTAAAAAATGTATTTATTTGCATGTGTGTGTGTTTCTTGTGGCTGGACTAACTTATTTATATTCCTACTAACAGTGCATAAGGGCTCCTTTTTTCTTCTTGTTCCTGGTAGCATTGGTTATCTTTGGTCTTTTAAAAAAATTGTGTGTGTGTGTGTGTGTGTGTGTGTGTGTGTGTGTGAGAGAGAGAGAGAGAGAAAAGAGAGCGAGCACATATGGGCTCACCAGAGTCTTCTTGCCATTACAAATGAACTCCAGATACATGTACCACCTTGTGCATCTGGCTTCTCATAGGTACTAGAGAATCAAACCTGGACTGGCAGGCTTTGCAAACAAGCATCTTTAACTGCTGATAAACATCTGACTTGGGTGGGGTGATATTTCTTATAGTTTTCATTTGCTTGCCCTCTATAATCAGTGTTTTGAACATTTTTTCATGTCAGTTGGGCATCTGTATGTCTTCTTTTGAGAAACATGTAACACATAAAGTATAATATTAAAAGTGGTGAAAAGTTGTATGAAGACAACAAACGTCTGACTTAGTAAGATTTCCTCCATCAGATATTTCACTGCCCTAGACACGTAATCTTTTCAGAGGAGTTCCAGTCCTTGAATGTTGGCCCGTATTCCTGCTCCTAGACTCAGCAGATGTGTTTTCTAAATTTAGCCCTTGTACCAGCACTGTCTCAGGACCCTTCATGCTCATAGCAGCCTCCCATCACGGATGCCTGTCCTATCTTTGAATCACTTTTTTGAACCAAAGGATATAGCCTATAGAAAGAATCATGTCCCCATGTAATGTTAACTACCTCCATTAAGTCAAGAGGTTTCATAATATTTCCACCTCTCTGTCTTTAAGGTTATGGAAGGAGGTAAGCATTAGAAAGCCAGGCTATATATGAGGTTAGGTAAAGAAGTGGAATGGAGCTTGACAAAGGATCAAATGTGTAGACAAACCTTAAAGAAGGGCTAGAAAGCTGGGATGAGGGTATGGATAGAAATCTGATCCTGCAGGCAGGAGTCCCTGGCTCTTGCCTTGGCTCTGCTTCTGACTAACGATATTGGCCAAAGCAGGTCACTCACATAACATTCTTTGAGTCTGGACCCTCCTAGATGCTGAGCTAACAGGAAGCTTCAAACAGATAAACTCAGACCTTGGAGGAGTTTATTTATTTTCACATGAAGTTGGTAGCCATGCAAACATTTCCCAGGAGTGCCTGGCATGCAGCATCAAGGTGAGCTGGAGTGAGGCAGCTTTGTTAGATAGTTTAGAGTGACTGAGCCCTGAAAGTAAAAAGCAGGAATGTCTTTGGGCCTATCCTTAGAGACTCCCCATTTTGCTAGAGATCAAAGTGTGATTGACTTTTTTTTTTTTTTTTTTTTTGTTTTTTTGAGGTAGGGTCTTGCTCTAGCTCTGGCTGACCTGGAATTCACTATGTAGTCTCAAGGTGACCTGGATCTCATGGCACTCCTCCTACCTCTGCCTCCAGAGTGCTGGGATTAAAGGCATGCACCACCATGCCTGGCCTGATCTGACTTATCTCTTCCTATACCTGTGTTTTGTTTTGTTTTGTTTTGTTTTGTTTTGTTTTGTTTTGTTTTGTTTTGTTTTGTTTTCACAAATAACCAGAGCCCCTCCTAGGAGGGAAGTCCCCCTTCCTAGAATTTAATTCTAATCTTGACATTAGCCCCCAGAACTTGGTGTCATGGCTAGTCCCTCCCTGAGACAGCCTCTGTCTAGCCCAGACCAATCTGCTGTCTCTGGTTCACCTGAGCCAAAAGGCAAAGCCCACTACAGTAAGGTTATAAATATCTTTACAAGGGGAGAGCAAGTTCCCTTGGTGGCCCATTCATGACTCATGAACCCCTGACCCCTATTCCCCCATGGGCCCTTTACCCCTTCCTGCCCTCCACATGACAGCACCTCTTTGTACTTTCTTTTCTTTCCTCTCTAACTTTTTACCTTTCTTCCCAGCCCACCACGTGGGCTCTCAGACCATGTGGGGTATATCCATTTTCCTTCTCTTGTTTTGCACTTACCTACATAAATATAATAATTTAATAATTGTCCTGAGCTTGGTTTGCCCAATTCTTTGGTTAACTGCAAGCACGAACCTAGCATTTGGGGTTCAAGGACTGTATTCCAGAACTCCTAACACCCCGTTTCAAAGGCAATGAGAGAATGACCGCACACATACTATTGTCTTATACATGCATTTTCACAAGGTTTTCATTCTCATATATTCTAATATATCAATCGTATAGTACTGTGAGGTATATATTATCTGCCTACATTGTACACATACTGAAACCAAAGCAGGTGAAAATGCTGGGACTTGCTATATGTCTCAGTAAGTCCCTGGCAAGTGTCCTGGTCCACGTAAACTGTGGAAGACTGTTAGGGAAATGTAGCTACTGAACCTGGTGAAAGAGTTGAGAAGTTTCTCCAGTGAAGTTGGATGTGCACATAGGTAATAACTGCTGTGAACTTGCCAAACTGAAACGAGTTATATATTTTTTATTTATTTGCATATGTGTACGTGTATTTTGTATGTGTGTATGAGTGGGTGCACCTGATCTCTTGACCCCACAAACAAATGCCAGGTGCTTGTGCTACTTTTTGCATCTGGCTTGATGTGGATGCTGGAGAATTGAACCTGGGCCAGCAGGCTTTGTCAGCAAGTACCTTTAACCATTTAGCCATCTCCCCAATCCCTAGTTACATTTTTAAAAGTGAGAAACATGCCAGTATAAACATCCTGACAGTTTCTGTTAAGAGAGTTAAACCATATTGTACAACTCATTTGCATTTACTCAATGATGCCTGTATCAGAGTTTGTTAGACTATATTACTGATGGTTATCCTTAACTAAAAGCTAACTTGTGCATATATGTGGTCTTGCACTGAACTTGGCAGCATTGTGCTGTGTCTGCATCTTACTGTGGCCAGGCAAGTTGCTCAGTGCTGAGATCATTCAACTCCTACTTATGCCGTAGCACTAGCTACACATCCAGCAACTCCCAGATGCTATACTGGGATACACGTTTTCAGGAGCTCCTTCAACAGTGATAATACACAGCTAGAATTTAGAATGACTATCTTGGGTTTAAAAAAAATTGTTCTGGTCCCCTATGTATTCTCAGCTGTGGCTTATTGATTTTTAATTTCATTACTTTATGGACTATATATGTTTAATTTTGAATCTTGGTATCAAATTGGCTTTGTAACATGATCCTTTTTGTAACTATCATATGTGTTTTTGAAAAAGAAAGTCCAGTTTGTAACATGTGCTACACTCTCCAGACATCTTCCAGAGGAAATGGTGCTTGCGGCTCTCTTCACAGTGAAACACACTGGTGATGACTGATAGGCTGAGCTAGAGGAAATGGGGTTCTTGCACAATTTCTCTGCTTTTGTATATGTTTAGACCTTTTCCCATCTATTTCAGTCCAGGGCTTCACACATGTTATGTACACGCTGTTCCACTGAGTTACATTCCCAATCCAAAACTTTCCTTCATTTAAAACAATTTTAAAAAAAAACTGTTTTTCCTAATTTTTTAACTACTTAATTTGCTAGGTACTGAGCAAGGTATATTAAAAGTTCCTAATCTGGAGACTGGAGAGGCTTAGCAGTTAAGGCACTTGCCTGTGAAGCCTAAGGACCCATATTTGACTCTCCAGATCCCAAGTAAACCAGAGGCACAAAGGTGAGGCAAGTGCAAGGTCGCACATGCCCAGTAGGTGGTGCAAGTGTCTAGAGTTTGATTCAGTGGCTGAGGCCCTGGTGTGCCAATTCTCTCTCTCTCTCTCTCTCTCTCTCTCTCTCTCTCTCTCTCTCTCCCTCCCTCCCTCCCTCCCTCCCTCCCTCTCTCTCTCCCTCCCTCCTTCTCTCTCTCTTTCCCTTCTTCCCTCCCTCTTTCTCTCTCTCTCTCTCCCTCCCTCCCTCTCTCTCTCTCTCTCTGTGTCTGTCTGTCTGTCTGTCTGTCTGTCTGTCTGTCTCTAAAATAAAAAAGTTCCTAATCTGGGCATGGTGGTGCATGCCTTTAATCCCAGCACTTGGGAAGCTGAGGTAGGAGGATTGCCATGAGTTCAAGACCAGCCTGGGATTACAGAGTGAGTTCCAGGTCAGCCTGGGCTAGCAGGAGACCCTACCTCAAAAAAAAAAAAAAAAAAAAAAGCCTGATTTCTAATTTGGATGGTTTTAATGTAATATACTTTGAAGTTATGTTTTCAGATAATGCTAATTTTTCTGTGTCAGCCTTTCAACACTGACAAACCACCAGATATGAACAACATAAAGGAGGAGAGATTTGTTTTGGCTCAGTTTCAGAGATTTCAGTCCATGGTTGCCTAGCACCCATCACTGTGGGACCTTGTAGAGGCTGAGCATCATGACAGGGAGGGGGCTGTGGAGAAGATATGTTCACTGAATGGCCAGCAGGAAGCAGAACGAACACACCTGTACACAGCTGTACTGGCGAGCTTCCTCCTGCTCTCTCCCCCAGCCTCTGTTCTTCTGCACTGTGCTGCCCACATCTACGCTGGCTTTGTATGGCAGTCATGTGTAGAAACCCCTTCAGACAGATCCAGACTCCCTTAGTGACTCCCGACTTGTTGCTCAAACTCCTCAAGTTGACATGCGAGCTTAGCCATGACAGAACGATTCGTGTTCTCAGTGAAATCTTACTGAGTAGGGACCATATCTATCCCCAATAAAGCTTTTATATGTTTTGCATTAAAGTATATTTTATCTGAGATTAATGGTAGTATTTCAGACTTGGGTTTATTTATTTATTTTGAGAATTCATCTTTTTACTTTTTGCTGTCTTAGGTATTTATGTAAATATCTTATAAATACAATATTCCTAGATTCTGTTGGGGGAATGGTTTTATGGTTTTGTTTTTAGAGACATATCTTGCTATATAGCTCAAGACTGTCTAGAACTCACTGTAGCCCAGGCTAGCCTCATTCTCAATCTTATGGCAATTCTCTTGCCCTCAGCCTCCCGTTTGCTAATATTACAGGAGTGAGCCACCCCAGTTCACTCCCTGTGGGTTTTTGTTTTGTTTTGTTTTGTTTTTCGATTTTTCGAGGTGGGCTCTCACTGTAGCCCAGGCTGATGTGGAATTCACTAGGTAGTCTCAGGGTGGCTTTGAACTTACAGCGATCCTCCTACCTCAGCCTCCTGAGTGCTGAGATTAAAAGCATGGGCCACTATTCCTGGCCACATGTTTTTTTGTCCAGTTCTTTGATGTCTTATCTTACATCTAAGTCTTTGATCTCTTTGGCATTTATCCACTTATCTATTTGCTATGCAATTTGGATCCAAATTTATGTTTTTCTAAATTTTTACTCAGTTGTCCTAACCCTAGTAATTTCTGTTATCTTTCAGGTTGATAATCTTTTTCCCCAAGTTCTGTGGACTTTAATCCCTGTTGTATTTTTAGATTGTCATTCATCTTGTTTTCTTTTAGTCTTATCAATCAATATTTTCATTTTACTTTGAATTCACTTTTAAAAATATTTTATTTATGGGCTGGAGAGATGGCTTAGGGGCCTAAGAACACTGGTTCCAATCTCTAGCGTTTCCAATCTCCAGGTCCCACGTTTAGCCAGATGCAAAGTGACGCAAGGGTGCAATGCTGCACTTGACCACAGGGGGCGCACACATCTGGATTTCGTTCCCAGCAGCTGAGACACTGCTGGCGTGCCCATCTCTGTCTTCCTCTCTCTCTCTCTCTCTCTCTCCAAAAAAATAATTAAAAATATTTTATTTATTTACTTATTTATTTATGTATTTATTAGAGAGAGAGAGAAAAAGAGAGAGGGGAAGAGGCAGATAGAGAGAAAGAATAGGCATGCCAGGGCCTCCAGGCACATGTGCCACCTTGTATATCTGGCTTATGTGGGTACTGGAAATTGAACCTGGGTCCTTAGGCTTTGTAGCAAATACTTAAGTACTAAGCCATCAATCCGGCCCTTGAGTTCACTTTTTTTTTTTTTTTTTTTTTTTTTTTTTTTTTTTTTTGCAAGGTAGGGTCTCACTCTGGTCTAGGCTGACCTGGAATTAACTATGTAGTCTCAGGGTGGCATTGAACTCAGTGATCCTCCTACCTCTGCCTCCCGGGTGCTGGGATTAAAGGCGTGCGCCACCACGCCCGGCTTGAGTTCACTTTTAATGAGCTTTTATGTGTGAGAATCCCAAAGATCTTAAATGTTGAATAATTTTTCATTTGTATCTCTCATGTTCCCCAAAATGAAGTCAGAATAAAACACCTTCTTTGGCTTCTACTAAGTCAGTAGAGCTTGATTTTTTTTTTTTATGAGAGAGAGAATTGGCACACCAGTGTCTCTAGCCACTGCAACCTAACTCCAGATGCATGTGCCACCTTCTGTG
This sequence comes from Orientallactaga sibirica, assembly GCA_036365145.1. Classification (NCBI taxonomy): domain Eukaryota; kingdom Metazoa; phylum Chordata; class Mammalia; order Rodentia; family Dipodidae; genus Orientallactaga; species Orientallactaga sibirica. Next base: position 8,743,302 of record JAEOAD010001030.1, read on the forward strand.
CATGTGTCATCTTGTGCACATACGTCACCTTGTGTGTCTGGCTTACATGGGTTCTGAGGAGTTGAACCAGGATCCTTAGGCTTTGCAGGTAAGCACCTTAACTGCTATACCATCTCTCCAGCCCTTGAGTTTTTATTTTTATACTTCATTACTGAGGTTGCAGCCCTCTGAAATCTATCCTTTCTAGTCTGGAGTCCCTTTCTCTTGGCCAGTCTGCCTCTGATTTATGGGTATGAAAGCCTACCCCCTTAGGTAGGGATTCCGTGCTCCCAAAGTTCCTGTAGCTCAGTTATGCTGTCATCTCTGGTGTTCAGATTCCTCTTCCTTCCTGACTACTGAGGGTTCCCTCTTCTTTCTCATAGTAACACTTGTGAGAAAGGGATTCTCTTAACCAGAATTTCATCCTATTTAGAACAGGGGAGCTTTTAAAGTCACCTTAGCTGAGTCTATTGTAGGAGCCCCTATGTATTTTACATGCTGGTTAAAATAACTGTGTTCCCATGGTCTCTGCACATGTTAGCTTTCATTGTCTGAGTGGTTCTCCTCTGCTTTTCCTCCCTTGCCTTATTTTCCTAAAATCATCATTATTGCCCTTCAAATTCCAAGTTTCCACAGCTCAATACCTGGCACGTTCCACTAATTCTAGCTTTTGGGAAGACTGAAGCAGAGAAATCATTTGGACTCTCGGCAATAGTGAAACCCTGTCCCCCCCCCCCAAGAAAAAAAAAACAGTTCAAGTTACCTTTCCTATGCACTCGGGTTCTCCTGTGCTGTAATCTCAGACCCTGCCACTGTCCAGGCAGTGTATCCTCGTAATATAGGTGTTGGTGGGCTTGGGTTAGGTTCTGGGGTACGCGTCTTGAGGGACAGATTCTCTTACATCCGATCTTGATATTCCAGCACCAACTACAATATCTACGTCACAGAGATTCACTTGGTGGGAGGTCATTTGTTAGTCTGACTTTTCTTTTCTTAAGAAATGCCTTAGCCAGAATTAACTTCAGGCATGTCATAACTATATAGCCCTGATCCTTATAGTTTTATGCCTGACTCTAGCCAGTTTTATTTTATTTTTTATTTTGTGCTAGTGGGAATGGCATCTGAACTATAGATCAAATGCTGCAAGCTATCAGTGATAATTTATTTTTGTTCTTAAATTAAATTTCTTGGTTTTGCATTGATGCATATTTTTAGTTTATAGACATCATTGTTTCTATTCTGACAGGTATGGTAATTTTGAGAGTTTTTTTTTTTTCTTTTAAAAATGAGATGGCTTTACTGGCTATAAAATGTCAAGTAGAGGTGTGGAGAGATGGCCCAGCAGTTAAGGCACTTGCCTACAAAGCCTAAGGACTTGGGTTAAATTCTGCTGTACCCATGTAAAGCCAGGTGCACAAGGTGGTGCATGTGCTTGGAGTTCATTTGCAGTGGCTCAAGGCCCTGGTGCACCAATTCTTTCTCTCTCTTTATTTGCCTCTCTCTCATAAAAAATTTTTTTTATTATTTATTTATTAGCAACAGACAGAGAGAGAAAGAGGGAGAGAGAGAGAAAGAGAGAATGGGCGCACCAGGGCCTCCAGCCACTGCAAACGAACTCCAGATGCATGCGCCACCTTGTGCATCTGGCTTACGTGGGTACTGGGGAATTGAGCCTTGAACCAGGGTCCTTAAGCATCACAGGCAAGTGCTTAACCACTAAACCATCTCTCCAGCCCATAAAAAATTTTTTTTAAGTTTAAAAATCAATTAGAGAAAGTTTAGAGATTAGAAAATACCCATTTTGTTAAAATAGCATGCAGTGTATCAAAGAGTCCTAAATAGTAGTTCCCCTAAACAAAGCTGATGATGGTGGCGACTAGCATTTCATCAGAGAGTCAAGAATGTAGAAGCTGGTGCCATCTGATGGGGGTAACCCAAGCAGCAAGATAAGTGTCTAGCATTTACCCTGGGGATTACATAAAATAAGAACTGAGCCTCACCCATAAGACATACAAGTCCTTGAGGTGGTCTGTGCCGCTGACTGGACCTTTGTCATGCTTGAAGCAAGTCCTGGTAAGGTGGCTCGTCCTTCCTAAAATTTATTTCCATCCAGATGTGAAAACAGTCTCTCCTCAGCCATGTCTAATGACGTGCACACCTGATCAAGACAGGACAGCTGCATACATAAAGAAAAAAAAAACTATTAATACTAATGTGAATATCTGAGCATGCCAGTACAAAGTCAAGAGGATCAAAGATAAAAATTTCGCCGGACATGGTGGCGCACGCCTTTAATCCCAGCACTTGGGAGGCAGAGGTAGGAGGATCACCTTGAGTTCAAGGCCACCCTGAGACTACATAGTTGATTCCAGGTCATCCCGGACCAAGTGAAACCCTACCTCGAAAAAAAAAAAAAAAAATTCAAAATGTGTCTACTCCATGTCCCAAGTGCTGTGGTGATCAGACGCTGTGGCTCTCATCTCTTGGCAAGACTGCACACATTCCCCACCTCTGTTGTCGCAGTGAGGGCTGTTTTCTGCTTGGGTGTACTGACTCCAGCACAGTCGGACCAAGTCAGAATGTTCCTTTCCCATCGCCAGAGTCTACCAGGTTTCCCACCTGTGTTCTCACAAGACAAGACATTTCTTCCGAAGTTAATCATAATTTTTTCATCTCTGCTTCACATGCTTTCAAACTATTACTTGTACAAAACAAATGCTACATTAACAATGTAAACAGCATTTTCATACTTGTTTTCATGTATTTAAAAGGCTATGTCCTCATTCTGATCGTTTGCCTGGTTCCCTTCACTCTGGATTCACAGTGGCCCTTCCTTTAGACAGGCAGCCCTCTCCTGGATTGACTCCCAAGCAACGGTCTTTTGAAATAGTTTATAAGATTTAAGGTTGTCTTTGAGAAAGTACTATTGAGAATACTTTTTTAAAAGAGTATGATTTTATTTGTTTTCATTAATACTTACTAAACTTTTTCTATCTGTTCTCAGGGGAAGGTGTGGCTCATTGATTTTAATCCCTTTGGTGAAGTCACAGATTCCCTGCTGTTTACTTGGGAAGAGCTGTTATCTGAGACAAACTTAAAAGGTGATTTCAATGAAGGAGATGCTCAGGAACAGGTAAGACCCATGTTAAAAAGCTGTAGGAAACCTTTTAGATCCAGTCAGTAATCAGTTGCTCATTAGGCAGTGAGCTGGACCATTAGGAACACGTAGTGTAATGGATTCACTGCCCACAAGGTGAGCACAGAAAGGTTCTGTTATGACTCAGTTATTTGCTGTGTATCCGATACATTGTTTGGCTATTCTTTTTTCTTAGCTCTGTTTGCTTGCCCACTTGGGAGAATCTTGACCTTTGGTCAGTTCATATACCTCTTTCTCTGGCCCTCACTTCAGCTGCTGGGTGATGGTAGAAAACAGTGGCCATGTGCTCACCAGAGAGGGCTTTTTTCAGTGTCTTGTTTCAAGACAAGTACCCCTGGCCAGCTTTTGTTTCCACTGTCCAAAGGGCTGGCCCCACCTCCTCCAGGCTCCTTAGATCTTCTGTCCCAGTTCTCCTTCCTTCCTTCCTTCCTTTCTCTCAGCAGATTATTCACTTCCTTCATGAGAAAGGAGACTCCACTAATGAAAGAAATCACTATGCTGAATTATCGGCCAACTTATACTTACCTGCCGCCTCCTAAGTCTGGTCTTTCTGCTCGGCATAGCATGTCCTCCATCTTTCTAGAATCTGCATGCTGTCTGTTCCTCAGTTGCTCCACTTAATTTGTGAGACTGGGTCTCTCACTGAACCCAGAGCTCACCAGTTCAGCTAGACTAGCTAGCCAGCAAGCTCTAGGCTTCCTCTGTCTCTACCTCCTGAGTACTGAGATTACAGTAAGGCACTGCGATACCTGCCGTGCACATGGTGTTGTACATGGTGCCTGTGGTCTGAACTCAGGTCCTCATGTTTATGTGGCAAGCACTTGACCACCTGAGCCATCCCCCGCTCCCTCCCCTGCCATGTTCTCGCACTGCTTCTTCCCTTACCTCTGTGTCTACTCCTGCTTTCCTGACTGTTTCTGTATTTTTGTGCATTAGGATCCTGGAATTAGTCTCAGGGCAGCCTCAAACTCACAGCCATCCTCCTACATCTGCCTCCCTAGTGCTGGGATGAAAGGCACGCGCCACCACACCCGGCGGATCATCTTTTCTGTTTGTCACCTTTTCAGTATTTCATCCTACTCTGTCCTGGCCATCTGTGGCCTCCACCCTAGCTGTGAATCGGGTCCATAACTGCCCTATTAGAGCTCTTGCTGTCATGTTTCAAGTGCCTATTGATTCACCCACAACCTGTATTAGTCTCTTAAGTTTCTGAAGGATATCATTTCTCCTATATTCCTTGGTGCAGCTGTAGGGCTTAGCACAATGTCAGATACTGTTATGTGTGTCAGATTAACTAGTAAAAGAATTCTATCCTGGCTGGTGTCTTAGAGAAGTGAGTGGTTAAACTTCAAAGACGAGAAAAGAAAGGTATAGTATTTAGCACAGGTGTTAGTTTTAAATGAGGGATGCAATCATTGAATAGAAACAACTTGCAGCCCATGTCCTTTACTTATTTGAAACCTTGGAGCTTGAGGCTTGATTAGAGTGGGGACAGAACCTGGCTCCTCCCCAGCCTTGGCTCGTGTCTATATGCTCTGTGCACAGGCCACAGAGACTTGAGTTCCCCCACTCTGAAGCTACCAAGCTTGAGTTTTCCTTAAGGTCTTTGATCTCATTGTTTCCACCCATGCTGCTCCCCTCTGAGCACCGCTCTAAAGCAGTGCTCCTTGCTACCCTCAGTGTGTTGCCCTGGTTCTTTGTTTCTATGACACCATTCACTGTGAAACAGCACTTTGTCAGGTGACTGGCTTCAAGGCCAGCTTCCTAGGGCTTCCTAGTCCTGACCAATCCAGGTTCTTGGCTTGCCATCCTCTTCTGGACAACAGCCATCCTCACCGAGACATCTGCCACCTGGAAATCCAAACCCAAGGTCTTCTTTCTCTGCAGTCCTTTTTGGCACAAGGCAACATGTAAATAGAATCTAAATAAGTGCAGTAAAGAGTGAATTTGGGGCTGGAGAGTTGGCTGTGAGGTTAAAGGTACTTGCTTTGCAAAGCCTAATGACATGGGTTTGATTTCTCAGTATCCAAATAAAGCCAGATGCACAAAATGGCACGTGCATCTGGAGTTCATTTGCGGTGGCAGAAGGCCCTGGAACACCTATTTTTTTTTCTCTCCCCTTCCCTGTCTCCCTCACAAGTAAGTAATTTTTTTTAAAGATTTTATTTTTATTTATTTATTACAGTCAGGGAGAGAGAGGGAGTAAGAATGGGCACGCCAGAGCCTCTAGCCACTGCAAACGAACTCCAGACACATGAGCCACCATGTGCTTCTGGCTTACATGAGTCCTGGGGAATCGAACTTGTGTCCTTAGGCTTCACATATGCCTTAACCACTAAGCCATCTCTCCATCCCAAGTAAATATTTTTAAGAAGGAATGAATTTGAAGACCTGTAAATGATAATCAAATCTGGCTTATGTGGGTACTTCCCAAAGGCAGTCATCTATAGTAAATTTGAAGACCTGTAAATGATAATCAAAAATAGTACTTCCCAAGGGCACATCTATAGTAAACAATACTCATCACAAAGGTATAGCCTATGTGAGATTGCTTGAGGCCAGAGAGAAACGACTGGCATTAGGCCCAGGCCCAGGCCACTTAGGAGCTAATGAGATAGATTACAACCTGTCCACAGCATACTGGCTGTGCAGTGCAATCACTTAGAGATTGACCCGGCTCTCCATGCGACACTATTTTTAGCGACCTTAGTTTCACTTTGGAGTGAGTATGTAGAAGTATTTTAAACTCTTGGTGCCTTCCCTTCCTTTACTTTAGACTCCTGCTTTCTTCCTTCTGTCTAGTACAGGAGAGAGCAGGGCGTGGAGACTGTCTAGGATCTCTTCTTTTAGAAAGACCTGAAAACATGACAGGCTTTTCTGTTTGCTCTTTGTAAGGATTCTCCAGCTTTCCGTTGCACAAACAGTGAAGCCACGGTGCAGCCCAGCCCCTATCTAAGCTACCGCCTACCCAAGGACTTCGTGGACCTGTCTACGGGGGAGGATGCTCACAAGCTGATAGACTTTCTCAAGCTGGTAACGTATAGGCATGTTTGGGATGCTGCCCCTCTTTTCAAGTTGATTTTCAAAGGTACATGGTAATACTTCTTTTTAGGCCTGTACCACCTTGACTTTTTTGTTTTGTTTTCCGAGGCAGGGTCTCACTCTAGCCCATGCTGACCTGGAATTCACTATGTCATCTCAGGGTGGCCTTGAACTCACAGTGATCCTCCTGCCTCTGCCTCTCAAGTGCTGGGATGAAAGGCGTGTGCCACCACGCCCGGCTCAGTCTTGACTTTTATTTGATGATTATGAATTAAAGGATCATAATTACTGAGGTATTGTTACAATGTAATGGGAAATGTGAGCTGAAAGAATAATTTATTGATCAAAATCAAAGAAAATATTTTTATGTTATATGTACATTTTTAAAAATCTGCATAATACTTTTAACTTGAAAATATGTTTGTGTAAGAGAGTGTGAACAGATCCAGTCTCTGGTGTGTTACTCAGTAAGGATTTGTGTTTCCTTATGTTTCTATATAGTGGAATGTACCAGTGTAAGAAAGAAAAGTACGTATTCAATTGCCTCATGGTTATTGTCCAGGAGCCAATGTGATAAACCAGCTTATTAAATTAGCTTTAAAAACCATTTTTCTAGGGGCTGGAGAGATGGCTTAGCAGGTAAGGCTCATTGTGAAACCTAAGGACCCAGGTTCAATTCTCCAGGTCCCACATAAGCCAGATACATATGGTGGTACATGCATCTGGGTTCATTTGCAATGGCTAGAAGCCCTAGTGCACAAATTCTCACTTTCTCTTAATCTCTCTCTACCTCTCTATGTCTCTAATAAATAAATAAATCTTTTAAAAAAATTTTTTTAAGCCAGGCGTGGTAGTGCACGCCTTTAATCCCAGCCCTCGGGAGGCAGAGGTAGGAGGATCACTGTGAGTTCAAGATCACCCTGAGACTACATAGTGAATTCCTGGTCAGCCTGAGCTAGAGAGTGAGATCTTACCTCAAAAAACAAACTACAAAAAAAGAAAATTTCCATGATCATTTTCAGCTACATCTTCTGTCAAGGCCTCTGGAAAATTATACTTTCTGGCAGAAAGAGCAATATTGGCTGAGCACATATCCACTGAGAATGTCTATTTCAACACACTCTTGGTTTCCTCCAACAGAAAAGGAATCAGCAGGAGGACGACTGAGCACGGCTCCAGGACGAAGCAAAGTGGCGCAGCTGCTCCAGCCAAGCACACAGGCTGCAGTGTCCCAGGGACCCCAGTGGTGGGGAGCTGGGCAGTGTGCAAAATCTGCAGCTTTTATATTCATGTACATTCACCTGGACAAACTTGGGGGGACTTTGTACTTGTAAAAATAGCATAATAAATAGATCTTAAGCATAGGAAAGCATACTGTTCTGATAATAAAGTAACTTTCTATGAAATATCTTGTTCCTCTGGCTCACTACTTAGATTTATCTATATTTCTTTTGCTTTCCTTTAAAAAATATTTTTATTTATTTGCAAGCACAGAGGAAGAGAGGAAGAGAAAGTATGGGCACAAGAGGGCCCCTTGTCACTACAAACCAATTCCAGATGCATGTGCCACTTTGTGCATCTGGCTTTACATGGGTACTGAGGAATTGAACCCCATGCCACAGGCTGTGCCAGCAAAGCCTGTAACCACTTCTTCCCAGTCCTGCTTTCCTTTTCACACTTGCCAGGTACAGGAAGTTGGGAAATAGGGTAATGGATTACTTGTAAAGTAGGGGACTGTCTGGGGGAAAGGGGAAGGGAAAGTGAAGGTAGTGGAGGAGAGGAGCAATGGAGAATAAAGTATAAAGACATGTATGAAGACACTGTGATGAAACCCAGCACTTTGTATGCTAACCTAGAAATGAATAAGAAAATGGATTCTCTCTCCATCATTACTTGTCCATGTATCAATAGGACCTGATGTTATGATTGAAAAGTTTTCTATTCTGTATGTTCACATAATTTCCCTTTGAGTTTAATTCACTGGGGGTAGAGCTGCAAGAATAGATTTCTCAAGTGATCAAATAACCATGAAATCTTCTGTATATGACAAACATCTTAGCATACATATTAGTAAAACTATCCTAGATTGAATTATAATTTGGATTTTTAAACAATAGACTAGAATTGGGTGAGAGAGCCACTTTTATTAAAAATCCATCATTTTCTTAATTATCTCCAGTACCTTAAATGATACCTAATTTGCTGAGGACTTACCGTGTGCCAAGATAATTCGAAGGATCTAGACATTACAGTTTTCCAAGCTATCTATCTAATGTGCTACCAAAGAATATTATAATCATTGTATGTATGTTTCTGAACATACGAGAAGATATACAAGTGTATGCTGCCTTCAGGAAAGTAATAAGAATAGTGGAGCAGTTTCCCCTTTATGTACAAATTATACATAATGAAAGATTTTTGTAAGATTAAAAAAATTATTTATTTATTTATTTATTTGAGAGAGAATGGGTACACCAGGGCCACTAGCTACTGCAAATGAACTCCAGATGCATGGGCCACCGTATGCATCTGCCTTATATAGGTTCTGGGGATTTGAACCTCAGTCCTTAGGTTTCATTAGGCAAATGTCTTAACCAGTAAGCTATCCCTCCAGCCTAAAAGATTTTTTTTAATTTATTTTTATTTTTTGGTCATCTCTAACTGTAGTATTTTGTACTGATGATTTGATCTTTGGACTTAGTATACAAAGTGTCTTTTAGAATTCAATTCAGGAGCAACTGCTCACAGGCCTCAACCTGTGATACAGGGAATTCATGTAATGAGTTAGCTTTGGAAATTATCAAGATGGCACTTTACTAGTTTATTGATTTTTTTAAAAAACTTGTTTTTATTTAGTTATGTGTGTGTGTGCACGTACCAGGGCCTCTTGCCATTGTAAACAAACATGAAACCCTTGCCACTTTTTGCATCTGGCGTATGTGAGCAGCTTGGGAATTGAATCCAGGCCAGCAATCTTTGCAAGCAAGCACCTTTAACTACTGAGCCATCTTCCCAGCCCCATTTATTTATTTTAAAATCACTTATTTGCAGAGAGTGAGTGAGTATGGGCTCTAGGCCCTCTTGCCATTGCGAATGAACTCTAGATCAGGTGCTTTACATGGGTACTGGGGAATTGAACCCCAGGCAAACAAGGGCATTTACATGCTGAGCAATCTCCCCATGTCAATTTTTTAAAACGTAAATGTATTTGATGCTAATGTATAACATTTAGACTATATAAGATAAAAAGACTCAGGTTAGGTGAGCTGGATATGGTGGTACATGCCTATAATCCCAGCACTTGGGAGGCTGAGGTGAGGGGATCATTGTGAGTTCAAGGCTAGCCTGGGCTACAGAGTGAGTTCCAGGCCAATCTGAGCTAGACTGAGACCCAACCTCAGAAACAAAACACAACAAAATAATCAAAAAAGACCTGAGTAAAATCTAGCAGATAATTATAAACTGTACATTGTTGGTATAAAAGGCATTAAATGTTTGCATTAGTTTTCTCAAGGAAAATACGGCAGTCATTTCACTTTTTTATTTTCCCCTTTCAATTTTATTTATTTATTTATTGTAAATATTTTTATTTATCTCCAAGCAGAGAGAGAGAAAGAATGGGCATGCCAGGGCCTCTTGCCATTGTAAATGAATTCCAGATACGTGTGCTATGTGTACATCTGGCTTTACATGGGTACTGGGAAGTTTAACTTGGGCTGACAGGCTTCATAAACAAGCACCTTTAACCTCTGAACCATCTCCTCACTCCTCCCTTCACCTTTAAAAAGTAGAGAGAAAATGGGCTCACCACAACTTCCTGCAATACCAGCTCCAGATGTGTGTGCCACTTTGTACATCTAGCTTTACATGGGTATTGGGAAATTGAACCTCGGTAGGCAGGCTTTGCAAATAAGCACCTTTAACCACCGAGCCATCTTCCCAACCCTTTCTCTTCACTTTTTAAAATTTGTATATTGTTTCCTCAGTAGACTTAATATGGCTAATTATCCTGATGCTAAATATGGGATAGTGTGCTAGAAACAGCTGCCTGGATTCCAATATCATTTTTGCCTACTTTAAAAAGTTAGTTTTAGCTGGGCGTGGTGGCGCACGCCTTTAATCCCAGCCCTGGGGAGGCAGAGGTAGGAGGATTGCCGTGAGTTCAAGGCCATCTTGAGACTACATAGTGAATTCCAGGTCAGCCTGGGCTAGAGCAAGACCCTATCTCGAAAAAACAACAACAAAAAAGTTAGTTTTTATTATTTCTGTATATTATTTTATTATTATTATTGTGGTGATCTCATGTTGCTCATGCCAGTCTTGAACTTGCCGTTTTCCCAAAGCTGACCTTGAACTGATTCTCCTGCCTCTACGTGAATATTGGAAATGCAGGCATATGCTACTGTGCCTGGTTACACATTAATTGTATGTGTGCACGCATGCGCGTGCCTTGGGGATTTCAGATTTGTTCTTGAACTTGGAAATTGAAATGGAGTGTGATTCCCGAAATTCTACCTTCTGAAGAGCTGTCGGTTTGGAAGGTTGTAGATGCATTTGCATTTCTGCTGCTGGCACTGGCATGCGTGGCTCCTAACAGAAGGTGCTGAGCGCGCTCTGCTCAGAGGCTCATTTTGATTTACGTTTTCTGTGCCCTTACTTTTGCTCCGGACCCCATTCTTGTGTTGGTGACTGAGGGTGTAGTGCTCATCCACTTCATGTGATTGTGCCCTCTGGCTTTGGTTTTTCGTACCTATACGGTGGGAGAAGAAAAATTCCGAGTTTGTGCACATTACACATTTGTGCACAGATGCATGTGTGTGCACACACCAGAAGAGGGTTCGGGAATCCTCTATAAGTCTTCCACCTGGCTTACACGGGTCCTGGGGAATCAAACCTGGGTCCTTTGGGTTTTCAGGCAAACGCCTTAACCGCTAAGCCATCTCTCCAACCCCAACCATCCTTTTTTTTTTTTTGGTTTTTGCAAGGTAGGGTCTCACTCTGGTCCAGGCTGACCTGGAATTAACTATGTAGTCTCAGGGTGGCCTCGAACTCTCGGCGATCCTCCTACCTCTGCCTCCCAAGTGCTGGGATTAAAGGCGTGCGCCACCACGCCCGGCTCCAACCATGCATTTTAATGTGGATGACAGAGACCAAACTCAAGTCCTTATGCTTGCACAGCAAGTGCTCTTACCAACTGAACCAGCTCTCTCAGCCCCTTCTACCTTGTTTTTTGAGACAGTCTCACTGAACCTACAGCTCACTCATTCAGTTAGTCTCTCTAATCAGCAGGTTTCAGAGATCCTCCTGTTTCTGCCCCCCAACCACTGGGACTACTGGAGTGTGTTACTATATCCGGCTTTTGTGTGGGTTCTGGTGATCTGAACCTAGGTCTTCATGCTTGCTTGGCAAGCACTTTACCCGCGGAGCCATCTTCCTAGCCCATCTTTTCTCTTCTTGCTTCTTAACTATCATATGGTAAATAATGTCCCTTCCCCCGTGGATTTCTGCTGTACACCCAGAAGCACAGGACCAAGCAACCACGGACTGAAACCTTTAAACTGCGAAGCAGAATAAGGCTTTTAAAAAATACTTATTTACTTATTCATTAGAATGCAGAGAGAGGGGAGAGAGAGAGAGAGAATGGGCATGCCAGGCCCTCCAGCCACTGCAAACAAACTCCAAACTCCAGATGCGCCAGGCGTCGTGGCGCATGCCTTTAATCCCAGCACTCGGGAGGCAGAGGTAGGAGGATCGCCATGAGTTCAAGGCCACCCTGAGACTACATAGTTAATTCCAGGTCAGCCTGGGCCAGAGTGAGACCATACCTCGAAAAACAAACAAACAAAAAAAAAAAAAACTCCAGATGCATGCACCACTTTGTGCATCTGGCTTTACATGGGTTGTAGGGATTTAAACTCAGGTTATTAGGCTTTGTAGGCAAGTGCCTTAACCGCTAAGCCATCTCTCCAGCCCACCTTTTCTTTCTTCTTTCTTTTTCTTCCCCCCCCCCCTTTTCTTTTTAAAAGTTGTCTGTCAGGCCGGGCATGGTGGCATACGCCTTTAATCCCAGCACTCAGGAGGCAGAGGTAGGAGGATCTCTGGGAGTTCAAGGCCACCCTGAGAATACAGAGTAATTTCCAGGTCAGCCTGGGCTAGAGCAAGACCGTACCTTAAAAAAAAAATAAAAGTTGTCTGTCTCAGATATTTTTGTCACAGCCATGGGAATCTGACAAACAAAAAGATAATTTTCTAAGAACAGGAAAGAACCAGTTAGGGAAAGGAAATCAAGGTTTTGGTCTTGACATAAAGAATGCAAGATTTCAGTGACTTATCCCAGTAAAGATTTAAAGAGGCAGTACAAGTCAAAAGGTAGTTTGAGCCCTGTGTGGTAGCTATTACTATAATTCCTGCACTTAGGAGACTGAGGAAGGAGGTTTGCCTCAAACTTGAGGCCATCCTGGGCTAGTGAGTTCCCAGCCTACCTGAGCTACAGAGTAAGACCCTGTTTCAAAGGAAAAAAAAAAAAAAAAAAAAAAGAAGAAGAAGTTTGGGGCTGGAGCAATGGTTTAGTGGTTAAGATGCTTGCCTGCAAAACCAAAGGACCCAGGTTCAATTCCCTAGTACCCATGTAACCACATAATATGCACAAGGGGGCATGTGCATCTGGAGTTTGTTTGCAGTGGTTAGAGGCTCTGGTGCACCCATTCTCTCTATCTCCTCTCTATCTCTCTCTCTGCTTGCAAGTAATTAATTTAATTTAATTTAAAAAATTAGTATGTAAAATTTAAAAAAATAAAATGTGGTATAAATTTAAAAAAAATTTTTTTAGGGGGCTGGAGAGATGGCTTAGCGGTTAAGTGCTTGCTTGTGAAGCCTAAGGATCCCGGTTTGAGGCTCGATTCCCCAGGACCCATGTAAGCCAGATGCACAAGGTGGCGCATGCATCTGGAGTTCGTTTGCAGTGGCTGGAGGCCCTAACATGCCCATTTTCTCTCTCTCTCTGCCTCTTTCTCTCTCTGTCTGTTGCTCTCAAATAAATAAATACAAATAAACAAAAAACTTTAAAAAATTATTTTTTAAAAAAAAGAGGTTTGTGGGCTGGAGAGATGGCTTAGTGGTTAAGGTGCCTGCCTCCTAAGCCTAAGAACATTGGTTCCAATCTCCAGGTCGCACGTTTAGCCAGATGCAAAATGACGCAAGGGCGCAATGCAGCACTTGACCATAAGGGGGCGCACACATCTGGATTTCGTTCGCAGCAGCTGAAAGGCTGCGGGCGCACCCATCTCTATCTGTCTTCCTCTCCCTCTCTCTCTCTCTGTCTCTCTCTGTGTCTCTTTCCAAAAAAAAAAAAAAAAAAAAAAGAGAGAGAGAGAGAGGTTTGTGCTAGATACAAAACTTGGAACAGTTAGCAAATGTTACTATTTAAAATCATTTTAAAAGAATAGCAAATTGGAAGAAGAAAAAAAAAACAGAAGATGGTTGTATGTTTAACTGTTGATTCCTGCCAATTAATTGAATGTGATAACAGGAAAGTTGTTCTCATATGAATGGTAATTGTCAACCAAACTAGCAATCAGGGAGAGGGTCTCCAGAAAGTAATGATATGGATGTGTCTGGAATAGCAGAACATTGCACTGGGAGGACACAGTGTAGTCAAGGAAGGGCAGGCGAGGAGAAGACACTGAAGGTAAAATGAGAATTATATATTTTGGAAAAATAATCTTTGGTTGCTAAGATGAATAAGAGTGTCACTAGTCCAAGTTTGAACAGACAGTTGCTGGGCAGAAGACCTCACAGAAGCATTTTCTGTGCAAGGTTGTGTTTGTGAGTAGTTACTGTCCTCCTTTCTTTCTTTCTTTCTTTCTTTCTTTCTTTCTTTCTTTCTTTCTTTCTCTTTCTTTCTTCTCTTTCTTTCTTCTCCCTCTCTCCCTCTCCCTCTCTCTCTCTCCCTTTGAAACAAGGTCTTGCCATATAGCTCAGGATGGCCTGGAACTCTTGATCCTTCTGCCTCAGCCTCCTGAGTGCTGAGATGACAGGCGTGTACAACCATGCCTGGCTCTTTAGAACTATGTTGAAATTTTCTAATTGATCATCATTTAATTTCATTCAAGCCTCAATCAACTAAACATGTCTTAGGTTGTACTTGATGTGTCACTGATTTTCTTACCTATGCTCATGTTTAATGTGTAGAGTTATTAGGTGGTTAATACCACCCTGTATTTATGGACTTTATATCAAGTAAAAGTAAGACTTTAACCAGTTTTCTCCTAATTATGAGTGGCCTGTGTGACACCCCTTCTAAGAAAATAAGCAAAATGTAAACAGCAATTTTGGAACAAGGCAAGCAGCTGGAACACCAACCGCCCATGCACAAGACATGTATAATCACTGGAAACTGAGGTAAAGACAGTAATTCAAAAGAAGCCACAGCAGTGGCTGACTATTTTGAGGAAAAATTGATCTTTGGGAATCTGGTGAAGGACATAAACTTTCCTCATCTCAGAACAATTTTACATCCAATTTCAGGTGACCTTAGATGTCAGATTAGGAGCCCATGAGTTTAAACCATGTCAAGTTGGATTAGAAGCCTGGGTTTCTGCAGTCATAGATTTCCCAATGTATTTATTTCAGAAAAGACCTTCAGCTTCACTAGTAGCTAGAGTTTCTGACAATGGGTGCTCATGCCATTAGGTCCTTTGTCGTTCATACCACTCAGGATAATTGGCTCTCATCAAGTCATATAAGATGAGCTTTGGCATTTGTCCAAAACATAATCCATGTATGCGTACATAAAATATCCTTGCTTCATGTGTGTACCTGTAATAAGGAATTCGTGATGGGAACTGACGTCTGCCATCAAGTGGGCTGCATGAGCAATGAAATTCGAATGCATGAGCCCCACCTACTTTCTCAATGGAATCTCTTCTGTGGAAAGTCTCAGCCCCGCTTGCAAAGCCAGGACTGGCCAGGCACAGCAGGACACCCTACCTTCCTAAGGTCACCAATAGGGACCTTAATAAACATCTGCAAAGGCCCTTTACAGCAGCGACTGAATAACAGGCTGGCAGGCTGGCCCAGTACAGACTTCCTCAGAAAGCCATCACACAGCAGGCTGTACTCACCAAGGCTAGTTCTGGTGCTGAATTGTTGTTGATTTATTTTTACCCTTTCTTTCTTTTCTTTTCTTTTTGTTTCTTTTCTTTTCTTTTTCTTTTCTTTTTTTTTTTTTTTTTTTTTTTTTTTTCATTTTTCGAGGTACCTGTAGTCTCAGGGTGGTCTCAAGCTCACAGTGATCCTCCTACCTCTGCCTCACAAGTGCTGGGATTAAAGGCATGCGCCACCACCCCCAGCTGATTTTTTTTTTTTTTTTTTTTTTTTTTTTTTTTTAGCATCACACAGCAGTCTGTACTCACCAAGGCTAGTTCTGGTGCTGAATTGTTGTTGATTTATTTTTACCCTTTCTTTCTTTTCTTTTCTTTTTGTTTCTTTTCTTTTCTTTTTCTTTTTTTTTTTTTTTTTTTTTCATTTTTCGAGGTACCTGTAGTCTCAGGGTGGTCTCAAGCTCACAGTGATCCTCCTACCTCTGCCTCCCAAGTGCTGGGATTAAAGGCAAGTGCCACCATGCCCAGCTGATTTTTTTTTTTTTCTTTTTGAGCATCACACAGCAGGCTGTACTCACCAAGGCTAGTTCTGGTGCTGAATTGTTGTTGATTTATTTTTACCCTTTCTTTCTTTTCTTTTCTTTTCTTCTTCTTTTTTTTTTTTTTTTTTCATTTTTCAAGGTACCTGTAGTCTCAGGGTGGTCTCAAGCTCACGGTGATCCTCCTACCTCTGCCTCCCAAGTGCTGGGATTAAAGGCATGAGCCACCATGCCCAGCTGATTTTTTTTTTTTTTTTTTTTTTTGGAGCAAGAGAAAGAGGAAGAGGCAGAGAGAGAGAGAGAGAATGGGCACACCTGCAGCCTCTCAGCTGCTGTGAACAAACTCCAGACGTGTGTGCCCCCTTGTGTGCATGTTGACATGGCACACTTGTGTCACTTTTTGCGTCTGGCTAAATGTGGGACCTGGAAATTTGAACAGATGTTCTTAGGCTTCTCAGGCAGGCGCCTTAACTGCTAAGCCATCTCTCCAGCCTTGATTTACCACATACTTTTGCTACTGAGCCTTCTCAGCTCTGACAAAAAAAAAAATTTTTTTGGCTTTTCAAGGTAGAGTTTCACTCTAGCCCAGGCTAACCTGGAATTTACTATGGAGTCTCAGGGTGGCCTTGAACTCATGGCAATCCTCCTATCTCTGCCTTCTGAGTGCTGGGATTAAAGGTGTGCACCCATGACACCCAGCTGAAATTTCCGATTTTAAAATATTTTTATTTATTTATTGAAGAGCATGAAGGGGAGAGGAGAAGAAAAGAGAGGAGAGGTGCACCAGGGCATCTTACCATTGTAACAAACTTCAAACACATTGTAAACAAACTCCAAACACATGTGCCACTGTGTGCATCTGGCTTTACAAGGGTGCTGGAGAATCACACCCAGGCCTGCAGGCTTTGCAAACAAATGCCTTAAACTGCCAAGCCAACTCCCAAGCTCCAGAATAAAATTTCTACACTTGATAACTCATATTTACAGATCATCATGATATAAAGTATAAAAAATAGGGGGCTGGAGACATTGCTTAGTAGTTGAGGTGCTTGCCTATTAAGCCTAAGGGCCCTGGTTCAATTCCCCAGAACCCATGTAAGCCAGATGCACAAATGCATGCATTTGCATTTGTTTGCAGTGGCTAGAAGCCCTGATGTGCCCATTCTTGGTCTTACTCTATCTGCCTTTGTGTGTCTGTGTGTGTGTGTGTGTCTCTCTCTCTCTTTCTCTCTCTCTCCCTCCCTCCTTCCCTCCCTCCCTCCCTAGTAAGTATTTTCTAAAATAGGCTCTATCTTTTCATTATAGTTTAATACTTTGGAAAAAATGAAAGAAAATAGAAAAAGTCCTCCAAAAACTTCTGGAAAGTCTGTAGTATTGTTAGCTTACTTCTTTCTTCCCAATTACAATCGCCAGTACTGAACAGAGTATTTCTTAAGACAGCTCACTAGTTCAGCTGT
This sequence comes from Orientallactaga sibirica, assembly GCA_036365145.1. NCBI lineage: Eukaryota > Metazoa > Chordata > Mammalia > Rodentia > Dipodidae > Orientallactaga > Orientallactaga sibirica. Next base: position 8,760,577 of record JAEOAD010001030.1, read on the forward strand.
TTATAAGGCCAAGAAACATTCAGATCCTGCAGTTTTTACTGAAAATTGAAAACAATACAGGTAAACTATAGTCAATGACAGGACTAGACAATTGATTTCAGTAAGAAAATTAACCACAGAGCAGAACATTCATTCTTTGATAAGTTTTCTTAATTTTCTTTGCCTTTCCTAAGTATTGATTAGTTGGAAAAATAAAATTTTCTTCTGACTTCAAATTAAAAAAAAAAACAAGAAATATCATATCCAGCTGTCAGGGAGCCCCGGCAGTGGGCATCATGGCTCTGTGCACCCGCGCTGTACAACTTCAAGTCAGGGAACCCTGGCGAGATCTCGCTCCTCCAGCACAAGCTGCTGAGTCTGTGCAGCAGCGAGAGGCATTGAGGGTTGACTCCAAGGAGTCAACAGCCAAGGCTACCCAGGCCTCTTCTTGGCATCCTACATCCAGGTGATGGGGAACCTGAGCCCGGCCGGCGATGGGCGACGGAGGCTCAGGAATGCCATGCCATTACGAGAACGTCCCTCCCCAGGCTTCGAGCCTGTGCCCGTGGCAGCCACAGCGGCGGTGGCGGCGCCAACGAAAAGCACCTTCCAGCCGCTCGCCTCCGGCCTTTGCTTTCTGTACGTGCAGCGGTCGCCCCTGCAGCTGTACGGTGCTGGCGGCGGCGGCGGAGGAGGAGGAGGTGGTGATTACCAGGGCAGCGACGCTGATTGGGACGAGGAGTGGGACGACAGCTCCACGGTGGCCGACAAACTGGGTTCGAATCCCGACCTGGACGGTTCGGCGGGCCGCGGCGGAGGAGTGGCAGCGGGTCGTTATCGCCTGGACACAAGCTCCGATCTGTCCCTGGGCCCCGGTGCTGGTGCTGCTAGCGTCTCTGGCGGCCAGCTCCCCATGCTGCAGCAGCAGCAGCAGCAGCATGCCTGTCCATGTCGTCCTCTTCCAAGAGCTCGGCCACGGTGAGCCGCAACCTCAACCGCTTCTCCACGTTCATGAAGTCGGGCAGCGAGGTGTTGGTGCTGGGCGAAGTGTCGGGCTTCGTGAAGGACGGGGGACAAGCTGTGCGTGGTGCTGGGCCCCTACGGTCCCGAGTGGCAGGAGAACCGGCATCCGGTCCAGTTCACCATTGACTAGCCCACCAAGCAAACCAAATTCAAGGGCATGAAGAGCTACATCTAGTACAAGCTGGTGCCCACGCACACGCATGTGCACCAGTGCTGCAAGCACTTCGACTGGCTGTACACACGCCTGGCTGAGAAGTTCCCGGTCATCTGGGTACCCCACCTGCCGGAGAAGCAGGCCATGGGACGTTTCGAAGAAGAAGACTTCATCTCGAAGGGCAGGAAGGGCTTGGTCTGGTGGATGAACCACATGGCCAGCCACCCGGTGCTGGCCCAGTGCGACGTCTTCCAGCACTTTTTCACCTGTCCCAGTAGCACGGACGAGAAGGCAAGGAATCAGGGCAAGAGGAAGGCTGAGAAGGACGACATGGTGGGTGCCAACTTCTTCCTGACCCTCAGCACACCGCCCGCTGGTGCTCTGGAACCGTACGAGGTGGAGAGCAAGATCGATGGCTTGAAGTGCTTCACCATGAAGATGGACGACAGCGCGCTGCAGCTCAACCACACAGCCAATGAATTCACGCGCAAATAGGTGACAGGCTTCAAAGAGTATCAAAAGGTGGGCTAGTCCTTCCGAGGCTTCAGCCAGGTCTTCGAGCTGGACCAGCAGGCCTTCTCGGTGGGCCTGAACCAGGCCTTCACCTTCACAGGTGATGCCTACTATGCCAATGCCATCGGGGAGCTCTTCGCCAAGCAGCCCAGCCAGGACCTGGGCCCCATCATGGACCTGTTAGCACTGTATCAGGGGCACCTGGCCAGCTTCCCAGACATCATTCACCTTCAGAAAGCTTTTACCAAAGTAAAGGAGAGTAGGCGGCACTGGAAGAAGGGAAGGTGGAAGCCCAAAAGGCTGATGGCATTCAAGACTGCTGTAACACTATTTCCTTTGCCACTTTGGCTGAAATTCACCACTTCCATCAAATTAGAGTGAGAGACTTTAAATCACAGATGCAGCATTTCTTACAACAACAAATAATATGTTTCCAAAAAGTGACCCAGAAGTTGGAAGAAGCTGTCACAAATACGACAGTGTTTAATGGCTGGACATGGGCTTGTGCACTTTTCTTTTCAAGGGTGATTTCTACAGCAGAATAAAGACTGCTATCAAAGAGCTGCTGTTGCCAACTGTCAGTGGTGGTACAAGGATGGTTTTGTGTTCAACTGAAACCCAGCTGAATATATAATTCTGTGGGAGAGAAACAGTTAATAATGGTTATATAACAAAAACAGTACCACACTTTGTAACTAAATTATCCTATGTATGCCTACACTACCATGTAACTTTTGGAATAATGATTATACTATTTGCCTTATTGCATTTTGAAGTATGAGTATTTTAGTGTATACCTTGTAGACCTCAAAACCCATGGAGGGTCTCAAAGAAGCTGGCTGGATAAAAGCCTGCTGTGGATGCTTTGTTATTCTCATTGATTGGGGTTACCTAAATTCAACCTATTCTCTGTTTACAAACTCCAATTAGAGCAGCTATGTGAAAAAAAAGAAAAAAAGAAAAGAAATATCATATCCAGTACTCTGGAGGCAGAATTAGGAGAATCACAGTGAGTCCGAGGCCACCACGAGACTACATAGTGAATTCCAGGTCAGCCTGGGCTAGAGTGAGGACCTACCTTAAAAAAAAAAAAAAAAAAAAAAAAAACCGGGAAAAATGTGCTAAAATAAAGGACCCATATTTCATGACAAAACGTGTAAGCATTTCTAATACATGTTGCTTCTCAAAGATGACATAATATCTTCACCACAGGCCATTATAAATACAAATTATTTTACACTTACCTCCTGTAACTTGGACTGTATCCACTGGCCCACAATTGCCAAACTATCTCATGGACAAATGGCCCAAATCATTGTGAGAAAAATCATACCAAGGAAATCCAGCAAATGAGCCAAGCTGGCCTTTTCTGCCTGAAAATAATAAAGATAGTGAAAATTATATTTAACAAACTAAGACATTGCAAATGTATATTTTCTAGTTATTGTGCAAATCACACTAAATAATCACATGTGTTTAACTGGCCTTCACCAACCTAGATCCAAAGTGCTGTCTTTAGAGGACGTGTCTTGCACAGGCTCTTGTCCTTCTCTTTGCTTGCATACCTACAAGTCTCATGTGCCTTTAACTCACATTTTCTGAGCGACTTTCAATCAAGGGAGAATGACGGGTCCCTTAACCTACAGTTTCATTTATCTGCTAAGCACAAAAAATACAAAATGGCTACAACTACCCGCATTGATAGATAATGAATCTGAAATGAAGATTTTAAAAACTTCCCAGGCCAGTTGTGGTGGTGCACACCTTTAATCCCAGCACTTGGGAGGCTGAGGTAGGATGATCACTGTGAGTTCAAGGCTAGCCTGAGACTGATTCCATGTCAGTCTGGGATAGAGCAAGACCCTACCTTGAAAAAACAAACAAACAACAACAAAAAAAAAACCTTCTGAAATTCACATAGCTATTAGTACAGGAACAAAACTCAAGCCCAGGCTACTTCAGTTGCTAATTCAGACACTCTGTCTTTTTAAACAAGTAATGTGTTTATCATCAGACCATCTTTCCAGAGAAAGATGAAGCACGTTATAACAGATAAACCTGTTAAAACAAGAACAATTCAAAAAACGATTAAAAGTTTATTTTAAATGAATTTTTTGAGGTGCCTCGTTAGTGCAGCAGGCAGCGCATCAGTCACAGAAATAATTCTCCGATCTTTATGACCTAACACATGAAAGCATAACTCAGTTATGAAAGTTTCTAGCTATATATGTTTTGTACTTCTCACCAAAGAACTGGATCCTATGAATTTTCAAATTTAATTAGAGGAGTAACCAAAACAAGGTTTTATATAAAATATTTGTATCACAGAGTAATGTTAACGTCAGTTCAATGCTCTGAAGGTTCACTATTTGCTATTAATGCTCACTGGGGAAGGTCAGTGTAAGGCTGACAATGACCATACGCCAGTCACTACCAGAAGTGCAAAATGGCTGAAGACTGGGCTGGAGAGATGGTTTAGCAATTAAGGAGCCTACCCGCTAAGCCTAAGAATATCAGTTGCAATCTCCAGGTCCCACATTTAGCCAGATGCAAAGTAATGCAAGGGCGCAATACCACATTTGCCCACAAGGGGACGCACACATCTGGAGTTCATTTGCAGCGACTGAGAGGCTGCTGTTGCTCCCATTCTCTGGCTGAAGACCAAAAAAGCACAGGATGCCCTTTAACATTATAATCTGTTCACACAAAACAAGCTTAATTTCAATATAAGAAATATCAATGGGGCCCGAGGAAATGGCTTAGTGGTTAAGGCAGTTGCCTGTGAAGCCTAAGGACCCTGGTTCAATTCTCCAAGACCCACACAAGCCAGATGCACAAAGGGGCACGTGCCTCTGGAGTTTGTTTGCAGTGGCTAGAGGCCCTAGCGTGGCCATTCTCTCTTTCTCTCTATCTGCCCCTCTCTCTCTCTGTCTCTCAAATAAACAAATAGTAATTAAAAGAAAATTAAAAAAAGAAGTATCAATGGTAAAAAAATGAAATTATGAATGACATTACATCATTACAGAACAGAATGACCTTGCTATTAGTTGCTAAATATGATTGCTATTATTTTAGAGAACTAGAAAGTTTTAAAAATTGTGTATTTGTACAGCAAAGGAAATAACATGAAAGACTAGACTTAGCTGGGCATGGGGAGTGCAGAGAGAGAAAAGCCAACTCTGGCCACCAGTGGCACAGGGAGCAAAACTACAGTCAAAAGGTCATACAGCACACTTCCCGAATTTCATGATAAAACATTTGCATATCTTTACAATGGAATCTCAAACCCACATATTAATCTTCACCACAGTGACATTATAAATACAAATTATTTTGCAGATGCCTCCTATAACTAACTAAAACACTGGCCCACAATTGCCAAACATATCTCAATGGACAAATGGCCCAAATCATTGTGAGAAAAATCATACCAAGGAAATCCAGCAAATGAGCCAAGCTGGCCTTTTCTGCCTGAAAATAATAAAGATAGTGAAAATTATATTTAACAAATGAAGACAGTGCACATGTATATTTTCTAGTTATTGTGCAAATCACACTAAATAATTACATGTGTTTAACTGGCCTTCACCGACATAGATCCAAAGTTCTGTCTTTAGAGGACTTGTCTTGCACAGGCTCCTGTCCTTCTCTTTGCTTGCATACCTACAAGTCTTGTGCACCTTTAACTCACATTTTCTGAGTGACTTTCAATCAAGGGAGAATGAGTGGGTCCCTTAACCTACAGTTTCGTTTATCTGCTAAGCACAAAAACTACAAAATGGCTACAACTATCCCTATTGATAGATAATGAATCTGAAATGAAGATTTTAAAAACTTCGCAGGCCAGGTGTGGTGGTGCACACCTTTAATCCCAGCACTTGGGAGGCTGAGGTAGGAGGATCACTGAGTTTAAGGCTAGCCCGAGACTGATTCCAGGTCAGGCTGGGATAGAGCAAGACCTTACCTTGAAAAAACAAACAAACAAACAAACAACAACAACAACAACAAAATACCCTTTGGAAATTCACATAGCTGATAGTAAATGAACAAAACTCAAGCCCAGGCTGCTTCAGTTGCTAATGCAGACACTCTGTATTTTTAAACAAGTAATGTTATCATCAGACCTTCTTTCCAGAGAAAGGTGAAACACATTATAACAGATGTACCTATTAAAAGAAGAACAATTCAAAAAACTATTAGAATTTTATTTTAAATGAGCCTTTGAGGTGCCTCATTAGTGCAGCAGGCAGCGCATGTCACAGAAATAAGTCTCCAGTCTTTATGACCTAACACATGAAAGCATAACTCAGTCATGAAAGTTTATAGCTATATATGTTTTGTACTTCTCACTGAAGAACTGGATCCTTTGAATTTTCAAATTTAATTATAAGAGTAACAAAAACAAGATTTTATATAAAATATATGTTTCAGCATGTTGTAATGTTAATGAACAGTTCAATGCTCTGAAGGTTCACTATTTGCTATTAATGCTCACTGGGGTCAAGGTCAGCTGCTGTAAGGCTGACAATGACCACACTGCCAGTCAGGCTACCAGAGATGTGCAAAAATGGCTGAAGACTGGGCTGGAGAGATGGTTTAGCAGCACCCAGTGGCAAGCAGCCTCAGCACCGGCAGCTAAGCCTAAGAACATCAGTTCCAATCTCCAGGTCCCACATTTAGCCAGATGCAAAGTAATGCAAGGGCAGCAATTCCACAGTTTTGCCCACCTCAGGACACACACATCTGGAGTTCATTCCTAAGGACTGAGAGCTGCTGTTAACCATCACAATTGCTCTGTAAGTTCCTCTGCTATTAAAGCTCACTGGGAAGGTCAGTGTAAGGCTTCTCTGTGTCATTCCAAAAAAAATGGCTGAAGACTAAAAAGCACAGGATGCCCTTTAACATTATAATCTGTTCACATAAAACAAGCTTAATTTCTTTATAAGAAATATCAATGGGGAGACAGAGAGAAGGGGAAATGACAGATTAGTGGTTAAGCAGCAGTTGCCTGTGAAAGCCCAAGGACCCTGGGTAAGTTCAGCATTGTGCCCTTGTGTCACTTTGCATCTGGCTAAACATGGGATCAAATTGACCCACACAAGCCAGATGCACAAAGGGGCACTCTGCAATATAATAAATATCATTCTGGCAAAGTTTGTTTGCATTTGTGGCTAGGACCCCAGTTAATTCCCAGGAACGTTAGGCCATTCTCTCTTTCTCTCTATCTGCACCCATTCTCTCTCTGTCTATCTTCAAATCAAACAAAAAGTAATAAAAAGAAAATTAAAAAAAGAAAATATCAATGGTAAAAAAGTGAAATTATTTTACATGAATGACATTACATCATTACAGAACAGAATGACTTTACTATTAGTTGTTAAATATGATTGCTATTATTTTAGAGAACTAGAAAGTTTTAAAAATTGTGTATTTGTACAACAAAGGAAACAACATGAAAGATTAGACTTAGCTGGGCATGATGGCACATGCCTTTAATCCCAGCACTTGGGAGGCAGAGGTAGGAGGATAACTGTGAGGCCACCCTGAGATACACAGTGAATTCCAGGTCAGCCTGGGCTAGAGTGAGACCCTACCTTGGAAAAAAAAAAAAAGAGTAGACTCCATCAAAACCAAGACTTCCAAGGGAGAAAATACTGTTGCTAAAAACCTGTCAAAGAAGTATTTGTAACTGCCATCTACCAGGCTGCTACTTGCACTGTTCCCTCATCTCCTTGCTGTTGTGACTGTGGAGGATGCATGATGTGACTCTGAGGACTGAGCTGGGTGCCTGGGTGCCTGTGCCCACCTGCCTGCTGTGGTGGCCCAAGCCGGTTGATGCAGTTAGAACACCATTGCTCCAGAGAGCAGAATGCATATAATGACATGTTCCCATTGCTTAGATTTGTTCTTGCATGCATTTTAAAATATTTTTGTAACTTTTTCTTGTGAACATTATTTTTTCTAATCTGCCTGTGACTGAGAAGAAATCAGAGGTACAATATTTGTGCTTCAGAATGACACAACTCTGACCAGCTCAGTTCATCATTCATCTAGGCAGAGAGAGAAGTCAGATGACTTGGAGAAGGGTTGTAAACATAATTTCCATTTGAAGTCATTATTATTTGCATTTTTGACTTAGCATTTTGCAATTTACCTTCTTGTTTTCAGTGAAAGAAAATCTACTTCTGACTAATTATGTGGAAAAAAGGTATTTATATGCTTAACGAACAGCAATTAAAAATGAGTAAAATATTTTAGGGCTGGAGGGATGGCTCAGAAGTTAAGGTGCTCAACTGCCAAGCCTAACGACCCAAATTCAATTCCCCAGTACCTACATAAAGCCAGATGCACAAGGTGGCACTTGCATCTGGAGTTTATTTGCAGAGGACCATTCTCTCTCTCCCTCTCTCCCCCCTCTCTCTAAAATAAATAAATTTTTTTTGTTTTAAAGTTTTTTATTTATTTGAAAGGGAGAGATTGAGAATGGGAGCACCAGGGCCTCCAGCCACTGCAAACAAATTCTAGATGCATGTGCCATCCTGTGCATCTGGCTTACATGGGTCCTGGGGAATCTAAGGTCCTTAGGCTTTGCAGGCAAATGCACCTTAGCCGCTAAGCCATCCCTCCAGCCCTAAAATATTTTTTAAATGAGTACAACAAACACATGCTTTATGCTACCAAAGAGCCACACAGCGTCTTTGCCACATTTTATTTAGAACTTTCATAACCATGAGCTTCCTCACATAGGAAATGGAACAAACGCACACACTTTATGTGTTACGAGTTAAGAAAGAGAAGGTGGAAACCCAGGTGAAGCCCTGTAGCCTGGGGCACAGCAAGGTGTCACTACTGCCCTGCATCCGTTATCTATGACACAGCAACCTGGACATTTCCTCAGAAGTTCCAAGCTCTCCTCTGAGGGTGAATAAGGATGGACGAAAACTGGCTAACCCACTTTAATAGTAGTGTCACTTCCCAAGATGGATTTTCTAACCCGCTTAAATACTAGTGTCACTTCCCAAGATGGATTTTCTAACCCGCTTAAATACTAGTGTCACTTCCCAAGATGGATTTTCTGACTACACTGCAAATATGTTAATAATTACAGGAAGGGTAAGTTCTGAAATAATTAGAGTTTGGGAATAACTGCTTTTTAGCAAAAGAGGCAGGTGACACAAACAGTATTTATGAGAAACACTCATTACTGAGTATCATATAGTAAAAACACAAGTCTCAAAATGAACTAAGGCTTCTGGTCCCGATGGCGTCCGTGTAAGCACGCCTCATTGGGGCGCAGAGGCAAAGGCAAGGCCTTTTGGGGATCTTCAGCAGGCTTTGGGGCACACGGGGGTCTGGGAGGACACTGAGAAAGGACAACATCCATTCCCGTGCACCAGGGGGACCTCCACCCTCCACAAGTGCACTCCCCGGGGAGCACTCGCCACCACAGCCCCACCCCCGCCCCATCCCCGGCTGTTGCCCCGCCCACAGGGTGCCCTCCCGTCCTGTCTCTCACCCTCCACCCAGCTGGGAACCGTCTACCTGGACCCCCGCCCTCCCCGCCCCTGCCGCCCCATCTACAGGGCTCGCCACCCACACTCCCCATGCCCCCGCCCCGCCCTCACCCTCCACCTCCACCTCAGCATGTAGCCACGCCCACCACAACACCCGCCCCCTGGTCCTCTACCTCAGAGGGAAGCCCCGCCCACCCACGTGCCGCCCCGCCCCCTCGCTCTCCCGCTCCACAGGTGGCCACGCCCACCATAAAACCCCTTCATCCTGCTGCCGGCCCTCTGCCTCCACAGGTGGCCACGTCTGGGAAACCCCTTCACCCGGATCCCCCGCCCTCCACCTCCGAGGGACGCCCCGCCCACTCTCCTCACACTGCCCCGACCAACCCATGCGTCGCCCCGTCCCCGCCCACTCCCTACCCTCCACCCTCTGCCTCCACAGGTAGCCACGCCAGGTAGGTAACCACCTCACCCCACTCCCCTGCCCAACACCTCACAGGGCGGCCCCGCCCACTCCCCCCTCGCACACCGCCTGGCCCCGCCTCCCCGCCCCACCCACCATCTTGACAGGTGGCCAGACCAGCTGGGAAACTGCTTCACCTGGGTCTCGGTCCTCCACATCAGAGGACAGCGTCGTCCCTTCCCAGCCCCCAGCCTCCAGTGCACATGTTCAGAGGTCACATGACAGGACTCAGCTTTCCACTCAAGGAAGCACCGCATTAAGTAGAAGTACAGGGCACTGTGACTGGGGAAGAGAACTAAGGGGAAAGAAGGGAAAGGTTATGTTTGGAGTACATTGGGTGGCAGTGCATTTTGTTGTTGCTGCTACTGTTTGAACCAGAGCCTTCCACTTCCATTTATGTTGTAGCAAAAGTTTCAAGCTTTGTCCATGAACCTCGAGCCTTGAACCGGGGTCCTTCGGCTTCACAGGAAAACGCCTTCTGAGTCATCCCAAAGTTGCCACCATCTGAAAAGAGAAGCTTATCTAACCACGAGTGAGAGTAGCCCTTCTTTAGTTTAGTTTAGTTGTCCCCCTTGCTTCATATTCTAGATCAGGGTTCCAAAATGAGTTGGAAAACAAGGACCCTTGATAGAAGGCCCAAGTGAACATGGGCTCACTTGAATATCTGAGCCTGGTCAAAGCTTCTTGTGACCCTTCTTTCAATGAGATTGTATCTTTTCCTGGCTCCCAGAAGTTAACCTATTGACATTCTGAGCTGGGAAACACCTCTCTGCAGGGGGACTGAGCCCCTGGCCTCTTCTGAGTGGCAGGCAACAAGCGTCGCCATGCAAAATACCTCAGCGGGTGGGGGGCCTTATCTCACTCAGCCTGGGGCAGGGGTCTGGTGAACTTCCAGGGGCACCAGCCCAGGCTCCGACTGGCCAGCTAAGAGTCAGACACTCAGGGAACAACCCTATCTCATTTCTGCCTTGCTGAGTCAACCCCAGCTACTGGAATGCAATTCCCTCATGTCAGGGCTTCCTCCATCCCTGTTCATTCTCAAAGCTGGGTCCAGAGAGACAAGCCAAGGCCCCAGCTTGACCTTAGGCCCATACAGGTGCCAAATCCGTGGGGGATTTGGAGGATGGGGTGTGTGGGGATAGCCCTCTGGAGACAATTGTGGGTGGGTGGGGGCTGCCCGCGGGAGACAATGGTAGCTGGGCTCCCAGAAGTAGGGTCTGCCTGGAGGCCTTTGCACTTTTCAGGAGGGGGCGGGCCCGCGGAGATGGAATTCCTGTCCTACAACTGCCTCGTGCCCAGAGCAGCAGCAGCAGCCACAGGAACAGCAACAGCAAGGATGTGAGGCCATTACCTGTTTGATCACTGCCAGAAAGCTGGCACTGGCCAACTTTTGCGATTATCAGGCCTAGAAGTTGGAAGGACTAGTGGAAGAGGTCTGGGAGGGGGCCAGGGCAGGAGCAAGCTCCACCACGCTGCCTCCTCACATCCCCCCCCACCAGTGGCCTCTGTCCCGAGGGACCGCCCCCGTGCACGTGCTCTCCCTCCCCCGCCTCCCTTCTCTGGCACTCTCCTTGCTGCACAGAGCGGGGCATGCCGCGCCACTCCGACACGAGCCGCTTGGACTTGCACAGTGTCCTCGGGGCTCAGGGCCGAGAGCATGCCTGAGGGCAGCACGGTCTCCTCTGCCAGCCAGTCAGTGTAGCCTGTGATCCCCACCCAGGGCTGTGGCGACGTCTGGGACCCAGACTGCCAGCCACCCACGGGCGCCGGACCACCGCCAGAGGAGCTCCCGTGGCTGCACTGAGCCCCTCCTCAGCAGAAACCCTACCCCACAGAATCCCGGGCACAGCACAGGCTAAGGAGAGCCCAGGCGGAGAAGGCGGCAGCCAGCGGCGGCGCAGTGGAGGAGCCCAAGGTGAACCCACCGAGGGGCCGCAAAAGAAGTGGGGATGTGGGCGTCATGGCCATAGCAGTGGTTGTCCTAGCTCCTCCATCAGAAGAGACAAGCCCGCGAGCACAAGAAATCCAATGCCTGCAAGTGTGGCTGCAGCCCGAGCAAAGGCAATACCAGCTGCGACAAAAACAAGGTAAAAGGTCTTTTCTGGGTCCAACACTTTGGCTCCAAGAAGAGGCGCAAAAGGAGACAAGGTGGGAAGGGGCTTTTGCCTTTTGACATTTCCCCCCTTAGATTGGAGGATGGTGGGGGGTTGGGTCGGGAACCTCAGGAGAATTTGAAGCCCAGCTTGTGCAGATGAGGCCCCCTAGCTGGTGTGCGTGCATGCAAAGGCGATGGCTTTCTTGCCTCTGTCATTGCAATGGGCTTGCTGCAGTGCAACTGCCCTGGGACAGGCATAGAGACCCAAAGCATATCCTGTCCTGGATGTATCCTTTGAGCTTCAGACATGCAGTGTGTGTGTGTGTGTCTGTGTGTATGCCTTCGAGCTCCCCGGGCTTTGGGAAGGTGTGACCCTGACATGCCCTCAAGTGTGTACCTTGGAAATTGCTGGAGGGAAGCTGAGCAGACATCATTCCTGCTCTCTGTGTTTGGTCCTATGAAGGCGGGCCAGCTTCTTCTCAGTGAACCTGAAGCTGTCTGCTACACCCCCAATGTTCCCTGAGGAGAAAATGGAGGAAAGTATATCTGAGCACTAAAGACTGCTTTCAGAACTACATAGCTAGAGATAGCTAAGTCATAGACAAGGCTTTTGATATTAAGGACTGAAGAGCTTTACACGTTTTAAGAATGCTTCCTAGGCTTAGAAGAGGAAGTCATCTTCAATGATTCTTCCAAGCTCTTGGTTCCTAAGATTAAAGACCCTCTATATCAGATGAGTCTTCTGTTTTTGAAACTCCTGTATTACCGTGTTGATATTAAAGTTTCTTAATGAATCCCAGTTGCCCTTTAATGCATACGATTCTATATTTTATTTTTATTTATTTATTGACTTGAGAGAGGGAGAGAGAGAAATAGGCAGATAGAATGAGAGAACGAGAATGGGCCTGCCAGGGCCTCCAGCCACTGAATCTGAATGTCAGATGCATGCACCACCTTGTGCACCTGGTTTATGTGGGTCCTGGGGAATTGAACCTGGGTCCTTTGGCTTTGCAGGCAAGGGCCTTCACTGCTAAGCCATCTCATCTCTCCAGCCCTATGCATTCAGTCTATTTAAAACAAAAATCCAAATGAAGGAATACATTTTACTAGAATTAAATAATCAACATTAATACATAGTGATTAATAATAATACATTCCTCAAATTATGTTACAAAGTGATGTTTGGGGAAGGAATTAATGGAAGTATTTTGCTTTGTTTTCTTGGGAACAATGGGCACTATTAAAGGGAAGTTTATGGTAAGCTACCAATGAACCCCACCTGGTCAAGTTTTGCCCTGTCAACTTTTAATGTCTAGTTCCAAATTTTATATATATATATATGTATATATATGTATGTATTTTGATCTGGTGTTCATATATCTTTCCTGGAAAGGAAAAGTATAAAAAGAATTGAGGGTTCATTGTGCTGTGTGTCTTACTAAGTGTGCTATGCTAAACACATCAAGATCACACTGTATGTAATCATTTTAGGAGATATACAACACACACATGTACACACCAAAACCTAGGCTCCATTTGTTACTATGGATCTTTAAATATAGGTCTAATTATTCCATTCCTACCTATGCATAGCTTCTGCCTTTCGTTGCCTTATAACTCCCACTGAAAATGCATGACATTTCTGTGTACTAATGACATCGGAAAACTATTAAAGAACATAGCCTGATGATAATCTGTGTTTAGTCAGAGTAATGCACAGAATGCTAAGTCAATCAAAGGTACATATTACCATAACTCGATTCACACACATGGAAATTATCTCAAAAGAAATAGCAGATTAATGGTGCTTGACTCTAGGCTTGATGTTAAGAGAGAGGGGAAGTTGAGGGGCCAACTTCACTTCCTCATTTAGGGTATGTAGTACAGAAACCATCCCAAAAACAGAACGCTTAATGATTAATCTATCACTATGAAAGTATAGCCATTTAAATTTATGTATATTTTCTCCCTCAAGCCAAACAAGTTTTGGCATTCATTTTAACTCATTAATTAAATGAGTGCAGTAGGATTATAGGTTGTATTTTTCAACTGTCACTCATTTGTATAGCAGTTCATTGATCTGCATTACTTGTATTACACTTTTATTTTTTTCAAAAATTTTTTTAATCTGACTTTCTCATTGAATTCAATATAATTGTTTTTCTGTTATTTTAACTTGAAACGGTAAGCAAGAACATGATAACAAATAATTTCATAGTTTCCCGAATACATCCATTTCTTAGAACATGTTTGATGTTATATATTTAAGCTTATGTTACCTAGGTTTATTATAATTGTGTCAGTCTAATAAAATTTCATAATGTGCAAATTCGAACTTATAATTTATTTATTTATTCATTCATTTATATATTTATTTATTTTGGTTTTTCCAGGTAAGGTCTCACACTAGTCCAGGCTGACCTGGAATTCACTCTGTAGTCTCGGGGTGGCCTTGAACTCACAGTGATCCTCCTACCTCTGCCTCCTGAGTGCTGGGATTAAAGGCAAGCACCACCACGCTCAGCTAAATTATTTATTTTTTTGAAAAGAAAACAAATGATAAGCATTTCATAGTGACGATTTATTGTATCTGCTTTGGGTACAATGAAGGCTATTTTAAATGGATAAGTTTCCCTTTCTCTTCAAATCTGTAATAATATTACCAGTTATATATGTCAATTCTCTAATTTTCTTTAAAATTATATCTTTATTAATTACCCTGTTAGAGAAATAACTCTGTTTTAAGTGATGAAGAAGTGTGGCTATAGAGTAGAATACAGCAAACACTGCGGGCCAACTAGGTGCACAGCTCTGAGAAAATGGTCCTTTTAATGTAGAAAGCAGCTGTTTTCAGTAGACACAAGAGAATAAGTAATACGGAAACGCATTCATTAACAACTTCAAAACAATGATTGAAATTGAAGAATTTTTTAGTATTTATTAAATATGCTTTAAAAACACAAATGCGGGCTCGAGAAATGGCTTAGCGGTTAAGGCGTTTGTCTGCCAAGCCACAGGATCCCGGTTCGATTTTCCAGGACCCACATAAGCCAGATGCACAAGGGCCATATGCATCTGGAGTACGTTTGCAGTGGCTAGAGGCCCTGGTGTGCCCATTCTCTCTGTGTCTGCCTCTCTTCTCCCCCCCCCTCGCTCTCTGCTTGCAAATAAATAAATAAAATATATTTTTAAAAAACACAAATGCAAGTAGTTGCTTTCTCCCTGAAATTTTTTTCATCCTGCTCTTCAATCTGTGAAGAAATAGTCCAGAATTAGAGAAACCAAAGCTATGCTGACCAAGGTGATACATGTTTGTAATCCTAGCACTATGGAGGATGAGGCAGGGAGACTGCCCACAGTTCAGCAAGGCCAGTCTGAGCTACATAGCAAGTATCAAACCAGTCAAAGAAAGAAGCAAGACCTTGTCTCAAAATAAAACAGATAAACTGAAACACCCAAAGCATGCAGAAAGATAGTGGGTTTCTCTAAGTTTTTCTCTGCTATAACTTCTTCATATTTTTATCTACAAGACTAACCTCTTGCCACAGCTTGGACAGGTTTTATGAAATACTGATTCTATCTTGAATGTCTGAAACAAGTATTGGACTAATATGGATGACCAGCCATATCACATTTAGTGCTGTCTTCTAGGTTTTAGGGATTTTCGTTCGTTCATTTGCTTGTTTGTTTTGCATGTGTGTTTTGAATCAGGCTTCACAGAAAAATTAGAGTACATAAGGAAAAATACATGTTCTGCTACTTAATTCATACCATTATTCGGGAGTAGATAAGACCATATATAGATGGCTGATGTTTTTTGCTTTTCTTCCTCCTACCTCTTTCAAGCTGCTGGAATTTAAGAATTTTATTTTTTATTAAAATAAAACTCAGAGAGTGGTTTAAAAAGAACGCAAAAGAAAAGAAAAAGAAAAATCTCATTCTCTCTTCACTTTCTCCCTCTGCCTCATTATATTAACTGGTCTGTTAAGGTTGCTTTAAGATAACTGAGAAGAGGGCCAGGCATGGTGGTGTGCGCTTTTAATCCCAGCACTCGGGAGGAAGAGGTAGGAGGATTGCCATGAGTTCGAGGCTATCCTGAGAATGCATAGTGATTTCCAGGTCAGCCTGGGCTAGAGAGTGAGACCCTACCTCAGAAAAAAAAAGTAAGGGGGCCTGGAGAGATGCCTTGGCAGTTAAGCTCTTGCCTGTGAAACCTAAGGACCCTGGTTCAAGGCTCAATTCCCCAGAAACCACGTAAGCCAGATGCACAAGGTGACACATGCATCTGGAGTTCGTTTACAGTGGCTAGAGGCCCTGGCATGCCCATTCTCTTTGTATCTATCTGCCTCTTTCTCTCTCTGTCTGTCACTCATAAATAAATAAATAAATAAATAAATAAATAAATAAATAAATAAAACAAGTGCAAAAAAAAAGTAAGAAAAGCTGGAGATTTCTCAGTGGTTAGAGGCCCTTGCTTGTAAAGCCTGTTGGCCTAAGTTTGGTTCCCCTATACCCAGGTAAAGCCAAATGCACATAGTGACACATACATCTGAAGTTTATTTGTAGAGCGAGAGACCCTGGCATGCCCATGCACTCACTCTTTCTCTTTCTCTCTACTCAAATAATTTTTAAAATATTCCAAAATGACAACAAAGAAGGTTTAGAATATTATAAAATAATGAAGTTCTAGAAATAATTCTGAATTTCATTTATCATTACTTTCTATTAGATATTACTATGACCAACCCTGGTTTCAGACCTACATTTGTTTTATAGTTGTCAAGTAATGAATAGTAATATGACCTTTAAACCAACCTATAAGGAAAAATTTTGTTTTAAGCTTTCAGATTTTTTAAATGATGGCTTATATAATGGGATTGTGATTTATTACTTCTCAAAAACAATTATCAGTTTCATTGTACAGTTTTCTATAAATCTATGAATGTTTTGAGCACCTGCTGTGATCAAGGAAGGCATCATCTAAAAATATGACATATACACAATGAACTCAAGATATTACACTTATTTCGTGTACATTGCATTGTCAGATACAGCGCAGAATCCTGGCTTCAAATCTGTGCAATTAGTTTCCTTTATCTCACATAACAAAAGAGCACAGCTTTTAATATGACAAGTATTGAATAAAGTGCCACCAGTAGCTTGTGGTAGGAACACTTGTACTTTGAACTGTACAGTATGTCCTAGCTCCTCTTTGGTAAGTACCGTGATTTTAAGGGAAAGATACACTGTAGGCTCAGCAAGGAGTACTTCCTTCTTCATTAATATTTTTCATCCCTACTATCCTATCTACTGCAGAGAATATATATGCATGAAAACGAGTCATCCCGTTTTGGTTTTTATAGGTAGGGTCTCACTCTGGTCCAGGCTGACCTGGAATTCACTCTGTAGTCTCAGGGTGGCTTCTAACTCAAAGCAATCCTTCTACATCTGCCTCCCCAGTGCTGGGATTAAAGGCGTGCGCCACCACACCCTGCTGAGAATATGACTTTTTATTACAAGGTCTAGATATGTTTGGAGGGGGGTAGATTGGAAATTATACAGATTAATTAAATGAAGATATTGGACTAATAATGTCACTTCTAAGAATATAGGAATCACTTCCCAACTGACAGATATATCTGACCTTGGCTGTGTAAATTTGGTCAAATACCTAGGAAGCAGTTTAAAAGCTTAGTTTTTGACTGGAGAGATGGCTTAGTGGTTAAGGTACTTGCCTACAAAGCCAAAGGTCTGAGGATCTATTCCCTAGTACCTGTGGAAGCCAGATGCATGAGGTGCCACATGCACCTGGAGTTCGTTTGCTGCAGCTGAAGTCCCTGACATGCTCATTCTCCCCCCCCTCTTTCTCTCTCTCTTTCTGTCTCAAGTAAATAAATTTAAGAAAAAAATTATTTAAAATAGCTTAGTTGTATAAAAGGATGATGGTATTTAATGTGCAGAACAATTTCTGGTGGCAGATCACCCAAGAAGCATCAATATTCCTCATTCTGATTCTAGAAACTAGGGTACTGAGTCTAGCATCTTCCATTATACCTGGAGTGTTTGAGAATATGTACTTATAGCCCCAGTTAAATGACTGTAATGGAAACCATGAGTCAAGTACACTAGAAGGTACAATGAGGCTTTAATTTTTATGTGGCTACATGTCTATGTATATACTTGTCCAGTCCATACTACCTTTAGGAGCCAGATTCTCCTGTGGAACACATTGAAAACTATGAAATGAAGAAGTGTAACTTTTTCACATTCTATGAGTTTTCAGCTTTGTTTAACCTCATCCCTGTGGGTCTTCGAGTGGTGGCTATTGAAGGAGTTCAAACCAACCTGTATTTGGCAGTGAACAGTGAGGGACACTTGTACACCTCGGTAAGTCTGTGTGCATGCTTTCACGATCCTGTTTTTAATCTGATACCAAATAAAATGTGCTGTCTGTGTTTTTCAGGTCAGATTTTGGTGAGGAGATGAATCTTGGTTTGTATGGAAATAGATTGTTTTGGAAAGGCAAGTTATTTTCCTTTGAAAATTTTATCTTAACTAATGAATCATTTGAAGTTAACATGTCTAATATAAAATCAAAAAATTCACTGAAAAGTTTTCATACAGTGCTATTGGGTTATACATATCATAAAATGGTCTTCTGATTTGTGGTTTGTAGAAAAAATCTATTTCTTACCTGTATAAACAAATATTTTCCACCTTTATCCCTAAACGAACTAATGAGATCTCTGTCTCTCTCAAATCAGCTCTAAGACACAAAGACCAGTACTAGAAGTGCTTTTAGGGATTTGTTGCTCATCTGTTCAACTAGCACAGTTGCCATCTGTTTCTACTTATTTTCAAGTCTTCAAATTATTTTAATTATAAAAAATTATGGAATACAGTTTTATAATTCAGTGAGTGTACAGTATGTAATGATCAAATCAGGGAAATAAGCATTTCCATCTTTTTAAAGACTTTGTAAATAATTTTTGATTAATATAACCATTTCTCATGTACTTCGTGCTATTTCAGTACATTTATACAATATTATTAATTGTGTTAGGATAATTAATATTTCTTGTCTTTAACACTGTTTTCTGGCACTTTCAAGCTCCTATTAATTCATGATATATCCACACTACCTTTTTTTGAAGAACAAGGTAACCTATGTCTTCATAAATACTCCCAGGAACTTTTTGTCAGGTGGCTTTATTAACAACATAGGCCAAAATTGAGTAAATAACATGGGGCCAAATTAATCATTTTAAAGCATATTCACATTTAGTTATAAGCATAGTGGTAAAGTTGAGATTTTGTTTATTATTTTTTTGGTAGGGTCTTGCTATAGCCCAGGCTGACTTGAAATTCACTACTTAGTCTCAAACTGGCCTCAAACTCACAGAAATCCTCCTACCTCTTTGTAATTAAAGGTGTACACCACCATGCTCAATGATTTTATTTTATTTTTTTTAATGTTTACTGATTAATTGCAAATGTATAACATTGTAAGGCCTGGCTGTCTAGATAGCACTGCTCAGTAGAGATTTACACAATCATGGTGATATTCTATATTTACAGTTCCCAGGGAATTTTGGTTTGCTTGTTTTGTTTTTCAAGATAGGGTCTCCCTCTAGTCCAGACTGACCTGGAATTAAATATGTATTCTCAGGGTGCCCTCAAACTTGCTGTAATCTTCATACCTCTGCCTGTAGAGTGCAGGGATTAAAGGTGTGTGCCACCATGCCCAGTTCAAGATTTTGTTTTTATAAGTAGATCTAGTTTGATTTTATAAAAGACTATCAAATTTATAAAAATATATAGAAAATTGCTTTGCAAACTGCCTACAAAAGTAGCCTTAAAGGGGTTATTTTCTGTGCCTTGGTGGGTGTATTTTAAGTCTACTTTAGTGTTTAGCTCTCAGCAGCTTAGAGAATTTTGCAGAAGAGGGAGGGTGGAAGGATTGTAAGAGCCAGTTTGTGGGAGGTAGTATCCAGAGGCATTGTCCCCCCCACACACAATGAATGACTGCTGTTCTCACAACTCATAACACACAACCCTATGGTGAACACCAGCAATACCACTGAGGAAGGCCTCAGTGGAATGGCATTTGTTTTATAGTTGTCAAGTAATGAATAGTAATATGACCTTTAAACCAACCTATAAGGAAAAATTTTGTTTTAAGCTTTCAGATTTTTAAATGATGGCTTATATAATGGGATTGTGATTTATTACTTCTCAAAAACAATTATCAGTTTCATTGTACAGTTTTCTATAAATCTATGAATGTTTTGAGCACCTGCTGTGATCAAGGAAGGCATCATCTAAAAATATGACATATACACAATGAACTCAAGATATTACACTTATTTCGTGTACATTGCATTGTCAGATACAGCGCAGAATCCTGGCTTCAAATCTGTGCAATTAGTTTCCTTTATCTCACATAACAAAAGAGCACAGCTTTTAATATGACAAGTATTGAATAAAGTGCCACCAGTAGCTTGTGGTAGGAACACTTGTACTTTGAACTGTACAGTATGTCCTAGCTCCTCTTTGGTAAGTACCGTGATTTTAAGGGAAAGATACACTGTAGGCTCAGCAAGGAGTACTTCCTTCTTCATTAATATTTTTCATCCCTACTATCCTATCTACTGCAGAGAATATATATGCATGAAAACGAGTCATCCCATTTTGGTTTTTATAGGTAGGGTCTCACTCTGGTCCAGGCTGACCTGGAATTCACTCTGTAGTCTCAGGGTGGCTTCTAACTCAAAGCAATCCTTCTACATCTGCCTCCCCCAGTGCTGGGATTAAAGGCGTGCGCCACCACACCCTGCTGAGAATATGACTTTTTATTACAAGGTCTAGATATGTTTGGAGGGGGGTAGATTGGAAATTATACAGATTAATTAAATGAAGATATTGGACTAATAATGTCACTTCTAAGAATATAGGAATCACTTCCCAACTGACAGATATATCTGACCTTGGCTGTGTAAATTTGGTCAAATACCTAGGGAAGCAGTTTAAAAGCTTAGTTTTTGACTGGAGAGATGGCTTAGTGGTTAAGGTACTTGCCTACAAAGCCAAAGGTCTGAGGATCTATTCCCTAGTACCTGTGGAAGCCAGATGCATGAGGTGCCACATGCACCTGGAGTTCGTTTGCTGCAGCTGAAGTCCCTGACATGCTCATTCTCCCCCCCCTCTTTCTCTCTCTCTTTCTGTCTCAAGTAAATAAATTTAAGAAAAAAATTATTTAAAATAGCTTAGTTGTATAAAAGGATGATGGTATTTAATGTGCAGAACAATTTCTGGTGGCAGATCACCCAAGAAGCATCAATATTCCTCATTCTGATTCTAGAAACTAGGGTACTGAGTCTAGCATCTTCCATTATACCTGGAGTGTTTGAGAATATGTACTTATAGCCCCAGTTAAATGACTGTAATGGAAACCATGAGTCAAGTACACTAGAAGGTACATCGAGGCTTTAATTTTTATGTGGCTACATGTCTATGTATATACTTGTCCAGTCCATACTACCTTTAGGGAGCCAGATTCTCCTGTGGAACACATTGGAAAACTATGAAATGAAGAAGTGTAACTTTTTCACATTCTATGAGTTTTCAGCTTTGTTTAACCTCATCCCTGTGGGTCTTCGAGTGGTGGCTATTGAAGGAGTTCAAACCAACCTGTATTTGGCAGTGAACAGTGAGGGACACTTGTACACCTCGGTAAGTCTGTGTGCATGCTTTCACGATCCTGTTTTTAATCTGATACCAAATAAAATGTGCTGTCTGTGTTTTCAGGTCAGATTTTGGTGAGGAGATGAATCTTGGTTTGTATGGAAATAGATTGTTTTGGAAAGGCAAGTTATTTTCCTTTGAAAATTTTATCTTAACTAATGAATCATTTGAAGTTAACATGTCTAATATAAAATCAAAAATTCACTGAAAAGTTTTCATACAGTGCTATTGGGTTATACATATCATAAAATGGTCTTCTGGATTTGTGGTTGTAGAAAAAAATCTATTTCTTACCTGTATAAACAAATATTTTCCACCTTTATCCCTAAACGAACTAATGAGATCTCTGTCTCTCTCAAATCAGCTCTAAGACACAAAGACCAGTACTAGAAGTGCTTTTAGGGATTTGTTGCTCATCTGTTCAACTAGCACAGTTGCCATCAGTTTCTACTTATTTTCAAGTCTTCAAATTATTTTAATTATAAAAAATTATGGAATACAGTTTTATAATTCAGTGAGTGTACAGTATGTAATGATCAAATCAGGGAAATAAGCATTTCCATCTTTTTAAAGACTTTGTAAATAATTTTTGATTAATATAACCATTTCTCATGTACTTCGTGCTATTTCAGTACATTTATACAATATTATTAATTGTGTTAGGATAATTAATATTTCTTGTCTTTAACACTGTTTTCTGGCACTTTCAAGCTCCTATTAATTCATGATATATCCACACTACCTTTTTTGAAGAACAAGGTAACCTATGTCTTCATAAATACTCCCAGGAACTTTTTGTCAGGTGGCTTTATTAACAACATAGGCCAAAATTGAGTAAATAACATGGGGCCAAATTAATCATTTTAAAGCATATTCACATTTAGTTATAAGCATAGTGGTAAAGTTGAGATTTTGTTTATTATTTTTTTGGTAGGGTCTTGCTATAGCCCAGGCTGACTTGAAATTCACTACTTAGTCTCAAACTGGCCTCAAACTCACAGAAATCCTCCTACCTCTTTGTAATTAAAGGTGTACACCACCATGCTCAATGATTTTATTTTATTTTTTTTTAATGTTTACTGATTAATTGCAAATGTATAACATTGTAAGGCCTGGCTGTCTAGATAGCACTGCTCAGTAGAGATTTACACAATCATGGTGATATTCTATATTTACAGTTCCCAGGAATTTTGGTTTTTGTTTGTTTTGTTTTTCAAGATAGGGTCTCCTCTAGTCCAGACTGACCTGGAATTAAATATGTATTCTCAGGGTGCCCTCAAACTTGCTGTAATCTTCATACCTCTGCCTGTAGAGTGCAGGGATTAAAGGTGTGTGCCACCATGCCCAGTTCAAGATTTTGTTTTTATAAGTAGATCTAGTTTGATTTTATAAAAGACTATCAAATTTATAAAAATATATAGAAAATTGCTTTGCAAACTGCCTACTAAGTAGCCTTAAAGGGGTTATTTTCTGTGCCTTGGTGGGTGTATTTTAAGTCTACTTTAGTGTTTAGCTCTCAGCAGCTTAAAGAATTTTGCAGAAGAGGGAGGGTGGAAGGATTGTAAGAGCCAGTTTGTGGGAGGTAGTATCCAGAGGCATTGTCCCCCCCACACACAATGAATGACTGCTGTTCTCACAACTCATAACACACAACCCTATGGTGAACACCAGCAATACCACTGAGGAAGGCCTCAGTGGAATGGGGGCAGGGAGGAAAGGAAATCATGGTACCAGCACACGATGCAATCATACAAAGTATCTAGCTACTGCTACACACACACACACACACACACACACACACACACACACACATATATATATATATATATATATATATATATATATATATATGATATAATTAATATAATATAATAGATGTATGTATATAGGGAGAGAGATAGGGAGAGAGAGAGAATAGAAATGAATTCCTCATGCTGCCAATAAAACTCTTAATCTGCAATCAGTTTTTCTCTCTCATTTTCCCTAAATTTACTTCAAAGCCAGATACCTAGAAAGAGTCTTGGCAGACATGGTGGAAACTGTGGAGTATCTTTGCTTTTCAGGGCCACGATGGGAAGGAGAAATGATAGATAATCATTACCACAAAGGCCATTCATCACCCTGTATCTCAAACCCTGTTCACTGCCAGCATTCTTGTCAACACCATTTCATTCATGTCATTTCATTGTATTATTATTATTATTATTATTATTATTATTATTATTACTATTATTATTATTGGTTTTCCAAGGTAGGGTCTCACTCTAGCTCAGGCAGACCTGGAATTCACTATGTAGTCTCAGGGTGGCCTCTAACTCAACGCAATCCTCATAACCTCTGCCTCCCAGTGCTGGGATTAAAGGCATGCACCTCCATGCCCAGCTATTCCTTCCTTCCTTCCTTCTTTTCTTTCTTTCTTTCTTTCTTTCTTTCTTTCTTTCTTTTCTCTCTCTCTTTCTCCCTATTTCTTTCTTTTTTCTTTCTTTTTCTGTCTCTCTTCCTCCCTTCCCCTCTTCCTTCCTTCCTTCTTTCCTTCCTTCCTTCCTTCCTTCCTTACTTCTTTCCCTTCCCTTCTCTTCCCCCATGCCCCCTCCCCTCCCTTCTGCTTCCCTCCTTTCCCACCTCTCCTCCTCTCCCCTTCCCTTCCCTCCAGGCTGACCTGGACATCACCTAGTGCTTTCACAGAACTGAACAGTTAATTTCTGTGCCTCCTTGAGGCATTAACCTTTATTTTTATTTTTTTATTTTTTAAACTTATTCATTTTCTTATTTATTTGCAAGCAGAGAGAGAGAGAGAGAGAAAGACAGAGAGAGAGAGAGAGAGAGAGAGAGAAGAGAGGCAGACAGAGAGAGAATGGGCACGCCAGGACCTCTAGCCACTGCAAACGAACTCCAGATGCATGTGTCCTTCAGGCATCTGGCTTATGTGGGTCCTAGAGAATCAAACCGGGTTCCTTTGGCTTTGCAGGCCTTAACCACTAAGCCATTTCTCCAGCCCCCTACTTTTTTTTTCCCTTAACTTTGAGCCATCTTTCCAGGCCTTTAACCCACATTTTTTTGTTTTGTTTTTATTTACTTAGTTTGGTTTTTCGAGGTAGGGTCTTGCTCTAGCCCAGGCTGACCTGGAATTCACTATGTAGTCTCAGGCTGGCCTTGAACTCACAGCGCTCCTCCTACATCTGCCTCTGGAGTGCTGGGATTAAAGGCGTGTGTCACCACACTCAGCTAACCTACAGATAGATAGATAGATAGATAGATAGATAGATAGATAGATAGATAGATATTTGCAAGCAGAGAGAGAGAGAGAGATAGAAGAGAGGCAGACAGAGATAGAATGGGCATACCAGGGCCTCTAGCCCCTGAAAATGAAATCCAGATGCATGTACCCCTTGTGCATCCGGCTTACGTGGGTCCTGGAGAATCGAACTGGGATCCTTTGGCTTCGCAGGCAAACGCCTTAACCGCTAAGCCATTCTCCAGCCCATAACCCACATTTTTTAAGCACTGAAAATACCTGTTTCGATCTTGCTGCACTTCTGAGACCATCCTGTCTGGTTTCTTGCTACTCTTGTCCTGACAAGGAATGCCAGTCTGGACTATAGACAATGTTGTACCTTGTTTCTTGGCCTCAGATTTAAGGGGGAGAAAGGTTGGGAACAAATTGACACAGTTTTCCAGGACAAATAAGATGTTTTCAATTACAGTGGAAAGTTAAGAGTGCTTTTTCAAAGCCATAAGACAGTCAGAAAATGGGACTTTTTTAAAAAGAGGAATTGCTAAAAGAGTAAAGAAGCAGAACTTTTTTAAAAGATGAATTAATAAGAGTAAAGAGGCATAAAAATTTTTACTTTGAAAACCTACCAGCCAAGACTACAGAGAACTTCTAGAGAACTACAACAAAGCTTTTAAATAGTAAACAAAGCTTTTTCCTTTTCTTGTCAACTAACTTCTCTACTTATTGAAAAGGTCCAAGTGGCTTTTGAGTCTAAATCTTACTATAAGGATATTTTATTCACCAATGATGCTTGGTTAAGAAAAGCTTTATTTGGGCTGGAGAGATGGCTTAGCGGCTAAGGCACCTGCCTGCTAAGCCTAAGAACGCTGGTTCCAATCTCCAGCTGTTCCAGTCTCCAGGTCCCACGTTTAGCCAGATGCAAAGTGACGCAAGGGCGCAATGCCACACTTGACCACAAGGGGGCGCACACATCTGGATTTCGTTCACAGCAGCTGAGAGACTGCTGGCACGCCCATGCCCATCTTTGTCTCCCTCTCCCTCTCTATCTATCTCTGTCTCTCTCTCTCCAAAAATAAATTTAAAAGTTTTTTTAAAAATTTAAAAAAAGAAAAGCTTTATTTGGGCTGGAGGGATGGCTTGGCGGTTAAGGCTCTTGCCTGCAAAGCCAAAGGACCCTGGTTCGATTCCCCAGGACCCATGTAAGCCAGTTGCACAAGGTGGTATGTAGCAGACAGCTTCAGGTTCGCTGAGATGAACTTCCAGACCAGGCACAGTTATGGAGGAAGGGATATTATTTATTGAAGCTTACAGATCCAAGGGAAGTTCCATAATGGCAGAAGAAGCGACCTGCTCGCCACAGGGCCAAGCAGAGAGAGAGAAACCAACCAGCCACCACAGCACACAGAGCAAAACTACAGCCAAAAGGTCACACAGCACACTTCAGGAACTCCTGCTAGGCACATTTGCATATCTTTACAATGGAATCTCAAACCCACACCATTACCACCTTAAGACCGGCCCCCAGTGACATTGCCTCTAGCAAGGTGATTGCAGATGCAAACTATAACTAGTAAAACACTGAATATATTGGGGGACATATATTCAAACTACCACATGGTACTTGTGTCTGGAGTTTGTTTGCAGTGCCTTGATGCTCTGGTGCACCCATTCTGTCTCTCCCCCCCCCCACAAATAAATAAAACTTTAAAAGTTTTTAATTTTTTTTTCAAAGAGAAGCTTTATTCAAGAACATAGGTATCTCTTTCATGGCATATAAATATAAAAATAGTAAGAGAGTGCTCACTCGTAAGGCAGCACGTAGACTAAAATCAGGAAGATACAGAGAAGATTAGCATGGCCCCATGCACAAGGATGATACGCAGATTCATAAAGTGTTCCATATATGAAAAAAATTTAAAATTTATTTATCAGCTGGGCGTGGTGGTGCATGCCTTTAATCCCAGCACTCGGGAGGCAGAGGTAGGAGGACTGCGGTGACTACAAGGCCACCCTGGGAATACCGAGTGGATTCCAGGTCAGCCTGGGCTACAGTGAGACCGTACCTCAAAAACCATAAAAAACAACAAAAAAAAAAACTTTATTTATCAGAGACAGAGCGAGTTCCATATTAAAAAAAAAAAAAGTGTATGGCAGTCGGACGTGGTGTCACAGACCTTTAATTCTAGCACTCAGGAGGTTGAAGTGGGAGGCTCACTGTGAGTTCAAGTCCACTGTGGGGTACATAGTATGTTCCAGATCTGTCTGGGCTACAGTGGAACCCTAGTTTGAAAATAAAATTAAAAAACAAGGACGTCCTTCAGCTCTTGTGGACATATCACCCTGGCGTTGGCCGTCTTGCGGGTGCTGGATTCCTTCCCCACCGAGAAGCCCCAGTTAGCGGTGTTGCTGCCCCCGGGGCGTGGCCTGTGACCAGGCAGGGCTTGGTGCTGGTCCTGCATCCCCCTGCCGAGAGTCCGGTGGGCCCCGCGCTTCTTGTGACGGCGCTAGAGGCCTGGGGCTCCGGGAGCGAGGGACGGCGATCCGCGGGGCCTCCGCCGCTGCTGGTGAGCCGCGCTGCTGCAGCTGCTGGCGTTGGGCTCCGGGACGCGTGGTCGAGTGCGGCCCGTGCGGCGACCTCCGGCGCTCTGCTGGGCTCTGCTCGCCACATCCCCGGGATCCGGATTCAGACCTCGAGTCCATTGTTGGCGAGGCGAGGAGAGACTCTTCCGGTACTGGGAACTCCAATCTTGGAGACGGGACCCGCTTTGCAAGGGTTGATGGGTCTGGGGACGCGGCTGGCTGGCTGTCACCGAGCTCCGAGCACGGGCCAGGCTGTGCCCAGACAGTGGGGACCGTCCCCAGCCCCGCCCGTGGTGTCCTCCTTCGCGGTTTCCCACAGGGTGGGATGACTTCGTGGCATCCTGGGTGGGACTGGTGGACATGTCCTGGAGGGTGAGCCGGGGTTGTCTCCTGGATCTGGGTCTTCCTCTTCCAAGGAGAATGGGCCTGGGTGTCCCTGGCCGGAGAGTTATCCAATACTTCCCAGCCACACATGGCCACCCTGCAGGTGCTAGAGCCTCACTGGGACCTGTCTGACAGATTGGGTCCTAGCTCTGGGCAGCTCGGAGAACCCCTTGCTGTTGGACTGACTGGCCGTCGTGCCTGCCACTCTGGCTTTTAATCTCGGCTGTGACCCCTTGCAAGTGGGGAGGTCAGGATTCCGGTCAGGATGGCCAATCAAACAACAAAAAAAGAGTTACCTGCTGAGGAACTGAACTTAACTCTGTCAGTAGCTGAAGGAATCCCAGAGACAACTGTCTGGGTAGACCCAGAGGTGCTATAAGAGGGAAGGACAGTTTAGACTAAAATAGAGTAAAACAGAGCTCATGGTTAGGTAAACTGGACTAACATGATTTATATGCATGTTGATTCATAGTTGTTTTTTTTTTTTTTTTTTTTTTTTTTTTTTTTTTTTTGGTTTTGTGAGGTAGGGTCTCACTCTGGTCCAGGCTGACCTGGAATTAACTATGTAGTCTCAGAGTGGCCTTGAACTCTCGGCGATCCTCCTACCTCTGCCTCCCGAGTGCTGTGATTAAAGGCGTGCGCCACCACGCCTGGCTCATAGGTATGTTTTGAAAAATTGTTTTGAATCATATAGACTGCACAAGCTACCTGTCATGTCCTGCTTCTGTAAACCAACTGCCCGCTTGCTTGCTCACCCCTCCCCTTGGCTATGAACACTATAAAATGAAAGTAAAATCTCAGCTTAATTGCCAAAGTGACTTTGGGGAGCCATCCCAACTTCGTTCCCCTGGAAATAAACTCCTCTACTTTCCCTCGTGCTGGCGTTGGCGTGATCTTTTCAGAAAAGTTCCCCAACAGTCTCATTCCTCTGGCTCTGCAGTGCCATGTGGAGGTCTGGTGGGACTCCAAAACAGGAGCCCAGCCGCCTCTGCCACCTGGCCACATACCAGAGAGGTCTGTGCTCAGAAACCTCCCATAGATGTGCCTAAAGAGCTGGTCACCCTTTTAACCCCCAAACTCTTCGGCCATGAAAACAGCCAGCTGAGGATTCTACGCTGGAGGAACACAGGGAGCACCCATTGGTCCTCTCACCCCTCCCCCCATGACTGGACCCTTGGCTGCTCTTTCCACCTCCTCTGGGACATGAGTCCCTCCATTCATAATGACCTACTCACTACTCCACTACTCAGGCCATACCTGGTTCTGTCCCAACCACAGATTTCCTCCAAACTTCTCAAAAGTCCCTTTCAAGGCCCTCAGAACCTGCCTTCAAAGACCTTATCACTCTGGGATTTTCCTTCACCAGGTCCCAATGACACACATACACCTGAGCACCCCTATTAGACCCCCCTCCATCTGCCATGCCTGTCACGCTTCCTCTTGCAGAGAACACATGCGTGCTTCAAGTTCTAGTTCACTTGGCATCTCTCTGGGAAGACTTCCTCGCACTCTGAGGGCTTTGCCTACTCCATCCCAGCCCGTGTTGCACACCTGGGTGTCACCTGAACGTGCTACCCTCTCCCACTACCCCACACTTCATGTGAGCCTCACCCCCTTCTAGGCATCCTAGACACATAGAAACCTCAGGCAAACAAACTCTGTTCTTGCCCTGCAACCCCAGGGTACAGGCACACAAAGTGCCTTAGCAGTTTCACAGAAGGAATGCATTTCCCACCTGTGGCTCCCATTACAAGGCTTCAAAGGAATAAGACTGTCAGGCATGGTGGCCCACACCTTTAATCCCAGCACTCAGGAGGCACAGGGAGAGAGAGAGAGAGAGAATGAGCGCACCAGGGCCTCCAGCCACTGCAAATGAACTCCAGATGCATGAGCTCCCTGGTGCATCTGGCTTATGTGGGTCCTGGAGAGTTGAATCAGCGTCCATAGCCTTCAGAGGCATATTCCTTAACCGCTAAGCCCTCTCTCCAACCCAGGATTTATTTTCTTAAATTTTATTTTAATTTTTGTTTGTTTTGTTTTTCAAGGTAGGGTCTCATTCTAGACCAAGCTAATCTGGAATTGATTATGTAGTCTCAGGGTGGCCTCGAACTCACGGTGATCTTCCTACCTCTTCCTCTCAAGTGCTGGTTGTGGAAATTTCTCTTTATGAGAATCTTTAAGAAAAATTAAAAGGCAGGTTGAATTACTCTTATTAAGTATATAATGAGGGGCCAGGTGTGGTGGCGCATGCCATTAAACCCAGCCTTTTGGTGGCAGAGGTAAGAGGGTGGCCATGATTTCCAGGCCACCCTGAGACAACAAAGTGAATTCTAGGTCATTCTGGACTAGTGGGCAGCCCCTCTTGGAGGAGGGGGCTGGTTGATATAACGAAGCTCTGGGAAGAAAGGCTCTCTTTCCTCCCACCTGGCTGCCAGTGCTCACTGTTCTCTGCTTGGTACTTGCTGCTTTCCAGGGTGAACTGAAGAGCAGAGTCTCTCCAGGATGCCTTTGGGCCTACAACCTGCTATTGCTGGACTGTTGGAAGTTAATCCAATAAATTCCCTTTTAATACAATTCATTCTATCCATTCTGTTCCTCTAGAGAACCCTGACTAATACAGATTGTGGTTCCAGGAGTGGTTCTAGAGAAACAGAATTGTAAGGATGGATTTCCCTAGTGGGCTTGGTGCTCTGTGGAGTTGGTTCTCCAACTTCAGTGCCACTAAAGGCTCTACTGGTAATAAGGAGAGCACTTTAACTGGTAATAAGGAGGGCACTAATAATCCATGGTGTGCACTCTTTAAAGAACTCCGTGAGATAGATGTATTGGTAATTCTGAGTCACATCTTGTGAAAAGCAAGGATTGTAGTGACTCTGTATCTAGAACTTTTGAATATTTGTGGAAAAGTAAGACAAATGATGGTGCTGGATGGTTTCTTCTGGCATCTCTAGATAAACCATTGGGAGAAAAACAGAAGCTCCAAAAGGAAATTTCCAAGCTCAAGACCCACATACATGATCTGAAGGTTTCTAAGGGTGCCCTGGAGGACAATCTCGCTCTACTCAGAACAGGGCTCGAATTGCAGAAAACTAAACTCAAGCTCTCACTGTAAGATTGGCTAACTTGCAGCATAAGCTCAATTCCCAGCCTCACAGGCTATCAAAAGTTAAGTGAGGTCATTGATTGGAAAAGAGTGGGATCCTATGACTTGGGATGGGGTTGTTTGGGAAGACACTGAAGAATCTGGGGACATTTAACTCTCAGATTCTGAGGAAGTTATTTTGCATGAGAATGTGGATTCCCCTCCTTTAGCTGAAGTTGCACCCCCACCCCCACCCCTTAAATTATTGCCCTCTCCACACTTGCCTGAGGGAATCACTCCTTCTTTGTCTGAGGAAGCATCAGTGACCCTCCCTGCAGGAGGTGCTGATGCTTCTCAGAGCCCACCCATCTTTGCCTCCAGGTCTATCACAAGGTGCAAGGCTTGGCATGCCCCTAAAGGGGAGTTAGAAAGCATGACTCAAGAGGAAGTGAGATACACCCCTAAAGAACTTCAGGAGCTTTCTAACTTGTACAGGCAGAAGCATGGGGAATATGGAGTACATAAGGAAAAATACATGTTCTGCTACTTAATTTATACCATTATTCAGGAGTAGATAAGACCATATATAGATGGCTGATTTTTTTTTGCTTTTCTTCTTCCTACCTCTATCAAGCTGTGGGAATTTAAACATTTTATTTTTTATTAAAATGCAACTCAGAGAGTGGTTAGAAAAGAACACAAAAAAAGAAAGTAAGAGGGCTGGAGAGATGGCTTAGTGGTTAAGCACTTGCCTGTGAAGCCTAAGGACCCTGGTTCGAGGCTTGATTCTCCAGGACACACGTAAGCCAGATAAACAAGGGGGCACATGCATCTGGAGCTCATTTGCAGTGGCTGGAGGCCCTGGATCACCTATTCTCTCTCTCTACTTGCCTATTTCTGATCTCTCTCTCGCTCTCTCTTTCTCAAATAAATAAAAATTTTTTTAAAAGAAAGAAAGAAAGAAAGAGCTCAATGTCTCTTCACTTTCTCCCTCTACCTCATTATCTTAACTCTTCTGTTAAAAGTTGCTTTAAAGTAAGAAGAGGGCCAGGCGTGGTGGCATGCTACTTTAATCCTAGCACTCTGGAGGCAGAGGTAGGAGGATTGCCATGAGTTCGAGGCCACCCTGAGAATGCATAGTGATTTCTAGGTCAGCCTGGGCTAGAGTGAGACCCTACCTCAGAAAGAAAACTATAAGTAAGAACAGCTGGAGATGGCTCAGTGGTTAAAGGCCCTTGCTTGTAAAGCCTGTTGGTCTAAGTTTGGTTCCCCAATACCCAGGTAAAGCCAAATGCACATAGTGACACATATATGTGAAGTTTATTTGTAGAGCGAGAGACCCTGGCATGCCCATGCACACACTCTTTCTCTTTCTCTCTACTCACAAATAATTTTTAAAATATTCCAAAACGACAACAAAGAAGGTTTAGAATATTGTAAAATAATGAAGTTCTAGAAATAATTCTGAATATCATTTATCATTACTTTCCATTAACTATTACTATCACCAAACCTGGTTTCAGACCTACATTTGTTTTATAGTTGTCAAGTAATGCATAGTAATATAACCTTTAAACCAAACCATAAGGAAAAATTTTGTTTTAAGATTTCAGTTTTTTAAATGATTGGCTAATATAATGGGATTGTGATTTATTACTTCTCAAAAACAATTATCATGATTCATTGTACAGTTTTCTATCAATCTACCAATGTTTTGAGCACCTGCTGTGAGCAAGGCATCTTCAAAAAATATGACATATACACGACATACTCAAGATATTACACTTATTTCCTGTACATTGCATTGTCAGATATAGCACAGAATCCTGGCTTGAAATCTGTGCAATTAGTTTCCTTTATCTCACGTAACAGAAGGGCACAGATTTTTATATGACAAGTATTGAATAAAGTGCCACCAGTAGCTTGTGGTAGGAACACTTGTACTTTGAACTGTACAGTATGTCTTAGCTCCTCTTTGGTTAGTATCCTGGATTTTAAGGGAAAGATACACTGTAGGCTCAGCAAGGAGTACTTCCTTCCTCATTAATATTTTTCATCCATGTTATCCAATCTACTGGAGAGAATATACATGCTCGGAAATGAGTGATCCCATTTTTTTTTTTCCTATGGAGGGTCTCACTCTGGTCCAGGCTGACCTGGAATTCACTCTGTACTTTCAGGGGGGCCTCAAACTCAAAGCAATCCTCCTACCTCTGCCTCCCCAGTGCTGGGATTAAAGGCATGTGCCACCACACCCAGCTGAGAATATGACTTTTTATTACAAGGTCTAGATATGTTTGGAGGGGGGTAGATTGGAAATTATACAGATTAATTAAATGAAGATATTGGACTAATAATGTCACTTCTAAGAGTATAGGAATCACTTCCCAACTGACAGATATATCAGACCTTGGCTGTGTAAATTTGGTCAAACACCTAGGGAAGCAGTTTAAAAACTTAGTTTTTGACCAGAGAGATGGCTTAGTGGTTAAGGTATTTGCCTACAAAGCCAAAGATCTGAAGATCTATTCCCTAGTACCTGTGGAAGCTACATGCAGGAGGTGCCACATGCATCTGGACTTTGTTTGCTGCAGCTGAATACCCTGACATGCCCATTCTCTCTCTCTCAAATAAATAAATTTAAGAAAAAAATATTTAAAATTGCTTAGTTTTATAAAGGATGGTGGTATTTAATGTGCAAAACAATTCCTGGTGGTAGATCACCCAAGAAGCATCAATATTCCTTGTTTTGATTCTATAAACTAGGGTACTGAGTCTAGCATCTTCCATTATACCTGGAGTGTTTGAGAATATGTACTTATAGCCCCAGTTAAATGACTGTAATGGAAACCATGAGTCAAGTACACTAGAAGGTAGAATGAGGCTTTTGTTTTTATGTGGCTACATGTCTATGTATATACTTGTCCAGCCAATACTACCTTTAGGGAGCCAGATTCTCCTGTAGAACACATTGGAAAATTATGAAATGAAGAAGTGTAACCTTTTCACATTCTAATAATTTTCAGCTCTGTTTAACCTCATCCTTGTGGGTCTTCGAGTGATGGCTTCTATTCAAGGAGTTGAAACCAAGCTGTATTTGACAGTGAACATGAGGGATACTTGTACAACTCGGTAAGTCTTTGTGTGCATGCTTTCACTATCCTGTTTTTAATCTGTTATCGAATAAAATGTGCTGTCTCTGTTTTTGGTTCAGATTTTGGTGAGGAGATGAATCTTCATTTGTATAGAAATAGATTGGTTTGGAAAGACAAGATTAATTAATCATTTGAATTGAACATGTCTAATATAAAATCAAAAATTCACTGAAAAGTTTTCATACAGTGCCATTGGGTTATACATATCATAAAACGGTCTTCTGGCTTTGTGGTTGTAGGAAACAAAGCTGTTTATCAACTATATAAACAAATATTTTCCACCTTTATCCCTGAAAGAACTAATGAGATCTCTGTCTCTCTCAAATCAGCTCTAAGACACAAAGACCAGTACTAGAAGTGCTTTTAGGGATTTGTTGCTCATCTGTTCAACTAGCAAGGTTGCCATCGGTCTCTACTTATTTTCAAGTTTTCAAATTAATTTAATTGTAAAAAATTATGGAACACAGTGTCATAATTCAGTGAGTGTACAGTGCGTTATGATCAAATCAGGGAAATAAGCATTTCCATCTTTTTAAAGACTTTGTAAATAATTTTTGATTAATCATTTCTCATGTACTTCTTGCTATTTCAGTACATTTATACAATATTCACTAATTGTATTGTAAGACCAAATCGGGGACTCCCCGAGCTCTGTCTCAGGAAAGGCGGCACCCCAAATCACCCAGAGAAGCAGTCTTGATGCAAATAGCAAGAGGGACTTTTATTCCAGCGCGCTGGGGCCCGCAGTCGTTCACCACGCAGGGAGAGGACTGGGACCCCTAGTGCAGAACTAAGGCAGCTTTTATTGAGTTTAGACAAAGAAAAGGAAAATTCTTAACATGATTGGTTAAAAGCTAGCAAAAAGGTACATGTAATAAGCTCATTGGTTATTTAGTTGCAGGGGTACTTTGAATATATTTTCTATATTAGGAAGGTCACAAGTATGTACAAATGTTTGCTGAGTTTCTTTTGATTGGCTCATTTCAAGGATTACTTTGAATACTTATCAGTTTGGAGTTTTTCCAGCAACTGCAGAAGTGCTGTGTCAGCTCCTTCTGGAAATAGAAACTCAGGCCTGTGAATATTCTGAAAGCCTGTCATGGCGTTACTTTAGTCTGGGCTTTTCTACTTTTATTCTATAACAATTTCTTTTATTCCTACAGTATCAGTATAATTAATGTTTCTTATCTTTAACACCATTTTCTGGAGCTTTCAAGCTCCTGTTAATTCATGATATGTCCACACTACCTGTTTTTCAAGAACAATTTAACCTATTTCTTCATAAAAACTCCCAGGAAAGTTTTTATCAGGTGGATTTATTAACAATATAGGCCACAATTGAGTAAATAACACGGGGCTAAATTACTCATTTTTAAGCACATTGACATTTAATTAAAAGCATAGTGGTAAAGTTAAGATTTTATTTATTTTTTTGAGGTAGGGTCTTGTTATAGCCCAGGCTGATTTGAAATTCATTATTTAGTCTCAAACTGGCCTCAAACTCACAGCAATCCTCCTACCTCTTTGTGATTAAAGGTGTACACCATCATGTTCAATGACTTTATTTTATTTTTTTAATGTTGACTGATTAATTGCAAATGTATACCATTGTAAGGCCTGGCTGTCTAGATAACACTGCTCAGTAGAGCTTTCCACAATCATGGTGCCCTTCTTTAGTTTAGTTTAGTTTAGTTTAGTTTAGTTTAGTTTTTTTTTAACTGGGGAAGGACTTAGGCCTCTACAGGTGTTAGGCTGAGTGACCCTTGACAACCATTAGCTGGGCTCCCAGAAGGAGTGGATTGACCTTCCAGGGAAAGGGCCGCCCTGAGGCGGTCATGCTCTTAGGGAGGGAGGAAGGAGGGGGCCTGAGGAGATGGAATTCCTGTCCTGGGACTGCGCCTCACACGGAGCAGCAGGAACAGCAACAGGGAGGATGTGAGGATGTTACCTGTATGATCACTGCCGGAAAGCTTTGTGATCATCAGGCCTAGAAGTTGCGAGGACAGGGGGACTTGGGGGATGGGGTGGGTGGGGCAGCCCACTAGAGACAATGGGTAGCTGGGCTCCTGGAAGGATGGGATTGACTGTTAAGGGAGGGGAATGCCCTGAGGCCTTCTGACTCTTCAGGAGTTCCTGGTATTGTTCTGTGCCCAGAGGAACTGCAATGGGGAGGATGTGAGGGCACCTGTTTGATCACTGCCAGAAAGCTGGCATGGTCCAACTTTTGCTATCATCAGGCATAGAAGTTGGAAGGACTAGTGGAAGAGGAGTGGGAGAGGGCCAGGGCCAGGGCTGGAGCGTGCTCTTCCATGCTGCCTACCCTGCCCGCGCCCATGACCTCTCTCAAGGGACTGCTCCCGCGCCCCTGGGCTGCCTCTCCCATCTCCCTTCTCTGGAACACTCCGCACCGCCCAGGGCAGGGGATGCCTCGCAATTCCAACAAGAGCTGCTTGGACTTGCACAGTGTCCTTGGGGCTCAGGTCCAAGATCATGTCTGAGCGCACTTTGATCTCTGCCAGACAGTCAGTGTAGCCTGCAATCCCGGCCCAGGGCTGAGGCATCGGCTCGGACCCAGACTGCCAGCTGCCCACGGGCACCGGACCACCACCAGAGGAGCTCCTGTGGCTTTGCTGAGCTCCTTCTTGGCAGAAACCCGAGCGCACAGAAGCCGGGGCACATGGAAGGCTAAGGAGAGCCCAGGTGGGGAAGTCGCCAGCCAGCTGCAGGGCAGAGGAGGAGCCCAAGGCGAACCCACTGTGGGGCCCCAAAAGAAGGGGTGGTGTGGGCATTGTGGCCATGGCAGTGGCTGTTTCTGCTCGCTCCTCCTTCAGAAAAGACAAGCCCGCGAGCACGAGAAATCCAATGCCTGCCAGTGTGTCCCCAGCTGGAGCAAAGGCTAGACCAGCTGCAACAAAAACAAGTTAAATGTCTTTTCCGGGTCCAACTCTTTGGCTCCAAGAAGAGGCTCAGAAGGAGACGAGGTGGGAAGGGGCTTTTGCCTTCTGACATGTCCCCCCTTAGGTTGGAGGATGGTGGAGGGGTTGGGGCGAGTACGCCAGGGGAGTTTGAAGCCCAGCTTGTGCGGATGAGGCCACCTAGCCAGTGTGTGTGCGAAGACGATGCCTTTCTTGCCTCTGTCATTGTGAAGGGCTTGCTGGGTCAGGTGCAGAGACCCAAAGCATATCTTGTCCTAGACATGTCCCCTGAGCTTCAGACATATAGTGTGTGTGTGTGTGTGTGTGTGTGTGTGTGTGTGTGTGTGAGCCGCGCGCGCACCTGTGCTCTCCCCGGGCTTTGGGAAGGCGTGATCTGGACAGGCCTTCAAGTGTGTACCTAGGAAATTGCCAGAGGGGAGTTGAGTGGACATCATTGCTGCTCTCTGTGTTTGGTCCTATGAAGTCAGGCCAGCTTCTTCTCAGTGAACCTGAAGCTGTCTGCTACACCCCCATCATTGCTTGAAGGGAAAATGGAGGAAAGTAGATCTGAGCACTAAAGACTGCTTTCAGAACTACATAGCTAGAGATAGCTAAGTCATAGACAAGGCTTTTGATATTAAGGACTGAAGAGCTTTACACGTTTTAAGAATGCTTCCTAGGCTTAGAAGAGGAAGTCATCTTCCGTGATTCTTTCAAAGCTCTTGGTTCCTAAGATTAAAGACCCTCCATATCAGATGAGTCTTCTGTTTTTGCAAACTCCTGTATTACCGTGTTGATATTAAAGTTTCATAATGAATCCCAGTTGCTCTTTCATGCATAAGATTCTATATTTTATTTTTATTTGTTTATTGACTTGAGAAAGGGAGAGAGAGAAATAGGCAAATAGAATGAGAGAAAGAGAATGGGCCTGCCAGGGCCTCCAGCCACTGCATATGAATTCCAGATGCATGCACCACCTTGTGCACCTGGTTTATGTGGGTCCTGGGGAATTGAACCTGGGTCCTTTGGCTTTGCAGGCAAGGGCCTTCACTGCTAAGCCATCTCATCTCTCCAGCTGTATGCATGCATTCTATTTAAAACAACAATCCAAATGAAGGAATACATTTTACTAGAATTAAATAATCAACATTAATACATAGTCATTAATAATAAAACATTCCTCAAATTATATTACAAAGTGATGTTTGGGGAAGGCATTAATGGAAGTATATTGCTTTGTTTTCTTGGGAACAATGGGCACTACTAAAGGGAAGTTTATGGTAAGCTACCAAAGAGCCCCACTTGGTCAAGTTTTGCCCTGTCAACTTTTAATGTCTCGTTACAAATACAAAAAATATATATGTATTTTGATCTGGTGTTCATCTTTCCTGGAAAGGAAAAGTATAAAAAGAATTGATGGTTCATTGTGCTGTGTGTCTTACTAAGTGTGGTATGCTAAACACATCAAGATCACACTGTATGTAATCATTTTAGGAAATATACAACACACACATGTACACACCAAAACCTAGGCTCCATTTGTTACTATGGATCTTTAAATATAGATCTAATTATTCCATTCCTACCTATGCATAGCTTCTGCTTTTCGTTGCCTTATAACTTCCACTGAAAATGCATGACATTTCTGTGTACTAATGACATCGGAAAACTATTAAAGAACATAGCCTGATGATGATAATCTGTGTTTAGTCAGAGTAATGCACAGAATGGTAAGTCAATCAAAGGTACATATTACCATAACTCCATTCATGCACATGGAAATTATCTCAAAAGAAATAGCAGATTAGTGGTGCTTGACTCTAGGCTTGAAGTTAAGAGAGAGGGGAAGTTGAGGGGCCAACTTCACTTCCCCACTTAGGATATGTAGTACAGAAACCACCACAAAAACAGAACGCTTAATGATTAATCTATCACTTTGAAAGTAAAGCCATTCAAATTTATATATATTGCCTCCCTCAAGCCAAACAAGTTTTGGCATTTATTTTAATTCATTAATTAAATGAGTGGAGTTGGATTATAGGTTGTATTTTTCAACTGTCACTCATTTGTATAGCAGTTCATTAATCTGCATTACTTGTATTACACTTTTATTTTTTTCAAAATTTTCTTTTTATCTGACTTTCTCATTGACTTCAATATAATTGTTTTTCTGTTATTTTAACTTGAAATGGTAAGCAAGAACATGACAACAAATGATTTCATAGTTTCACAAATATATCTATTTCTAAAAACATGTTTGATGTTATACATTTAAGCTTATGTTACCTAGATTTATTATAATAGTGTCAGTCCACTAAAATTTCATAATGTGCAAATTGGGTCTTATAAATTATATATTTATTTTGGTTTTTCCAGGTAGGTCTCATACTAGTCCAGGCTGACCTGGAATTCACTGTGTAGTCTCAGGGTGGCCTTGAACTCACAGCCATCCTCCTACCTCTACCCCCCCCCCCCCCGAGTGCTGGGATTAAAGGCGAGCACCACCATGCCCAGATAAATTATTTATTTTTTTGAAAAGGAAACAAATGATAGGCATTTCATAGTGATGTTTTATTGTATCTGATTTGGGTACAATGAAGGTTATTTTAAATGGATAAGTTTCTTTTTCTCTTCAAATCTGTAATAATATTACCAGTTATGTATGTCAATTCTCTAGTTTTCTTTAAAATTATATCTTTATTAATTACCCTGTTAGAGAAATAACTCTATTTTTTTTTTTTTTTTTTTTTTTGGTTTTGTGAGGTAGGGTCTCACTCTGGTCCAGGCTGACCTGGAATTAACTATGTAGTCTCAGGGTGGCCTCAAACTCTCAGCAATCCTCCTACCTCTGCCTCCCGAGTGCTGGGATTAAAGGCGTGCGCCACCATGCCCGGCGAGAAATAACTATCTTAAGTGATGAAGAAGTGTGGCTATAGAGTAGAGTACAGCAAACACTGTGTGCCAACTAGCTGCATAGCTCTGAGAAAATGATTCTTTTAATGTAGAAAGCAGCTGTTTTCAGTAGACACAAAGAGAATAAGTAATAAGGAAATGCATTCATTAACAACTTCAAAATTATGATTGAAATTGAATAATTTTTTAGTATTTATTAAATATGCTTCAAAAACACAAATGCAAGTAATTGCTTTATCCCCTGAAATTTTTTTCATCCTGCCCTTCAATATGTGAAGAAATAGTCCAGAATTAGAGAAACCAAAGCTATGCTGAACAAGGTGATACATGTTTGTAATGCTAGCACTACGGAGGATGAGGCAGGGAGACTGCCCACATTTCAGCAAGGCCAGTCTGAGCTACATAGCAAGTATCACACCAGTCAAAGAAAGAAAGCAAGACCTTGTCTCAAAATAAAACAGATAAGCCGGGCGTGGTGGCACATGCCTTTAATCCCAGCACTCGGGAGGCAGAGGTAGGAGGATCACCGAGAGTTCGAGGCCACCCTGAGACTACATAGTGAATTCCAGGTCAGCCTGGGCTAGAGTGAGACCCTGCCTCAGAAAACTAAAAATAAATAAATAAATAAATAAATAAATAAATAAATAAATAAATAAATAAAACAGATAAACTAAAACAACCAAAGCATGTAGAGAGATAGTGGTTTTCTCTAAGTTTTTCTCTGATATAACTTATTCATATTTTTATGTACAAGACTAACCTCTTGACACAGATTGGACAGGTTTTATGAAATAATGATTCTATCTTGAATGTCTGAAACAAGTATTGGACTAATATGTATGACCAGCCATATCACATTTAGTGATGTCTTCTAGGTTTTAGGGATTTTC
The DNA here is from genome assembly GCA_036365145.1 of Orientallactaga sibirica. NCBI lineage: Eukaryota > Metazoa > Chordata > Mammalia > Rodentia > Dipodidae > Orientallactaga > Orientallactaga sibirica. Next base: position 8,801,213 of record JAEOAD010001030.1, read on the forward strand.
ATTTGTTTGTTTTGCATGATTTTTTTTTTTTGGAGAGAGACACAGACAGAGACAGAGAGAGAGAGAGAGAGAGAGAGAGAGAGGAAGACAGAGATGGGCGCGCGAGCAGTGTCTTAGCTGCTGCGAACGAAATCCAGATGTGTCCGCCCCTTGTGGTCAAGTGCGGCATTGTGCCCTTGCGTCACTTTGCATGTGGCTAAACGTGGGACCTGGAGATTGGAACCGCTGGAGATTGGAACCAGTGTTCTTAGGGTTAGGAGGCAGGCGCCTTACCCCTAAGCCATCTCTCCATCCCATGTGTGTTTTTTAATTTTTATTTATTTGTTTGCAATCAGAGAGAGAGAGAGAGAGAGAGAGAAGAGAGGCAGACACAGAGAGAGAATGGGCATGCCAGGGCCTCTAGCCACTGCAAACAAACTCCAGATGCATGTGACCCTTGTGCATCTTGCTTAGGTGGGTCCTGGAGAATCGAACTGGGATCCTTTGGCTTCACAGGCAAACACCTTAACAGCTAAGCCATTTCACCAGCCCTGCATGTGTGTTTTTGAATCAGGTTTCACAGAAATTTAGAGTACATAAGGAAAAATACATATTCTGCTACTTAATTCATACTATTATTCAGGAGTAGATAAGACCATATGATGGCTGATGTTTTTTGCTTTTCTTCCTCCTACCTCTTTCAAGCTGTAGGAATTTAAGCATTTTATTTTTTATTAAAATCCAACTCAGAGGGCTGGAGAGATGGCTTAGAGGTTAAGGCGCCTGCCTCCTAAGCCTAAGAACCCGGTTCCAATTTCCAGGTCCCACGTTTATCCTGATGCAGAGTGACACAAGGGCGCAATGCCGCACTTGCCCACAAGGGGGTACACCCATCTAGATTTCGTTCACAGGAGCTGAGAGACTGCTGGTGCGCCCATTCTCTGTCTCACTCTACCTCTCTCTCTCTGTCTGTCTCTGTCTGGGTCTCTCTCTAAAAATAATAAATAAAAAAACTTTAAAATCCAACTCAGAGAGTGGTTAGAAAAGAACGAAAAAAAAAAAAAAAAAAAGAGAAAAATCTCAATCTCTCTTCACTTTCTCCCTCTGCCTCATTATCTTAACTCTTCTGTTAAAGTTTGCTTTAGATAACTGAGAAGAGGGCCAGGCGTGGTGGCATGCGACTTTAATCCTAGCACTCTGGAGGCAGAGGTAGGAGGATTGCCATGAGTTCGAGGCCACCCTGAGAATGCATAGTGATTTTCAGGTCAGTCTGGGCTAGAGTGAGACCCTACCTCAGAAAGAAAACTATAAGTAAGAAGAGCTGGAGATGGCTCAGTGGTTAAAGGCCCTTGCTTGTAAAGCCTGTTGGCCTAAGTTTGGTTCCCCAATACCCAGGTAAAGCCAAATGCACATAGTGACACATATATGTGAAGTTTATTTGTAGAGCGAGAGACCCTGGAATGCCCATGCACACACTCTTTCTCTTTCTCTCTACTCACAAATAATTTTTTAAAAATTCCAAAACGACAACAAAGAAGGTTTAGAATATTGTAAAATAATGAAGTTCTAGAAATAATTCTGAATTTCATTTATCATTACTTTCCATTAACTATTACTATCACCAAACCTGGTTTCAGACCTACATTTGTTTTATTGTTGTCAAGTAATGCATAGTAATATAACCTTTAAACCAAACCATAAGGAAAAATTTTGTTTTAAGCTTTCAGTTTTTTAAATGATTGGCTAATATAATGGGATTGTGATTTATTGCTTCTCAAAAACAATTATCATGATTCATTGTACAGTTTTCTATCAATCTACCAATGTTTTGAGCACCTGCTGTGAGCAAGGCATCTTCAAAAAATATGACATATACACGACATACTCAAGATATTACACTTATTTCCTGTACATTGCATTGTCAGATATAGCACAGAATCCTGGCTTGAAATCTGTGCAATTAGTTTCCTTTATTTCACGTAACAGAAGGGCACAGATTTTAATATGACAAGTATTGAATAAAGTGCCACCAGTGGCTTGTGGTAGGAACACTTGTACTTTGAACTGTACAGTATGTCTTAGCTCCTCTTTGGTTAGTATCCTGGATTTTAAGGGAAAGATACACTGTAGGCTCAGCAAGGAGTACTTCCTTCCTCATTAATATTTTTCATCCATGTTATCCAATCTACTGGAGAGAATATACACACTCGGAAATGAGTGATCCCATTTTTTTTTTTCCTATGGAGGGTCTCACTCTGGTCCAGGCTGACCTGGAATTCACTCTGTGCTTTCAGGGGGCCTCAAACTCAAAGCAATCCTCCTACCTCTGCCTCCCCAGTGCTGGCATTAAAGGCATGTGCCACCACACCCAGCTGAGAATATGACTTTTTATTACAAGGTCTAGATATGTTTGGAGGGGGGTAGATTGGAAATTATACCGATTAATTAAATGAAGATATTGGACTAATAATGTCACTTCTAAGAGTATAGGAATCACTTCCCAACTGACAGATATATCTGACCTTTGTTGTGTAAATTTGGTCAAATACCTAGGGAAGCAGTTTAAAAGCTTAGTTTTTGACCAGAGAGAAGGCTTAGTGGTTAAGATACTTGCCTACAAAGCCAAAGGTCTGAGGATTTATTCCCAAGTACCCGTGGAAGCCAGATGCACGAGGTGCCTCATGCATCTGGAGTTCGTTTGCTGCAGCTGAAGCCCCTGACATGCCCATTCTCTCCCTCTCTTTCAAATAAATATATTTTAAAAATTATTTAAGATAGCTTAGTTTTATAAAGGATGATGCTATTTAATGTGCAAAATAATTCCTGGTGGAAGATCATCCAGGAAGCATCAATATTCCTCATTCTGATTCTATAAACTAGAGTACTGAGTCTAGAGTCTTCCATTATACCTAGAGTGTTTGTGAATATGTATTTATAGCCCCAGTTAAATGATTATAATGGAAACCGTGAGTCAAGTACACTAGAAGGGAGGATGAGGCTTTAGTTTTTATGTGGCTACATGTCTATTTATATACTTGTCCAGTCCATACTACCTTTAGGGAGCCAGATACTCCCGTGGAACACATTGGAAAACTATGAAATCAAGAAATGTATCTTTTTCACTTTCTATGAATTTTCAGCTCTGTTTAACCTTATTCCTGTGGGTGTTCGAGTGGTGGCTATTCAAGGAGGTCAAACCAAGCTGTATTTGGCAGTAAACAGTGAGGGACACTTGTACACCTTGGTAAGTCTGTGTGCATGCTTTCAAGGTCCTGTTTTTCATCTGCTACAAAACAAAATGTCCTGTATGTGTTTTCGGGTCAGATTTTGGTGAGGAGATGAACCTTGGTTTCTATGGAAATAGATTGGTATGGAAAGGCAAGATTAAGTAATGAATCATTTGAAGTTAACATTTCTAATATAAAATTAAAAATTCACTGAAAAGTTTTCATACAGTGACTTTCACTTATACATACCATAAAATGGTCTTCTGGCTTTGTGGTTGTAGGAAACAAAGCTATTTCTTACCTATATAAACAAGTATTTTCTACCTTTATCCCTAAAAGAACTAATGAAATCTCTCTCTCTCAAATCAGCTCTAAGACACAAAGACCAGTACTAGAAGTGCTTTTAGGGATTTCTTGCTCACCTGTTCAACTAGCACAGTTGCCATCTGTCTCTACTTATTTTCAAGTTTTCAAATTATTTGAATTGTAAAAAATTATGGAATACAGTGTCATAATTCAGTGAGTGTACAGTGTGTATTGATCAAATCAGGGAAATAAGCATTTCCATGTTTTTAAAGACTGTAAATAATTTTTGATTAATATAACCATTTCTCGTGTCCTTCATGCTATTTCAGTACTTTTATACAATATTCACTAATTGTATCAGGATAATTAATAGTTCTTGTCTTTAACACCATTTTCTGGAGCTTTCAAGCTCCTGTTAATTCATGATATATCCACATTACCTGTTTTTTAAGAACAATTTAACCTATTTCTTCATAAAAGTTCCCAGGAAAGTTTTATTAGGTGGATTTATTAACAATATACAATTGAGGCTACAATGGAGTAAATAACATGGGGCCAAATTAATCATTTTTAAGGATATTGACATTTAATTATAAGCATAGTGGTAAAGTTAAGATTTTATTTATTATTTTTTTGAGGTAGGATCTTGCTCTAGCCCAGGTTGATTTGAAATTCACTATTTAGTCTCAATCTGGCCTCAAACCCACAGCAATCCTCCTACCTCTTTGTGATTAAAGGTGTACACCACCATGTTCAATGATTTTATTTTATTTTTTAATGTTGACTGATTAATTGCAAATATATAACATTGTAAGGCCTGGCTGTCTAGATAGCACTGCTCAGTAGAGCTTTCCACAATCATGGTGCCCTTTCTTTAGTTTAGTTTAGTTTAGTTTAGTTTTTTTTTTTTTTCATATTCTGGATTTGGGTTCCAAAATGAGTTGAAAATAAGGACCCTTGGTAGAAGGCCCAAGTGAACATGGATTCACTTGAATATCTGACCCTGGTCACAGCTTCTTGTGACCCTTCTTTTAATGAGATTGCATCTTTTCCTGGTTCCCAGAAATTAACCAATTGCACATTCTGAGCTGGAAAACACCTCCTTCCTCAGAATCACTATACATTCAACATTCATCAGTCACTGTCAGTGGATTTTGACTAAAGCATAGACTATGGCAAGTTCTATACCAAGTGATGGGACTGTATTGATGAACAAGGCCAGTTAAACTGTCAACATGTACCAGACAGACAAAGCCGGAGTTTTCACCCTTATTAATCTGAGTTGTCCTTTTCTTTTGGAAAAGATTAATTTGCAAAGGCAGGGGATTTCAGAACTCTTGGCATCATTCTGTAAATCTCCACCCAGCTTTGCAGATAGGTATCCATCCTTCTGATGAAGCAGTTCAAGACTGGGGAGAAGGGACAGAGGAGGCAGCAGTGGCATCTCTGTGAAGGGAAGATATGGGAAGGCTCAGGTGGTTCTGCTCTATTGGACTCACAAGCCTGAGAGTTTCTTTGTTGCTGAGACTGAAATTGTTGGGAGGTCAGGCAGGTCGAGAGGACTGGCACATTGGGAATAAGTCACACATTTCATTTTGCATCTACATCACTTCTGAAAGGATTAGAAAAGCAGGTCGAGGGACCTGTTAAAGAAAGCATTCCAGCATAGTGGCAGCTCAGGGCAGAACAGCATCCCAGTTGACCTCAGAAATCAAGTGGAATAGTGCAACACTTTTGTCCTAAGGTAGGGAGGTAGGTGTACAGTTCTGTTTCCTACATTTACTATAAAGAACTTATGAATACCAAGCCAGCTGAAAGCCGGGTTCATTCCTGACTTGGAAGAGAAGGCGCTTTCCTGAGGATCGGGTAAAAGAAATCAAAACATTGGAGATGGGCTAGAGCTAAAAGAGACCGGGCTGTGTATTTCCCAAATACTGCTTATAGCAAACTCCTTAAGCTTGCAGCTAGAAATGAGGGGGCCTAGAGAGTAAAGGGGGTTTGGATCACACAAATTGGCATGATATGAAAAGTCAGCAGGGCATGGCCACACACACCTCTAACTCCATTCCTGTGCCAAGCAGAGCCCAGAGAATTGCCAGAGCTCCCTGACCAGCCAGTGTGATGTACAACAGCAGCTCCAGGGTCAGTGAGAGACTTCATTTCAAGGAAGTATAAAGCAGAGTACAGTCTCCTCTGGCCTCTTCATGCATATACACACATGTACATGCATTACACATATACATGCCCCCCTGACCCCCCACAAATGCCAAAAGAAAGGAGGAGGAAGAAAAGTGAGTCTGGGTCCATAGCTTGGATGGTATGGGCAAAGCCTGGGTTTCAAGCCACAGCACTGAAATAAAAAGAAAAAAAGAAAAAGAAAGAAAATAGGGAAGGTGGAGCAATGGCTTAGCAGTTAAGACACTTGCCTGCAAAGCCTAAGGATCTAGGTTCAATTTCTCCAGGTCTCTCGTAAGCCAGATGCGCAAGGGGGTGCATGCATCTTGAGTTCGTTTGCAGTCACTGGAGGCCCTGGAATGCCCATTCTCTCTCTCACTCTCTCCCTGCCTCTTTCTCTCTCACTTTCTCAAGTAAATAAATAAATTAATTAAAATTTTTAAAAAAGATACCATGTGTCTATGTATCAAGGAAATTATGGGAACACAGGCCTGTAATCCCAGCACTCAGGAAGCTGTGGCAGGAGGGTTAGCTTGGGTGGCTATACAGTGAGACCTTTCAAAAAAACACTTAGGATTAGGAGATAGCTTAGTGGTTAAGGTGCTTGCCTGCAAAGCCTAAGTACTCAGGTTCAATTCCCCAGGACCCATGTAAGCCATGTGCACAAGGTGGTGTACATATCTGGAGATCGTTTGCATTGGCTAGAGGCCATGGTCACCCATTCCCTCTCTCTCCCCCCTTTCCCTCTCTTTCTCTTCCTCTTACTCTCTCTAAAAATAAATAAATAGACATAAAAGAATTTTTTAAAAATACTTTAGCATATTGACACTGCTCAGTGTTGCCACTGATCTGCTTTCCTGAGAACTCATCCAACCTATGTTCAACCTGGGAACAGCATCTCCTCCTGACTCACCAGAGCTGCATCCTCTTAATTCAAACAGCATCCCCTCACAATAGTTTGCTGCAGCCAGCTGAGGGGAAGGAACGCTTCTTGCTGCCATGGTCTCTGCCCTTCCCTTCTCTCATGACATGTGCTGCACAGCACATATTCATGAAAGCTCTGAGGTGAGATGCCACCCACAGGGCACTGAGCCAGTCCTTACCAAGACCAGTCCAGCCAAGACAAGCCAGGTGGAGAGAGAGCCACCACCGATAAGGGGCCTGCCTGCACAACCCAGCACAGAGGCCTGCTGCTTTCTCTCACCTGAGATCAGAGGACCTTCCCTTCATGGGAAGACTCAAAACCTGTCAGAGTACTGAGAACATATGAATACTGAGCACTCAGCACTCAATGAGGCGTCTCTACCACACCTTCCAAGGCTCAAGGGATATTGCCTAAAAAGAGCTAAAAAGGATGTAAGAGACAGGTGCTTTGGAATGCTCCTTCCAGACATCAAAGCCTTGTGTTCATCACCTCACAGCCTTTCTCCTTACCTGCACAAGAGCTGCATAAGGCTGGGTGCTTCGCCTTTCCATCATTCATACCTGCTGGAGGAGGGCAATAGAAAAAGATTTTTATATGCATTGGCTCTCTTCATTCCCATTGATGAGGGCCCCTTTGAAAGTGGGAGGACGGGGAGGAGGACAATGGAACCAATACTATGAATGTAAAATCAGAATAATATAAATAAGAATATATATATTTATTAAATAAAAAATAAAAAATAAAAAAATAAAAAAATAAAAAAAAAAAAGAAAAAGATTTTTAGGACCTTAAAATAGAAGAGGGGCTAATTGGAAGGAAGGTTTCCGTGGAAGGGGCCTGGGAGATGAGAGTAGGTAATGGGAGGGGTTATCATCAAAATATGCTGTGTCTATGTATGGAAATTATCAACAAATATTGTTTAAAAAATTGTTGAGAAAAGCCGGGCGTGATGGCGCACACCTTTAGTCCCAGCACTTGGGAGGCAGAGGTAGGAGGATCGCTGAGAGTTCGAGGCTACCCTGAGACTACACAGTTAATTCCAGGGCAGCCTGGACCAGAGTGTATGGAAAAAAAAAAAAAAAAAAAAAAAAAAAAATTGTTGAGTTAAGGATACCCTATTCAAAATGCTTGAAATTGTTTGTTTGTTTTTTTTTTCCAGTTTGGAATACTGAGACATCTTGAGGAAAATGTTCAAGTCAAGGTAGGAAATGCATTTGTTTCATATTCACCACATATGCCTAGCTTCAAATTGATTTTATATAATATTGTTAATAATTTTATGGATATACACGGAATCATCAGACTTGTAGCATCATGTCAGGACTCAAGAAGCTGCACCATTTAGAGGATTTTGCATTTCAAATGAGAGATATTCGAGCTATGTTTCATTGTCTATTTATGTATTTGTTGCCTGTCTTCAAACCTTGTCTGAGCATTTGAGTAATGGTTCCTTAAGGACAAAGACAGCCTTCTTCATCACTTTATTTCTAGGTCCTAAAGCCCATCTCTTTCATACAGATCTGTTGAGTGAATAGACACTCAGTCTCTGATGATATGGATATATATATATATATATATATATATATATATATATATATATATATATACCTAAGACTCACTCAACCACCAGAAAGTGAAGATCACAACTCACAGGTCTCCCCAACACCTCTGAGTGATTCCAGTATCTTTGCCATGGTTTGATTCAGGGGTACCCCATAAACTTGTGTTCTGAATGCTTGATCCCCAGCTGATGGCCACTGGAAATTGGAACCTCGTTGTGAAAGAATAAGGAAAAATATAACTAATCTGCTTCTTTGGCTTCTGTACACTTGCTTGCTTGGAGGGAAAACATAACTGATGGGCTTCACTAGTTTTATACAATTGCTTACTTGCTTGCACAGAAAAAAGGCAACCATTTCCTAAAGTAAAACAGTTAAAGACAAATGCACCCACCTGATGACTCTCCAAACGAAGTAGGTTGTTTGTTCTGGGAGGTCACTCAGGTTTACAATGTTAACCTATACACAAAGAGAGAATAGCGTCGTTATCTTGTGGTTTAGAGTCCAGGGCCACATATTGTTTAGACATCTTAGGGACAGTTAATAAATAACATAGGCCCCTGCTCCCCACATTGGAATTTCAGCCACCTGGAAAGCCCCTACATGCCCCTAAGCTATTACGCCCCACCTGAAAAGCCCCTACATATTTTTGTGATTTTCTCCTATAAAAACCCTGCCCCACGGCTTCTCGAGGCTTCTTCACCCCTCTTGCTTGAGGACTCGGTGTAGAGCCCCGAAGCTTCGGTTTCAATAAATCCTCTTGCTGCTTGCATTGAGTGTTCTCCGTGTGAGTGTCTTTGGGTCTGGTCGACTATCCCCTCGGGGGGCCCAAAAGGGGGTCCCTACAGTTGGAGGTGTGGGGTTGGGAGCGGACTTATGGGTGTTATAGCCAGCTTCCCCTTGCCAGTGTTTGGCACCCTCTCCCGATGCTGTTGTCCACCTGATGTTGGCCAGGAGGTGATGTCCAGCCTCTGCTCATGCCATGTTTCCCCTGCCATCGTGGAGCTTCCCCTTGAGTCTGTAAACCAAAATAAACCCTTTCCTCCCACAAACTGCTTTAGATACAGCAATAAGAAGGAAATGGCAACAATCATCTTTTACACACACTCCTGCACACACGTGCATGCTTTTGTACATTCTTCCACACTCTTGTGTACACGCACACTCTTGCACACCCTCACACACTCCTGTAACATTTTCACATTTATACACTCCCACACACGTTTGCATGCTTGTACACACTTGCACTCAAACACACTAAAACTCAAACAAAACATTTACACACTTGCACACTAATGCCCCTGAACACTTAAGCACATATTGCAATAAACATATACTTTTGTACACGTTTACACACTCATTCATTCTTTCACACATCTTCACACTCACATTCCTGAACACTTTTACACCTGAATATGCACGTGCACACTCTTGAACACATTTGCATGCTCTTGCAATGCTTACAAACTTGTACTTCAAAACACAGTGAGATGAACTTGCACATTGTTGCACGCATATACATGCTCTTGTGCATTGCATCCCTGCACACTTTTGCACAGGTTTACACACTAACACTTAAACACCCATGAAAACAAATGCACACCGTGGTAGTTGGTCTAGATGGCTCCAATATATTCAGTATTTTATTAGTTTATACTTTGCTTCCTGGCTGCAGGCAAGGTCACTAGGCGGATCTTAAGGTGTGGTGGTGGCTTTGAGATTCCATTGTAAAGATATGCAAAATGTCCCTAGTTAGAGTTCTGGAGCTATGCTGTGCTCTGAGGCTTTTGGCTTGGGGATTTTATCTCTGTGTGTTTGGTCCTGTGAAACAGGCCAGCTTCTGCCATTACAGAACTTCCCCTGGATCTGCAAGCTTCAATAAGTCTCTTCCTCCATGACTGTGCCTGGTCTGGAAGTTCATCTCAGCGAACCTGTCTGCTACAGAAGCTGGTACCGAGAATGGGGTGAGACGAGCCCAACCATATGGATTTTCATCTTTTGGAAACTTTGTTTTGGAGGAACAGGCATGGACTTGATGCTTGCAACTGAAGATGCCTTCTGGAGTGGTAAGCCAAGTTTTATGGACTATTCTGATGAGAGTTTGAGAATGCTAAGTGCAGACAGTATTGAACTTCGAGGTTTGGCTTATAAGCTTTCTAAGCGGAAGGAAAGAGTGTAGAGGACTTTGCTGGAAGTGGGCTACTGCTGTACTGGGTGTGCTCTGCTGCCCAGGCCCAGAGAGTTTGATCAACTTTAAATTGGTAATGGACTTATGTGCTTGGCTAAAGATATTGGACTGAATACAGTTTATAATGTGAGATGGTTATAAATCTATTAGGGGCCAGGGACTGAATGTGGTAGTTTGAATAGATGCCTCCAATATATTCAGTGTTTTATTAGTTTATAGTTTGCTTCTGTAGCCACCTGCCTGGAGGCAATGTCACTGGGGGGATCTTAAGGTTTGATGGTGGGTTTGAGATTTCAATCTACAGATGCAATGTGTGCCTACTTGGAGTTCTGGAGGAGTGCTGTGCTCTGTGGCTTTTGGCTTGGAGATTTTCTCTCTGTGTGTTTGGTCCTGTGAGAGCAGGCCAGCTTCTTCTGCCATTACAGAATTTCCCCTTGATCTATAAGCTTCAATAATTCTCTTCCTCGAGAACTGTGCCTAGTCTGGAAGTTCATCTCAGCAAACCTGTCTGCTACACATACTCTTATACACATCTACACACTCTTACACACTTTTCACATTAACACTCCTGAACATAAACAGTAAACTAAACTTACATATTCTTGTGCACAGTTGCACACTTGTGCATCTGTACACGCTCTTGCACATTTTTGCACATTCTAGAACACACTCTTGCACACATGCTCATGTTCTTAAACACTTGCACAAGTCACACATTTATACACACTAACAATCCTGAACCCTTTACACACATGACAATGAACTTACTTGCTTTTGTACACATTTACACACTCTTGCCATGCTCGCAAATCTTGCACACATCTTTATACTCCTGCACACTATACACACAGCACAGTAAGATCCCAAAATAATAAACAATAATAAACCTATAATTAATTTATGTAGAATGGTGTGCATTCATCCATTCCCTCTAAGAACTTGAATCAGTCTAGACGTTTCCCTTCTTGAGAAAACGTGAGTACTTCCTGAACTGGGATGGCCACATGTGTCCAATGACAAGGTTGAAGCAGTCAGGAGAAGGTTACGAGAGGGGGGAGGGAGTGGCTCTGCACCCCACGCCTCACCATCCTCCAGCCCTACAGAAGGTAGCAGTTGTCATGAGGCAAACCTCTGAATCTGTGTCTAAGAGTTCAAGTTCCAATTAGAGCTAAGCAGTGCAGCCAACGTGTTTCCAGAAGGATTTGAATTTTCAAGCTGTGCTAAGTGTCTTTTTGCTTCTGTACATGAAAATTGCTACATTTTCAGTTTTTGTTTGAAAGAAAATAGTTTCAGATTATTGATTATCAAATTTTCATGATTTTCATGTTACAAATTCCACTCATGATTTTTATGTTAAAAATTCCAAAAGTCTCTTCAGTAGATAATTTATATTAATAACCAAGATAACAAAAGTTTTTTGATAACTTTAGAATAAAAAGAGCCCTCAAACTTCCCAGAGGCAGGTATATACATACATCTCCTGAATGTGAGATTTTAAAGCTAAAAGCTCTTGCCAGAGGCCCATACATCTTACATGATAAAGAGACAGACTCTGGTCACTCTCTGTGGGCAACTGGACACTCTGCAGAAGGGATGAGATGTGAGCTCTTTTTCTGGATTTGCTTCTCACCAATGTCAAAAGCAAAAAGTACTTTAGGGTTCCTTATTTGTAATAAAAATATCTAATTCTCCTAATACTTTTCCTCTTACATTTTTTTTTTTTTTTCAGTTTTTCAAGGCAGGGTCTCACTCTAGCCCAGGCAGACCTGGAAATCACTATGTTGTCTCAGGGTGTCCTCAAACCTACCTCTGCCTCCCAAGGGCTGGAAATAAAGGTGCGTGCCACTACGCCTGGCTTACATTAAATTTTTATACATTCATTCATCAGATATTGACTGGACATCTCCTTGCACTCACACGCAGGGAAGGCAGCAGTGAACGAGGTAGATGCTCATCCTGGAGGTGGAGGGACAGGCCGCGGGGTTTGTGTTCACCCTGTTTTGCTCTAAAGACGCCCTGTGCTATGCAGTGAGGACTTGGGGTGTATGCTGATTACAGAGGCTTAGAGAAAATCCTCTTGGTGCAGACATTAGGGGTGAAAAGCCAAGGGTCATTTAATTACTCAGCCAAGAGCTGTGAACATAACCAAACAAAGCAGACAGAGTGCTGCTCGAACTTGCCCGCTGTCTTTTCTCCTAGGCAGACTAGAAGGATGAATTCATAAACACTTACAACAAGGTCTTTGCACAGCAAGAACTGCAAGTCCATTTGCTGGGTTTAACAAAGACTATGGAAATGTAGCAGCCAAGGAGGGGGGGTCATTGATCCCTGAGCCTTGTGGAGACTGGGCATGGCAAGTTATATTTACAATGCAAACATAACCCTTAAAGTCTCTAACTTTAAATTCTGCCCTTCTCTTCCAGGGCTCAGGGAAGGGGTAACATTTCTACACACACACACACACACACACACACACACACACACACACACACACACTATTATGATATATTTGATTTCTTTTTCCTGAATAAAACGTTTGAAGAATGTCAGCTAGATAATAAAAAAGTAAACTAACTCACTGGCAGGTTAGTAACTTTATGTATCTTTATATCCCAGAAAATACCTAAGCAGATTACAACCTTTCTACATGTCTCAAAAATACTTTGGACTGACAACTTGTATGCAATAGAAATGGAATTTCAAAGGGTTAGAATAGTGCATCTGTCTAATCCACATATAAAAAGCCAATACCACCAAAAATATTGTCTCTCTTCACACAATAGTAAAAGACAACCTTTTTCAATCTATTGTTTTAAAATTTATTTATTTATTTATTTATTTATTTACTTATTTATTTATTTATGGCGGAGAGAGGGAGAGAGAGAAAGAGAGGATTGTATTTTTAGCATTATAAATCTGACCAAGAACAGGCAACAAAATTTTAAAAATTAATTTATTTTATTTATGCATGCCACCATGTGCATCTGGCTTACATGGGACCTAGAGAATCGAACTGGGTTCCTTAAGGCTTTGCAGGCATATGCCTTAACCACTCAGCCTTCTCTCCAGCCCTCTTTGATCCCTCTTTAAAAATGATGTTGCCTGGGCTGGAGAGATGGCTGAGTGGTTAAGGTGCTTACCTGCAAAGCCAAAGGATCTCGGTTCAATTCCCCAGGACCCACATAAGCCAGATGCATCAGGCATGCATCTGGAGTTTGTTTAGAGTGGCTGGAGGCCCTGGCACACCCATTATTTCTCTCTCTCTCTCTTTGTTTCTTTCCCTCTCTCAAATAAATAAGCAAAAATAAAAATATTTAAAAAAATAAAAATGATGTTGCCTGGGCCGGAGAGATAGCTTAGTGGTTAAGGCACTTGCCTGTGAAGCCAAATGACCCAGGTTCAATTCCCTAGGACCCACATAAGCCAGATATACAAGGGCACATGCATCTGGAGTTCCTTTGCACTGTCTTGAGGCCCAGACACTCCCATTCTCTCTGTATGTCTTTCTTCTCTATCTCTCTCTCTGCTTGCAAATAAATACATAAATAAGATAAATTAATTTTTAAAAATTGTGTTGCCTGTTCTTGGACAGATTCATAATGCTAAAAATACAATGCTTGAACTGGTAAGAAAACGACCTATTAGCATCCAAGTGTTTTGAAATTCAAAATGAGAAGTCCTCCACAGCACACTCCAAGCTCAAGCAAATCATTTTTTTTTTTTTTTTTTTTTTTGGTTTTGCCGAGGTGAGGGTCTCACTCTTGGTCCAGGCTGACCTGGAATTAACTACTTAGTCTCAGGGTGGCCTAGAACTCTCAGCAATCCTCCTACCTCTGCCTCCCAAGTGCTGGGATTAAAGGCATGCACCTCCACGCCCAGCCCTCATTATTTTTTTAAAAAATGAAAAACTGCTAATCAGCCTTTGGTATAGCCCTGCTTGATGCAAATTATACTACTTGTCAAGACTTTTGTTTAGTCACACATAAAAGACTTAGTGGAGAAAGGTTTTCTGCCAAAGTGTGGCCTAAAATGAATGAATTGTGATTGAGTGGGGCCTCCTAACTCTGTAATTTAATGTTGGAAGTAATTAGCTAAGAAGGGGTGTTATAATGAAAGCCCAGGGCCTGATGTTTATATGATTTTCCACAGCACAGCTGTAGGGGATGGCAGTGGCCTTGGGGTTCTGTCTTTCCCATTTACTACCTTGTTTTGGGTCTCAGGTAGGGTTCAGCCCAGGCCGACCTGGAAATCACTTTTTAGTCCCAGGCTGTCCTCAAACTCACGGTGATCCTCCTACCTCTGCCTCCAGAGTGCTGGGATTAAAGGCGTGTATGACCTCACCCAGCTATTTTTGTAATTTTCAGTTTCCTAAGCTTGTACTTGATTTTTGTCACCTCTGTTTCTTAGTATTGAATTTCATCATAGTACTAAGATGGAATGGTGTCTTCTTAATTTCACTTTGATATTGATCATTGCTGAATTATAGCAATACAATTGTTTTCTGTATATTAATATGGTATCTTGAGAAATTTGCAAGATTATTATACTATTAGGTGTCAGTCCAAAGTGGATAGGCAGATGCTGAACCATGTCCCCACAGAAGTATTTTTTGAATAGGGGCCTAGTGACCTTTGTTCAAGGTTGTACATCTTGATGCCTTTTGAGCTAGTCCCAGCTATTAGGTATATTGTCAAGAAATCTCTTCATAACCTCTTGCCTACTTTGTTTTTCTCTTAGGTTTTGACATAAGTGACTCCATTTTGATCCTGAAAATGTTCACACTGCTCTAATCTTTATCTTCACAAGAGCTTTAGTTCTTTGTGTGGACTGAAGTTAACTTTCCAGTGTCCTTTCTTTTGAATTAAAGAACTTCCTTTCATTTATTTCCTTCCACAAGGCAGATCTGGTAGACTCAAACTATCTTTTCTTGGTTCAGTCTAGGGTGCTTAAACTTCATCTTTGAAGGACTTTTTATTTTGCAGTGTTTTAACTTACCTTCTTCTTGCATAGTATTTCTGTTTTGCTCTTAGCACTCTGGGTGCATTGTACCTCGTTCCTAGCCTCACAGTTTCTGCTGAGAAGTTAGCTGTTAGTTGTATTGAGCCCCCTTTGCACAAAAGACTTGGTTCTCTCTCCGCTTGCTGCGTTCTGTCTTCACCATTGGCTTTGAGCAGTGAAATTAGGTGGTGTCTACATGTGTATCTCTTTGGCATTTCTTTTTAATGTAGAGCTCCTTCCCCCCCATCGTGCTCCTTTTTTCTTCTTCTTTATTATATACATTGATGACTTTCAAATCATCTGGGAATTTTTTTGTTTTGTTTTTTGAGGTAGGGTCTCACTCTGGCTCAGGTTGACCTGGAATTCACTATGTAGTCTCAGAGTGGCCTCGAGCTCTTGGCGATCCTCCTACCTCTGCCTCCTGAGTGCTGGGATTAAAGGCATGCACCACCACACCTGGTTCATCTGGGAATTTTAAATACCATTTCCTCCTGAATTTTTTTGGTTCCTGTTGCTTTCTCCTCCCCTTCTGAGACCCATTATGTATCTGCCAGTCCCATTCACAGTGTGGGTCTTAATGTGTCTGAGGCTTGATGTTGTTGTTCTGTCAGGTGAGGAAAATCTCAATTAACCTATCTCCAGATAAGAGGAGACTGAGAATCAGGCAAGTTAAGACACTTCAAATCTCTCGGCCTTACCAAGAGTTAGTCTTTTTTTTTTTCATGAATAAATGTTCTTCAAATTATTACAAGTCTGGAAGAGTTTCCAGATTTTTGAAAATGTTGATTTTGAAAACTGAGCATGCTTATTGCTTTTATAAAGGCATGATTGTCTTAGCTTCATTATTTTTCTGGAAAGAGTATCATGGATCCTATTATATTAAAAATATCTGAGTGGGCGTGGTGGTGCACACCTTTGATCCCAGCACTTAGGAGGCAGAGGTAGTAGGATTGCTGTGAGTTCAAAGCCAGCCTGAGATTACATAGTAAATTCCAGGTCAGCCTGGGTTAGAGTGAGACCCTACCTCAAAAACCAAAATAATAATAATAATCTGTCTCTCTCCTGCTATCTTTGGTTTAGAAGGTGCCATAACCTGTCACCTCTTTATGATCCCTGATATACTGTTTTATTAATTAATATTTGTCTTATCAATTAAGAGTAGAAAAAATAGGCCAAAGGATCCCATCCTTTTTAATCTTTCCTATTTCTGAATAAGGACAAAATAAACATAGCAATTAAAGAAAACAGGAAAAGCTAGATTCAAACACTCTGTTGTAGTCTTAGAATTAATTTATTTAATGAATCTGTATCCAAAACATGAATTTATTTTCATCACTGATTTTCTCTCATCAGCCTTAAAGCATAATGAATCAAATTTTCTTTAATTATATACAATATACATAACATTATGTTATGCATAAGTACACTCGTTATTAAATAACAAGCAGGGTTAAGCTGGAACACAACTAAACGTATAATAAAAATAGAGGAGGAGCCTGGCGTGGTGGCGCATGCCTTTAATCCCAGCACTTGGGAGGCAGAGGTAGGAGGATCGCCGAGAGTTCGAGGCCACCCTGAGACTACATAGTTAATTCCAGGTCAGCCTGGACCAGAGTGAGACCCTACCTCGCAAAGCCAAAAAAAAAAAAAAAATAGAGGAGGAAATCACAGAGTGATAGACTCCAGAGATAGAAGAACTTGTTACTTTACATTTTTCATCAGTTGAAATATGTTATAACATTAAGCCCAAGAAGTTGATGTACATACACACACACACACACACACACACACACACACACACACACACACCCATGATAGGACTGTTTAATTTACTGCGTGCTTGTATAACCTTATTGTGTAAGGCTGTTTTCATCTCCTTAGCCTTGTAAGATATAAAACATAATGTTCCTCTGTGTGTCAGCACCACCAAGAGCTGGGAAGAGTACCTGCCTGGACAGACTCTTCACTAACACTAATACGCAGATGATATGAACAACCGAAGGCAGGCTGGGTTCATCCCACATCACCTTTCCAGGCAGAACAAAGAGCTCACTTTATGTTCCACAGCAGAGTGAAGATGATGTGATTCTCATTGGGGAATATGAATGAAGCAAAATTATACTCTTTTTTTATGAAATGTTACCTGGATGAATACATGAATATAGTTGCCTATGGGAAACAGTCCTGTAGTCAAATGAGACTATGTCTTAAAAACAAATATATCTTAGCTTAACAGCATAATCATTGCTAATGGTTGCTTGCAATACTCATTCAAACAACTTTTTTTTTTGATTTTGCGAGGTAGGGTCTCACTCCAGTCCAGGCTGACCTGGAATTAACTATGTAGTCTCAGGGTGGCCTCGAACTCTCGGTGATCCTCCTACCTCTGCCTCCCAAGTGCTGGGATTAAAGGTGTGTGCCACCACGCCGGGCTCAAACAACTTTAAAACACCCACAGAGGGGCTGGGATGTGACCTGGTGATACAGGGCCAGGGCTTGGTTGTTAGCACTGCAAAAGCCTGAGTCCGCACAAAGTGTTATAAGCTTAACTTTTGATTTGTGGTTAGTAGCTAGCTTGTCATATCAGATCTTTTCCTTACTTGTCATTCTTTTTACCTATAGCTAACTTTTTCCTCTTTCCAGTTTTACATCACGAGTTTACATTGAAAACTATTAATTATGCAATACTTTGCTATATGCTCCACAGAGAAAAATATGAAATAGTTTCTTTAAGCAAGAAACACTGATGCTGTAGGGATTGAAAGATTATTCAGCCTTAACACACAAGTATCTTAAGATATTGGTCTAGGGCATCTGCTAAAGAAAAGAAAAGAAAAGAAAAGAAAAGAAAAGAAAAGAAAAGAAAACCTGCCCCCAAAAGCTGGCATCTTCTTTATCTTTTTTTTATGAATTTTAAAAATTATTTTATTTATTTTTGGAGAGAGACACAGAGAGAGACAAACAGAGAGGGAGAGGAGACAGAGATGGGTGCGCCAGCAGTCTCTCAGCTGCTGTGAACGAACTCCAGATGTGTGCGCCCCTTGTGGGCAAGTGCGGCATTGTGCCTTTGCATCACTTTGCATCTGGCTAAACGTGGGACCTGGAGATTGGAACCTCTGGAGATTGGAACCAGCGTCCTTGGGCTTATAGTAGGCAGGCGCCTTAACTGCTAAGCCATCTCTCCAGCCCTTCTTTATCTTTTTTAAAAATGTTCTAGCCAGGCAAAGTGGCACTCGCCTTTAATCCCAGCACTAGGGAGGTAGAGGTAGGAGGACTGTTGTGAGTTTGAGGCCACCCTGAGACTACAGAGTTAATTCTAGGTCAGCCTGGGACAGAGTGAGACTCTACCTCAAAATAAAAAGTTCCTTGATTTATTTTTGTATGGGAATATGTGAAGATTTCTTTTTTCTGCGAACCAACATGAGGCTTTCTATGGGTGGCTGGTACCTGGGCCAAAAGGCTTGGAAAGCAAGCACCTTTAATTGCTGAGCCATCTCTCCAACTCCTTCTTCCAATCTTTTAAAAAAATATTTTTATTTATTTATTTGAGCGAGAGTGATACAGAAATAGGCAGGTAGACAGCCGGGCATGTGGCACACACCTTTAATCCCAGCACTCGGGAGGCAAAGGAAGGAGGATCGCCATGAGTTCGAGACCAGCCTGAGACTACTTAGTGAATTCCAGGTCAGCTTGGGCTAGAGTGAGACCCTACCTCAAAAGCCAAAAACAAACAAAAAATGGGCATGGAGAGAGAGAGAGAGAGGCCCCCTAGGGCCGCCAGCCACTGCAAATGAACTCCAAATGTGTGTGCCCCCTTGTGCATCTCGCTTATGTGGATCCTGGGGAGTGGATCCAGGATCCTTTGGCTTGCAGGCAAGCACCTTAACTGCTAAGCCATCTCTCCAGCCTGCCTTCTTCCAGTCTTGAAGAGTGATTTTACCTGATCCTAAGTAGTATTCATGACTACTAGGCAAAGTACAACTTCAGAGAGCCAAGGCATTCCAAATCTGGCAAAGTAACTGAATACCATTTCCACAGACTCTATGCTCCAAATGCAGTGCAAGAGGATTGGGAATAGGTCGCCTAGCCTCAATGTAGGGACAGGGTTGGCTCATACATTTAGTGCTCCTATGTTTCTGAATGGATTGCCTAAAGGATTGGCTCCTGTCTTACCCATCTTGGAGCTCTGAGGACACCAACATTGTCTTCCTACCAGTAGACCAGAGTTAGTTGATTGGGTTAGTAGACACCATAAATTCCTCTGTATTAATCCACAGAGCAAATAAGATGAAATAAAAAATTATTTCAGGGCTAGAGAAAGTGCCCAGTGGTTAAGGCACTTGCCTACAAAGCCTAACTACCTATTCGACTCTGTAGTATCCACGTAAAGGCAGATACACGAAGTGGTGCATGCATCTGGGATTTGTTTGTAGCTGCTAGAGGCCCTGGCACACCCATTCTCTCTCTCTCCCTGCTGGGCATGGTGGCACACACCTTTAATCCCAACACTCACTCGGGAGGCAGAGGTAGGAGGATTGTTGTGAATGTGAGGCCAGCCTGAGACTACATAGTGAATTCCAAGTCAGCCTGGGCTAGAGTGAGACGCTACCTTGAAAAGCCAAAATAATAATAATAATAACTCTTTCAGCACAGAGTAAGTAATTTAAAAACCTCAGCTCTAAGCTTCCCTTTGGGGATTAAGAGTTATTCTATATGTCCAATGCCCCAACAGTTCTGGAACTGTCCATGGAACCAGCTTCTATCACAGAAAGCTTGGAGCTCTGCTGGATCTGATGAAGTCTAGCCACGGGGATGAATGGTAGGGAGGGGACACCCAACATTCTCCTCTATCTTCTGCATGCACATACACAAAGCATATGTGTACACACACACATATGGGAATATACCATATACATCACATCGCACATATTACTATCCACATGCCAAAGAATCCACTTTTCAAAGGGCTATCAAAGTGCTGAAGAGATTGCTTGGTAGTTAAAGGTGCTGTTTGCAAAGCCTGATAGCCTGGGTTCAATTCCTCAATACTCATGTGAAGTCAGATGCACCAAGTGGTGCATGCATATGGAGTTCATTTCTAGAGATACCCATCCTCACCCTACCCTGCCTCTCAAATAAACATATTTTAAAAACATAATAGGGCTGGAGAGATGGTTTATCAGTTAAGGCACTTGCCTGCAAAGCCAAAAGGATCCCAGTTCGATTCTCCAGGACCCAGATAAGCTAGATGTACAAGAGGGGCTCATGTGTCTGGAGTTTGTTTGCAGTGGCTGGATGCCTTGGTACACCGATTCTCTCTCTCTCTGCCGGAGAGATTGCTTATTAGTTAAGGTGCTTGCCTACAAAGCCTAAGGACCCAGGTTTGATTCCCCAGTACCCACATAAGCCCAGATGCACATGGTGGTTCATGTGTCTGGAGTTTGTTTGCAATGGTTGGAGGCCTTGACATGCCCATTCTCTCTCTCTCTCATAAATAAATATAAAAGCAAAAATAGTTAGCCAGGCATGGGGGTGAATGCCTTTAATCTCGGCACTCAGGAGGCAGAGGTAGGAGGATGGCCATGAGTTTGAGGCACTCTGAGACTACATACTTAATTCCAGATCAGCCTTCGCCAGAGTGAGACCCTACCTCGAAAAACAAACAAACAAAAAAAGCAAAAATAGATTAATAGAATCTTTAAAAGGACTCTAAAATATGTTAAAACATAAACAATATAAGTAGATCTAAATGGTGACACCAATAACATAAAGGGAAGAGGGAGAGAAGTTAAGATGTAGAACTTTTGTATGGAACTGAACTTGCCACTTGTTATCAGCTTAAAATGGACTAGTTTATTTTACATAAGCCCCCAAATAACTTCACATATACTACAGAAGTTACACAAAAAGAAAAGAAAATGAGTCAAAGCACTTCAATCCCAAATAGCAACAAAAACACAAAGACAGAATGACAATGAAAAGGGGTGACACAAGATTCTGGGGTTCGGGAGTGTAGCAGACAGCTTTAGGTTCTCTGAGATGAACTTCCAGACCAGGCACAGTTATGGAGGAAGTGATATTATTTATTGAAGCTTACAGATCCAGGAGAAGTTCCCATAATGGCAGAAGAAGCTGGCCTGCTGTCCCAGGACCAAACACAAACACAGAGAGCAAAGCCACAAGTCAAAAGCACAATAACTCAGGAACTCCAACTAGGCCCACTTTGAATATCTTTACAATGGAATCTCAAACCCACCACCACACCTTAAGATCCACCCAGTGACCTTGCCTCCAACCAGGTGAATGCAGATGCAAACAACACACCAATAAAACACTGAATATATTGGGGGCCATCTATTCAAACTACCACAGGGAGGGATTCCCCCAAATTTATGAACCCGAATGTTGGGCCCTGTCCTACCTCTAACAAAAAATTAATAAAGATGAACTCAAGAAGGATTATTTGTGAATCATTAAGTTGATTTAGAGAGAAATCACAAATTGTGGGGTTTACTTAAGGGAAACTGGGATCCAGGAAGAAGTCCAGAGCAGAGGTACCAGCACGTTGGGAAGTGGGAAACACGGACTCACATGGAAGACACAGCAGAGTCCATCAAATTCATTCGAGAGACATGGCTGGGGCAGAACCATAAACACGTGGAAGATAGAACGTAGGTGCTTATGTAGGGAGATTTAGAAGGAACAACCACAGCATCCACTTTGAGTTTCCCCAGGGAAGAACATTAAGAGGGCAAGTAAGTGGTAGTGGCTTGGGGAAGAATAGCAGAGAAAAAAAATATCAAAGCAAGACCAAGCGATAGAGAGGAGGAGTAGTGAAGAAAGTCACACTAATGGTTATCCCAAGCAGAGAGAAATTACACAGGTAGGAGGCCTAGAGTTAGAGGGAGCGCTCACCATGGTGGATCTGGAGTGTAGGGGAAATACACAAGTTGTAGATCCAGGGACCAGAGGGAAATCATACATGTAATTACAGTGAGAAGTGACCCCAAATGATAAAACAAAGGCAAGCAGAAAACGATCCAGATGAAGAAACAGTGCTCTGCTCCCCTCCCCCCAGGGAAGAGGGGAGCCACGCATAAGTACCCAGGCAGAGACAGGAAAAGGAGAGAAGAAAAGGACGAGCTGGAATAGCCTTTAGAGTTGACTGAAACGTGTTCATTCCTCAGATTCAGGTATGCAAGGGAAGACCAGATTGCAGAAAAACAAAATTAGACCCACATCTCTCATCCTGCACAAAAATCAATTCAAACTGGTCAACGACCTTTATGGAAATGCAGAAATGCTAGGCAGTGGAAGTTACAGGTATAACTGTAGGTGTGTTGGACAGACACATGTCCCATCTCCATCCTGCCTTAGGTAGGTTCTGGGGATTTGAA